>CM061541.1:111054139-112349518 GCA_030864215.1 Capsicum pubescens | reverse complement strand
CTAGAAAATTTCATGGTGACACAATGCGGTAAAATTGCGTTGCCACCTTGGACACGACCTAAAATCTCACCGCGATGCGGTGGTATCGCATTGGAACACTGGAAAAGGACAATTATGAACTGGGATTTTGAAGAGACGTGCCACTATCATGGAGAAACACTAGAAATTGACAATTGCCATTTAAGCTGGCTCAGCGATGCGCTGATGGCTCAAGTGATACACTATCTCACTAAAAAGGCTCTAACTCTTCGCCTGGGTGTTGGATTTGGGCGAATTTGGTATCAATGGAAAGCTTATTAAATTTCACACACAATAAAAAGTGAAAATCTTGAAAATTCCACATATTTTAAAGTGAATTCATCTTTAAAGCATGTCTTTGACATCTTCGGGACAAATTTAAGCTAGGTAGAAGTACGGGGTATTACAATATTATTCCTTCATTTCAATTATTAGTTGATATAAGTATTGATGGTGGTCGATGGGTATGGTCATTAAATTGAGTAGGTATGAGTCATGTAAGTGTGGTGTTGAATTGATTTTTCTCTGTGTTAAATACATGAATTAGATTTGTGACTAGACTTTGGGCACTACTTGATATTATTTAATTATCATCATTCATTGAGAATTGGACAAAGATTATATATATTTAGGTAATGATATTAGATCAGGTGTCACATCGACACTGTTATTTGGATCATGTGTCATGCTGAGTATATTATTGGATTGGGTACCACATCGATACTGGTATATGAACTGAGCTCGTCCCCTATAGATTATATTTAAGGGTCCCCACTAACTCTACTATATGTGTATACCTTGCATGTATGTATTCATATTATTACATTGTTATTTTTAAATTCTTATCAAAGTTTTGTTATGTTATATGATGTGCCGTGGAAAGTCAACACATTCGATGTTCAAAATGGTGAAATTATGCATTGCCTTAGGGTATTTTGTCAGATATGATGTTTGGTTCATATAGATAGCTAATAAATTAGGTTAGAAGTGGCCAAGAATGAAAAATGGAAGATAAACTTTGAAAAGATTAAAGTTTTGGTCAGGCTATGAGTTGTCAAGTTACCTTACGACTCTTATCCAGACTTATGAGGATGATAGTAGCCAAAGCTGAGCTGAAAAATCTAAGTGAAAATTGACCACGACTTGTAAAGAGTGACTACAAGTTGTGGAGTGCAACCGTAACATGACTAGAGGCCAAAGCTGAGTGAAGGAGCTAAGTAATGGAAGACTATGAGTCGTAAGTATAGACTACGACTCGTACCATGAAGCCATACTGAGATCAGTGTATAAAGTCTTGAGAATTGATTCCCCAGTGGTGACGAGTGAAGATCATGAGTCGTATGGACTGACTACGACTTGCGGTAAGGAGTCATTCTAATAACAGACTCAAGAGCCCTGAAGGTGAACAACTATTGGAGTGACTATGATTAGAAGAATATGACTCGTAGGGTGACCCTACGAGTCATGACCACTGAAGCCTAAAGAAGAGCTACGATAGTGACAATGAGTCATAGCTAGATTTGATGACTCATTGCCATAGGCGTAACTACTGCTGCCAAAGTTTTCCAATTTTTTTAATTAGGTTTCCTTTGTAATTTTGAGGCATTATAAATACCGTTGGGTTATGCTTTTATGGGGTTACACACTTTCGATACTTTTTACATCCTTTGACTTTGTGATACTCGATATTTTTATTCTTGGATTTTTGGTTTTGTATGCAATTGAAGATTTTTGATTTTATTCTTTCATTTTTGTGAAATTAAATACATGTTTTCTTCATTGATTTCCATGGATTATTTCATAAACATGAGTGGCTAATTTTCTTGACTAGGGTTGTGGGAACCCTGACAGATTACCAACGTAAGGGAAGTGGGAGAGTCATTTATTTTACAGTGACTGCGTGCATTGTGATTTTCTTCATATTAATTGTCTCCCAAGCTACTCTAGAAGCTTGGGAATTTCCTGTATTCGATCCTGACAAGGGAGTTTGTTATTGGGAAAAGGAGGTTACGATAGTGATTCGAGGCTATCAACCCTCGTCTAATCAACTTCAGACCCAAAAGGTTCTAGTTGTATTGGGGTCAAGAAAAAGAGATAGTATGGCGATGTCCTGAGACTCAAAAGGTAAAGGGTGATATTTATCAATGCGTTCATAAGAAGGTTGAGAATACATAACTTGTTAGACGTTACATGCAGAGCAGTGGAAATGTGAGTTGATCATAAGAATCTTATGGAGTTAGAAGATAGGGTGAATACAATACTAGTGTTCATCTTCTATTGTTTACAACCTCAAGCACTCAAGTTTAGTTACGTGTTACTGTGACTTCCAAACCCCCCATTTACTTTTCCGCACTATCTATAATTTCATCAGTTTCTAGATATAATTCCACGCGTTCCCTATAGGTTTGACCTCAACCTGGTTAAGGTTACTATCTTTGACATCGATCGCGACATAGTTTTTTAGAGGTTAGTTTTGGGCGATATCAAATTTTGGCACCGTTGCTAGGGAATATGGTTTTTAATTATTGATTGGATTTTTTGAAGTTTTGGGTCTTTTATTTTCTGCTCTTATTTGGATATACACTGGTGTATGCCTAACACTAGGAGTTGAGGCAATCATTTTCTCCTATTAAATCTTGAACCAAAAAGACTATTACAGCTGGATCGTATGATGAGTGAGCAAGTATGGGTTGGCGATTTGGAAAGGGTTTAGGATAACACTCTTGCTGTACCTCCCTATGATCTAGGTGATGGAATTAAAGAATGTGTTGAGATTGTGAGAACTCTGTCAGTAAAGTTTCTTACACTTATGCTCCAAACAAGCTTGATCTAGATCTAAAAAATAAAACTAGTACTCCTGATCGCCTGTCTATTGAGGAGCCATCGATCTTGAGTTGAAGGCCCCCCCAGTCTCATTTGCCCTATGCATTTTTGGGAGCCAAAAATACCTTAACGATGATTATTGTAGCTGACTTGATTGAGACTAAGGTAGAGGCATTATTAGCAGTGTTGTAGAGGTTCAAAAGAGCTATAGGATGGACCATTGATGATATTATGGGCGTTTCATCTAACATTTGTACTCATAAGATCCAGCTTAAATCAAAATGAAATTCTAGTATTGAGCATCAACGTTGGCTAAATCCTCCTATGCAGGAAGTGGTAATTAAGGAAATTATCAAGTAGTTGGATGCTGGTGTCATTTACCCCATTGCGAACAACAAGTGTGTCAGTCCTGTTCAATGCATCCCAAAGAAAGGAGAAATTTCTATAGTGCTGAATGAGAAAAATGAGCTCATGACAATGAGACCAGTCACAGGTTAAAGAGTGTGCATGGACTACCAAATGCTAAATATATGGACTCAGAAAAATGATTTTCTTATGCCGTTTATGGATTATATGCTGGATAGCTTAGTAGGAAGGAGTTGGTATTATTTTCTTGACGGGTATTTGGGTTATAATCAGATCACTATTACACCCAAAGACCAAGAAAAAACTACCTTTACCTGCCCTTATGGGAATTTTGTGCTCAAGAGAATGCCATTTGGGTTGTGCAATGCTCCCACTACTTTTCAGAGATGCATGATGTCGATATTCTTTCATATGGTGGAAGCCACCATTGAGGTATTTATGGATAATTTTTCTGTGGTTGGTGATACTTTTAATGTCTATTTGGTCCATTTGGCCAATGCCCTTCGTAGATGTGAGGAATGTAATTTGGTGCTAAACTGGGAGAAGTGCCATTTCATGGTGAAAAAAGGAATCGTGCTTGGGCACAAGATCTCAAAAAGGGGAATAGAGGTGGATAAGGAAAAAATTAAAGTAATTCAGAAGCTTCCACCACTAGTCTCGGTGAAGGGTATTTGGAGTTTTCTGGGCCATGCTGGCATTTACAGGTATTTCATCAAGGATTTCCCAAAGATAGCAAACCCTTAATACAAGCTTCTTGAGAAAGAGTTGAAGTTTGATTTTGATGAGGCATGTCTGAAGGCTTTTGAGTGCTTGACGGAGCGGTTGGTGTCCACCCTTATTATAGTGTCCCACGAATAGCCCTTTCTATTTGAGATCATGTGTGATGCAACAAGCGTGGCTTTAGGTGCTGTACTGGGCCAAAGGAGAGAAAAGATACATCACTCTTTTTACTATGCTAGCAAGGCATTAAACCCTGCTTAAAAGAACTATACTATTACCAAGCAAGAGTTACTAGCAGTGTTTATTACATTATAAAGTTTTGGTCCTATCTGATTGGGACCAAGGTTATTATTCATACAGACCATGCAATATTAAGATAACTAATGGAAAAGAAAGATGCAAATCCAAGATTGATTCGTTGGGTTCTCTTTCTAAAAGAGTTTGATTTTGAAGTGCATGACCAAAAAGGCACAAAAACTCAAGTTGCAGATTACTTGTCCAGACTTGAGGAAGAAGCAATATAGAAAGTAGGGGATGACCTTGAAGTCAATGATAATTTTCCAGATGAATAGATTTTGGCAGCATTGCAAGACCTAATTCCCTGGTTCACTGATTTTGCCAATTACTTGGCAAGTGATCTTGTCCTTTCAACAGAGAAAGTGATTTATACATGAGGTAAGGATATTTTTTGGGATGAGCCTTATTTAATTCAGGATTTATGTGGATGGTATGATTCGTAGATGCATCTCAGAGGTAGAGATGATAAGTATTCTTCGAGGCCTATCATGATTCACCTGTTGGGGGATACCATGGAGTAACCCACACAGCTCATAAAATCTTGCAATATGGGTATTACTGGCCAATCTATACAGATTCTCATGACTTTGCAATAGCCTGTGACCAATGCCAGGGTCAAGGCAATATTTCATGACGCCATGAACTCCCTATGATCCTATTCTAGAGTTGGAGCTATTTAATAGGTGGGGAGTTAACTTCATGGGGTTGTTCATGAGCTCGTACAGTATGAATTATATTATGGTTGCGATTGATTAAGTGTCCAAATGGGTGGAAGCGATAGCGCTCCCCAACAATGAAGGTAGAAGTGTCACCATATTTTTGAAGAAATATATTTTTTCTTGATTCGGCACTCTACGTGCAATAATTAGTGATGGTGGGTCGCATTTCTGTAATCATCTATTCAAGATATGCTTGAGAAATATGGAGTAAAGCATAAGGTTGAAACACCTTAGCACCCTTAGACAATTACATAGAGAGATGAATTACATATTGGTGAATATTGTGAATGCCAATAGTACTGATTGGTCGAGAAAGTTGGATGATGCATTGTGGGGCTAGCGACCAACTTATAAGACACCCATAGACGCCTGTCTATACCAAATTATGTATAGAAAAGCTTGCCACTTGCATATTAACCTTGAGCATAAGGCACTATAGGCATTGAAAAAGCTGAATATTGAGTGGCATGATGCAAAGAAGTTGAGGATGAGAAGAGTGAATGAGTTGGATGAATTATAACTCCAGGCATGTGCGACTTTTGCTCTATATAAGGATAAATGAAGCTGTATCAAGATAGAAAAATTGAGAAAAAAGTATTTGAGCCCAGTAATTAGGTGTTACTGTATAATTTGAGACTTGGTTTGTTTCCAGGAAAGTTGAAGTCTAGATGGTATGGACTGTTCACTGTGGTAAGGGTGTTCCCATATGGTGCTATTTAATTAAAGCATGATGGTGATACCCCATTCACAATTAATGAGCAAAGGGTCAAGCACTATATAGTTAACAATGAAGAAGTAAAAGTGGTTGATAATTTGAGTCTTGGTGAAGTTTGAGTAATCAAGGAAATTGAGTCGTGCTACGATGTTAAATCAGGCACTTCATGGGAGGTAACCCATTGGGATAGTGTGGGAAGTTTGAGTAGCTAACCTAGCTATGTCATGCCGCGATATTTAATCAAGTACTACGTAGAGGCAACTCATGGTTTATACTTATTTAATTATAGGGTAACTTGTGTGTTCAGTGTGCAGGGTCGGATACTGCAGAAATATACCAAAAATTTTTTTTGGTGCCAGGCCTCTCGACTCACTTAATGAGTCATAGTCAGACTTTACGACTCATCATCTGAGTCATAGGGACTGGAGCTCAGAAATATCTTAGGTATTTAGTTTTTGGAGTTATCATGACTCTCAGAACGAGTCGTAGTCAGGACAGATAGACTCTGGCTTAGGACATATAACAAAGAAAACAAAAACATAGAAGCAAACAACAAACAAGGGGTGGCACACTGCCAGATACTAAAGAATACAAAACACCCACAAAGTAATGTTTATAAACTGGTTATACTAAATCATACACATCAACAAAACACCATGAACAAGAGGCTACAAGACACTATAGAAACAAAAAAATAGAGCAGTCATTCCTACTATTTCGAACATACTTCTGTACACTATATCTTTACTCTACTTTGCGTCCTCCACACCTTTCTATCAAGGGTCATGTCTTCTGTAATCTATAACTAACCCATATCCTACCTAATCACCTGCCCCAAAAATTTCTTCTGCCTAACTCTACCCCGCCTAAGACTATCCATAGCCAGCCTCTCATACCTCCAAACTAGAGTATCTATATCTCTTATCATCACATATCCAAACCAACACAACCTCACTTCTTGCATCTTTTCCTATAATGAAGCCACTCCTACCTTATCTCGAATAATCTCAATTTTAACCTTATTTCTCTGGTATGTCCATACATCTATCGCAACATCCTCATCTTTGCCACCTTTATCTTTTTGAAGTAAGAATTCTTAAGTGGCCATTTCGATCTATACAATAGAGTCTGTTGAACTACCAGTCTATAAATATTACCATTAAGCTTTTTAGTTACCTTATTATCATATAAGACTCCCGAGGCGAGTCACTATTTCAACCATATTGCACCAATACAATGTGAGACATCCTCATCAGTCTCGCCATTCCCCTGAATCAAAGACCAAATATACTTGAAACTCTCCTTCTTCAGAATGGCCTAAGAATCCAACTCCATAACAACGTCCTCCTCATGCGATAAATTACTAAACTTACATTCCAAATACTCCATTTTCGTCTTGCTCAACCTAAAACCTTTAGACTTAAGGGTTTGTATCCAAACCTCCAACTTATCATTTACTCAACCCTAAGTCTTGTCAATTAGTACAACATCTTTAGAAAATAACATATACCATGACACCTTTCCTTGAATACACAGAGTCAAAACATCCATCACCAAGGCAAATAAAAGCGGAGTAAGAGTCGATCCCTGGTGTAAACCTGTCAATACAGGAAAGTACTCTGAATCACCTTCTACTATCCATACACGAGTCTTCAGACCATTGTACATATCTTTGATTGACCTAGTGTATGCCACAGGCACCCTTCTAGCCTCCTAGCACCCCCACATAATTTGTCTAAGAACTTTGTCACATGCTTTCTCAAGATCAGTGAACACTATGTGCAAATCCCCCTTTCTCTCTCGAAACTGTTCCACTAATCTACTCACGAGGTGAATGGACTCAGTATTCGAGTGATCTGGCATGAAATTGAATTGATTCTCAAGAATGGTCACGATTATCCTTAGCCTCAACTCTACTACCCTCTCCTAAACCTTCATAGTATGACCCAATTTAATGCCTCTGTAATTATTGTAACTCTGAATACCTCATTTGTTCTTAAATAATGGAATAATCATACTCCATCTCCAAGATTTAGGCTTCTTTGCTACCCTAAAAATAATGTTAAACAACCTTGTCAGCCACACCAAACCTGCCTTACCCGTGCTCTTTTGAATATTCGCTGGAATCTCATCTGGTACAGTCGCCCTATCCTTGCACGTCTACTGAATTGAACCCCTGACCTCCTCCACCTTGATACTCCAACAATAACCATAGTAATGATACCTCTTTGAGTTCTCCAAGTCACCCAGCACAAATCCTTTATCCCTGTCGTCGTTCAGAAGTCTATGAAAATATGACTACCACCTCCTCCTAGTAAAGGCATCCTCAACCAAAAATTTTCCATCCTCCCTCTTGATAGACTTCTCCTGGTCAAGATCACAATCCCTTCGATCCCTAGACTTAGCAATCCTATACAACTTCTTATCCCACCTTTCTCCTCTAAAGCCACATACAAACTCTCAAAAGTTGTTGTGACCGCTAACTTAGCCTTCTTCCTAGCTAACTTATACTCCTACCTATTAGTCTGCTTATCCTTGTCATCTTTTCTCTACACTAAATTCACATAATCCACCTTCTTAGTCTCCACCTTCCTTTTAACTTCTTTGTTCCACCACCAGTTCCCTAGTGTTTACCAGATCGGTCTCTTGAGACACCCAACACCTCTCTAACAGTATCTCTAATACAACTAGCAGTCATTTCCCACATACTATCCATATCCCCTCTACTCTCCCAAAACCCCTAGTTGTTAACTTCTCTTATATTGTAAAATCACTGGCCAATATTAATCTACCCTACTTAATCCTGGGCCAATCCTCCACACCCTTTTTTTTTGCCTTTCTTTATTACCAAGTCCATCATTAAGAGCTTATGTTGGGTCAAAAGATTCTCTCTAGGTATGAATTTAAAGTCATTACAAAGTGCTTTATAACCCTTCCTAAGGAGATAACGTCTATCTGAGTCTTGGCTACTGGACTACAAAAGGTAATAAGGTGTTCCTCCTTCTTCGAAAAGATTGAGTTCGCTATCAACAATCCAAAAGACCTTTGAAAATCCAAAAGAGAAGCTCCTCCTTCATTCTTCTCACCAAAAACAAATCGCCATGCACATCATCATACCCTCTCAAAAAACATATGCCCATTGAAATCTTGTCCCATGAAAAGTTTCTTAATGCTTGGGATGCCCCTCACCCCCTTATCAAAAACCTCTAAAACCCCCTTCTCTCCTCCCCGTCCAAGCTTACTTGCGGGGCATATGAACTAATACCGTTCACCACAGACCCTATAATGGTCAACTTAATAGACATCAATCTATCACTGACCCTCTTAACCTCTACTACTTTCCCCTAAGTTCTTCTCTCACTAAGATTCCTACCCTATTTCTATGTCTCATGCTACTCACGTACCATAACTTATATCTATCTATATCTCTCGCCTTATTGCTAACCCATATTTTTTCCTGGACACAAGCTATACTAACCCTCTACTCTCTAAGGATCTTTACCAGCTCTATAGACTTACCTTGTAGGGTCCCTATGTTCCATGACCCAATTTTTAACCTATAAGCACCCTTATCCTACCTATCCGTACTACCCCTCACCTCCAACTTCAAACTCAAACCTAGTCTCGACCCTAACCTCACCCTAACTTAGACCCCAACCCCTACCCCAACCTATGACATAACCCTAGTCCGCCATCTTTAACCCCTCTACCACTCAAAAGGATACGACTAGAAGAATAAGAACACGACGACCAAAAGTGTATGGCTAAACAAATAAGTAAGCAAACAAAAATCAACAAGAAAGTTTGATACTTACCAGTAACAACAAGCACAATACGACCAGTAATTCCAAAAGAACATTAAAAAAGTTGGTGAAATTATGCATTGACTTAGGGTATTTCATTGGATATGATATGTGTTTCATATGGATTACTGGTAAATTAGGTTAGAAGTGGACACAAATAAAAAATAAAAGAAAAGGCTCTGAAAAGATTAAAGTTCTGGTCAGGGTATAAGTTGTCAAGTCACCTTACAAATCATAGCCAAACTCATGAGGATGATAGTAGACAAAGTCGAGTTAAAGAAGCTAAGTGAAAACTGACCACAACTTATAAGGATTGACTACAAGTCGTGTCGTGCAACTGTAACATAAAAAGAGGCCAAAGCTGAAGGAGCAAAGTAATGTAACACTGCGAGTCACAAGGATAGACTACGACTCATAGCGTGAAACCATACTGAGAACAGTGTGTAAAGTCATAAGGATTGATGCTACAATGGGGATGAGTAAAGACCACAAGTCATAAGAACTGACTATTACTCGTGGTAAGGAGACATCTAATAATAGACTCAAGAGCCTTAAAGGTGAACAACTACTGGAGTGACTACGATTAGCAGCATACGAATCGTAGGGTGAGCCTTCGAGTCGTAACCACTAAAGCCTAAAAAAGAGCTACTATAGCAGGTTTGATACTTACAAGTAATAACAAATAGGTTGTTACTACTTGTTTGAGATATAATTCCATGCATTCCCTATGGGTTCAACCCCAACCTAGTTTGGGTTACTAGATTTGACATCGATAGCAACAATTTTTTTGGAGGTTAGTTTTGGGCGACATCAAATTGGCTTGCTAAGTATGAGTAGTGGATCAGAGGATATAGGAGTAAAAGATGTCTTAGTTTAATTACAAATCTTAGCTTTAGTATGCAAGATATAAATACAAAGACACACACACATATATATGTGTATATATATGTATACACCTGTGGGTTTTGGGGTATATGATCTAAGTCCTTTTGATATTCTAGAGGATACGAGCAATATCTTTGTTAGTAGACTCAAGTGTGGAATAGTAGGTCATAAATATATTGAGTGTAGGGTCGTGGGTTCTTTTAAATAAGGAGCAAGAAAGATGTTTGGGAACTTAGCAAAATGGGATTAGGAAGGCTTAGTTGTTCAGAAATGTTAATTAATGTTATGATTTCTTCCTATTTTCTATTATTATAATTTGTTTCTAATACAAGTCGGTAGATGATACTTATTGGTACATGTGGTTGTACAGATACTAAACATACTATATATCTAATTGGGGAGAGAGACATTGTCACAACTCAAACTAAGGCCTGGCCATGATGGGTATCTCAAGTCCTAAATGGATCGAAGATCACCCTCTTCACCTAACTCTACCAATATAACAACCACAAGTGTCGGATGAGTTCGACATATAACAAGATAATAAAGAACAAGAATGATTATAACTCATGAAATATCTAAACCCATCAACCATAAACAACACACCCAAGTCCACAATAAACCAATAAATCCTCTACAATCCAAAGTCAATAAAATATTGGAATATGCTTCTAATAATAGCCAAAACTAAAGTCTAAATAAGTCTAAGACATAGAATATAAAGATCATGAAATGAATCCTTTTGAAGTATGGAAGCTCACCACTTTAATGTTAACTCATGAACAACTCGAACACCTGATCACTACACAGGTAAAGTACAAGAAGTTTTGGGATCTACATCGCATGGGGATACAACATCCATAGATGTGTAGTGGTTGGAATGCTAGCATGTAACTCAGGGATAGAGGAATAAAATAATGTAATCATTAAAAATAGAGTCAAATCATCATATGCAATCACATGTATATAAAAATATATATCATGCCAGGAAAGAGAGCAAGGCTTAGCATAAACTTTGAAAACCTTAACCTGGGCTATGTTGCATAACCGTCATAAGACAAAACACCTAAGGGCTATATGGGCCCAGTTCTCCGCTGACTGAAAAGGCCCAGTACGTGTAGCCATACGGACTAGAGAATATCCTTATTTGTATATGCCACAATGGGGGACTCAAACCTCCTGACATAATCAAGGTGACTTAAGAACCAATGTATATAATATAGGGGACTCTAACATCCCATTCATATATATATTTGGTGGATGCAAACCTCCCGGTCATATAGACACCCGCACCGACTATTGCGGTTTCCAGTGTTAGTCTTTTGACTCCACTTTCATATCCTATCTACACATATCACTTTAAATCCCAATTTAAAATATTTATTACAAACATACACAACCATTAATACATTAACTTACAAAATATATCCCATTAGTATTGTCATACCAACCCCATCTTTAAGCATACAATATGCCATAACCATTATCATTCAACATTAGGACTCGAACCCATTGTCTATGCAAGACAATAATTTAATTCAACATTTAGGGACTCGAATGCATTTGACCATTTAAACCACCAAGGTTATAATTCAAATCAACTTATGGCCAATAAGACCCTCATGAAATCATTTTCCAATTACATTATTAGGCTAATGCCTTAGTTCAAATCATAATTTGATTCAATTTATGGTCATTAAGACCTTTACAGAAACATTCATCCTTCAGTAACATTCTTATGCTAGCTATTAGTTGAAAACATAATTCATCATATCACAAGATTCTTCTTAAATATATTTTCACAAATAGGTTGAGGACATACCATTATCAAACCATATTTCAAGTTAAAAACTATCATGCTAGGGTTAACCATAACCTATTTATTAAACCATAATTCCCATGCATCCACATATGCCAAACCATCATAAAAACATGTATAAACATAAGTGAAATCATGAGAGAATGATACTCAACATTATGCATTCAAACCCTCAACTATGAATTTCAAAACCACCATTAATGATTCAAGAACAATGTTTAAAACACATAATTTTTGTGAACTAATAATAAAGTAAGAGTCACATGCCTGAGTTATGAAGATTCACAGAGAGATTTTGACCTTTAAGCCTCTAAATGACCACCTTGAAGAAACCCTAGCCCTATTTCCTTGAGAGGTTTTTAGAGAGTGTTTTGATTTTCTAAAGTGTAGAATGAGGGACTAAATAGTTTTATAATACATGAGGTATTAACGACTTAGGGTGGAAAATGTCTAAAATACCTTTAGCTTAAAAGCTGTAAAAGAGACGCAGGAGGGTTCGATTAGATCGCTCACTCGTATCCACATCATACGAGTGGTACCCTCTACTCGTAACTTGATCATAAAGTTAGAAATCATATTATATCCAACATATGACTCCTTAGTCTAACTCGTACTCTAACCATACATCTAGTACCCTTCAACTTGTACCCTAAGCAAAATATCAAAGGCTAGACACTAGATAATATATGATTTGGACTCTACCTCTCGTATCATGTACATATGACTTCTATGATGTCTTCTCGTACCAAGAATAGAACTTGGACAATATGACATTGACTAATATACGACTAGGGTCCTAGACCCATACCTACACCATACGAATCAAGGGTGTGAGTCTTATGATGATTAGAGGGTTCACTACACAAAAAAATTGCAAGGGACAAAGTTCGGGGTCTTTCAGCCATATTTTAGGTCAGTGGTGATTCCATCGGTACGATGGTAGTTATTCTTCAACAGCTTCTATCACCTTACTCTCACATGGATGTTGTGTCTTAGGTCTTCTTTTTTCCTTAGTGCTCTTATATCGATTTAGATTAGGTTCTGAGATAGGTTATTTCATAATGTAATTATGTAATAAATGCATTTTGTACAAGAAAGTTTTCCTATATTTAGAGGTTTAATTATTTTCAAAACTGTTTAGTATATGTTCCCTACGTTATTAAATGATTGGGAGGTAAGGGTTCTCCTATCTATGAAAGAGTCGGATAGGTGCCTAAACGATATGTGATTTGGATTTTGATACTTCTATGGAGGTGGAGATGCCTGTAGTTTTATCTAGTTATATTCCCCAAAGGTTTTTTGGTGCTCCGGGAGAGAATGCGCATGAGTTTTTAGTGAATTTTCAAGAGAGGTTACATAACCTTAATTTAATTGAGTAAGATAAGGTGGACTATACCACATTTTAGATGAAAGGTCCAACTAAATAGTGGTGGAGAGCTTATATCAAGTGTAGACCTGAAGGATTGCCTTTAATTATTTGGATAAAGTTTTATGAGGTTTTCATTAAAAAGTATGTGCGATGAATCATGAGATTAAAGGTTACATGATGATTTTATCAATTTTTAGTAGGGTTCTATGTCTGTATCAGTGTACAAGATGAAGTTTCATTATTTGGCTAGGCATGCTTCTATGATTATGCCTCTAGAGCATAAGCGAGTTTGCAGATTCTTTAAGGGTTGACTTTACCACTCTATTTGGCATTAGAGCATTTAGTTTTTCTAGATCTATATTTTTTTGGGTTTTTAGTCATACATGTACAATTGACGAGATACATTGCAAAGCCTATGGAGGCAGAAATAAGAGGCCCTTCTACTAGAGTAGATTTTTGGTGCTCAATCTCGAGGTAGGGGTTTCCCTAGTTGAGGTTATAATTATCACTTTTATCATGGTAGTAACATTCTATAAGCACTAAAGTTTACTAAAGGTGCTTAGTGAAGATTTAGGTGTGACTACTTGGGTTTCAAATTTTGGATATTTAGGTTAATGTGTTATGGTTTTAGGGTTATTTCAATGCTTAAAACAAGGGAAATATGATTGTCTAGGGCACATTTATATGGGTATGATTAGTATGTTGTATTTGCAAGTGAGAATTGTTCTTAAAGTTAATTTGCTCGTGTATTAGATGAGCCCTCCAATGGTCGTTTGAGCTAGTAATGTGCCATACTATGCATTATTTGGATGAAGAAGGTGAAATATGATGAGCATCAGAAAATAGGTCTCACGATCATTGTATGAAACAATAAACTTGTTCTAGAGACCGTAGGAAGATGTTTCTAAAAAATGAAAACGTCAAGGCTGTCAAAACAACCAGATACAATGAGTCCTTCCTTGATAAAATGATATCTCCTGATGATCATCCTATGGACATTAGATAATCATCCAAAACCAACTCGTTATCAACATATATGAAGAACGATCATTAGATCACACCATGATTGTCCTATCTTTCGTTGGAGCTGCCAATATTACAATCTTATTGTGTTTTGGATAGGGTTTGTTTTGTCTATAAATATATTACTTAGGGTTACTTTTAGAGGTTGGACATTATTACTTTTTGTAAGGTCTTAGAATTGACAACATTGAATTGTTCTTGGCTTTTAACAGATTAAATTGATATCTTAATTTTTGTTCTTAAGTTTCAAAGCATCCAGATATTCTTCTACTTTTTTCATTAGTTTATGATCATGAAATTTCTAATAATATCCAGTGTGATCTGATGAATATGAGTATCTAAATCCCGAAACCAGGTTTGTGGGAACCATGATGAACTAACAACATAGATTGTGTAAATAGTGGTTTTAGAGCGGTGGTTATGCATAGATTGTTCTTCTATTAATATTGATTGCTTTCTAAGTAGTGCACGCGTTAGGACTCACCTTCTTCTTACTTACTGGAACAAAGGGGGTAACAAATGAAAAAAAAATAATGTAATAATGAATATTTGAGGTTATCAAACCTCATCTAATATCTAAACTTTGTCCGAGAATAGTTAATTTATGATCAAAGGTAAGGGTTAGAAAATCTTATGCACCTATAGATGGACCAATTTGTGTGGTGTACTTAACTTACCAATATTGTATGCTAAACAACAGGATAGATTACTATTATGTCACACCTACTATGATATAAAATCATGGGAAACACAACCCTAGTTTCTTCTCTTACTACTTAAACAAAAATTAATCAATATTCTATTACTTGGTTACTGATTACTTGAGATCATTACTTGTTACAAGAAAACCTCTTAAGGAAATAGTAGATTAATAGTCTAAATAACCACATTGATCAAGCATCCTTCCATATTCCCTATGGGATCTATCCCAACCTCGTTTGGATTCTATATTTGACCACGGCTGCTTTATACTTATTTTGGAGGTGTAATTTTGGACGACATCAAATTTTGACACCATTGTAGGGAAATACTTTTTAGGACTAGTTCAGTTGTGTTTATTTATCTATTTGTCCTTATTTCCTAATTTAAGTTTTTCTATAGTTTTTATGTTGCACACCGGTTCATGCAATAATACTCAAAATTAAGGCATTTCCCCGATTCCACTTGATCCTAAATTATAAATTCTTAGTCAAAAAGTGCAAAATCAAGGAGTTTAGGAGGCTATAAATAAAACTACTGCCTACATTCTCACTAAAGAACTAGCAAGACAAGAAGATGCTAAGCAAGTGGTACTTAGAAAGTAGGCTATACAAGAAGAAATATACTGTCTGGATGTCACTAAAGAACATAAAAGGTGTAGAAGGAATAAGGGACATCAGTGTACCTACCATCATGTTCCTACATTTGATGAAGTAGATAATTATACGAGTTTGTAATAGGTAGGTGAAATGAATGATCTTGTTCCATCCCATTGCCATCAATAACTAAGTTTGACATTACCAGTGCTATAGTAAAATTATTGATCTTGAAAGGAGTATTCACTGGCCTGGCTGCTACTAATGCAAATTTCCATCTGATGAACTATGTAGGGATTTGCAATTTCTAAAACCTGTATGTGGTGACCTAAGATGCAATCAGACTGGTTGTTTCTTTTCTACTTGACTAGAGAAGATACTCTATGATTGACGGGGTTGCCAAAAGGATCCATCACTACTTGGCAAAAATTGAAGATATAGTTCTTTGAAAGATTTTTCCCAGCTTTAAGAATTTTATAGTTGAATGATGTGATTTATAACTTTTGAGAATTACATTTTATGGTACTGTACGAGCCATGGTTGAGGTTTAAGAAGAAGCTGCCATAAGGCCCTAATCATAGAATACCTAGTCATAGTTTTCTTGATATTTTATACAAGGATCTAAATGCTAATAATAAAGTTGTAGAAGATACTATTATGAAGATGTATTTATGAGTCTAACTTGGGAGAAAGGTTATACAATTCTTGATTAGATCACATAACCTAATCGAGGTATGAACTCTCGAGATTCATACATTCCCACAGTACTTACATGATAGAAATAAAGAAAAACATTGAAGGAATATGATTCAGACACTTAAGAGGTAACACCGTTAAGGACTGAGTTTAGATTGTTCATGAAATAGTTCACAGTTTAGGAGTAGAAAAGGTTAATGCAGTTGGTTCGTAAGAAAATACACCTAGACATAATGACTATAATTTTGAGGAGGAGGCAAAGTATCTAGATGATCATGTAGGTTTTCAAGTCAAAATCCATGGCTCTAATCAAGATAATTAGAGATCTGGTCAAGGAAATTAATTTTATAATAATTATAAGGATAGTAACTACAATCGTCCTGGATATAAAGATAGGAGTAGAGGGAGAGATGGTGATTTGAAGAGAAAGGATGATGACTAGAATAACAGAAGTGACCTTTATGTTCCACCCATAAGCTATTATTCTAATTTGAGTAGCTCCAGTATAGAAGGTATGTTTGCTAAGGTGTTGAAAAGATTAGAAAGACCGATGAATAACTTAAGGAGATTAGAGCAGATATTTTGGTGATTAACTAAAAAGTTGAGTCACATAATAACTGCCATCAAGCAACTTGAGTAGCAGTTTGGAAAAATGTCTGCTATAGTGAATCAATGCTAGAAAAGTACACTTTCACACAATAGCATCCAAAATCCAAAGAATGGTAGTTATTTCTTGGCTATAATCACTAGAAGTGGTAAGATAAATTTTGATCCACCTATGCCTGAAGTTGTAGAGTATGATGTTGAGCCCATTATAATCAATGATGAGAAAGTAGTTGAATTGCAGAATCAAGCTATTGATGAACAGGTAATTGAATATCTACCTTCGCTTACTGAAAATGAGGCTAATGCTAAGAAGGGTAAGGAAAAAGAGGTCCTGTAGATGTTGGCTCCCATTCAATGACCACCTTATCCATTTTGTCAAAGATAGAAGAAGAGTACCAAAGAAATAAAGTATCACAAATTTATTTTGATGTTGAAGTAGTTATCTGTGAACTTCTTTTTATTTGAGGAGCATGAGAAAATACTGAGTTATATAATGTTTATGAATTACTTGGCGACTAAAAAGAGGATCATGAGTTTTCAGCCCATTGATAATTTGCACCACTATAGTGCAATATCTTCTCATCTTTTGTGGAGAAAATGAAAGATCTTGGAGATTTCCTAATTCCATGCACCTCTGGGGTGTTCAATTTCTCAAAAACTTTATGTGGCTTAGATGCTATCGTTAATCTAATATTACTAGCAGTATTTAGATAGTTAGGGTTGGAGTCACCTAAACTAACTTTGAATTCTTATAGTGGATTGCACCGTGAAGAAGATGATAGAAATTTAACATGATGTGTTTATGATGGTCGAGTCCTTCATTTTGTAACGCCCCAAATATGGTATCCGGAATGCCACATGGTGCTCATGACCCCGAAGGACCACAAGCTAACCCATGACTAATAATTGTAATTGAGCACTGCATAACATACTGTATAAATGCGGAATAAAAGGCTGAAAGACCATAGGGTTCAAATATCTGATAAAACATAACATCTGGAGATACGGTATATCAATACCAAAATGACTAAAATAACTGTCTAAACATACTATTCTGAAAGCCTCTAAACTATCTAAAAACTTGAGAGCTGATAGGATATGTCCCTAACTAACTCTGAATTACTGGAATAATAAAGTAATAAAATAATCATGCTATCCTCGAATGGTGAGGACTCACTGCTAGTCTGGCTGCTGAACGTCTAATCTACTAAGGATGCTCTAGATCTCGTACTTCTGAACCTATGGTATAAAACACCATAGAGCAAATGCATCAGCACGATTAAATGTATTGTTATACAAGTGAGGTAGGCTGAATGCAAGGGGTTTATATGCATGAACAATACTAACTGACTGAGTAACATAAATGTGAGAATACACTCATTAATAAGTGAACTGTAAATGAGATCATGACATCACTGAATCTGAATACTGATAACATAAGTTTTCGTATAACTGATATACTATTATCTGAATGACTGTGTCTGACAGTTTAGTTTCTGATGGAACTAGTTGAGTTTCGTACTAAGCTGGGTGACTTTATCTAATAGTCGTAAATTCTGTAGAACTATCTGAGTTCTATTAATAAAACTGAGACTGTAAATGTGGGAAGTAGTCATCTAACCAACATCCCTTAATAAGCTATTATAGCTGAGTTGGGGTCCAATCTGTAACCCCAATTGGAAGAGTGTTAATACCGCACCACTATAAGGACATGATGTGAGTGACCCTCCTCTAACAGGTACTCTAATGAGAACAGTGGGACCCTTATCTATCAGGTTAAGCCACCTCATCTACCCCCATCTAGCAGGTTTGATGTCTCAACCTATGCTGGCTACGTAGTTCTGTAGCGCAATGATTATTTCTAAGAATCACACCCACTAATAACAGGTGAGTTTCTATTCTTGGGCTCGCTTGGTGCTGAATCCTACTCCCATCTAAATAGATACTGAACATGATTAACTAAACTGAACTGGACTGTATTCATTGAGTTCTATTGACTGACGAAATATTACTGAGATGTAATAACTGACTGAGATTACTGAGATAACTGAGTTTACTGAGTTTTCATAATTCATATGACTGACTGAATTCTACTGATTTCTAAAACTGACTGAGAATACTACTGATCGTGGCATAATTATGATTATCATAAAACTGACACTGGCTCTAGGAACACAACTAAATTTTTGGGTACAAGTGCCCCCAGGACTCGATAGCATGAAACTGACAAGACATAACACTTCTTGACACATGACCATAGTCAACAATTCATAGTACAATCTTTGGGGTTTTCATGAAGTATTTGCATGCTATAAGCTTACACATAAATAGAAATGCATGTAAACATATCATAATTTCATAAGCCTAATCTCATGAGCATTATGTCAATCCATTACAAAGCATAACAATAATGTGAGAGTCATATCGAACATAAGGGAGAAGCATGGATTCATCAATTTTGGTCACAAATGAGTCATAAGGCATAATTCCTATTCTCTTAGGCATTTTATCAAACACCTTGCATGCATTCTTTAGGCTTAGGCATGAATATTGAAATAATACTTAATGGCAATATTTTACACTTCCAATGCAAGAATTTGAACCACATACTAATATCTTTTCATGATAGTCATTAAAGACTTCAACTTGAAAATCAAACAACAACATAAACATGGATATAATTTAATTCATACCATGGAATCCAAAATTTATATTTCAAATAGGGTTTTTTGAGCTTCATGGGTGAAAGGAACCCATGAATCAACACTTGACATACCTGGGTGGATGATTTCTTAAGGATTGGTAGAGGAAAACTTTAATTCTTGACTTGGAATTAAACACCTAAGGTTTCTTGTTCGTGGGGATTAATCTTTGAGAGAAACCCTAATTTGGTGTTGTAGATGAATAATGAAGTTATGAGCTCTGGTCTAGTATAATTAGGTGTAAAAAGGGGTGGAAAAAGACCCAAATACACTTTTAAAGATGGCTTAAAATCACTGATCGGAAGTGGCAATGGTTTGGTGGACGGTCCATCGCTGTCTCGATAGTCCATTGGTCCTGAACGTCGCACTTGGTCAGAACCTTAACTTTCTTCCTCGTCTGCGATGATTTGGGAGATGGTCTGTCACTGGCTCGATTGTCTGTCAGTCCTGACCGTTGCACTTGTCCAGAAGATGGGTTCACTGCCTTAGTCACAATGGTTAGCCGACGGTCTATCGCTAGCTCAATGGTCTGTCGGCCTGACCATCGCTTTTGGGAAGTTCTGACAGTTCTCCTTAAGACGTCTATAACTTTTTACTCTGATACTGGATTTGGACAAAATTGGTATCATTGGAAAGCTAATTCAATTTTCCACATGATAATTTATCATTTAGGAAGTTATCACTAACTCTTCTCGAGACTATATTTGACTTAAAGAAAGTTTAGGGTATTATAATATCTCCTTCTTGGGAAAATTCGTCCTCGAATGGGACTGAATAGACTGGGAAAGCTGATAGAGTGATCTTACTTAAGGGAAGTGAAAATTTGAACATGTCTATATGACTGGAACTTCTGATATACTTAAATCTCATACTGAATATGCATGTATGATGCATGGATATGTGATAGATAGTCTTCATGAATGCATGACTGAAATTACTAAGAAGCTGAGTTTATCATGATGAGAATGCATATCTGATGCATGCATACGTGACTAACATAATACATGAACATATGACTGGATATGAAAGGGTATTTGATACCAAGTTTATAACTGAAATATGAACATGAAATGGAATAAGCTTAAGGAAAGCTATTACCTTGGGCTGAGTCTGAGTTTGCGGAGAAGAGGTGAGGATACTTGGTCTGCATGTCTGCTTCTGCTTCCCAAGTAGCTCCCTGAACGGACTGATTCCTCCAAAGAACTTTGACTTGAGGGACTTCCTTGTTCCTCAGTCTGCGATTTTGGTAGTCAAGAATTTTGACTGGGATCTCTTCGAAAGAAGGGTTATTATGAATGTCTAAGCCCTCTATCGGGACTACAACTGCTGGGTCACCTATGCACTTCTTTATCAAGGAGACATGGAACACTGAATGAACTGAGGCTAGATCTGAAGGCAATTCGAGCTCATAAGATACCTTGTCAAAACGACTAAGAATTTTGTTGGACCGACATATCAGGGACTGAACTTTCCCTTCTTGTTAAACCGCTTCACTCCCTTCATGGGAGAGATTTTAGAGTACACATAATCACCAATCTCGAACTTCAGATCCATTATGTGCACATATGCATAAGAATTTTGTCGTCTCTGAGAAGTCCAGAGTCTTTCTCTGATCAACTGAACTTTCTCTAAGGTGTCGAGTACCAAGTCAGGCCCTACTACTGTGGCCTCACCTACTTTGAACCAACCGATTGGAGATCTGCACCTCCTACTGCAGAGAGCTTCAAATGAAGCCATTTGAATACTGGAATGATAGCTGCTGTTGTATTCAAACTCAATCAAAGTCAAGTGGTCATCCAACCTACCATTGAAATCAATTGCACACACCCTTATCATATCTTCCAAGGTTTGAATGGTCCTTTTTTCTTGACTGGAAGGAAATGAGCTGATTTGGTCATTCTATCTACAATGACCCACACTGAATCATGCTGATAACGAGTACGAGGCAAACCTGTCACAAATTCTATGTTTACTTCTTCCCACTTCTAAGTAGGACTACTAAACTCCTGCATGGACCCACTAGGTTTCTGATGCTCTATATTGACCTGCTGATATGTAGAGTATTTATCCACAGACTCTGCTACATATCTCTTCATCCCACTCCACCAATAGATCTCCCATAAGTCGCGGTATATCTTAGTGGACCCTGGATGAATAAAGTAGCAAGCACCATACACTTCTTCAAGAATTTGTTTCCTTAAGTTATCTACACCTGGAACACACAGACGACAATGAAAATAGAGAACACCATCTCCCCCTTGGGAGAAAACCTCCACCTTCTGATCTCTGATCGACTCTTTCAACTTAACAAGACTGGGATCTCTATCTTACTTTTCTTTTACCTCGAATACTTGAGATAATTCTGAACTATTCTAAACTGATATACTACATTCTACTGAATCGACTAAGCGGACACCTAGTTAGGCAAGATGATGGACTTCCTAAGCTAACTTGTTCTTACTGTCCTCAACATGAGCAACACTAACCATAGATAGTCTACTGGGAGCGTCGACCACTACATTGGCCTTGCTTGGATGATAAAGGTTACTCATGTCGTAATCTTTCAAGAGCTCTAACCACCTTCTTTGATGGAGGTTATGATATTTCTGAGAGAATATGTACTAAAGGCTCTTATGATCTGTGAATACATCTACATGAACACTGTACAAGTAATGCCTCCAAATCTTTAAGGAAAAAACTACGACTGCTAAGTCAAGATCATAAGTCGGATAATTCTTCTCATGGGGTTTAATCTATCTGGAGGCGTAGGCTATGATCTTACCATGCTGCATGAAGATACAACCCAAACCTACTCTGGATGCATCACAGTACACTATGAATCCATCCGAACAGTCTGGAAGAGTCAAAACTAGAGCTGAGGTAAGTCGAGTCTTCAACTTCTGAAAACTCTTTTTGTAAGGATCTGACCACTGAAACTTGACTTTCTTCTGAGTCAATCTGGACATAGGGGATTCAATAGAAGAAAATCCCTCAACAAACTCTCACTAATAGATAGTCAACCCCAAGAAACTCCTGATAGCTAATGGAGAGACAAGGCAAGGCCAGTTTCTTACTGCTTCGGTCTTTTGAGGATCAAATCTAATGCCATCACAGGAAACGATATGACCAAGGAAGGCTACTGACCTTAGCCAAAATTTGCACTTACTGAATTTGGCGAACAACTGATGATTTCTCAGAGTCTGCAATACTATTTTGAGATGGTCTGCATGATCCTTCTCACTGCGGGAATAGACAAGAATGCCATCTATGAAGACTATGACGAACGTGTCCAAGTACTGCTTGAACACACGGTTCATCAAGTCCATGAAGGTTGCTGGGGCATTAGTAAGACCAAAGGACATGACTAAGAATTTGAAGTGACCATATAGAGTACGGAAAGCTACTTTTGGAATATCACATTCTTTGACCCTGAGCTGATGATAGTTTGATCTGAGGTCTATCTTAGAAAAATAGCTGGCACCCTAAAGTATTTCATGTCATCAATTTTGGGAAGTGGATACTTGTTCTTGATGGTGACTTTATTAAGCTGATGGTAGTCTATACACATTCTGAGAGAACCATTTTTCTTGCGCACGAATAAGACTGGTGCGCCCCATGGGGACACACTGTGTTTGATGAAACCCTTATATAGGAGATCTTTCAACTGATCTTTTAACTCTCTGAGTTCTGCTGGGGCCATTCTGTATGGAGGAATAGATATGGGCTTAGTATCTGGAAGAAGGTCTATGCCGAAGTCTATTTCCCTTTTGGGAGGAATTTTGGGAAGATCATCGGGAAAGACATCTGAATATTCATTCACTACTGGGACTGCTTCGAGACTGGGAGTTTAGGAACTACAGTCCTTAACTCGAACAAGATGATAGACTTATCCCTTAGATGTCATTTTCTATGCCCGAAGGTAGGAAACAAGCTGACCTCTGAAAACTAAAGTACTACCCTTCCACTCTAGGACGGGTTCATTCTAAAACTGAAATTGGACAACTCTATTTCTGTAGTCGACTATTTCATAGTAGGAATGAAGCCAATCTATGCCAAGAATGACATCGAAATCAGTCATCTCTAATTCGACTATGTTTGCTGAAGTGGCTTTCTGAGATACCATAACCAGACAGTTCCTGAATATCCGTCGGGCTATGATAGTTTTAACCACTGGGGTAGAGACTGATAAGGGCTCTGCTAGAATTTCGGGACTGACTCTGAAACCAACTTCTATATAGGGAGTAACAAAAGACAAAGAAGTTCTTGGATCTAGCAAGGTGTAAACATGTACATGAAAGATCTATAACATACCAGTAACCATATAAGGAGAATTTACTGATCTTGTCAAGACTGAAGGGCATAGAGTCTATTTGGGCGTTGCCCACTGGTTGCGCTGGAAGTGTCACCCTACTGATTCGAGCGATCGAACTGAGTTGGAGGGAGATTATGCTGACCCTGAGGACCTGGCTGGGGACAATCTCTAACTCTATGGCCTGGCTTACTACATCCAAAACAAACATCACCGCCAACTCTACAAGTACCCTGATGGTGCTTGCCACATGTTCGACAAAGAGGATAGGTTCGGGCACTGCTAACACTGCCCTGAGACTTAGAGCCTGGCGCCCTATCTTTGTTACCCTCCCTGAACTTAGGAACTAGAGAACTTGCTAAGGAAGGAGCTGGAATGGATGACTTTGGATGGAATTGAGAATGACTTCCACCCTCTGACTTAGGCCAAGGAAAGTTGAAACTACCTGTCCTTGCTCTCTTATTTTGCTTCATCCTCATCTTAAATATTTGCTCTTCTATCTGTTAAGCATGGATCATAAGACTGGCTATGTCCATCTCACTAATCAGCATTGCGGATATGCACTCATTGACCATACTATGATTCACCTTAGAAACAAACTTACTCATATTAGCCCTGCTGTCTGGCACTACATGAGGAGCATATCTAGATAATTGAGTAAACTTAAGTGAATAATTTTTCACTATCATGTTGCCCTGCCTGAGGTTGATAAACTCTAACATCTTAGCTTCCCTCATCCCTCAGCTCTAGGGGAAAGAATCCATCAAGAAAAGTAGTGGCAAACTCCTCCCACTCTATGGGCTCTGCGTCACCAGCCCTTTCTGCTTTCCACTGCTTGAACCATGTGTGAGACACATCCTACAACTGATATGCAGATAGCTTAGAACTCTCACTAGCGGTAACCCCCATGATATCCATAACCTTTTGAACCTAATCAAGGAATTCCTGAGGGTCCTCATCTGACTTAGACCCAAAAAAGGTTGAAGGATTCATTCGGGTAAAGTCCCAAATCCTGGCTACTACAGTGTTGGCCACTTGATTGGCCGGAATAAAAGCTGGTCATTTATTCTGAGCAACAACTGAGTTAGCAAGATTAGTGAATGCAACTCTGAACTCTGCATAAGAAACATGTTCATCCAAGGGATCTGCTTAGACGGGTTGATTTCTTCTTTTGGGAGGCATGTTCTGTAAACAAAAAAGGGAGAAATAAATTTAGACTGAGATTTAAATTTGAGCTCATGCTCACTGGCACGACATGAATATTGAAAGAAGGAAAACTGTTCCTAAAACATCTTATAGCCTCCTGTACATAAATGTGGTGCGTAACATACCTATGCACAAGACTCTACTTGATGCGGATTTTAGACTTTCTCGGACACTATTGAACCTAGCTTTGATACTAAGTTTGTAATGCCCCGAATCTGGTATCCGAAATGCCACACGGAGCTCATGACCCCGAAGGACCACAAGCTAACCCATCACTGATATCTGTAATTGCGTACTGCATAACATACTATACAAATACGGAATAAAAGGCTGAAAGGCCATAAAGTTCAAATATCTAATAAAACATAACATCTAGAGATACGGTATATCAATACCAAATTGACTGAAATAACTATTGAATATGCTAGTCTGAAAGCCTCTAAACTATCTAAAAACTGGGGAGTTGATGGGACATTTCCCCAACTAACTTCGAACTACTGGAATAATAAAGTAATAAAATAATCACTACTAGTCTGGCTGTTGAACGTCCGTTCTACTAAGGATGCTTTGGATCTCGTACTTCTGAACCTATGGTATAAACACCATAGTACAAATGCGTCAGTATGTTTGAATGTACTAGTATTCAAGTGAGGTAGGTTAAATGCAAGGGGTTTATATGCATGAGCAATACTAACTGGTCGAGTAACATAAATGTGAGAATACATGCATGAATACGTGAACTGTAACTGAGATCATAATATCACTGAATCTGAATATTGATAACATAAGTTTTTGTATAACTAATATACTATTATCTAAATGACTGTGTCTGACAGTCCTATTTTTGATGGAACTAGTTGAGTTTTGTATTGAGCTGGGTGACTGTATCTTACAGTACTGAATTCTGTAGAACTATCTGAGTTCTATTACTGAGACTAAGACTATAATTGTGGAAAGTAGTATCTAACCAACATACCCCTAATAAGCTATTATACCTGAGTTGGGTCCAATCTGTAACCCTATTTGGAAGGGTGTCAATACCGCGCCACTGGTAAGGATAAGCTGTGAGTGACCCTTCTCTAATAGGTACTCTAATGAGAATGGGGGGACCCTCATCTAATAAGATAAGACACCTCATCTACCCTTATCTAGCATGTTTGATGTCTTAACCTACACTGGCTAATAGTTCTAGAGTGCAAGGATTGCTTCTAAGAATCACACCCTCTAATAACAGGTGAGTTCCCATCCTTGGGCTCGCTCAGTGCTGAATCCTACTCCCATCTGAATAAATACTGAACATGATTAACTGAACTGAACTAGACTATATTCATTGAGTTTTGTTGACTAATGAAATATTACTGAGATCTAATAACTGACTGAGATTACTGAGTTTACTGAGTCATGTGATAGACCGAATTCTACTGAGTTCGGAATCTGACTGAGAATACTATTGATCATGGAATAATTAAGATTATCATGAAACTAATACTAGCTCTAAGCACACAGTTAAATTGTCGGGTACAAGTACCCCCAGGACTCGATAGGATGAAACTGACAAGACATGATACTTCTTGACACATGACCATAGTAAATAATTCATAGTACAATCATTGGGGATTTTCATGAAGTATTTGCATTCTATAAACTTACACATGGATAGGAATGCAAGTAAACATTTCATAATTTCATAAGCCTAATCTCATGAGCATTACGTCAATCCATTACAAAGCATAACAATAATGTGGGAGTCAAATCGAACATAAAGGAGAAACATAGATTCATCAATTTTGGTCACAAATGAGTCATAAGGCATAATTCCTATTCTCTTAGGAATTTTATCAAACACCTTGCATGCATATCTTTAGGCTTAGGCCTGAATATTGAAATAATACTTTATGGCAATATTTTACACTTCCAATGCAAGAATTTCAACCACATACTAATATATTTGCATGATAGTCATTAAAGACTTCAACTTGAAAATCAAACAACAACATAAACATGGATATAATTCAATTCATATCATGGAATCCAAAGTTTATATTTGAAATAGGGTTTCTTGAGCTTTATGGGTGAAAGGAACCCATAAATCAACACTTGACATACCTGGGTGGATGATTTCTTGAATATTGATGGAGGAAAGCTTGAATTCATGACTTGGAATTAAACACCTAGGGTTTGTTGTTCTTGGGGATTGATCTTTGAGAGAAACCCTAATTTGGTGTTATAGATGAATAGTAAAGTTATAAGCTCTGGTCTGGTATAATTAGGGGTCAAAACGGGGGAAAAAAACCTAAATATCCTTTTAAAAATGGCTTAAAATCGGTGATCGGAAGTGACAATAGTTTGGTCGATGGTCAGTCATTGTCTCGACGGTCCGTCGGTCCTGACCGTCGCACTTGGTCAGAACCTTAACTTTCTGCCTTATCTGTGACAATTTGGGCGATGGTCCGTCGTTAGATCGATGGTCCGTCGGTCCTGACCATCGCACTTGGCCAGAATATGGGTTCACTACCTTAGTCGCGATGGCTTGGGCGACGGTCCATCGCTAGCTCGATGGTCCGTCGGCCTTACTGTCGCTTCTGGGCAGTTCCGATAATTCTCTGTAAAACATCCATAACTTTTTACTCCGATATTGGATTTAGATGAAATTGGTATCGTTGGAAAGCTAATTCAATTTCCCACATGATAATTAATCATTTATAAAGTTATCACCAACTCTTCTATAGACTAGATTTGACTTAAAGAAAGTTTGGGGTTTTACACATTTTCTAGCTAATTTTATCATCCACAGTTGTGAGGGTTATTTTAAGGTTCACACATCTTAGGGTAATTATTCCTTGTGACTTAAAAAACATTAGTTGAAACGAAAACTAGTCGGTTGAAGTTTTGGATGAATCATGAGAAAGCGACATTTAGTGTTTTCTATTCACGAAGCAGTCAATAAACATGTGTGTGATCTCTATTATTGATATAATTGACGAGGATGCATTGGTAGTACCTATTTCTAAGAGAATTTCCATTGAAGAAATAGTGGTAATAATCATGAACTTTAAAGGTTACAATAGTGACAATTGTAGTGAGATGATCAGCATACTTGCTGGTTTGGGTTCCTATGCTTTTGCGCTAAAAAGCTAGAAATAGATTTGAATAATAGAGAAACCCCACCATCTAATACAACTATTGAGGAGACTCATATCTTGAAGCTTAAATCTCTATTATCCCATATTTGGTATACTTTCTTTGTAGCCAACTGTACCTTTCTACTTTATATCTGCAGATTTGGTTGAATGGAAAGTTGAAGCTCTAGTGTCAGTTTTGCAAAAGTTTTTGAGGGTCATTAGATAGACCATTGCTGATATTACTGTCATTCCACCTAAAATTTGCACTCACAAAATATAATTTGAACTAAATTGTATCCCTGTCATTGAGAATCAATAAAGTCTAAATCAACTCATGCAAGAGGTAGTGGAAAAAGAGATCATCAATTGGTTATATTCTAATGTGGTTTATCTTATTACCAATAAAAAATGTGTGAGTCTAGTCTAACGTGTGCCAAAGAAGGGTGGAATCACTGTGGTTCCAAATAAGAAGAATAAACTTATTCTGATAAGATTAATTATTATTTGGTGATTGTCTATGGACTATAGTATGTTAAATACATGGACTAAAAAAGATCACATTCTAATGCCTTTTAAGGATAAGATATTATACCTTCTTACTGGTAAATGATGAGATACAATCATATATAAATTACTTTTAAAGACCAAGAGAAAACCACTTTTACTTCTCCAAATGGGTTGTTTGCTTTAAAAAAATGCCTTTCAGACTAAGTAATGCACCAACCACCTTTTAGCGTTGCGTGATATCTATCTTTTCAGACTTGGTTGATGAAACTATTAAGGTATTCATGGATGACATTTTGGTTTTTGGTGACTCTTTTAAAGGCTATCAAACCCATTTGTCTTGTATATTGAGAGGGTACAAAGACTAAAATTTGGTATTCTATTAGGAGAAGTATCACTTTATGGTTAAATAAGGAATAGTTCTCAATCACAAGATTTCAAAGAAGGGGATTGAGGTTGACAAGGCAAAGATTGACGTGATTGAAAAATATTTCCCACCTATTTTTGTGGAAGACATTCAAAGCTTTTTGGGTCATGATAGAATTTATCATAGGTTCATCAAGGATTTCTCTACACATCCTTTGTGTGAGCTGCTGAGAATGAGGTTTAATTTATGTTCGATGATGTATTTCTAAAGGAAAAAGTGAAATTCATATCCGATGATGTATTTCTAAAGGCATTTTGAGTGTTTGAAGGAGAAATTGACTTCAAACCCTATTATTGTTTCACTTGATTAGTCTATGCCTTCTTAAGGTTATGTACGATGCTAGTAGGGTGGCGTTAGGAACAATCCTCGGCAAAATGGGTGAGAAAATTCTTCATCCTATTTATAATGCTATCAAAGCACTTTATCTAGCTCTACAAAATTATAATGTTGTGGAATAAGAGTTGCTTGCTGTGGTTTTTGAATTTAAGACTAATTTTATAGAGGCATTGTAACCGTAAGTGGAATAACAATCATTTGATCAATTTCTCTTATCCCTCATTAACTTATTTCAATCTTATTTTCTTGGATGAAGGTTATCATTCATACTAACCATGTACATAACCCCGGTAAAGGTTTTAGTAGCGTGCTAAGCTCAGTTCCCTTTCCTAACATGGTTATATATATTTATGGTTGTATGCATTATTCATGGTTTTACTTGGATATGTAATGGAATTATCTTATCCTTATCTTGAGTGCATGCTAAGGTTCACCCACTAACTAAACTTTGGGTGGCTTTATACCCACTCTATACAGGGACCGACCATTTTACTTCTCCTACCTAGTGATTCGATTTGGAAACAGTCGATGTTGGATTGAAGTGGTGAGCTTCCATAGTTCGGGAGACATCTATTTTATGTCATGGGTTACTTTACATATGTTTTAATCTTTCATAGACTTTGGGTTTTGGCTATGGTTGGGGGCATATCCCAACTAGGTACTCTTTGGTTTCTCTAGAGGCTTTGTATGGAAAACTATAAACTTAGGTATGGTATGGCTTATTTTGTTATATGTACATACATACATTAGCTTATTATCATGGTATTGGTTTATGGTTTCCGCAATGGTTTGGTAGGTTATTATATAGTTGGACTTGGTTAGGTTGGTCTTGGATATAGGCTTATCCCAAAGTCACCGCATGGTTGTATACGCTATCTTGTTATATGTTTGGACTTCAGCGGACTTAAGGTATGCGTTTAGTGGTTGGGTTTGGAAACGAGGGAGATTCTCGATCCTGGTTGGGCTTGGGATTGCCCATTACATAAAGCCCTGCTTTGGGTCATGTCAAGTTGGTATCAGAGCTTAAGGTTTCGGTGTCATGCACTTTCCACAAAGCCGTGTTGAGTAGAGTCTTGCTTATGGGTGTGTCGTGCACCATACTTATAATCAGGAGATTATGAGGCATTTAGGAATGTTTCACTTTCTTGGTTATTCTACTTTTGGTATATAAAGTCTAAGGTCTTGAACTCTTCTCTGAATCTTTCTAGGTTCACTTTTTAGATCATTTCTTATCAATAATCTAAAGTCTTGGAATCTTACCTGTTCTACTCGAAAATAACTTAGATTGATCTAGTCTAACTCATGGGGCACAGACCAGGTCAGGGGTCACAGCTGCTGGTTTTCCTAGTGGAGCCCAATCTTCATTATCCTATTTTCTTTATAAATTATGTGGTTGGTCGCACCGTGGTTATATTGAGGGAGGAAGGAATCAGTATTTTAGTTGTAGTCTGTTGGGTCTTATTTGATCGGGATGTTCCATAAGGGTTTTCACTTGGGAAAATAGAGTATTGAAGACTACCTCTGGCTCCGTTAGTGGTTAGGATTATCTCAATATTCTTACAACTCCTTGAGAGTCTGAGGCATATTTTGATTCCAACGCTGGTATGTTGAAAACTCCTTTACTTATGGTGTGTATGGCTTACTTAGTTTGGGGTTCTCTCTCTTTTATGACCTCATTTATGGTTGTGTATTCTGGATGTGATCCCAAGGTTATTTCAGACTCTTTTCTTCTTCTATTTCTACCCCGATAGGTGGCCCAGTGATTACCAAAAGAGTCTATGGGTGTGTGTGGCATCATTTGGTAATAAAGTAGTCTTGCTGGATTTGTTTGACTCAAATATTATGGATTTCTATGTCATTTAGGGATGGATTAGTTGCAGTCATGCTTTCCATTATTAGATTGTCAAACTTATTAGGCTCCCTGCTGAGTCGGTTTTGGAATGGGATAATTGTTTCGTTCCCTAGCTATTAAGGAAAATAGTTGTATCATATCTTAGAACTCAAAGGTTGATTTCAAAAGGGAAATCCTTATTATTTGGCCAAAGTTAAAGATTCTAACTCAAAAGGTCTCTCCTTACATTCGGTTTTGGTGGTGCATGAATTACAGAGGTCCTTTCTGATGACCCTCATGATGTCTTTCTTATTGGGAGGTTGGTTTGGGGTTGATCTTATTTTGGACATTTGTCCAAGTTTCTAATCCTTTCTGATAGTATGGTTCCGGTGGAGTTAAAGGATCTTAAAGAGAATTAAGGGATCTCTTAGATGAAGGTCTTATCTTTCTTAATGTTCCCCTGTGGAGTGTTTTGTTCTGGCATACATATGGGGAATGGTTTTCCATGGAAATGGATAAGTTGTTGGTGTGTGACTGAGGAATTTAGAGTGTCCTCCTTGTGGGGTGGACCATGCTTATGTATATTCTATAAGGGTAGTTTGCTAGTAGTACATAATGGTTGGTAGATCCTTGGCTTGAATCAAGATGCCTGATTTTGATAAAAGAGAGTATGATAAGCTTAGAAATAGCAATGCGAAAATTATGGAGGTAAACTGAAAGGTTGGAAGAGGTTTATGATTTGGGAAATACAATAGCGGGAGAGTTGTACCATATAGGTCAAGAGTTCAGGTTGAACGGAGGGACTGGGGATCTAGTCATTTGATAGGTTAGATCATGGATCTTGCATGTATTCTTGTCCCTATACTTTTACTTTATTGTTGCCATGAAATTTATTAATAAATTCATGGTTTTGAAATTGGGTTTTGGAACAATTGAAGTCTTTGACATGATTACTCACTTCAGTGATTTTCCATAGGTTATGATGTATTATTCATGCTTTATTTACGTTTATGAACATTATGGGATGCATGGGAATGTTAAATGGATTTTGGGGTACTATGGATTCCTCAATTACTTGATTTTGGTTTTGGAAATTTATACCCTCAAAATATTAGTGAAATTTCCATTTGATATAATTTTTCATATGATTTGACTATTCTTGAATCTTTGTACAACATAAATGGTTAATGAAACATAGATCAATTTTCGGTTGGATTCAAATTATTTTTGAAAGGCGTTGGTGTCCATGGTCTAATTTTAAATGGTTTTGGTTTAGTTGGAAACCTTGGAGTTAACTTGGTCTCATGTTTTTTGTATGTCAATGTTGGGCTCTAGGTAGCATTTAGTTTAATGAGGTTTTGGGTATAGAAGAACCAAGCATCCCTGGTGTACGTCTTTAGAGGCACCTATTAGAACAAAAACTTGTGTTCGTGGATGTGAGGGGATGAGGGTTGGTGGTTAATCAAAAAATAAATAAAATTCCCTTCTAGCGGTGGACTTCAAGGGAAGGTCGGGGTTGCAAATTTTGATTACACTCTTCTCTACCAGTTGAGAGAGTACTTTACTAGTGTTTTATGGATTCATTTAGCCCTTATTGCTAAGGTTTGCATTTTACATTCACCTTGTTCCCAAGATATGAGCCTTGACCTTATGTTAAGTTTCTCATCGTATATGTGGTTGTGTTTCTAAGGGTGTCCAGTCTTAAGGACTCTTCTTATGGTATGGTTTGGTCAGGATATTTCTTCATTATGTTCTAGTTAGTTGTCGTAAAGTACTTCATGCCTATGGTGCCGTGTCCTATTTTAGGGGTCTTTGTCTAGCCTTGGCGGCATAAAAAATTCTCGTAACTCAGATTTCTTAAATGACTCTTCCTATGTTAGGATGTTAGTCATTTAGGAATTATAGTGATATATTGAAATGGGGAATATAGAAGTCCCTAAGTAGAGGAGAGTCTAGGGTGACTACCAGAGCTAAGGTTTTGGAAGGTAAGGTAAGGTTGTTGTCATGGGAAATGGTTAGGAAAGGAACAGGTGGTGAAAATCCTTTGTGAAATATTAAATATTGCTAGATCTCAGGAAGTATATATCATATCGCGGGTATACAAGTCGTAGGCTTGAATGTTGTGATTGGTAGATGTACCAATAGTTGTGTTGGGTACTTGAGATGTTTAGAAAGGCATGGTTTTAAAAAATGCTTTCATGGTTTGATCATTGTATGGTTTTGGGTGCTCAATCATAGGATGGAGATTTTGGTTATAATGGTTGGTTATGGTTTGTCCATGTCCTTTAATCATGGTTCCCATATTATAATGGTGATAGAAGAAGAGTAGTGTTTTAGGATAGGGGTAAGGAGTAAAGCCCAGTGGCCTAAGTTAGACCTTTCATGCTTTGGATAGGCTTGAACATGGAATTTGTGGTGTATAGTAAGACTCAAGCTTTCGTGGTAGTGTGTCTTTGTAAATTCTAAATCATATTAGGCTTGGCCTTTAGCATGAGTCCATTCATCCGATAATCAATGTGTTTTGTTGGGGTGAGGTGTGGATGGTCCTAGGATGGTCGATTCCCTTCAGTGGTATTGGTATCTCGAGTTGTTTGTTCTTTTGGGGAGGTCCGGATGAAGATCTTGTGTTGGTAAGTTTGTCGGTTGCGAACAAATATGGTATGGCTTTGGTAAAGGTTCCATGGTGGAACTAAATGTCTGAGAAAGTCATTTGGGATGCGGAGAAGGACATAGAGTCCAAGTATCCACATTGGTTCTTCATTTCGGAAACTCGTGCGTAGGGTATGTGTTCTTTATCAAATCTTAGTTTCTAACTTGGTTAAAGTTGAGGAATGGTTCCTCTTACATCTTTGTTTTCTAACTTAGTTAGAGGTCGGAATAAAGCTGTTGGGGTGTAAATCGTGCTCGGGGTATGTGATGACCTTCTTATCTCGGTCTGTGCTCTTGTCTTGTATTTCAATTAAAGGAAAGTTTGATGTGTTTTAATGTGTTATCTCATGCTTTTTCTTACCCATACCTATCATTTGAGGACGAATGATCCTAGTGGGGGAGACTATAACACCCCAAGAATTTGACCCTTGCAAAATTTCCAAGGCTTTGACTCACTGGAATTGGTACGACTCTAGGGTACCAATCATACCCTTGAATACGAGGTAGGGACTGTCTTGTGGGTTCACTCATACCCTAGGTAGTAAGGTTGTCGTGGCTACCTCCTAATATATGACTCACTAGGGTACGAATGATATAGGAGCATATGAGTGGTGCAAGGCAAGTCGTATAGTAGATGATTGTCTTGGTCTTTTTGAATCTGCCCGAGGTACGATTGGTGGATTCGGTTTGGTATACCACTCATACCCTTAGGTACCAGTAGGAAGGTGTGAATCACTTAGAAACCAGTAGGTAGGGTCTTTGCATAGTCTTGGGTACGAGTTGGGGTACCACTCGTACCCTAGGATACTAATCGTATAGGTAAGTCGTACCCCTGGACGTGGCTTGCTTTTAATTTTAAGTCAAGGGTAGTCCAAACATTTCCCACTTCAAAACCCTAATGTTCTCACATTATATAACCCGTGGTGGCCTTTCATAACACTTGTTAAGCGATCAAAACACTTTAAATACTCTCTTGAAGACTGAAGGCTAGGGTTTCTTCATGCGTTCTACAAAGGCCTCCAAGGTCGAGGTTTCTTCCGTGAATCTTCTTGTATAAGGTATGTGCTCTTTCCCTCATTGTTAGTTCAAACTAAAGGCATATGTATTGTGTTGTAAACATTGATTTATGGATTATTAATGGTGGTTTTAGAAATATATGTTGAAGGTCTTGATGCATATGGTTTGGCATTGGCTTAAACTATGTTTATACATGTTTTCTGAAATGGTTTGCATATGTGGTTATTGGTTGGTTATATTTTAACAAATGGGGCTTGAGTAACCTTAATTATGGTAGTTTATGCATTGGTTTTGGTAAAGGTATTCCCTCAACTTGCTTGATAAACTGCCTCAAAGAATGTTTTCACGCTATTGTTGAACTTTCATTGTAACTCTTGCATAGTTTGGTTCGGTAATGGAACCTTAAATGGATTTGGATGGTTTTTTATGGTTTAAGTGATATAAATGCTTTAAATGTCGGGCATGGTCTAAAATGGTTTGGAAATGGTTTTAAAATGTATAAATGATGTACATGGTTTTGAAGAATTAAATACTAAAGCCTTGGTGTCTATAAAAATGGTTATGCCTATGGGATACAAGGAATCCCCCAAGTGGTTTAATATGGTAAATGGAAGGTCACTTGGAAGTCCCCTTAAACCAATATGTGGTTGGCTATGGATAGTACTTGCAAGTATGGTCGGTATGACGACACCCCCACTAAATGGCCTTGGTTAATAAATGGTAAATGGATTGGTTGGTTGGTTGGTTATGGTTTTAATTGGGCAATAGTGGCGGGATGTGCAGCAAAGCTGTGGGAGGTGGAGGTCTAGAGGGGGACAAAAACTGGAAAATCATATTTGCCGATGTGAGGTTGGTCTTGGCTACCATGTGTGTGATGTCATACTATCTTTAGGAGATGTACTAGTCATCCCATATTTTCTTCCCTGGTTGTGTGGCTACACGCAATGGGTCCCTTTCAGTAGGGGGAGCTGAACCCATATAGGCCATGGGTGGTTTAGGATGTCAAGGCTACACAACCCAGTTAAGGGTTTTAGTGGCATGCTAAATACGATTCCCTTTTCTGGCATAGTTATATATATATGTATGGTTGTATGCATTATGGATGGTTTTACTTGAATTTGTAAATGGAATTATCTTATCCTTATCCTGAGTGCATGCTAGTGTTCACCCACTAACCCGTCTTTAGGTGGCTGTATACCCATGCTATGCAGGGACCGACCATTCTACTTCTCCTTCCTAGTGATCTGATTCAGGGATAGTAGATATTGGATTAAAGTGGTGAGCTTTCATAGTTTGGAAGGAATCTATTTCATGTCATGGGTTACTTTACATATTTCTTATCTTCCATAGACTTTGGTTTTTAACTATGGTCGGAGGCATGCCCCGACTAGGTACTCTTTGGTTGGTCTTGAGGCTTTGTATGGACAACTGTGGACTTGGGTTTGGTATGGATTGTTTTGTTATATGTACATACATACATTGGCTTATTATCATGGTATTGCTTTATGATTTCTGGAATGGTTTGGTAGGTTATTGGGTGGTTGGACTTGGTTGGGTTGGTCTCGGATATTGACTTATCCCAAAGTCACCATATGGTTGGATATACTATCTTGTTATATGTTCAGCTTGATCTGACTCGAGGTATGCATTTGGTGGTTAGGTTGGGAAATGGGGGCGGTTCTCGGTTCTAGTTAGGATTGGGATTGCCCATTACGACAAGGCCCTGGTTCGGGTCATGTCAACTCATAACTTTTCGCTCGGGTATCGGATTATGACAAAATTAGATGCATTGAATACTACTAAATTATCTTTATTTAGTGGGTCTTGAGCCTCAAAATTCCACATATTCTAGAATGTATACATGTTCAAAATTGACCCTGGTAGAATCGAATTCTAAATTTGGTCGATAACAAAAGGTACAAACTCCACTTCACTCTAAGTGTTTACTATGAACATTCTTCCCTTCAAAAGTAATTTCACACTAGGATAATGATCATGACACTTATATTTACATAGAAATAGTTGGATTCAAGTTTGTACACGTAGAAACAACGGTTTGAATTATAGCCCTAAAATGTGGGGTGTTACATTATCTGCCCCTTGGCATCATTCGTCCTTGAATGATGAATATGAATTTTTTGAAGCTTTAGAATTATGGAACAAAGTATGTAACTTCACATTAAAAGTTCTCCCTCAATAAAAAACGTATAGAAAATCAAAGAAAAGGGCTTAATGGTATCACCAAGTATGTTAGCATGAATCATGCGACAAAAAGACCGAGGTCGTACTAGGGGTAAAAAACCCAAAGACCCTCACCCCAAGTTAAGTAAAACAAAACAACACAGTTTTTACATAGGTCCATGGCATGGACCTTATTATAGAGGCTAAACTCACGGAGAGTATCCTCCTTGACACGAGGATATCGTGGAGGATCACAGCCTCCGGGATCCAAAATCACCCCGAACCCCATCCAAAAATTCCAAAAATCCCCCGAATGATACTATTAACATACCCAAACACCATTTAACTCAAAAATTAATGTTTCAAATACGGGAGTGTAAAAAATAGAATGTTGGAAACTTTGAGGATATTATACTAATAGCCTATAAGTATCGCAATACTTCTTAACTATTAATTCAACAAATAATACCACACTTTACCATTTCGATCTTATAATTTCCCCACAAAACATATTCCTATAAGAGCCGGAGTCTAACTATACATTGCTTCCACGTTAAAGATTAATCTAGAGTTAAAGGTGCTTGCTTAAGCTATCAGACCCTATACCTTACATCCATCCATGAATACTACTCCATCCTATTACTGTAGTCAAACAACATCATGTTTTATTAAGAGTACTAGCCACACAACACAATGATTTGTGTATCTATAAATCACAACATTTAAGCTTACCCTTACTACACCTACTTTACGGATCTCCCAATCAAAAATCCAACAACCTTAATCACTTTCACAAGGATTTTTTTGACTCCACCTATTTACCTCCTAACTATTTCTCATAACCAAAGTTTCATCTCACTCTTCTTACTTCACTATAACCTTAGTACGAGAAACTAATTTGAGGTGGATTTATGCAACTCAGTGTTCTAATCCTAGCTTATTTAACCTTGTTTTGAGGGAAACTTGTGTGTTTAATATGTTAATGATGATATAATTGAGAATCTAAGTGTTTATGTACTAAATTACAATGTTCATGGTTTATCTCAAACAATTTTGTGCTCAATTTGGTCACTTAGAGTTCAAATGAGAAAACTAGAGCTATTAGCTTGAGTTAGGTGTTTTACTAGTTGATCTCAATGGATTCTAACGTGTGAAATGAGTTCCTAAGGTTATTATTGTGTAATTATGTGTTTAAAAACTTGGTATAGTGTTGAAAGTGCAATTGAATCAATCCAAGAGTCAAAACACTAAGCTAAAGATTAATAGTTCTTAGCTTAAGTTTCTGGTTCATTGTCTTGAACATTTTGTTGTTTTGAGCTCAAGCTGTGGTGTTTGATTCTATAGAATCGTTGGAGAATTTATTATGATGATATATTGATGATTAAAAATCTGGAAATCAAGTGTAAATAACACCACAAGGCTTGGGATAGAAGGAAAAATGCACAAGACAAGTTAGGAGTCAAGATGGAGTTTCTAGTGTGTACTCGCGATAGAGGGGCGTTACAACCCCTAATCCCATGGAGTAACCAACTTGGTGAAACCCATACTCCCATGAAATTAACACCGTGGTGCCATCCCCATTTTTGGGGAATAAAAAGGGCGGTGCGACCCTTACTCTCAACACGACCAAAATTTCCCTCTTATAAACAGGATACTTGAACACATTGTTAAACACCTTGGACGTCTTTGAAGCTTAAGGAGGGGCTGGAAAACACTTCAATTAGGGTTTTTATTCTTTTAATTTAATTTATTAATGGATTATATCATGTATTCATTGATCTTAATTACAATTATGTCCATTAGTGGCTAAACGCCCCCTTTCCGGGGTTAAGACCATGAACATGATTACCAATGCTTTGAATTGATTCAGTTCTGATTTTTTATCAAATTTGATTGTTTATTTATCCTTGTTATCACTATTTTAAGGATTCACGATCCTTAAAATACATCTATTGCCATCTTTATGAGATCGGGAGGGGGAATAAGAGGATATAACGTGGGAATGAATAGATCAAGATCTTATTCTTTTATAAAATAAGGAATTTGAATTGGCATCTAGGATAGGGATATAACTAGAAGACTTGTATGTTTCACTTGTAGGATGACATCTTAATGAATCTAAATGTATTATTACATCCCCGCTCAACTATGTAGTTGGATTGTCCAGTTAGGTAGAAGATTAGAGGTCGAGAGATCATTATCATACGATAAACCCAGAGAATCAACAACCAATACAAGTAATATAACCAATGAAGTTCAATATCTTAGTATGATTGTTCGTAGTGCTTTAACCCCATATTTTCATCCATTTATTGTCCAAAGTCTTTACTTTTCCATATTATTTTAGTTTACTTTTAACTATTAACTCTCAAATTCTTTTGGTTACTATTGCACAAATTTAATCTCAATAGTTAAACTTGAATTAGATCATTATTAACAAAAGTACCTATAGGATTGATATTCGGCTTTATATAATTCCACTGTATTACTTAGTGAGACCACATATACTTGCGTGTGCATTTGGGTGCAATAAGTTTTTGATGCCGTTGCCGGAGACTTGTAAATTGGCAACTATTTTAGTTTTAGTTTAAATTTTTAGATTTTTTTGGTGCTTTACATTTGGTATTGGTATTGAATTTGCTGGAAATAGATCAACAGACTAGTAAGCTGGCAAGGGATAGGGAATCGTTTGAACCAAGCCCGAACCTGAGAAACTATTTCACCAATTGAGAAGTGAAACAGTTTTCTCTACTGAATCCAGCAAACTCAAGAGGAACAAGACAATCCTGCTCTCATGGATGAAGATCAACTATCCCGTAGGACAGTTCGCGAAGTGGCATTCCCACTCTTGACAAATTTGACCTCCTCTTTTCAAAAATCAACTGATGGCAGTAACTTTGAGATGAAACTAAATATGGTGCAACTTTTGATTAGCAGTGGACAGTTTATGGGTCTTTTACATGAAGATCCATAAGTCCACCTATAGAACTTCCTTGAGAACAGAGACACATTCATCCCAATGGGTGTGTCAACTGACTATGTTAGGATGATACTTTTCCCTTTTCACTATTCGGGGAAGCGAAGAAGTGGCTGAACACTGAGCCAACAAGATCAATCACAACCTGGGATGACTGTAATGCCCCGCACTTTCATAATCTAGAAAGCGAACCGTTGTTCGTACATGTGAAACCCCCCAATTCTGTAAGCCATATTTGGGCACATGAATTACCTAGAGTACCCTAGTTATAAGAGAGCTTATGATGTGTTAAGTGTGGTTATATGAGTCACTTAAGGTAGTACAAGCTAAGAGTTTCAAAATCCATCAAGTTTTAGTGTTTGAATTCACTAGGATCATCTTTTAATGAGAATAACTTGATAAATATGTGTTATTTATTCATATTTCTACCCACAAACTTATAGAGAATCGAATTAGCTTTCCAACGATACCAATTTCATCAAAATCCGACACCCGAGCAAGGAGTTATGGCTTTGCAAAGTAGAGTGCGTCACCTAACCAGTCGCACATGGCTACTAGAATAGGTGTGCGATAAGCAATGCGGTGCATATGTAAATGTATGCAATAGGCAATACGGCGCATATGTAAATGTATGTGATAAGCAATGCGGCGCATACTTGGTGTTTCAGGTAGTAATAACACTCCGTTTTGAGTTATTTTGAGGGCAATTAAGTCTTTTGGCACTCCTTACACACCCCTAAATTTAACCTTACGAATTTAATAGAATCTAAACACATCATAACCCTATTATCAATCTAAGTTCATCATCCAAGAGCACTAAAGGAGAAAAATAACTAGGGTTCCACAATCACTATTGATGGTCCAATCTTTCAACAAATCTGTTACCATAAAGGTATGTTTTCCAACAAGAACATCCTTTCATTCTTGTACCCAAAAATTTGTATTATTTTATGAAGATACACGATTTTACTTGTTTAATTATGAATTTGAGATGAAAACTATTATCCTATATTCTTGTTCAAGAAACTATGATATTTTTGTGATGTCTTAAAGATAAATTCCTTGATTTTTGATGTTAATATCATGTTTCAAGTTGAATTTCCTGATTTTCATGTGAGTTATACTTGTTTGCTATACAAAGTATGAATCTTGAAATGTTTTTCTCTAGTGTTGATATATGAGATTTAAATCCTCTTTGAGATTATGATCTTTGGTGAAGTAATGTGTTATACAGACCTTGATATTTGAATGATTTGACCTTTTTGTCTTGAAAGAGTTATTTTTGAACTCGAATGAGAAAACCAATCCACATGTTGATTTATTATTAAAAAGGGGTAGCATGATGGCTCCTGATATGAATTGTTGAATTGCGTTGTTGTGGATTTTCTTTTGAAATGATCTGAGCTCAGTCCGGGAGTAGTCTTTAGCACTGAGTGGGAGGTATAGCTGTGATTGGTACTTCCCTAGAACTACGTGCCCCCATAGGATGTAAGCCTAAGGCTGATTGATATAGTGATCACTAGTGAACAAAAGATTAAGGTCCTACTCTGATGGCAAGTATAGGACAGCTCTTCCTAACGTGGGTTGGACGTTGGACTCCATGTATCTCACATGGTTTATGTTGGTTGTAAGAGACTCCCAGTGTGTGTGTGTATTCTTCTGATTGAGAAAGTTATTGTTTCTAAAGAATTTGATTGATATTTCTATATCTTAAAGAGAATTGTTATAAAAGCTACTCATTTTGATGACTTGAAAATGATCATGAAAGTGATTGGGATTTACTATGATGCCTCACATGTTTTCTCCCGATGTGTTTTAATCTATGGTGATTATGATGATTTTATTTCGAGCTATGTGAGACTCTTATTACAGCATGCATATTTTTCTATGAATATTTATGATATAGGAATTTTATGAAATCTTGCATACACCCTCATATACTCGGTCCATATTCCATGGTACTGACCCATGTATTCGTAAGTGGGCTATATTTTCCCTATAATGTAGGTCCAGGTGCTCATTCCCAGGCTTGACGTGATTCTCCGAGCACATTGGTCTACATTTTCTACAGTGGTGAGTCCTCATGGTTCGAGGACTGGTTATTTCAGGTTTTACTCTTTTATTTTGAGTTATCATTTTATTCCCTGATATTAGAGTCAGTTGGGGTCTGTCCCAATGGCTCAGTGTTATACAGATTAGTAGAGGCTTGTCAGACTAGATGGTTAGATTGATCAATCTTATGGAGAGTTCATATTTTGTTACTTTCTGCATCTCTTTCGTCTTGAATTATGATATTATGGAGAATATATTGATGTTTGATTATAGTAATCCTGTCGATGAGTGTTGAATGGTATGAAAATGGCTCAAAGGGTTAGCTTGGGGTTACTTATAGCCTTAAACACCGTATGATGCTTCGGGACCCATTTTTGGGGCATTACAATCTTGGTATCAGAGCCTAAGGTTATTGGATTCCTTGGGAGTCTGGAAAGCCGCGTTAAGTATAGTCTTGATCATCGGTGTGTAGCGCGCCACATCTATGAGAAAGAGGCTACGAGACATTTTAGGAAAAAATGTTATTTCTTTCTTTCAAAAGTCCATCTTGCTTACATTTATTTCCTTTCAGCTATTAATTCGTGCTCTCCTCTTTCAGAATATGCCTTCTCGCTGAGCTAGAAGAAATAATGATTGTCAGCAACCCTAGCCTGCTGACCCACTGAATGAAAATGTATCTCATGCCGAATTTCATGCAGCTTTTCAGGTGCTGGCCCAAGTAGTCACTGCGAATGTTCAGGCCAATCCAGCCCCATCTCCACAGTAGCAGGGAGGTGATTCAGCTGCGGCGAGGATCCATGACTTTATGCGGATAAATCCGTCGGAATTTTATGGGTCCAAGCCAGATGAGGATCCACAATTGTACTTGGAGGAGGTGCGAAAGATTACTCAGGTGATGCATATCTCTGAGGAGCATAGTGTGGAGTTGGCAGCTTATCAGTTGAAAGACCTTGCTTATGATTGGGTAGTTGCTTGGAGAAAAGGTAGAGGTGAGGGTGCCGCCCCTACGTCTTGGTAGGAGTTCCAGGATGCATTCCTGGATAAGTTTTTCCCTTTAGAGATGAGAGAGGTGAAGGTAGAGAAGTTCATGAACTTGCGATAGGGCTCTATGACTGTTAAAGAGTATTGTCTGAAGTTCAATTAGTTGGCTAAATATGCTCCTGTGTTATTTGTGAGAAAGAAAAATGGTTCCCTGCGTATGTGTATTGACTATTGCCAATTGAATAAAGTCACTGTCAAAAATAAGTATCCTCTTCCTAGAATAGACGATTTGTTTGACCAATTGCAAGGTGCAAGTTACTTCTCAAAGATAGACCTTCGATCCGTCTATCATCAACTCAAAGTTAGGGAGTGTGACACCCCAAAAATAGCCTTCCAAACTCGCTATGGTCATTTTGAGTTTCTTGTTATGTCCTTCGGGTTAACTAATGCCCCGACAGCTTTCATGGACCTCATGAATGAAGTGTTCAGACCATATCTTGATATGTTTGTTATCGTATTTATAGACGATATTCTGGTGTACTCCCGTAGTGAGAATGAACATGCAGATCATCTACGAATTGTCTTGGAAACTCTTAGAAACCATCAATTGTTTGCCAAATTCAGCAAGTGTGAGTTTTGGTTGAGGTCAGTTGCTTTTCTGGGTCATATAATTTCTTTCGAGGGTATTAGAGTTGATCCCTAAAAGACAGAAGCAGTTGGAAACTGGACTAGACCTATCTCTCCGAATGACACCCGAAGTTTCTTGAGTCTAGCTGGCTATTACCACTGTTTTGTTGAAGGTTTCTCCTCTATAGCGTCTCCTATGACCCGGTTGACCCAAAATAAAGTGAAGTTCTTGTGGTTCGATTCTTGTGAGAAGAGTTTTCAGGAGTTGATGACTCGACTCACTTTAGCCCCTATTTTGACCTTGCCTGATGGTGTTGAGGGTTTTGTAGTATATTGTGATACTTCTAGAGTTGGTTTGGGTTGTGTATTGATGCAGAAGGGTAAGGTGATAGCTTATGCTTCTAGACAGTTGAAACCCCATGAGAAGAATTACCCCACCCATGATCTTGAGTTAGCTGCTGTTGTGTTTGCTCTAAAAGCCTGGAGACACTACTTGTATGGTGTTCACATTGATGTTTTCACTGATCATAAGATTTTTCAATATGTATTTACTCAGAGGGAGTTGAACCTTAGGCAGAGAAGGTGGTTAGAGCTGTTAAAAGATTATGATATGAGTGTGTTCTACCATCCGAGTAAGTCCAATGTAGTGGCTGATGCCCTAACCAGGGTGTCTATGGGTAGTTTTTCTCTTATTGAAGAGGGTAAGAAAGAGTTGGCTTGTGATATGCACCATTTGGCTAGACTGGGGGTTAGGTTGTTTGACTCTGCTGAAGGTAGTATAGGGGTGCAGAGAAGTTCCGAATCCTCCTTAATTTCGGAAGTAAAAGAGAAGCAAAACTTAGATGGTAGTTTGGTCAGACTAAAAGAATCAGTCAAGGACCAAAAGGTGGAGGTTTTCTCCCAAGGGGGAGATGGTGTGTTGAGATTGCAGGATAGATTATGAGTTCCTAATGTTGATGATCAGAGACAGAGAATTATGGCTGAAGCGCACAACGTGCAATATTCTATTCATCCTGGTGCCACCAAGATGTACCGCGACTTACGGGAAATCTATTAGTGGAGTGGCATGAAGAAGAATATAGCAGCATTTGTGGCTAAGTGTGCGACGTGCCAACAGGTTAAGGTAGAACACCAAAGACCTGGTGGTATGATGCAGGAGTTTGGTATTCCCACTTGGAAGTGGGAAGAGATAAACATGGATTTTGTGACTGGTTTACCTCCTTCCCGACGCCATCATGATTCTATTTAGGTTGTTGTGGATTGATTGACTAAGTCTGCGCACTTTTTACCGGTGCATACTTCTTATACTACTGAGGATTACGCTAGATTGTACATCCGGGAATTAGTCAGATTGCATGGAGTTCCCTTGTCCATCATTTCAGATAGGGGTACTCAGTTCACTTCGCAGTTTTGGAGAGCTTTTCAGAAGGGTCTTAGTACCCAAGTGCATTTGAGTTCTGCTTTCCATCCACAGACAGATGGTCAGGCTGAGAGGACCATCCAGACCTTAGAGGATATGTTGAGAGCGTGTGCTTTTGACTTTAAGGGGAATTGGGATGAGCATTTACCGTTGATAGAGTTTTCTTACAATAACAGTTTTCACTCTAGCATTGGCATGGCTCCATTTGAGGGTTTGTATGGGAGGAAATGTAGGTCACCCATAAGTTGGCTTAAAGTGGGTGAAGCTGCCGTGAGTGGTCCTGATTCGGTCTTTGAGGCTATGTAAAAAGTCAAAGTGATTAGAGAAAGATTGAAAACCACACAGAGTCGTCAGAAGTCGTATGCTGATGTAAGGAGAAGAGACTTTGAATTTGAAGTTGGTGACTTGTATATTTGAATATTTCACCCATGAAGGGAGTGAAGAGATTTGGGAAGAAAGGGAAACTTAGTCCCCATTATGTTGGCCCCTACAGAGTTCTTAGCCGTGTTGGTAACGTAGCGTATGAGGTTGAGTTGCCTTCAGAGTTATCTTCCGTTCACTCTGTCTTCCATGTCTCCATGCTTAGGAAACAGGTTGGTGATTGTGTTGTTGTAGATCCTTCAGAAAACCCTGATGTGTAAGATAGTCTTTCTTTTGAAGAAGTTCCTGTTGAGATTTTAGATCACCAAGTCCGAAGACTAAGGAACAAAGAAGTACCCTTGGTCAAGGTGTTGTGGCGAAACCAATCTGTTGAAGGTGCAACTTGGGAAACCGAGACGGATATGCGATCCAAGTATCCACACCTATTTTTCACAAGCCCCGATCAAGCCGAAGGTACCATTCGTCTCTAAATCATTCCTTTTCTATGCAGAATTGCAGTAGTTCAACAGTTATTTTATACTATTCATCTGTGATTTCATGAATCATGCACTCCTTGTTGTGTCCGAAATGTAGAATGAAGTAGAGGGAAGATTAGCAATTTACTTCAGCTGTGTACCCTTCATTTTCTCCTTACTCTTAGCATACCCAGCGTCATTCGAGGACGAATGTCCCCAAGGGGGAGATATTGTAATGCCCCACACTTTCCTAAGCTAGAAAGCGAACCATTTTTCGTACATGTGAAACTCCCCAATTCTATAAGCCATATTTGGGCACATGAATTACCAAGAGTACCTTATTTATAAGAGAGCTTATGATGTGTTAAGTGTGGTTATATGAGTCACTTAAGGTAGTACAAGCTAAGAGTTTCAAAATCCATCAAGTTTTAGTGTTTGAATTTGCTAGGGTCATCTTTGAATGAGCATAAATTGATAAATATGTGGTATTTCTGCATATTTATACCCACCAACTTATAGAGAATCGAATTAGCTTTCCAACGATACCAATTTCATCAAAATTCGACACCCGAGCAAGGAGTTATGGCTTTGCAAAGTAGAGTGCGTCGCCTAACCAATCACACATGGCTACTGGAATAGGTGTGCGATAAGCAATGCGGCGCATATGTAAATGTATGCGATAGGCAATGTGGCGCATATGTAAATATATGCGATAAGCAATGCGGTGCACACTTGGTGTTTCAGGTAGTAAAAACACTCCGTTTTGAGTTATTTTGAAGGCAATTAAGTCTTTTGGCACTCCTTACACACCCCTAAATTTAACCTTACGAATTTAATAAAATCTAAACACATCATAACCCTATTATCAATCTATGTTCATAATCCAAGAGCACTAAAGGAGAAAAACAACTAGGGTTGCACAATCAACATTGAGGGTCCAATCTTTCAACGAATCCGTTACCATAAAGGTATGTGGGGTTTCCAACAAGAACATCCTTTCATTTTTGTGCCCAAAAATTTGTATTATTTTATGAAGATACATGATTTTACTTGTTTAATTATGAATTTGAGATAGAAACTATTATCCTATATTCTTGTTCAAGAAACTATGATATTTTTGTGATGTCTTAAAGATAAATTCCTTGAGTTTTGATGTTAATATCATGTTTCAAGTTGAATTTCCAGATTTTCATGTGAGTTATACTTGTTTGCTATACAAAGTATGAATCTTGAAATGTTTTTCTCTAGTGTTGATCTATGAGATTTAAACCCTCTTTGAGATTATGATCTTTGATGAAGTAATATGTTATACACATCTTGATATTTGAATAATTTGACCTTTTGGTCTTGGAAGATTTATTTTTGAACTCGAATGAGAAAACAAATCCACATGTTAATTTATTATGAAAAAGGGGTAGCATGATGGCTCCTGATATGAATTGTTGAATTGCGTTGTTGTGGATTTTCTTTTGAAATGATCTGAGCTTAGTCCGGGAGTAGTCTTTAGCACCGAGTGGGAGGTATAGATGTGATTGGTACTTCCCTAGATCTACGTGCCCCGTAGGATGTGAGCCTAAGGTTGATTGATATAGTGATCACTAGTGAACAAAAGATTAAGGTCCTACTCTGATGGCAAGTATAGGACAGTTCTCCCCAACGTGGGTTGGACGTTGGACTCCATGTAGCTCACATGGTTTATGTCAGCTGTAAGAGACTCCCAGTGTGTGTGTGTATTTTTCTGATTGAGAAAGTTATCGTTTCTAAAGAATTTGATGGATATTTCTATATCTTAAAGATAATTGTTATGAAAGCTACTAGTTTTGATGACTTGAAAATGATCATGAAAGTGATTCGGATTTACTATGATGAATCACATGTTTTCACCCGATGTCTTTTTCTCTATGGTGATTATGATGATTTTATTTCGAGCTATGTGAGTCTCTTATTATAGCATGCATATTTTCCTGTGAATATTTGTGATATTAGACTTTTATGAAAACTTGCATACACCCTCATATACTCGGTCCATATTCCATGGTACTGACCCATTATTCGTACGTGGGCTACATTTTCCCTATAATATAGGTCCAGCTGCTTATTCCCAGGCTTGACGTGATTCTCCGAGCACATTAGTCTACATTTTCTGCAGTGGTGAGTCCTCATGGTTCGAGGACTGGTTATTTCAGATTTCACTCTTTTATTTTGAGTTATCATTTTATTCCCTGATGTTAGGGTCAGTTGGGGTCTGTCCCAATGGCTCAGTGTTATACAGTTTAGTAGAGGCTTATCAGACTAGATGGTTAGATTGATCAATCTTGTGGAGAGGTCATATTTTGTTACTTTCCGCATCTCTTTCATCTTGAATTATGATATTATGGAGAATATCTTGATGTTTGATTATAGTAATCCTGTCGATGAGTGTTGAATGGTATAAAAATAGCTCAAAGGGTTAGCTTGGGGCTACTTGTAGCCTTAAACACCGTGTGACGCTTCGGGATCCATTTTTGGGGCGTTACAATGACTTAGCCTGAAAATTCATTATCCGATTCTTTCCATCTAGAAAGACTGTGAGACTATACAATTATATAGTAAACTTGAAATAGAAGCTAGATTAGAACTTATATCATGCATGAGAGTGTTTCAATGCTCTTCATCAGGACTGTCCACATCATCAGTAGTCCACTGAGGTACTATCTCATACTTTTATTGAGGCACTTGACCACAACACAAAAAATTTGCTAGGTTAGCTTGCATGTGGTCAAGCATTGGAATTGGCGTATGATGAGCTATACACTCTATCAATCCGAATTGCACAAGGGAATCCTGAGTGGCATAGTGACTCAAGAAGTGCTCCAAAAAGGTTGCAGGTGTGTTGGAGGTGGACCAGTTTCCTACTATATCAGCTCAGATTATTGCACTACAGACTTAATTAACTACTCAACTTAGCAATATAAAAGTGGGGGTTACACAACCTGCAAGAACAATTAATGCAATTCATTAGAAACATACTTGGTTTGAGGTTTCTGGAAACACTGGTCATTCTGCAGCTATGTGTGGTGCAAATCCTGAGTCAGTGATGTTTGTGGAAAATGTTCAAAGGCCGAATTATAGGAACGCCTACAACCAAAAGTTTCAAACTCAGCCACCAATTCCATCATGGAATACCCAACAACAACAGGTTCAAAGGAATCAAGCCACAACTCAAACTAGCAATATGGAAGAGATGCTGAAACAAATTCTAGCTTCTCAAGCATAGTTGGTAGAAGATATAAAGAACCAATAGATGGATACAAAGAACTTGGAGATGCTGGTTCGGTAAATATAGTAGACACAAAATGCCAGGCCTCAAGGTGGTTTGCCAAGTGATACTAAATCTCCCAAACAAGTAATAACGATCACTTTGAAGAGTGGTAAATAGCTCATTGAAGAACCTAGAAAGACAACTAAAGAGGTAGATGTGGAGCTGGTTCCTCTATAGGTAGATGAAAAGTTTGCCAAAAAATTTGAGAAAGTATAAGTACTCAAAAACCAAAGTTGCTGAATAGGTGAAGGAGAGACCACTACCACCTTTCCCACCGAGGCTAAGAAAAGCAAAGGAGGATCCATGCTTCAAGATGTTATTTGAAACGTTCAGAGAGATTCACATTAATCTTCCTCATTTAGATGTTTTAGAGGGAATGCCCAAGTATGCTAAGTAGTTGAAGGATGTGGTCACTATCAAATTTAAGCTGCAGGATATTGAGATAGTAGCACTAACTGAGGAATATAGTTTTGTGGTGATGTAGAAGATGCCCAAAAAACTTAAAGATCCTAGGAGTTTCATGCTCCTTATTCAGATTTACAATAGTGAGGTGGTCTACACACTTAGTGATTTGGGGGAAAGTATCAATTTGATTCCCCTCACCTTGTTTAACACTTTGGGCTTGGGAAGCCGAGACCGAGCTCTGCGATACTCCAATTGGTAGATCGAACCCTATTCTGTTCTGAAGAAATCATAGAAGATGTTCTCATCAAGGTTGGTAAGTTTATTATTCTTTCTAATTTTAATGTATTAGATTTTCAGGTAGATGAAAGAGTGCCTGTCATCTTGGGATGTCCATTTTGGCAATGGAAGAAGCATTGATATATGTGAGAGAGGGAACGCTCATAATGAGGCTGGATGATGAAAAGATAATTTTCAAAGTGTACAAACCACTTAACACATTATGCCACTACAAAGATTTGTGCATGATTACAGTGATTGAAGGGGATAAGTGTGGGGTGGTAGAGTTTAGGCCACCAAAGAACTCTTCGGACTTCCTCATTGAGCTGCCCAAGCAACAAATACCTTTGCCCAAAATGATGCAGATTGATGAGCCTAAAAAGGCTATTGCTGAGAGAAATGTTGACCTTTAGATTTCACATTCAAGAGGTAATAAACAAATTAGAAGATGTCCTCCAAGTTGGAGGAAGAGGATGAAGAGAAATGGATAAATCATAGATTGGGTCGTGTAGCGTCACTAAATCAGTCATTGCTTGGGAGGCAACCCGAGTTAAGGTTGGTTTTATTTTCAGTAATTTTAATTTGTACTTCAAGTAGTTTTTATTTTTGTCGAGTCATAGGTGGATGGGAAGTTTGAGTACTAGAAAACCTGAGGTAAGGAGCATGTCGAAGACTAAGTATGGGGTCCCAAACCCTATTGATGTTTAAAGATGCTACTAGCTTGGCCTAAAGATATTAAAGAGTGTTGGTATTTATACTTTTAAAGTATACTTTGGGGAGAAAGTAGATTTTTAAGTGTGGGGTAGGGAGATTCCTATTTTAGGAGTAATTTTAAAATTTTTTGTGTTAGGAATAAGTGAGATGTTTTTGTTGGTGCTCTATCTGACTACGTGATACAAGTATTTTGATTGTAAAATCATGTTGATTGTATGAACTTCTACTTTTGAAACTCCTAGGCTCATGATTATGACTCTCGTACTTGTTGCCTTAATGTTGAATTCATGTGATTGTTTGGTTGAGAGTCTATGATGATCCTACTTGAGTTGAGTATGTTCCATGTGTGTGTAAGGTTGTTGTGTATTCTTTGTTGCACTTGATGTCAAGAACTTGCTTGATATGTATTGAAAGCGAAATAAAGAGTGTGGGTTTAGGAGATGATATAGGTATTTCGTTGATAGCCATGTTTTGTACCTTTTTTTGATCATTCTTTGGGCATAATTATTGATAACCCCATTGATCCTTTAGCTTGTTTTCTTTGGCATCCTTATATGTAGCCTGTATCCCCTTCTTTGATGGACCTTAATTTGATCCAAAGCTTCAAAGCGCTTTAGTGTAAAATTAATTGAGTTAAGAATTTTGAAATTCAAGTAGGAGAAAGGTAAAAGTAAAGACCCAACGTAATAGTTATTGGTATGTGCAAATGATTGGTTGTGGTTGGGAGTTGTGTAATCAAAAGAATAAAGATTGTTCAAATTAAATAATAAGTGAATAGAAAACACTCCCTCCATAGTGTATATGAATAATCTTAATGATATAGGGCAAAAAAAGATAGACGTAGACAAAAAATAGTGTAAATGGGTTGCTAAAGGTGAACTGAATGAAAAATGTGATGTTTTAAAATAATTAGGGAAGATAGTCACTATTATTGGCTAGAATAGTTCCTACCCATCCCTTAGCCTATATTACAACCCTTAAATACCTATTTGATCCTAAGCTTCATCAATCTGATATTAGTGGAGTACTACACTAAGGGCAAGCCTATGGTTCATCTTGTGTAACCTGTGAATTCTTTGTGAGAGTGAGCGTAATTTGATTCTTGTACCCAATTTGTAATAAATTGCATTTACATGAGTGATTATGGGTAGCTCTCTGTTATGAGGTCACATGCTTGATGATAGTTGGGTTATTTGTATGATGTCTTTGGTTGAATAATATGTCTGAGTTTTCCAACTTGGTGAGTCAATTCTTGAGGCTAGGATGTTTTGGAGTAGTAGTCTTGAACTTTCAATTGTGTACATAACATGCTTAGTGTAGGAACTTGCACTCTGTGTAGTCATTGTAGTACTAGATTGAGTGTCTTGCTTGTAGTAGAAGTGTAGTCTCCTCAGATTATGATGCTTAAATTAAAGAGTCGTTCGAGGACGAACAAGGCTTGGAGTGTGGGATGGTGATTTGAGGTGGATTTATGCACCTCAGTGTTTTTATCCTAGCTTATTTAACCTTTTTTTTGAGGAAATATTGTGTCTTTAATATGTTAATGATGATATAATTGAGCATAGAATTGTTTAAGTACTTAATTACAATGTTTAAGTGTATCTCAAACAAGTTTGTGCTCAATTTGGTCACTTAGAGTTTAAATGAGAAAACTAGAGTTACTAGCTTGAGCTAGGTCTTTGACTAGTTGATCTCGATGGATTCTAACGCGTGTAATGAGTTCATAAGGATATTTTTCTGTAACTATGTGTGGAAAAAATTGTTTAAAGTGTTCAAAGTGAAATTGAATCAAGCCAAGAGTCAAAAAACTAAGCTAAAGATTAATAGGGAAAAACTAGTTCTTAGCTTAAGTTTCTAGTTCACTATCATGAATGTTTTGTTGTTTTGAGATCTAATCTTAGGTTTTTGATTCTATAGGATGACTGGTGAGTTTATTATGATGATATATTGATGATTAAAAATCTATAAATCAAGTGTCAATAACACCACAAGGCTTGGGATTGAAGGAAAAATGCACAAGACGAGTTTAGGAGTCAAGATGGAGTTTCCAGTGTGTCCTCGCGATAGAGGGGCATCGCAACCCCTACTCCCATGGAATAACCAATGTGGATAGACACCTACTCCCATTAAATGACCACATCCCTATTTTTAGGGAATGGTAGGGGCGGCGCGACCCCTACTCCCAAGATGGCCAAAATTTCTCTCTTATAAATAGGACACTTGAACGCATTGTTAAACATCTTGGATGTCTTTTAAGCTTGGAGAGGGGCTGGAAAACACTTCAATTATGATTTTTATTCTTTTACTTTAGTTTATTTATGTATTATATCATGTATTCATTAATCTTGATTACTTTTATGTCCATTAGAAGCTAAACATTCCCTTTCCGGGGTTAAGGCCAAGAACATGATTACCAATGCTTTGAATTGATTTGGTTCTGATTTTTTATCATATTTGGTTGTTTATTTATCCTTGTTATCACTATTTTAAGGATTCGGGACCCTTGAAATATATCTATTATTGTCTTTGTGAGATCGGGAGGGGGAATAAGAAGATAGAAGGTGGTGATGAATAGAGCAAGTTCTTATTCTTTTATAAAATAAGGAATTTGAATTAACATCTAGGATAGGGATATACCTAGAAGCCTTGTTTGGTTCACTTCCAGGATGACATCTTAATGCATCTAAATGGATTTTTACATCTCCTCTCAATGATGTAGTTGTAATGTCCAGTTAGGTAGAAGATTAGAGGTCGGGAGATCATGATCATTCGATAAAACCTGCAAATCAACAACCAAGATAAGTAATCTATCCAACGAAGTACAATAGCTTAGTATGATTGTTCTTAGTGGTTTAACCCCGGATTTTCATTCATTGATTTCTTCATTATTTTAGTTTACTTTTAATTATAAACTCTCAAACTCTTTTGGTTACAATTACACTAAATTAATCTCAATAGTTAAATTGAATTAGATAGTTGTTAACACAAGTCCCTGTGGGATCGATATTCAGCCTTTTATTAGGTCACTGTATAACTTGGTGAGACTATGTACACTTGTGTGTGTTCTTGGGTGAAACAGTAGCCACACCAACACTTTTCAAGAAAGACCAACCATCCTCTAATCTTAGAACATTACTATGCTTCCATAACCACCACCATCCTGACACTAGGAGAGTAGCTGATGGAGTAGAGCATGGGCTTCGAAAATAGGAGTAACAGTATTTCAATACAACACATAGTTGTTGCACCACTCAAGGTGTGTTCTGTGACGTAAGAAATGATCCAATAAGCACGAAGGGATACATACATCAAAAAACTTATATCATAATTAGAGGGTCGAAACATGGATAAAGATTGTGTAGAGAACTAAAAACTTATGCATAGACACCATTTGAATACGGGGGATGTTGATAGAATGTCCCCTTAAACCAAAATAGGAGAAATGCACTAAAGTTAGAATAGATTTATCATGATTCACCCATAAAACTCACCACTATGAGATAATTCAAGATTTGCATCATATCCCCTTGGCTCAAAGGTCACTATCCCAATCTTGAAAGTATATCCCCTGACTAAATTTATATGCGCAGCACTCTGCACAATGGGGGGGGGGTATCTCTATGCACAAGAACACAACCCCCCCTCAAAATATTTAATACAAAGCCCCTAAATTCTTTATAGTACATGCCCCTTCAGGGATACCTATCTTAACTTCCTCCCACCTTTAAGGTTATCACATTATTACTAACATTTCCATGGGCATAGACATATGTGCTCCGAAGCACTTAACACTCTACTTTCAACTCCTTAGAATACGAGCATTACACCTCTAATATCATAAACTCATAATCTTAACTAAATTTTAAAACTATACCAAGAGTTCTCATAGTCTATCTACTTCTCCCTCAATCCAGCTTTACATAACACTATATAACAACTCCCTAGATTTCTCTTTACTAAGAAATTTATGAAAATAAGCTAGGTATACATGGCACTCAAAACTCATGACCGAGAACACTTTATTCATATAACCTAAGTCTCTTATCCATCTATTGATTTAGTCTCTGTTTCTACTTCAACACTAGACATTATGCATATATCATAATTGCACACTCCAATATTTCAATGCCATTAACCTAAGTTCTTTCATACATTACATCAAACCTACTAATTCATTCCCACAAATCTTGTATCATTATCCTCGAGCTAACATTCTCATCACCATAATTAACATCTAAAGTTCCAACTTAGAGTCTAGCAACAATCATATACACACCAACGAAATATCCCGTATAATATACTATTCCACCAAATAGATAAATCCACCTAAATTCCTTATTTAACTTAAATACGGCTCACAAGAACATTCTTCCTCACCATCTTACTGCTACACCTTAATATTCCTTACACGTCTTCTCACATACCAAACCAACTTACAACTACTAGATAAAAATCAAGGGACCCTTAGTTTATTAAAACCACCTAATAAGGATAGTGGATGTTAATCTTATAACCTAACTCCTTATGGCCTATGGAACATTCACCTCCGCACATTACATATGCTTACCCATGCATATACCCAACTATCTTCAAGATTCTATAAACACCATCGAGTCCCCTCTTTATATGATCTCCCCAAGTGAACACTAAATTCATAAATTATTAGTCGACTGATCCTTATATTAACCATCTATGATTTATTTCATTACTATGATATCTAGTCCTCATGAGCTCCTTTCTTATTTTATCTAAAGATGCAATCATAACTTACTACTCTCTTTTACTAACTTCCATAAGAGCATATCAACCCCAATAGTTCATATAAAGGTCATAAAAATAAAACTATCTATTTTTCACTAAAATATTACCCTCACACCAACTCCTAAATACAAGACTTTATATCACTAACCTCAGGATCACCTTACTACTCATACGTCATAACACCCTGATTTATACTACCTCTAGGGGAGAAACACTATGCCATCATTTAGATATAATTATTTTCCCTTAAGAGAGACATCTACAAAAAGGTTCTTGAAAGGGACAAATTTCATATCTTAACTCGAACTAAAAAGCATGATTCATGATGTTAGAGGTACACGCTTGAATCAATACCCCTTGACACAATAATGTACTACTTTCAAGTCCTTGAGTCATGTTACATTTGATAACACATTTGGTAAGGACCACACTTTTAGGAACTTAAGACTTCGAACTTGTATCGTCTCAACAATGAGACATAGCCCACAAAATAGAGCAAAGAAGGAATTCGGATAACTTTCATATGGATAACACAATCGCATAATCTAGAGTATGAAAGAGTGATAAACATCTCCTAAATTCCTCGTAGCCTCCTAATTATAAGTGTGGTGCACAACACACCCATAAGTAAGACTCTACTCGACACGACCCTATGAAACCAAAACCTAGGCTTTGATACCAACTTTTTCATGACCTAAATCAGGGCTTGGTCGCGACAGGCATCTTAAGTCCACCAAGGATAGGAGACCACCTCCTAAGCCTATTATAATATAACTAAGAACACTTAGCATTGTATGGATACCAATATAAAGCAAGATAGGAAAGATAAACTCAGAAGTCTATAAGAAATCAATATCTAAAACTATCCACAATACCCATGTCCATAATATTCACAAAGCCTCTAACAAAATTGAGTACCAATAAAGTGTCGGGACATACCCCCGACAATATCCAAAAATAGATCAAAGGAAAGTTTATGACATAAGAAAACCAAATCATGAAATGGGGTCTTCTGAAGTATGAAATCTCACCACTTCAATATGACTCACGAGCTATCCCATGATCACCTAGACACAGTGTAGAAGGAGTAAAAGTATGTACAGTTCCTGCATTGCGTGGAGTTACAACATCTGAAGATGGTTAGCAGTTGGAGCGCTAACATGTAACTCAGGGATAAGGGAACAAATAATGCCATAGATGATAATTAAAATCCAGTCAAATCATATGCATACTATCAAATAGAAATACATATATATATCACATGCCGAGAAAGGGAACAAGTCTTAACATATACTTAAAAACTTTAACCTGGACTATGTAGCTAAACCATCATAAATAGGCACCCACGGGCTATATGGGTTCGGCTCCCCTGATGAAAGAGCCCCGGTATGTGTTAGCCATATGAACCAAAGGTATCAAGGAAGACCAGAGAATTCCTTAACCCCACGTCAATCCAAGATACAAATATACATCAATAGTGTGAACCATGCATAAAGGTCAACAAGACTAACCCTCATGTTAGAAAACACGGGTTTCTAGTACAAGTCATCCAAGACCCACACCTTCACGGCTTAGCTACATAACCCCTTTTAAGTTAAATTTAAAACACATTTCATATAACCTATTTATTATCCAATGAACCAACCATTAAGGCACACATAGTCAACGTCATACCATTATGCTTGGAAGCTTATCTCTATGCCATAACAATTATATTAAATTTAGGAAGTTCCTCAACCCACTTTCTGTTCATTAAATCAAGACATAGCCAACAAGGACTTTTAAATCCATGTTCACTGTTTAACCCTTTAAATCATGCAATTACATAGGTGGATATGTCAAACCAAGTGACAAAATCATATTCGTTGACAATTTCACAAATAGGTTGAGGGCACTTAATTTTCCAAAATCGTAACCAAGTAATTTAGGGAAATCATAGTAACCCAAAATCCATATAACCTTCCCATGCATCCCAAAATGTTCAAATCATAAGGAAAACATGAATGTTGAATAAATAACCATGGAAAATTAATTAATCTACCAATCATATCAAAAGTACTCAACTATATCAATACCCACATCAAAACCATGCATTAACAACTTATTGATGTCATTAAGAGAATACAAGTTCAGGGAAAAGAGGTACATGCCTTAAATTCTAAGAACTTTGAAGAAGAAAACACCCGTAGGAACCTAGGTGACCACCTCCTTGAACCCTACCTTGACTTGTAAAGGGGGATTTAAGAGGGAGGATTTTTTAGAGTGAAATAATCAATGTTGTGTCACGAAAACTGATGGAAATAGGTTAATATAGTGTCTAGAGGTCGTTTATAAGTGAAAGGACATCAATACCCCCCATTCCAAGTGAACAAAACTAAAAACTACCCGAATTTAAAGCATTAGCGTGTCACAGAGGGTAATCTATGTGATGAGCTCGCTGCCATGCAGCAATTGCAGATCCTTATTGCCTCCTCGCGAATATTCTCATAACTTTTTTGCTCAGAAATCAGATTAAAGAAAAATTGAACGAGTTGGAAAGAGGACTCAATTATATTTAATTTGGTGAGTCTTTCACCTCAAAATGTCACATATTCCAGAAGTTATACACGTTGAAAGTTGACCCTGGTAGAATCAAATTCCAAAATTTGGTCGATTACGAAAGTTCCTAACTCCACTTCACTCTAAGTGTTTACTACGAATATTCTTCCCCTAAAAAGCACTTTTCACACTAGGATAATGATCATGACACTTATATATAAATGTAAATAATTCAATTCAAGTTTATACATGTAGAAACAACTGTTTGAATGCTAGCCCCAAAAGGCGGGGTGTTACAACTTGTTCCACATTTGTGTAGATAGGATAATTTGCAGATGTGTGTCTGGGGTAAATATTATAAGCATATTAGAGGAATTTCATTCATCTCAGTTGGGGGTTACCTTAGAGTTATTTCAAAAACCTACAAACTTCTACAATTTGGGTACTATTGGCCAACCTTTAATCAAAATATGTATGACTATGCAAGGATATGTAGCTAATTCCAAAGGAAATTGATATATTAGGAAAATATGAACTCCTTCTCTCTTCAATTCTTTTAATTAAGCTCCTTGATGTTTGAGTCATAAAGTGCATGGGTCCTTTTGTTAGCTCATATGGGTTGACTTACATACTTGTTGTTGTCGATTATGTGTCTAGATAGGTGAAGGTAGTAGCACTTCCTAATAACGAAGTCAAGAGTGTCATAGCATTTGTAAAGTAGAATAGATTTTTTAGGCTTGGTACACCAAGAACAATAATTAGGCATGGCGTCTCTCAATTTTTTAATCAGTTATTTTGCTTTCTAATTGAAAAATATGGTGTGAAATTTAGGGCAGAAACTTTTTGCCATCCACATACTAGCAACCGAGTGGATGTCTCACACTACGATATCAAGATAATAGCTGTGAAGATTGTGAATGCAAATAGAATGAATTGGTCTACGAAGTTGGATGATGCTCTATGGTCATACCGTAATTTATTTAAATTCCTATAGGTATATCACATTATTAACTTGTTTATGGGAAAACATGTCACTTACCTTAACCTTGAGCACAAGGCTATGCAAGCACTCAAGAAGCTGAATCTAGATTAGGGTGAGGCATAAAATATGAGGCTTAACCAATTGAATAAACTTGATGATTTTAATCTAAAAGATATAAAGTTCAACTCTGTACAAGGAAAATATGAAGATACACCACGACTAGAAGATAGAAAAAAGACTGTTCAATCTGAGTGATCTAGTCATATTGTTCAACTCAAGACTAAAACTGTTTCCAAACAAGTTGAAGTCTAAGTGGATAGGACCATTTTGAGTGGTACACACATTCCTTTATGGGGAAATTAACCTATTGAACCATGAATGGAAATAATGGACATTGCGATAAAGAATATTTTTGAATCAAAGTTGAGGTAAGGGTAATTGACTTATATGGGCCCTTGGTAAAGTTTGAGTAACCAAAGGAACCTAGTTGTGCTACGATGTTAAATTCGCTGCTTCATATGAGTTAACTCATGGGGGTATCTCGGTGAAGTCTGAGTAATTAAGATATCCATGTCTTGCCAATGTTAAATTAAGTGCATCTTGGGACGTAACACAAGTTTATTTTTGCACATTCTTTTCTTTTCATTCATATTTTAGTGTAGGAGTTACATGTGTTGAATTGTTCAATGATGACTCATAAAAGAACTTGGAAATTGGAAAAAAATGAAACCACAAGCTTAATGAATAACTATGGGAAGATCTAACAATCATGGTTTATATCAACCATACGAAGACCAGAGATCCATTTTCAGGAGTTGGTCTATCAATTGAATACTAATAATCATTCCAAGATAGAATGTGTCATGGAATCCATCATTTGACTAAACTACTGAAAATTAACTTTTAATAATAGTAACTAACGAGTATAAGGAACGACTGTTATATTATATAATGATCGTCTTTAAGTTTTATCAACTCCCAAATAATTTTTCTAAAGATTTAGGGGGTGATAGCATGAAATGATTGTTGAAACAACCAATGCCCCTTGGAATGAGCCACCTGTTAGACCTTATAATTCCTTTTAAATTTTTACTCGGCTCACCCAAAAACACTTCTAATCCCTAATTTATCTACCCGACTACACGATAGTCCTATGATGTCACTCAAAACTAACCTCTAAAGAAGTATGCTACAGTTGATGCCAAATATAGTAACCCAACTAAGTAGGGGTCAATCCAATAGGGAAACTATTGAATAGTTACTTAACTTGCTGAAATCCACGAGCAGTGCAAAAAAGTAAATGGGGGGAGGGATTTAAAATCAATCATAAGTAGTAACCAAACTTGAATGCTTTCGAGGTTGTAAACAATAAAAGACGAACATTAGGACTATGTTCCCCATGGATTCTCAACTCTGTAAATTTCTCTTGTTCAACCCACCTATTCTGCTGCTCTACAGGAAAAGTCAACAAGATATGTATTATCAACCGTCTTGTGAACGTGTTGATTGATGTGTGAGAAGATGCTAACACATTTGAGGCTTTTAACTGAGAATAATTGCAAAGTCTTAAGCAAATTTTGTCATTTTTGATTGTTTTCTCTTTGATATTGCAGTAAAAGTCAAGATGCAAGAGAACCAAAAATGATGGAAGTAAAAGAGTTGAAATATAAAGCAAATAGAAGAGAAGTGTGTATGACAACATTCCTGATAAGTCATCAACACTCTGATAAGTTATTAGCTTCATCGTCAGCCTTAAACAGAGAATGGGATTCAACTGGAAGAAGTAACGACGATATGTGATAAGTCGTTAAAGTTGTGATAAGCCATCAAGATCGTCGTTATCCTAAGGCAGAACATGAGAGCTGAAGTAAATCATCGATGACATCTATTATAAGTCATTAAATATCTGATAAGACATTATGCTTCATCGTCATCCTAAGGCAGCGAATGTCAAAAGCGAAGAGAAGCTGACTACATCTGTGATAAGTTGTCAGACTCCTGATAAGGCATCACAAAATGTCGTCACTTGTCCGAGAAATTACTGAACTCTGTGATTTTGTTTCCATAATTAGCATAAAGTATTTAAAGCATATGTTAGGTTTTTCTAATTATAAAAAGAGGTTGAACATATCGGGAGGCGGAATATATCGGCTGGTACTCAACATTCTGAACCTATTTTTTGGAATGCACATATTTTGTTATTTTCTCTCTTGTTTCTTGGCTTGAAAAAAACAATTAACTTTGAAGAGATTATCATCAATATTTTGGGATTTCTACTTTGACCTAATCTGAGAAACACTCGTTGCTATTCATCTTGTTGTAAGTTCATCTTTAATATTATGAATTCAACTTGTTGTATCAATTATTACATTATGAGTGGCTAAATCCCTTTAACTCGAATTATGGGATTTATGGGTTAGGTCTTGGTAAGTTTCTAAGTGTTCAAGATTCTAAAAGTAAAAGGACTCTTTGATAATTCCAAGGTTTTAATTATTGTCTATTGGTTGCAAATGATAGATAGCACCTGCTTTGGTTTGCTTGAGATTAGAAATCAACTATAGTAGGAAGTGAATTATTGACAGGGACATGGAAGCTACCAACCTTTCGTTTAATAATTGACGTTGTACCAAGGTTAATTAACCTGAGGTGAAGTCTAGTCAGTGAATATAAATTCCCTAAGTCCGAGAGGATTAGGTAATTAAATGCTTAAGTAGGTCGAGAGACATTTAGGCATAACTTTGATAAAGACAGTTTGTTGTTCCTACCTATCGCGAGAATCTTGAATCACTATTGGCATCTGTCAAGTACCAAAACCCATAGTGAACATAATTCTGGTTTTCCATAAACTTTTGATTACAAACACTTCAACTAAAGTGACCAACAATTATTTTCTAATCTCCAAAACCCCCATTTTATCTTTTCATAACATCTGTTTGAATTCAACTTGTATCTATAGTTTCAAATTAGTTTTATCACCATTCACATTGTTCTCTTTGGATTCGACCTGACTCCAAAAGTTGGATAAATATATTGATGACGACTGCCTTGCACTAGATTGACGTGTAAGTTGAGCGTTATAAAAAATAATGCTGTTGCCGGGTAACAATTTGGCGTATTGAGTTGGTTTGGAATTTTAGTTTACTTGCTTGAATTCAAACTTGAAAATATTTTTTTAGTTTATTTTTTTATTTTCTTTTATTTTTATTTTTCTCATACCTTTCTTGAGATGTCAGCCTGGATAGTTGTTTTTTTGAGTGATGACAATTCTTGTTATTATTATGGGGGACCATATTTTAAGGATTGCTGTCTAGATTTACCTGAAAGTGCATGGACGGGACCTTCACAATATGATGTGGATATTGTCCTACTTACTGTAACTTGGTGTTTGGCTTGTGGTCAAAGTGATCATACTGAAGATATGTGTGCTGTCATAATTCAAGCGAACAAATTGATGAAATGAATTTTAGAGAATCAAGAACAGTTATGGGCAGAGTTAAAAGAGTTACCACTCCCACCATGTTTACAGTGGCTAAACAAAGAAGAATATGAGGAGGACATTAGCCAATTTGAGGAGAAAACTCAAGAATCGCGATCACTCGATTGTCATCTTGATCTTGAGACTGACATTGAGAAGGTGAATAAAAGTGAGTGTGTAGTAGATAGTGTAAATTTTGAAGTAGAATTAGTTGGGCCTCACTCAAAGCATTTTTCCACATTTTGTTTAGATGATATCTTGTCTGTGGAATAATCTAAAATAGTAGAAGAGTGTGAAGATGAGGAACAAATATCCTATATTCTTTATTTTACACTTGATAAGCAACATAAAAACACATCTAACTTTAAGTCCGAGTGGTTTACCACACTCAATCCATTACTCGACTTTTTAATTTTTGTACCACCTCCTATGAGCGAGACAAAAAGATGGACTCTAAGTTGGGGGTGAAATTCATATCCTCAAAGTGGAGGGATAAGAAATGAAGCACTTTTAAGGTATCTTGATGAATTCTGAGTAGTCAAGATAACCAGTCATTCCTCGACATTAAATCAGGCGCTGTTTGGGAGGCAACCCAAGGTATTTTGTTGTTTGTATTTTTATTATGTGATTGACATCAGATCTTCGTACCCATGGTGCCATAGGTATGTTTCTAACTCTCTTATTTTGGTTTGATGCATTGGGGACATTACATGAATTTAAGTTGAGGTTAGGGCTACTGTGGGTGTTGATGTCCTCTTGGGTTTTTTGTTTCCGTACCTCTTTTACCCGGAGTCTTCTTCCTAGTAGAGCCAGTATGTTTAGGCGTATTGTGATTTATTGTAAAATATTGTAGTTGACTAGGAGAAATACAAGTTCCTTAGGCAGTTAACATATTTTTGTTGATTTTTGAACACCTCTCCAATGGTCTATTTTATAACTGTGTGATATGCATTTATGTGTGACCACTGTGCATCTTGTTATGGAATTAGTACTAGTGATATGATAACCATTGCTAAACAATTGCATGAACCAAATGGGTAGTAGCTTATGATGTACCTTTGTGCGATGTATGTGTGAGATACTACCTAGTTCCCGTTGTGTGTTAAATTCAGAACTTGCCCAGTTGGTCTTACCTTGGTTATAGGATAGCGGTTAGGAAAGGATCATAGGTCGTTGTTGATATTAGTCCACTTTTAGCATAAATGACCTTCCATGTGTAAATAATATCCCTTGATCCTAATTTTGAGCCTGAATGCCTGTTCTTTTTATTATACCTATCACCTTCCCATTTGTATCACAATGAACATGTGTTGGCCCTGGTCCTCCTTGGACACTGTGCACCTTGACTTAGGAAAATGGCCTGAGTTGAGGGTGGCTATCATAGGGGTGCGTGATGTAAAATTAGTATGAAGAAAGATAGAGTAAAAAAAAAGAATAAAAAGTTGGGTGCGGTGGAAAAGAGCAAGAAAAGAAAAGTTGTGAAAAAGAAGAAGTGATTGTAGAAAAGAACATCACCTATCCTGAATAAGTGTGATCAAGAAAAGAGAAGAATAGAAAAAGGCTAATGAGTGAAACCCCAAAAGCTAGTGTAGTGTCAATAAGGCTTAGTTACTTTAAATATCATCGAGTATTATACCAGCCCCTAGCCTATATTACAAGCCTAAGAGAAGACCTATAGTGACCCTAGATGGCCTGTCTGAAGATCTTGGTAATGAAAATAAGGGCAAGCCTATGGTATTCGGCATACATTGATTGGAATTTCATTCTGAGAGTGAGTATTTTGTGATTGTCCCCATGATTACTATGTGATGTCTGATATAAGTGCAATGGAACTTCTTTATAGTGAGGGAACACTTGTTAAGTTGCTAGTTTCTAACTTGTTTGGATAGTGTAAGATTGATACATGCATGGTTGTTGTTGCTGATTTGATGCCATATCTTAATTCCTGTGTGTCACGTTGTTGCTCTTCAATAACACACACAGTTGTTTGTAAATTGATTGACCTTGGAGATGGTGAAGATGTTTTGAGATAATATGGATGGTTGACTGTTGAATGCACTTTGTATTCTCTTGGTTGTATTTTAGTTGCTTGAGGACAACCAATTGTTTTAAGTTGAGGATTTTGATGTGTGAGCAGATGCTAACACATTTGAGGCTTTTAACTGAGAATAATTGCAAAGTCTTAAGAAACTTTTGTCGTTTTTGATTATTTTCTCTTTGATATTGCAGTAAAAGTCAAAATGCAAGAGAACCAACAATGATGGAAGTAAAAGACTTGAAATCTGAAACAAATAGAAGAGAAGTGTGTCTGATGACATTCCTGATAAGTCGTCACCACTCTGATAAGTTATCAGCTTTATCATCAGCCTTAAACAGAGAATGGGATTCAACTAAAAGAAGTGACGATGATATTTGATAAGCCATCAAGATCTTCATTAGCCTAAGGTAGAACATGAGAGCTGAAGTAAATCATCGACGACATCTGTGATAAGTTGTCAAAGATATGATAATCCATCATACTTCATCGTTAGCCTAAGGTAGCGAATGTCAAAAGCAAAGAGGAGATGACGACATCTGTGATAAGTCGTCAGACTCCTGATAAGGCATTACAAAATGTTGTCACCTGTTCGAGAAATTACTGAACTCTATGATTTTGTTTCCATAATTAGGATGAAGTATTTAAAGCATATGTAAGTGTTTTCTAATTATAAAAGGAGGCTAAACATATCGGGAGGCGGAATATATCGGCTGGTACTCAATATTCTGAACCTATTTTTTGGAACACACGTATTTTTGTTATTTTCTCTCTAGTTTCTTGGCTTGAACAAAACAATTAACTTTGAAGAGATTATCATCAATATTTTGGGATTTCTACTTTGATCTAATCTGAGAAATACTCGTTGCTATTCATCTTGCTGTAAGTTCATCTTTCAAATTATGAATTCAACTTGTTGTATCGATTATTACATTATGAGTGGCTAAATCCCTTTAACCCAAATTATGGGATCTATGGGTTAGGTCTTGGTAAGTTGCCAAGTGTTCAAAATTCTAAAGGTAATTGGACTCCTTGATAATTCTGAGGTTTTAATTATTGTCTCTTGGTTGCAAACGATAGATAGCACCTGCTTTGATTTGCTTGAGATAAGAAATCAACTATAGTAGGAAGTGAATTATTGTCAGAGACTTGGAAGCTACCAACCTTCTGTTTAATAATGGATGTTGTAACAAGGTTAATTAACCTGAGGTGAAGTCTGGTCAGTGAATATAAATTCCTTAAGTCCGAGAGGATTAGGTAATTAAATGCTTAAGTAGGTCGAGAGTCATTTAGGCATAACTTCGATAAAGATAATCTGTTGTTCCTACCTATCGTGAGAATCTTGAATCACTATTAGCATCTATCAAGTACCAAAACCCATAGTGAACATAATTCTGTTTTTCCATAAACTCTTGATTACAAACACTGAAACTAAAGTGACCAACAATTATTTGCTAATCTCCAAAACTCTCATTTAATCTTTTCGTATCATCTGTTTGAATTCAACTTGTAGCTATAGTTTCAAATTAGTTTAATCGCCACTCACATTGTTCCCTGTGGATTCGACCCCAACTCCAAAATTTGGGTAAATATATTGACGACGACCGCCTTGCACAAGATTGACGCGTAAGTTGAGCGTTATAATTGATAAATCTCTCCCTTTACCTTGTGAGGCTCAGGGCGTCGCCTTATTGCTCCTTGTCTATGACTTCTGTTCAACATTCAACTTTTGAGTCTCAAGTTGATTAGATGAGATGATGAAATAATAAGAAGGATGTGAATCTCAAATTATCATCTTACTCTTTTTTTCTTAATCTCAAACTCCCTTATGAGGACGTTATCGAATACAGGCAATCCTCAAGTTTCTGAAGTAGCTCTTAGGTCAATTAATATGAAGAAGATTAAGATACACACAGTTTATGTTAGAATACATGAATCACCCACTTCCTTTTCATAGATAATCCGCTAAGGTTTCCACAACCAACGTCAGGGAAATTAGTTGCTCATGTTCATGCCAGAATCCATGATAATCAATGAAGAATTTGTTAAATTAATTGCACAAAATAAGATGAATAAAATCCAAAAGTCTTGAATTGAATAATAACCCCAAAATCTTATTAATAATGTAAAGTATTGTAAAAGTATGTAATAAAGTATCAAAGAACGTAACCTAATAAAAGATAAACCCTAGGGTATTTATAGTATCTCAAAACAACCCAGAAATCATAATAAAAAAAGAAAAGGAAAAGTAAGTCGGCATAAGATTCGACTCACTCGTACACTTGTAAGGTCTTCTTAAGAACCGTTCAATTTCTCTCGTATGTTCTCCAGTGTCTGATCTTTCAGGGATTCAACTTTCTATTCTTCTTACGATTCCTGCTCACGATTCGTACCTTGACCGTACGACTCGTGGCCTTCACTTGTTACCACCTAGGACTTGATTTTTCTATACTATGAACGTTGGTCTACTTATGATTGGATCATACAAGTCGTACTGAGACTTCCAATTCATCTTCTATGGTGACTTAAAGACAAAATGGCAGCCAGAGGTTCTATTCTCCTTATAGTTTCTTGACAAGACCTGTATCATCATGTAACGGCTCTTCTGACTGAGTTGTATCTTTTCTTCTTACCCTTTGGTTCTGTTATGCTTAAGATTCAACCTACGAGTCGTATGATGTGTTGACGACTCGTAAGGTGACTTGTATCATCTATAGACTTCATTCTTTTCATGTTTTTTCCCATGTCACCTGCAACAAGAACAAAACCACCTTATTTCTACTAAAACATCCTAAGTCCAAGCATAATTTCATTGTTTTAAGCATCAAAAGTACCGTGTTCCATGACGCATCAACACTCTTAACTTAGAAGTTTGCGTGTCCTCAAGCAAAACAAATATCAAAAGTACCAACATAACAACAATACTTATACAGAAAGATCCTAAGACACCTATGGCTGTGATTTTTCAATTCACTTTTTCAATATTTTTATTCCCCTCTCCTAATTTTAACTTCTCAAGAATTAAACTGTGCATATCGATTTGGCACACAGAGAAACACAAAGGAATCTAATGATGGCAATACATTAGTAACAGACAACCAGGTATAGACACAAACCATATTAATCAAACAATCTAGCAACCTAACAACATAACCCATGTGTGCTCACAGTCAAAGAAATCCTATTCACTCAGTTAAAATAAGTCAATTTATTCAGGGATATAACAAAAGATGCTCTCGCTTATAACCAAGTACCGCCAGTGTATATAAAATACCATAGGCTTACCCATATGCTCTTTTCCTAGGTTTTCAGATAGTCGGGAATCATTAAAGGACTTTATTTGACTTATAACGTAGGTTAGGGGTTGGTATGGCATCTTTTTAGGATTTGTTTAGTGACTACGTCTCATTGGCACCATGCTTTATTCGGGGTCCACTTATTTTTCACTTTTTCTTCATTTTATTTCCACCATTATGTCTCCCTTTTTCTTTTAAAGAACATTTAAACTGGACCAGGTGCCATTTTATTTTCTCACTTTCCTTTTTTTTTCTTTTCTTTCTTTGTAATTTTTTTCTCTTTTTTTTTGTTTTTTCTTATTTTCTCCGCACATGTCCTTTTTTAATTTTCTTCTACACATCTTTATTCATACCCATTTTCCCTACGCACCCCTATAATAGCCACCCTCAACATAGGCGACTTGCCTAAGTTGGGGTGTACAGTGTCCAAGGAGGACCAAGGCCAAAACAAGTTAATTGTAAGTGAAACGAAAAGGTGAAATTGGTGTAAACAAAAAATGTGTCAGTTAAGGCTCAAACATTTGGATCAAAGGGATTCATTTCACATTTGGTTAGGCATTTAGGTTCGAGTAGACTCACAACAAAAATGGACTAAGATCATTTCCTACTCGACTATCTTGAATCCTAAGTAAGAGTAACTGGGCAAGTTCTAGATTTAGACATATCAGGAACTAAGTAGAATCTCACATGCACTCGCACAGGGTTATACTATTAAATACTGCTTATCTAATTATGAAATTATTCGACCTAGTTGTTCTATTCCTAATCCTAATTTCATTATCAGATTCACAATAGTCTCACACACATAAAAATCACATAGTCAACAATTTATTTTTTAGGAAGGGTATCAAGTTTTTAGCATAAATTTTTTTGAAGTTTGACAGTTTTAGCATAATAATTCAAAACAACAACTGCCAGAAGTACAAGTTCTCCTTCTATGTTAGCAACAAACATATACTAACAATAACAAAACACAACATAAACTAATATGCCAGTTCTCAGACTTTTTAGATCGTGGCCACAGGATTCAAAACATGACAAGTATAGCCTGTGATGACCTTGGTACACCACCACCCCCAACTTAAATCTTATAAACTGTCCCCAATGCATCTAAAAATGGAATACACAGGATCGAGAACATACCTGGGTGCTCAAGGTGCTAGATCATACCGCATTAGTATGTGGACCCTCAGGTTAGGTTCCACTATCCTCAGTTATAGTCCCATCAACTACCAGGACTGGCTCTATAATTATGACACCGATTATGGCTGGTGCGCTCCATGGTACATAAGTATAAGAGGCTACATCACCGACCCCATCAACGTCATCAGCTACCAGTCTCAAGCTACTGGCTCCAACTTTTATCTCTTCGACCCGCACCTGTCGGTCTCTCTCACTCAGTAGGCTATCTTGCTTAGCCTTCTTAATATCTTCTTTTTTTGCACTTTGATTCTTTCTTTTCTTTCTCTCTCGGGGTTCTTCTACCAGTTTTGGAATCACCCATATATTTTCAACTTGTACTTCGGGCACAACTTTCGTAACCATAGGTTCTGGGATGATCGGTTTGTCGTATAACTCAGCAACCATCTTCTTTATTTTGGCAACCTCAGCTCCCACTTCTGCTATATCTGGAATCTAGCAACTTCCCAACTGTTGGGTCATTAGCTAGTCGAAGGCATTCAATCTACCCTGTACATGTCTGTCTTGGTTCTCCAACTTTATTTCAACCCAGGGCTTCACACCCCCTTCCATGTTCCGGATTTTTTCCTCCAATGTGCCCAATCTCTTAATATCTTCATCCCATATGGCCTGTGAGATCATGATCAAGCCATTCGGCATTGCTCTAGGTAGAGGTAGTTCAGACTGTGCAGAAAGAGGTGCACTAGTTGTACCTGCTGTATTTGAAATCTGCTGCTCCATCTGTACACTTGTCTCGGTAGCCTTAGCAATCTCAATCTGACTCTTGTACATATCATCTGTAATCTCAGCTACTCTCCTCACCTGTCTAGCCATTGGGTTTGCTGCATTTGTTATCAGCCTTAAAGCGGTAATATTTCTAGGCTCATCAAACTAATCAATACCTAGGAGTTCCTGCACCCCCACAGACAAACACATCTGAGTGATCATACATGGGTTTGCCAGCAATAACTTTTATCCGCCCTTAGATCTATCTCATAGCTCTTGGGCTAAGAACTCCCCCACATCAAACTTGTATGTAGCCATCAAACCAGTTATCAATGCAGCATGCACCGGGCTAAGTATGTTATCCCCAGTAGTGTGACACAATTGGTGCCAACACAGTGTCTACCATGCCTTGGCCTTACAGTTTAATATATGCTTTTCTATCTTCTATGACATCACTCTTGGGCAACTGACCACCCAGATTGTGTCTTCACCAATTAGAGCAATCAATCTTGCAATCCACCTGAAGTGTCTCATCTTGTCTTCCAACCCTAACTGCTTTCTTGTAATTTTCCATATCTCATCCAAGCGATAATATATCTCTCCTATGTTAACTGGCATCTTGAAGTCTGGTCCATTCAAGGACCAAGAAATAGTATATGGGGAAATGTTCAATCGCACTCTCTGAATAGTCAGTGAGGTAATGGGGTCACCACCTCTCCACAACTATCTCTGCGGATACTGTCTCTTTAACTCGCCCTTATACGCCACATAAAACTCCCGCACTAATGCGGGGCTGTACTTGTCGGGTGCGGTAGTCATCCATTCAAACCCATATTATCTAAATAGGGCCTCAAATTTAGGCAGCTCAGGCGTCCCTATGGAGGTCAACCTCTGCTCAAGATAAAGACGCCTTTTTATTCTTCCATTCGGGAGTCTACTCAACCCATCATCATATTTTTCCGGCATAATGGGGTTCCCACATCATTCAACGATGTGCATCGTAGAAGGTGTAATGGCCTTTGGTGGGTCTTGTCTATCAATCAGAGTAGCATCAACTTCTTCCTCATTTGTATTCACTACACTCTTTTCCTCTGAGCTTAATTCTGAGCTGGATTTAACAGTCTTCTCTCCCCCCGCATCATCCTCAAGTTTATCTTTTACTTCATTGTCTTTATTGTTGCGCCCAAGAGCACATGCAAGTGTATGTGGTCTCACCAAGTAGTAAATTAGCCCTTTAGAAGACAAGTACCAATCCCACAGGGACTTGTATTGACAACTATCCAATTCTAGTTTAACTATTAAGATAAAGTAACCAAGAGAATTTTAGAGTTGTAAACTAAAAGTATAGTAACTAATAAAAAAAGTAATGACTTTGGATAATCAATGGATAGAGACCCAGGGTTAAGGCTTATGATCAATCATACTATGCCATTAAACTTAATTAGTTAGACTAATTATCATGGTTGTTGATTCGTAGGGTTTATCACATGATCATGGTCTCCCGACCTCTAATCGTCTACCTAACTTGGATATTACAACTACATCATTGAGTGGGGATGTAATATCACGTTAAGTGCTTAAAGCTATCATCCTATATGTGAACCAAACAAGGCTTCTAGGTATATCCATATTCTAGATGTTAATTCAAATTCCTTATCTTATATAGAAATAGGAACCTTGCTCTACTTACCCCCATGTTCTGTCATCTTGTTCCTCCTCTCGAGTTTACAAATATGATAATGGATTTATTCTAAGGGTTGCGAATCCTCAAAATAGTTATAAAAATGGAAAAAAAACAACCAAAATGATAAACAATCCAAACTAAATTCATTCAAAGCAATAATAATAATGTTCTTGGCCTTAACCCCGAAACTCTACTTGGCCATTTTTATGTCCCCACACGTGCTAGTAACATCCCGGGTGTCCGTTTTACGTCAAATCTTATTTCGTGCTCTTGTTGATCCATTACAAGCCTTTGGTTTTGTTTTAAATTTACTTACAGTTTGTATACCATTCATATATCATCATAATAAACTAAAGATGCATACTATAGCATCACAAACCACAAATTAGAGATCAAAACAACACAATATCAATGACGACGAACTTGAAACTTAAGCTAAGAATGCTAGTTTTTGTCCTTTAGATCTTTAACTTAGTTTTGACTCTTTTTTTGTTTCAATTGACCATTAAACATCATAAACAAGTTTTTACACCCATAAATACACATTCAAACCATTAGGAACTCATAAGACATATTAAAATCTATCGAGATTAACTAGAACAACACGGTGTTCAAGCTAGTAACACTAGTTTTCTCGCTTAAACTCTAAGTGATTGATTTTAGTACAATATTGTTTGGAAACACCTTTATTCATTGTAATACAATAATTAAAAACTTATATACTCATTTATAAAATTATTAACATCTAAAGAACAAAATTAGTCCTTAAAATAAGGCCAAATAAGCTAGAATAACAACACTAAAGTGCATAAATCCACCTCAGATCAGTCATCCTCAGAAGATGAAGGTGATTATGGAGGGGAGGTACTGGGGTTGTTCATTCTTTGTCCCCATGGAGGTGTGTCCTCTAGAGTGGCTACTTTCTTTCACCAAGGGTGTTTTTTCCTTGGGTCCACTTGCTTTTTATGGGGAATTTAACTAGATCTCCACTTGAATCACTTATTTCTTCATTTGAAAAATGCAACTTTTCCTTTAGAGCCAGCTTCTTCTTTGTGTTTTTCTTTGAGTAATTGCCTTTTTGAGCCATTGTACCTATGTACATATACTTATTAGTAAATTCTAAGAAAAAGAAAAAAATAACTGTTAGTGTGCAAGTTCTGTTCACGGTACGAATAGGGGGTAAGAGTCGTATCGACTGGGTACAACTCGTATAACTGAGTCGTATGATAAACAATGTGCATATGAATGTTGACTGGTCCGCTTATGAGTCCTCCTGATCAGTCATAAGGACAGGTTACGACTCGTTACCAATAATCATAAGTAGGTCAGAAACAAAAATCTAAGATATGATATTTTCCCAGGTCCTTATGACATATGTGTATGAGTCGTATGGGTTGGATACGACTTTTTTAGTCAAGTCATACCCATACCATAATCTACACTCAGTTAGACTTCTATGTTGTCAATGGTTACGGGTCTCATCATGACTCGTTACTTATGCGTACGAGTCGTAAGGGGTCTCATATCCACTGCATTATAGAAGTTTAACTTATGATTTGATTCCAATACATAATACCTAAACTACCCTTTCATTGTAAAGAATTACCACCCCATTTTAGTCAAAAAACACAAATTTTCATAGTACACTTTATCAAGTTCATCCACAACTTCCATTTTCAACTCAATTCTAAGAACTAGGGTTTCAATTTTCAACATACACAAGTATATTCAACTCAAAGCAAGTTCAAAATCTCACACATTTTTAATTTCAACTTAAAATATATTGAATTTAAGCTCAATCACTTACTTGAGTTGGTAAGATTCTAGGTTGCTTGAATTTTCACTTTTCCCCTAATTTCTAACAAAATTCGTGCAATGTGAGAGAACCAAATAATTAGGTGTGTGTTTTGGATGTGAAATAGTGCATTAGGTGTTTTGTGTGTTTAGGTATCGGGTACTCGAATTGGGTTTCATTTTTGTTTAAAATCTGGTGAGCAAGGATGGGTTGACCCGCGACCCTCGACCTGGTTATAACGATCACCTATACCATCAAAATTGGTATTGGATGGTCATTTTCAATAGCTCAACTTACGTTGAGGTCTAATCCACGAGGAGAAAAATTATATTTCTAGTACTATGGGTGTAAAATGCTACTAGTAAGTTACCCGCAGTGTAAATAAAACAAAACTCATGAATAAAAGTGGGCGGGATGGTGGTGGTGGTGGTGGGTGGTTTTGGATCGTGTTTGTAAATAACAACTCAAACCAATGAATTAAATGACAATTGTGATTTCAAATCAATATGAGAGGAATCTTGGGATTATATCTACCTAAGGGAAAGCTATGCATGGGTACAAAAAGATTTAGTGTACATTTTGGTTATAAACAATGTGGTAGGTTTGGTCGAAGGTCCCTGAGGATAGTTTGTCAACAAACCATTAAGAATAGCACTCGTTGACCCTTCTGGGTACCTAACACATGTGCTAATTACAATCACCTATTACCTCAATTGGATTTACTAACGAGCCATCCTATGCAAATATTGGATGAACCAAAAAAGGTGAAATATGAAGAACATCAAGGAAAAATCCCATATCGTCAAAGGTAACACCGACTTTATTTTGAAGATCATGGGAAGATGTTTCTACAAAGTGAAAGACTCAAGGTTGCTACGGAAACTAGATACAATGAGTCATTCCTTGATAGAATGAACTCATTTTGATGGTAATCCTAGGAACACCAAAGAGTCAACCAAAATCAACTATCCACAATAAACATGAAGAATAATAGTTGGATTACACCATGATCGTCTTATATTTTGTTCGAGGCACTGACATTGCATTCCAATTGTGTTTAGGATATGTTTTGTTTTTGCATATAAATATATTCCTTAGGGTATGTTTAGAGGTAACACATTATTACTCTTTGTGAGGCCTGAGAAACAACAATATTGAATTGTTCTTGGGTTTTCACAAATTAAATTCAGATCTTGATTTTTGTTCTTATGTTTTTTTAGGAATTCAAAGCATCTGGATTATTTTCTACTTTGTTATTAAGGTTATGATCATGAGTTCTTCTAATAATCTCTATTATAATCTTATGAATACGAGTAACTAAATCTCACAACTAGGGTTGAGGGTATCATGATGAATGAACAACATAGGTTAAGTACATAGTATATCTAAAGTAGTGGTTATGCATAGATTGTTCTTTTATTTATATTGATTACTTTCTAATAGTGCATGCATTAGGACTGGCCTTATTCTTACTTACTAGACCAAGGGGGCAATAAATGAAAAAAAAGATGTATTAATGAAGATTTGAGGCTAGCAACCCTCCTCTAATTACTAAAATCTGCCCAAGAATTGTTTACTTGGAATGAAAGGTAAGATTTAGAAAAAATTAAGCACATGTAGATGGAAGAAGTAGAATAGTGTACTTAACTTACTGATCTTGCATGCTAAACTCTATGATAGGTCGCTAGTATGTCACACATATTGTGTTATAAAATCATGGGAAACAAAACCCTAGTGTATTCTCATACTCCTTAAACAATAATTAATCAAGATTCTGTTACTTGGTTACTAAGTACTTAAAATTATTACTTGTTACGGGGTGGTAAATAACAGACTAATAGACCAAATAACCGCATTGACCAAGAGAAATGCCATATTCCCTGTGGGATTGATCCTAACTTCGATTGGGTCCTATATTTGACAGTTACCAATTTATAATTCTTCTGAAATTTGGGCGATATCATAGGCCATGGTGTCCATTCTAGTTTAGCTAAGTCTTTGCATCAGACGATGTCTGGAAGAGGGTCTTATGAGTGTGGAGGATTAGAGAATTTTTCTAGATAGTGTCTCATGCCCAGATAAGATAGGTATAGGTTTAGGCCCTCAGGGATCTAGTGCAACCAACTAGAGGCATTGTATCAGGTAGAAAGGGTGGTCCCTAGGGAGCTAGAGGTTTTTGAGCAGGTGACCATACAGGTGGTGAATCCGAGAACTGACTTGGTGGCAAAGGATTTGGATGCCATCATCGCAGGTATGATCTCTATATGCCATTATTCAACTTCTTTATTATTTGATTATAGGTCTACATATTCTATTATGTTTTTGCCTATTATTCCATTTACGTAGATTTGTATGTAAGTTTTTCCTATGAGTATGCATATAGATACTCTTGTAGGAGATTCTTTAGTAGTAGATCGTGTTCATCTGTCCTGTGTGGTGAGTATCTTGGGGTATGACACTTACATAGATGTTGTTATCACAGACATGATTAACTTTGTTGTGATCTTAGACATGGATTGGTTTTCTCCTTACTTTGTGTCCTTAGATTACTTTTCCAAGACTCTTAGCTTGGTTATGCCTAAAATCCCCCAAATAGTATGGAAGGGTGCCGATAGGTATGCACCGTGAGTCCAAATCATTCTTGTATTTCCAAATCAACTCAGTTAAAATTTGACAACCTCAATATATTCAAGTTCATCAATAACGAGTCATAATTAGTCTAGAAAAAATGATTTTATAATTTTAGGATACCTAATAATCAAAGTAAATTATTTATCAACTTAAAAAAGCCTCATGGGTCAATGATGCATACCACAAACTTAATTATATGGAAATGTTACCCATATGATAAGAATTCTATACAATAACAAAAATGTTATTTTAATATGAAATTCTAGATATTATCAATCTCATTTCTACTATTAGACAAAGCTTTTGTAATTTATGCTTCTTGATCAACATGATTTTATGGTTTGAAATGGATTAATTATGGTATAATCTTTAAATCAGTACAAGTAATCGTTACCTTGAATTTGAGATTGAATGTCCACCTTTTCTCGCTCCAAATCTTTGGTATTATCTCTCATAAAACCTCAAAATTAGACTTAAAAGTTAAAACACTCCTGTATATTAACTTGATTTTTATAGGTACAATTCCTATTTTGAAATTACAAGATTCTAACTCGCTTTGTGAGATTATAGCTTGAATTTATAAAGAACAACCAAAACACTCTTCATGATCGCATCAAAATCTCGTGGTTGTGATGAGGAGTTAATTGGCATTTAACCTACATTCTCATTGATGTTGTATTCCTACTACTTGAGATCATGATGCACTGGTCGCATTCCTAATACCTGCAATCATGATGAAAGCACATTCTTGACCGGTTTCTTGCAATTATGAGCAAGGCACCAATACTAAAAAATCCTACTATTGCCAAACTTGATTTAAATGATGTTGAAATTCCCTAAATCCCCTCACATCAAAATAGAAGACAACACGATATGGAGAGAGCCAATCAATATCCAAATTCACATCAAAATCTATCATATCCATAATGATGATCAAAATCACATCGTAATTTACAAAATCCAAACTGAGGTATCATACCCCAAAAGAAAACAAAATAATATTAGTACACCTGATCTACAAGTAATGAATAACCTACCAAGGTTGCAATTGTTAAAGACATATAGTGAAATGTAGAACAAGGATAAAATAACACTAAAACAAGCTCATGAAATTATTGAGATGATACATATGATAACTAAATCTGAAGATTCTGCCTCGAGCTTACTTGGAAAATCATAGAATTGAGCCTTGCCACCTTTTATCTGAGTGGTGATGTCCAAGCTACACCTTATCTCAGAAGATGATATGGTCGCTGCCAATTATAGTAACCCAAGAAAGGTTGGGGTCAAATCCCAAGGTAATATGTGGACCTTCGGCTCTCAGTTTTTATAATCAGTAGGCGGAACTAGAAAATGTAAATAGGGGGTTTTGAGTATGAATGTCGAAGAAGTGAAAAATATCAACTTCGGTTGTAATCAGTCGTAAATGAACACTAGTATTGTGTTACCCCAAGCTTCTTAACTCTGTAGGCTTATCGTGCTATGTTGAACCAACCCGATACCTTGCATGCAGAATCAATAAGTTATGTACCTTTTACAGTCTTTTGGACAAGCAAAAGGATTTCACCTATTACCTTATGAGTCTCAGGATGTTGCTTTACTAAATCCTTATCTTGATCCCAGTTAACTCTTACCTTTTGAGTCTCTAGTTTTTAGATGAAATCTAACCATCTTGCATAGATAAAACCTAGAAGCATGGATCGACAGCTAAACTCCAAATTACTATTGTCTGTATCTTTTCCTAGTCACTTCTCCTCTTTTGGAGTAAGTAGCAGTAATCTAGGTGGGATCCTAATGTGTACACCCATTAAGAAAACTATTATATTGAAGATAAATAAAATATGCTTGGGTATCAGTTCAGAATAATAATAGAATATCCCCTACTTTGTCAATCCGCCAGGGTTTCCACAACCCTAGCTATTGATTTTAGACGCCCATGCTTGTGAAATAATCAACAACATTCATAATTGAAAGCATAGATGAAGTCAAAATAATAAAAAGTAGACAAACCCACAACCATAAATGAATTAATAAACTGAAGTCAATACAAGAGAATCCAAAAATGAAAATCTAATCTTGGAATCAAAAAATGTTTGTGAATATCAAAAGTGCGTAGCTCCTACTAAAAACACATAAAGGCTATTTATAGTACATTAGAAAATCCTAAAATCAAAGCCCGAACAAAATAGGATAAAGCAGGGTCGGTGGCCACTTATGGTCTGCATTTTTGCCCTGACCCTGGGCGCAGGTAACATTTGCGGCATGCAGGGTGGGCGCAAGTGTCGGGTGTAAGTGCCAAGACAAAATTTTCTTGCAAGTTAGCTCTTGGGATTTTGGACTTCTGGCACTTGCTTTTCCCATTTGCAGTCCACATGTCCTACTTGCGGCCCACATGTTGACTTAGTAAGTGTCGGGAGTCATCTTTTCAGCTCTTCTTCAATTCCCGAACATGCTTTAATCACGAACAAGTCAGAAAGTGTCCCGAACATCCATAATTTCACCAATAAGCATCCAAAAACACCTTTATTCATCTTTTCACGAACTTAGCATCCAAAACACGATTTCCTAGAAAACATACTCAAAACGCATCATATCTAACAAAACAACCTCAAAATTTTTTATATTTTCCTCGTTTTAAGCATTGAAAGTGTTATATTTCTATAGAATATCAACACCCTTAACTTAGAATGTTTGCATGTCCTCAGGCAACAAAATACAACAAAACGAAAACAAAAATAAACACGACGCTTAAACTAGGAGAATCTAAGCTATTCAAGGCAGTCAGTAACACTTTTAGGCTCATGACACAACACTCTTTCCAATCTCACTTCTTCAAAACTAACTGTTTATGAACATGAAGCACAACAATACGACACAATGGGATCAAGGTATGTCATTACATTAGCAACAGACAACCATGCATATGAATAAGTTACACTACCGAGAATAAGCAAATAGCCAGCAATATGACTCAAGTGCCCTCACAACAAAGATGTCCCACTCACTCCTATGAAATAATGCATGCCAATGCAGGGAGAGTCAACAGACACACACGAAAGAGAAATTTCAATCAATGTGCATTTAATACCATAGGCTTGCCCTTATTTTCTTTAACTTAGCATTCAGATAGTCAAGTTAGGATTACTATAGGACTTTTCTCAACTTGTAATGTAAGCTTGAGGTCTGGTATGGTACATATGGACATATCAAGTGACTAATCCTTCTTAGAACTACACTAACCTTGGGTTCTCACTTACTAGACAATTTTCTTTTTATTCCACCCTTATTTTGCTTTTTTTATTTTAATGCACATTCAAGTTGGGTGTGGTCTTTTATTCTTTATTTTTCAAATTTTCACAATTTTTTTCTTTTTTTCTTTTTTGGCTACCACACCCAGCCTTACTAACTTTTTCTCTTATTTTACCCTTCTACATACCTATTTTACACTACGCACCCCTATGATAACCACCTTCTATAAGCAAAATTATATTAACAAACACAACTAGGAAGAAAGAAAAAATAAGTGGCCTTCAATGTTGTAACAACTGGAGAAGAAGAATTCATGAGAGAGGTCAACAGTGAAGGAATAACTCTTATAAATTAATGAGGTCATTCTTTGGGCCGGTCCGAGTGTAGTTAGTAGGCTTGTGTCTTTTTCTTTTGTGTTATGTGGATGGGTTGGTCCATTCATTGTGGACTTGTTTTTAACTATTAATAAAAGTACAAATTAAATAAATAAAAAAACCTATAAATTAAGGAGTAAGAAAGATCTTGAAACAAAGATAGTAGAGACCCTAAGGAGTCAAAAAACAATCATTTAACAAGGAATGATGATTTCTATTATTACCATGGAAAACCAGACCACATTAAATAAAATTGTCCAAAATTGAGAAGAAGATTGACTAGAAGAAATAAAAACTTTGGGGTTTGGAGTGATGAAGATGAAACTGAAGAAGAAAAAGAAACATCCAACATGTGCTTCATGGAAAAAGGTGAATCAAGCGCGGTAAAACCCTAAAATTGTCATAACTACAACATTCTTAAATCAAATCTAGATATGATTACCGATGATCTTCAAAAGTTATTGATGAATACAATAAACTTGCTCAAGAAAAGAAACTAGAAAGCTCGGTTGAAATAAAAACTTGAGAAGGAACGAAGGAACTGGCAAATTGAACGTGAAGCATGTCAAATAAAGAATGACTTACTTTTAGAAGAGCTTGATAATGTAAAAATGTAGTTAAACAGTATTAAAAAATCTCCAAGTCACAGTTTCGTAACATAAAATTCTTTTGAAACAAATTCAAGTTCTTCATAAAGTTCGTTTGAATAAACCAAAACCTCTTTCTCTTTTCAAGGTCTAGTCTGATATACCTGTAGAAAGAAAAGGCATAAATTACATAGCTATAGACAAAGGTCTAAAGGTTTATGGGTTTGGAGACCTAGCGGAAGTACCTCTAACCCTCAAGGACCCAAGATCACTTGGGTACCTAAACAAAATTAATTTTCTTATTTTGCAGGAACACATCCGCAAAATTTATAGGAAAGGAATGTGATTCATCGACAATGGATGTTCCAGCATATGACCAGAAAGAAAGAAAATTTTTGTTCTCTAAAGAAAATAAAAGGAGGATCAGTCCAATTTGGTGACAATGCCAAATGTGATGTCATTGGAGTCGGCTCAGCAAAGCTCAACTCCTCATGCGAACTCATTGAAGTATATCTCGTAGAGGGACTCAAACACAAACTGTTCAGTATCATTCAACTATGTGATGCAGGATTTGGAGTCTCCTTCACAACCAAAAGATTCTTCATCAAACATGAAAAAAGAGACATTTCTCTTATCAGTGAACGCGTTGATAATATTTATGCCCTAAATAATCCTAATATTTCTAATCTAACGTTACACACTATGCAAACCAACGACACTTAGTTGTGTCTCATAAAGCTTAGGCATGCCAGAATACATGTCATTGAGAATCTCTCTAGACTTGAACTGGTGAAAGGTTTGCCAAAAGTCAAGTTTGAAAGGGATCGCATCTGTGATGCTTGCCAATTGGTTAATAGACTTTGTCATCATTCAAATTTAAAAACATTATCACTACTACCAAACCCCTTCAAATAATCCACATGGCTCTGTTTGGCCCCACCAAAATTGCAAGTAATGGTAGAAAAAGATATATCTTTGTTATTGTTGATGATTATTCTCATTTTAGCTGGGTAGTGTTTCTCGCTCATAAGCATGAGGGTTTCATAAATTTTGAGATCTTTTGTAGAAAAGTGCAAAGAGAAGCAGGACACTTCATCTCCTATGTTCATAATGATCATGGAAGAGAATTTGAAAATAAAGCTTTTGAGGAATACTGTGCTTAGAACGAGCACTCTGAAAACTTCTCATCTCCTCAATCTCCTCAACAAAATGGTGTGGTGGAGAAAAGCAATTGATATTTTCAGGAAAATACAAGAACCATCCTGCTAGAACACAACTTACCATATCACTTTTGGGTAGAGGCAGTAAGCACAACATGTCACGTTATTAAAAGATGTCTCATCAGACTAATTCTAAAAAAGACTCTTTATGAGCCGTGGAGAGGTAAAAAGCCTAATATTAGTTATTTTAATCCTTTTGGATGCAAGTGATTTATCCACAACAATGGTAAGAGTAACTTAGGGAAATTCGACCCCATGAAGTGACGAAGGTATTTTTCTTGGGTACTCTCCCACTAGTCTCACTTATAGATCCTACAATAAATGAACTCTATGCATTGATGAGTCTATGCATATCGTATTTGATGGTACTAATCACTCTCTTATGAGATTTAGTTTTGATGAAGAACATGTAAATAATGTACAACCAGGAGTCAAAACAGATCCATCTCCTGAACTATTAATTGATGAGTGGACTGCAGTTAATCCAGAGTCAACTCCTATTGATGAATCAACTAAAATGAATGTTTCTAGAGAATGGAAAAACATGAAATTTTCCAAATAAATTTATCATCGAAAATCATAATGATAAGATGCAGATAAGAGCTTCATTAAGAAAGCAAGCATCTGTTGCTCTTGTGTCTTAAATTGAGCCCCCAAAAGGTTGATGAGACACTTCAAGACGTGTTTTGGGTTGATGCTATGAAGGAAGAATTAGAACATTTCGAACAAAATCAAGTATGGAATCTCATTGAAAGACCCAAAAAATGCTCAGTTGTAGAAACCAGATGGGTCTATAGAAATAAACTAAGTTTGGAAGGCAAAGTTATCCATAATAAAGATAGATTAGTAGCTCAAGGGTACATTCAATAGGAAGGTACAGACTATGATGAAACCCTTACTCCTATAGCAAGGTTAGAATCTATTCGAATCTTATTAACTATTGCTGATGGAACGTAGGAGGGTTGCACCACACAGTAAGGGACCAGGTCCCTTAGAGTCCGTCACAGGCAATCAAACTGTTAAGCACTGAAAAACTAAAACCTTGTAGGAAAGTAAAGAACAGAGTGATTTAACGTGAAACCCTCCTTTCTCAAGGGAGTAAAATCCATGACTTTACCTCACAAGCTCCCCAATCCACTATAATCAACCTTTTGATTACATATACCAATATGAACCTAACTTTAGGATCCTGGCTTGCAATAACTCTACTGCAAGCCAAACTTGACAACTTTACCAAGAACTCACTTCAATATTGATTAACTCTAACCAATATTAAACTCATGTAACTCTACCTAAGCACTCTCGAGAAAGCAAAGAAAGCATTACTCTTATAGTATGAGTAATTTAGTTACAGACCATAACTTGACTCAAGAATACTCACTCTTTTAGTATATACAAAAATAAGAACTTGAGAAATATGGTAAATTTGAGTTTTTGCCTATTTCACTCTCTTCAATTTTGATTTTGCAAAAACTACCTCATTGAGAAACATTCTTTTCCTTTTATAGTGGAATTATGATTAGGGTAGAAATCTGATTGGGCTAAGTGTCCTTGAAAGGTACACATCTCACCTGCATAATTTGTTACACTAGAAGACAAATTGCACAGACCTTGTGACAGCTGTATTTTTTCATGAAGACCCAAGTACCTGGTCCCTTGTTGTTAGCTGCTCATCATCAAAATAAGATATAGCAATTTTCCCCTTTTTAATGATGACAAACCACAAAAATTGACCATGAAACTTGTGCATCAAAGTCATTCACCTTATTCAGTCGGAGTGATTACCACTACTATCAGTGAATGTTCCCTCTATCACTTTGAACTTTGCTTTTCCTTGTCAATATATCATACAACTTAAGGACCTGGTCCCTTGTTGTCAATTTACAAACAAAACTCAACTCATGCACTATATGTTAATATTTCCCCTATCAATATACCTGCACTCGTCAATGTTCATTCTTTTTATTTGAGCATTCTTCCCTCTATCAATATGCCATCATTTTTTCATTCTGTGCATTCAACACACATACATATCAACATATATCATCAACACATATCACCAATGCACTCTTGGTACCTGGTCCCTAACACATCATGTCATGTAATGCAACACACCTGGTCCCTACCATATGAGTTTAATATATTTCCCCTTTTAGCATCATTGAAAAGTGATAATAGTAAACCACAGATAAAATAAGCACAAGTTAGTTAACTCATGGCTACTTGGGCAACACTAACATGAAGAACAACTTTTAATTAAAGAGAGATCATGTGAAACACACAAACAAAAATTCATTCATTGTTAAGGAGATTAGTACCATTACATTATACCCAAAAAAAACAAAATATTTGTCTTCAAAAGACAATATGACCACAAGAATTAGAAACCGACACAGAGATAATAAAAGGATATGGATAGCAAGACTTAAGTAGAGGGAGGCTCAGGGGAAAGAGACTTAAGCAACATCTCCATTCTTGCATGCTCTGCAGCATGGGCATCCAGCAACTGCTTGGTAATGTTTTTCACTTTGGTATTTAGTCCTTGAACTTCACCAGTAAGTTCTGCAACCTTGACCTGGAGGTTAGAATTTTACGCTGCAAGTTCTTCAGAAGCGCTTGGTCTTTCAAAAGATAGCTGTTGATTTTTTATCTTCAAGTGCACTATATCAGTATCTTCAGCAGTTAACTTAATTCTCCATTCAATTATTTCTTTTCTTGGATTTTCTTGAACAACCAGTAGTTTAGACACCTGGTACACGGATCCCATTTTTCCCTCTGTGTATTCATTTTGCACCAATGTTGTCAAACTGAACATTTGTTTGACAGTTCCCGAGGTCCCTTTAGTTCCAACTACTCCAAAATATTGAAACACCTTGTTCAAGAAATATCCATATGGCATCACATGTTTTCCTTTCTTCTCATGAATTACCTTGTGCATATGCTCTATCATTAGAGCAGGCAAACTTATCAGCTCAAACTTGCTCAAACATTCTATCATAAATAAATCAGCTGCAGAGGCTATAGTTCTTTTCTTTGACCTTGGTAAAATGACCTTATTTATGAACTTAAACTCCAACTGGAGCTCACTTATGAGAAACTTCTTTCTCACATTGTCTATTGATGTCTCTCCCACCTTCGAAGCATCAATCATGAGTTTTATCGAGGGTTGTTGCTTCACAATAGTTCTCATACCAATACCAGGCACATCCAAAATCTTTTCTATTTTTTCTTCATCTAGCTTAATATGTTTTCCCTGCACTTATGCCGTCAGATTTAAACCATTATTTGGGAATTCCATAGTGTAATAGAATTCTATCACCCCACCTTCAAAGAATATGGGAGTTTTTCTAACAGGTGCAACCAACCCTGATGTCTCACATACTCTACCAGCTCTACCATTCCAGGCTTCTCATATATCTTAGGATAAAAAAATCCTTCCTGATAGTATCTTCAGTTTTTTTAGTATCTCATTCCTTTGCTCTCTAGACACATCCTTCTTTTCTTCCTTTTTTTTTATCACTGCTTGATTCTCTTTCAACAATTTTTCTCTTCTTAGGACTAGGTTCCTCAAATACTTTCTTTCTTTTCACAACTATGTGTTTCTTTTTTGTTCCAATAGGGCTACTAGACTTTGTACTGGAGGACCTGGTCCTTCCAGTAATATGAACTTCTTGTCTTGTCTTCTTAGTTACAGCAGCAACATTTGAATCAATGTCCACACCCACTCCAATCTCTATAGTTTCAGCATTCTCTTTCTCCTCCACTAAAGCAACTTTCTTAAGTCTTCTTCTTTTGGTAGTCGAAGACTTGCTTGCCTTCATTGTATCCACCATCAGCTTCTAGTAGAATAGAATCTAGAAATTTTTACACCAAAGTCATTCACTTTTTCCTTTTATTTACTACCCACTCTTTCCTTATGGACCACCTCAAAAATGGTTTAACCTCATCCTCCTCATTAGGAGGTAACACAACTTCATCCTTGGATACTCTATTCTTTTCTCCCAAAGTTTACTCTTCTGCACTAACTGAACTTTCCTTGGGATCATATGCAAGCAAAAGAAAATTTTTAGCTACTCAGTTTACACTGATTAAAGGATCAGAATTTTTTACAGGAATTTTATCATCACATAGTTGAGCAAAGATACGGTTTGAATCTGAGCGGGTGGGTGAACCAAGTACATATATGTTTTCTAAAATTTCAGTACCTTGTAATTCTTCAAAGGGAAGAGGGATTTGAGATATATTAGATGGTTTTGGTTCTTTTGAATAAATAGAAACTTTAGATTTGGGGAATTATAGTTCAATTGGTGAACCAAAACCTTGATTCGAATCCTCTATCATGGATGACTTGGTAGAAATTTCTATGGTTGAAGAAGTTTGGACAGAACAGATTCAGTAAGGGTTTGTGGATTTTTTGGAGAGGAATTAGTAGGCAGAGTCAATGCAAGTTCTTGTTGAGGACTTAAAATGATTTCTTCTATGGTACTGGGTGTTAAAGAATCAGGTTGTTCGATTTGGGGATTTTCTGAATTTGCTTCATTTGGGGTGTTTGGAACTTCATGTGAAGGCGTGGTGGCTAAACAATTCTGTGATTCTTGAGAAAGATCGAAACAAGAGTCTTTCATGGAGATTGAGAAGGATGGAATTTTTGCCATTTCGAATTTTTGAAAGCAAAGGACCAAGTTACTTTAGAGATTAAGACAATTTAGGAAGATGATTTGAGTTAATTTGGGGAAAAGTGAGAATAAAAAATTTTTATTTTGTAATTAATGGAGGTGACCGTTTGACATTAAAAGGTGTATTTTAGTTAACACGTCTGACTGCAATAGGGGCAAGTCTTCATATTTGCAGTGAATTGACAATATTTGTTCAAATTAACAAGAACATGCATTTTTTACTAGAAATTTTATGATTTTTAAGGCACACTTATTTTGTATTAACCTGAGAGATGGGACCAGGTCCCTCTCTTTCTAGAGTGAATTCTCTATTTATGCTTGCCTCAACTATTTTCCTTTAAAACTATCCCATGGGTGTATACCTGCAAAGGTATAGTACTGAGTTAGACCATTGTGCACCATCTTACCAAGGATACCTGTCACCTTATCATAGCCAAATTTAGGAAGAATGACTAATTTATTTAGTAGGTCAGGTTAAATTGATCAATTACAGCCTCAACTTGTTTATTTCAATGTACCACCCTTTCTTTGACAATGTTCTAAAATTAAGTCTGGGGACTAGGTCCCAGACTTAACTTCCTTTAAATTGCGAGGGTTCATTCTTCATTCCAATGAACCAGTCAGCACCCTTCTGATGTTTTTTAGAATATGGCTTACTTGGGATGAGAATATTAGAAAACCCATGAAACTTCTGACTTAAGCTCTTGTTAAGACTCCAGTTTCCAAAATATGAAGTCATAATGTCAAGAGAGTAAGAGCATCTGTCTCTACAATTTGGCCTTTAAGATGAACTTTACAGGAACCAGGTCCCTATGAATTTTAAATAGACCATCCTTGTTGTTTTTCTACTAGAGATGGGGTCTGTGACTCAGATCCTAGATCATCATTACCTTCATCCAATTTGCTTTCTCATCTGCATCATTTGACTCTTGACTCTTCTCTTCCACAATGTCATCCCTTTAAACCATAAGTTAGCATCTTCATGTTTAACGCCAAAGTAAGTTACTTCACATCAGCCACATGTAATTTTAGACCCCTTTTACCATTTCCACATGAGACATCTCCACTATGAAGTGCCTTGAGAGAGAGTACAGTCAGACTTTCTAGTCATATACTTTGAATATCTACTATCAGCGAGCCTATTTCTTACTGCAATTCCTTTCGCCACCTACAACAAAGTCATTTGTTAGATTTAGGAACCCACTTAAGTTTGAGTTCCAAGTAGGAGGACAAGGGTACAATCAAATCCTTTTTGGCCCATCTTGGTAGTGTAAGCTTCTTCATATTTTTCAAATGTCTGAAACCCTTAGGATAGATATTCCCTTGCTAAATATATCTAACACTGTTCATTTTAGCTCTCACCCAACTTTGACAGTTTTTTTTCATGTGACTATCTCTTCCACAATGCATAAAGGTTTGTGGGCTTTATTTTTGATATCTTGAACAACCTTGCCTTAAGACCCAGGTGATTGAGTTTTGTACTGATACCAAAGGTCATTACCATTATTAATTCCTTGACCATTTAAGTTTGAAAGAATTTGTGAGGATATAGTCCATTGTAGGGATTTTTTAAGTTCTTCCCTCAGATGGACTAGATCCCTTTCTAACTCTTCATTCTTCTGGAGTACAATCATATGATACTTGTAAGAGTTTTTTTAACTTATATTAAATCTTAATTTAAAGCCTTGAGGCTTATTTCTTCCCTTTACCATTAGAATCTTTTACCTTCTCCAATTGACTCACCAAACTCAGGTTTTCAGATTTCAAATTAGCAAACCTGTTCCTCAATTTTAGATATTTGTAGAGTTGAAGCAATTAATTCAAGCTCTTGATTCTCTACCTTATCTTCTATAGCATCTTTTTAGGATTCATTTCACACATAGAATCAGTCAAAACATTTGCAAGCTTCTTTATCTTTCTATCAGAGTGGTTATCTAAATTTTCCTTAATGTCAGAAAAAGTTACCTCATATTCTTCTTGATATTTAGTATTGGACATAAGAGAAAAGGAAACATAGATAACCTCACTATCTTCCATTGCTAGCATAGATGCATGTTCAACCTTCTCAACTTCATAAGATTCACTAGATAAATATCCCCATGCTGCTAAGGCCTGCTTTACTGCATAGTCAGCTACAATTTTTCTTCTTGATTTTATAGGGACCTAGTTCTGATTCTCTCCTTTGTCACCTCCAGTCTTGAGATATTACTGGTAATCTATTTTATGCATTGGACAGTTCTTCATGAATTTCTCAGGACTACCATATTTGTGACAAACTTCAATAGTGTCTCCCTTCTTTTTGCTACTTTCTTTTCTTTGAAACTGACCATTTTTTTATTACTCTAACAATTCTATTTGCCAATTAGGAAACATCTGTGTCTTCTTTACTTGAATATCATTTAGAAACCTTCAATGCCAAAGATCTCTCCTTTTTTTTACTTCCTTTTGGTCTTATCCTTGTTGCTTCTTGAGTTCATGTGTCTTCATATTACCAATAAGTTCATCCATAGTGAGAGTTTTTAGGTTCCTTTACTCATTAATAGCACCCACCTTGCTTTCCCAGGATTTAGGTAGAACCCCAAAATCTTTATTACATGTTTGTATAAAGAAATCACTTCTCCTAAATAGTGTAGCTCATTGGTGATTAAATTGCATCTTATATGAATCTCTTAGACAATTTCTCTTTCTTTCATGGTGAAGGTTTCATATTGAGTAGTTAGCATGTCAACTTTTGAATCCTTCATATCACTGGTTCCTTCATGAGCAGTCTTCAAGCAATCCTAGATTTCTTTAGCATTTTTACATGCAGAAATCCTATTGCATTCATCAGGCCCTATGCCACAAATTAGAACTTTCTTGGCCTTATAATTCTTCTCAACTTTCCTTCCATCTTCATCATCATAGTCTCTCCTGCTTTTTACAATCATTCTAGTTATGTCTCCTTCCTTGACCTCTCTTACTAGCACATAAGGACCATCAAGAATTTTGTCCATAAGCTCATTGTCCTCAGCCATAATAAAGTCAAACATTCTGGTTTTCCATCACCCATAGAACTGTCCATTAAATCTACGTGGTCTAGTGGTAGATTACCCTTCTTGTAGATTAGGTGGAGCAACCATGGCAACTAAATTATTCTAGGTGTTAACCTTTTATAGTGTTCGGTCTCTAATACTAATTGATGTAAACATGGGAGGGTTGCACCAGATAGTGAAGGACCAGGCCCCTTAGAGTCCGTCACAGACAATCAAACAGTTAAGCACTAGAAAAACTAAAACCTTTCGAGAAAGTAAGGAACATAGTGATTTAACGTAGAAACCTCCTTGCTCAAGGGAGGAAAAAATATATCTTTCCCTCACAAGCTCCCAGCAATCCACTATAATCAACCTCTTGATTATAGACACCAATATGAACCTAACTCTAGGCTCTTACTGCTTGCAATAACTCTACTGCAAGCCTAACTTGAAAACTCTGTGAAGCATTCACTTCAATATTGATTATCTCTAACCAATATCAAACTCAGGTAACTCTACCTAAGCACTCTCAAGAAAGCAAATAAGGCATTACTCTTATAGTATGAGTAATTTAGTTATAGACCATAACTTGACTCAAGAATACTCACTCTTTAGATCATACAGAAATAAGAAATTGAGAAATATTTCAAAGTTGAGTTCTAGCCTATTTCACTCTCTAAAATTTGATTTTGCAAAAACCTCATTGAGAATCATTTTTTTCCTTTTATAGTGGAATAATGATTAGGGTAGAAATTTGATTGGGCCAAGTGTCCTTGAAAGGTATGCATCTTGCCTGCACAGTTTGTTACTCTAGAAGACAAAACTGCACAGACCATGTGACAACTATATTTTTTTGTGAAGACCCAGGGACCTGGTCCCTTAATGTCAACTGCTCATCATCAAAACAAGATATAACATTTACTACTTTCAAATGCTTTAAATTATATCAAATGGAAGTAAAAAGTGCCTTTGTAAACGACTACATTCATGAAGAGGTTTATGTTAAGCAACCTCCTGGTTTTGAAAATCCCTCTTATCCAAATCATGTGTTCAAACTTTTAAAAGCAACCTCCTGGCTATTCAGATGTTAATTTAGCAAATGATAAAAGTGATAGAAAGAGAACAAGTGGAATATGTTAAATTCTTGTTGACACCCAAATTTCATAGCACAACAATAAACAAATGTCAATCTCCCTATCAACTACCGAAGAAGAATGCATAGCCATCGAAAATTGTGGTACTCAAATCTTATGGACCATGCATCAATTACTTGATTTAAATTTATCTTTTGAGTTTGTGCCTATCATGTGTGATAATACAAGTGCTATTAGTCTGCCAAAATATATGGTGCATCATTCTAGGGCTAAGCACATAGACATTAAACATCGTTTTATTTGAGATCATATAGAATGTGGTGATTTCTCTTTACAATTTGTTGATTCTGAAAATCAGCTTGTTGATATCTTATGTTTAGTAATTTATGATAAATATGAACCCATGCTTTCATAGTATTCATAATTCCATAAACTCATGATACACCCTTAATGACCAATGAAATCATATTATGTCATGTATGTCCTTAATTTAAATCTCTTTAACAATTCTATGCCTATGCTATTCTATTCTCCAGGCCAATTAAGTGTCAAAGTTATGTGTATTATTCTTTCATTCTTTAGGTTCTTATGTTCTATCACTTCAGTGATCCTCCTTATGTTAAGATAGTGGTTATGAAAATGGATGAACAATAATTTAGATAGGAGAGAGTAAATATTGCTTATTAGGGAAAAAATTATGTATGCTTATTTTATCTAATGTTATAAGTGTGAAGGAAGATCGAGGTAAAGCTTTGGTATATGCAATAGTTAGTTGAGAATTTTTGGTGCGCTATTTTAGAGATAATTCATGAAATTTTTATTGATAGAGGTATTAGAGGATATGAAAAAAAATCTTAGATAGGTTGGCTTCCTAAAAATTCATATGTGGTTATAACGATAGGCTTGAATGTCATATTGGTATATAAGTGGATGAATGCATTATGCTTTAGCGAATTCCTGATTAGAGCTTGGAGTTGGTGTTGAAGTTGTAAGGAGTATTATCCTTGAGATAAGTGCTCTAAAATGAAATAGGATATTAAATTGGGTAGTTTAGACTACTATCATTATATCATATATAGCGCTTTATGACTCCAAGTTAAGATTGAACATGATGAGAGTATGTAGTTCAACTTAGAGTATGTAGTTCTAATTAGACTTTGGTAGGGAAGTCACATGTACCCATGTGAAGATTATAATTCCCATCAAATGAAGTGCAATATTTAAGAAGAAAAGTATAGTTGAGAAGAGTATTTGAGAAGTGTTGTTGAACTTGAAAGTTAACGGTTGCATCGCTTAAGGCACAGTAATCCTATTTTTTCTTCTGTTCTATATGCCTATCTTTTATTTATATAATTTTAGACAAAGGAAGTCTCATGTTTGAGTCTATACCATCTCTATTATATGAACCTATACCAATGGATTTGACTAGTTAGACTGCTGAGATTCCTTGTTCGAATTGCATATTTAGATCATGCCCAAAATGTTTTCCCTTAATTGTTATTAGTAATTATGATAAGAAGAGTTTGAGGAAACTCATGTTCCCTTCTTAGGAACTCTTAGAGATCTTATCGCATTAGCTATCATTTCACAGTTCTATATGTAATATTGTGTCATGAATGCTTCAATTGAGTTCTAAACTCTCAACGTGAGTCAACTCTTTATAGTCAATCAAGTCAACTCAAAAATCAGTTTCATGTTAGGGGTTTTATCTTTTTAGCTCAACTATATCCTTCATTTGCATACATGATTGGCCAAGTACCCTTATTTGTTCACTCCTAATAATGATCCAATAGGAGTAATACATTTCAATCCTAGCATTGTGATCTTCTAATTTCATGTCTAAATTGTTCAATATAATTCGTATATATGTGTTCCTATTCAATATATATCATCTGAGTCAGTACTCCATCAAAAGGAGACTCCAGTTACAGAACATGATCAAATTTAAAAATCTAGTTTCATGTTAGCAACTATATTCTTCTCACCCAAATATCATTCTTCATCCGAGGATGAATGATCCAAAGAGTAAGTTCTATGCATGATCATTTAAAGACCCAAAAGCGATTATTTTATACTGTATATATGTGTCATGATCATTTACCTAGTGTATAAAATGCTTACGATATGAATCATGGTCATAGAAATGTCACGATCCAATTTCTCAGGTATGATGGAACCTACTATAACCCACCAATGGTAAGCCAACCCGTAGTGCAAACTGCTAGCAACGGACTATCAAGAGGAAAGAAATGAATGAGAAGAATAAATATGATAGATACACTAATATATATATATATATTTCTGTATGTGTGTGTATATGTATGTATGTATATATATATATTTCAAAATACGAAAATGGAGAAGAGGAAAGTTAAAAAATAATATCCTTGCTATATTATGTATATTGGAGAAAATAAATATAATTTTATAAGCATATAATCTTTAATGGTATATGAAATTATATACATGAATGAAATAGTTTTTAAAGTAAAGAAAGATATAATTTTAGAAATAAGTGAAATTTTATTCATTATAAAATGAATATGGATATCAAAGAGTGCGAAGAAGAAATAAAAATTTATTTAATTGAAAAATAAATCTATACAAATGTGTTTATTGCAAAAGTAGAGAAAAGACTTCAAAACATATTAACATATTATTTCTTGAGTAAATTAGACTTTGCGTATATTTAAAATATAAGTAATCATGTAGTGTTCATTTATTCACAAGATCTTAATAGGATCTTAATAGATGAAGTTGGATAAAAATATAACACTTGAAAGTGGATAAAAATAAACATGATAGAAAAATATAGATGTACAAGTGTAGTATCAAAAGTGAAAGAATAGATATAATAGCGATAACAATATACCTTGTCTAATAGGGTGTATATATGTACCTTGCGATTTTTTGAGCCTTTTGAAATCTGAAAAGAACTCAAAACAAGTGTTGAAAAAATAAATAGATAGTAACATAAAAAACTGAATTTATTGAAACAAATCAAAATTGATGAATAGGCCTTTTCCTTTGTAAAAAATGAGATTTTTGCTACTCATGGCCATCTCATAATACTATTGAAACACTTCTTTTATTTTAAGAAAAATGTTAGGTTGCGACATACATTTTTGTGAGAAAAACTCATTTTTTGGAAAATATTTAGTTTTAAAGAATGAGCCGATTGTTAAAAGTGCTTAAGTCTTTTTTTTATTTATTTAAGAAAAAATCATTGAACTAGTCATGCGTTAAATGTAAAAAAAGTAAGGACATTAAGCTGCTTCAAAAGGATCCACAAATAATTTTGAAATATGAAACAATAAACAATAAGGTTATCTTAAGGCCAAACCCATCGCGAGCCCCCTGAATTTGGCATCATCTTTCACTTAGGTACCTCAAGTGGACGATGTTCATTTTTAACACCTCAAGTAGCAAAAAATGTGTCATTTTGACACCTTTCGAAATCAGCATTGGTGCGTGCATTACACTCACTGCCAACATGGATAACAAGACCAATTGATTTGTGCCAACTCATCATTATATGTATCCACAATTTAAAAAAAAAAAAGGAAAACAAAATACATGTCCAATGAATTAATGACACGTGGCTTTTGACCAAATAATTACAAAACTTCATCTTCCTCACCCAACCATTCTTCAAGCTCTCCATCAATGGAGGTTGCAACTTCAAATCCCATTTCTCTCTCAGTTCAATATCTTGCTACATTTTACAACTTATTTATAACTAAGTTTGGAAAAAATAGACATGAGCAAAATGTTAAAAGCTTCCGTATTCAATATGGCAGAATATATATTATCGTTTACATTGCATACGAACTCCTATAACTATGGAGGAGAAGAGGCATGTGTTCAATTAGAAAATTAATCAACAAATTTAATAGGTTCCCGAATTTCAGATCTAATGGGAAGTTAAAGGAGATCAATGAAGGAGAAATTTCAGATCAACGAATTGGAGTGGCTATGGATGTGGTTAATTTTCTTTGGATGTGGCTAATTTTCTTTGGAGTAGCCATTAGATGTTATGTATTTCTCCTTCACTGGAAATTCGTGTATGGCTAATTGATCGATTGGTATTTTCTTTTTTTTTTTCCTCTGTAAATCCAATCATTGAAGGAAAAATTTGTGTATGAATGTGTTAAGGAGAGGACAAAAATGGTGGGAAAAAATGGAGGGAGTGTATTAAATGGTGAGAAAGAAAGAGAAGGAAGACGAAAATAATTACGAAAATACCCCGAAATGCGCCTAAGAGAGAGTGTATTACACTCCCTTTGCTGAAAGGGCAAAAGGTGTCAAAATGACACACTTTTTGCTACTTGAGGTGTTAAAAATGAACAACGTCCACTTGAGGTGCCTAAGTGAAAGTTGGTGTCAAGTTCAGGGGGCTGGCGATGGGTTAGGCCTTATCTTAAGCATAATCAATAACAAAAACAAGAATTAGACATCATTCCAAACAAAACATAACATGATATGAAACGAGAGACTAAGGAATACTAGACTCTATTTAGGAATTGAGCTTCTACTTTACGTGACTTGAGGCTGTGATCCTAGTAGTTTGATGACCCAATGCTATAGGTCAAGATGAGTTTCATTGCGGAAGTCCGACTCCCGAGTGTTTCATGTAAAAGAAAGGAAAGATAAGGATTAGAAACCAAACTAATTATAAAAATAAAAATAAAATAAAAGGAAATAAATACCTCATAAAACCCCAAATATTAAATTTTAATTACTACCTAGCGTTAACATGTAAGTACATAACCATGATTCCTTAATCAAATTGTAAGAGATATAAAGAACAAGGAAACATACACCTACTGGACACAAAACATATAAGAATAAACATTTAGAAATAAAAGTTCTTTTTGAATAACGCTTACCAACTTCACCACTAACTTAATTCAAGTGGATGTGAAGGGGAAATAAACTAATCAATACTTCAAACTATTTAATCTGAAATGAACTACATTTGATCCTTATGAATTAACTCTTGAAAGCTCACAGCAAGATATCAAAATAATGATTACTTAAATATTATACAAATACATCCCCACCAAGGCTTGGATCAAAACATAAAATAGAGGGGGAGAAACTGTGAGAAGTATATTTATCTTGTATTAACAAGATGGGAAAGAAATCTTAAGTGGCCTGATTTTTAGTCGATTTTAAAACCTTACTAGCAAACTTGTAGCCTCCCTCCATTGTTTTCCTTGTTTACATGTTCTACATGTATTTTTTTTTAGAGAAGAAAAATATATGCTGAGAACATGATAGGCAAACCACACAAAACCATGCCACAAAATTAGATGAAAACTACTACGCATCTTTTTACCAAAAAGTAGACAGCCAAGAAACACGAACAACGGGAGTACAAAGTTCAGATTGAATGAAGTTTCGCACAAAGACAACAATAGAGTCGAAAAGCGATGGAAATCTCTCTCACATACTCAAAACAACCACATACTTTATGACAAAACATGGTTTGATTCGCTAATAAACAAATAGCAATACACAAAACATGATGAACAAACACATATACATATTCACATATACACACCCAAACAGGGGAACACAGGAAAAAGGCTATTTTGATACTATTTTGCTTCCAATAGTTCCCAATCCAAATTAGTAGGAAACAAATACCTAATTCGTGAAAAAAATATCAGCAAAACCATATCCGAACTTGCACCGAGTTAGATCATATATTCACACAGTGAAGAGTAGGCAAAGAAAGAGAAATGAAAGTTAATGAAAGGATCGGTTGTTACCTTTTTTGGAGTAGCAAATGAGGGTTTCAACGTCAAGGATTTTTCCAGCTATCAAATCCAAACTACAGGATCCTGAACTTACAAAAAAAAACAAAAGTGATGCTCCAATTTTATCGATTTTGTGCAACTGTTTACTGATTCTCTTAAGTGTTTACCCTTGTTCTTGAGGGGATGGAAAACACCTCTATTCAAAGGAAAAATCAAGACTTCAAAGTCCGGATTTGAAACAACAACTATACAAAGGTGGAATTAAGAGGATTTAAAATTTAAATTTTAAAATGGATCTCCATTTCTCCATATCTTAGACTTTTTGGGTCATTTAAGGCAAATTTGAACGTTGTAGCACTGGCTTAGGTCTGGTATTGTGATTTGGCGTGATGGATCATAGCCAAAAATAGAGAAATGGATTAATCTTTTGCTGGCAGATTCAGTAGCGACAGAGCTGATAAAGGCCATGGCAGATTTAGGGTGGGAAAGAAAAGGATAGGAGAAAGTTAGGGCTTGAGCTTGTTTAATTTGGGCAAAGAAAAGGGACAATGGTGCTCTGGTGGGGAAAGTGAAAAGGACGCACGCGTCTTTGGTGAGAGAAAAGTGTTAGGAGTTGAGATTCTTGACTCAATCTAAGCCATCCAATTGTTTGATCAGGCGGCTTAGAAAATAAATCTGATTAAAATAAATAATGCACACATATATATATATATAATATTAAAAATTCATGGCCATTTGATTAAAAGGAGTTTAACGACCGAGATGAATTCGTACTTGGATGAAATTTGTGTTTCTTTGTTGACTTTGTGATGTATGATTGGTGGATATGATGTTGGATTAATTGAAGCGGTGGATATGAAGAATTTACCGGGTTTTGGACTCTTTTTGGACTTTTTGCCCGAATTTGATGAGTAAAAATTGAGGTCCGAATAAATAAAATTAGGACTGAATTATTTTGACCTAAACACTCTTTCTCTCACTAAATTAATTTTGTCAATTCTTCTTATTGTCCTAAAATTATTTTTGATATATATAAGTATATATAAATTTGTATACGTATTTAAATTTAATTATTATATAACTTAATACCTAACAAGAATATCTGTATACATGTATATATAATAAGAAATATATATAGTCCAAAAAAATGCGAACTCGATTATCAAAAATATTTTTTGTGCGTGATTTTGATGTTAAATAATTAATTATATTTAGTTAAAATATTTTAAAGCATGATCGGAAAAAGGAATCCTCCTTTATATTCTTTTAAAAATTCATAAAAATTAAAATATGAATTCATCTTGAAAAATTATTTAGGGCCAAGAAGCATTGAAAAAATAATTAAAAAAGCAGAGTGAGCCAAAATTTGGTGTCAACAACTGTCTTTGATTCACCGAAGATTAGTGTAAGAATCTTTCAACAATCAAGTTGACGTAGCTAATTTTGTCTCAGGCTAAAGAGAAAGTTTGAAAGATTATGACCGGACTTCGATTTCTGAGCTTCCTATATAACTTGGGTTTCAAGAGAAATCAGGCCATTTGTAGTTCGAATCAAAGAAAATTTTGATTAACCTCAACATTTGCCCAGTGTAGAATTGTGGTGATCATGAGTTTTTTCTAGTGGTGATTGCGAGAATTTGAGCACGAATGGAATGAAGACGATTGTGCTTATACCTAAATTGGTTTTTTGGGATAGCTAAGAACGAGGAGATGTTGGATAACAATATATGCTGAGGATTTTGAGAGAAAAGGTGATTGTAGATTTTTGAAAACTGCCCTAGTGTCGGATTAAGACTCCACTGGACTATTACACTAAGAAAAAATGGGATGATGAAGTAGATTTGAGTTTCTTCATCAAAATCCTTTATGTAGCTATGGATGCTTGACATTTTACTAACTTGCTCAAGTTTGCTTCAAAGAGGGTAGATCTGCGTTGTAGTGCACTGTCCTATAAATCAGGTAAAAGGGGTTACAAAGTACCTGTTGTGGTTTAAAACTGAAATAAAAAAGTAATGTAAAGCGTAGAGATTAGATATTCAAACAAATATTGACGTGTCCGTCATGTGGAGTAAATATATTATAGGTATTGACTGGTGATGAGTCAGACATTTTTCTGGAGAAGTAAAAGTTGTGTTATATGCCCTATTATTGGGGGCGGGCTTCCCCTGTCCTATTGTTTGGGGTAGACTTGCCCTGTCCTATTATCTAGGGCGGACTCACCCTGTCTTATTGTTAAAGACAGACATCCCTTATCCTATTGTTGGGGGTAAACTTGCTCTGTCCAATTGTTTGAGAAGGACTTCCGTTATCCTGTTGTTCGGGGAAGACTTGCCCTATCCTATTGTTCGAGGCGGACTTTCCATGTTCTGTTGTTCAGGGCGGACTCTCTTATTTATATTATGTTAGAATTTTGTGAATAACTGGTTAGTATTTAATGATTGAGGCTTGACGGGGATATCCCTTTAATGTGACCTGCAAAAATTCAAGAAATTTCTTTTAGAGTAAAAAAGTACTAGCAGATGAATTGACAAAACCTGGCCCCCGGCTTATGACAGCAACGTGGGGTTGAGTTTCTGATGGAGTATTGTGAGATACTTGATATCTACCTCCTTGAGAATTATCGAGACCTACCAGATTCGAGAAGATTATTTAGATTCTTATTCAAAATATGGATAAATTAATGATACCTGGTTGTTGAACTCATGATAGCGAGGTAGCATTTTGTGTTTCTATGATATTTGAACTTTTGTGGAAGCGTCATTATTACTGCATCAAAGAAAGTATTTTAGCTTAGGAAGGGATTGTTGACTTTGTGTTGATCGGGAACTTATCCTAATAGCTATCTCATCCTTCAATCTTTCGATAATTGGCAAATATATTCGTCAATTAGTGAAATGAATAGTGCCTCTTAACTCCAAATAACGGGTTTGTATTAGTATATCTTCTGGTGGGGACTTTTTCTATCTTGTGCTTTGCTCTCGGGCTTCTGTCAAAGTGACGTGATAGATGTTCCTTGAGGTGATAAATGAAAATTTTGAAACGATAGAAAGATGTAATGCCTCAAGTTTTTGGTGCTAAAAGATTTTCTAAGTTTTGAGCTTTCTACCCTAGAAGCGCCTCACTTAATGAGCCATAATGTGTCTTGACGGGTCAGGTGACCCTAGTTGTATGGTGTCCATTGAATGGTGCTTGAGTTGTTGTCTTGGGTACGACTTGGGGACACGAATCGTAAAGACTCATAACGAGTCATTGGGATAGAATCATCACTAAATCAAAAATTTAGTGGTAAATTTCTAAGTATGAGTGGATCACTATGAGCCGTAAGGACTTGTTACGATTCATTGGGTGTAAATTGTAGGATGTCTAGTTTACCCAATAGGATGTCTAGTTTGGAATACAACCAACTATCCTTTGTTATGATCATGAAACACCTACCACAAGCATCACAAAGGACACGACTAATGCTAACATCAAGAGATAAGACAACTACAAAGGTCCACAAAAGCTAGATAGCATTGTAACTCCAAGTGGACCAATAAGCAAATGTCCTACCCCTACATAAAACAAATCCAAGACTAGCATGGATATCATCATAAACAAAGAGGTAGTATAAGAAGGCAACAAGTGTAAAGAAATCATCCAAGGTGCTATCATCTACAAGAATGCTAATGGATTCAAAAGACTTAGCATATATGGATGGAATCAAGTCATTTAAACTCATGTGGTTTCTTCCTTTCAAGTGAAACATAAACTTTGCATCCACTAGTTGAGATTCATGCAACTTAAGAACAAGTGTGTCATACAAGGATGCACATGTATAAGCAATACTCTAAAGAGGTAATGACACATTTTCCTTAGGGTCCTCAACCATGAAACCACTTTTGAGAAAGGGGTCTCACATATAAACCAAGTCACAAAAAAGGGCACCGGGATCAAATGGAATAAGTAGCCAAGGATCTAGGCTGAGGCTATACTCACTTTCCCCTAAAGTATCATCCCCAAAATTAGGCATACCCTTTTTATCATCAGTAGAAATATCATGAGCAAAAAATGGGTAGAGAAATATATCCTGCAAGTTAACTTCAACTATGGTGTTCTCATGCATGCACTCACTACTAATATTAAAATCCTTACTATGAGTATGCTCAACATAATAAATAAATAGAGAAAAAGTAGATGAAATTTCCACACATGCGCTACCTTCTTTTTCAAGGGAGTGATCCTCACATCGAAATAAACCACCATGAGCATCAAAGGAATCACAATCAATGTAATTTTCACAAGAACAGTCATTAATTGGGCTTCCTAAACATTCAAGCATATCAAGGTCTTTATCACCTAATTGACTATTCTTTTTCAAAAAGTGGGAGATCACCATCAAGAATTGGATGGTTAACATAATCTTCACTCAACCCTATATTCTTGATGGATCTCAAGAAATAGGTTAACAAGTGAATCTTAAGCATACCATCTTTCCTATTAAAAACATCACATTGTATATCACTAGGGGTCATGCAAGGAGTAATCTCACCAACTTCACACAAGATATTTTTCTTTAAGAGAGGATTAGTATTCAAAGGTAAGAAGTTGAATCCCACAAGTTCACTCTTAAAAAGATACATGTCATTCTTCACATCATTTTTATTTTCATGATTTGATACGAGTCAAATGGCCACCTTAGCTTTTGATGACATATTTGAAGGGCAACATGTAAAGGCTTAAGACTTGGTCACCCCGAGAGCACAAGGATATGCAAGGAAGGATCATTTTGAGCATGAATTAAAGCAATCTCATGTGTAAAAGGTTGCTTGGTTGCTTACATTGATGCTAACCCGAGAACCACAAGCCTTGAAGTATGAACCATACTCGATTTTTGAGAGCATTAAAAAGGCGTCATTCATTCAAGTTATAACATACCTTGGATTCCCCTTCATTAAGGGTATTTTATAAATTATATATGGTGTATTTACACACCATGGAAGCCCCCTCTTATTAAGGGCAAAGTGGTCTTTATATCTTCATTTGTAATATATTATAAATAGGCCCCTTTATTCTTATTTTCATTAGTTTTGAATGATGAAAGATTGAAACACTTGAAAATACTCTCTCTTAAGAGTAAACCACCTTAGTGTAGTCTTAGTTAGGACTTGGAAAAGTCATCCTTAGTATAGGGCTTAGCAAAGCCAATATTGTTCTTTGATTGGAAACAGTGAATCTTGAGGTGAGTCGATTACCTTGGCGGTCACCGTAAGAGTGTGGTTTTGATTATTTCATTCATTAGGGGTTAGTATTTAAATACACTTGGTTCTTAATCTTTTAATAATCTTGGTCTCACTATCTATCTTTATTTTCTACGCAATTTTCCTTGTGTTTGTGTTGAATCCGTGTCTTGTTTCATCTTGTGTCATTGTTATCATCTTCATCTCCTCTCTTTAATTATAATTTCAGTTTATATCTTTGTTTTTCATATCATTTGGTATCAAAGCATGGCTTGATCTTGTTCCTACAAGATCAATCTTGGGCTTGCTTGTTAGAAAATTCAAAAAAAATAAGTGTTAAAAAATGAAAATTCTAGAAAAATAGCAATCTGTCCGTGTTTGTGTTCTTGGACTGTGTTCTTGTTGTGTCTTAGCTGAGATTTGTTTGTTGTATGACTAGATCTAGTAGTGTTCTTGTTTGTTTTGTTGTTTCTAGTGTTAGTTTTCTTGACCACTAACACTTTGAGTCTAGATCTACACTAAAGCTTGAACTTGTTGAAAGTTGTTGTTGTGAACATAAGCTTGACCCATTGTTGTTGACCATTGTTGTGGTGGACTGTTTTGTCCATGTGGTTTCTCCTTGATATTCTAAACTTGACCACGTGATATTGTTGTTACTTGGTGGCTTGAGAACCATTTTGTTGAAATTGTAGTTGTCTTGGCCAAGTGTTGGAGATATTGTTAATGTGGATTGGAGTTGGCCGTTGAAATTATTGTTGTTCTTGAAGATTGTTGTTATTGTTCTTGGTGTGGTTGTTGTTGTTCTTGAAGTTCTTAACCTTCCTTCATATATTGTTAGAACATAAAGTGAATGTTAGATCCTAAAAGGTGAAGGAAAGAAGTGTATGTACTTATTAGTCTTGAAAGACCCCCAACCACCAAAAGACTTTATATCACTTCTCAACCACTTTTCCATGATTTAAGGACCCATGTTGTAAAGAGAAGTACAAGAAAAAGTCAAGTCTTGAAAATTGAAAAAGGCCCCAAGACTTATTTTCCCTCCTAAAACAAATTTCATCAATCCAAATTAATTTTTGACCAAGACTTGAACATTTGAGAATAACCACTTGATAAAACCGAACCAATACGTGGCTGCCATATCATCACTGCTACTGTTCACGTAATATTTTTGAGCTCAAAATTTTAGATTCTTAGTTTCATTTTTATTTTCCCTTAGTTTCGTTGTTGGTTCTAATACTAATTAGCAACTAGTAATCACCTACTTAGTTGTAGATTAGTTGTTGAGTCCGTTTCTTTAGTGTCTTCGTTATTTATGTGCTTTTCTTATTTTTTAACTCGTCGTAACTTCTTTGTTTCAAGTCGTAAGTAGATTTTTTTTTGTGTCTTGAGTCGATCAAACAAGAATCTATTCCGGCTGCCAAGTAGAATTGACATCTTATTGACTACCGGAGTACAAGAAATTTTCAATATTCACCGCTCCAAATTGTGAGGATCACAAAAGTGAGTGAATACGAGTGTTGGTGAGGAGCTTTTTATACTAATCTTGTTTGTTCATTTTGTAGGTTTAAAAGGTAATATAAGGGGAACATGTGTTCGATAGCCGGGGATTATTGTGACTAGAATATGGGAGACTATGATTGTAGTAAGGGATTTTACGGCTACGAAGTTGAGGGAGATTGCGGAGGCTATGAAAATAGCCATAATCAAAACTTGGGCAGATTTGAAAGTTACTGTTTTGAGGGAGAAAATGAGGTGAATAAAGTACCTAGTGCTTATGGTGACTTTGGAGATGATATAGGACCTCGTGATGGATCATATGATAACATTGGGACATGTGAGAAGTCTTATAATTCTCACTCCAAACCTAGATTTGGTGTTAGGTATAACCCTTTCGTTCGAAAAACTTATGAGACATATGATGAGAGTACACGTGAGGAGTGTGAATATTCATATTGTCCACCTTGTAGTACTTCTTATCAAGGTCAATATAGTGTGAATGGTTAGTGGAGGTTGTCCAATGAGAAGAAGAGGGTATGCATCTCCAAAACCAAGGGGTACTCGTATGCCTTATAATGTTGATCCAAGAAGGAGTGTACACTCCAGAAAGGTGACCATTTGTGGGATACCGGGCTTCCTCGTTGTGTTAAATGATAGGTACTATAGAAAGTACATCGTTCCACCCATGGTTGACTACTTGGGGTTGTTTTGCGATCCTTTACTTGTTCCATACTTCTTGGACGGGTTCAAGGTTATCGAGAGGGTAAAAGTTATCTTCTCCCAATATGAATACCATGAAGAGGTGTGGTGCAATATTTTCCCCTTGGCCTATGGTCATTTATACTTAGGCGCCGATTGGTTTGCACAACATCAAGTTCCTAACATGGAAAATTGGCTTAATATTGTAAGAGACCAATGGGGAAATCGCCTCATGACTTACTTGCTGCCTAAGCCACGAAGAGAAATGTCTACCTACTCCAATCCAAATAATTATGAGAGACAAAAGATTGAGAGGAGTAAGGGAGTTCAAGGTGGTAATCTGAGAGTGGAAGAAAAAGAGGTTGTGTGGAGCGAAGTGAGGGGATTACCACCAAACTGTGCTAACATTGGTTGTCCTTCTATTTCTAAGGACATTTGTGTAGGTACCAACATGGAAAACGATGACTAACAATGCCAAAAGGAAGTTTCTGCCCAAGCTTTTGGAGGACCGTCACACCATGACAAAGAAGAATCTACTCAAGGACTTCAAGGTAAATTGCTTAACTCTTACACTTTTGTACATGTGAATGATAATTGTGTGGCTAGTAGCCCATTGAGCGTGAGTTGTAGCTTTCCTATATGTGAGTCTATTGTTTTTTTGCCACTTGATGATGATTTATATGTTGTGATTGTGGATACACTAGTTGATCCTATTGATGATCGAATCGACTCTTCTTGTAAGATCGATTTATGTCCACCTAGTGTTGAAACCATTATGTTGAATGAAAGTACATTATCTTCTGAAATTTGTGTTGATCAACTTATGTGTGAAAATTACCCACCACTTGAGGATGTGTATGATGTAATTAATGAACCTTAAGTGTGTGATGATGTTGAAAATATTGATCAAAGGAATAAGAGGGAACTCGAGAGCTATTCTTGGAATAATCTTGCACTTGAAATCTCTTTGAAACTTGATATTGATCTCTTAGAGAGTGATGAACGTGTTTGTTCCGAATCTGCCCATGAAATAGATCATGCTCTCTTTAGGTATAATGTCTTGTTTGAAGATGATATAACCACTCCTAATGAGCCTAGTGGTGAAAATGATGGTATAGCTTGCCTTAGAAGCTATAGCCGATATGCTAACCCACTATGGTGTGACAACATTTCTACTAAAGATGGAAATCACTTCTTGGAAGATAAAAGTACTCTTAAGGGTAAGGGATGTGAAGTCTTGGAAGCTACTTCTCCTTCTACTTTGTGTGATTTTATTGTTGAGAGTACTCATGGTGATGATTGTGAAACTAGTAGTGAGTACACACATGAGGGAGCCTTAGTAGAAGTTGACTTGAGTGATACCTTTCTCTACTCTCTATTTGCTTTGGATAATATGTATGCTATTGTAGAGAGTACACCATTTAGTTTGGGTAGAGACCACGGGAAAGGGGAGTGTTGTCTATGGCCACTCTTCCCGTTTGACCCCGGTGCCAAATATAGATTTTATGATGATGGTACACCCAACTTGTTGCTTGGTTTACATGAAAAGCAAAGTATCACTTTTGGTAAATTCGATAACCAAATCCTTTGTAGACTTTTCATTAATTACTTAACATTTAGTTTAAAGGATCCTTAGTTATATTCTAAATATGTGCAACCTTGGAATGTTGAGGTGATTTGTCGTGCTAACCCTAACCCTCATTCCATGAGGATTTTGTATTTGTGTGTCCTTTCTTTGGTTTTGCAAGGTTTGGATTCGAGGTCGAATCCTTTTCAAGATGGGGAGGATGATATGAGTCAAATGACCACCTTAGATTTTGATGACATCTTTGAAGGCCAACACGTAAAGGCTCAAGACTTGGTCACCCCAAGAGAACAAGAATATGCAAGGAGGGATCATTTTGAGCATGACTTAAAGCAATCTCGTATGTAGAAGGTTGGTTGGTTGCTTACATTGATGCTAACCCGAGAACCACAAGCCTTGAAGTATGAACCATACTAGGTTTTTGAGAGCATTGAAAAGGCGTCATTCATTCAAGTTATAACATACCTTGGATTCCCCTTCATTAAGGGTATTTCATACATTACATATGGTGGATTTACACACCATGGCAGCCCCCCTCTCATTAAGGGCAAAGTGATCTTTTTATCTTCATTTGTAATATATTATAAATAGGCCCCTTTATTCTTATTTTCATTAGTTTTGAATGATGAAAGATTGAAACACTTGAAAATCCTCTCTCTTGAGAGTAGACCACCTTAGTGTAGTCTTAGTTAGGACTTGGAAAAGTCATCCTTAGTATAGGGCTTGGCAAAGCCAATATTGTTCTTTGCTTGGAAATGGTGGATCTTGAGGTGAGTCGATTACCTTGGCGGTCACCGTAAGAATGTGGTTTTGATTATTACACTCATTAGGGGTTAGTGTTGAAATACACTTGATTCTTAATCTTGTAATAATCTTGTTCTCACTATCTATCTTTATTTTCTATGCAATTTCTCTTGTGTTTGTGTTGAATCCGTGTCTTGTTTCATCTTGTGTCATTGTTATCATCTTCATCTCCTCTCTTTAGTTATAATTTCAGTTTTAGCTTTGTTTTTCGTATCATGATTTCTATGAGCAAAACTAACAATAAGACTTTCATCACAGAATGTGTTCAAAGAATCATCTCCACTCTCATGATCAACTCTATCAACATCATCACCAACTTGAGACTCATCAAGCACATCATACATAAACTCAAGTAGTGGACTACATTCGTGAGTAAATTGATCATCATTCACATCCTTTCTAGTTGTTGGCAACTCACATACCAATGTAGACTCACCTCGGTTTTCACAAGGGTTAACTAGTGTGTGAATACTCTTGTCACTTGATAATAGAACCTTATTAAAGTCATAAGTTCTAGCACTAGATGGACACAAATCATTCGTAAGAAAAGAATTGATTTTCTCATCTAAAGGATCAACTAGTTCTTGCGTACTCATAACAAGAGTTTGGTCCTTATGAAACCTAACAACACCAAGAGTATCACAAAAGGAAGATTCATACACTTCTTCACTAAGAAAATCCGAAACTACACAACTTTGGACACTACTAGCCACATCACAACAATTCAAGTTTCTAGGAGTGTAGAGATAGCTTTGTTACCTGGTAGATCATGGGAAGTGTGTTATTCACTTAGTTTTGCACCATGGAATCCTTTATTCTCCACATTATAAGGTAATATGTCAAGGTTTCCCTTTGGGCTCACTTCTTCATCACTTATCCCAAAATTGGGACTTTCGGCCAAGGATTCTGTTAACTCATCAACCATGTGTGTATGTGGAACTCCTTTTGGATTCTTCTTTGATGATGAATGATCTTGAACCTGCACATCAGAAGAATCAAAGCTAGGCAAATTTCTGGCATTTGGGTTAGTGAATAACAAGGGTGCTTTGTGGAAAAGATCCACAATCACGTGTTCTTTTTCCCTTCCAATTTCACTACCTGTGGCTTCCCTTTCCTTTCCCCTCCTTTTTTCACATCCTTCTTATACCTCACCATTTATTTTATCTCTATCTTTAGGCTTAGCTTTATTCTCCTTGGGTGATAACTCTCCCACTTCTCCTACTTCGATGGATTGAGTTCGGTTTAGGGAAGTTTGGAGAAGGGGAACTGGATTTGGTTGAGGGATGATTTGAATTAATGGCCTTGGACTTGGTAGAGTGTAAGATATTTGGTTTTAAGGGGTTTGAACTTGTGGAGTGTTTGGTGGACATAGTTTATCAACCCCCTCTTTCATTCTAATTACACCACCCTTCAAAGAATTCAAGTCTCTTTTCACAATGTCCAACCCACCCTTCAAGTCCCGGGTTAGAGTAGCAAACCGAGCCATCAGGACTCCCAAAACATCATTCCCAGTAAGGGAGAACTTGAACTCTTGGGTATTATGCTCATGGTACCTATCAAACAAGAAAAAACCAACAAAACGAACACACAATTTAGTTCAAAAGCCTTACCACACTCACACTCAGATCTCACCTCACACTTGGTCTCACAAGTGTTGAAAACTTGGCAATACTTGGCAAGTGAATGAATGTTGAATATGATTTGGCCCGAAATCAATTTTTGTTGGATATTAATCAAATAAAAATAATGCATGGACTTGAACCAAAAAACTACTATGACTTAAAAAAATGAGAAAAGAACACAAAAAAATCAAAGACACGAAACAAATGGACTCTAGACTAATTACCAATCTAGTAGGAACTTACTAGCTTGATAATTAGTGATAGAATCAACTTACAAGAAACTAGAATAAAAAATTAGAAACTAGGAAAATATACTTAGAAATGAATTTGGCCGTTTAAACTTGATGACGTGGCATTATTGGATTGGACGTTGAGCTTCAAAAATTTTTTAATCCCAAAATGTCACTCTTGGTCTAACTCCTTAGGGAAGAAGGGAAAATGCTTTAGGATGGAAAAACAAAAAGTGTAGAGCCCTTTTCAAGCTCCAATTTGAATTAAAAAAGAAATGGTCCCCCCCCCCCTTTGTACTTGGATTGTATTTGATTTTGTACTTTGATTATTCCTTTGTCTCTTCTTTCTTTTGGATGACAATGAATATGCCAAGGAATATTATTTCACAAACACCAAGTACACTCTCTTTCCACCCCACTTTTGGATCAAACACACTCTTTGAATATTCTTCTTTAACAAGACTTGATGAAGATAGAAGAACAAGATGAATATTTAAGAGTTGACCAAAGTTTGACCTTCACTCAAATGAACCCTAACCTTCAATTTTTTTTATAGATCTAGGTTCCTTGGGCCAAGATGAACTCAAATATCATCAAACAAAGCTCAACCAACATCCAAAATACAAAAACCACACGGATCTAGTTTCTTGAAGCTTCAACACTCCATAACCATGGTGGTCCTAGCTCAAATTCAACCAAATCTTTTTCCAAGAGTAGATATAGACTCCTTATGTGATAGAGAGAAAGGATATAGAACTATAAACCTTCAAAACACAATAAAAACTTGTAGATCTAACTTAGAAATTACGGATCTACAACAAGCAAAGCAAAATCTATCTTTTTTGTGATTTTTCTTTAGATTTTGACTCCTTTTCTGGGGATTTTATTGAATAAGACACTAAAACCAAGACTTAGGGTTGTAGGAACAACCCTAAACAAGGCTTTGATATAAAATGATACGAAATCTAACTAGGAAATGCAAAAATCAGTAACTAAACTTGAACAATATAAGGAAAACAACACATAGAAGAAAGAAGATAAATAAGAAATGTATGAAATGAAAAGAATAGGTAATGAAACCCTCACTAACACCAATGATTAGCACAAGAATGTGTATCAAACATTCAAACACACCTCATCAATATTAGATTAAACCTCACTCTTAGGTGAACAAAAAGAATTCACTCTCCTCAACCACACCTTTTTTGCCAATTGATCAACACAAGTCAAATCCATCAAATGTATTAATCCCTCAAGTTTCAGCTACACTAAGCTAACAAAGGCAAAAATTATAATCTAAAAGATTATTTTCTCAATAATCATCCAAAAATTAAGGAAAATACCAACTAAAGTATCTATTTATACTATTACATAACAAATGTAGAAAATGTCCTTAATGAATAAGGGAAAGTAAACGCCTCTTGGATGTCACTTTGGAATGTAAAATGTCTTCAATACCCTTCACTTGAGGTGCCTCTTGAGTGTAGCGGTTCCCTTCTCCTCCTTTAACTTGAAAAGGCTTTAAAGAGGCTCCAAACACTTGCCAATTCCGAAGCTTGAACCTTTGATGATGCCTTGTACTCTTTTGTGCTCTTCATGCATGTATCATTGTAGATACTTGGCCAATAATACCCACACTACAGAATCTTATGGGTTGTACGAGTACCACCATGATAACTCCCAACTGGGGATGAATGACAAGCCTCAAGGATGCTTATCATCTCAACCTCAGGAATACATCTTTGAATAACACCATCCATATAAATCCAAAAGAGAAAAGGCTCATCCCATAAAATATTTCTCACTTAATTATGAACCTCTTTCTCTACGAGAATGACAAATCTTCCAAAACTAGATCACTTGCCAAAAAGTTGGAAAAATCTAAAAAACAAGGGATTAAGTCATCAGATTCTGCCAAGACCCGCTCATTTGGTAAAGTATCATCTATGTAAACCTCATCCCCTCGCTTCTGTATTGCCTCTTCCTCAAGGCAAGACAATTTATCAACAACTTAGTTCACAGTACCCTTTCGTTTTTTTTTACCTTAAAGTCAAATTCTTGCAAAAAGAAGACCAAACGTATCAACCTCAGTTTTTCAACTTTCTTCGACATTAGGTACCTCAAAGTTGCATGATCTATGTGAACTATGGATTTGGTCCCTATCAGATAGGATCAAAATTTCTCAAAGGCAAAAACAACCGCAAACAACTCTTGCTCAGTGACTGTATAGTTCTTATATGAGGGGGTTTAATGCCTTGCGGCATAATAGATCGAATGAAGGATTTTCTCACGTCTTTGGACTAGGAAAGCACCCAAGGCCATTTCACTAGCATCACACATAACCTCAAATATTAAATACCAATAAGGGGATACAATAATAGGAGTTTAGATAAACCGCTCCTTAATGCACTCAAAGGCCTTGAGACATGCATTATTAAATACAAATTTCACCTTCTTCTCTAAATGCTTACATAGAGGATTATCAATTTTATAAAAGTCCTTGATGAACCTCCTATAAAATCCAGCATGACCCAAAAAGCTTTGGCTACTTTTAACTGAGATTGGTGGAGGTAATTTTTCAGTCACCTCAATGTTCGCTCAATCCACTGCAATACCCTATTTTGAGATTTTCTGACCAAGGAAAATACATTCTTTTACCATAAAATGGCACTTCTTCCAATTCAGCAGCAGATTGCACTCCTCAAATCTTTGGAGTGCGTTGACCAAATGGGCCAAAAAATCTTTAAAGAAGTTCCCAACGACCAAAAAATCATCCATTAAAATCTTTATAGTGTCTTCTAACATGTCAGAAAAAATGGACATCATACATCTCTAAAAGATGGCAGGAGCATTACATAGATTGAATGACATCCTCTTGAATGCAAAAGTCCCTTAAAGGCAAGTAAAAGTAGCCTTTTTTTGGTCCTTGGGAGAAATAAAAATTTGATTATATCCCAAGTACCCATTCAGAAAAAAGTACCAACCCCTACCTATTAATCTATCAAGCATCTATCCATGAATGGCATAGGGAAATGGTCCTTTTGAGTCCAAGTATTCAACTTTCTGTAACCCATACATACTTTCCATCCCATGACCAATCTCTTGGGCATAAATTCATTCTTATTATTAGGGACCACAGTGATCCCACCCTTCTTAGGCACACATTGAAATGGGCTAACCCACTTGTTGTTCGAAATAGTATAAACCGCTCCAGTATTTAACCACTTGATGATTTATTTCTTCACTACCTCTGGTGTAGGATGATCAACCAACATGGATACTTAATACTAGGTATATAATCTGGCTTAAGTTGTATTTTATAAGTGCAAATATCTGGTGGAATCCCCATAATATCTATAATATTCCATCCTTTGGCCCTTTTAAACCTCTATAATACTGAGATCAAGTTTTCAACTTAAGTCTCTAAAGTCAACAACAATAATAATTATCAAGGTGTTATCAGCACCCAAAAAGGCATAATGTAAGTGATATGGGAGGGCCTTTAATTCCAAGACTGGTGGCTCCTCAATAGATGGTAGAGCTGGAGGAGTGGTTCTATTCTTCAGATAAAGATGTAGCTTATTCGAAGCATAATTATAAGAACCTTTACAATGCACTCAATATCTTATCATACTCATCAATGCCATCGCAGAAAAAGTTCATGATTACCGTTGCTAATGACTTAAACTAAAGTCTATCCTTAATAGGCGTAGTTACTGCATTATCATTAATAGTATCAACAACGGACACCACTCGCATGTTCGTTGGATGTCACATAGATTGACACACATTAAAAGTAACTTGCTCATCATTGATCCTGAACTTCATTTGCCCCATCTCTATGTAAACCAAGGCCCGACCCATAGCTAGGAAAGGCCTTCCTAAGATAATTAAAACTTTGAAGTCTACCTCACAAGCAAGGATCATGAAATCAGCTGGAAATATAAAGGATGCCACCCTTGGCAAAACATCACACAAAATGCCAACTAATTTCTTCACAGTCCTATTATCCATCAATAACCTTATAGCTGTAAGTTTAAGTGCCCCCAACCCTAACTGCTTGTATACTACCAACGACATCAAATTGATACTATCTCCTAAATCACATAAAGCTCGAGTGAGATTGAAGGAACCCATGGTACATGGAATAGTACATGCTTTATGGCCCTCCTTCTTCTCAACCAATGATCGGGAAGCGACGACACTGTAATAATAAACATTATCAGCTGGCTTAAAACTCATCGTCTGCTTTTTAGTCACCAAATCCTTCATGAACTAAGTGTAGCCATGCATCTCCTCCAACACCTTAATAAGGGGAATATTAACAGACAGTTCTTTCAACATCTACATGAACTTTTGATACTTTCTTTCCTCTTATATTTACTTTAATTTTTGAGAAAAATGAGGGGGATTATTAAATGGTCTTCAATATAGGATTGAGTAGCTTCCCCTTTCCTATATCCTTCTTAACACTTTTATCAACTATTGTTGATTTTTGATATAACTCCTCACTAATCACCAACTTTGCAAATTCCACTTTAGGTACCTCATCTACATCAACAACATCATTCCTAGCTTCAACAAGGATCAAAGTGTCCTTACCACTCCGAGTGGTAATGGCAAAATAGTGGTTGTCATTCTTAAGATTTTGTACTGTATTACTCATAAGGGTGCTCGATTGATGCTGATTTATGTTTGCTGACATCTTTCCAAATTGTTGCTCTAACTGTTTGATTATAGTAGCATGTGATCCTTTTTTGGGGTCAAACCTGAAATTTCTGCCTTAATCTCCTTAACGCAACTCTCCTGACTTTTCTAACCGTTTACTAGCTAACATACCATAGCCTACATCCTTGATTTAGTGTCACGGTTCCACGATAGAACATATGTACTACTTTTTTCCTTGTAATCATCTTTACATCTCCAGTCACCATCTCTCTCTTTGCTTTGATCTATGTATCTATCCCCATCGTAGTTCTAACCTTGAATCCCTTGCCTTAAGTTCAAATTATTTTGAGTAGAGGATTGGCTCTTTGATTGAAAATCCACTAAATATTTATCTAGATACTTTTCCTCTTTATCCACATCAAAATTATATGACCTAGAAGATTTTCCTTGTGCGCCCAAGATATTCACCTTCTCTAAACTTATCGTCATAAACTTCTTTGATAGTATCCTAATCTCTATCCTAAGTTGAACAACCTCCTGTGCCACTGTGTCATCTACAACTCTGTGCATATTAGAAGACCCAATATCATAAGTGCCAATGCCTCTTTCTTCCTCCTGAGTATGCCACCCTCGATTGGTAAGAGAGATCTAATCTAATATTTCAAATGCTACCTCCTAAAGCAGGTGCATGAATGCTCCACTAGTAATAGTAATAGACATAACTTTGGAACTGGCATTTAGGGCTCGATAGAATATTTCAAGTAAGTTGCTTCCCGTAGTACTATGATTTGGCACCATCATCAACTTTTTCTTAAAATGAAACTATTCCTTATACATTAATTCAGAATGTAATTACCTAAAATTATCGATCTCATCCTACAACTGTAGCATTATGGATTAAGGAAAAAATGTTCTAAGAACTATTTTTGCAACTCGTTCTAAGTAGTAATGGACCCATAAGGAAGTTCCCTTAACCATAATGTCACTTCACTGATTAGAGAGAAAGGGAACAACCTGAGTCTCAAAGCTTCCTGATTTACCATAGGTATAGTGTATGAAGTGCAAATTCCAATACAATTCTTGAGGTGCATGTTTGCATCATCAATCAACAAGCCAAGAAACACACATTTTATATTTAACAACTTAATCATAGCACTAGTAATATCGAACTTCACACCTAGGGGCAATGCACGAGGAATGATATCTCCTATCTTGGTATGCTCAATATATCCCATGTTTTCCTCTGGACAATCATATGGTGGTAAGTATTGATAGGCTAGGAGTAATTAAGCTCTACCTTATCAACCTCTATCTCATTTTCCCTTAAGTTCTGCTCGACGATATTGTTCATGTCTTGCTCTATTTTCCTCTTGAGCTGCACAATAGGTAGCTTTATTATCTCTTATCACATTATCCTCTCCTAGTAACCGCTCAGTGGTATGCTCTACTGTCTACTAAGGAGGTGGGTAAGGCAAGTCCTATGGATTATCATTAGGTACCTTATGACAAATATCTCGACCATGTTGTGCCATCCTATAATTCTATTATAGAATTCTTTCTGGATCTGTATCTAATAGGATCAAGGGATTGCCTTTACTCTTAGTTCAGAGCATACACTAACATACTCCTAAAAAAGAACAGGAAAGTAAAAGATAAAAGTATCAACAACTTCAATCAATAAATCCGCAACTGTATTCCCCTACAACGGCACCAAAATTTGATTTCACTCAAACTACACCCTCCAAGAAAATACAATGAGGTCACTGCCAAATTATAGTAACCTAACTAGGTTGGGGTCGATCCTATAAGGAATAGATCGAATCTGTCTCTTGAACTTGTTGTAGTATCCAAAAATGAAGGAAAGTAAATAGGGGGAATTTGTAGTAGTCTATATACAGTGACAAAACATGAATGCTTTTAGTTGTGATCTATCTGAAATAAACGCTAGGCTTGTGTTCCCCCTGGCTTCTAACTCTATAGGTTTATCATGCTCGATCCAACTATCTCACTGCTACGCATGTAGAATCTTTCAAGATATGTATTACCAAAAGTCTCTCGACACCTTTTGTTGCACACTTATCTTTTTTTGGTTTCAGAGTGTCGCATTACTAACCATTGTCTTGAATCTCAAATTAACTATCTCCTCTCGGTCTCAAGTTTAATTAGACGAGGGTTGATAGCCTCGAATCACTGTTGTGATCTTCTTTTAACAATCTAGACCTTTCTCTCAAGTTAGTATCAAATATATGTGAGTTCCTAACATTTGCAACCATTAAGAAAACAACCAAAGTGAAGAAGATTACAATACATGTAGCAATAATGACCTAGAAGGTATCTCACACTTTTCCTACTTGGCAAATTCGCCAGGGTTCCCACAACAATAGCTAGGGGAATTATCTGCTCATTGTTCCAAAACAATCCATGGAATTAAATAAAGAATGTATATGAATAATCTCACACTAATAGATGAAGAAGAACCAAAGTCTCAAAGAAATTAATCAACCAAAAACCAAGAATACAAGAATACTAAGATAAAAAGTTAATCTTGGAATTAAAATATGTTTATGAATAGTATGAGTAGGTAAACTGACTAAAAAACATTATAAGATTATTTATAGGTTACATAAAAGCCCTAAAAATAACAACCAAATGAACAGGGAACTTGAGTAGATGGCCACCTCCAGTGCCATTTATGAACCGTAGGTGGCACCTACGGCACGTTGGTGACAAGAACTCTTCTTCTATGGCTTCACTAGAATTTTCACCTTCTAACACTTGTACTATCACATACGGTGTTGTAGGTGGTATGTCTGGGCCGTAGGTGACTATTCGTAGGTAGTAGTATAAAATCTCCAACTTTTAATTCTCTGGATTTTAATTGTCTGCTACTTACTCTATCACTTACGCAAGATCGGTGTAACCTAGACTATGTAGGTTGCATAGTATATGGCCAAACTTCATCTTTCAACTCCTTTTTCTTATGTTTATCTCCCAAAATCTAGTTCCCTGCAAAATGAACACAAAAACATATCATATCTATCAAAATAGACTTATGTACTTGCATATTTCTTGGTTTTAAGCATTGAAAGTTCCATGAAATCATGGAACATCATATAGCATAGTATCATATTTCTAACCAAGAGACCCTATTTACAGTAATAACTCTCTTCCATTATTCACAACAACAAGGAAACACATAGGAGAACATATATAAAATAAAATAACATTCAACTTATGAATGAATTAATACATGAAAGATCTACACATCATCTCTCCTTATCTCATCAACATGTACTAGTGGGTACCTATCTCATTATCACTACACATTATATTTTATTGGTGTGGTACACGACCCATATTATGTATCATATTATACTGGTATTGTACCTGACTAATGTCAAAACAGACTATATTATATCGATGTGGTACCCGATCTATCAACTTATCATCTCATCATAATGCATATGAAAGTGTGAAAGAATTCAATAGATCATAATTCATGAAAATGTAGTCACAAGCGTCAGATACAACATAGTTCAACCCAATCTATCGTTATGACGACCGTATAATTCATTTACTCGATGACCTTTGCTATCACAAAAATATCACAATCACAATTTATCATGCACCCCTATGGGTTGTCATCACTTGAGTTCACATTATTATGTTCTTTTCCTCCAACCGTACCCTAACCTCAAGATTTCACATTACCTTTTTAATTATGGAGACACTAATTACGACAACATGATAAGAAATGACTACACTGCAAACCAGTTAACCACAATACCTTTTAGCTCACTATCTCGTATTCTAAAAATACCTTTTTACTCACTATCATGCCTTCTACGAATGTTATTTTACTACTATCTCCTCTTCTGAACTCTGTAATACCTCATTCGTTACTACTAATGCATTGTGACTAAATAAGTTACTCTAAATAAATTCAAACATTTAAGCATTTATACACTAGTCAAGGCATCCTAACTCTCTTGTTTTACCATTTTATATTATTTCGTTCAACTATCCACCATACTCAGCCATGATTGATAATAAACTATGCATCTCTATATTGTATTCCTAACCGTCACATATTATGAAAAACCTTAACACAAGATAAAATAAATCTCATATTCAATCCTACCAAAATTTTAACAAATTTGACCAACGAACTCCATTCCCAAAGGCCTAATTTATGATATTCTCTGCATTTCTATTAATATTAAATGTATCTAGCCCAAGTCTTGTAGATACAAATTAAAAAGTAGCTTACCTCTTAGATGAAACATACTACTATAGAGTGGAATGAGTTCTCACCCATGTGCTAGACATATTACTATATCGGGTTCCCCCTGAATGTGACTCAAAACTGCTATCATGAACCTTGGTCATTGAAATCTCATGGTTGGGGAGTTAGAGTTTTAGAGTTTGAAGAAAAGGAGAAACCTAGGAAAATAAAAAGAAAGAGGAATTTTTAAAAATCCCTATTTCATGACTCAATTTACAAGTTATGATGGACATCTACTTTGTCCTGCTAGTAGGTAGGCCAAACTGTATCCCGGAACTATAAGAAATGGGATAACTTGGTCCAAAATGGTCTAAAATCCAGAAAATAAACAACTAAATATATAAAGTAGAAATAAAATAGCCATAATAATCTAATAGATAGATAAATGGTCAACAACCATCCCATGACTCAGTAATGTTGATACAAGAGATACTATTAAATGATCAAAAAGTACTAAATAGTCAAATACAATCTGTCTCAAAAATGAAAGACTAAACATAGATAAGTATAAGAAAAAAGGGTAACTCCAACTCTAAAAGCTCACCCAATCTCCGAAACAAATATTGTATGAACATTACATCAATGGCGGCAACTAGTACCCGAATTACACCAAAAAGATATAGAAGTGCAGTATGAGTACCAAAAACATGGGTACTCAATAGGCATTATTGGATAAAGGAGATAAATCATCATATAAATACAATAATATACAAGATAAAATAACTAAGTCAAGGTAACAGCGGAAAACTTAGAAATACGCCTCAACACTGATGTGCATAAGTAAATAAATAAACATAAAAGAGTAATGTAAGGATCACACTATTATAACTACAAAATTGGATCCCATAACACAATAAGTGAGGAAATTATAATAATCCAACATAGGACCCATAAGCGTGGAGGGTTCAATCAAAGAGAAATAAATTACCAAAAATCCATAACTCTACCGAATATCAACTATAACCATCAAACTATCCATATCAAATCATGTTATTCCCAATTCCTAGTATCGTATTTAAATCGAAACTAACTTAGTTATCATAATATCATCCTTAATTGTATCAATAAAATAATTGGTTGGACTCAAATCGGAACTCATAGTATCAATATCATCATCAATTATCGCACTTGAATCAAAACTCAAAAATCAATATCATCATCACTTGCCGGACTTGAACAGAAACTCATATTATCAATATCATAAATAATTATCGGACTTGAACCAGAACTCATATAAATATATCATAACCATATGCCATATCAATAAATAAAATAATTAAACTATATCAATAAACCACCGGATTTTACCTGAAATTAGCATCTACTCCTGTTACCAAACTAGCATACTCATTAAGTATTTAATCTCATCAAAGTCCCAAAAGAATCAATACTAAGGGTAAAAAATACATAAATAGTTATACAAAATATAACATAAGTTTTAGCCTAAGGAAAGCCTGAAGGGGCCACTTCTAGTCCTCGAAACCCATTTTTAGGTAAATTCTACTTTGGAATAGGCTAAGGTATCTAAATTCATTTCTAGATATCAAATAATTCCTAATTATTCCTAGGATATAAATTTATCCTAAAATATGAGAAAATAAGTTAATTACGCCTAAATTATGATTTCAAGATAGCTTAAACAGTCCAACTAATCCAAATATTTTATATCATACCTCCAACTCTATAATGACCCTCCGGGTCATTTTTCATATTTCTGCTTATTTTTACTGTTAGAACTTTTCCATAGCTGTGCTAAGTTATTTATGACTTACTGAGACTGACAATTTGATTACAGGGTAGTTTGTTTTATTTTTAAAGCCAATTTCCTAGTTAGAAGTCTTCGCTGGTTCTAAATGGCTACCAGAAAAAAACATCAGTAGAACAATATTAGATGAAAATTCATAATATGCTAGAAGATCTTGAATATCAAATTTAGGCTAGGTATACCTATGGTTTGGGTCCGGTTGCATCCGAGCTCATTTCGACTTATTGGTCAGAAAATTAAAAATATATGTGTGGGACTGCATTTATTTGAAACGACCTCAGATGGAAAATACGACTTTTCAATTGCATACAGAGCATCAAATTTTGTGTATTTACATAGTTCATTTTCAAATATTAGATTTTGAATGAATCCCAAGACCTAAGCGAAAACTTTGAAAAATTCCAAATTTTAACTATCTTCTGGTGTGCCTGCGATCGCACCTCATGGGCAGAGGGTAGTGCGATCCCACTACTTCTTATTAAAATTGAATCATCTATTTCTGATACCATATAGTACAGTTGCAGCCTACATACTGTGATTGCAACATTTGAGGACGTGGAAAGGATATAAAAAGTCCCCTTAGGTCATGATTTTTCTCATTTTCCACCTCCCTCTTGAGAGCAAAAACCCTAAAGGGTGTGATAACTTTAAATTGAGTCTTGGGGGTGACTTTGGAGCTTGATTAACATCTATTGTTGTGAATATCTTTAGATTTAAGATAAGATATCATCCCTTTCTTGATGAATTTCTTTGTTCTTGACCCAAAACCCCAAATAGCTTGAGGGCTTTATTTTACCCCAAAATTAGCATGGTTTTCACCCATTTTTTAGGGTTATGATTCCTTGATCATGTATGAATATTGGGTTAACCTCGGGAATGTGATTTCCATAATAGGACCCACTTGAGATTTTTGGTGTCATTTTTGGATCCAAAGCACAATGGTGCAATATTTGTATCATTATTCTCATATTGATGAGTATATTTTGATTTTGATAACTTGATAGCATTTTGGGATTATAAAATGAAGATGATTGTTTGGTGAATGACATAAGGATTTACGGTTTAGCTTTGAGGTAGGCTTCAATCTACTCTTCTTTGTAAGATGATACGTGTTATATATTGCATGTAAATATGAATGTTAAGATTAATTATGGGTAGAATAACCCAGTATTGACTATTAAATTTGGGAATTAGATAAAAATTTTTGACCCGTAAGGTGAAATACTTATTGCAGTTTTAGAATATTATTGCCTTCTTCCTAGATTGAACTAATTCATAGAATGTATATGACATGATGCTAGTTGTGGGATGTGGTTTTAGTGTTGGAAGTATGATTAGTATGATTAATCTTAGTTGGGATATTCTAGTGATCTTGAAACCATAATTTAGGTGAAGTTGACTTAAATGCCCATATTTTTAGGGGGAATTCCTATCTTAGGTTGGTTTTGGCTTACTTGACATCTAGAAATTTAACTAGATACCTTAGCCTAGTTGGTGTATAAACTTTCTAAACATGGAAATTGAGGATTATAAGTGGGTTCTTCCGACCCACCTTACGCTAAGACTTATGTTAGCCCTTAAGGTCTTTGTTGTAGATGTTAGGCAAAGTTGAGACTATTGAGCCTTTAGAATAAGGTTACCTTGCGACTTGGTAAATTATGATGGCTTTCCCGTGATTATTACTTATGGCTTGTAGATATGCTATTGCATTCCGAACTTGATTTATAATATGGTCCATAAACATGCTTGATAATGTAGGTGTAGACATAGATATGATATATGGCCTATAGACATGAGAAGTTTATAGATATATTATGCCTAATATATATGAGATTCCTTATTGGTGTTATGACTGTTAGATGTTAGATGTTTGTTGATATATTATGCCTCCTAGATATGTGATGCCTCCTAAATGAGAGATATTTATTGATATTATGCCTCCTAGAGGTGAAATTCCTCCTATAGGTGCGATGATAAAAGATATGATTTATGGTTTATAGAGATGTTATGCCTCATACATACGCTATGGATTAAAAATATGAGATGATGTATTGATATGATTTCTGATATAGGTTTCGGATATATATGCGGACCGAAGGCTGTGATTATGTTATTATAATTATTCCAGACACATTATTAGGCCCAAGGCCATGTTATGATATGTCACGACCCGAGATGGGGCCCTAGCCGTAACAAGCATCCCGAACTATGAAGGCCCGGGTGCTCTTCTAAATCTGGTAATAATGCACAATATTCATATAGTATAAGAAAATTTGTGGAAAACAATACATGACGGAACCATGGTCAATCTCATAAACATGAATAATTAAAAAGGTAAATTCTGAATATTCTAAACGTATGACAATCATCTACGAAATCTCTAACATTACAATAACCATCATAAGTCTGAGACAAAATAGGGGCAAGTCTCCCAGTAGACCATAAAAAGAAAGAAACAATGAAATCTTAAGATTAGGCCCTCCAGAATAGAGAAGGCTCACCAACTGTAACTTCTGACACACACGGATCTACTACTGGATGAGACCGTAGAACTGTGCCAATACATATGTACTGGTATGCAGAGCAATCCAAAATAATGTATTTATATATATATAAAATAGGTGAGAGCAGGTCATGAAACATCATGCACGGTCTAATTTAAAATACATGGGCAAATCTTTGGTAATCATAAAACAATCATGTCAATGCATTTCTATTCTTCGTATTACTTCTAAGTTAGGTGGTAAACCCAATAATTCTATGACCCCACGGGCTATAGGAGTTCGCCCTTAACTCGGCGGCTAAGCCCCCAACCTAAATTTGTCGCAAGGGTTGGAGTTTTTGATTCTGATTCTGATACATCACAAGGCACTAGGCCAGCGTATAATCCCTCACAAGGGACATAATAACCCATATCGGTAAAACACGATTTTGGCTGATGAGTTGTTTGAACTCATGCCTTCTTTGGGTAACCACCTAACATCTCTTTATGCCTATTTTTAACCTTTTCTGAACATGCATAGTTCTAAGTTCTAAATCTGAAAATCAAAATGAATATTTGTATTCTGTTCTGTTTTGAATTACCATGGCATTATTTGTATTGGTGTCGTCACACCAAGACTTGCAAGTCGTGTATTTATTCCATAAGGTTCCATGTATGATTATTTCATTCTAAACAATGTTCAAGCCACTTGAACATGCATATAGTATAAGAAAATTCATATTTCAAATCATAAGTCAAAATTATGCAAAGGCTTTTCATTCATTCAACAATTTCAATAAGTGGTGCACAATTTCTCAAAACATTCCTGAAATCCCTTCATTTATCATTTTCAGCATGTAAATTATAATAATATTCCTCTCTACAATTCTTAATCATCATAAAATTCATGTAAGACAATGAGGCTCTTGACCAATTCTTTAAATCATGCAATTTAGGATTTCATAACTTGTAAATCAAGTAGTAACACAAAAGGGGAGGGAAAAGATTCAATAATTCATGCTCTCAATTCATATTTCAAGGCTTCAACACAATCATACATATATACTAGTCAAATCACTTTCAAGGGAAGCCTAAAGACCAAAACAAAATTATCAAGGACTTCAAAAGCATGATTATAAATTGTAAATCAAAACCCTTTTATAAGTTCATGATTTCTAACCCTTTATTCATCATCAAAACAATTTCACCATGCCCATGTAGTTTTAAAAAAATCCCACGTACCTTAGATTATGAGGTTTGAAGAGTAGAATTCGAATCTTGATTTGTTCCTTACTTTCTTGTTCTTGGAGGAAACCCTAGGTTGATCTTTTTTTTTTGAGAGAGAAAATTGAATAGAAGAGGCAATTGATGCTTCTTGGAGCTGGAATTATATGTTATGGATGGATTTTAGGTGAGGGAAAGTAACCAAAATTCTCCTAGACCCATTAGTAATTGATATAATGCATAGAATAGCTTTAAATTTGCATCAGGTTTCGTGTTGGGGCTCAGTCGACACGACCAGTCAAGATCGCGTTGGCTTACTGCCTCACACAGAAAATGCCATAACTTTTCCCTTGGTTATTGGATTTAGGCTAAATTGGTACTGTTGGAAAGCTAATTCAATTATATACAATTTGGTGGGTCTTGAGATTAAAAATTATTTGTGTATTGAAAGTAATACAAGTTCAAAGTAGACCCTTGTAGAATCAAATATCCAATTTTGGATGAATGAGAGGTTCTTAGCTTAGCTTTGCTCTAGGCCATTTCTATGAACATTTTTCACCTCATGATCACTTCATATACTAGGAGAAATATCATGACATATGAATCTAAATATAAACCATGGAATTAGAGATTACACACGTAGGGACAACGATTCAATTTCTAGCTCAAAAATGAGGGGGCGTTAGTGTCATGACTCGACCCGAGGCCCTAGCTGTAATGGGTGTCCCAAAACACAAAGTCTTGAGAGACCCCCTTAGCCTACCCACTAGTGATATTGTCCACTCTGGGACCAGGCCCACATGAATTTAAAATGCGTCACTAAGGAGTAAGACTTTCTTACTTATATACTCAACATCCCTCCTGTGTTTTGCCGATGTGGGACTCCTTTTTAAGTTGGGGTGTTACATATACCCCCCCTTATGGAGTCAGTATCCTCATTGAGGTTTGCCCCACCAAATGGTATTTGTCTACACTGAGGACTGAGGTTTTCCCCGCCTTACCTGGATTTGCCTACACTCAGTTTGAACTCTAGCCCACATCGACAGGGATGACACAAGAGCGGTTATGATACCATTCTATCATGACTAGACTAGAGGCCCTGTCCGCGATAGGCATCCTGAACCACAAAGTCCCGAGAGACCATCTTAGCCCGCCCACTAGTGATATTATCTGCTCTGGGCATGGGCCCGTATGACTTTAAAATATGTCACTAGTGAGTAAGGATTTCTTACTTATATACCCAGCATCCCTCTTGTGTTTTGCCTATGTCGGGCTCCTTCCTAAGTTGGGGTGTTATATGATGTGAGTTGACCATCCGAGAAGTGTTTATCCTTGTAAAGGATATGATTTTAGTTTAAAAATATATTAATGCTTATGGTTCCATTGTTTGAATAATAGTAATGGAATGAATAGATTCTGTACATTCATGATCATTGCATCGATGATTGATACGATCCCGATTAGATTATAATCTTATTACTATTGTTACTAAATAAGGATTTTCTACCTTAAACATGAATTTCTTCATAATAATGAATGTTTGTCTTGATGAATAACCTATATGTAATAGAGATTAATAATGTTGTTATAAAGGCCTGGCCAAGATATATTTTGGTCTATGATTTGATACTACTAATTAGTTTGGTCGTGCGAGATTCTAACATTTTCTACACTTTTGTAATGATTTAGTCCCGAAGTTCACTTTAGGTAATATGCTTACGAATATAAAATCTTTTATCCACGGCTTGAGTCCATGCACAAATCATATCCAGATATAGATCTCTCTAGTATACGACAGAGAAAGATGTTGGATTGATGATATAACTTTTGGGTAAAACCTAATGATAGATTTTAGTGTTGATGTTATATATATATGTGTGTGTGTTTTTTTGTGCTAATGATTATATGATATTGATACCCGACAAGGATAAAGGATATTGTGATAATGATATTGATACCCTGCAAGGCCATAGGATCTTGTAATGATGATATTGATACCTAACAAGGTTAAAGAATATTATGATGATGATACTGATACTTGATAAGGCCAAAGGATATTGTGATGATGACATTAATACTCGACAATGTTAGATGATGATTATGTTGATGTGCCTATGTTTGCATCAACCAGTTTAAGTACGGCTAGCCCTATATATGGAAATTATTTATCGTCATGGCCGGAGGATTATTACAATGATGATAGCTATAATGATGATGGTTATGATAATAATGATTTTTATGATAATGAGGAGAAGGATTATGGTATTATGGATTCTGATTTATTCATCCTTGCATGCACATTGCCTATCACCAGTATGCGCCTATATCTATCAGCCCATATGGGGGGTTTCATAGGTATGGGTGATAACTATTACTTGTAATGTGTTTTATGTTGATTAAACTTCTAAGCCTAGGGCGGTGGGGGCCCGTGGTAGGCTCGCTTGGTATTTAGTTGTCCGGACTAGTTGATTACTCGCGTTGTTATTGATATTGTTATTAGCATTGTTATGGCTAGTTTATGACAGATTGGTTATTGATTCAGTATCGAGAATTGAGGTATGATTATCATCTCTTCTATCTTATGATTTCATTATTATGCATAACTAGATCATGGCTAGACATATGGATTACAAACCCCGAGTATTCTATCACTAGCTCTTGCTATGATTATGAGGTCTTAAGTAGCTAGTCTGATGATTAGGTTGTACTTCAAGTAGACCTTGGTTTTACACTTATATATATATATGCATACTTGGATATATGTAGTTATGGTAATACAGTATATCCATTTACTCAGATTATATACTCATTCTTTGGCCTTGTATACTTACATATATATATATCATCTTTTCGCTCTTACTTGCATAACGGCAAGTGATATATGGTATAGTGTGGATATTCCTTATTATGGGTGGAATGAGATAGCGCATTCTTACTACTTATTTAGCCTGAATATGTTAGACTCTTGGACATTAATACAATAGTTCATCCTTATTATCTCATTGGTTGTCTTATATAGTTGTTGGACATTTGCGTGTAGTTTTTATTCTGTTTATATATTGTATATATCTTCTTTATCTTTGGAGCTCATTTGGTTGTTGCCTAATGAGTACCATATATTTGATACTCATAGTACACTTCTGCAGCCTACAGATCATAGTATGGGTTATCACCATTGATATATGCATCTTGCAGAGCAGCCATGGTTCAGAGACTTAGAGTAAGCTCCTGACATTCAGAGTATTACTTATCTCTCTCTTATGTACTACACTAGTCTCCATATTGTATTAGGAGATAAGTTGTATTAGTGTATTTATTTGTACTTCACTTTGGATTCTTGTTATATAAAAGCTCTTATACTGATACCACCAGGTTTTTGGACTATGTTGTGTAGTAGATCTTTACTTTGTATATTTTGTGTTGTTTCCTTTATCTTTTTGGGTAGTCCATTACTAGCCATTTTGGACTACGAGTTTGGCTTTCCTACTAGTGGGTTATAGTAGGCACCATCATGACCTAAGAAATTGGGTCATGAAAAACACCTAAATCTCATACCATATCTAGCATAATATCATAATCATACAATGAAATAGCTCAATATATGAAGAGGGTAAACCTAGCCTACCTAGACTCTGAAGAAAAGCTCGAAGAATCTGTTAAACCACCAATTATGCTTTTTGAGAAGCTTCCACAAGGTGCCACTCTATCAAAATCACAATCTACTCATAAAAAAGAGAACAATGATTCCCATATTACACTATTGTGCTACAGGTATAAAGTTATGTAAAAATCCCATGTGGGGCCTTTTAATGGAATTGTATTTTGGAAACCAGCACAACATCCCTCTATGCTCAAGGAACATTTACCCTAAAAATGGGTGAATTTCGAGTTCCAATGGTGCTACAATAAAGTAACAAAGATTTTAGGGATTTTAGAAAAAGATGGAGAAATTAACCATGAAAACAATGGAACCTTACTACAAATTCGGAGAAGTAAAGTATAAATTAACTTATACATAAGCTCCACAATTACCCACAAATGATTCTCCTAAGTTCTCCACACTTTTAGGGTTCACAATTCTATAGAATGGATGAAAAATGGTCAAGATCGAGCAATGTGGGTTATTTATACCCTTCCTAGGTGTCTAGGTATCACTTAAGAGGTCACTGGGTTTCTTAAGTGACCAAGTGTTGCTTAAGCGATATTGGTCACTAATGCCAACTATCGCTTAAGAGACCTTTAGCTACTTAAGAAACCATCACTTAAGCGTTAAAGGAATCATTTAAGCCATTCCTACTTGTCTTACCTAGGTAACTTAAGAAACTGATATACCGCTTAAGTGACATTCGCTTAAGAGACCCATAGGGCGCTTAAGTGATGCACCAACATCAACTGAGACTTAAATTTTTTACCAAGTCTCCGTCAACCCCTCGAGATTCATCAAGAGTACCATATATGTAAATAAACTATTCTGCCCTATCAAATTCTACATTCTAGTCTAAGTGGCACAATCAAAATTTTCATCTGAGGTCATTTCAATGAAAAGTGGGTCCCACAACCATGTGCTATTTTTCTTAAGTTCTAACCAATAGTCCAAAATGAGCCTGGAAACCTTGAGAACCAAACCAAGGGTCCTTCTAACCTGAAATCGACATTCTAGAGCTATTGGAATAGTAAAAATTGGTATACGAGGTCGTTTACTGATGTTTTTACCCAACTTTAATTTTGAGAAGTTGAAAGACAATTTGACTTCGGCTCCAATTTTGACCTTGCCCAAGGATAGTGATGGTTTTGTGGTATATTATGACGTTTCTCATGTCAATCTTGGTTGTGTTTTGATGGAACATGGTCGGTTGGTGGCCTATGCTTCTAGGCAATTGAAAGTTAATGAGAAGAACTACCCTACTCATGCACTAAAGTTTTTAGTTGTGGTTTTTGCGTTAAAGATTTGGTGGCATTAAATTTATGAAGTTCATGTCGATATTTTTTTCGATCATAGGATCCTCCAATATGTGTTTACTTAAAAGGAGTTACATCTCCAGCAAAGGAGGTGGTTGGAGTTGTTGAAAGACTATGATATGAGTCTTCATTACAATCCCGGTAAGGCGAATGTAGTTGCGATGATCTCAGTAGATTATCCATGGGAAGTTTTTCCCATGTACATGATGATAAACGGGGATTGGTGAAGGACATTCACCATTTGTGTAATCTTGAAGTTCGACTTGCGAACTCTGAGGATGGTGGTGTATTTGTGCATCTGGTATCTCAATCGTCTCTTTTTGTTGAGATAAAGGAAAAACAAGTATTTGACCCCGACTTGATGAAGATCAAGAGTAATATCGGTCAACACAAAGTTGTGGACTTTATGATTGGTGGTGATGATAACTTGAGATACTAAGGTAGGCTATGTGTTTCCAATGTCGATGGATTGAGGAAAGGGGTCATGGTTGAGGCTTATCGATCCCGTTATGCCATTCATCCCAGTTCCAACAAGATGTATCATGAGCTTAGAGAGTTCTATTGGTGAGGTAATATGTAGCTTGATGTGTCTAGTTTTGTGGCCAAGTGTATGGTGTGTAGACAAGTGAAAGTTGTGATGTGTGATCCCATGCTAACACATTTGAAGCTTTTAAATCTAAATAATTGCAAAGTCTTGAGCAACTTTAGTCATTTTTAATTATTTTACTTTGATTTTGCAGAAAAAGTAAAGAAGAGGGAGAACTATCAATAAAGGAAACAAAAGACTGAAATAAGAAAATAAGGAACTGTGAGTGGCTAACGACATCCATGACACGTTGTCAGCCTCGTGATAGGATGTCATAGGTGTCGTCAACCTCAACAGAAGATGTAAAGCTGCAGGAAGTTTTGTGAAGGCAATCACGACACATCGTCAAGATCCTGATAGGACGTCAAAATTACCGTCTACCGTAGACAGCAGGAGTTGAAATTGCAGAGAAGTTGACGATGTCCGTGACAGGTCGTCAAGATCGTGATAAGACGTCACGGGCTCCGTCACCTAATATGGAAAATTAGAAATTTTAATATTATTTCCTTATGTAGGGTTGACTATTTAAAGACTTGTTTTAGGGTTTTTATAAGATATTCATTGAGGAATCTATCTTACAACATACGAATTTTCTCTCTATCTATCTCATGAAAAATATTTTAGAGTATTGCCTTGTGATTCAAATACAAGTTCACTTTTGATTTGATTCATCGTTGTAAGTTAATCCTTTCAATTATGAATTCAACTTTTGTACTTATCTATTGCATCATGAGTGGCTAAACACCTTTAACCTGGATTGTGGGATCTAGGGTCAGGTCATGATAAGGTGTTAATTAATTACTCAAGGTTTAATAGGTGCTAGGATTTCTTGGTAATTCTGATATTATAATTTATGTCTGTTAGTTGCAAACAATAGGCGTACCTACTTTAGTTTGCTTGAGAAAGAAATCATAAATAGTAGGAAGTGAATTATCGACAGGGACTCGAAAATGCTTTGTTTAATAATCAGTGCTGTAACAAGGTTGATTAACCTGAGGTAAAATATGGACAGTGAGTTACGATTCCCTAAGTCCAAGAGGATTAGGAAATTAGACGCTTGAATAGGTCAAGAGACATTTGAGCATACCATCAATAAAGATAGATTGTCATCCTAATCACCATGAGAACCTTGAGTTATTTGTAGCACCTGTCATGTACCGTAAACCCTAGTGAACATAATCCCAGTTATTTCATAAAAATATTGCTTATAAAAATTAATTTCAAAGTGACTAACAATTGTCTGACCAATTTAAACCCCCATACCAGGAAACAGTAAACTACCAGTGAATTATTTCATAAACAACTTGAGTTCACACCCTATTCCCTGTGGGATTTGACCCCAACCTAGTTGGTTTTTATATTGACAACGATCGCTTACACCCATTATAGAGTGTAGTTTGAGCGTTATCAAAAATGGCGTCATTGCCGGGGAGTACGGTTGTATACTGTAAGTTGTAGGCGCTAATTTGCTGTTAGTTAAGTTTTCTAGATTTATGTTTATTTGTTGTTTTTGTCAATTGTAGGTATTGTGTTGTTTATGCCAAAAACAAGAAGTTCCGAAGAACCGTTATTGCCAATTAATCTGAAACCTCAACTGATAGGAAGAATGGCTGAACAACAGGAGGCGGACAGACTAGCCGCTTTAGCCAGGGCTCAGGTGAATGTACAAAATTTGGGTCAACAAGCACATCACCAGAACCCTGGTGATAAAGATTTAGGTGATGAGGAATTACTGAATCCTTAAAACCCAAGGCGAGCTGAGCAACTTGCTGCACCAGTACAGCGAAATGTCAATAGAAATCGTCCAATCCTAGGAAGGTATGGCCAACAACCTATTCAATACGAGGCTAATAAAGATGATGAAGGAATGGATGGAGCTGGTGCAACGGGTGCTATCATTCCTTCACCGTTAGGACCGGGTGCAAAATTCATCATAACAAGCACCATGATTCAACTCCTGAATCTCAAGGGGTTTTTTCAAGGCCTACCGGGTGATGATCCAAACATGTATTTGGTGAACTTCATCACCATTTGCAAATCTTTTGACAATCCAGGAGTGAGCCAGAATGCAATAAGGTTGAGGTTGTTTCCGTTGTCTCTGTCTGAAGAGGTAACAATGTGGATAAACAAGTTAGAGCCCGATTCTATAACCAACTTGACATAATTGAAAGATGCATTCCTAGAACGGTTCTTTCCACCTTCTAGAAGGGTACAGTTGAGGAACAAAATTAGTAACTTCAGACAGCTCCCGACTGAAGCATTGCATGAAACCTGGGAGAGATTTAAGAAGAAGCTAGCACAATGTCCGGACCACAACATTAAGGACTTGCACTTGATGGAGACTTTTTATAGAACATTCAACTCTATGACAAAGCCAATTGTTGACAATGCTGCGGGTGGTTCATTCATTGACCTCTCTTTTCTAGATGCTTCTGACAAGCTGAATAGAATGACCAAGCAAAGTCGGGCTTGGCACACTAGGGATTCTGTAGTGGCTAGCCCGACTAATGCTGGTGGTATAACTGCGGAGCAACATAGAAAGGATGAAGAGCGGGATTAAGACATGGCCCATTTGAAGACACAGATGGACTTGTTGGCCAAGCACTTGCTGTCAGGCAAGACTGAAATGGTTAAGACTGTAGAATCTCAGGGGACTGTATCTACTGGTGTTGATGCAGAGGCAAACTATATGAGTAATCAGGGGGTTTCCAAGGCAATAGCCAAGGGAATCAAGGTCGAACTTCTATGACAAGCCTGATTATAAATATAGGGAGCAGGAACACTGGAGGAACAATAATGACAGGAGTGGTTTGTATGTTCCTCCTGGAAGTCGGGATGCTGGAACAACTAGTTCTGGCAAGATATCCATGGAGGACATGATGGAAAAGTTATTGAAGGGAGTTGAAGCTACCAACTCGGGGGTAACTACTATGAATGGTGAATTTTCTACCCTCAGTCAGCTGGTTAGCTCACACTCTGCTTCTATTAAGCAGTTGGAGCAGTAGATAAGCCAACTTTCTGCTACTCTGAACTAGAGAAAAACTGGTACTTTACCTAGTGATACAGTTCAGAACCCATGGAATGATGGCTCGTGTATGGAGATTACCACTAGAAGTGGTAATATGTTATTTGACCCTTCTATGGGAAAATATGTGGAGAATAAGGTAAGTATTGACGAACCCGAAGAAAGTAATCCAGGGGAGTCTGATAAGCTGGACGGTTTTGTTGATATTTTAGAGAGATAAGATGAGAAAGAAGAGGAAGTAGTGTTAAAGACTATCCCTAGACCACCACATCATTTTCCTCAATGATTGAAGAAAAAGGTCGATGATGCAAACTTTGGTAAGTTCATGGCTATGCTCAAGAAATTAACAATTAATGTGCCTTTAGTTGAGGCACTTGATCAAGTGCCAGGCTATTCCAAGTTCATGAAAGACCTCGTCACAAAGAAGAGAAAAGTCAGCAGTGAGCAGCTGGACAATCTCCACCATTGTAGCGCGGTGTCCACACAATTCTTAGTGCAAAAGAACGCTGACCCAGGTGCATTCACTATTCCATGCAAAGTTGGGCCTAAGGATATTGCAAAGACATTGTGTGACTTGGGTGCCAGGGTGAATTGGATGCCACTGGATGTATGCAAGAAGTTGGGTTTAGAAGATCCAACACCTACTAACATGCGACTGGTGATGGCGGATAGGTCGATAAAGCGGCCTGTTGGAATTTTGCATGATGTGTTGGTGAAAGTGGCAGACTTTATTCTTCCTGCTGATTTTGTGGTGCTAGATTGTGATGTGGACTATGAAGTACCCATTATTTTGGGAAGACCATTCTTGGCAATAGGAAGGGTAATAGTTGACATGGAGTTGAATGAGCTTAAGCTTAGGCTCAGTAAAAAGTAGGCAAAATTCAAAATGCCTCAACCCATGTAACAAAAAAAATTATATAAATGTCTTCTCAATCATTGACGTCTTCTATGAGGATGAAAAAAGGGGGTCAACAGGTCGTCTTGGCAAAGTCTGAGTAGTCAAGATAGCCCAGTCGTGCCGCGACAGTAAATCAGGCGCTATTGGGAGGCAACCCAAAATTTTTATGTTTGAGCAAGTGTTTTTAGTTTCTAAATTAGGATTTAGTATAGAGTAGGTGAAAAAAAATGAAAAGGGTCAGCTGGAAGGTCATGACGACTTCCATGACAAGCCGTCACATTCGTGACAAGCTATCATGCATGCCGTCAGCTAGATCAAATCTGAGAAAATCTCTGCCTTTTGTTGATGATGACCTTGATGGTCTATAACAATCATGACAAGCTGTCACAAATTTTTGTTACCCCAGGGCCGTAAACTCTGTAAACTGGGCCTAATTTTAATCCGATCCAACCCGGCCCAAATCGTGAACCTTTTCAGTTTTCCGCCAATATTAACTTCCTTATTTTTGAGTTATTTCTTTCCTTAGTTAACATAGTTCCCATTCTTGGCAAACCACTCCAAGCAAAACAAGTTGATTTGTGTGTGGGTTGTTCTTAAGAACCAAGAAAATCTTCCTCTTTCACACTTCGCCTTGTGAGTGGCACTAGATTAAAAGCCCCATCAGGTGTATTCTACTTCAACTCTTCCTTGCTTGTGATTTTATGGTGATTAAAGGATAACCCAAATCCCCTAGGTCCTTAAACCAAGGTCAACTTGGAAACTGGCTAAAATCGCACCTAGGGTTAGCTGTGCAAGCCCAAAGTTTGAAAAATTAGCTCACAATGCTAATTGAAGTGAATCTTGAGCAAAAATGAAGTCAAAAAATTCAATTAAAGTTAAAATTGGGTTCTGGTAGGGGTGACGACATTCATGATGGGCTATCACAATCATGATGGCCTATCAGGAATGTCGTCAAGCTCTGAAAAATTTAAAAGTGGTACTGTTTAGAGCTGACGACATTCATGATGGGCTATCACGGTTGTGATGGCCTATCAGGAAAGTCGTCATAAAATGGCAAAATTTGCTGAACTCTGCCTGAGGATGAAAATAATTATGACAAGCTGTCACAGTCATGACGGCTTATCAAGAATTGGCGTCACACCTGGGACCTAAAACATGAATGAGGTTAACTGATTAATGTGCTTTTGCTTATGATCTTTAGGGTTGACTGATGTTCTTCTAATGTCTCTAGGTACTTTAAAATGATACCAAAAAGAAAGAGCCCAACAGAAACAAAGAAAGAAGCCAAAGATGATGTATGTCATAAGCTCCTCGACGAGGAATCTGTCTACGAGAAAGAGGAACCCTTGCTCAGAAAGCTAAAAAATAAGCAGAGCCCAAAGAAAACTTCTCCACCTCCACCAATTGAGGTGGAGAACAGTGATGATACTGAGTAGACCACAGTTTTAGAGCAAGAGGGGTATGAAAAGGGTAATTCTGAACAGTATGAGTCTGAACATGCTGACTCTGATGAAGGGGATCAAGAAGAGTCTGAAGAATCTGAGTCCGAGGGGGCAACTTCTGGGTCCCCATCTACTGATCAACTAAAGGATGAAGATTCTCCACCTCGGAGGACTCTTATCAAGTGTAAGAATCCGAAGGTGAGGAATAATGATAGATAACAGATTCCTAGAGCTGAAAAAGAACTGATAGAAGGAATGAAAAGAGGCCAATCCAAGAAGAAAAGATGATCATCACAAAAGGGTTGAACAGATACCCTGAAGTGGAGAAGAAATTCAAAGAATACGGCTTAGGACGGACTGCAGAAAGGGGAGGTTTATTTTACCCCACACTGGTTTGGGAATTCTACGCAAACTACCAAGCCCATTTGGAGAATATGTGCAAACTAGGTGACAAAGTAGCAGATCAACCTCTTCTTGTGAGAGTTTGGGTGAGGGGTATAAGCGTTGATGTTTCGACTAGAGCCATCCACAGATCTTTGCATGGCCCCGACTTCATGCCTCAGGCCACCACACCATCATTTTATGCTCGGATAAAGAATAAGGACAACAACGTCCATGGTTGGACAACATCATCACTGACGGATAACCGGTTTGGGTGACAATCTGTAAGTCCTCATTGACTCAGGAGGTAAAATTTTGGTGGGGCATAGTGCGAGTATGGCTAATGCCTACTGAGGGAGACAATATTCTGGGTAATGACTGGGCTATTTTAGTAGCAAGTTTAGTGCAACAGCTTCCCTTGAACTTTAGGGAAATCATTGCGGATGAGATGAAGATCAGAATATCGAGGGCAGATACTGCTTATCATTTTCTGTGTCTTATTACAGAGTTGTGCAGAGCTATTGAGGTGCCAAAGATTATGGGCGTTGATGAAGATGTTTGTGCCCAGAAGACTCCCAACCTTATCCAGTTTGATGAGATTCAGTCAGAACTTATACTTGATAGGGGTGCAGAGGTAGCAGAGGACCCACTGATTACAGATGCAGGAGCAACGCCTTATATAGATGTACAAGATTCTTCAGCATAGGCAGCATCAGTGTCTAAGACTGAAGCCAGTCCCTCAATTCCTCCAGAAATAATAGGTTTGTCATTTCAGCCGATTGATATCAGGAGGGTGGCTAAGCAAGCCAAGTGGTGAGAGGCACAACTACATGCTTTTGCCAAACAGTTTACTATTATTGTGGACAAAAGAATCGAAGTTGCACTTGAACCTTTTATGACTTTGCCTGGGCGGGTTGTAGATTTGGAGAACAAATTTGATGCCCGGGCAAAAGAGATGACAGGTTCTGATCTTGCTACATTCAGGGCTGTGTTGGATAAGGTGAAGGCTGAGGTTGGGATGCTGCTGCAGCACCAAATTATGGTGCCAACAGGTTTAACTATGCAAGAGTTGGAGGAAGAAATTCCCATACTTGATTTCATTGTGGACTCCCCAAAGAAAAAGAAGCAAAAGGGGGAAAAGAAAGGCAAAAATAAGCGAGAAGAGTCGGACAGTGAGGAAGAAAGACGAGAAAAACAAAAGGCAAAGAACAAGGTAGAAAAGAAAGAGTTGAAAAGGGTAAGATTGGAGTCTCTGGACAATACGGAGAAATGGGAAGCATCCATCAGAGCTAGGGCTGCAGGTGCTTCATCTAGCCAGGCTCCTGACACCGCAAAGCCAGATGCTCCGAGTGGACAAAAGAAAATAGATGATGCAGAAGCAGGGGTGAATACCCAGGATCCATGTGCTTGATTGTCTTCAGGTATACCTTAACCCTTAGTACATTTCATTTTTGATTTTTAAGTTGAGGGTGTAGGGTAAATTGTTGTTGTAACATATTCTGTAGATAATTAGGAGTAGTACAAGTACTTGAGTCAGCTAGCTTATTTTATAGTTTTTGAGTGCCTCTCCAGTGGTCTGATCTGTTGTGTACTGTGTAAATTACATCCATAGTGACCACTGTGCATTTTTTGTGGCATGAGTATAGAAACTGAATAACCTGTATAAAAAAAGTGCATGAAACAGATCGGCAGTGATATGCTACATACTTGTGTTCCATCTGTGTGTAGTTTTTACTCAGTTCCCTTTGTGCGTTGAATCTAGAACTTGCTTGTTAGTCATGCCATAGTCAGAGGATAGGCATTAGGAAAAGATTATAGGTCGTTCTTGTATGTTAGCCTATTTTATCTTAAATAACCATCCAAATGTGACTAATATCCATTGATCCATGTTTGAGCCTAAATAGTCTAGTTCTTTCTTGTACACCTGTCACCTTCCCGTTACATCACAATAAACCTGTTTTGTCCCTGGTCCTCCTTGAACACTGTGCACCTTGACTTAGGCAAATAACCTAAGTTGAGGGTGGCTATTATATGGGTGTGTGATGCAATATGAGTATGAAGAGAGGTAAAAGAAGGAAAAAGAATAAGAAGTTAGGTGCGGTGAAAAAGAAATAAGAAAAGAGAAAACTGTGTGAAAAATGATGAAAAGATAATCAGTTAATTGAAATGACCGCATCCAGCTTGAGCATGCATGATCAATAAAATAAGAAGGAAAAGAAGGTCAAAATTTGAAACCCTGAGAGTTAATGTAGTGCCAAGGAGGTGTAGTCACTATGAAACACCCATAGATATCATACCAGCCCCTAGCCTACGTTACAAGCTTGAGAAAAGCCCTATGTGATTCTAATTGACCTGTCTTAAGATTTAGGTACTGACTATAAGGGCAAACCTATGGCATTTGATGCGCAATGTTAGAACTTCATTCTGAGAGTGAGTCTTATGTTTATCCCTATGCTTACACATGTAAATCTGAGTGAAAAAGGGATTTCTTTATTGTGAGGGCACACCAGGTATGTTGCTAATAACTGCTTTGTTCGGATAATGTGATTTGGGTATGTGCTGGGTTGTTATTGCTGAGATTTTTGCCATATCGAGATACTTGTGAGTTGCATGGTTGTTTTCAAATAATAGACACAGTTAATCTTACTTTGACTGATCATGGAGATGGTGTATGTATTCTGAACTGATGGGAGTAGTCAGCTACCAAATTGTACTTTGTATACTCTTAGTTATGTTAAGGTTGCTTGAGGAAAAGCAATTGTTTAAGTTGAGGGTGTTGATGTGTGAGCCCACAAACACATTTGAAGCTTTTAACTCTAAATAATTGCGAAGTCTTGAGCAACTTTAGTCGTTTTTGATTATTTAACTTTGATTTTGCAGCAAAAGTAGAGAAGAGGGAGAATCATCAATAAAGGAAGCAAAAGACTGAAATTGGAAGAAAATAAGGAAATGTGAGTGACTGACGACATCTATGACACGTCGTCAGCCTCGTGAAAGGCTGTCATGGGTGCCATCATCCTTAACAGAAGATGTAAAGCTGCAGGAAGTTTTGTGATGGCAATCACAACACGCCATCAAGATCCTGATAGGACGTCAAAATCACCGTCAACCGTAGGCAGCAGGAGTTGAAATTGCAGAGAAGTTGACTACGTCCGTGACAGGCCGTCAAGATCGTGATAAGACGTCATGGGTGCCGTCACCTAATCCAAAGAAAATTAGAAATTTTAATATTATTTCCTTATTTAGGATCGACTATTTAAAGACTTATTTTAGGGTTTTTATAAGATATTCATTGAGGAATCTATCTTACAACATATGACTTTTCTCTCTGTCTATCTCAAGAACAATATTTTAGAGTATTGCCTTGTGATTCAAATACAAGTTCACTTTTGATTTCATTCATCGTTGTAAGTTAATCCTTTCAGTTATGAATTCAACTTGTGTACTTATCTATTGCATCATGAGTGGCTAAACACCTTTAACCTGGATTGTGGGATCTAGGGTCAGGTCATGATAAGGTGTTAATTAATTACTCAAGGTTTAATAGGTGCTAGGATTTCTTGGTAATTCTGATATTATAACTTATGTCTGTTGGTTGCAAATAATAGGTGTACCTACTTTGGTTTGCTTGAGAAAGAAATCATAAACAGTAGGAAGTGAATTATCGACAGGGACTCAAAAAAGGTTTCGTTTAATAATCAGCACTGTAACAAGGTTGATTAACTTGAGGTAAAATCCGGACAGTGAGTTGCGATTCCCTAAGTCCGAGAGGATTAGGAAATTAGAATCTTGAATAGGTCCAGAGAAATTTGAGCATACCATTGATAAAGATAGCTTGTCATCCTAACCACCGTGAGAACCTTGAGTTATTTGTAGCATTTGTCATGTACCGTAAACCCTAGTGAACATAATCCCGGTTATTTCATAAAATATTGGTTATAAACATTAATTTCAAAGTGACTAACAATTGTCTGAGCAATTTAAACCCCCATTTCAGGAAACAGTAAACTACCAGGGAATTATTTTGTAAACAACTTGAGTTCACACCCTATTCCCTGTGGGATTCGACCCCAACCTAGTTGGGTTTTATATTGACAACGATCGCTTACACCCTTTCCATAGTGTAGTTTGAGCGTTATCAATTTGCCCAAACTAATAACAATAACCCAAAGAAAGATTTTAGAATGAAGTTGAACCACACAATATAATAAATACAGAAGAACATAACCAAGGATATCATACCATAATCCCAAAACCTGGTGTCACTGTGTAAGAACTAGCTAGTACAACTCGAGATCAGAATACATAAAATATCAAAAACAGAAAAACTGTCTCTCAATGTAAAATAAAGACATAGTCTAAATAAATAAAGAAAGTAGTCAATTTTGGAAGAAAGAATCCAACCGCTACATTGAATAGCTCCAAATGTCATCCAAATCAACCACCACGAGGAACACTCAAAACTGGATCTACACTGAAAGGGCGTAGTAGGGGTAATACGGTCCACTTGTACTTAGTAGGTATCATAAGCCGACTGAATAAAGCAAAAAACAAAGTATACAATATACACACTAATGGAACATCACCTGCAACCAGAAAATGCCCTACAACGGTAGCCCACACCAACTCCACTAACAATTTTATATTTATCCTATAATATAAAAATATTAATTAGAGAAAATTTTGTAATAACCGTTAAAGGATCACCCACACACTTTCTCAACATCAAAACATGAAAGACCAGATGAATGGAGCTTAAACTAGGGGGAAACTCCAACTCATACGCAATATTATGAACCCTCTTCAATACAAAGTACGGGCCGACATATCGGGGACTGAGCTTCGCCTTCTTTCCAAACTGCATTACTCTCTTCATAGGAGATACCTTCAAGAACACATGATCGCCAACCTCAAACTCTAACTCCCTACACCTCACATCCACATAGGAATTTTGGAAAATTTGGGCAGCTTTAACTCAATCTCAAATCACCTTCACCTTCTCCATCACTTGGTGAACCAAATTCGAGACAAATATCTCTGCCTCACCAACCTCGAACAACCAACTAGGAGATCAACATCTCCTACCATACAATGCCTCAAACAGAGCCATACTAATACTAGAGTGGTAGCTATTATTATATGCAAACTCTGTAGAGGCAAATGTTCAACCCAACTATCACCATAGTCAATCACACAAACCCGAAGCATATCTTCCAATATTAGAATAGTCCTTTCTTCTTGCCCGTCCGACTACGGGTGGAAAGCATTACTAAGGCTAACCTTAGTTCCCAAACCTCTCTGAAATGAATGCCAAAAATATGATGAGAACTGAGTATCACAATCTGACATGATAGAAACAGGAGCCCCATGCAACTTCACAACCTCTTGGAGGAACAACTTCGCATAATCCTCTGTTGAATAATTAGTCCTCACTGGCAAGAAGTGAGCAGACTTGGTCATCCTATCCATGATGACCCAAATCAAATAAAATTGATTCTTAGATTGAGGAAGCCTTGTTACGAATTCCATATTAATCACTTCCCACTTCCACACAGAAAACTCAATCTCTTGTGTCAACCCACCGAGCCTCAAGTGCTCAACCTTCACTTATTGACACACCATCTATTTAGCCAAAATACTTGCCACATCTCACTTCATATAGTTCCACCAGTAAATCTCCTTAAGATCATGATACATCTTAATCGAACAGGGATGAAAGACATAATGCCACTCATGAGCCTCATCCCAAATCCTCTATCTCAACCCATCTACATTGGGAACACATAATCTGCCTTGGTACCTCAATATACTATCGCCACTATTCCCAAAAACTATAACCTTTTGTTGTCCCACATCCCCGTTAATCTGCATTAAGATAGGATCCAGTACCTGCTTCTTCTTTATCACCATAACAAGGGATGAATTCACCACCTCTTGCACAAACACACCTCCATCCTAAAAGTCCAAGAGACAAACTCCAAGGTTATCCAAATGGTGAATATCTTTCACCAACTCCCGCTTAACCTCATCCATATAAGCTAGAGTCCCCATGGATAAGCTACTATGATCATAAGCAACCACATTAGCTCTACCTGGGTGATAGTGGAGAGTCATGTCATTATTTTTTAGCAACTCAAGCCACCACCTCTACCTAAGATTCAACTCCTTCTAAGTGAACACCTATTGTAGGCTCTTATGATAAGAAAAGATATCTACATAGACCCCATACAAATAGTGACCCTAGATCTTTAGTGCGAAAAAGATAGCCAATAACTCCAAGTTTCAAGTCGAGTAATTCTTCTCATGAACTTTCAACTGCCTAGAAGCATAGGCCACCACCCTATTGTGCCGCATCAACACACAATCAAGTCCCACACGGGACGCATCATAATAGACAACAAACCCATCAGTACCTTCAAGCAGAGTCAAAACTGGAGCTGAAATCAACTTATCTTTCAGCTTCTCAAAACTACCCTCACAAGCGCCAGACCATAAGGACTTCACCTTTTTCAGGGTCAATTTAGTCAATAGGGCAGCTATAGTACAAAAACTCTCCATAAATCTCCTATGGTTACCGGTTAAACCCAAGAATCTCAAAATATCAGCTAGAGTCATGAGCCTAGGCCACTTCTTAACCACTGCAACTTTCTGTGGATCCACCATGATTCCTTCACTAGAAATGACATGACCTAGAAAAGTAACAACTTTCAACCAGAACTCGCACTTTGAAAACTTAGCATACAAATGCTTATTTTTCAAAGTTTGTAGCACAATACAGAGGTGATCGGCATGATCTGCCTCACTCTAAGAATACACTAGAATATCATCTATAAACATGATAATGCACAAATCTAGAAACTAATGGAAGGACATATTCATCAAGTCCATGAAAGTCGTTGGGGCATTATTCAAACCAAAAGACATGTCTAAGAACTCATAATTACCATACTGGTTTGGAAGGAAGTATTAGGGATATCCACTTCCCTAATATTTAGCTGATGATAACCGGACCTAAAATCAATCTTAGAAAAACATCTAGTACCTTGAAGCTGGTCAAACAAATTATCAATCTGAGGAAAAGGATACTTATTCTTCACCGTAACCTTATTCAATTGATAATAATTGATGCACATTCAAAGGGAAGCATCCTTCTTACATACGAACAAAATAGAAGGACCCCATAGAGACATACTATGATGGATAAAATCCTTATCGATGAGTAAGCTTCTTCAACTTGCTGGAGCTATTCCATAAGGAGGGATAGAGATAGGATTAGTGTTTGGAACAAGGTCAATCCCAAAATCAATCTCTCTATCAGGAGGGATACCAAAAAGATCATCATGAAAAAACTTGAGAGATTCATTAACCACGGGAAAAAATGTCAACTAAGGACCCTCTAAGTTAGAATCATTAACTCGAACCAAATAATAAAGTCATCCCTTGGAAACTAACTTTTGGGCTCTAAGATATAATATAAACCTTCTCTTAGGCACTAGAGAACCCCTTCCCACTCAATGCCTAGATCAATAAAGAATTTAAACAAGACCTTAAGGGTTAGACAATCTAAGGAGGCATAGCACGAATGCAACCAATCCATCCCTAATATGGCATCAAAATCAACCATGCCCAATTCTATTATATCTACTAAAGTTTCTCTACCACCAATAGATACCACACAACCCCTATAGACTTTTTGAGCAACCACCAAGTCACCCATTGAGGTAGAAATAGAATAGGGATCTGGGATACACTTGGGACTGAAACCAAAATGCACAGCCAAAAATGGGGTCACATAAGAAAGAGTAGACCCTGGATCAAAAAAGAAATACACATCATGAGAAAAGAGTTGTAACATACCAGTGACAACATCAGAAGATGCCTTAGAGTCTTGGTGGATAGCAAGAACATAAAAGTGATTTCGACCAGTATTAATGCTAGAAGAAGAAGTAGCACTCTTTGGTGAGGGAGCTAATAAAGAAGAAATAGGAATATTATTTGCCCCCAAAGCATCCTTAGAAGGACAATCCCTCTGCAGATGACCAGTCTGACCATATTTTAAACACCTATTCCTCCTTTCTTCACAAACCCCACGATGTACCTTCTTGTAGAATCTACAAAGAGGATATGATGGAGTGGACTGATCCCTACCAACCTGAGATTGGGCACCCTGTGCCATAAATCCACTATTATGTTGAAAAAAAATGACCACTCGATGGCTTCAAATAAGGAGCACTAGCCGTAGAGGAGGAACTAGAACTCCCCCACTTATTCTTAGACCACTTTCCCTATATCTACCACTCTATTACTGACCTTTACCTTGATCATAAGATCTAAACTTCTTATTCTACCTTTCCCCTATCTCTCTCTGCCTCTTTTTCTCTTCCTTAACCTGCTACATATACACAACCAATCTGGAGATGTCTGTATCTTTGTTCAACAAGGAAGCCTTACTCTCTAAAATCAAATCATGGGATAACCTAGAAGTGAATTTCCTTATGCTAGCCCTTATTATAGATACTAACTCGGCAGAATATAAGGACAACTGATGGAATTTCAAGGCATACTCCTTGGCTTTCATTCAGGACAACTGATGGAATTTTAAGGAATACTCTTTGACCGCCATCCTACCTTTCTTAAGATTAACCAACTCTTTTTCTTTCGCCTTACTCTACTCCTAAGGAAAAAAGTTATAGGAAAGCGCTAGAGAAATCATCCCATTGTGCAGATTCGACATCACCTCCCCTAGACTTTTCCCATTTATCATACCATTGGTATGCTACATCCTTCATATGATAGGCAACAAATTCTACACCCTCCACATTAGTGGCATACATGACACAGAAGATCTTCCCCATCTCATTAATGAAACCTTGAGGATCCTTCGAAACCTTAACACCAGTGAATACAGGAGGACTCAACCTCATATATTGTCCAAAACATATGGCCTTAAAAGATAAAGTAAAATAAGCTACAATCTTAGACTGAGAAGCTACCAACTAAACCAACATATGAATGGACTGACGAAATTCTATATTTGACACATCAACCTAGGGAGCTTGGGGAGGACTAGAGAGGATCGGTGGAACTCTAGAAGAGTAATCGAGAACTGAACCCCTAGACTGGGTATGTACCCTATAAGTGTGGAATGTTCCATCACCATTGTCCTCAAGTGGGACAGAGGATTTTCCATGAGCTTCAGATCGTCGAGAAGGCGTGATCTAAAAAGTAAACAAACTGGAAAAAGAGAGACTCAAAACCTTAGACTCTATAGCTTTAAATGAAATAACAAGAAATCGAAACATTCCTAAATGTCTCGTAGCTTATTCGTTATTAGTGTGGCGCACTACACACCCATAAAAGAGACTCTACTCAACACGACTTTGTTGGATACCCAATGACACAAAACCTAGGCTCTGTACCACCTTTGTCATGACCCGAATAAAGGCGTGTCCATGATGGGTATCTCAAGTCCTGTGTGGAATAGAGATCACCCCCTTCATCAAACTAAACGAAACATACCACACCCAAGGTCGGTTAAATTCCAAACATTTAAAGACATTATAATAAGTCAATAACCAAACCAACCATCTGCAAATAAGAAACCAACCAATACCAGCATCAATGCTAATACTAATACTAATACTAGTACCAATACCGACACCACCTTTGCCCATAGTAGCCTGACAAAGCCTCTAATCAAAACCAAAGTATATACAGTCGGTATATGCCCCCGACTATAGCCAAAACCAAGATCAAAGGAATACTAAATTCATAAAAAAATAAATATCATGAAATAGAGTCCTCCGAAGTATGAAATCTCAATACTTCAGTCTGACTCAAAAGTTATCCTCAAATCACCAAGTCATTGAGCAGGAGCAATGGAAGTATAACCAATTCCTTCATCACGTGGGGATACACCATTCAAAGATAGTTAGCAGGGTGAATGCTAGTATGCAACTTGGGGATAAGGATAATATAATGATATGATCAACAGTTTAAAATTATTCAAAAGACAATGAACATAATCAAATGCAAATACATAAGTATATATAACACATGACGGGATAGGGAACAAGTCTTAACATTCTTTTTAAAACTTTAGCCTAAATTATGTAGCTTAACCGTCATATAATAGTACTCATGGGCTATATGGGCCTCATCTCTCACCCCTTGTTCGGTCCCCAACGCGTGTAGCCGCATGAATCAGAGAATAATCTTATATATAGGCACATAAGGGACTCAAACACTCCAACATATACCAAGGTGACTTAAGCACTCGATAATATAATTATTTATGAGGGACTCGAACCTCCCTAATCATGAAATAATAATAAGGGGGACTCAAACCTCTTTGGTCTCTTTGACCCCTGCATCAGCAAATGCAATTTCTAGTATCGGTCACTCGAACCTCTACTTACACGACTCAGATACATAACCCTTATTAGAGCCCAATTATAATAATTATCACACATTCTCATTCAATAAACAACAATACATGTTTAGTCATACATTATTGGTATTCTCATACCAACATCACTTAGAAGGTAACACATCATGCCAAAACAATTTCCATTAACTTGGGGAGAACAACTCTATTTGTTCATTAATACATATTAGGGAAACACCGACTCCCTTTTTATTAAATAATACCATTATATTTCAACTACTTCTTTATATCATGCAATAGTTTAAGATTCGTTGAATTTTTAGAAATTCCCATAATTCTCATAATCAAAACCAATTTTGCATTATGGGTTTGGGGTCATAACCACTTCAAAAGTCACAAGTTTGGAAAAGTCACAATTTCCTAGCTCATTTACCATACCCATGCATCCATAAGTTCAAAACCATATTAAAATCTTGAAAATAATATATATAAACCTTTAGAAACATTGTTCAATTCATAATATTCAACACTCCCAACACATGTTTCAAAACCATCACAATAATTTCATGAACAATACTTTAAATCATATGTTTTTAAAAAATTAACAATGAGGGAAGAGTAATATGTCTTAAGCACCGAGAAGTATAGAGAGAAATCACCCTTAAGGGCCCTAATTGACCAGCCTTTTTAAAACCCTAAGTGTTCTTGACCTTGAGGATTTGGAAGTGGTCTGAGAGGTTATTAGATGTACTTATGATAGCTAATGATGCCCTATGAAAGTTATAAGATGGGGGTTTTAAGTTGGACAAGATAGAAAATGTCCAGAATGCCCTCAACTTAAAGTTGGAAAAAAAGACGCCTTTGGTTACGAGTCAACCCCTTGACTCATACCCACACCTTACGAATCGTGACCGCGAGTCATAACCAAGACATTGACAAAGTCCCCCATATAATGCGCACCTTATGACTCCACCAACCAACTCGTAATGAGATCTTATGACTCGTAATTTTTAGTCATGAGCAACATAGAACCCAAATGAGTTGAACACTTGACATCCTACGATTTGAACCTACGACTTGTAACATATAATCATGGATCATAGTGAGCCACTCGTACTCAAAGCAGAACCTGCCACTAAGTTTTTATTTGGTCATGACCAGGGTTCTACAACCTATAACCATATCTCAGGATTCATCACCATGAGTTGTGAACAAGGCAGTAATCCAAAGCTCAAGAATTTTCAAGGGCCAATATCTGGGCATTTTAATGGTATACAACACCCCCAACTAAAAATTGTACATTGTCCCCAGTATGATAAAATAATATAAAATATAAGAAATGAGGACATACATGGGACACACTAAGAGTTCGTTTACCTTGGATTGTCTCTCAAGCAACGCCTGATTTATTATCGCGGCATGACTCAATTCCCTTGGATAATTAGACTTTGCTAAGGTCTTTCGCAACATAAGACTTTTACTTTCTCTAGGTTTCCCATGTAGTGCTTCACTCGTTACCCGTTTACCTTGAATGAGATTTCACCATCATATTTATTTTCTATAGAACCATATGGGAATAATTTAACTACAGTGAATGGTCCAGTCCACCTAGATTTTAGCTTACCAGGAAACAAGTAAAGTCCTGAATTACAACAAGGCTAAATCACTGGGGTCAAATACTCTTTTCTCAATTTTGTTGTCTTGATACAACTTCATTATTTCTTTGTATATGGGCGGAGCTATCATAAGCACAGATTTTGATTTCATCTAACTCATTCACCTTGCTCAACCTCAAGTTTGCTGCATTATACCACTCAAAATTTAGTCTTTTTAATGCCCATAGTGCTTTATGATCAAGCTCAACTGGTAAATGGCATGCCTTGCCATATACAAGCTAATATGGGGAGGCACCTATGGGGTCCTTATAGGCTGTTCGGTAGGCCCATAATGAATCATCTAGTTTTCTAGACTAGTCAGTCCTGTTGGCATTTACAGTTTTCGCCAAGATGAACTTTATCTCTCTATTGGAGACCTTCCACTTGCCCACTTATCAGAGGATGGTAAGGTGTTTCCAGATTATGCCTTATACCACATCTATAAGGCAGGGCTTTGAATAGTTAGTTGCAGATATGAAACCCACTATCACTGCTAATTGCACGTGGAGTGCCAAATTGAGAAAAGATAATTTTATTCAAAAAGGTGGTGACACTTCTTCCTTCATTATATGGAAGCGCAAATGCCTCCACCCATTTTGACACATATTAAACTGCTACCAAAATATATCTCATTCCATAGAAGCTCACGAATGGGCCCATGAAATTAACCACCCACACATCAAACAACTCAAACTACAGAATAAGTGTCATGAGGAGTTCATGGAGCCGTGAAATATTGCCTTCATGCTAACATTGGTCACATGCTTGGGAAAAATCATAAGCATCCTTATAATTTGTAGGAAAGTAAAACCCACACTGTAGAATTTTATGGTTGGTGCATATGCTACTATGGTGACCCCCAACTGATGATAAATGACAATCTTTTAGAATGCTCATTATCTCCACCTATGGGATGCATCTCTGAATCATACCACCAGCATTAATCCAAAATAGATATGGATCATCCCAAAAGAACTTTCTCACCTAATGCATAAATCCTCTTCACTGCTGGAAGGATAGATCTTCTAAAACCAAATCACTTGCCAAATTATTGGCAAAATCAGCAAACCATAGTATTAGTCCTTGATATGCCTCCAAGACTTACTTATCTGGAAAAGTACCATTTATCTCATGATCATCCCTAAGTTTCTACATTGCCTAATCCTCAAGTCTGGACAAGTGATCTGCAACTTGATTTTTTTCCCTTCCTGGTCTTTTACTTCAAAATTAAACTCTTGCAGCAAGTGTACCCAATGAATCATTCATCATTACCATCTTTTTTTGATGTCAAGTATCTCAAATATGAATGGTCAGTGTAAACTATGACATTAGTCTCAAGCAAATAAGATCGAATTTTTTTAAAGGCAAAAACACCACAAGCAACTCTTGATCTGTAACTGTATAATTCTTCTGTGTGGGATTTAATGCCTTGCTAGCATAGTAGATGGGATCCAGGATATTTTCTCTCTATTAACCTAAGAAATCCCCTAAGGCCACTCCGCCCACATCACATATAACCTCAAAAGGTACAGACCAGTCAGGAGACACAATAATAGGCACCAAAATCAATCTCTCTTTTAGTCATATGAAAGCCTTAAGACATCCATCATCAAACAAAAATTTCACCTTTTTTCTCTAAAAGCTTGTATAGAGGATTTACAATTCTAGAGAAATCCTTGATAAACCTCCTATAACATCTGCATGACCCAGAAAACTTTGTATGCCTTTAAAGAATATTAGCGATGGTAATTTTTCAATTACCACAATCTTTTCTTTATCCACCTCGATACCATTTTTGGATATCATGCTCCCTAGAACTATGCCTTCTTTCACTATAAAATGGCATTTTTCCAAGTTCAGCATCAAATTGCACTCTTCACATCTCTGTAATACAATAGCCAAATAGGCCAAACAATAAACAAATTAGTCTCCAACCACTGAAAAGTCATCCATGAATACATTTTTAGTGTCCTCCACCATATCAAAGACTATGGACATCATACATATCTGAAAAATAGAAGGCGCATTGCTTAATCTAAATGACATTCTTTTGAATGCAAAGGTCCCATAGGGGCAAGTGAAAGTAGTCTTTTCTTATTTTTCAAGAGAAATCTTGATTTGATTGTAACCCTAGTACCTATCAAGAAAATAATACCAACCCCAGCCTGCTAGTCTGTCCAATATTTGATCCAATATGAAATAAGAAAATGGACCTTTTGTTTCCACTTGTTTATCTTTCTGTAATCCATGCTTACTCTCCAACTAGTCACTGCCCACATGGGTACTAATTCATTCTTCTTATTTGGAACCACTATGATTCCCCCTTTTTTCAGCACACATTGAATAAGGCTTACCCACTTGATATCTGCAATGGGAAAAACCACCCCAGTATCTAACCACTTGATTATCTTTTTTTAACCACCTCTTGTATAGGAGGGTTCAGTCATCTCTGATGCTCAATACTGAGAATATTTTCCGGCTTAAGCTATATCTTATGTGTGTATATACATGGTGGAATCCCTATAATATCTGCAATGGTCCATCCAAGAGCTCTCTCAAATTTTTGTAATACCAATGTCAAAGCTTCCACCTGTGATCCTGCCAGATCTGCCTTAATAATTACTGGCAGGGTATTGTTTGCCCTCAAGAATATATACTGCAAATAAGATGGGAGGGACTTTAATTCCAATACTGGTGGCTCCTCAATGAATAGTTTTGTAGGAAGTGTGGTTCTATTTTTTAAGTCAAGATCTAGCTTCTTAGGGGCATATTTATAAGAACCTATGTCATGTAATATATTAACCAACTCATCATATTTATCTATCCCATAACTCTCAAAATTTATAATCATTACTGCTAATACTTCTACCACTAATCTTTCGTCAATAGGCACATCCACTACAACCATGTCATCATTCATAACATCTATCACTGCCACTACTCTTATATCATCGGGCTGATATACTGTCATGCATACACTAAACACTATTTGCTCATCGTTCTATTTGAAAGTGATCTCCTCTAAGTCCATATCAATCAACTCCTGAACAATGGAAAAAAAGGGTCTACCTAAGTTAATCGAATCTTGGGGATCAACTCCATAGTCTAAGATCATGAAATCTGCCAGATAGGTGAATGATGCCACCTTTATATCTAAATTACGCAAAATACCCATTGTCTCTTTTATAGATAAATCAATCATCAACAGCCTTACAGATGTAGTCTTGAGTTATCCTAACCCCAACACCATGTATATCACTTATGGCATTATTTTTATTCCTAATACTGTATCACATAGAGCCTGATTACTATCAAAAGGCCCAATAGAACAGGGGATGGTGACTACACCTGGGTCTCCCTTCTTTTATACTATTGGTGCATGAGAAATCATGCTAAAATATTGAACTTTATCTATAGGCTCATCTACAACCCAATCATCACCATAATAACTCTCAAAATCATAATCACTCAAAGTTATCTTCTCAAACTCAACTTTAGGTGGCTCATCAGCAATAATATTATCCTTATTCAGCTCATTAGTAGTGGGCAAAAAATGCTCATTAGGTGGGGATCCACTCCTAGTGTTAATATCCAGACAAAGAATAAGTGTTGGAGGATTCTGCGCAGTTTTACTAGGAAGGGCACCTGACTGTCTTTCAGCTAAAGTGGCAGAGATTTACCCAAATTGCTGCTTCAACTGCTTGATAGCAGTTTCATGTAACTCAACCTTTTAGGTTAATCTTGAAATATCAGCCTTGAGTTCTTTAGGGAAATTTCTTGGCTTTCTTGACCCTTCATCAGCTTAGTCAACATCTCTTCTATTCTTTGTTCTGTATCTCATATGTTAGGTGGACTGTATTTGTCCTTATCATCATAATAGTTTTGACCTTGATTTCCTTGCCCTTTGGCTCGAAAACCTACCAACTAACGATCCAAATACTTTCCTCCTCTACTAACTCATACTCATGAACCCTTGAGGTTGTAATATATGCCCCTATGGCATTAACCTTTTCAGAATTCATCATTGCAAATTGTTTAACCAAATCACTAATATCATTCCTCAATAGTGAAATCTCCTGAGCTACAACATCCCCCATTGCTCTCCACTCACAAGAAGCTCTAATGGCATAAATGTCAGAACCTTTCTCAACCTCTAGAGTTTGCCACTCTCAGTTAGTTAACAAGATCTGGTCCATAATACTCGAATCTATCTCCCATTGTAATCTCATAAAGTCTACTCAAGAGATAGTGTCTACTATGACTCTAGAACTGATAGTTAGGGCTCTATAGAATATCTCCAACAAGCTTGTCCCTGAAATCCGATGGTTGGACACTATGCTGATCTTTTTCTTTATCCTGAAACCATGCATCATACATAGATTCTAATGGTAGCTGCCTGAAATTTAAATCTCATCTTTTAGCTACAACACCCTGGACGGAGGAAAGAACTTGTTCAAGAATTTTCTGCATATATCATTCCACATAGTGATAGATTCTCTTGGAAGTTCCCCCATCCATAAAGATTCTTCTCCAGTAAGAAAGAAGGGGAATAACCTCAATCTAAGTTACTCCTGACCTACCCCAAGTATGGTATATGGAGTGCAAATCCCTATAAAATTTGCCAGATGCATGTTTATGTCATCTAAAGGCAACCCCACAAACATACCCTTCAAGTATAATAGTTAGATTATTGCACTAGAGATATTAAACTTGACATTTGGGAGGAAAGATAGGAGGAACAATAGATCTAGTATTTTCCAGGTCAATGTATCCTAGGTCTTCCTCATCATCTACATATGGATGCACATAGTAATTTTCTAGGATCACTTGAGGATGGCCTCTTCTGGCTCGGTTCTAATTTTCACTAAGTACTGCTCAGCGGTCTGCATCTTGTATCTACTCATCTAGCTCTACCTTTTTAGCTATCCACGGAGCTTCTTACATTGCCCTTCTCACATTAGCAGCTTATTCTAAAATTACCCTTGTCTACTGATTGAAAATATCCTGAACTTCTTCGAGAGGAGAGAGAGGCACATCATCACGACCCTCTTTAGGAATATCATCTATTTTTTGTTCAATCATCCTACTAGGTGTTTGTAGACTGGGAGTAAGGGATTGCCTCTACTCTGAGTGTTAATCATACGCCGATGTATACCCAAAAAATATCAAAAACCAAAAGACCGGTAAATTGCAACAACCTAAATTCACAAATCAACATCGTATTTCCTAATAATGGCTCCAAAATTTGGTAATGCCCAAGCTACACCTTCACTCTATAAGATTATACGATCGCTACAAAATATAGTAAGCCAACAAAGGTTGGGGTCAAATTCCAAGGGAATATGTGGAAACATGGCTATCAAATATTGTAATCAATGGGAATAACTGGAAAAGTAAATGGGGTGTTTTAAGTAGAAACATAAAAAAAGTGGAAACTATCAACTTATATTGTAATCAGTCATAGGTGAACACTAGGATTGTATTCCCCCTGGCTGCTCAACTCCGTAGGCTTATCGTTCTTTATCGAACCAAACTGATACTTTCATGCAGAATTTGATAAGTTATGTACCATCTATAGTTTTTTGGATGAGCAGATAGATTCCACCCTTTACCTTTTGAGTCTAAGGATGTCTCCGTACTAACCCTTATCTTGATCCCAGTTAACTATTACCTTTTGAGTCTCTAGTTATTAGATGAAAGCTAACCATCTTACCAAGATAAGACCTAGTAGCATGGATTGACAGCTAAACTTTAAATTACTAAAGTAATTATCTTTTCCTAGTCACTACTCCTCTTTTAGAGTAAGTAGAAATAGTATAGACAGGATCCTAATGTTTACAACTACTAAGATATATGTTAAAGTAAAGATAATACAATGCATTCATGGGTATCAGTTTAAAACAACAATAGCACTTCCCCTATATCACTAATCTACCAGGGTTTCCACAACCCTTGCTAAGGGTTTTTTAGCCACTCATGCTTATGAAGTAATCAACAACAATCATGATTTAAAGCATCTGATGAAATCACAACATACACAAGTAAAAACCCAAAACCATAACTGAATTAATAAAAAAAAATTAGTACAAGAAAATTCCAAGACCAAAATCAAAATTCAGAATCAAAATATGTTTGTAAGTATCAAGAGTGCATAACTTTTACTAAAAAAACACAAAAGGGAAATTTATAGTACATGAGGAAACCTTAAAATCAAAGTACGGACAGAAAAGGACAAAAAAGGGTCGATGACCACATGTGGTGTACACATGCGGCCTGGCCTTGGGCGCATGTGGTACTGCAGCCTAAGGCTTGGCGCATGTGGAAATCACATGTGCTCAGAAAAAAAATCTTGAGCTCTGCTTTTGAGATTTTGGACTTCAGACACATGCTTTGCCCACAATGCGGTCCACATGTGCTACATGTGGTTTGCAAGTTGACATAACTAGGTGCAGGAAGTCTTTTTCATTCCCTTCACTCTGTGGATCTTCAATTACAGAACTTACCTTAATCTTATACAGACCACATTTGCTACATATGGTCCACATGTATACATAGATAAGTGCCAGGCCTTCCAACACTTGCCACCAAGCTCAATTCTTCAACTTTCATCACATGCTTTGGCAATGTACAATTTGAAAAATGTCATGAATACCAAATATTGCTCACATAAGTATCAAAAAACACCATATTTTCCTCTTTTTAATGAACTTAGAATCCAAAATCTAGTTTCCTACAAAACATACCCAAAATACATTATATAAAACAAAACAACGTAAGAAACTTGCATATTTTCATAGTTTTAAGCATTGTAAGTGCTATATTTCTATAGCACATTAGTTAACTAATACAAAAACATAAAAGGAGTACTTATAGTTTCATAAAATAACCTAGAAAACCTAACCAAAATAAAATAAGAAAATAAGGTTGCTAGTGACTATACCTCAGGCAGCGAATTGTATGGACTAACGATGACTCATTGTCAGCTCCATTTCCTGTCATTTGTCTTTAGGGTTAATGACTCTACATGTCTCCCTATAAGTCATTGTCTAGAGTTGTTATCTCTTAAGTGAAATTCCTTCTTTAGGATCCTTTCTTTTTTATGATCAGTATGGTAAGCACAATGAGTCATAGCCTAATACTACGACTGGTCGTCAGTCTCATCTCCACTAGGATCCAAATTGTAATCTCTTAGGATTTTTCACCATGTGTTCTCAGAATGATTCCTCCCTACAACTCATACTTAATACCTATGAATCGTAGTCAGCTTCAATTTTATTCTTCTTTTGAGAATATCTCACGGTTCTCCTGACGACTTGGGTTGTGAGTCATATAGTCACCCAATGACTCGTAGTCTGGTTTATGACATTACCTTTTAGTGCTTTTTCTTCCCATCTTGTTTTAGTCCCTTCCAACCTTATTTCCCTACAACATAAACACAAACACCCATCATGTCTAACAAAATGACCTAAGTTCATTTATATTTTATAGTTTTAAGCATCGAAAATGCCATAAAACTATGGCACATAAACACCCTCAACTTAGAATGTTTGCATGTCCTCGACCAAAAAAACACATAACAAAATAACACGATGCTTAACTAGGAGAAACCTAAGGTACCTAAGGCAATCAATTCAATTTCATCTCAAAAACATTACCTCCTCCTATTTTAAACTTTTCAAAACCAATTTTGTCGATCTATGTAGCTCAACAATGTGACACAAAGGAATCAAGCTATGGCATTACATTAGCAACAACCAGTCAAGAAAATATACAGGATCCATTACCTGAACAGATAAGCAGCTAGCAACACAACCCATGTACCCTCACAAAAAAAAGTCCAATCTCTCATAGTATAATTATGTATGTCAATGCAACGACGATATCTATACACTTACACTAACAAAACATGTTTCAATCAATGTGCATAGAATACCATAGGCTTTCCCTTATTTTTTTTACCTTGGGTTTTTAGGATAGTCGGACTAGGATCACTATAGGACTTTATTCGGCTTGTAATGTAGGCTTGCTCGCTGGTATGATACATTTTGGAACTAGTGAGTCACCCACCTTCACAGTACAATTACTTTTAGGGTCTACTTCTCAACCAACTTTTTTTTACTTCTCTTTAATTACTTATTCAGGTTGGGTGTGGTTTCTTTATTTTATTCTTCTTTTTCAATCTTTTTTCTTTTTACTTTTCTCTTTTTCTCTTTTTTTTCTTTTACCACACCCAACCATACTTTCTTTTCTCTTAGTCAAACACTTCTTCATATCAAATTCTTAACTCACACCCCTATAATAGCTACCCTCAAATTAAGTGATTTTCCTGAGTTGAGGTGCACAATGTCTAAGGAGGGACCAGGGCCAAAATAGGTTTATTATAATTAAACTAGGAAGGTGAAAGGTGAAAATAAGAAAATGGGTCAATATAAGCTTAAATTCAAGGATCAAGGGATACTTACTCATATTTGGATGGTCATTTAGTCTAAAAGTGGACTAAATTATAAAATGGCCTATGATCATGTCCTAACCAACTATTCTACAACCTAGGCAAGATTAACCGGGCAAGTACTTGATTAAATACACAAAGGAAACTCGATAACCATCTCACACACTCCTGGCACGAGGTTTTATCAATAAATACTACCTATTTTATTATGCAATGTGTTTCGTCTTTTGACGGAATATTTTGCATTTTTTTCTTGGAAAAATTATGGTTTTTAAGAAACTAAAGTTGTATTTAACACTGCATTTGAGTGTTTTCAGGTTAAGGAGTAAACCACAGAAGAAACTTGGAAAAAATTAGCATAAAAAGAACTCTGATGGGCAAACTGGAAGACCGTCAATCATGTGACGGACCGCTAGGGTGAACTTCAACACAAAACAGAAAGGTAAAACTGAGTGACCTCTGCGATGGTCCAAGTGGTGGACCGTCAGACTTTCGACGGACCACCAACTTGGCTATCAAGCCTTACTAGAATTCAGGATTTTAGAAGACCCAGCGATGGCCAAGGCAACAGACCGTCAGTCCAGTAATAGTCCGCTAACATAACCGTCATACCTAGAAAAACCTAGTAATTTTGGATATTAAATGACGGCCCATATGATGGATCGTCAGGCCTCTAACGTGTCGTTAGTCAGACCGTCAACTTGGACACGACTTTTTCTGAATTTAAATTTTAAATCTTCTGTACCTGGGAGCATATAAATACCCAGTTAGGGTTTTATTTCTTTTATCTTGGATATTGTTACCTTGGTTTTCCATCTTTGAAACCCGATAACGTAGTATTCTGTAAATCAAGCAAAACTTGTGGATCAAATCATTCCATTTCTATTGAACATTTAAGAACTAATCCTTGTAACTTTTGTAAGTGAATTTTGAATTTATTTATGAATAACATAAAGACTTTTTCTCTTTGTTCTATGGAGATGTGTGGCTAAGCTCCCATAACTAGGGTTATGGGTGCCTTGATATGAAAAAATGATTTGAGTTATGATTTTAATTGAGTTTCATAGGAAATTGATATTGTATAAATCCTTCTTTATTTTAATGACTTTTCTTGTTTGCAAACTTGAAGGTGAGCCCAACAACATCACTTGTTTGAATATAAAAGTGTTTTTTGGGAAAAGAAAGGGTTTACATTGAATCTAGAGGCTTTATTCTTTGGATTAATGACAAATGCCTTAACAGGATTGACCTACATGAGAAGGTAGTTGAATAATCAATGCATTATTTAATTTTGAGAGAATTAATGGATAAACTATCCTTTAGGTTAAGAAACTAATGGGTAAACAATAGGATTCAACTACTCTTGCAATTGAGGTTGTTCATTGGAACTCTAAAGTGATTCACAACCCTAGCTATTGAAGCATCATGGTAACCATAACTCTACTTTGTTTAATATCATTTAATTACTACTTGAAAAAACAATCATTAGATGTAACAAATCTATTTCAATTATTTATAATATAATCTATAAATCAAAACCCCTTTTATTTAGGAACCTTTGATCAACTGTCTGATAACAATCACAACACTTAGTGAACATGGTATTCCTTATGGGATTCGACACCTAACTTAGTTGGGTTCTATATTTGACAGCGACCGCTTACTCTATCATAAGAGAGGTGTAATTTAGGTGTATCAAATTTTGGCATTGTTGCCGGGGAATACAGTTGTCAATTAAGTTTGTGTTTGTTAATTGACCTTTGGTTAAGTTTCCTAAATTTTACCTTTGTTTGTTATTTTTGTTTTGTGTAGGGTGGTTATTGTGTATGGAAAGTACACAGAGATCGGGTGCACCGTAATTACTAGTACATCCAGAACCATAGTTGATTGGCAAAATGGAAGACCCCCAAGATGTTGAAAGACTAGCCGTTCTGGTTAGAGCTTAACTTAATCAGTAGAATAACGGCCAACCAGCGCATCATCCTAATCCTGATGATGATGATTTAGGGGATGATGATTAGTTAGATCCTATCAACCCAAGTCGTGCAGAGAATGTGGATGCACCAGTGAATCAGAATATGAACAGGAATTGTCCCTTCAGGGCGAGGCAAGATCAACAACCGATTTGATCTTAACGATGATGAGGATATAATAGATGGAGCAAGTGCAACCGGAGCTACTATTCTTCTACCTCTAGCACCTAGAGCTAAATTTAATATTACCAGTACGATAATTTAATTCCTTCATCTTAAGGGTTTGTTCGGTGGTCTTTCGAGAGATGATCTTAATATCTATTTGGTGATCTTTGTCACCATTTGCAAGTCATTTGATAACCCAGGAGTGGGTCAGAATGCTATTCGCTTGCATTTGTTTCCGTTGTCTCTGTTTGGGGAGAAAATATTATGGCTTAGTAGACTGACTCCCGATTCTATAACCAACTAAAGGCAGTTGAAAAAGGCTTTCCTAAAAAGGTTCTTTCCACCTTCCAGGAGGGTATAGTTGAGGGATGAGATCAACAACTTTTGGCAGCTTCTAAATGAAGCTCTTCACAAGACCTGAGAGAGGTTTAAGAAGAAGCTGATACAATGCCTGACCTATAGTATGATGGATATTAATTTGATAGAAAGTCTCTATAGGGCCTTAAACTCTATTACGAAGCCTATTGTGGATAATGCTGCAGAAGGATCATTTGTGGATCTTACTTTTCTAAAAGCCTCGAAGATGCTTGATAGGATGACTAAACAAAGTAGAGCTTGGATACAAGGTATTCTGTGGTAGCAAGCCCTACTATTTCTATTGGTATGACTATAGAACAATGCAAGAAACAGGAGGAACATGATCAGGATATGGAATATTTGATGACGCAAATGGATTTGCTGACTAAATATTTATTATTTGAAAAAATAGAGAAGGTGAAAGTTGTTGCATCCCAAGGTAGAGCTGACTATGATTCTGAAGAAAATGCAAAATATCTAAATAATAAGGGGGGTTCCAAGGCAATATCCAAGGAAATCAAGGTCAAAACTATTATGACATGGCTGGCTACAAGGATAGGGATCAAGGAAACTGGAAGAACAAAAATGATCGGAGTGGACTATATGTACCTCTTAGAAGTCAAGATAATGTTGCGTCAAACTCTGGCAAAATATCCATGGAGGACATAATGGAGAATCCATTAAAGGGAGTTGAGGCTACCAACTCTGGGGTGACTATTATGAAGAGTGATTTGTCTTCCATGAGTCAGTTGGTAAATTCATACTCAACTTTTATCAAAGGTTGGAGCAATAAATAAGCCAACTATCAATAGAATTGAATTAGAGGAAGCACGGAACATTGCCTAGTGATACAGTTCAAAACCCTCATTATAATGGATCTTGCATGGTAGTTACCACATGGAGTGGTAAGGTATTACCAGGCCCTTCGGTGGGCAAAGCTATGACTGAAAATGTGATTGAAGAGGATGTTGAGCATGAAGAAAGTTATCTAGTGGAGTTTGAGAAACTGGATGGTATTGACATTCTTTCTAATCATCAGCAACTCGATGAGTTAGAAAAAAGGAAAAATAAGGAAAAAGAAGCAGTGGTGACTACTCTCCAATAACCACCGCCTCTCTTTCCTTATAGATTGAAGAAAAAGGCTGACGATACAAAGTTTAGTAAATTCATGGTAATATTGAAGCAGCTGACAATGAATATGCCTTTGGTGGAGGCATTTGAGCAGATGCCAGGATATGTTAAATTTATGAAGGATCTTGTGACAAATAAGAGAGTCATAAGCTATGAACCGATGGATAATATCCATAATTATAGTGCTATTTGTACAGGATCCTTGGTGCAGAAGAAGGCAGACCCAGGAGCATTCACCATCTCTTGTACTATTGGGTCTCTTGATTTTTCTAAGGCCTTATGTGATTTGGGATAGAGCATCAATCTGATGTCGCTATATGTTTATAAGAAGTTGGGTTTGGAAGATCCCACACCCAAAAACATGCGACCAGTGATAGCGGATAGGTCGGTAAAGAGACTAGTTGGTATTTTGTATGATGTGCTAGTAAAGGTAGCTAGCTTTATATTTCCTGCATACTTTTTTATTCTAGATTGCGAGGTGGATTTCGAGGTACCCATAATCTTGGGTTGACCTTTCCTCATAATTGAAAACATGCTTATTGATTTGTGAGCTAATGAGCTCTTACTAAGGCTTACTAATGATATGGTTTGGTTGGATGTGTGCCAATCTATGAAGCATCATAAGGAAATGAGTATATTCTCTATTGTTGATGCCTACTATGAGGATGAGCAGGAGGTTCCGATAGAATAGAAATATGCCATTGATCCCTTAGCTGCAATCCTGATGAATTTTGATGGTGAGGGCATTGAAGAGTATGGGGAGACTATTTGTGCTTTGACAGGGATGGGATCATACTTTTATTCTCCAAAGAAGGTGGATCTGAATCTTAAAAAATGCCCAACACCACCGGCTAAGCCATCTATTGAGGATCCACTAGTGTTAGAGTTGAAGGAATTTCCAGGTCACCTTCGGTACAAGTTTCTAGGCAGTGGAAACACGCTAACTGTGATTATTGCAGTAGATTTGAGTGAGCAGCAAGTGAGGGTACTTATTTCTATGCTTTGGCGATACAAACGGGCGATAGGATGGACTATCGCGGATATCATTGGCATCCATCCAGGTATTTGCACCCATAAAATTCAATTAGGGAAGATTGCACCCCAACCATCGAGTACCAACGCCGTCTTAACCTACCTATGCAAGAGGTGGTTAAGAAGGAGATCATCAAATGGCTTGATGCATGAGTTGTATATCCCATTTTTGATAGTAAGTGGGTGATCCTTATATAATGTATGCCCAAGAAAGGGGGCATGACTGTTGTAGCGAATAAGAAAAATCAGTTGATACCACTCAGACCTGTCACTAGGTGGAGAGTTTGCATGGATTATCGAAAACTCAACTCATGGATGTTGAACAACTATTTCCCAATGCCTTTTATGGATCAAGTGCTTGATCGGTTGGTGGGAAAAGGTTGGTACTATATTCTAGATGGGTATTCTGGTTATAATCAAATTTCTATAGCCTCGGAGGATCAAGATAAAATGACATTCACCTGCCCGTATGGTAATTTTACATTTAAGAAGATGTCGTTTGGATTGTGTAATGCAACCTCTTTCTTTCAGCGGTGCATGATGTCTATTTTCTCAGATATGGTTGAAGACACCTTGGAGGTGTTCGTGTATTACTTTTTTTTGGTAGGTGATTCTTTTGAGCTTTGTTTGGTGAATCTTAGTAGAGCCTTACAATGGTGTGAAGAATTTAATCTTGTTCTTAATTGGGAGAAATACCACTTCATGGTGAAGGAGGGCATTTTTCTTGGGCAGAAAATTTCATCCTAGTAGCTTGGGTGAGTAAGGATGTAAGGACAAAGAGGGTTATGTTTGAATATTGAGTTATTTTTACCAAAATTTATCCTCATCTAACCCCGAAGCCTCATTACAAGCCTATAAAGTTTAAAAAAAGACCTGCTTGGTCTTGGCGAATCAACTATAAGGGAGCGTTAGATGGTATGGGCAAGCCTATGGGTGTGTAGATTATGCATGTAACTTCTTTGTTGAGTATGAGACTTTAGACTGTGTCCGCAAAGATAATGAGTGGTGGACTTCATTACTGTGAGGGCAACTTGAGTTTTACTTAGTCTTGCTAGCCTCTGTAGGAAATAATTTCCATGATTGTGTGTGTGCTGATATTGAATCAATGCCAGTTGTAGATCCTGATGTGTTGAGCACATATGTGTCAAATGACAAGTGAATGGCTATACTAAGTCTAGTTCAGTAGTTGATTGCCTGTCATTGTATTGTTCATATTTGCAATGTGGTGCTGAGTTGCTTCAGGAAAAACAATTATCTTAAGTTGAGGGTGTTGATGTTTCGGCTTTTTACGAAACATTTTGCATTTTTTTCTTGGGAAAATTATGTTTTTTTCAAGCAACTAAAGTTGTATTTGACACTGGATTTGAGTGTTTTCCGGTTAAGGAGTAAACCACAGAAGAAACTTGGAAAAATTAGCATAAAAGGACCTCTGACGAGCAAACGGGCGGACTGTCAGTCATGCGATGGACCACCGGGGTGAACGTCAACACAAAATAGAAAGGTGGAACTGAGTGACCTCTGCGACAATCCAAGTGGCAGACCATCCGACTTTTGATGGACCGCCAACTTGGCTGTCAGGCCTAACCAGAATTCAGGATTTCAAGAGACCCAGCGACGGCCAAGGTGATGGACCGCTAGTCCAGCAACGGTCTGCTAACATAACCATCAGACCTGAACAGAACGTGGTATTTTGGGACATCCAATGACGGCCCGTGCGATGGACCATCAGGCATCCGATGGGCCGTCAGTCAGACCGTCAACTTAGACGCAGCTTTCTCTAAGTTTAAATTTTAAATCTTTTATACCTGGGAGTATATAAATACTCAGTAAGGGTTTATTTCTTTTATCTTGGATATTGTTACTTTAGTTTTCCATCTTTGAAACCCCATAACGTAGTATTCTATGAATCAAGCAAACCTTGTAGATCCAATCATACCATTTCTATTAAAGATTCAACAACTAATCCTTGTAACTTTTGTAAGTGAATTTTGAATTTATTTATGAGTAACACAAAGACTTTTTCTGTTTCTTCTATGGAGATGTGTGTCTAAGCTCCCATAGCAAGGGTTACGGGAGCCTTAATGTGAAAAACTAATTTGGGTTGTGATTCTAATTGAGTTCAATGGGTAATTGACATTGCATAAACCCTTCTTCATTTTAATAATTTTTCTTGGTTGGAAACTTGAAAGGTGAGCCCAAGAACATCACTTGTTTGAATAAAAAAGTGTTTGTTGGGAAAAGAAAGGGTTTACATGGAATCTAGAGGCTTTAATCTTTGGATTAATGGCAAATGCCTTAACAAGATTGACCTACATGAGAGAGTAGTTGAATAATCAATTCATTCTTTAAGTTTGAGAGAATTAAAGGATAAACTATCAATTTAGGTTGAGAAACTAATGGGTGAACAATAGGATTCAACTACTCTTGCAATTGAAGTTGTTCGTTGGAACTCTAAAGTTATTCACAACCCTAGCTGTTGAAGCATCATGGTAACCATAACTCTACTTTGTTTAATATCATTGAATTACCACTTGCAAAAAGAATCATTAGATGTAACAAATTTGTTGCAATTATTTATAATATAATCCATAAATCAAAACTCCTTTTATTCAGGAACCTTTAATCAACAGTTTGATAATAATCACAACACTTAGTGAACACGGTATTCCCTGTGGGATTCGACACCCAACCTAGTTGGGTTCTATATTTGACAGTGACCGTTTACTCTCTTGTAAGAGAGGTATAATTTGGGTGTATCACAATGCTAAGCTATGATTATTGTCCCTAATATTAATGCCATAACAAGATTCACAATAGTCACACATATTTATATCACACATAGAGTTCACAAAGCTTAACATTTTGGAGAGATATCATTTTTTCTCAAAACACATTAACAAACAAAATATGTCAACTACCTTTAGGTTACTTATTTTTCTCCTAATTAAATATAAAAAAAAACACAAAAAACACGATACCACCTAATAATGCCAACTCTACTATTATAATGCAGCCGACGGGAACAGAAACCTAGCAAGAAAAACCCTTGGTTGTGGTACACCTACCCCCAACTAAAGAGTATGCATTGCCCTTAATGCATAAATTCATGATAAATAAAGGAATAAAGACAAACTTAGATGCTTAAGGCGCCCAATCATGACATCTCATCATGTGGGGCCTTATAATATGCCTCATTCTCATCAATCATGGAACTAGAGGTGATCGGGATGCTCTCAACAACATTGGCACCAGTGATGGTCAGTGCACTCAATGGAATCTGACTCTCAAGAGGCAGTACTATGCCCCCACTCAAATCTACTACATCTTTAGTGTCAACAATTCGGGAGCTACCAACTCCCGCCCCCATCTCATGAAACCTAGCCAGATGATCCTATGAAATCTGTAGGTTAGCCACCTTTACCACCTATAAATCATCCTTGTCACTTCTCTTTTTTCTCTCTCTACCTCCTATTCATCAAATTTTTTTCCTTTCATGCCTAAATATGTGGCACATTATAAACCCAGATATCCTCAATGATTGGGAATATAGGGAATGGATACACATGCATATCCTTAATAGCATCTCATGCATACTTTCCTGATCTGGGGACTAAATATCAGCCAGCTTCTGGCGAATCTGCTGCTCAAATCTGTCAAATCGGGTCTGGAAACCCTAAATCTCAATACTGATCTCATTCTTCAGCCAACGATGCACCCCCTTCTCAATGTTTGCCACTCGTCACTCCAGTGTGCCTTGTCACTTCACTACATTAGTCAAGAACTCATATAGGACTAAAGCATTGCCATTGAGAAGTGACCTAGATATTGAAAGTCTCACAGTTGGAGGTGGAATTGGGTCCAGTGACGAACTTACAGTATCAATGGAGGGTTGAGGGTTAGAATGGGAAGTCTCTACAAGGGTGTCACCAAGATTGGAAAACACCAAAGAGTTAACATTCATTTTCCCGCTAGATTGGAAAGATGCCTGAAGAAGTGAAGCGTCCATATTAGCCTTCAAGATTGTGTTTTCATAATTTCAAATCAAACCCAAATCTGTGGTGCTATGGACTATCATAAAATGGTCAACACCTGATATCTTCGGTACCACCTCCTTCAGACAAATCTGCATCAATAAACATGGAAAAACATGTGTGATATTTGTACTCACAGCCCAGTCACAAATCTTTCTCACTATGATCTTGGCTACATCAATATCGTATCCCTCCATAATACCCTCAACCAGTGTAGCTCTTCGAGACTTAACATTTTATCTAATTTTATGGAACTCAGTTAATGGCGGACCACTATTCACAATGCCTAAGCAACAAAGTTCAAAGTGCCCTTCGTAATCTATGTTGAAGGGCCCATAATCCAAGGTGCTTCCTCTTTTACCATTGCTATAATTCTAAAAATCCACCTAAATAGCACAAATTTGTCATCTAACCCAATTTTTCCAGTCTTAAATTTTTGCATTTCATCTATGCGGTGATCAATCTCTGACGTATCTGTAGGAAACTGGAAATCTGGTCTGTGAAGGAATTAGGATATGGTCTGTGTCAAGATGTTGACCCAAGTACCATGGATCAGTACTGAATATAGAGGGTCACCACCCTTCTAAAACATCCCTTATGGAAAAACCGTCTTCAGCTCCATCTGATAAGCTGCATAAAATTCCTAAACCAATATTGGGTTGTATCTACCTAGGGCCCTCATAATCCACTCAAAATGATATTTCTTGAATTGGTCCTCAAACCCTGACATTTCGACATGACAATTGTACTCACTTTGGTCATAAGGTTGAACCCTCTCTTTGGCCTCTAGATGGTGGGGATGATGGAACTATATCACTTATATAAGTCCTAAATCTCGGGGTACCCCTACTAGTTAATGATGGGCACCGGGACTTTCTCAATCTATAGGGGTTGAGTCAATGGAATAGGATATATCTCTATTAGTGTACTCTCACTCGACTCTTCTTCATCTTTCTCACCATTCTCATTAGCATCCTCTAACCCATTATCTCAAATTCTTTATTTTTAGACCCACTGCCTGACACATCATCATCTTCTTCATTCTCACCCTCGAGATTTGATTCTAACTTCCCTCCATCTTCATACTAGGGTGGAAGTTTGGTGGTGACTAACTGGGGTTCTTTATTTAGGGCCTAGTCTGTGGAGGCGACATGTGAACGATTAGTTCCCCGAGGTAAGCTAGATCTTGGTTCCACCACCTCTGCTTATAGATACTCTTTTATGGATCTACTTAAATCATCATCTGTGGCCTTATCTCTTAGATATCGAGTGGAGGCATGAGCCTGACTCTTAGGTATTGTCTTGGTAGAGTCGTTTTTTTATGTTATTTGTACCTATGGAAACAAACACATTATTTACTCCTTAGAAAGGGAAATAAAAACAAGTAAAAACAACAAGTGTGAACAACAGTCAAGTACCTTACGGGTCACGCTACAACTCATTGTTAGAGGCAACGACTCATCTTGACACTTGTAATGTTATATGGAATGTGAAGGCCTGACTATAGTATACCCAACGAGTCATTAGGTTACCCGAAGACTCATCAAGTGACTCATATCCTAATTAGAACATTATTACTTAGTTATTATTCCGATCATGTCACTATGAGTCCACACTACGTGTCATATGGTGAGACAACAACTCATAGTGTATGTGTTAGTGTTACAAAAACACACTCATCCCAACCCACCCATGTTACCAGTGGTTGCGAGTTATGTAAGGACTCGTTAGGTTACCCTACGAGTAGTTATGAGTCTTGTAACATCTATAATATGGATTGTTAAGAAGGTTTGTTTTGCATTACCATTTACCATAGGGTACTTAGATTTCCCCAGCAATTTCAACAACAAATTTAACCTTAAATTCATTCCCATCTCAAGATCAATTTTATTTCATTATTATTTAGAAGATTCTGAAGAACTTAAAATAATTTTGTTTAGCCCTAGGCATTTAATCAACAATGGAATCCAAAACATTTTTCACTATTGCTTAAGCATGAATTTTGAATGTACAACATCTAATTAAAAATAGTTACTTTGAAAGTGGAGGAAGATATTCTTGGATACCTTAGAGTTTTGTGGCCTTGTTCTTGAGAAAGCAACTTATGGAGTGGTTTTATCTTGATTTTGAGGGTTTTGAGGGATGACTAAGGTTTTATTTAAGGTATTTAGAGTGATTATGAGATTGGAGGGACCCATGAATGTTCAAAATTAAGGGTAAACAGTTTTGGGATTTAAATCCTTTTTATTACCTGCGAATAGGGTCGGGTCAATCTATTGGGTCCGTGATGTTGAGCCTGATGATGACTCATTATAATGAATCATAGCCAGTGGTTATGAGTGATAGAATTCCTTCGTTAAGAGCTATAATCTTACATAGGTCTCCAATCATGATGACTCGAGGTGACGAGTCATGAGTCGCCATGACTCCAAAGACCACTTACCTTAGAGATTTCACATTTATTACTCTTGACAATTCTGGAGACTAGTCATAGGGAGTCCCTACAACTCGTAGAGACCTTGGAACCAAAATTTTTTTTGGTCTTTTCTACAATTTCTAGTCCTGCACACTGAACACACAAGTTACCACATATAATGAGTACAAAACAGGGGTTGCCACCTATGTGCGCTTGACTTAATGTCGTGGCATGACATTGCTATGTTGGATACTCAGACTTTACCAACACACCTATAGGTTTCCTCCCATGCAACACCTGATTTAACATCATGGCATGACATAGTTTTCATGGCCAATCATACTTCACCAAGGCTTATATCAACACATACTTTCACTTTCTTTATGTTTCCCATATAGTGCTTCACCCGCTGCCCATTCACCTTTAATGGGGAATCTCCATCTCACTTCAACTCAATAGCATAATGCTGGAACACTATACCCACAATGAATAATCCATACAACCTAGACTTTAGCTTTCATTAAAAAAAGTGAAGTATCGAATTATAAAATAGGACTATATCACCAGGCTCGAACACCCTTTTCTCGATATTTTATCATGATATAGCTTCATCTTTTTCATGTACAAAGTTGAACTCTCATAAGCTTGGAGCCGAAATTTATATAACTCATCCTTAAATTTGTTTCATCACTCCACTAAGAATTCAACTTTTTCAATTCCTATAATGTCATTTGCTCAAGTTCATTGGCAAGTGGCATTCATTTACATACACAAGTTTATATGGTACGAACCTATGGGGGTCTTAAAAGATGTCAGGTAGGTACAAAGCGCATCGTCTAGCTTTCTTGACAAATTGTCCTACTGACATTCACAGTCTTCACCAATATGGACTTGATCATGATTGGATACCTCAACCTGCCCACTCGTCTGAGGATGTTAAGGTGTTGTCACCTTATGCTTCACACCATATTTTTGAGTAGGGAATTAAATAGATGTTTACAGAAGTGAGGCCCACCATCACTAATAATAGCATGGGGAGTGCCAAATTGTGAAAAGATTTCCTTCATCAAGAATGCGGTGTCACTTCGACCCACATTGTTGGGAAAGTTCAATTGCCTCCTCCCACTTCATACATAGTCGACTGCCACTAGTAAATACTTTATCCCATAAAAACTCACAAATGGACCTATGAAATCAATACCCCATACATCAAAATACTTTAACTCTGAGATAGGCATCATGGGGAGTTCATGTTTTATCAAACTATTACCTTGACACTAACACTGATCATAGGCTTAGGCAACATCTTAAGCATCTTTGTAAATAGTCGGCAAATAGTACCCATATTGCAGAATTTTATGGGCTATATGGGTACAACCATAATGACCCCCAACTGGAGAAGAATGACAAGCCTAAAAAATGCTTATCATCTCCACGCCAGGAATGTACCTTCGAATAACTCAATCTGCACATAGCTAAAAAATATAAGGCTTATCCCAGGAAAACGTGCATACCTATGCATGAATCATTTGCATTGTTGAAAATGACAAGTCTTTCGGAACAAGGTTACTTGCCAAATAGTTGGCCAAATAGAAAACCAAGGGATTAAGTCTTGAGATGCTGCCAAGACCCACTCATATAGAAAAGTATCATCTATTTCAAGATCATCCCCTAATTTCAATATTTCCTTCTCTTCAAGGCGGGATAAGTGGTCTGCAACCTAGTTTTCAGTGTCTTTCCAATCTTTTACCTCTTAGTCAAATTCTTGAAATAAGAGTACCTAACGAATCAAACCCAGCTTCACATCTTTTTTGACATAAGATACCTCAATGTTGCATGATCAATATGAACAATGACTTTGGTCCTTATCAAATAGGACCAAAAATTTTTAGAAGCAACAACCACCGCGAATAACTCCTGCTTAGTACTATATAATTTTTCTGCTCAGGGTTTAATGCTTTGCTTGGAATAGTAGATGGGGTGAAGAATCTTCTCACGTAATTGTCCTGGGATAGCTCCTAAATCCATGCCACTCATATCGTACATCACCTCAAAAGGTAAGAACCAATTCGGAGACATAATAATAGAAGCTGAGATCAACTGCTCCTTAAGGCACTTAAAGGCCTTGAGACAAGAATCATCAAATATGAATTTCACCTCTTTCTCTAAAACTTTGCATAATAAATTAGCAATTTTAGAGAAGTCCTTGATGAACCTCCCATAGAATTAAGTATGGTCCAAGAAACTTTTGATACCATTAACTGAGACTAGCAGGGGTAATTTTTCAATAACTTCTATCTTTTCCTTGTCAACCTCAATACTCCTCTTTGAAATCTTGTGTACGAGAAAAATCTTTTTTTCTACCAAAAAATGGAACTTTTCCCAATTCAAAACCAGGTTGTAATCCTCACATCTTTAAAGTGCATTAGCTAAATGGGCCAGCCAATCATCAAATGATTCCCCAACTACCAAACAGTCATCCTTGAATACCTCAAAGTTTTCTCTACCATATCGAAAAATATTGGCATCATACAATACTAAAAGGTGGCTGGAGCATTGCAACGTCTGAGTGTCATCCTCTTGACTGCAAAAGTACCATATGGTCACATAAAAGTAGTCTTCTCTTGGTCTTTATTGGCAATAGAAATATGATTATACCCGAAATAATCGTTAAGAAAATAGTACCAACCTCTGCATACAAGTCTGTCTAGAATTTAATCCATAAATGACATAGGAAAATAACTTTTGTGTCCAAGTGTTCAACTTTTGGTAATTCATGCATACACTCCATCTAGTAATCTATCTCATAGGAAATAACTCATTCTTCTCATTTAGGACTACAGTGATCTCACCCTTCTTAGGAACACATTAAACCAGGTTCACCCACTTGTTGTCTGTAATAGGATAAACCACGCCTACATCTAACCACTTTATAATTTCTTTCTACACCACCTCTTTCATTAGTGACTTCAAATTATGCTAGTTCTAGATATTAGGCACATAATCCCATTAAAGATAAATTTTATGAGAAAAATCTCAAGTAGAATCCCTACAATATCTATAATAGTCCATCCGATAGCTCTTTTAAATCTCTGCAATACTAAAATCAATGCCGCAACTTGTCTATACACCAAATCAGCTACAATTATGACCGACAAGGTATTATTGTCCCCCAAGAATGCATATTGCTAGTGAGAAGGGAGGGCCTTCAATTCAAAGACTGGTGACTCCTCAATAGATAGTCGAGCTGGCAGAGTTGCCCTATTCTTCAAGTCAAGATCTATCTTTTTGGTGCATATGAATAAGAACCACTACCATAGAGTGCGCTCACTATCTCATCATATTCATCAATGCCATCATTATCAAAGTTAATGATCATTACCTCTAGTGCCTTAACATCAAGTCTCTTCTTAATGAGCTCACTCACTGCATCATCCTCAACAGTGTCTATCATAGACACCACTTTCACATCTTTTAACTACCATATTGACTGACCAATATTAAAAGTAGCTTGTTTGTCATTGAGCTTGAATTTCATATGTCCCATCTCTATGTTAACCAATGCCCTACCCACGGCTAGAAAGGGCCTTCATAGGATAATAGTAACATTGAAATACACCTCATAACCAAGGATTATGAAATTAGCTGGGAAGATGAAGGAAACTACCTTTACCAAAACATAACATAGTATACCACCTAATTTCTTCACAGTCTGGTCAACCATCAATAATCTCACCAACGTCAGCTTAGGTGTCCCCAACCCCAACTGCTTGTACACCACTAGTGGCATCAGATTTATGCTAGCTCCCAAGTCACACAATGCTTGTGAAAAATTTAGAGACCCAATAGTACAAGGAATAGTGAAAGCTCTGGGGTCCTATTTCTTCTTAACTAAAGACCGAGAACCAATAACACTACAATGGTGTATATTATTAGCGATCTCAAAACTCATTATCCGCTTCTTAGTAACCAGATCTTTTAGGAACTTTGCATAGCCAAGCTTCTACTTAAATTCTTTCACAAAAAGAATATTTAAAGAGAGATCCTTCCATATTGAAATGAACTTCTAATACTTCCCTACCTCTTTCTTCTTCTTCTTCTTCTTCTTCAATATTTGAGGAAAACATGGAGGAGGTCATGGAATGGTCTTATCTATAGGCTTGACTTCCTTCCCTTTATCGTTATCCTTATAAACTCATTTATCAACACCCAACAATTTATGTGATAACTCGCCACTAGTCACCAATTTTTCAGATCTGCTTTGGGTGCATCATCAATATCAAAACGTCATCCTGAACCTCATCAACTATAGGAATAGGAGGATTATTAGTATTCTTACCATTTCAAGTGGTGACGGATAGGTAGTGACTGTAGTTCTTCAAATTCTGCACAGTATTTCTCAAAAGAGTTCCTAGTTGACGCTGATTCAAAGTAGCTAATATTTGACCAAACTACTGCTCAAGCTACTTTGTAGCGGAATACAATTCAACATTCCTTCTTAGTCCCAAAATATTTACCTTAATATCCTTAAGGAAACTCTCTTGATTCTTTGGCCCCTTAACCAGCTTAGTCAGTAATGCTTACATCCTTGAATCAGTATCACAGTTCCCTGGAGGAATATATGCACTTCCCTTCTCCTTATAGTCATCCTTTCGCCTACAGTCACTATCTCTCTCTGCTTTAATCCCTATATCTATCCCTATAATAGTTTTGACCTTGATTCTCTTGCCTTGGTTTAAAATTGTCTTGATTAGAACCTTGGCCCTTGGCTAGGAAATTCGCCACCTCTCTATCCAGGTACTCTGCCTCTTTCTCAATATCTGAATCATATAACTTAAGATCTTTACCTTGTATGCCACAACATTCACCTTTTCTGAACTCAAAGTTATGAATTTCTTGGTCAATAACCCAATCTCTATCTTAGTTGTGCAATATCTCGAGCCACTATATCATATATGTTTCTCTACTTGCTGAAAGCACCAATATCATAAGTATTGGCTCCTCTTTCGTACTTTCAGGTATGCCACCCTCAATTGTTCATTGAGACCCAGTCTAAAATTTCCAAAGCTAACTCACAATGTAGGCTCATAAAAGATCCACCAGTAATTGTATCTACAATAGCTTTGGTATTGGCATTCCAGGGCTCGATAACATATTTCAAGCAAATTCCTCCTTGAAATCCTGTGATTAGGTACCATTAACAACTTCTTCTTGAACCTCAACTATACCATGTATAGTGGTTGAGAATGCAATTACTTAAAATTATTGGTATCGTCCTTCAATTGTAGAATTCTAGAGGGCGGGAAATATTGGTCCAAGAACTACTTCTGCAACTCATTCCAATTAGTGGTGGACCCATGTGGTAGTTCCCCTAGCAATAATATTATTTCACCTATTAGAGAGAATGGTAACCACCTGAGTCTCAAAGCTTCCTGACTAACCCCATGTAAATTATATGAAGTACAGATTCCCACAAAATTCATGATGTGCATGTTTACATCATCAGTCGAAAAACAAGCAAACACACCCTTAAGATTTATCAACTAAATCATATACTTGTACTATCAAACCTGAATCCTTGGAGTAATTCAGAAGGAATAATGGATCCTATCTTTATAGGCTCAACATACCACAAATCATTCTCTAGATCATCATATGCTAGCAAGTACCGAAAGGCTGGGGGTATTTGGAAACTATATCTTCTACCTCTGTCGAGTTTTTCTTGATGCTCTACTTCCTGCCTCTATCTTTCCTCTTGAGTTGAATAATGGGAAGTATCATCCCTCCTCATATTTACTTTATTTAGTAATTGTGAAGTAGTTTGTACAGATATCTCTTAAGCACCAAGTGGAGGTAGAGGATACAACTCAAGTGGATCATCTTAAGGAAGCTCATAATGAGATTCATAATTGTGTTCCGACATCATACAATTTTGTGATAGGGTTATTTCAAGATCTATATCAAGTGGGATCAAGGGATTGTCTTGACTCCTAATACTGGGAATACACCAGCATACAACCCAAGAAAAATAGAAAGTAAAACCCAATAATGTCAACAAACTTTGTTAATTAATCCGTAATTGTATTCCCCAACAAATGCTCCAAAATACGATTTCGCCTAAGTTATACCTACAAATAAATCACAACGTGGTCACTGCCAAATATAGTAATCCAGCATAGGCTGGGGTCAAACCCACAGGGAATAGGCTGAATATCTCTCACAAATTTGTTAAAGTAGCCAGAAAAATGCAAAAAAGTAAATAGAGGAATTTAGTGAGAAAAATATCAAGAGTAACAAATCTTGGTTGCTTTTGGGTTGAAATCAATCTGAGATGAATACTAGGACTGTGTTTCCCTAACTTCTTAACTCCGTACACTTATCGTGCTTCATCAAACTAACTCAATGCCTTGCATGCTGAATCTGATAAGATATGTATCACCAACCATCTTGTGAAAGCCTTTGGTAAATTCACTCTTCACCTTGTAAGTCTCAAAGTGTCGCCTTACTAACCCTTGTCTTTGATCCCAGTTTAACTATCTCCTTTTGTGTGTCAGGTAAATTAGAAGAGGGTTGGTAGCCTCGAATTACTATTGTGATTTTTTTTCTTAATCTCAACCTTTCTTAGGAAGATGATCTCGAATACAGGAAAGTTCTTAACTTCTGTGGAAGTTAAGAAAGCAATCAAACCAAAGATTATCACAATACATGCATAAACAAGGACCTCGCACTTCCTCTACTTCATTATTCTGCCAAGGTTCTCACAACCCTGTTTAGGTGGTTTAGATGCTCATGTTTGCAAGAACATCCATAGAATTTATCAAAGAAAGAATACAAATAAACTGGCAATAACTATAGAACAAAACCTAGAATCTCAAATTAATAATTAATCGTAAAATCTAAGAATAATGGACTCCAAGATCAAAAGTCAAATATCAAAATCAATATAGAGTTGTGAATGTAAAGAGTGTATACAAATACAAAAACATCAAAAGAGTATTTATAGTTTAATAAAATAATTTAGAAAACCTAACCAAAACAAAATAGGAAAATAAGGTCGGGAGTGGCTAGGCCTTAAGCAACGAGTTGTCTAAACTGACAACAACTCATTGTCAGCTTCGTTTCTTGTTTTTTGTCTTCAATAGTAACTACTCATCATGTATCCCTATGAGTCGTTGGCTGGAGTCGTCATCTCTCTGGTGAAATTTCTTTTTTTGGATCCTTTATGTTTATGCTCATAACGATAAGCACTACGAATCGTATCCTAACACTATGACTTGTCATCAATCTCATCTTTACTAGGCTCTAACTTGTAATCTCTCGGGATATTTTACCATGTGTTCTCAGAATGATTTCTCCCTATTACTTGTAGTCAATCCCTACGAGTCGTAGCCAGCTTTAACTTTATTCCTCCTCTCAGAACTTCTCACTATTCTCCTAAAGACTTGGGCAATGAGTTATTTAGTCACCTAATGACTCATAGTCCAGGTTGTGACCACTTTTTGAAGCTTTTTTCTCATCTTGTTCTAATCCCTTCCAACCCCATTTTCCTGCAACATAAACACAAACACCCATTATCTCTATCAAAATGGCCGAAGTTCTTGCATATTTTCACAGTTTTAAGCATCAAAAGTTCCATGAAACCATGGCACATCAAATCTCACCAACACCTAAATACCATCCCATCTCTAGAATAATATCATAATCATACAATGAAATAGCTCAATCTATGAAGAGGGTAAACCTAGCCTACCTGGACGTCAAAGGAAAGCCTAAAAATCCACTAAACCACTGATTTTCCTTTTCAAGAAGCTTTCGTGAGGTGCCGCGCCATTGAAATCCCAATTTACTCATAAAAAAGGAATAATGATACCCATATAGCACTATTGTGCTTCCGGTCCAAAATTACGTAAAAATTTAAAGTGGGGCCCATTTATGGAATCCCATTTTCATAACAAACCCAACGTCCCTTAATGCTCAAAGAACATTTACCCTAAAAAATGGGTAAATTTTTGAGCTATAATCGTGCTACAATCAAGCCACCAACCTTTTAGGGATTTTAGAAAAAAAAATGGAGAAATTAACCATGAAAACAATGGAAGCTTACCATAAATTTGAAGAAGAAATGCATAAATTAACTTTACTCAAGATCCAAAATTACCCATCAATGATTCTCCCAAGTTTTCCACACTTTTAGGGTTCACAAATCTAGAGAATGAATGAAAAATGGTGAAAATAAGGCTAAATGGGTTATTTATACACTTCCCAGGTGTCGTTTAAGTAGTCACTGAGTCACTTAAGAGACCTATTATCTATTATGCGATATTGGTATTTAATGCCAACTATAACTTAAGCAACCTTCAGCCGCTTAAGCAACCATCTATTAAGTTCCAAAGGCATCGCTTAAGCAATACCTAGTAGGCTTAGCCAGGTCTCTTAAGTGACTAGCATGCCGCTTAGGCGGCATTCGCTTAAACAACCCAGGTGGCTCTTAAGTGATGCACCAGCATAAGATAAGACTTGAAATTTTTATAAAGTCTCTACCGAGCCTTCGGGATTCATTCAGAGTCCCGTAGACGAATAACGTTACCCTATAAAATTCAACATTTCAGACTCAATGATGTAGTTAAAATTTTTATCCGAGGTCGTTTTAATGAAAAATGGATCCCACACCCATGTGCCATTTTAATTAACTTCTGGACAATAGCCTAAAATGAGCCCTGGAACCTTGGGACCCAGAACAAGGATCCTTCTAATCTAAAATCGATGTTACGGAGCTACTGGAATAGTTAGAATTAGCATACTAGGTCATTTGACTAAAATTTTTGCCCGATAGCCAATTTGAACCAGCGAAGGCTTCAAAATAGGGAATTGGCTCTAAAAATAAAATGAACTGCCAATAACCAAACTATCAATTCCAGCAAGTCATAAATTACTTGCTCAGCTATAGGAAAGAGTAAAATGCAAAAATGAGAGGAAATACAGAAAATAACCTATCGGGTCATTACACCCTCAACTGGCACACAGCCTGCTACCAGTGTAGTGGGCTAAGTTGACCCTTGTTTAACTTGACCCAAAACTAAATAGGCAAGGATACTTTCAACATAACCTTGTGCTAGGGTCTTATATGACCTTAATACATATCAAATGCATTCCCATACTTACAAAATTTCTCCCAACACTTATGACAAATGTGAAGCACATTCCTTTACTACAGATATTTTTAGTAGCGACAAAGCGAGTAATTATAACAAATACCAATTTACCATCCGTTCAACCCCAAATTGGCATTGGTTAAGAGAAGCACGAGGTCAGAAATTAGAAAGGCACTAATTTCAAAGTTGCTTATGCAACAGCCTTCTTACCCACTCGCTATTGTTTATCAACTAAACTGCCCCAAATCATCCTTGCCCTTTTTCAAAATGGGTTTTTGAAATAATGAAACATTTTGGGGAAAATTCTGATATAATGATGATTTACCCCGCTATAGAAACATTGATCAAGCTATAGCGGGACTTTTTTTTCTTTAGAGTATATCGCTATGAGTGACACGTACATCACTGTAGCAACATAGGCAAGGTAGAATATCTGGTTTTCTTCCAAACTACCCCTTTCCATAACACACTATAAATCCAAGATATTTTAAACTAACCCTTTTATGACAAGATTGATACTAGGGGTTCTACTCTCCCAAAATCAATTGTGGCAAGTACTATGGGCTCCTTATTGTCCTAGATAACATAAAATCAAGTTAAACTTTATTATATCTACCTAATGCATTCTCGGATTAGCCTAGACCGTACTTCACTCAAATTTCATCCAAGACTAGCCTAGCCTGAAAATTGCAACTCCCAACTCGAGTAAAATCATAACCCAAATTTTTGTATGCTAGACTTATCTATTATCACACAAGGACAACTATACTCCTTTACCCCACAACTAGCTTAACGTTAGTCGAATTATCTACTCAACATACCTCAATCACTCAAGAAGAAATAACAATCAAGTATTATCATGATCAACTAAAGGGACAAAAATATTAAAGAGTAAATCTAATAACCCCACTCCCTCACCCGATCGTACAACTAAAAATCATTGATCTTAATCAAGACATCTCATTGCAAGGACCCTAGCAATTCAATTATGTCATTCTCAAGGGATACTAATAATCGATAATTATTGTCAAATATTAAATATATGAGCAATGTCAAACAAAATAAGCCAATGAAAATTTATTTTATTAATAAACATATGGGTGACTATTTCAACTAATAGACAACCATAATTACTCTTTCACAATTACAAGGGCACTTGATCACATCATAATCCCATGATTTCCTTATCAACTACACATTATCATCACAATGCAAGTAGTTACTCAATCAACAGTAAAAATAACCAAGCCTAATAAAGTATGATGTGCAAATATATATGTTACTTAAAACAGGCAACACCACTTTCGTCAAACATTTATCTTTCATGCCAAGGTATACTATATCTACCCTTTCATTCGATTAACCTAAAAATTCAATCATCAATTAAATATCCATATTATCACAAAATACAAGATCAAAACAAATTTTTCTTAAGTCACAATCATCTTACTGCAATTTCCATTATAAAGCAATAATAGCCTTTTTTCTATGTTTCTTATTTACCAACTAATTGAAATGAGAGTTTCCATAATTCTATACTATTTATCCCTTACCATTTTATCAATGATAGGATATGTCCAATATTTAGCATACAATTTTCCTTTTAAATCACATAATAACAGTTTTCTTTTGCCATTAACACATAGTCAAGTTATGACCTTTCACAATTTATGAAATTTACAATAATTCAACCAACTACAATTTACATAAGTTCCAAGGCATTAACCTTGTGCACCAATTTAAATTTTTACGTTACTACCAACAAGAATAGAAACAATCATAATCAAATTCTATAACATACCCACCACACATGGCTACTTGCAACATTTATCTATCACTAATTCAAAGTTAATCAATTAACTACTGATCACAAACACATCTTATATTACACCAATAAAGTTACAACCAACCAATTTTATCATAATTCATATGACAATCATAAGTTACAGTTCTTATAAACAAATACCAATTGAAAAAAAAAATAGGTTCTAATGGAAAACTCCTCAAGATACGAGTTAGAATTGGCTAGATTTTAATTATGATTGTAGAGATACCAATTGGATTCAACTCATACAAGCAACTATACAAACTGCACGAGAGGAAAGAAAAAAGTGTAATAATTTACTAGAATGCCTGATAGCTTCCTAAAGATTAAATGTGGATGTCAACACACCAATTCGCGGGACTCTACTCGACATTTTATCTTGTATTGGGAGATATGTAACCTGGCTCTGATAATAAATTTTCATGACCCAACTTACTGGATCGCTGGAGCACCAACTCTAATCCACATAAATAAGAGAACCCCTTACCACCCTTTTAACAATAAATGCAAAAGTCTTAAATTAAGTAACATAATACCAAATCCTTATTACAAAAAAAAAATTACAACTACATATGCAGAAAATAAAAACTATCCAAGACCCTAGTCTAAACAGGTACAAGAGCTTCCAGCATAATGAAGGACAAAATAAGAGATAACTTCAGCCTTGAAAGAGAGGAATAGAAGCTATTGTAGATCACCATCCACATCATTTGTGAAACATCAATTGATCCTACAACAAGACTATGTCCCAAAAAAGAATATAGAAAGAGTAGTATCAATTAAAATAACTTGTACTAGTACATATCATCGGTCTACCAAGATTAGATCACGTAAACACAAGATAGAAATCACAAAAAAGAAAATGTGACAACTTATATAAAAATTCAATTTGTAACACTTTCATCCATTTATGTTATCTTTGTGCCTTGTTTTTAGAAAGAGTATTCTATTCTTATTTTCGTTGATCATTCATCACTTGCACATCAAGTTTATCAATCCTAACTCTAAATTGTTTAACCTTAATAGTTATTAAGTCAATCTTTTTCACTTACTCCTCAATTAGGCTCAATGATAAATGAAAACCAATAATTATCACCTTGTAACAAATACATCCATGAACGTGCATTATGATAAGCACCTCAAGTTTATGATACTTAGCCATTTCAAATCACTCTAAAACTTCAGTCAAGTATAAGTCAAGAGACAAAAAGTCAAGTCAAATCATGACCAAGTCAACAACCTTGACTCCGACAATAAGAATCCCAAAATATATGTCAAGTAACTAGATGATACAAGAATCTCAAATATATAAATCAACATCACAATTTGGTTCACTAAAAGAACCCACAACAACAAACATAATATAACTTGGTCCACTCATGGAACCAATATAAAAGGTAATAATAATAATGATCATATACCAGGTCTACTCAAGAAACCGTCACATTCATATATACCCTAAACACATATGCTAAGGGTCTTATAGGTGCACCCACTAGTTATGACCTATAGGGGACAAGCTTTATCCATGTACCAAAACCCAGATATCAAGTGTCTGCCAACCTTATTCTACTAAATTTCTGTGAAGATGCTCAAATATTGGTATATTTCATAAATAACCAACATAATATTACAGCAATCACAAAAAATAATGATAACAATCAACAGTTGTAAGAACCACAAGCTTTAGATATAACTTCACTGAATGTGTTTGCACTTAGAATATCATTTAAAAATTACCTTATTCATTTCAACAGTAGACAATCACCCAAACACTTGGTCAACTCGAGTCAATCATTTCAAGTAAATAATGACGCACCCCCTTTTTCTCTCAAAAAGCAAAATTTGTTATGACAGCTCTTTTTAGATAGTTTAAAGAGAAGATTTGTCACCTAATAAATTAAGGTGCATTAGGGCACCATTCTAAACTAATTACAAATTTATTTTATTATTATTTAGTCTACATCACTAGAAATCAAATAAGGGTTCAAGTTACCTCAAAAGAAAGGTGTTAAGCGCCTTTCGAGGTCCACAAATATGAGTTCTAACCGAATCTATATGTTACATGGGGGATTTTATGTGATAAACAAAAGGTCGATTATCTTTTATTAGCTTAGTTAATAACTAAGTGATTAGACATGAAAAATAATTATGTATCTAATTAATATAGACCTGTGATAAAGGATTAAGAAGAAGACCATACTCATTAATAAAACATATATAAAAAGGAAAATATGAATAAAGATATTAGATAAGTGAGAAAAGAGAAAGGACACAATAGTCTAACCGAAATGTTTAACAATTTTTAAACGACCACAAAAAGAACATGTAAGAATTTTTAAAAAAAATGGTTGAAGACCAAAGAGATTTGGACAAGGGTTAATTTTATCATTTTCGGATCAGCGTCGGCTAATTAACAAATAACAATATCATATGCTGTATTGTAGTAATTTTCCTGGGTCAGCTTCCATCATTTCTTAGTAGCATTTATATAATAGATTATTTCAGATCAAAGGAATAAAGAAATAAAAGAAGATGAAAAAGGGCTAGGTTGGACAACCCTTAACTACTCCTAAATCCTTGAAAACTCCCCATCTCATCTAAATGCTAATTATTAACCTGTTAGACAAATAAAGATGCCAAACCATACCCAGAATCCAAAAACACGCATTTGGCAGCCCATAACTGACCTTTGGCACTATCGAGATCCTAAGGATCTCAAGGATCCAAGGCAGGCTCACGCCAAAGGGGTCATGAGATGCACAAAGGTTGTTGTTTGATTCCCACAAAGAGAGAACAAAGAAAATATTCTATATCATAGAAATATCTAAACATGATATACATAAAAAATGTGAACTTCGAATCAGCAGGTCCTTATAAAAATAAATAAACAATGAACAATATCACGGATGCCAAATAAGGAATTTCATATTCATACATTACTATTTAGAATAATGTAGGAAGTTTAATTACACAAAACTAGCATGAAATAAAATAAACAAGGTGCTTTGATAGAGACTGACCAGTTTCACAATAAGAATAATAAAGGGGAAAACATTAACAAATCACTATAAAAGGCCATTGATGATAATTAGTAGCAGAAATAGTACCAAAAAATAGAAGAAGCAGACAAGCATTTTTAAATGGGAGAGAAGTCGTTTAAAAAGTGTCCCGTATGAGAGAATAAAGATTGTTTATATAAACCTAGAATCGTATAAAGGGAGGAAAATATTCAAAAAAATCAATACATGGTATTAAAGAGGAGAAGACATATTTCCAATAATCAATTAAGGGTAGGAATCATGCTTGGTTATCATAATTAGGTAGGAATCACACTTGGTTACCATAATTAGGTAAATAATACTCAACTAACGAAATGAAAGGAAAAGAAAAATATTCAAGTTAATCAATTAATGAAAATATCTTTCCATAAACATGAAACCTAATGTTACCTTTAGTGTTAATTCAAATGAGTACTAGAAAAGGAAAGAAACTTGAAAAGGGGAAGAGTTAACATGAAAGGTACAATGAATCATCATATCCCGTCTAGTACCAAGACCATCAAATAAAGGGAGAAAATAACTTGAGCAAAACTCGCCAAAAATAACTCAATCATCCAATAATTTTGGATTTAAATAAGGGGACTGAAAATATAAAGGGTGCGAATATACTAGATTAAATTAGCTGAGATTCATCCTAAACAACTATCAGCTAATTTGCTAATAGGGTTTATTGTAAAAACCCCAATTATTTTGAATTATTAAACTCATAGTAAACTTCTTCATGAAAATAAATCAATAAGAAAGCATAAGATAGAAAAAAGAAATAGAATCAGTAACCAGTTCGAAATTAGGGTTAGCCCATGGTTAGTAGAAATTGGAGATTTTAACATATGTCAATCTAAGGCAATGGGAATGAATTTGATAGAATAAACTCAAAATTCAAAGCCAGACATTCTGAATTTTAACTACAAGAATGTGGTTCATAAAAAATAAACAAGAAGATCTTAAAGAGTCCAAGCAATAAACATAGATATTGGAACGAACATACTAGAGGTTTATTCATCACAAAATTAAAAGGAAAGCCTTGTAGATTAGTCAAAATATTAATGTCTTATGCGGGTTTCTTCTACATTGGTAAATTATATTTGACATGATCCGAACTAGGGCCTAGTCATGTCGGGTATCTCAAGTGCAATCAAGATAGGAGACAACCCCCAATACCCTACCATTAACGAACATAAAGTAAGCGCATAACCATACCCGAACAACAACAACCATATATCCAACCAATACCAATCCCAATACCAATACCATTACCAATGCTAACGCTAATACTAACACCGTTCATACCCATAGTAGTCTAACAAAGCCTCTAACCAGAATAAAAGAATATCCCATCGGGACATGTCCCTGACCATATCCAAAACCAAAACCAAATAAATAAAAATAATAAAAAGAAGTCCATAGCATAAAATGGAGTCTTTTGGAGTATAGAAGCTCACCGCTTCAATCTAACTCAAAGTTGTCCCTGAATCCAAGTCACTGAGTAGGAGCAATGGTAGTATGGTTGATACCTGCACGCATGGGGATACAACACCCAAAGATAATTAGCATAGTGAACGCTAACATGTAACTCAGGGATAAAGATAAAATAATACCATTATTCAAAACCAAATCAAATAACCATATGCAATCACATATATACATATATATATATATCATGTCGGGATAGAAAATAAGGTTTAGCATGCATTTAAAATCTTAACCTAGATTGTGTAGCTTAACCGTCATAAAAATCCACCGAAGGGCTATATGGTTTCATCTTTCCCTACTGAAATGACCCCGATACGTGTTAGCCGCACGAACCAATAATATCAAGGAAGACCAGGGAATGACCCGACCCCACGTTAAACAAAGATACAACCATATCAATAGTGTGAACCATGAACACATTTTATCAAGATCAAACCTCATGATGGCAATCACGAGTTTCTAGTGTCCGTCCTTCGATCTACACCTTCACGGCTAGCTATCATAACCCCCTTTATTGCCCAATTAAAGCCTTTACCACGAAATCAAACCACCAATTCCAAGAGTCAATTGTTAGGCATTATAAAGTGGTATCATCATACCAACTATATCTTACAAGCAACGTCACCAGCTAATAGTTAGGGGAGTCCTTCGTACCCCGCAGACTTCATTATTAAAATCACTTGGGGGGATTACTTCGTACCTCACTATGTTTTCAAAACCATCCTTAACCATTTAACAATATTATTTTTCCATGCATTAGTTTCAAGAAATAGTCAAACCAAACACTTTGGGGATTCCATTGTACATCTAGTTCAAATTCCCACCTTTTTTTATAACTACTAACCAGTTTTACAAAACAAGGTTTGGGTTATAACTACTTAAAGAGTCACAAGTTTAAAGAAATTTACCATTATCAAGTTCAACCACCATCCCATGCAACCTCATGTTCAAAACCATAATTAAAACAACAAAAGCCGTAATTAAACCATGAGAAACAATATTCATCCAAGAATAACCAAAATTCCTAACCGTTATTTAAAAATAATAACAATACCATGAAAACCATACATTAAAATATATGCCTTGAGTAAAATAAAAATAAGGGATGAGTAATATGTCTTAGACACCAAGAAGTATGGAGATAAATTGCCCTTGAAAGCCTTAATTGATTAGCTTGATGAAATCCTAAATTTTGCTTGAACAGAGATTTTGAGAGAGAATTTGAGTGTTTTATGTAGAATAATGTGCTAATAAAGTCCCAAATAAAGTTTTAAGTCATGGTATCAAAGGGACTTAAAGTGGAAAATGTCCAGAATGCCCCCAACTTAAAAGTTGTAAAAAGGTCGCATATGGTTTCATCGACCCCTTCACTAGTGACCACAACATATGACTCGTACCCTTGAGTTATCACCAAGATAGTGAATTAGACATCCATATACTATCCATCATACGACTCCATGATTCCACGTGTGACCTGACTATACGACTCGTATGGTCTAGTCATATCCAATAAAGAACCCAAGGGATTGGATACTAGATATCATACGACTCAACCCTACCAGTCGTAACCTATCATCATGACTCTTAGTGATCCATTTATACTCAGAGCTAAGCCAAGCCACTAAGTTACTAATTTGATTAAGGATTGTCCTAACAACTCGTCAACACCTAGAATGACTCGTACCACCAACCGAAAACCCAATCACCACCCATTGGACACCTATTGACTAGGGTCACCTGACCCATACCCATACTATACAACTCGTATAATGAGTCGTCAACAGCTCAATGAGATTAAGTCTCAAGAATTTTCCAAGAGAAAAAATCTAGGGTGTTTAAATATTTTTTAATATCGATTGGGAAAGTTAAGAATTAGATTTTACTTGATAGTGGCTCACTGGTCATTACCTCCAGTGAGATAATGGGAGAGGGGGATGATAAGATTCATCAACTAGATTATTTCGGCGCAGTGGTGGTAACAAAATGAGGTAGAGAGGGATAACGGATGGTTGCATAGTGGTGTTTTGTGATGGCTAAAGCTTATCGGCATTTAATGGAGTGATAGAATGGTGGTTTTCAATATGAAGCATAAGAAATAGTAGGATGAGTTGTGGGTGGATGGAGAGGATAAATGATTTAGGTTTAGAAAGGGGTTGATTTAAAGGAAAATTGAAAAGGCATTAATCTCAGTCATTGGATCAATCTTGATCAATGATTGGGATTAAAAATTGCAAGATAGATTTGGTCATGGGTTGAATTATGGATCAATTAGAATTGGGTTTAATTTGGGACCAATTGAAAATGACTAGGATTTAAATTTGAGCCAACTGAATTCAATTTTGGCAAAAATTGGTGTAAATTAGATAGACTTGGGCTAGGAATTAATTAAATTAGGTAAATTTAGTTGAAGGCTACTGTTTGATAAATATAGTAACAAATAATAATAATAATAATAATATAATTAACCAACATCATAGAAATCATTATTCTCGTATTAATTATGAATAAATTATGTAAGCAAAATTAATGTACATAATATATTATTTAAATTCTACGATAATAATAAATTGAAATAAATTAGCCACCTGTAAATTATGAATGAAAATCTATGAAATTCTACAATTTTAATAATAACATTAATAATAAGAATAGTAATAATAATAATAGTAAAAGATTGTGTTTGTGAAGTATGAGTATGCACTTTTGCCAAAATAACTTAATAAATATTAACAAAATTATGTAATATATTGTATTAAAATTAATAATTATATATACTATAAAAAATTAAATGATAAAATAAATTACATACGTCAAAATTTATTTGATACTAAAACAATAAGTAAAGAAATATTAATACCCAAAACTAATATGTAATGACCTGATTTTTAGTGATCTGTGTGAAATACTTATTTGTGTGTGGTTTGACCATTTTACCCACCTCGTGGTTGTATTTTGGTATTTCTAGAGTGTGAGGATGATTGGCATAATTTTCAATGCATTTTGGTGTTATATGTGTGAGATCGTGATTTTCATGGTTTTAAAGGTTTATTATTTACCTTTGGTCAACATCTTTTGATCTATGCATCAAATTCTAAAACAGACTATGCTAGCAGATCCAAAACATCAATTTTGGGTTGGTAACATGGTTGTTGTTATTTTATGGCTTTTGTATCTCATTTTGACCCTCTGTTCGAAAAGTTATAAAAATAGGCCTCCAGGGCCAATTTTATGAAAATAATATTTTTTCAAAAATTTGATGTCGCCATTGTGCCTGGAGCATCAAATTTGATTGGGTAGAATAGTTTGATTGCATTCTCGATATTTTGAATGAATTTTTAGGGGTTCATGGAGACTTGGAATTTCTAAGTCTCCACAACTTGTGCACCACTCAGCTGGTGCAGCCGCCAAAGAAACACTTTGGATGCTTTAGCGGTAGGCGCTAGAGCACCACTTGGTCGTTATAGTGGCCTGTTACCAACTGGGCAAGGATGTTTTAGCGTCCCTCATCCTCTTTAACGGAGGGCGCTAAAGCAGCCTTTGTCCGCTATAGAAGACTAGCCCACATTGGTGGGTATCATTATGCGGTACTTGACCATTTTATCGGTGAATTTACCATTTTCATGAAAGTGTCCTCTTGGCCACTTTAGCGACACCTAGAACCTGGGTATATAAAATTCTTTTCTCATTTTCATCACTATATTTTAGAATTAGAGATTGAGGTTTTGAGTTTTTGAGCTACTTCTTTCATTTTTTTTAACTTGAATAAGATCCAAATCCCTATTTTAACCATTTTCCTTTGATTTTTATCGTTAAACCTTGTTAAAAGATGAATTCATAGATGAAAATTGGGAAGGCCTAAATTAATGATTCTTCAATTTAAACCCCAATTTCAAATTATTTTTTCTTGGGTTTTCTCCCCTGAGTTTCTTTAATAATGAAAAATATATTTTTGAACAAAAATTTCAATTTTACCCTTCTTTTTTGTGAACTCGTTTCGCGGGTCCATTTTGACCACAACCCAGAATGGGAAATATGGCTACCATTCGTTTTATTGTGGCATGTAGATTCAATATGTTTATGTTTTAGTTGATTGCAAGTCCTTTTGTGAGGTGTAATCTAGGGTTGAAGTTTTGCTTATACCAAATTTTGGTATTTGAGGAAGGTTATGACTTAACTTTCTTTAGACTGTATGAGTAGCAAACATTGGTTTAAAATCATGCTATGGGTATTGAACCAATTATGAAAATGATGTTGTTATTGTGTTGTACTCGTGTGAGGGCATGTAATATTGTTATTTGGTGTTTTTGAGAGATTATCTATTATGTGAGACTGTGTGGGGTCTTATATGATGGTATTGGCCGGATATTTTAATAATTGAGTGTTATCCTTGGTGTAAAATTATCTAAATTGGTAATTGTGTGGTATCAAATATGGTATATCTTACTATGTTGGTATGTGGATTATGTTGGACTATGAAGAACTGGTTTATTGACTGTATTTTTGGCCCACACACTTGGTATATTGTTTTGAATTAGAAATTATCATTTGGTTGGTTGTGAGCATTGAATCCCTATATCATATTCATTCATGAAATATTTGTACCACTGATGAAATACTCCAAATACTAGAAACACTTGTTTGTGACATCATTAAAGACCCTCTTCGAGGGATGTACTGAAGAGGAATTATGGCTATTGGTATTGGTTAGAAGATTGTATATGGATTGAAGAACCCCCTATGGGTCCTACTGATTCACCCAAACTATACCCTCCAAGAAGATACAATGCAGTCGTTGTCAAATTATTATAACCCAACAAGGTGGGGTCGATCCCTCAAGGAATAGGCCAAATCTATCTCACGAACTTGTTTAAGTAGCCGAAAGTGCAAAAATATAAATGAGGGGAATTTGCAGTAAATATTAAAGAGTAACAAGTCTTGATTGTTTTTGGTTATAGTGAATTTGAGATGAACACTAGGACTGTGTTGCTCCTGGCTTCGTAACTCCGTAGGTTTATTGCGTGCAATCTAACTATCTCAATGCCACAGAACTCGACAAGAGAGGTATGACCAACCGTCTTGTGCACGCCTTGGTAAATTTCACTCTTCGCCTTGTGAATCTCAGAATGTCACCTTTCAAACCCTTGTATTCAATACTAATTTAACTATCACCTTGTGAGTATCTAGTCAATTAGACGAGGGTTGATAGCCTCGAATCACTGTTATAGTCTTCTTTTCCTAATCTTGACCTTTCTTGTGAAAATGGTCGCGAATATAGGAAAGTCCTTAACTTTTGCAGTAGTTAAGGAAGCAAATAATCTAAAGAAGATCACATGCATGCATAAAAATGATCTAGAAGAACCCCACACTTCTCCTACTTTGTTATTCTACAAGGGTTCCCATAACCCTAGCTATGGGATTTAGCCGCTCATAGTTGTAAGAAACTCTATAGAAGTCAATAAAGAAATCATAGAAACAATCTCGTAATAATGGAGTAATAAAACCCAAAGTCTCAAATTGATAATTAACCAATAACCAAGAACAAAGAGATTCCAAGATCAAAACTCAATCTTGAAATCAATATATGTCTTTGAATAATATGAGTGCATAAACTAACTAAAAACATCGTAAGAGTATTTATAGCTTTTATAAGACCCTGGAAATCTAAACCAAACATACAGGGAAAACTAGTTAGTGGACTTACAGACCCACTTACGGGTCGTAAATAACACCTATGCCACGTAGGTGGCCATCATAGGTGACAATCTCCTTAAATATGCAGTAGTTCCCCTTGATATGGTACCTATAAGGGGTAAGTGGTACTTATGTTACGTAGGTTGCCTTATCATAAGTACCAAGAAACCATCAACCTACAGATTTTTATAACTTCACTTTTCTAAAACTTAAATTTGTACTTACGGCACCCTAGGTGGTACTTACGAGCCGTAAGTTACCTCTCATAATTGGCAGGATCAATAATTCACATTCAGGTCCTCTGAAATTGCAAAATCTGAGACCTACGACAGGCTACTTAATCCACATAAGTGCAACCTACTCCATGTAGGTTGCATCATAGGTTGGCCTTTCTGCATTCTTAACTCGTTTTCTCCATCTTAAGCTCAAAAACATAGTTTCCTACAAAACAAAACACAAAAACACATCATATCTACCAAAACAAACCTAAGTGCTTGCATATTTTCTAGTTTTAAGGATTAAAAGTTCCATGAAATCATAGCACATCAACACCCTCAACTTAGAATATTTGCATATCCTCAGGCAACAAAAACACAATAAAAAAAAACATTATGCTTAACCAAGATAAACTTAAGATACCTACAACATTACATTAGCCACAAATAATCAAGCATATGTATAAATTATACTACTTGAATAGATAAGTAGATAGTAACACAATCCATGCACCCTCACAACAAAGAAGTTTCACTTACTCAGCAGAATAAAGAATTTTAATGTTGGGATGATAACAAGACACTCACACTCTCAAAAGAAGTTCCAACAATGTGCATAGAATATCATAAGCTTTCCCTTATTTTCTTTACCTTAGTTTTTTTGGACAGTCGGATTAGGATCACTATAGGACTTTATTCAACTTGTAATTTAGGCTTGGGGGTGGGTATGGAATATATAGGAATTTAGTGACTAAGCCTCATTGGCACTAAAATTATGTTAGGGGTCCACTTATCAACCAAATTTTTCCTTTGCTCCACCCTTATTTATCTTTATTTCCTTTTGTTGCTTATTCAGGTTGGATGCAGTTTATTTTACACTTTTTTTTTATTTTTCTCTTTTTTTTCATGTTCTACCACACCCAACCCTACTTTCTTTTTTCTTATTTATGCCCTTCTTCATACCCACTTCTAATCACACACCCTCATAATAGATACCTTCAATGTAAGTAATTTGCCTAAGTTGAGATGTATAATATCCAAAAAGAAATAGGGCCAAAATAAGTTCATTATAACTAAATTGGGAAGGTAAAAGGTGAAAACAAGAAAAATAGTCTATATAGGCTCAAATTAGAGATAAAGGTATACTTATTCACATTTGGAAGGTCATTTACGCTGAAAGTGGCTAATTCAAGAATTACCTATGATCCTTTCCTAACTGACTATCCTACAACCTAGGAAAGACTAACTGGGCATGTTCTGAATTCAACACATAATGGGAACTAAGTAAGTATCTCACACACACATGGAATAGGGTTGCATCAAAAACTACTACCTATTTGCTTCATGCAAATGCTAGCTCTGATTATTATGTTCCAAAACTTAATGCCATAACAAAATCCATAGTGGTCACATATATAAGCACATAACACAATTCAAAACAAATTTTTGAAGGGGTATCATTTTTCTAACACATTTAACCAAAATCGGAATAAAATACATCAACTGCCCTTAGGTATTTATTTTTCTCCTTATTAAACAAAACAATACAAAATTTTCTAGACATGTCGGTTCTGCTTTGATACCATGATTGACGGGAAAAGAAACATGATAACAAAAGCCCTCAGCACACCTGGAACACCCCTACACCTAACTAAAAGAGTATGCATTGCCCTCATTGTGTAATAACTATACAAATCAAGATAATCAAGACATACCTGGGATGCTCTAGGTTTTCGGCTCATGCTCTCCCCCATCTGGGGCATCTAGTATCTCAACTGGTGGAGGCGGTGGTGGTGGCGAGGCTTGAATAGAAGATGCGCCAACTACTATCTCATGATGTCTAACCGCATCCACCTCTGCGGACTCCCTAAAATCTAGCGTAGCCTTTTTAAAGGCCTGATCATATGGAATAAAGGGGTTCTATAGATCATCATCCCTACCTCTCTTTGTCCCAACCATCGGGACCATATCCTTCTTAGCAAATAGGTCAAAATTTCCTAGGGTGGGGTAGAGGCATGGGTTGAGTGAATGAAGAAATAATGGGAGAGATGAATAAAACCTATCTCTCATTAAGAAAGTGTACCTCTATCTGTAGTGTATCCATCTCCTCCCTAATCTCAAAAAAAAATGGAGCCTATACATCTTGAAACCGCACACTAACCCGACATTCAATACCATCGATCTGGGAATGCAACTCACTATTGAATTTTAACATCTCAGCTTGAATCACAGCCTGTATCTGAGACTCAGCATTCTTTAAGGTCGTCTGATAACACTCAACTTACACGTCAATTTAAGTACAAGGCGGTCGTCGCCAATATATTTACCCAACTTAGGAGTCGGGGTCAAATCCTCAAGGAACAATGTGAGTGGCAATCAAGTTAATTCAAAATAATAGATACAAGTTAAATTCAAACCAATGTTACAAGAAGATAAAAATGGGGGAGATAGGTATCTACACTAATGTTTCTTTTGGGGTTTTTCTAGTGTAAATTTAGGGTTACGAATAATTAGAGTTTATCAATTAGGCACGGATCTTGGGATTATATATTACTAAGGGAAGTGACATGTGGATTCTAATAATCAACTTCTTTTTAGTAGGGCAAGTGTGGGTAGGTTTGGTTATAGGTTTTGATGCTAGTCTTTAAACAAAATACCAAACTTTCACTCATTGATTCTTTCGAATACCTAATGGGTGTGTTCAATAATTGGTAATCAACCCTCAATTTAGGCATACTTATTTCTAGGATAATACTCATGGCATAGTCAACTTCACAACCACCCTTTTGTCTAAGATAGTGATAGATTAGCAAACTACACACATAATTATTGACCATTGCTTTAGTCTCCACATCCCTCTTTCAAGGATGATATGGATTCCTAAAGTTCAAACCATTCTTTTAAAGATGACTTTGAACTTTCTAGAGTTTGAAGTTTTCGCCCATCAAGCCCATATGTGTATTTGGGGCTTTCACCCACAAATCCTAACCAAATTAGTCAAGCGATGATAAAATACCTCAATATGAACTACCAAATAGAAGCTATAAACAACAAACCACACACACTTTAATCCCTATTTACACATAACCCCAAGAGGGAGATCTATCTACACATAAGATAAATAAGCAAAGATATACCCATAATCTCCATTGAAATGATTTATTGAAGCCTAAGTGAATGTTACTTAAAACTTTGGACTCCCAAAAATATCCAATGAAAGTGAGCTATTCCTCCACTTAGAGGCTGCTCCAATGTATTCTTCACCCAAAATTTACAATACTGTCTTCTCCAAGAATGGAGGCTATGAACTCAAGAACCAAAACCTAACTATTAGGGAAGATGCAATGTTGTGAATGACTTAGGGTTTGAGTCTTTTGGCCAAAAGTTGGGATCAACCATGTGAATTTCTAAATTTTCCCTTGGGTTGCATTCTTTCGCTAAGCCACGATCGCGCGGGTCTGGCCACGGCCGCATCTATGCGGACGCATTTATCTTCTATGACCGCGGTTTCTTAACTTCTGCGTGGCTGTCGCGACTGCGGTAACTGATGCTAGTTCCTACTCTAAGGCTTCAACTATACTTTCTTTCTCTCTTTTGATCATTTTCATCTCCAATCCACATCTTTTGATCTTATCAAATCTATACCTACAAAGTGTGGATATTAGTGCATTTAATCACAATTTTGTCTCTTTTATTCATTCAAAACAAGGTAATGTGCACGAATGATGAGTGCGAATGACTGGTAAATTCACCACACATCAACACCCCCAACTTAAAGCTCTTGCTTTTACTCAAGTAACACTACCTATTAATATGAGACACAATTATTTGTGCCCAAACAACATGCCTTAAAGATCACAATGACTTCAACCTTAGTCACTACCATAAGTAGCACATTGCACATAGGCTAATCTATTTTCCACTACTGTCCTCATCATAAGATTCACTATCAAAGGATACACAAGACTTCAAAGAAAAATCAAGCAACAATAACTAATGCTCTAGAAGTGACTCACTTTTTTACCAAAACTAATTTATACTTTATTTTCCTCATCGCTTGGAAGGTGACGAAATCACCCACCTCAACTTGTTTCATATGTCAACCTCATAAGAAAAAGAATTCCACATACCAAGCTACCAAATTTGTAAAAAGGAATTTTAAGTGCAAAAACTCTCTCTCACACAAAAGAAATCTCTATGTAACAAGTGTCAACCATAGGCATGCCCCTATTTTCAATCGCCACTACAAACAAAGTAAATGGTTGGAGATCTCAAAGGACTTTCTAATCTTGTAATGTAGGTTTGGGTTAGGGTAGGATATCATTTGGTAACAACATGGCTACACCCTTCCTTGAATATCTACATCACACTAATCAATCCTCCTTTTTTATTATGGGACACTCTTTTTTGTTTTCTCTCGTTTATCATGCCTACCTTTTGCCTTCTTTGTTCACCAATTTTCTTATATTTCTTTTTCTTTCACTCTAGGGCAATTCATTCTTTTGTTGGATCCTCTTTTTTTTTTATTCATTTGCTTATAATGCTGGGGCATAATAGGCATTTCATTTACAACTTTGTGGCCCCAAACTTACTTTCTTCAATATTTACCACCCCAAATTTAGGCTTTTAACCTCAAGTTTGATTTTTAAGTTCAAAGAGGGCATGGTTCAAACGAAAGATAAAAAAAATTATTCACGGTTTGTAATAAGTTTGCCAAAGAAAGGTCCAAAGGCTCAAACTGGGTGACTAGGGATTATATTCATGCACGGGTAGGCTTTTTAGAATAAGGTGGATTCCAAAATCACAAGGATGGCCTAAGATCATTTCTCCAACCACACAAAATCAAAAATAGCCTTGAAAGGCTAACGGGGCATGTTCTAGATAACACAAGTATATAAGAGATGAGTGCAAAATGCTCAGCACACATAGTATGTAAAAACTCGCTAAGGAGGCTCAATTACCCCTCTCGTGAGAGACAAAAATTAAGTATCTATCATTATTTACAAGTCAAAAATTTATAGAGTCACAAAAAGAGAAGAAGTTTTGATATAAAGTTGCTCAGTTCCATGCCCTTGATTTTTGAAAATTTTTAGAATGAGGGGGTTGTTTATTTAGCATTTGCACCACGCTCAACTTGCTAGGTTATGGCCACAACCAAGGCCTTAGTTTCACATTTTTTCTCAAATTAGGCAAACCAACTATACGGCTACTCAGACTTTGCCAATGGTGTACAATGTGATCTCAAATATACAAAGTACAATGTCACTGGTACTCATACGTCCCTTGAATTCATGACATTATGGTACGGTTACTCAAACTTCCCCTGCATCTATGTCTCAAAACCCAAACACGATGCTTTACCCTTAAGAATGTCGTCACTCAATCTATCATAGGGCAAAGCTAGTCATGTATCACCACATCAAAATACAATTAAATTAAAAGAAAAACTAAGACTAAAAACCACATGATCGGAGTGCCCAAATATAGAATCTAAAAATAAAAATAAAAATAAAAATAGTATCCAAGTTATCACCCCAAAATGACAGAAAAAAATTATCCAACATCACATCACCAAAATAATACAAATCTGAGGGCACCCCCAGCAAAAAGGAAGGCAGTGTCCTCACTGCATATGCAATAAAGCAAGAGTAAGAGGGATCTCCCTGAATCTGCATCAAGAGCTTCTCTCTCCTGCTGATTCTGTACCACCACTATCAGCATAATTAGCATCATCAGTAGACCAATCTAGAAGGGCCTCCTCTTCACTGTCCAACCTCGATGAAGGTAGTCGCTGATTGGGCTTGAGCACCTTGAAGATGCCCTTGACCCCCTTTCAAAGATTCTTAAAGAACTTATCACTTTTCTTCTCTCTCTTCATCATCTTCTCATGTGAGTCTCTGAGGGCCTTGTGTACTCCGGCTAAGGCTGAGTAGGCCCTCTCCAACTTGGCAATAATATCTTGCTTCTTCTTCTAGTTCTCCATGTATTTCTTAGTCTGATTGGGCTACGTACGAGTGTCGAGCAGTGGAGGACTCTCCCGGTCCCTGAGGAAATCTCGACAATAGCTCCCTAACCACCCGCATCTAACCTACTATGCCATTAAGGTAGTTGACTGATGAAGGTATACAAGAGTTTGTGTCCTCTTGGGTCGATTTGCCGGAGTTTGCCTTCTTTTTCTTGCATTGGCACGGGGCACCCTAACCCCTAAATTTAAGTGGGAAGATACGGGGACCTGGGTGCACCCAAGTATCTACAGTGCACTCCTCAACTTATGCCCTTTTGTAAAGCTCAGTTATAAGGGAAGGGACAAGAAGATGCGTACCTCTATAATTTTTGAAGTACCACCACTCTGAAAGAATAATCTTTCCCATATTAAGAGGGATACCAGATAAAATGCAAGCCACCATCTGAGCTTCCAAATCTATGACAATGGTCATATAGGTATATGGTGATACTTGACTACATATGATGTTCAGCCAAAGCCTGGCCTCTGTCGTGAAATCATTAATCAAAATATCTTTCTTTGTGATGGCCCAGGGAACTGCCTTTTTAGGACATAAAATATTTTCCATCTAGATCCCCAACTCACATGCTCTTACCTAGAATTGCTCCATGTCCACATTCGGCAGCCCATACACCTCATTGATCCGCTCCACTCCAAAGTTCACTTGTTTACCCTAAATCATCATTACTAGGTTTGTTAAAGAAATTACGCTGAGGTTTGCGTAGAACCCACGTACCCAATGCTAATTTGCATAGAAGGGGGTCTGGGACAAATCACATCCACTGGGTCACAATGAGTCGAGCATGGAATTCTGGGAGCTTCTCCTCCACCTTGTCTAGGCTAAAAACCCTTTCAAGGAGTAACTTATTCCTGTGTAAATATGTATAGTAGAGGTGTTGGCATTGTACATCCATGAACCTGGTGTCGTCAAAATTTCCCATCTTTGAGGCTTAGGACCTGTAAGCAATGCAACTTAGATCAAAATTAGCATTATCATACAAAAAAACATGCTAAATCAAATAGATAAGCTCATGTGGCAGTGTTATAGAAGACATTGGGGAAGCAATGAGTGTACAAAATTTTAGGTTCCTGCAAACACTTCCCTCAGGTATGGCGATCGTGGAGCAGTGACCGCGATTACTGTACCTGAGGTCTTAGTCATCAAATTCTATACAATACTCAAAACAGAATTTTAACCCCAATTTTTTTGTTTCAACAAGGCATATCAACATTATAACCAAAGAATTTAGTCCTAGAATGTGTGATTATAGCCCTAAAGTTGAAAGAATTTAAATTGAACTCATTGGGGCATTAAATCAAACACATGGTGTACACAATTGTTTCAATCGTTTAAAACTTAAATCTGGGTACTCAAGACTTCCCCATTAGTGTGTACTCCAACTACAACAGATAACCACAGTAATAATTACAATCAAGTATGCATTTAGTATTGAAAATGATATTTCAGGCATGTCTCTAACTATAGGTTCTAAGCATATATATACATTAAGAACAAGGAAATAAAGACAACATACCAAGTTTGATGATGTAATTGGGATGACTTGACACATGGATACTCAACACTAAGCCAAAATTTGAGAGAATTTTAAGAGAAATTGAAAGAGATGCGTGAAAGAAAATGGCATTTGGGTGGTCATTTAAACTAATTTGACTGAGATTGCGGTCTTAGTTCTACGATCATGAGCACGCAGCCTCCGCGATCGCGGTAGCATGGACCATGGTTGTGGAAACTAAGACCAGATTTTAGGTCCCCTACACTCCACTGTTTAGTCCAATATGCCATTTTAACACATTTCTTTTTCACTTTCAATCAATATTTCTTTTAGTACCAATATTTTAAGGATTATGCATGAACAAAAACACAACTAAAATCTACTATATCATGCATAAATAAAAAGGATATGTGATACTTTTTGTGGTGTGGTGGTTTGCCTCCCATCGAGCCCTTAGTTTAACGTCTTAGCACGATGCCCCCTCCACTTTCTTTTGTGTCTCCACCTAGAAAAGTTGAATCTACATCCCAACTTTTATTCAATATGCAATGACCAGCAGAGGGACAGAAGATTCAGATCTTCTAAGATGAGGCTTGGAAGATATGAGGAAATGGCAAGCGAGCTTCGGTCTTGCCATTTTGAAAACTTGAACCTTTTACCCATTTTTACATCAAATTTCTGGTTTAGTTCTTTGGGCAATGGTGAGGACATCAATAGGCCACTCGGTGTGCATCAAAAGTTGAGTTTCTTGTCCATTGATGGTGGGGCTTCCATGTGCTCCTTTGGAGTGTCAAATTCCAAGATATAGGGATTATACTCCTTCTCCTCACAATCCACCATTTCCCTAGGTATATGGATTCTTATCACATCATTCAAGCACAATGTTGAGAAGTGGTTCGAATGAGGTCAAACCCCTAACTCTGGGATTGCCTCTTCCAAGGCATTTTCACCCCAAAATGAACTAGAGTTGTCATAAGAGATTTGTCTTGATTCTTCTTTTGACTCTAGTACCATTTCCTATATTTTGGCATCTTCTTCCTCATTTGATTCGGTAGATTGGGAGATCACTGAGGAGTCTTCGCTACTAAGCTCATCATCATAGCTTGGTTTCTCTTCTTGATAAACCTCATCTTGGTAAATGGGCATGGTAATGATATTTTCAAGTTTTTTTTCATTGCCCATTTCCTCTATCTTGACAATTTCCCTTCCAAACGCCTCATAGGATCGATGCATGTCTTTTACGTTCTCCCCCATTGTATTTACCCAATGCAAAATAGTTTGAAGCATTGTTTCAAGACTAGTGGCCCCGGTATGTTTCTCTTTATTCTCCTCATCATAGGAACTATCAAACTCGTAAAAGGAACTAGCAACTCTGTTGGCATAAAAAAGAGAGGGGGAAATTGGGCAATCACTCCAATGTCCATCTCGACCACAACATAAAGAACAACCATACTACCAATAGGATCGAGTTGGTGATTCCATCTCTCTCTAGGGAAACTAGTTACAATATCTACTAAAGTGCGGTCCATCATAATATGGACATGGGTTATCAAGATATGACTTCTAACTAATAAAATCATATTTGTCGAAAGATGTCATGGATACAAGTAAAAGAAAATAAAAGTTTACCAAACACAAGAAACAAAAGAAAATCAAAAAAAAATATTTACAAGCTTGAATTCAAGCAAGTAAGATAAAATTCTAAACTAACTTAATACGCCAAATTGTTCCTTGACAACGGCACAATTTTTTATAATGCTCAACTAACACGTCAATTTATGTGCAAGGCAGTCGTCATCAATATATTTGCCTAACTTTGGAGTTGGGGTCAAATCCACGAGGAACAATGTGAGTGGCAATCAAGTTAATTTGAAACAATAGATTCAAGTTAAATTCAAACCAATGTTACAAAAAGATAAAAATAGGGGAGATAACTATCTACACTAATGTTTCTTTTTGGGTTTTTCTAGTATAAAATTGGGGTTATGAATAATTAGAGTTTATCAATTTAGCACGGATATTGGGATTATGTATTACTAAGGGAAGTGATATATGGATTCTAATAATCAACTTCTTTTTAGTAGGTCAAGTGTGGGTAGGTTTGGTTATAGGTTTTGATGCTAGTCTTTCTACAAAACACCAAACTTTCACCCATTGATTCTTTCGAATACCTAATGGGTGTGTTCAACAATTGGTTACCAACCTTCAATTTAGGCATCCCTATTTCTAGGATAATACCCATTTCATAGTCATCTCACAACCACCCTTATGTCTAGGATAGTGATAGATTAAAAAACTACCTACATAATTTTCTACCATTGCTTTGGTCTCCACATCCCTCTTTCAAGGATGATATAGATTCCTAAAGTTTACCTAAAACCCTTCTTTTGAAGATGGTTTGAACTTGCTAGAGTTTGGAGTTTTCACCCATCAAACCTATGTGAGTATTTAGGGCTTTCATCCATAAATCCCAACCAAATTGGTTAAGCAATGATAAAACCGATCAATATGAACTACCAAATAGAATCTAGCAATAACAAACCATACACACTTTAATCCCTATTCGCACATAACCCCAAGAGGGAGATCTAGCTACACATAAGATAAGTAAACAAAGATATACTAATAATCTCCACTAAAATGATTTGTTGAAGCTTAAGTGAATGTTACTTCAAACTTTGGACTCCCACAGACATCTAAGGGAAGTGAGCATTACTCCACTTAGAAGCTGCTCCAATGTATTCTTTACACAAAATTTATACAATATTGTCTTCTCCAAGAATAGAGGATATGAACTCAAGAACCAAAACCTAACTATTAGGGAAGATGCTATGTTGTGAATGACTTAGGGTTTGAGTCTTTTTACCAAAAATTGGGATCAACCATGTGTATTTCCAGATTTTCCCTTGGGCTACATTTTTCTGTTAAGTCGCAATCATGTGGGTTGGGCCACGACCGCGTCTATACGACCATATTTATCTTCTATGACCGTGATTACTTAACTATTGCGACCGTGGTTACAAGACCATGACCATGATAATTGATGCCAATTCGTGCTCTAAGTCTTAAACTGCTCTTTTTTGCTCCCTTTTGATAATTTTCAGCTCCAATCCATATCTTTGGATCTTATCAACTCTATACTTGCAAAGTGTGGATATTAGTGTATTTGATCATAATTTTTTCTCTTTTATTCATTAAAACCAAGGTAATGTGCACGAATTAGGAGTGGGAATGAGTGGTAAAGTCACCACTCATCATCGTCTAGACCTAAGGTTGGATATATCCACACAATGAAGCAAGATCAAACTCTACATTAGTCAAGTGGGTGGTAGACTCATCCTGCCTCTACACTAAGTGCTATAAAAAGTTTTACAATAGTGTAATAAAACTTATAGATAAAGATATGGTATTGGAAGTGGACGAGGGGGCATAGAAGATACCCTAACAGACTCAGAAGCATAGGCCGATGCTAAAGTAGAACTAGCTGGAGGGCCCTCCCCCTCTGTATAAACATCAGGTGCATCTCTATGCTCGCCCATATAAACATCCATGTCCAACCTAAAAACATGATTTACCAAAATTTAAGTCCCCTTAAAATAGGTCGGAATCACTGTAGAAGGTGGCTGAGCTCATTGTACAAGGATCGAGTTTTCCGAATCCTTGATCATACTAGTATGTGTGATCCTCATCAGCTCTACCCTACTACCAATATCTATATTCTTTGGTACATCTACCTTATCATATAGCCTCTGGATAAGGCAAGGGGAGGAAACAACAATCATATCCCCAAATGTCCGCCCATGCATCTCATATATGTTTAGCACTGCAAAATCAATCTCATACCCTACCAACAAACTTGAAACTAGTGCAGCTCTATTCCATGTCAAAAGGTTGTCTGACATAGTAGGACATAATCTGGATCACACGACTTTCCACCAAAACTTTCAGCAAAATGAAGTATCACCTTGTTAATATCCCTTTTTCCCTCATTCCAGGAGGCATCATCACCCAAATTTGAAATCTGTTTGGCGATCTACCATACTAAATCAAACCTCTATCATCTATACACACGATCTCTTATATTGCATATATCCTATGTAAATCTTAGCCTGAAGTCACACTCTGCAATAGAAGTCAAATCCATATACTCCGGACCATGTAGAACTCAATGGATGGTCGTCGCTGAAATGTCAGCCTAAACTTCTTTCATTAATGTATGCTCTAACTTGGGATGCTTTATTCCTCTAACCCCTCTTGTTGCGACCAAATAGACTGTGGCAACATAAGATGCACATAACTCACTAACTAAGGCCTGGCTGTAGAATCCCTAGGGCCTAGTCATTCATACCAGCAGATATCACTCAAAAGAGACCCGCAGGTTTGGTGCCCCTATTATTCTTGGCAACTCAATCCTCTTCTCTATTGAAATAGTCCTTTTAGGCCAACCCGCCTCAATAATAAAGTTATCCTACTGGTAAATATGCTTTATTCCTTCTACACACTATCTCAGGTTGATCTCAGCTATAGGCACAGTTGAGACATTTGTAGAGTTGGAATTCAGGTCAGCAAGTAGTAAAATGGAAGGCTGAGCATCCGATGCAGGTTGTGTCTTGGGTGCTAAAGATGATGAAACCTGTAATGGCTCCTGAGCTTCCCCCTCCTCATACTGGGGTTCTACTGTTGCTAACTCACTCACAGAACCATACTCATCCTATGACCCCTTCTTAGACTAGAGGCCCTGAGTGTCCTTCTGCTCACCTAAACTAAAAGTAGATTCAGACTTAACATCATCTCCATATCCTGACTCCTCCTCATCAGCCTTATCCTTAGAAACATGTTATCCCTCCTCAGACTAGGAGAGTGTCGTGGTGAAGTCTTGTCCACTTTTATATTCGGCCTAGGAACTAGTCTAGATATGCCCATTTGGGACCTGAATTGTGTATATATGGGATGAGTTCTTGGATAGGTCTGTGGGGGGGCAGACTGGGTTCCCTGAATTCCTAAATTGTCTACAACAACGGCTATAGCTATAGCTTGTATCTGACCCCTGGTCTGTGGGGACTCAGGTCTATTCGGGGCAGTGAGTACTCCTTCACTTATCCACTGCGCTCATGGGACTCATCTTGAAACTTCGATTGCACTCCTTTCTTTGGGGTTGCCTTGAATGCCATAGTACCTAAAAAATCAATTGTTAGTGCTTGAAATAAAAGAGCAAAATAAAAAATTTCTTAAAAAAATTAAAATCTCTCTAAGGTGTACTTACAACGCCACTTACGGGTCGTAAGTGCCTCTTACGGCTATAATTACCCTTCATTAGTAGTAGACAAATACAAAAATCTTCATGGCTTCAAGTCTGATACCTACGAAGGCACTGACGGTCCATAAGTTCTACTTATATGGCTCGTGGGTACCATCATAGGTACTCTTTAGAGGGTACTTCAAATTTTTCCAAATTTTACATCACCACACAGTATATTTAACCTATTTAAGTATAATGTGGCATACAAAAATGTTTATTAAGTTCGCAAACAAAAGTATTGCACATAATGTTTTGGATTTACATCAGTCTTTTTGATATCTAATACCATTTAGGGCATGATTACAGGTTTTTCATTCAAGAACAATGCACTAATTTAAAATTTTAGATTATTCTAGGCTTCTACAAACAAGATTTTTGTGCTTTACACAATTTTCAAGAATATTCAAATACCAATTCACTTGACTTTGTTAATATCACAATGTAATGCTACTAGGAGCCAATATATTTATCTTAATTTCAGTGATGGAGTAAAAGATCAAAGAAGCCTGATAAAACCCTAACTTGAATGCTTTGTGTGTGAAAATGGACTAATTATACTAAGAATTGTAAGATTTATTGCCTTTTACATAGTTTAGAGAGAGTTGGAGAGTTTGAAATTTAGAGGAAATTATAAAATTTGAGAGTAGTAGGGCATTGGAATTAGGTTTTGGGTTTATAAGGGGAGTGATTAGGTTTATTTGGGCTGGGTCACTTGCGCTCGACCTAGATTTTTAAAATTTCACCCTAAAATATTTTTCCACTTACGGTTCGTAAGTTACCTATTGTAGGTGGAAAAAAATTTCTGCCCCTCCGAACTTTTGTTTCTGATTCATATGACACCACTTAAGAGGTCGTAAGTAGTACTTATGGCCCCCGTAAGTAGATTCATAAGTGAAAGTTCAAGCCCGTAAAATTCAAGATTTTCTCTCTGACATCTACAGCATCACTTAACTGGCTCAACTGGGACTTATGACCCCTATAAGTGGGTCGACAAGTCCCCTTACCTAGAATTTTATGAATTTCTCAATGTTTTACCATGTTCCAGGTAGTTCCTTACACCTACAATAAAGAAACAACATGAACACAAAAATAGTGGGTTGCCTTCTGTCCAACACTTGATTTAACATCGCGGCACAACGTGGCTATCTCAGTTACTCAGACTTCATCAACAAGCCTATGGGTTTCCTTCCATAAAGCGCTTGATTTAACATCACAGCATGACTCGGTTTCCTTGGCTACTCAGACTTCCACAAGGCTTACATCAACAACCACTTTAAACTCTCCATTACCCAAGTAGTGCTTGACACGCTGCCCATTCACCTTGAATGGGGATTCACCATTTTCTTTCATCTTAAAAGCACCATATGGGAACACCCTAACCACAGTGAATGGTCCATACCACCTAGACATCAACTTGTCATCAAACATGTAAAGTCTTGAATATAACAATACCATGTCACCGAGTTCAAACACTCTCTTCTAAATCTTATTGTCATGATACAACTTTATCTTTTCATTGTATAAAGCATAACTCTTATAAGCATGGAGTCAGAATTCATCCAACTCATTCACCTTTCTTATTCTCAATATAGCCGCATTATGCACTCAAAATTAATATTTTTTATCCCTATAGTGCCTTGTGCTCAAGTTCAACCAGGAAGTGGCATGTCAGTCATACACAAGTTGATATGGAGAAGAACCTATGGGAGTCTTAAAAGCTATCCAGTTGGCCCACAAAGCATCATCTAACTTCGTTGACCAATCACTCCTATTGGCATTCATAGTCTTTGCCAATATGGACTTGATCTCTGTATTAGAGACCTCAACCTACTCCCCCATCCGAGGATGGTAAGGTGTTGCCACCTTATGCTTTACAACATATTTTTCTACTAGATCCTTGAAAAGACGAATGCAGAAGTGAGACCAACCATCACTAATAATTTCCCGTGGAGTGCCAAATTGAAAATAGATGTTCTTTTTTAAAAATGCAGTAACACTTCGACTAGCATTGTTGTGAAGCAAAAATCACCTCCACCTACTTCAAAAAATAGTCGACTTCTACTAGAATATACTTCATTTCATAGGATCTCACAAAAGGACCCATGAATTCAATTCCCAATTCATCAAACAACTCCAACTCCAAGATGTGTATCATAGGAAGTTTATGTTTCCGTGTAATATCACCTTGGCACTGATACAAATCATAGGCTTGAGAAAAATCATGAGCATCTTTGTAGATAGTTGGCCAATAATACCTACACTACAGAATTTTATGGGTTGTGTGGGTACCCCATAATGACCCCCCAACTGGCGATAAATGACAAGACTCAAGAATGCTCATTATGTCCACCTCAGGGATATATCTATGAATCTCTATCCCCACAAATATGAAAGAGATAAATATCATCCATGAAAAAATTTCTCATCTTATGCATGAATCGTTTATGGTGCTAGAATGAATTTTTTTCAAAATAAGATCACTTGAAAAATAGTTTAAAAAATCAGCGAACCAGGGGATTAAGTTTTAAGATGCTATCAAGACCCGCTTAATTCAAAAACTATCATCTATATCAAGCTCATCCCCTAACTTCTGCATTACTTCCTCATCTAAGTGATATAAGTGATCTATAACATGGTTCTCAATGTTTTTCCAATTTTTCACCATAAAATCAAATTCTTGCAATAAGAGGACCCAATGTATCAATCTTAGTTTAGCATGCTTTTTTGACAGAAGATACCTCAATATTGCATGATGTGTATGAACTATGACTTTGTTCCTTATCAAATAGGACCAAAATTTTTAAAAGATAAAAACCAGTGCAAGTAACTCTTGCTCAGTGATGTATAGTTCTTCTGTGCGAGGATTAATGCCTTACTAGCATAATGGATCGGGTGAAGTATTTTTTCACATCTTTTCCTAGGACAGCTCCTATGACCACTTTGGTAGAATCGCATATAACCTCAAATGGTAAGGACTAATCAGGGGACACAATAATGTGAGTTGATATCAACCTTTCCTTAAGGAACTTAAGGCCTTGATGCATGCGTCATCAAATACAAATTTTACCTCCTATTCTTAAAGCTTGCATAGATGATTAGCAATTTTAGAGAAGTCCTTGATGAACCTCTTAAAAAGACAAAATGACCCAAAAAGCTTCGGATACCTTTAACTGAGATTAGAGAAGGTAATTTTTCAATCACCTCTATCTTCACTTTTTCCACCTCAATTCCCCACTTTGAGATTTTATGACCAAGAACAACACCTTCATTCACCATAAAATGATACTTTTCCCAATTCAGCACCAGATTGCACTCCTCACATCCTTAGAGTGCATTGGCTAAATGGTTTAAACAATTATCAAAGAAGTCCCCAACTATGAAAAGTTATCCATGAAAACCTCTATAGTGTCCTCCACTATGTTAAAAAAAATTTAAATCATACATCATTGAAAGGTGGCAGGATCATTGCATAGTCTGAATGGCATCCTCTGGAACACAAAAGTACCATATAGGAAAGTGAAAGTAGTATTTTCCTAGTCTTCGAGAATAATATAAATCTGATTATATCCCAAGTACCTGTCAATAAAATAGTACTAACCCCTACCTTCAAGTCTGTCTAGTATCTGATCCATGAACTACATAGAAAAATTGTCCTTTTAATTTTTAGTGTTCAACTTTCTATAATAGATGCATACTATCCATCCAGTAACCGATCTCATGGGCACCAATTCATTCTTACCATTTGGGACCACATTAATCCCACCCTTCTTAGGTACATATTAAACCAGGATAACCCACTTGTTGTCTGCAGTGGGGTAAACCACTCTAGTATATAAGTACTTGATGATCTCCTTCTTTACTACCTCCTACTTTTAAGGATTTAACTAATACCAATGCTTGATGTTGGGTTAACAATCCGATTCAAGCTATATCTTATGAGTGAAAATTTTGGGGTGGAATCTCTATAATGTCTGCAATAGTCCATCCGATGGCCTTTTTGGAACACTGAAATCAATGCTTCAACCTTTGTCTCTAATAGATTAGTATTAGTAATGATCGGCAAGGTATTTTCGGCCCTAAAAATGCATAACACAAGTATGATAAGTGGGCTTTCAATTCCATGACCGATGGCTCCTCAATAGATGGTCGAGCTAGAAGAGTGGCTCAATTCTTTGGATCAAGATCTAGCTTTTTTCGAGCATAAGTATAAGAACCTCTACCATACAATACACTCACCATCTCATCATACTTATCTATGCCATCATTGTGAAAGTTTATGATAACCACTACTAATTCTTCAACCCCATGTCTCTTTCCAATGGGCACAGTTACTGTATCATCATTAACAGTATCAATCACATACACTACTATCATATACTTGATTGCTGCATAGACAGATACACATTAAAAGTAACTTGCTCTTTATTGAGTTTAAACTTCATCTACCCCACCTCCATGTCAACTAAGATCTGACCCATAGCTACGAATGGCTTTCCCAAGATAATAGGGACTTCAAAGTCCATCTCACAGTCAAAGATCACAAAGTTAACAGGAAATTTAAAGGATGCAAGCTTCACCAAAACATTACACAATATACAACCAGTTTCTTGACAGTCTGGTCAGCCATCAATAATCTCATGGATGTAGGTTTGGGTGCCCCAAAACCCAACTAATAGTACACTACCAACGGCATAATGTTGATACTATCTCCAAAATCACATAAAGCTCAAGAGAAGTTGAAGGACCCAATGATACATGGAATAGTAAATGCTCCGATGTCCTCTTTTTTCCCAACCAATGATTGGGAAACAGTTTCACTATAATGGTGAACATTATCAGTTGGCTTGGAACTCACCGTCTTCTTCTTAGTAACCAAATATTTCATGAACTTAGCATCGTCAGGAATATGCTCTAATTCTTCTACAAGATAAATAATAACAGACAGTTTCCTCAACATCGACAAGAACTTTTGATACTTCCCCTCCTTTTATTTTTTATTCAATCTTTAAGAAAAAGGTAGAGCAGGTCATGGAATGGTCTTTAATATAGGCTCGACTTCCATCCCCTTTTATTTATCCTTCTCAATACTTATATCAATACCTATTGATTTTTGTGATGACTCACCACTAGTCACTGACTTTTCAAAATTCTCTTTAGGTGCCTTATCTACATCAACAACATCATCCCTAGATTCATCAATTGTAGGCATGGAGGATCAATGATTTTATTACTAATCCAAGTGGCAATGGTAAAATAGTGACTATCATTCTTTGGATTCTACATAATATTACTCAGATGGGTGCTTGACTGACACTTATTCAAGGTCATTGATATTTGACCAAATTACTGCTCAAGTTTCTTGATTGTACAAGTATGCAATTCTATTTTTTGGGTCAAATCTGAAATGTATGCCTTAATCTCCTTAAGACAACTTTCTTGACTTTCCAAACCCTTAACCAGCTTATTGAGCAATACCTTCATCCTTGACTCAGTGTCACAGTTTCTCAATGGTATATATACACCACTCTTCTCCTTATAATCATCCTTATATCTCCAATCACCATCTCTCTCTCTCTGCTCTAACCTTTATGTCTATCCTTATAGTACCAACCTTGGCTCTCTTTCCTCAAGTTGTAATTTTCTTGAGTAGATGATTGGCTCGTGGATTGAAGACCCACCAACTCACTATCTAGATATTTTTCCTTTTCATCCTTATCATAATAATATGACCTCAAAATTTTACCTGGTGTACCCATAGATTCACCTTCTCAAAATTCATAGTTGCAAACTACTTCGTCTATAACCTAATCTTCATCCTCAACTGCTCAACCTCTTGATCCAATAATCATCTGCAACTCTATGCTCACCAGAAGCACTAATAGCATAATTTCCAGCACCTCTCTCTACGTCCCGAGTATGCCACCCTCAGTTGATAAGAGAGATTCAAACTAATATTTCAGATTCTATATCCCAATGCAGGTTCATGAATGCTCCAACAATAATAGTATCCACCATAGCTTTGTAACTAGAATTCAGGGCATGATAGAAAATCTCCAATAGATTTCTCTCTAAAATTCTATGATTAGGAACCATCATCAACTTCTTCTTAAACCAAAACCATACATCATACATTAATTCAGAATGTAATTTCCTAAAATTATAAATCCTATTCTTCAATTACAGCATTCTGGCAGAAGGGAAAAAACAGTCTAAGAACTACTTCTTCAACTTACTCCAAGTAGTAATGGACCTATGAGTTATCTCCCCTAACCATAATATCGCTTCACCAGTTAGAGAAAAGGGGAATAACTTGAGTCTTAAAGTTTCCTGATCCATACCAGGTATATTATATGAAGTGCAAATTCCAACAAAATTTATGAGGTATATGTTTGAGTCATCAGTTAGTAGGCTAGTAAACTCACCTTTTAGATTCAACAATTGGATCATAGCACTATTAATGTAGACCTTCACCCCTTGGGGAAAGTCAATAGGAATGATGGATTCTATCTCAATAGGTTTCACATACCTATGTATTCATTTGGATATTTATATACTGGCAAATACTTAAATAATAGTGGTAATGGAACCCTATCTCTTTTACCTCAATCGAGTTCTTCTCGATAATCAACTTTCTATCTTTGTCTTGCTTATAAAGTTACATATAGTGCAGCCTCATTATCCCTCCTCACATTACCCTCTACTAGGAACCGTACAGTGGTTTACTCATTTATCTCCTAAGCATATAGAGGAGGTAGGGGAGGCAAGTCAATAGGATCATTTCAAAGAACCTCACAATTAGCTTCATGACCATGTTCCACCATCCTATAATTCTATCATAGGGTAGGACTACCTTAAATCCTAGTACTGGTCTTACACCAGTGTCACCCCAAGAAATATAGAAAAGTAAAACCCAAAAACCTCAATAACTTTAATCAATCAATCCATAACTATATTCCCCGACAACGGTGCCAAAATATTTGATATCATCCAAATTAGACCCTCCAAGAAGATACAATGTAGTTGTTGTCAAATTATAGTAACCCAACGAAGTTGGTGTTGATCCTACAGGCGATAGGTCGAATCTATCTCACAAACTTGTTGAAGTAACCAAAATTGTAGAAAAGTAAATGAGGGTAGTTTATGGTAAATAATAAAGAGTAATAAGTCTTGATTTCTTTCGATTGTAGTCAATCTGAGATGAATACTAGGATTGTGTTCCTCCTAGCTTCCAAAAACCGTACATTTATCATGTGTAATCCACCTATCTCACTGGCACACATGTAAAACCAGACAATATATGGTTCACCAACTATCTTGTAAATCTTTGGTAAATTTAAATCCTCACCTTGTGAGTCTCAAAGTGTCACCTTTCAAACATTGTCTTTGATCCCAATAAACTATCACCTTGTGAATATCAAGTTAATTAGACGACGGTTTATAAGCTTGAATTATTATTCAACTTTTCTTTTCCCAATCATGAAATTTCTTGTGAAGATGGTCATGAATACAGGCAAGTCCTTAACTTCTACAGTATTTAAGGAAGCACACAATCCAAAGAATATCACAATTCGTGTATAAATAGTGATCTAGAAGAACATACTACTTCCCCGACTTTGTTATTCAGATAGGGTTCCCACAACCCTAGCTAAAGAATTTAGCTGCTCATAGTTGCAAAAAACCCATGGAAGTTAATAAATAAAGTATAAAAATAATCTCACAACAGTGGAGGAATAAAATCCAAATCTCAAATTAATAATCAACCAAGAACTAAGAACAAAGAGATTGCAAGATCAAAAGTCAATCTGGAAATCACTATATGTTTGTGAATTATATGAGTGCATAAATTGACTAAAAACATCAAAATAATATTTATAGAGTATATAAAAACCCTATAAATCTAAACCAAATATACAGGGAAACTAAGTCGGTGGACACTTACGGACCCACTTACAGGTCGTGTGTGGCACCTATGCCATGTAGGTGGCCATTGTAGGTGATAGTCTCCTTAAATATTTAGTTTTTCCTCTTGCACTGATACCTACAAGGCATAAGTGGTACTTACATCACATAGGTTGCCTCATCGTAAGTACCAAGAAACCATCAACCTATAACTTTTCTAAACTTCACTTTCTACAACTTGAATTGGTAATTACAATGACAGATATAGTATCTATGAGTTGTAAGTTACCCCTCATAACTGGAGGGATCAATAATTCACATTCAGGTCCTCTGAAGTTGCAAAATCTAAGGCCTATAATAGGCTACTTATGCCACGTAAGTGCAACCTATGCCTCGTAGGTTGTATCATAAGTTGTCCTTCTTGTAATCTTGACTTATTTTCTTTATTTTAAGCTTAAAACCTAGTTTCCTGCAAAACAAAGAACAAAAACACATCATATATACCAAAACGAACCTAAGTGCTTACATATTTTTTGATTTTAAGAATCTTAAGTGTCATGAAACCATGGGACATCACCTACCTAGGAGCATAGCTCGATAGGTGTATATGGAGGTTGTGCAACAACGTCGGGCATCATCTTACATCATCATTGTCATCATTATTATTTTTTTCTTTGCATTTCATATGTATATAGTACTTATTCTGTGTAGTATTATTGTCTTTGATGTGATATCTGTGTATGTATACATCATAAAATATTTTTAGGTGCTATATTTATATACTTGTATTTTATTTCTCATGTTTGTGAGTGGTATATGTGAATATGGTAGAACTGTCTGTTGAGATAGTGTGGGCTACTTTTGGGACATTTTTTAATTACAGGTGATTTTCCCCTAGTATGTATTTTGTATACTTTATTTTCAACTTTTTTCAGTTGGCCTATGATACCTATTGAGTAAAAATAGACAGTACTCACCCTACTATGCCTTATCGGTGCAGATCCATGTAAAAGTTCACTACACGGTACTTTATTCAAGTGGTACTTGGAGTTTATTTGCGGTAGAAGTTGATCTATGTATCCTTTGTTGACTTCTACCTTTTCTTTATCTAGACTATGCCCTTTTTGTATTTAGAGATAGATTTGTTCCTTTTTGGACATATTATGTATATTTTGATTTTGAGTTGTATTAGTTAGTTCTTATACTGTGACACTAAGTTTTGGGGATTTTTTTTGGTATCTTGTTTGTATTTTTCTACTATTATCATGTTTGTGTGGTTCAAGTCTATTTTTAAAGTCTTGACTTGGGTTTAGGTATCATCTTTATTTCATATCAGTTTGGGTGATAAGCTTGTTGCGATAAGTGCCATCATTACCCTTTGTTTTTAGGTCATGACAAATTAGTATCAGAGTAGCCAGGTTCATTACTCTGAACAATGTAAGAATAGGGTGTCTAATAGAGTCTCACAGATCGGTATGTAGACATTCATATCTATCTTTGAGAGTCTATAAATTATCTTTAGGAAACTTTTCTTATTATTGTTCCTTGTCATGCAGACCTTTCATACGTTATGTTCTAAAATAATTTCACTTCTTTCTATATAGATAATGATGTCTAGATCTTATAAGGTCAGAGATATAAAGCCTTCATTTAAGGAGAGAGCCTAGTCTAGATGGTGAGTTACGAGTTATGTATAGGTCGAGGTAGTGAATGGGTGCAAGGGTTTTCCCCATCCATAGGTAGCACTAGAGGAATCTCACTTAAGCCTTAGGTTGAGTATGTTATTGTTATGGGGCCTACCCCAATCTCATCGAGATCTTCTACCCATTCTTAGAGGGGTTACTAATGTTCTTGTTGAGTCAATTTGAGGGCGCCCCTTTGAGTGTATTTGGTGTTCCTTTAGCTTTGAGTATTATACCTCTATCTATGCTAGAGTCTACTTTTGGTTTTCCTCTGGTCTCAAGTGTGGATCCTTCATTGGCACCAATATATACATTTGGTACTCCACAGACTCTGAGTGTTATTTCTCTTTCAGTGCCTATGTCTGAGTATGGTATTTCGAGATTAGGAGTTTAGCCTTCATCCATGTTCCCTTCTTATGTGGGATTACTGCCAGCCAAATTCACTATGCATCCTATATTTGTGAGTATTGTTATGTCTTCTGAGAATTGGAAGAGTTTTGAGAGATTCACTTATTTGGGTCCTCCTAGGTTTAGTAGTGATGTAGGCGAGGATGCATATGAATTCTTGATTGATTGTCATGAGAAGTTTCATATCCTTGGTTTACTTGAGTTACATGGGGTTTCTTATACTACTTATCAGTTGAGAGATTCTGTTAGAGATTAGTAAAGGTCACTTGTTGGTTACATACCTCTCGATTCTCCTAAGATAACTTGGGATAAATTTGTTAAGGCCTCTTTAAAGAGGTTTGTGCCTTACAGTCTTAGGGATTAGATGAGAGATGAGTTTGATCACCAGGAGCAGGGATCCATGACTATTACGAAGTATGAGGCATATTTTCATGCCTTGTCTAGATATTCTTATGCCAGTATTTCCATCCAGTCTGAGAAGATTCAGAAGTTCATGAAGGGGATGGATGTTTCTCTTTGTCTAGCTACGACTCAGATGGTGGTAGCGTATAGAGCATTATTCTTTAGTATAGTGCATTATATGAGGATGACTAAGTCTATTTATTGAGGATTTTTGGTATTCACCAGAAAGGTATGCTGTCAGGGTGAGTTTAGAGGTCATACTTCCTGAAGTCAAGATTTTAGAGGTTTCTATGGGTATCTAGGTCGAACTATTTAGGCATCCTTATAGAGTTCAAGTAGTGGGGCTTCTAGTTCAGCAGCTTTGGATGGTCGTTCTAGCTCAACCATACCTTCTCTTATTGAGTCTATCTATAGAGTTTGCTTTGTGTATGATAAGGGTTGCTATGTGTCCAAGGATTATCCCCACCATGTTTTCAGAGCTACTCTTATTTTAGTTGTGAGAGGTAGAGGTTCTACTAAAAGTATGTGGGCATAGGTAATGGTACCCATGGTGGTGGTTGTGGGGCTACTCAATGAAGTGGAAGTCATGGATAGGGATATTCTATACCCTTTGTATCATAGGTGGTGGCTTTTGATATTGTTATCATAGGTAATAGCCTTATTTGTTTAAGATCTATCTCTGTGCTATTTGATTTGAGGTTAACTTTCTCGTATGTGTGTGCATATTTTACTTTTGGTTTTGATTCTTCTTATAAGCCTCTTGATGTTGCTATGTGTGTATCTACACTCGTAGAAGAATCTTTAGTAGTGGATTGAGTGTACCAATCCTGTGTTGTGACTTTTTCTAGGCATGAGATTTGGCTAAATCTGATTGTCCTTGATATGGTGGATTTTGATATCATCTTAGGCACGGATTTATTAGCTTTTTATCATGTTATCCTTGATTGTTATGCTAAGACCTTGACTTTATCTCACCGTGTTTGCTAAGGATAACTTGGAAAAGTATGCTTTATTCGGATCCCACGAGAGTTATATCCTTACTTCAAGATTATGGTTTGGTAGAGAGGGGATATTTGTCTAATTTAGCCCATATTCATGATACTAGTGTTGTTTCCTCTTCTTTGTTGGATTCTATTCATGTTGTCCATGAGTTCGTGGATGTTTTCCCTATGAATATGTCTGGTATACCTTTGAATTATGATATTGGCTTTATTATTGATGTTGACCTAGGCACCAAGCCTGTTTCTTTTCCTTCTTATAGGTTGTCCCCAACAGAATTATAAAAGTTAAAGGATCAGTTGCAGAAGTTATGGATAAGGGATTTATCCAACTTAGTGTATCACCTTCAGGTGCGTCTGTCTTGTTTGTAAAGGAAAAGGATGGGTATATCTATTTGTGTATTGATTATCGATACTTAAGGTGATGGTTAAGAATAAGTATCCTTTTTCTTGTATTTGTGATTTTTTCAATCAGCTTTAAGGGTCTTTAGTGTTTTTAAAGATTGATTTGAGGTCAGGGTATCACCAGTTGAGGATTAGAGCTTCAGATATCCCAATGATAGCTTTTCAGACTTGGTATGGTTATTTTGAGTTCTTGATCATGTCCTTTGGGTTGACCAATGCCCCAGCCACGTTTATGAAATTGATAAACCAAGTTTTGTAACAGTATCTCAACTCTTATTTCATTATATTTATAGATTATATCTTAGTTTATTCTAAGATATATGTCAATCATGGGGAGCATTTAATGGTTGTACTTCATAGATTGAGGGATGAGAAGCTGTATGCTAATATCTCTAAGTGTGAGTTTTGGCTGGAGTCTTTTTCTTTCTTAGGTTATATAGTGACCAAGGATAGTATTATGGTCGATTCGACTAAGATTACAGCATTCGTGATTGGGTTAAGCTTACACTCCTACTGAGATTTAGAGTTTTGTTGGTTTAATAGGCTGCTATCGATGTGTTGTTGAGGGTTTTTCGCCTATTGTAGCTCCATTAACCAAGTTGCCTAAAAAAAAAAGATTTCCTTTCAGTGATCTGATACTTCTGAAGAGTTTTCAAAAGTATTAGAATTTGTTGAATTTAGATCCTATCTTAACTTAGCCCAAGGAGGGCGCGGGTTTTATCATCTTTTGTGATGCTTCTAGTGTTGGATTAGGTGTTGTGTTTATGGAGGAAGGCAAAGTGATTGCATATGTTTCTCATCAGTTAAAGCCCCATGAGAGGAATTACCCTACCCATGATTTAGAGTTGTTCATGGTAGTGTTTTCTTTGAAGTTGTGGCGGCACTACTTGTATAGAGTCCATTGGGAGATTTTCTCATATCATCATCTCCTTTAATACTTCTTCACCCAGCAAGATCTTACTATGAGGTAGCATCATTGGCTTCAGTTGCTTAAGGATTATCATATTTCTATTCTCTATCATCCAAGAAAGGCTAGTGTGGTTGTGGATGCCTTGAGCCAAAAGTCGACTAGCATGGGAAGCTTAACGCATCTTTTGACTCAAAAAAACCTTTGGCCTTGGAGGTTTAGTCATTGGCTAACCAGATGGTTAGGCTTTATATTTTGACACCTGGATATTTTTTGGAATTTATTGAGGATAGCTCATAATTAATGGAGCATATTCAGGATCATTAGTTTGATGATGTAGGGTTGAGAGAGATTCAGAATAAGGTGGCGAGTGGTGAGGCTAAAGAAGCCTCACTTAATCCAGATGGTATCTTATGGATTGGGGGCCGAGTTTGCGTGTTGAGAGTGGACGATTAGATTAGATTGATTTTTGAAGAGTCTCATTAATCCAGGTATTCCATCTATCCAGGAGTGACTAAGATATATCATAATTTGAGGCAGCATTACCAGTGGGGTAGTATGAGAAAAGATGTAACAAACTTTGTGGCTCATGCCTATGTTTCAAGCAGGTGAAGGTCGAGCATTTAAGGCCTGGTGCTTTGCTTCAGAGGTTATCCATTCTCGAGTTGATATGGGAATAAATCACTATGGACTTCATGACTGGGTTGCCTCGTACTTCTTTTAGTTGTGATAGTTTTTGGATCATTATGGATCGATTGACCAAATCTGCCCATTTCATTTTAGTTCAAGTTTCTTTCAGTGCTAAGAGGCAGGCCCATATCTATATTGATGTGATTATCTATCTTCATGGTGTGCTAGTGTCTATCATCTCAGATCGAGGTTCAGTATTCACATCTCACTTTTTGAAGACATTTTCAGAGTAGTTAGGTACCCAGGTTGATCTTAGTGCAATATTTCACCCCCAACTGATGGTCAATCAAAATAGACTATTTAAGTTTTGGAGGATATGCTTTATGCTTGTGAGATGGACTTTGGAGGTTAGTAGGACAATATCAGGCTTCAGCGGAGATTGCATATAGTAGTAGCTACTATTCTAGCATTGAGATGACTTATTTTGATGCTTTTTATGGTAAGTGTTGTTTCTCTCTAGTGGGTTGGCTTGAGGTTTTTGATATTAGACCTCAATCTAAGGACATGCTTTATGAGTCCTTAGATAGATTTTGGGTCATTTTGGATAGACTTTAAGTGGCTTAGAGTAGGCAGAAGTGTTATGCGGATCATAGACTTTGTGCCTTGAGATTTAGTATTGGTGAGCGTGCCTTTCTCCGTATGTCACCTATGAAAGGCGTGATGAGATTTGGAAGAGGTGCAACCTTAGCCCCGGGTATAATGGACCATTTGAAATCCTTCAGACTATTGGGGATGTGGCTTATGAGTTAGTATTACCTCTAGATTTATCAGCTATTCATCCAATTTCTCATGTTTTTATGCTTCGAAGTTACATTCCAGATGAGTCTTATGTCATTCATTGGGATTCAGTTTAGTCAGATGAGCGATTGTCTTTAGTTGAGTGGCATGTCTCTATTCTAGCTAGGTATGTTAGAAGGTTGTGTTCTAGAGTTATTCCCGTGGTTAAGGTACAGTAGAGACATCACCAGCAGATGAGTCTACTTGGGAAGTCGAGTCTGATAGGCATATTAGTTATCCCTAGTTTTTCGCTGACTAAGGTATTTCTATTGCCTTGATTCGAGGACAAACTAGATTCTTAGTGGTGAATAATGTAATGACCTAATTTTTAGTGATTTGTGTGAAATATTTATTTTTGTATGATTTGACCATTTTACCTCTCCCCATGGTTACATTGTTGTATTTCTAAAGTGAGGGGATAATTCGCATGGTTCCCAATGCTTTTTGGTAAGATGTGAGCGAGATTGTGGTTTTGAAGGTCTTAAAGGTTTATGAGTTGACTTCGGTCAACATCATTTAATCTATGTAATGGATGGCAAGATAGAATGCGCCATCGGATCTGGAATGTTAATTGTAGGATAGTAACGTGTTTAGTGTGGTTTTACAGCTTTTATATATTATTTTGACCCTCCGTTTAGAAAGTTGTGAAAATAGTTCTCGGGGGTCGGTTCTATGAAAATAATGTTTTTCCAAAAATCTAATGTCCTCATTGTGTCTGGAGTATAGAATTTGATAGGGTAGAATAGTTCATTTGCGTTCTTATGATTCTGAATGAATATCGAGGGGTCCGTAGAGACGTGAAATTTTCAAGTCTCCACAGCTGGTGCACTACTCTGCTGGTGCAGCCGCTAAAGCGCTACTTTGGTCGCTTTAGCAGTAAGTGGTAAAGAAATACTTGGCCACTTTAGCAGCCAGCTACTAGCTGGGCAAGGGCATTTTAGAGACCCTCGTCCATTTTCGTGGAGGGCGATAAAATGGCCCTTATCCGTTTTAGCGAACTAGCTCGCATTGGTAGCTATTGCTAAAGAAGTACTTGACCGCTTTAGCGGCACCTGGCACCAGAGTATATAAAGTTCTTTTCTTATTTTCTTCACCATTTTGTAGGACTGGAGCTTGGAGTTTTGAGTTTCTGAGCGACTTCTTCCATTTTTAATCTTGGGTAAGCTCCAAATCCCTATGTTAATCATTTTCCTTCAATTTTCATCAATAAAACCTTGTTAAAATATTAATTCAAAGACGCAAATTGGGGATTTTGGCCCGGAAGGCCTAAATTAATGATTCTTTGATTTAAATCCCTATTCCAAACCATTTAATCATGGAAAATATATTTTTGGACAAAAATTATGACTTTGCCCTTTTTTCGTGAACACATTTTGGGGGTCCTGTGTGAACCCCAACCAAAAATGGAAAATATGGGTATTGTTGGTTTTCTTTTAATGCATAGATTCTATATTTTTATGTTTTAACTGATTGGGGGGTACTATAGCGAGGTGTAAGCTCAGGTTGAAGGGTTATTTGTATTGGTTTCGGCATTTGAGGTAGATTATGGCTTAACTTCCTCCAGACTAGGATGGGTAGCAAATATTGGTATAAAATCATGTTATGGGTATGGGAACTAATCATGAAAATAATGTTGTTACTTTGTTGTGCCCATATGGGGGCCTGTATTATTTCTATTTTGTGGTTTTACACATTGTCTCTTGTATGTGACCGTGTGGGGTCTTATATGATGATACTGTCCTAATATTTGAATAATTTGGTGTTATCCTTGGTGGAAAATTGTCTAAATTGGTAATTGTGTGGTATCAAATGTGGCATATTTTACTCGGTTGGTATGTGGATTATGTTGGACCATGAATGACTAGTTTATTAAGTGGATTTTTTGTTCACACAATTGGTATATTGGTTAGAATTGGAAATTATCATTTGGTTAGTTGTGAGCATTGCATCCCCACATCATATTCATTCATGAAATATTGGTACCACTTTAGAAATACTGTAAATACGATAAACACTTGTTTGTGACATCATTATAGATCCTCTTCAAGGGATATGTCGAAGAGGAGTCATTGATATTGTTATTGGTTATTGGATTGTATATGGGTTGATGAACCCCTCATGGGTCCTAGATAGGAGCATAGCTCGGTAGGTGTATAAAGAGGTTGTGCGACAACCTTGTGCATCATATTACATTATCATTGTCGTCATCATCATACTCATTCATTTTGGATGTATATTATGCTCATTTTGTGTAGATTATTGTCTTTGATGTGATATTTGAATATGTACACGTCTTTCCATATTTGTAGGTGCTATATTTGTATACTTGTATTTCCTTTCTCATATTTACATGTGGCATATTTGAATATGCTAGAACTATTAGTGGAGACGGTGTGGGTTACCATTTGGGACATTTTCTAGTTGCAGTTGATGTGCCCTGAGTGTGTATTTTTTATGCTTTATTTTCTACTTTTCTTAGTCGGCCTATGATACCTACTGAGTACAAGTGGACCTTACTCACCCCTACTACACCCATTCAATGCAGATTCAAGTATGAGTGCACTGTACGACAGTTGATTCAGGCGGTACGTAGAGTCTATTCTATGTAGCAGATGATCCATGCATTATGAGTTGACTACTACCTTTTCCTTATGTAGATTATGTCCTTGTATTTAGAGATAGAGTTGTTCCATTTTAGACATGTCATGTATATTTTGACTTCGAGTTATATTAGTTAGTTCTTATACTGTAACGCCAGGTTTTGGGGATTTGGTTTGGTATCTTAATAGTATTTTCCCACTATTATCATGTTTGTGTGGTTTGACTCTGTTTTAAGAGTCTTGCCTTGGGTTTTGGTATTATCTTTCATTTCATATCAGTTTGGGTGATAGGCTTACTTCTCCAGGCTTGCCGCGAGAGTCCAATTATGACCCTTGGGTTTTGGATCGTGACATAATAATTTTTAAAAAAATAGCTGTCTGGGAGGAATATTGGGAGGTCAAAATTGGGTATTAACAAACAACAAGCATACTTTAACTCACCAAACCAATGGTAGATATGAATCTTTCATTTCTTCAATTATAGCATGTCCTAAGACAAATCCATGACTTATTCAAGCAAGCATTGTCAAACCATATTCATTAAAATCAAGTATTCATTTTAGGAGTCCACATTCAACCCAAAAGAGTATAAACTCTAGTCCAACATTCATAAATTCATTCACTGAACAAATCCTCCCCATCTATACCAAGACTCTGGGATTGCGCTATTATCTAGCAACCCTTACTTTCAAGTTATTATTAGGTTCAAAACATACTCCATTAGCCAATCAATCAACTTATTCAACTTACGATCTAGTTTTAGTCAAACACCCAAATGCCTTTACATTCTAACCCTTAGCCTAACTTGACTTTAGACTTTTAAGTTATGTCAACGCCTTTTCCTACCATGGTCAGTTCTCAAACTAAATTTTTAAAAGATTATCCTATACTACTAACACATCAAATCAAGTTCATCCTTTTTATGGTAATCAGGCTAAATCACTAGATTAAAGGCTAACATAGTCTCATTATCATCTATATTCACATAATTCACATCACAATCCACCATGAAGTCATACAAACATCAAACATCCATCAAAGATTCATTTATCAACATAATAAGACACAATTAGGTCTTTAGTACATTAAATCCATGTTTTATCCATCCAAACCACATGCCCACAGGCCTAAGCATGATTTCTCTCATCAAATTTACATTATGATATGAGTACTAACCACAGTTTACTACTCATAAACCATTACCTACCTAGGCGCCAAGTTGCTACAAAACGTAGCTATAACACGGATGATCCTCCTTCTCTTAACATTTTTGAAGGCTAATCATCTAATAAACAACAGTGATAAGAGTAATTAATAAACTACTTTTCAAACAAATACTTCGGGGATTCAAACCACTAGGTCTACCATTATTTATAGTCTACAAAATTACCCTAGTGTCAATTAACCATCAAATAGTTCCATCAAGATCAACCCAACTCCATTAATAGAGTTTTTAGGCTAAAGGTTCCACCTATACTAAATTCAAGATCCCCAACTATCAACTTTCATATTTTTGAAACTTAATACCATACTAAAAGGAGTTAATTCATAAACCATAATTAATTCTAGGTGAAAATACATGTACCCATGGATTTTCCCACAATTTCATGAACCTAGGGTTCTAAACAATAAGAATTTTCGCCATAAATTCCCCATTCTAATAATTATAGAAGATGAATAGATTAAATGTTGTTAAAAAGGAGTAAAATCCTAACTCAATGAAGTATTTCCACCGAAACCAAGAGAAAGTCTCCCTTTGAGGCTTAGGAATTAAATTTTGGAGTTTTGGGGTTGAAACCCATCAAATATAGGTTATAAACTATTGTTGCGTCACTATAACGACATGTCGTCCCTATAGCAACGTCTTTATAGTGACCTAACCTGCTACAGTGCCCCTAACTATTTTGCATGACCAGACTTTAGTAAAATGGTGACAACTTTTTACTCAAAAAGTGAATTAATAAACGGTTGGTTGTATTTAAAAAAAGACTCTGAGATATTTAGTTTATGGAAATTAATACCCCTAACTCCTTTTATTCTAGAAAGATTTCTTGTTTGAAGTTGACCCTAGTTTAAACTTAGCCCAAAACTAAAACACCAAAGATACTTTCAACTTAACCTTATGCCAGTGTATTCTACGACCTTATTACATATCAAATGCACTCCTACACTAAAGAAATACTCCTAACTCTTATAAAATATGAGAGACACTTTCTTTTTAGCTGCAGATATTTTTAGTAATGATAAAACTGGTCGTTACATAAAATTAACATAGTTCATGGTGGGTTTCAGTCATAAGAGAGTTGAAGTTGAGAAATCATTTTCTCCAATGAATTTATTAGATATGGACTTGATTTTGGGTGTTCCACACCCTAATTTTTGTGTAAAAACGTTCACACGCACTTCCCCAAGCTCAATATGCTTAATTTTAGAACATGTTGAGAAAAGTCAAAAATCCACCATGGGAAAGAGGTTGGCTGGTTGAAGAAAATGAATTGCTAAAATTGTATCATCGTGGAGGTAAATAAATATCATTGCAAAACTGTTGCAGTGGATAATTAACCACTACAGCGTTATCGGGCAATGTGTCCTTAGTTTTTGTATTTATTAAAACTTTGAGTTGCCTTTCACTCCCCTGATGTTCTAATATGGTTCTAATTATCTTTCGTGGCATTTAAAACATAAAATGGAACATCAACCTACCTAACTCAGATTTCCCAATGTCTTCTACCGCACCTAATCTGAGGAGAGATGGCACAATAGAAATTTTCTTCGCGAGTGAGGGTTTGTGATGGATGAGGTGGAGGATGGGTTGCTTGAATTTAGTGATATACAAAAAGTGTTTGGGTGGGAGATTCTAATAGAGACGATCAACCTGGCTTGGGCCTAGAATTCTTTTTTCTATATTCTCTATGGTGGAGTGGGAAGTACCTCTCCCTTACCATGCTGATTCAAGAAAAGAATATGCTCGTGGATGCCACTACCATCAACGATATCCTAGGGGTTCAAAACCCCTCTAATGCAGACTTCGAATCAAATCTTTGGGAGTTAAATTTAAGATAGGTGGCTCGGTATTTGGCATTGAGGGTAACGCTGACGAGGGTAAGATTTTGTCCGCTTAATAATTATTAGACTTATTTAATGTGTGTTGGATGAATTTCTATCAAATATTTCTTTGAAAGTAGGTTTATTTGCAACAACTACAAAATTGTAAAACAAGGGATGCACCTGGAAAGATTCTACCTGTAGCCGCTACAACGGTAGCCTATAGTAGCTCCACATTGAAGTTTCTCTTACCCAATATTAGGTTTTGACTGTACAAAACTCTTTTCTCCTGTTCATGTAGCATAAAAATCTCTCATTATACTTAATGTAGTGTGATTTGAAATTCTATTAACTCTGTCCCATAACCAACACAATTTTCCATCTACCAAATTAGATAGTGGTATACTTCGTCAATCTCCTTACGCACTCAATTTATTATCCTCCAAAGTATTCCACCAATAGCTATGCATTCTGGTGGTTCATACGGGATTGGATAGAAGACAAGTAGTACTCTAAATCATGTAAAGATGAGTTGTGGCTCAAGTGGAAAAGGTGAAGACACTCCTGATATCACACACGGTCCTTATGTCCATCGGTCTGCTTAGATACATACCATCCAACCACACATATACTTATCGATTGTATTCGGGAGTTACACATCATAATGAGTCAACATATATTACCATTAACAACTCTACACATGGCATATATTAACACATCATAGGATAATCACATGTAACTAACCCTGTATTAAATACACATCATAATCTACTTTATAGGTACTTAACGGCTCCTGTTTGTTGAGTTTTTTTCCCAACCTTTCCACCTTAAGAGATACCAATTGGGACCAACTAGTCACAATTGTGATGATCAAGATACCAATTGGAAGTGACTAGATACTAATTGGGTTCAACCCGGGGATATGAAATTGAGATAGCATGAAAGGAAAAAAGAAAGTGAGATATACTCCTAGATGCCTTGTAGTTGCCTAAATATTTTATGTGGACATCAATACACCAATCCTTAGGACTCTACTCAACATTTTCTTAAGTACTAAGAGACCAATAACTTGTGCTCTGATATCATCCTTATAACGACCAAAACTATCGAGTCATATTGGGCACCTACCTACACCTACCTATAATAAGAGAACCTTGATAATCCCATATATCAACCAAATACAAAAGTTAAAATAACAAATAATTAATTGATGAACATTAACCATCGGAATGTCTAATTACGTTGAAACCATAATACCCGTTTAATTCTTCTAGAATCATGATTTAGTACATCAGGTAAGAAAATTAAATCCATAAAAGAACTACAAATGACTCCTCAAAATGTATCCTAAACCGATAAAAGAGCACAAACAAGGAGTACAGACATTCGTGGTATAAAATTCATCTAAAATATAAATAGTAGGAGCTGATGTTGAGTGATCGACATCACGGCTATAGAAACTCCACATGACCTACACCATGGCTATACCACCACGTGGAGTTATAGTAAGTGCAGCATCAGTACAACCATACGTACTAGTAGCATCATCAGCTCACCATGGATAGAAATAAATAACATCATTGATAAATATGGGAAAATCACAACATCAAGTGAAATTTTTTTTTTGAGCCCCCAGACTACCCACTTTTATTATTTTTCCTTTAATATCTCTGGGACCTGTAATTAGCATCTATGTCACCTACCTATCATTTAATATTATTTTGTATCTTTATCCTTTGAGTTACATTTCTTTATATCTTTGTCCTTTGACATACATTTTTTGTATATCTTTGTCCTTTTACTACATTTTGTATATCTGTAATGCCGTAAAACCTGGTTCCGAGGCATCACACAATGATCAAGACTACGAGTAGCCTTAAGCTAACCTTATCTACCTTCTACTAGATCTGAATCTCATAATAAAGGAAATATCAACATAAAAGTCATACTAAATGTGTAAACTGTCTAAAATAGCTGAGAACAATCTGAATATAATGTCTGAAAATCAATACTGTAAGTCTGAATAATATCTAGCAATCTGACAAGCCTGTACTACTAATAACTAGAGAGTCACTGGGACAAACCCCCAGCTAACTTAAACTATCTGAAAAGAAATACAGAATCATATAAACTAATAAGCTGCAAAATCTGAATGAATAAGTCCCCGAACTATGAGGACTCACCAACTGTCAGATGTAGATGAAGATGGTCGAACTACTCATGCTGCTGATACTGAGCACCTAAACCTACATTATGAGACAATGTAGCACATCGACATATATGTGGATCAGTAATTTGAGGATATACTGAGTATATAGGGGTGAAATGCATAAGTAAAATATCATCTCATCATTATAATTTATAAAACAAAGCATGCTAAATGTAAATGACTCACATAAGCTAGAATATGTGAAACACTGAAATCTGAAATCAGGAATAGCCAAGCATACTTTATAAATCTAGTGAGTCATAATATTTAGTTCTAAAAGTTGTGCTAATGTTCAGTCTGTAAATCACACTGTCTTAGTGTAGAATGGACTAACTTTTGTAACAAAAATCTAAAAGTTGAAATCTGTAGCTAATATCTTTCTGTAAAGCATAATCTGAGTAAAGTTGTGAGTCTTTAGACTTAGTTTTTGTAAAAGCTTTTTTGTCAATCTTTTACTTTAACTAGCAGGGAGGTTCTCTTAACCGACATAAACCATGTGATCTAAAATGGATCCAACGTCTTGTTCCCCTAAGGGGAAAACCTCACGATAGGGAGAGGTGACATACTCTTGCTAGGAAGTATAACCTACAGTCCATGTGATCAATCACAAGCTAAATCTGTCATCCATATTGGAATGGAAATAATCTGATAATCTGTACCTACGTTGGTTACGTAGTTTTGTAGTAGATAGGGCATGCTAATCCCACACTTCCCACTCGATGCTAAATACTACATCCTTTAAATCCATATGCTCATTCTGTTGGAAATCCGCTATAAAAACTAGCATAAGGATTTATCTAAAACCAATTATGCATTTATCTGATTAAATTTGTAAATAAAGCTGAATTGAACTCTGTAATCTGTAATAAATCTATTAAGTGGATTCCATAACTAAATTAGGGATCAAATGATAAAAACTTTGCTGTAAATCTGAAATAAATCTGATCATAAGATGCTTAAAGCATCATCTTTCTTGAAATATCAACATATAATCTTAGGCTTGATAACCCATGCATTAAATACATGTTAAAAAATTATAATAATCATGCTTGATAATGAAAACAATGATAATTCATCTCAAAATCTCGAAATTACTACAATAGGCATGAAAATATGAAAATAGACATGCAAATCATCTTCTAAAACACTTGAAATCTCATAATCTTGCAAATAGAAATAATGGGTATGAACCTTAATTCAAATGTCATGGGTATTCATTCAAAATCATATAAATTTATAATTAAAACTTGGTTTTGGTAACAAGGATGAAAGAAGATCCTGGTTCATCAACCCCACATACCTTTATTGATGATTAGATGAAGAAACTTGAATTATTGATTCCTACTTGAGTTCTTGAAGATGAGTTCTTGATTATCTTGTCTTGGGAATCCTAAATTTTGAGCTTTCTTGGAGAAACAATGGTGGAATTCATTTCTTGGAGAAGAATCTTTTGAGTTCTAAGGTTTTTATTTGAGAGAAAATTGATTAATAATGAGCAAAATAGGCTTAGAATGGGCTTAATCTCATGTTTTGGACGGATTGGGGCTTGGGAATTGACCAAAATACCCCATTTAAACTTCTAAATGGAACTGGAAAAGAGAACCAAAATACTAATTTAATAGGGCACGTGACACGCCACTATCATGGTGGCTCAATTGAAAAGGGACAATTGGGAACTGGAAACTCTCCGCGATGCGGAGCTATCATGGTGCCCCTTTGGAATGCCATTTTGACCATCATCGCGATGCGGTGAAATCGCGTAGGCTTACTAGAAATTGAAAAATGAAAAATTGGATCTCTCTGCGATGCACCAACATCGCAAAGGTCCATTGGAAAATGATAATTATGAAATTGTCCTTCACCACGACACGGTGACTGCCCAGTTGGCACACTGCTTACTAAAAACACCCTAACTTCTTCACCGAGTTTCGGATTTGGGCAAATTTGGTATAGATGGAAAGCTTATTCAATTTCCCACACCATGGAAATTCTAAATCTGGAAAATTCCATATGAAATAAAAAGGGTATTCATTTTAGAAGCTAATCCTTGAAATTTTAGGGACGAAATTAAGCTGGGAAAAGTACGGGGTATTACAATATCTCCCCCTTGGGAACATGAGTCCTTGAATATGGCTAGTTAAGATGAAAATACTGAGGAATCTGAGGCTATAAGATATCATGCACAACTAAAATAAACTGAATGACTGATTCTCAACATAATAAGCAACTAAACTGATCTGTGAGTGCATGAGTTTACATGGAAACAACTATATAGCTGAATCTGAGATTGGGAAAAGAACTTAATAAAGGAAAACTATTACCTCCGACTAAATCTGAGTTCTTGGAGAAGATATGAGGATACTTGGTCCGCGTGTCTGCTTCTACTTCCCAAGTAGCACCCTCAACAGAATGATTCCACCATAGAAATTTGACCAAGGGAACTTCTTTGTTCCTTAGTCTACGGATCTGATGATCAAGAATCTCTACTGGAACTTCTTCATAAGAAAGGCTATTCTGAATATCTGTACTTTCTAGAGGAACTATAACAGCTGAATCGTCCATGCACTTCTTCAACAAGGACACATGGAATATTGGATGAACAGAGGATAAATCCGCGGGTAGCTCAAGCTCATACACTACCTTCAAAACAGGACTCAAAATCCAGAAGGGGCCTACCTATCGGGGACTAAGCTTCCCTTCTTGCTAAATATCTTTACCCCTTAATGGGTGAAATTTTCAAATACACAAGATCATCAACCTTAAACTTGAGATCTCTTTTACTTATGTCTGCATAAGATTTCTGACGACTCTGGGATACTTTTAATCTCTCTCTAATCAACTAAACTTTCTTCATGGCTTCAAATACCATGTCTGGCCTAATCAAAGCAGCTTCACCCACTTCAAACCAATCAACTAGCGATCTACATCTCCACCTATAAAGAGCCTCAAACGGAGCCATCTGAATACTAGCTGATAACTATTATTATAAGCAAACTCAATCAACGGCAAATGGTTATCCCAACTACTTTTGAAATCAAGAACCCATGCCCTCAACATGTCCACTAGATTCTAAATGGTCCTCTCTGCCTGAACATCTCTCTATGGATTAAAGGATGAACTAAGATGAACTTGGGTACCAAGACCCTTTTAAAAGGCTTTCCAAAACTGAGAGGTAAACTGAGTACCCCTATCTAAGATTATGGACAAACGAACTCTATGCAATCTGACTAACTCTCTGATGTAAGGCTTAGCATAATCTTTAGCTGCGTAAGGTGTGCGAACTGGCAATAAATGCACTGACTTAGTCAATCTATATACTATCACCTAAATCAAATCATGCTGACGACGCGAATGGTGTAAACCAGTCACAAAATCCATATTCACCTCTTCTCACTTCCAAGTGGGGATACCAAACTCTTGCAATGTACCACCAAGTTTTTGGTGGTCAACCTTAACCTATTGACAAGTTGCACACTTAGGTACAAACTCTACTATATCATTCTTCATACCACTCCACCAATAGATTTCCCGCAAGTCACAGTACATCTTGATGGCTCCTGGATAAATGAAGTAACGGCACCATGCGCTTCAGCAATAATCCTCTCCCTCAAATCATCAACACATGGTACACAGAATTTATTCTAGTATCTCAACACGCCATCTTCCCCTCAAGATAAAACCTCTACCTTATCGTCTTTAACTAACTCTTTTAGTTTGACCAAACTAGAATACTTATCTTGCTTCTCTTTCACTTCCGAAACTAGAGAAGATTCAGAACTACTTTGAACCCAAACATTCCCTTCAACTGAATCAACCAATCTCATGCCCAATCTAGATAACCGGTGAACTTCCCAAACTAAATCCTTCTTATTATTCTCCACATGAGCAAACTACCCATAGACAATCTACTAAGGGCGTCTTTCACTATATTAGCCATGCCCAAATGATACAACACACTCATATCATAATCTTTCAAAAAAATTAACCATCTTCTCTGACGAAGATTCAACTCCCTTAGAGTAAACACATACTGCAAGCATTTTTTATCTATAAAAACATCAACATGCACCCCATACAAAAATGTCTCCAGATTTTCAAAGCAAACACAACTGCAGCTAACTCAAGATCATGGGTCGGGTAATTCTTTTTGTGAGGCTTAAGCTGTATAGAGGCATAGGTTATGACCTTACCTCTCTGCATCAAAAAACAACCCAAACTAACTCTAGAGGCATCATAATACACCACAAAACCATCTGTATCATCAGGTAACGCTAATACTGAGGCTGAAGTGAGTCGAGTCTTCAACTCCTAAAAACTCTTCTCGCAGGAATCTGACAACTGAAACTTAACTTTCTTCTAGGTTAATCTAGACATAGAAGATGCAATAGATGAGAAACCCTCAACAAAATATTTGTAATAACTAGCTAGGCCCAAGAAACTCCTAATGTCTGATGGAGAGATAAGTCTAGGCCAATTTCTTATGGCTTCTGTCCTTTGGGGATCAACTCTAATGCCCTCGCTAGAAACAATATGACCAAGAAAAGCTACTGACCTTAGCCCAAATTCACATTTGCTGAATTTGGCGAACAACTGGTGATCTCTAAGAGTCTATAACACAATTCTAAGATGGTCTGCATGATCATCCTCATTACGAGAGTAGACAAGAATATAATTGATAAAGACTATGACAAATATATCTAAATATTGTTTGAACACTCTGTTCATCAAGTCCAAGAAGGCTGCTGGGGTATTTGTTAGACCGAAGGACATGACTAGAAACTCAAAATGACCATAACGGGTTCTGAAAAACTATTTTTGGAATATCACATTCCCTTACTCTAAGCTGATGATAGCCGGATCTAAGGTATATCTTTGCGAAATAACTTGCACCTTAGAGTTGGTCAAATAATTCATCAATTCTAAGGAGAGGATATTTATTTTTGACTGTAACTTTATTCAGCTGGCGATAGTCAATGCACATACGCAAAGAACCATCTTTCTTTTGCACGAATTGGACGGGAGCATCCCATGGAGAAACACTAGGCCTTATAAAACCTTTATCTAAAAGATCTTTGAGTTTCTCTTTCAACTCTTTAAGCTCGGTGGGAGCCATATGATATAGGAGAAATGAAATAGGCTAAGTATCTAGAAGAAGGTCAATCCCAAATTCTATTTCTCTATCGGGAGGTACCTCTAGCAAATCTTCGAGAAAAACATCATGAAACTCATTGACTACACTGACTAACTGAACTGTCAGAGTCTCAGACTTAGTGTCTTTGACTCGAACTAGATGATAGATACACCCTTTGGAGATCAACTTTCTATCTTTTGGAACTTCACCACTCGGGTGCGACAATCTATGGAGGCATAACAAGAATGGAGCCAATCCATACCAAGAATAAGATCAAAGTCAACCATATCTAACTATATTAAGTCTGCTAACATGATTTTATGAAGGACAGTGATAGGACACTTTTTATAGATCTGTTTGGCAACAACTGACACACCCATTGGGTAGAAACCAAGAAAGTCTTAGGGATCTTTTCAGGACATATTTCAAAATTCACTACAACTAATGGGGTCACATAACAAAAACTCGACCCGAGGTATAACAACACATTAACATCAAGATGAAAGACATGAAGCATACTAGTAACATCTGGTGAATCTTCCTGCTTTTGATGGGATGGTAAAGTATAAAAATGATTCTAGCGTTGACCGCCACCTCTACTAGATGATGCTCCCTGGGGAGAGAATGTACGACCTAAATGAGTTGGTGCACTAGTAGCCTGAGTCTGAGGATAACCATCTCTGTTTCCCTGCTTAGTATGCGGACAATCTCTAATTCCATGACCCAATTTATCACAACCATAACGACCTTTCTGTCCAGCTAAACACTTACCAGGATGAATTTTACCACACCTAGAACATAGAGGATAATTGGTCCCACCACTCACACTATTCTAGGATATGGATATTGAAGACTTACCCCACTGCTCCTACCTACCTCTAGGAGTGGGAGCACTAGGTAAAGATGGTACTGGCATAGATGAACAATTCTGAAATTATGAATGATTTCCCCTTTAGACCTAGCCTGGCTATACTCAAACATCCCTGTTCTAGCCCTCTTATTATTTCTAGCTCTTACCTTCAACTTCTCTGCCTTAATCTACTAAGCATGAATCATCAACCCAGCCAAATCTATGTCTCCAATAAGCATGGTAGTCCTACACTCCTTGAATACCAGGCTAGATACGCCAGTAACAAACTTAATCATACAAGCTCTAGGATTAGCCATCGTATAAGGGGCATACTTAGATAACTGATTGAACTTAAGGCAATACTCCTTCACTGTCATTGAGCCCTGCCTCAAGTTCACAAACTCCTCTATCTTTGCTTTCCTCATCTCATGTGGTAAGAACCTATCTAGAAAATCATCCTGAAACACCTGCCAACTTATAGGAGCCGCATTCTCACCTCTAACATTCTTCCACATCACTACCCAATCATATGCTACATCCTTCAATCTATAGGATGCTAACTCTACACTCTCCTCTTTAGAAATATACATAATTTTGGTAATCTTCTTTACCTCATCTAAATAAAGATATGGGTCCTCACTTGCTTTTGACCAAAGAACTCTGGCGGATTTATTCTCATAAAATCTTTGATTTTGGCTGCTGCTAAATCCATATTCTACTGAAGTAGGACTGTAGCTTGATGGTTGCCCTGAACATTAGCAGTAATAGCTTGGGCCAACGCTTGAAAGAAAGCCCTAAAATTAGCATGGGATACATTCTCATTCAAAGGATATGCGAGATGGGTGGTTGGTTACCATTTCTGCGAGCATTAGCTCGACGAAGAGGCATTTTCAACTGTCACGTAAGAGCATGAGTTAAAAGCAGATAGAGATACTATAAGAACGATAGATCATAAAAGAAAAAGATAATTTCCTAAGAACGTCCTATAGCCTCTAGCTCATAAATGTGGCATGCTTCACACCTATGATCAAGACTCTATGTAACGTGGCTTGTCTGACTCCCTAAGACTTTTATAAATCTTAGGCTCTGATACCAAGTTTGTAATGCCCCAAAACCTAGTCTCAAGGCGTCACACAGTGCTCAAGACTACGAATAGCCTTAAGCTAACCTTGTCTACCTTCTACTAGATCTAAATCTCATAATAAAGGAAATATCAACTTTAAGTCATACATAACGCGGAAACTATCTAAAATAGCTGAGAACAATCTGAATGTAATGTCTGAAAATCAATACTGTAAGTCTAAATAATATCTAGAAGTCTGACAAGCCTCTACTACTAATAACTAGAGAGTTACTAGGACAAACCCCCAGCTAACTCGAACTATCTAAAAAGAACTACTGAATCATATAAACTAATAAGCTACAAAATCTGAATGAATATGTCACCGAACTATAAGGACTCACCAACTATTAGATGTAGATGAAAATGCTCAAACTACTCACGCTATTGATACTGAGCACCAGAACCTATATTATGAGATAACGTATCACATAGACATATATGTGGATCAGTACTTTGAGAATGTACTGAGTGTATCGGGGTGAAATGCCTAAGTAAAACATCATTGCATCATCATAATTTATAAAACAATGCATGCTAAATGTAGATGACTCACATAAGCTGGAATATCTGAAATACTGAAATCTAAAATCATGAATAGCAAAGCATACTTTATAAATCTAGTGAGTCATAACATTTAGATCTAAAGTTTTGCTAATGTTCTATCTGTAAATCATACTTTCTAAGTGTAGAAAGGACTCACTTCTATAACTAAAATTTAAAATCTGAAATCCATAGCTAATATCTTTCTCTAAAGCATAATCTGAGTAAAGTTGTGAGCCTTTACACTTAGTTTTTGTAAAAGCTTTTCTGTCAATCTTTTACTTTAACTAGCAGGAAGGTTCTCTTAACCGACATAAACCATGTGAGATAACATGGAGTCCAACGTCTTGTTCCCCTAAGGGGAAAACCTCACGATGGGGAAAGGTGTCATACTCTTTCCAGGGAGTATAACCTATTGTCCATGTGATCGATCACAAGCTAAATCTGTCATCCATATTGGAATAAGGATAATCTAATAATAGGTACCTACATTGGCTACATAGTTCTATGGAAAATAGGGCACGCTAATCCCACACTTCCCACTCGGTGCAAAATACTACTCCCTTTAAATATGTATGGTCATTATGTTGGAAATCCACTTTAAAAACTAGCATAAGGGTTTATTTGAAATCAATTATGCATTTATCTGATTAAATCTATAAATAAAGCTGATCTGAACTCTGTAATCTGTAATAAATCTGTAAAGTGGATTCCATAACTAAACTGTGGATTAAAAGATCAAAGTTGTGCTGTAAATCTTAAATAAATCTGATCATAAGATGCTTAAAGCGTCATCTTTCTTGAAATATCAACATATAAACTCGGGCTTGATAATCCATGCATCAAATACAAGTTAAAACATCATAATAATCATGCTTGCTAATGAAAATAATGATAATTCATCTCAAAATCTAGAAATTACCGCAATAGGCATGAAAATATAAAAATAGACATTCAATTCATCTTCTAAAACACTTGAAATCTCATAATCCTGTAAATAGCAATAATAGGTATGAACCCTAATTCAAATCTCATGGGTATTCATTCAAAATCATATGAATTTTTAATTAAAACATGGTTTTGGGTACAAGGATGAAAGAAGATCCTTGTTCATAAATCCCACATACCTTGATTGATGATTAGATGAAGAAACTTTAATTATTGATTCCTACTTGAGTTCTTGATTATTTTGTCTTGGAAATCCTCAATTTTGAGCTTTCTTGGAGAAATAATGGTGGAACTGATTTCTTAGAGAAGAAGCTTTTGAGCTCTAGGATTTTTGTTTGAGAGAAAATTGATGCATAATGAGCATAATATGCTTAGAATGGGTTTAATCTCATGTTTTGGATGGATTGGGGTTTGGGAATTAACCAAAATACCCCCTTTAAACTTCTAAATGGAACTAGAAAAGAGAACCAAAATTCTGATTTAATAGGCCTCCGCAACTATCACTATCGCGGTGGCTCACTGGATAAGGGACAATTAGGAAATGAAAACTCTCCGCGATGCGGAGCTATCGCGGTGCCCCTTTGGAATGCTATTTTAACCATCATCGCGACGAGGTGAAATCGCGTAGGCTTACTAGAAATTGACAAATGGAAAATTGGACCTCTCCGTGATGCACCAACATCATGGAGGTCCACTAGAAAATGAAAATTATGAAATTGTCCTTCACCGCGATGCGGTGACTGCCCTGTGGGCACACTGCTTACTAAAAATGCCCTAACTTCTTCACCGAGTGTCGGATTTGGGCGAATTTGGTATCGATGTAAAGATAATTCAATTTACCAGACCATGGAAGGTCTAAATATAGAAAAATCAATATGAAATAAAAAAGGTATTCATTTTAGAAGATAATCCTTGACATTCTAGGGACAAAATTTAGTTGGAAAAAGTATGGGGTATTAAAATATCCTTGTCCTTTAACTACCAACTCCAATCGGTATCCCTTTCTCTCTCACCCCAGTCTACCTTTATAGGGTTTACAAATCCTTAAGCTATAGTAAATTAAGTTCTCTTGATACTCGCAATTACAAAACTATACTATAGAATTATATTTTTAACCCCATCTTCTCAAAGGACCCCATTTACAGTTATAACCCTCTTCCATTATTCACCACAACAAGGCAACACATCGGAAAACATATATATAAAAATAAAATCACATTCAATATATGAATAAATGTGTGCATGCAAGATGTGTGCATTACCTCTTTTTATTTCATCAACATCATAACCTATCAGTGTGGTACCCAACCTATTGTCATAACGCATCAAATTGTACCAGCATGGTACACAGCCCATAGCATAACATGTCATATTATACTCGTGTGGTGCCCAACCCATATCAAAACACGCCATTTAATACCAGCGTGGTACCCAATCCCTCACCTCAACATCTGATCATAATACATATAAATATGTGTTTTAATTCAGTAAATCATAATTCATGCAAATGTAATCACAAGTGCCAGACCAAAATACATCACGGTTCAACCTAGTCTACCTTTACATCGATTGTCTGATTCATTTATTTTTGTGACCTTAGTTATCACATAAATATCATAATCACAACTTTCCAAGCACTCCAATGGGCTGTCATCACTTGATTTCCCATTATTATTCATTTCTCCTCCTGTCATACCCTAACCTCAAGATTTCCCATCATTCTTTTAACTATGGCAACACTAATTGCAAAACGATGACAAGGAATGACAAAATGGAAAACCAATTAACGTTCATACCATTTTACTCAGTATCTCGTCTTCTAACAATACCTTTTTACTCACTATATTACCTTCTAACAATTCCTTTTTACTCACTATCTCGTCTTCTAAACTCCAGAAAGCATCATTCATGACTACCAAAGCATTGGGACTAAACAAGTTCCCTTAGCAAAATTCGAACATTTAAGCATTCACACAATAGTCGGGGCATCCCAACTTTCCGTTTTACCATATATTCTTATTTCATTCAACTTTCCACCATAATCCATCATGAGTGATAATAAATTATCCATATCTACCCTGTATTCCTAATTGTCACATATTCCAAAAAAATTGACATGGGATACAATAAATTACATATTCAAGCCTACCAGTATTTTAACATGTCTAATCAAACAACTCTGTGCCCGAAGGCCTAATTCATAATACTCTTGATAATACAATTACTATTAATTGCATTTATACCAATTTCAATTGATAATATTAGACCTTAGTTTACCTCTTAGAAAAAACATACTACTACAGAGAGGGAGCGAGTTATCTCACATATGTTGGAGAGCTTATTATTAGTCATATATTATTCTTTGATCATTTTCTCATGTAAAGATGATTTGAGTCATTACAAAAATATACATGCAATGCAAATTTGATCTAACAAAGTTCCCAATTATGATGAACTTACCTATGGTGTGGAAACCTCTTGTATGGAGGGTGGTTGACCATGCCAGTAATAGACATATTTACTGTTGAAGGAGATTACTTAAGAAGTCATACTAGTGGTACAAGCTACATGTTTTTTATGTGAGACATATATTATTTTAAAATACAAATAAAAGATACTGATAGTCTGTGCAAAGTAATGAACAAGCTTCAGAACTAGATATTTGAAATCAACATCGACGCCTTGAAATATATTAAAGAAAGAGAGAAATATTTTATTTATAACAGCTATCTACTACCAGATTATCTTATTGATAAAAATATAGCTAGTCTATATAAAAAGATAAGAGAGAGTCATCATGTTGATAAAGATACTTTCCAAAAATATGAGGACTAGCAAATTAACGACACAGTAAACAAAGTAAGTAAGACACTCCAATTATGAGTGGAGTATTCATAAGATTTTAAATGACTACAAAGGTTATAAAATCTATTTTTCTTTCTTTCTCAACTCTAGGGGGAGTATCTACAGCTCTAGGTTCCTACACTTCCATGAACATAATCTACCAAGAATTTTTGTTAACTTTGCATTGTTTGGCAATCATGAAAAGGTTACTGGTTATCAAGAGGTTATGCGCAAGGTCTTGAATGTGCAAATTATTTATTTTTATGTTCTTTGACTATTTTACCCCTTTACGTGGTTGTTACGTGATATTTCTGGGGTGTGAGAATGATTGGCATAGTTCTCAATGCATTATGGTGCATTTAGTGTGAGTTTGTGGTATTTGGAGGTTAAAAAATCTTTATAGATGACTTTGGTCAACATTTATTATTATTTGCATTAGATGGCAAAACAGACTGCGCCAGCAGATCCAAAACGTCAATTTTTATTAGTAGCATGGCTAGTGTAATTTGATGGATTTATATCTCATTTCAACCCTTGATTGAGAAATTGTGAAATTGGTTATTGGGGGTCAATTTTGTAAAAAAAAACCCTCTTATCAAAAACCAAATCTCGACATAAAGTTTGAAGCATTGAATTTGATAGGGTAGCATAGTCCGTTAGCATTCTTGGAATTCCAAATGAATTTCAAGGGGTCCGCAGAAACATGAAATTTTCCAAGTTCCATTTGGTGCACCACCAAGATAGTGCTACCACTAAAGTTCCATTTTATTCGCTTTAGTGGTGGCTGATAAAGTGGCCAGTCGATCTCTTTAGCAACCCGACTCTAAACTGAGAGGGTACTTTAGCGGAGGCTACTTAAGCAATCCTTTGTTTTCTAACATGGATTAGACATGAATATGTGTACCACTAAAGCAGTACTTGACTGATTTATCAATGACCACTAAAAGCAATCAGCATAGGTACAGTACTAAAATACATTTTCTTGATTTTACACCATTTTTTAGACTTTGAACTTTGGGTTTTAGAGATTTTGGGAAATTTTTTTAATTTTCAAGCTTTTTTAAGATCCAAATCCCTATTTATTTTATTATACTTCAATTTTTGTCATCTAAAACTCGTTGAAATATGATTTCAAAAGTGAAATTTGAGAATTTTGTCCTGGAAGGCCTAAAATATTTTTCTTCAAATTTAAACATCATTTTTAACCCATTTTCACTTGAGTTTTCTTCAATAGATTCCTTTAATTATGGATAATATGTTTGTGAACAAAAATCCTAGTTTTACCTCTTTTTTGAAAAAAAACCATTTTAGGGACTATTTTAACCCTGACGCAGAAATGAGCAATATAACTACCATTGGCTTCCTCTTGATGTGTAGATTCTATTTTTGTATATTTTAGTTGGTTTTGATGTCGTTCGAGAGGGGAAGGCTCCGTGTTAAAGGATTTTGGACTGAGATTTCTATTTTTTAGGTAGGTTGTGACTTAACTTTCTTCATACTAGGCTAGGTAGTTAATACTGATCTAAAAGTATGCTCGGGGTTGGGTATTAATCATAAAAATAATGTTATTATTGTTATGTGCCCATGTGGTGGCCTATGTTATTGTTATTATGGTTTAAGATATTATTTGTTATGAGTGACCCGTGAGGGAGTCGTATATGATATTGTTTGGCCTTGTGTATTTATATTTGGTTGTTTTCTTCCAGATGGAAATGCCTAAGTTAGGATTTATGTGATATCAATGACATTTTACTTGCATATTTCACTCTAATGGTACATAGATTATATTGGATCATGGATGGTTGACTCACTGAGTGGATTCTAGCTCACATGCATATATGTTGGTTGGATCTGAGATTTTTATTTTGGTTTGGTTGTGAGCATTACATCCTCATATCATATATACATTCATAAGACATTGGTACCACCATGGAAATACTGGTTTTTCTAATATAAATATGACACCTTTAAAAACTCTCTACCATAGATCATGAGCCAAAAAAGATTTATAGATATTAGATTTGTATTAGTTATTGAGGTTTCTTATGGGTTGTGAACCTCCCTGAGTCCTACCTCAAGAATAGTGCTCGGTAGGTGTATATAGAGATTGTACGATAACCTTGAACATATCACTCCATCATCATTATCATTCTTATTATGTTTCATACATTATGCATCTTCTGTGTTGTACCTTTGTGTTTGATTTCATATCTATCTAGTTTGAGTTTATTTTTCATAATTGTACTTAGTATATGTATTATAATTACAGCGGTTAGTGGAGATGGTGTGAGCTACTACTTGGGACATTTTTTATTACAAGTGATGTTCCTATAGTGTGTATTTATATACCTTATTTTCTACTTTTCTCAAATGGTCTATGATACCTACTGAGTACAAGTGGACTGTACTCATCCCTACTGTGCCCTTTTTGTGTAAGTCTAGGTACGGGTACATCATGCGGCAGCTGAGTTCGGGCGGTGATTTGATATATTTGAGGTAGTCACTGCTCTATGCTTCAAGATTCAACTCATACCCCAGCTTATATAATTTATATTTTATTTTGTATTCAGAGATAGACTTGTGTTCCTTTTTAGATTATTAGTTGTATTTTCAAACTTTGAGTTATATGTAGATTGTTCTTATTAGGTTTTGGTATGCTTTGTGGTATTTATTATAGTTCAAACTTCTATTGTATTTATGCATATATGGTTGTTTTTGTTCTAGAAGTCTCGCCTTGGGATTTGTGTTTTGATATTTTTACATATCAGTTTGGGTGATTGTCTTACTTATCAAGTCTCAGCTACAATAAGTTCTATCATGACCTTTGTTTTTGGGTCATGAAAAATTGGTATCAGAGCAGCCAGATTTATTGGTCTTGTCAGTGTAAGAATAGGGTCCCTGGTAGAGTCTCGCAGATTGGTATATAGACGTCTTTATCTATATTTGAGAGGCTATGATATATCTTTAAGAAACTTTCTTATTTTGTTCTTTATTGTATGTATTTTTCATAACTTGTGTTCTAAAATGTGTTACACTCTTGTGTACATAGATGGTAAGGACTAAATCTTATGAGACTAGGAATGTTGAACCATTATTTGAGGAGAGATCCCAGTATAGAGGGCAAGTAGCAAATCATAGACGGATCTAAGATAGATGACGGCCACAAGGATCTTCCTCTTTAGATATAGTAGTAGGGGGATTTCCCTTAAGCCTTAGGTTGAGCGTGTAAGAGATATATGACATACTCAGGTTCTATAGATTTCTTCTACCCCACTCTTGGAGGTGTTATTGATTCATTTGCTTACTCATCTAGAGGGTGTTCCTTTTAATACACCTGGTATTCCTCCAGCTCCAAATATTGTACCTTCATCTGTACAGAGTCTGTCCATGATTTTCCTTCGGCTCTGTGTGTAGATCCTCAAGTGGTATGGACATCTTCTTATGGTACCCCACAGACTCTGAGTATTATTCCTTCTTCTATGCCTATATCCAAGTATGGATTTTGAGATTACATGTTTACCCTTTTTATCTATATTACCCCCTAAGGTAGGATCTTAGCCAGCAAGATTCACTATGTTTTCTATTGTTATGAGAATTGTGATGTTTTTTGAGGATGAAAAAAGCTTTGAGAGATTTACTCACTTGGGTCCACCCAGGTTCAATGTTGTTGTAAGCAAGGATGCTTTTGAGTTCTTCATTGATTATTGGGAGAAATTGCATAACCTTGGATCGATTGAGTCACACGAAGTTTCTTACACTACCTACCAGCTAAGATATACAGCCAGGGATTAGTGGAGGTCAATTGTTAGTTTCAGACCTCTGGGTTCCCAGAGATGACTTGGGATTAGTTTGCTAAGGCCTTTTTTGGATAGGTGTTTGCCATATAGTTTGAGGGATCATATGAGAGACAAGTTTGATCACTTAGAGTAGGGATTCATAACTATTGCAAAGTATGAGGCATATTTCCATGCCTTGTCTAGATATTCTTTTGCTTGTATTACCACTGAGTCTAAGAAAACTTGAAAATTCATAAAAGGATTGGATATTTCACTTTAGTTGGATACTGATGAATGTAATGTCAGCATCATCATTTTAGAGTATAGTGGATCATACGAAGATGACTAAATTTATTCTTCAGGCATCTCAGGGAGGCACTAAGAGGGTGATTTGTTAGGGTGAGTTTAGTGGTTATACTCCTTGAGGCAAAGATTCTAGAGGTGTTTGCAAGTTTCTTGGTAGACCAATGCAGGAATCCTTACAGAGTTCAGGTAGTGGGTCTATTATTTCAGTGGCTTAAAGTGGTCGAGCATCATCCTAGGGTGGTCACTCTAGCTAAGCTATTCCTTCTCAAATTGAGTTAGGTTGTAGAGTATGTTATGAGTGTAATGAATTAGGTTATTTAGACAAAGATTATCCCAACTATTTTTTTAAATTACTCTTATATCGGCAGTAAGAGGTGACCCTTAGAGAGGTAGAGGCACTACTAAAGATGCACAAGGAAGAGATAGTGGTGTCTGTGGTGGTGGTTGCAAGGATACTCAATTCAGTGGTGGACGTGGATAGTGCTATGTTATACCTACTAGAACTGAGGCAGAGGATTCTCACGCTATTATCACAGTTATTATTCTAATTTATTTTCGATCAGCATCTATGTTATTTAATTGGGGGTTGACTTTTTACTATATGTCTTACAAATTTTGTTTTAGGTTTTGATTCTACTAGTGAACCTCTTGTCATACCTATCTGTGTATCTACCCCCATACGAGACTCTTTAGTAGTGGATCGGGTGCACCAATGATGTGTTGTGACTTCATGGGCCATTAGACTTAGGTAGATCTGATTATCCTAAATATAATAGACGTTGATATCATCTTGGGTATGTATTGGTTATCTCCCTATCATGTTGTCCAAAACATTAATGTTAAGACCTTGAAATTGGATTTGTGGGGTATGCCAAAGATATCTTGGAAAGGTACACTTTATTCGAGTCCAAAAAGAGTTATATCTTTTCTTCAGGCTTGCTGCTTTGTGTAGAAGAGGTATTTTCCTTATTGGGCCTATATTTGTGATACTAGTATTGATTCACCAGCTGCCTTGGATTTCATTTATATTGTTTGTAAGTTCATGGATGTTGTCCCTACAAATTTGCCTGGTATACCTCCAGATCATGATACTGACTTTTCCATTGATGTTGAGCCAAATACTAAGCCCATTTCTATTCCTCCTTATAGAATGGCCCCAGAGGAGTTAAAGAAATTAAAGGATCAGTTACAGGATTTTCTAGCTAAGGGATTTATCCAAATTAATGTATCTCTTTGGGGTGTGCCTATCTTATTTGTAAGGAAAACAAATAAGTCTATGCATATGTGTATTGATTATCGGTAGTTGAAAAATATGACAGTTAAGAATAAGTATCATCTTCCTTGTACTAATGATTTATTCAATCAGCTTTAGGGTGTTTAGATGTTTTTGTAGATTCATTTGAGGTTCGGGTATCACCAGTCGAGGATTAGGGCTTCAGACATTCTGAAGATAGCTTTTAAAACTCAATATAGTAGTTATGAGTTTGTGGTTATGTTTTTTAGGTTAACCAATGCCCCAGCTGCATTCATGGAGTTGATGAATCGGGCATTTTGACCATATCTTAACTCTTTAATCATTATATTTATAAATGATATCTTAGTTTACTCCAAGAATGAGGCTGACCATATGAACCATTTGCAGATTGTACTTTTGGGATTGAGAGATGAGATGTTTTATGCTAAGTTTTATATGTTAAGATCTCCAAGTGTGAATTTTGGTTGGAGTGTGTTTCTTTATTGGGTCAATGTAGTGACCAAAGATGGTATCATGGTTGATCCAGCCAAGATTGCAGCGGTTCATGATTGGACTAGGCCTACTTCTCCTATCAAGATTTAGAGTTTTATTGATTTAGCAGGCTATTATTAAAGTTTTGTTAAGGTTTTTTATCTATTGTATCTCTTTTGACTATGTTGACTCAGAAGAAGATTTCCTTTGATTGGTTTAATGTTTGTGAGGCGAGATTTCAAAAGCTCAAGGATTTATTAATATCACATTTTATCTTGACTTTGCCCAAGGAGAGCCTGAGCTTTACCATCTTCTATAATGCTTCTAGTGTTGGGTTAGGCATTGTGTTGATGTAGAAGGGTAAGGTGATTGTATATGCTTCTCGCCAGTTTAAGCCCCATGAGAAAAATTACCCTACCCACGATTTAGAGTTATTCATAGTTGTATTTCCTTTGAAGTTGTGGAGGAACTACGTATATAGAGTCTATTGTGAGATCTTATCAGATCATCATAGCCTTCAGTGTTTATTCACCCATCTGGATCTTAATATGAGGCAGCGTCATTGGCTTGAGTTGATCAAGTATTATGATCTTACCAATCTCTATCATCTTGGCAAGGCTAATGTGGTCATGGATGCCTTGAGCTGGAAGTCAACTAGCATGGATAGATTGGCGTATCTTTTTGGCCTTTGGCCACACAGGTTTCATCTTTGGATAACCAGATGGTTAGGCTTGATATTTGGACACCTGGATTTTTTTGGCATTTATGGCGGCTAGGTCTTCTTTGATGGAGTAGTTTTGGTCTCATCAATTTGATTATGTTTGGTTACGAGTAATTTGGGATAAGGTATTGAGTGGCGAGGCTAAGGAAGCCTCACTTGACTTCGATGGTATTTTGATGATTGGGGGTCGAGCTTGCGTGTCAATTATGGCTGATTGGGTGAAATTGATTTTGAAAAAGGCTTATTTTTCTAAGTATTCAATTTATCCCTGAGTAAGTAAGATGCATTATGATTTGTGATAGCAGTACTGATGGGGTCATTTAAGGAAAGATATAGTGGATTTTGTATCTTGTTATCTATGTTATCTGCAAGTGAAGGCTGAGCATTTGAGGCCTGGTAGTTTGCTTCATAGGTTACCCCTTCTTGAGTGAAAAAGGAAACGGATCACTTTGGAATTTGTGTCTTGGTTGCCTCGTACTTTTCATGGTTCTGATAGTGTTTGGGTCATCATGGATCTATTGACCAAATTTTCTCATTTCATTCTTATTCAGGTTTCTTTCAGTGTCGAGAGGTTGGCCCGCATCAACATTCATGAGATAGTTTATCTCCATGGTGTACTAGTGTCTATGATCTCAGATAGAGGTTTTGTTTTCACATAACCCATTTAAGAGGAATTTCAGAAGGAGTGGAATACCTTGGTCGATCTTAGCACATCTTTTCACCCCCAGACCAATTGTCAGTTAAAGCAAACTATTCAGGTTTTGGAGGATATGCTCTGTGCTTATGTTATGGACTTTGAAGGTTAGTGGGAGCAGCATCTATCTTTGGCATAATTTGTATATAACAATAGCTATCATCCTAGTAGTGAGATGGCTTCTTTTGAGGCTTTGTATGGTAGGCATTGTCGCTTCCCAGTTGGTTGGTTTCAGGTTTCGGAGATTAGACCCCAAGGTATGGACTTACTTTCCGAGTCTTTGGATAAAGTTCAAGTTATTTGGGATAGACTTCAAGCGGCTCAAAGTAGGTAGAAGTGTTATGCGGATCATAGATTTCATGCCTTGAGATTTAGTGTTGGTGATCGAGTAATCCTTTATTTGTCACCCATGAAGGGCGTGATGAGGTTTGGGAAGAGGGGCAAGCTTAGCCCTAGTTATATTGGACCCTTTGAGATACTTTAAACTATTGGGGATATAGCTTATAATTTAGAAATCCCCCCTGATTTATCAGTTGTTCATCTAGTTTTTCATGTATCCATGCTACTGTGCTATATTCTGGATGAGTCTCATGACATTCGTTGGGATTCAGTGTAGCTAGATGATAAGTTGTCCTTTGTTGAGGAGCTTATCTCTATTTTGGCCTCGAATGTTAGATGATTGTGTTTTATAGATATTCTGGTGGTTAAGGTCCAATGGAGACATCAACTTGCAGATGAGTCTACTTGGGAGGTCGAATCCAATACACATGGTAATTATCCCTAGCTTTTCACTAATTCAGGTATTTCCCTTGCCTTTAGTTCAAGGATAAACTAGATTCTTAATGGAAGATATAGTATAGTCTTGAACCTGCGAATTATTCATTTTTATATACTTTGACCATTTTACCCCTCCTCGTGGTTCCTACGTGTTTTTTTAGAGTGTGGGGATGATTGGCATAGTTTTGAATGCATTAGGTGCATTTTGTGCAAGTTTGTGATTTTTTTAGGTTAAAAGGCTTTATAGTTGACTTTGGTCAACATTTATTATTTTGTGCTTATAATGGTAAAATGAAATACACCAGCAGATCAAAAACATCAATTTTGGGTTGGTATCATGGTTGGTGTGATTTTATGGCTTTTATATCTCTTTTTGATGCTTGGTTCAAAAAATTGTAAAATTTGGTCTCGAGGGTCAATTTTGTGTAAACAACCTTTTATCGAAAATCTGATGTCGCCATTGAGTCTGGAGCATTGAATTTGATAGGGTAGCATAGTTTATTTGCATTCTCTAGATTCCATATAAATCTCGAGGGGTCCGCAGAGACATGGAAATTTTCAAAGTCCCAACAAGTCCACAACCCAGCTAGTGCAACTGCTAAAGCACCATATTGGTCGTTTTAGTGGTGGCTGCTAAAACATCCAGCCAGTCAATTTAGGGACTCGGCTCCCTGCTTGGCAGATGATTTAGCGGAGCCTTGTCCGCTAAAGCAGACTGGGCATGCATGTGGGTGCCGCTAAAGTGGCACTTGAACACTTTAGTGGTGATTTCTAATGCGGCCATTGGACTGATTTAGTGGTTAGCGCCGGTATAGTATAAAAATTCCTTTTTCTTAATTTTCCACCATTTTTGAGACTTTGAGCTTGAGGCTTTAGAGTTTTTGGGCGATTTCTTCCATTTTGAAGCTTGGGTAAGCTCCAAATCCCTATTTCATTTATTTACTTCAATTCGTGTCTTCTAAATCTCGTTAAAATACAATTTCAAAAGTGAAATTTGGGAATTTTGACCTGAAAGGCCTTAAATGGCTTTCTTAAAATTTAAACCCTATTTTTATCCCATTTTCACTTGGGTTTTCTTCTACGACTTCCTTTAATCATGGGTAATGTGTTTGTGAACACAAATTCTTATTTTACCCCTTTTTCAAAAACCCATTTAGGGGGTCCATTTTGACCCTAACTCGAGAATGGGAAATACGGGTATTGTTGGTTTTCTTTTGATGCGTAGATTTTATATTTGCATGTTTTGGTTGGTTTTATGGTTGTTTGATAGGGGAGGGCTCCATGTTGAAGTCTTTTGGATTGAGATTTTAGGCTTAACTTTCTTTAGACTACACTGGGTAGTTAATATTGATATTAATGCATAATATAGGCGTGGGTACTAATCATGAAAATAGTGTTATTGCTATTATCTTCCGGTAGGGGGCCTATATTGTTGTTATTAGTGGTTTGAGACATTATTTGCAATCATGGATGGTTTGGTTACGGAGTGGATTTTAGCTTACATGCATGTGCATTTGTAGGACTTGAGATTCTCATTTTGGTTTGGTTGTGAGCATTACATCCTAATATCATATATATATATACATATATATTCATGATACATTGGTACCACTGTAGAAATACTGTTTTTCTGATGAAAATATGATAAATTTAAAAACCATCTACCATAGATTATGAGCCAGAAAGAAATTATGGATATTGGATTAGTATTGGTTATTGTGATTGTATATGGGTTGCGAACCCCCATGGGTCCTACCTCGGGAGCAGTGCTTGGTAGGTTTATGCAGAGGTTGTGCGACATCCTCGGATATATCATACCATCATCATCATCATTATCATTCAATTACATTTCATACATTATGAACCTTCTGTGTTATACCTTTTTATTTTATTTAATGTTTATCTATCTTGTGTTTCTTTTTCATACTTATACTTAGTATATGTGTTATAATTAGAACTGTTAGTGGAGATGAGGTGCGCTACCATTTGGAATATTTTCTGTTCGTAGGTGATGTACCCATAGTGTGTATTAATATACCTTATTTTCTATTTTGCCCAATTGGCCTATGGTACCTACTGAGTACAAGTGGACCATACTTATCCCTACTATGCCTTTTTGGTGCAGATCCAAGTATGAGTGCATCGTCCGACAGCTGAGTTCACGCTGTGATTTGATACATTCGAGGTAATGGCCGCTCTATGCTTCCAGAGCTGACCTCTTACCCCATCTTATCTATCTTATGTCTTGTTTTGTATTCAAAAATAGACTTATGTTCCTTTTTGAATTATCTGTTGTATTTTCATTCTTTGAGTTATATATTGATTGTTCTTACACTATGACATCAGTTTCTAGGATGGTTTGTGGTATTTATTATGGTTTAAACTTCCATTGTCATTATGCATGTAAGGCTTGACTTCGTTCTAGAAGTTTTACCTTAGATTTGTGTTGTGATTTCTTTTACATATTAGTTTGGGTGATTGACTTACTTATCAAGGCTTAGCTGTGATAAGTTCTATCATGACCCTTATTTTTGGGTCGTCATATTGTGTAGGCCTTTTTATTTCACTATAAGTCTCATGCCAGCATGGAGAATAGACTAACGCATTTTTGTTTTCTTATTGGAGATGATGCTAAGTTGGATTCCAATTTGAATTATGATATTTAATTTATTTGAGATATGTTGCACCCTTTGTAGTACCTTACCTTGAAAACCATGATGAGTAATCAATAATAGAAGGGTTCCAGTTATCAAAGACACATCAGTAAGCACATTTTTTATTATGAGCTATTTTTTTGGATAAGGATATGGTGAAGAGAATGAATTTCTTACCTTACAAAGATAAAGAGAGTAAAAGATGTTTATACGAATATCCTCTCCAAACTCAAAATTACATTGTAAGAGAACTTGGTAATAATAGCAGTCTATTATTACTAGAGGTTAAGAAGATGGATCGGAAGCTCGTGAAATGTATTTTCATAACTATTATTATTTATAGAAATTTCAAACATATTGGTCCCTAAAAAAAGGGTACCACATTTTTGGAAACTCAAAACTTTCCAATTTCCAAAAAAAAAACATGATGCTACTTTAACACATGGGTTGGTGTCTATCATTAAAAAGGCCATCTCTTTTTTCCCATATAGGAGAATGTGCTTGTAATGCCCCGGGAGTACCCCCTAGACGTCACATGGTGCCTAAGACTTCTAATAGCACCAAGCTAACCCTTGACACCTGTATAGTGTGAAACTCTTATGGAGGGTGGACTAACACACATATAAATAGGATAAGAAACAACTTAAAATCTTACTCTCAACTTGAAACTTTGAAATCTCAAATAAACTCTTTAAACTGAAGATACGTAGTCTGAGAAGCCCCTACTACGAGCTAGAGATCCACTGGGACAGATCCCAGTTGACCCAAATATAAACTAAAATCAAATAACTAAAGTAACGTTCATAAACGATAAAGAGTCTGATAAGTTGTGTCCTCGGACTATGAGGACTCACCAGATGTCGGGATGCAGGAAGTAATGCCCGTGATCAATGGTGCTGCTGGAAACGAGCACCAGAACCTACATTATAAGACAATGTAGCACATATACATATATGTACGGGTCAGTACTTTGGAATGTACAGAGTATATGGGGGTGAATGCATAAGTAAAACAAGAACTGAATATATTTTCTAATCATGCATGACAAGTGTAAATGACTTACCTTGGACATGAATAAAACTGAAAACTATATGATGATAAACATGAATAATAAAGCATACTGAATAAGTTTAGTGAGCCATTACACTTAGTTTCTAAAATATTTGCTTTTAGTCTTTCTTATGGGAGATTCTTCTAACTGACATAAACTATGTGAGCTATCATGGAGTCCAACATCTTACAACATTAGGAGAGTTGCTCTACCCTTGCCATTGGGATAGAACCTTTACTTATAGTGATCACTATACTTCATCCATATTGGGAAAAGTAGACACTCATTGACAAGGTCTATTAAACCTATGGTGGCTCGTAGTTTCTCAGAATTTAGGATACGCTCATCCACACTCCCTTCTCGGTGCTAAATAGTACTCTCAAAAATATATGTATAGGCTCATACTTAAGAAATCCACCTTAAAATAGCATAAAGGTTTATAGACTGAAAAACCATTTATGCTTCTCTTTACTTAAACCATAATTAAAAGGAATACTTATGGATTTCATGTCTTATCTTACATCAAAAGATCAACCTGAAATTTAATCTTGCTGAAATACATGTAACTGAAGCTTAAAGATTAGGTTTCTTGTAAACTCAGTAGTTATGGTTAAACTTTTGGAATTCATACGTTCTTTCATAGAGCTTATGAAAAATATCATGCACATTACTTACACTGCAAATCTTTCATCAAAATTCAAGTCAACTAATGAAATTCAAGTTACAATAGCAATCTTCCAAGTTAAAACATGAATAGATGAAAATTCTTATGCACTTAAATCCTTCAATCACATGATAATTTAGCTCTTCAAAAATATAAGAAATTGGGTATAAAGCCTAACTAAAACATGTAAATTCAACTTTAAAGATCAAGTTTTTAAGGCACAAGGTTGAAAGAGTATGCTTGTCTAAAACCCCACATACCTAGATTTACTTGACATGTGAAGAGAACCTGAACATAGAGACTTGCGAGATGTCTTTGTGGGAGAAAATCTTAGTCTTGTTGTTATTGAGGATGGGAGAAGAAAGAGTGTTGTTAATAAATTTAAAGTAAAGGAAAATAATGCATCTTATTAGTTTATAAGTCTTGGGTTGGAATTTTTAAGAGGGAAAAAGACCAAAATGCCCCTCAACTAAAATTATAGAAACTTGACTGTCGATCGTCACGAGTCATCTGTCGGCTCGTAACATCTGGTCATAAGTTGGCCTAGTGACTCGTAACCTTGACTGAAAGTAAGAAAGTATGCACTGGTCTGGATACGAGTCATACCCTACGACTCATAACATGTCACTGCAACTTATAGCAACCTCTCGTAACCTAGACAGAAACTTTGAGGACCTACCCTGCTGATCTTACAACTCTCCTTAAACGACTCGTAACATCTAGTGATGACTCCTAGGTTGAGCCATACCAAAAATATTACTTCAATCATTTCACATTATCTTGGTTATGACCATATCATACGACTCGTGATGAGTCTTCATGACTTGAAGAATGAGTCATAGGTTCCACGGTGACCTTGAAAGCATGGGATATAAAAATATCTCCCCCTTGGAAACATTTGTGCTCGAATGAGTCTCATTTCAGATAGGGATTTAGAAGATAAACGACCCCCCCACACTGATCTTACAATCAAGCTTATAACTTATTACTAGGATTTCAAGATGCATAAACACATGATACGATATAAGAATACTTAAACGGACTTAGAAGGAAATAATTTTCTGGAAATAATAGTTTACCTTTTGTAGGAAATGAATTGGGAGAAAATATATTAGGGTAATTGGTAATCATATCTGCTTCAGCTTCCCAATTGGCCCATTTGACCAACTAGTTCCTCCAAAGAAGCTTTACTATATTCCTTAGTATTCGGACTTGCCTATCAAGTATTTCGACAGGAATCTCTTAATACGACAAGTTGTCCTTGGCCCAAATACTCTCTAGGGGAACTATTAAGGATAGATTCCCAATGCACTTCTTAAGAATCAAAACATGAAAAATTGGGTGAATCGCAGCTAACTCTGGAGGAAGGTCCAATTCATAAGTGACCTCTCCTACACGTTTTACTATCTCGTATGGACCAACAAATCGAGGACTCATCTTTCCTTTCTTTCCAAATCTCATTATCAATTTCATAAAAGACATCTTAAAGAATACCCAATCACCCACTTCAAACTTGAGCTCTCTCCTTCTTACACTGCATACGATTGTTTATGGCTCTGAGCAGTCTTTAGTCTTTCATGAATCAACTGAACCTTTTCCATACCCTCAAGAACAAATTCTGGCCCAATCAATGCCGCTTCACCAACCTCATACCATTCTATGGGTGATGTACAACTACGCTCATACAATGCTTCAAATGGGGTCATCTGGATGCTAGCATGGAAATTATTATTATAAGCAAACTCGATCAAAGGTAGGTGATCATCCCAACATCCTTTAAGTATAAAACACATGCTATCAGTATGTCTTCCAATATCTGAATTGTGTGTTCCTCCTGACCATCGATCTACGGATAAAAAGCAGTAATAAGCTTAACCTTTGTACCAAGGCCTTTCTTAAATGATTACAAAAACTGGGAAGTGAATTGTGTGCCTTTATCTAAAATAATGGACAAAGGGTATCCCATGAAGCCTTACTAACTCGCAAATGTACATTTTGGCATAATCTTCTATCGTATCTGAAGTCTTAACATGTAGGAAATAAGATGATTTAGTCATTCGGTCGCCTATAACAATAATTGAATCATGTTGATGTCTTGTACAAAGCAATCGTGTGACGAAGTCCATATTCTCTACTTCCCACTTCCAATTTGGTATGTTGATCTCTTGAAGCATACCACGCGGTCTCTGATATTTGACCTTAACTTGATGGCAATTGAGTCACTTGGCTACAAACTCATCTATGTCCCACTTAACACCATTCCACTAATAAATCTCTCGCAAATGACGGTACATCTTAGTAGCACTAAGATGAATAGAGTACTTCGAACCATGATTCTCAGCTAGTATCCTTTCTCTCAATCCATCTATATTAGGAACACAAAGCCTACCTTGATAGCGAAGAACACAATCTCTCCCTTGGGAGAAAACCTTGACCTTCTGTTGTTGGACTGATTCTAATAGTTGGCTAAGTATAGTATCATTATGCTGCTTCTCATTTACTTCCACTACCAGATATGATTTTTAACCATTCTAAATCACTACACCCCCCATCATTCATGTCGAGCAAACATACTCCTAAATGGGCCAATCTATGCACTTCTTTGGCCAACTCCCATTCTTCCTCTTTCACATGAGACACACTACCCATACACAGCCTACTCAGTGTGTCTACCACTATGTTAGCCATATTTTGATAATATAGCACATTCATGTCATAATCTTTCAATAACTCTAACCACCTTCTTTGATGAAGATTTAGCTCCATTTAGGAAAATACATACTGAAGACTTTTATGGTCAGTGAAAACATAACATGCACACCATAAAGGTAGTACCTCCAAATCTTCAGAGCGAATACCACAATAGCAAACTCCAAATCATGAGTTGGGTTGTTCTTTTCATGATCCTTAAGTTGCCTGGAGGCATAAGTTATTACTCTCCCATTGTGTAACATAACATAACTTAACCCAACTTTAGAAGCATCACAATATACAACGAATCCATCTAAACCCTCTGGCAGGGCTAACACTGGTGCCAAAGTCAATCTATCTTTAAATTCTTGGAAAATCTTCTTATATTTATCTGACCATATAAACTTCACCTTCTTTTATGTCAGCTTATTCAATGGCGCAGCTATGGAGGAAAACCCTTCAACAAATCTTCTGTAATATCCAGCCAAACCCAAATTGCTCTTGATGTCAGGTGGAGTGATGGGTCTAGGCCAGTGCTTTAGTGTATTAGTCTTCTGAGGATCCCTATGAATACCAGCCCTTGAAATGACATTCCCCTAGAAGGTAATAGACTCCAACCAAAATTCACACTTACTAAACTTTGCATATAATTGATGGTCCTTGAGGATTTACAGCACTATCCTTAAATGATTCCCATGCTCCTCCTCACTTTGAGAATATACTAGTATGTTATCTATGAAGACAATGATGAACATATCCAAGTACTGCTTGAAGACCCTATTCATCAAGTCCATAAAGGCTTCAGTAGCATATTTTAGTCCAAATGACATAACCACAAACTCAAAATGACTGTACTTTGTTAAGAAAGCCATTTTTTTAATGTCACACTACCTGACTTTCAGCTGGTGCTACCCTGACCTAAGGTCAATCTTGGAAAACCACTGAGCACTCTAAAGTTGATCAAACAGATTATCAATTCTAGGAATGGGGTACTTGTTCTTGATGGTAACCTTGTTTAGTTATCTATAGTCTATACATATTCTTAAAGTGCCATACCTCTTCCTCACGAATAGAACTGGAATGCCCCACGAGGAAATACTGGGTTAGATGAAACCCTTATGTAAGAGATCTCTAAGCTGCTCCTTTAACTTTTTATGTTCAGCCAATGCCATGCAATATAGAGGGATAGAGATGGGTTGAGTTTTAGGGAGAAGATCAATACCAAACTCTATTTCTTGGTCTGAAGGTACCCCTAGCAGATCTTTGGGAAAACCTCTAGAAACTCATTGACTACACGGACTGATTAAATTATCGGGGCTTCATACTTAATAGCTTTGATTCAAACTAAATGGTAAATATACCCTTTTGTTATTAACTTCCTGGCCTTAATATAGGAGATGAAATGACCATTGGGATAAATATAACTACCTTTCCACTCAAAAACTGTCTCATCAAGAAACTGAAACTTCACCATGCGGGTGCAATAATCTATTGATGCATAGCATGAATGAAGCCAATCCATGCCCATAATAACATCAAAATCTACCATTTATCACTCTATTAAATCTGCTAGTGTGACTTTATGGATGACGGTAATATGACACTTTCGATAGATTTGTCTATCAATAACTGACTCACCCATTAGGGTAGAAACTAGTGGTGTTATATACGATAGATTTGATCCTGGGTATAACAATACATATACATCAAGGTGAAAGTAATGAAGCATACTAGTGAAAACATCTGGTGAACTCTCTTATTCCTGACGGGATGGTAAAGAGTAAAACTGATTATGGCACTGACCGTCAGCAGTACTAGATGATGCACCCTGCGGAAGGACTGGGCAGCCTGGCTGAGCTACTGAATTTGTAGCCTGGGTTAGAGGAATAATATCCCTATTTTCTTTCTTAGCATATGGACACACCCTGATCCTACGGCCCAACTTTTCACAACCATAGAAACCCCTCTTTTCCCACCAAACACTCACTAGGATGTGTCCTACCATACTTTGCACATTTTGGATAATTGGGCCTCCCGGCCATACTGTTCTAAGACCTGGAATTTGAAGTCCTGTCCTACTTCTCCTGCCTGATACTGGGTGCAGGAGAACTAGTTGGGGATGGTGTAGGCAATGATATGTGACCCCGGAACTACAAACTATATCCCTCTCCGAACCTTTATTAATTGTACTCAAATTGCCCAGTCCTAGCTCTTTTGTTCTTTTTCTCCCTTTCCTTCAAATTCTCTGCCTCATCTATTGCACATATGTCATTAACTGAGTAATATCCATATCTCCGATCAACATGAAAGTCTGACACTCTTTGACCATCAAATCTGATACCCTTGTAACAAATTTACTCATACGAGCTCTAGAGTCAGATAACAACTTTGGGGCATACTTAGCTCATTGAGTGAACTTAAGGTAGTATTCCTTCTGACGCAGCCCAGACCAGGGCCTTATCATAATGGGCATCCCAAGTCCACGTAGGATCGTGGACCACCCCCTTAACCCAACCCAACCACCTTATACAACCTTAGATAAGCTGAATTTTTAGCACATAACAAGATTGCACAATGCTGTCAAGAAGGCTTTGGGATAGGGCCACAACCCTGACCGACCCAATATCTCTGTCCATACCAAACCAAAGGGAATATTGAAACATAATATGAAAGTCAAACCCAAAATGTATTATGATGGAACAACCAACAATATCGTCCAAGGGTGTAAGCCCCAACATCCATCTCGATGCCAAGGCCAACACCAATACCGATCCCGCCTATTCCAACCCCCAGAAGTACTACAAAGACTCTATCCAAAATAATACAAATATCCGGTTGGGACATACCCCCAACCATATCCTAAACCAATATCCAAAAAGAAAATAAAAAGTCAAAGAATATCCAACATAAAATAATACCTTCCAAAAGGATGGAAGCTTACCACTTCAGTCCAACAAGCAGTCCTTGAATCAAATACTATGAAGGAGGAGTCGAACGTCCGGTTTCTACATAGCATGGGTATACAGCCGCCAGTAGACAGGTTAGTGGGTGAACACTAGCATGAATCTCGGGATAAGTATAAAGTAATGCCATTTATATAAACCAAGTGAAAACCATCCAATGAAAACAATCATACATATATATAAGTGCTGGGATAAGGGACCTGGTGTAGAATCACATTTAAAAACCTTAACCTGGATCATGTAGCTTAGCCGTCCTACCACCCACAGGCCATATGGGTTTAGCTCCCATACTGAAAGGGTAACGGTACATGTAGTTGCATGACCAGGTAATAATCCTGGGATGACTAGTACATCCCTCTAATTTGATCCCCTTGGGATCACCACCTTCCACGGCTTAGCTTACACTTCCCGTGATTAATGACCAATTAAAACCAAGTCCAAACAATTCAATTATCTATTTATTAACCAAGGCTATTTGATAAACTAGTGGTATCGTCATACCACCATACTTGCAAGCATTACCCATAGCCAAACAATTTAGATTAAGGGGACTCTCAGCACCCTTTCTGTTTACCATATTAACAGTCTGCCATTAACCTTTGTAAACCATTAAAAAACATTTAAGGTTTCATATATAAGTCAAAAATAAGCGAACTCAACTTACACGTCAATTTAAGTGCAAGGAGGTCGCCATTAATATATTTATCCAACTTTGGAGTCGGGGTCGAATCCACGAGGAATAATGTGAGAGGAGGTCAAGTTAATTCGAAATATTAGATACAAGAAAAATTCAAACAAATGGTACAAAAAGATAAAATTGGGGAGATAGTATCCTACACTAGTATTTCTTTTTGCATTTTTCTAGTATAAATTTGGGGCTACGAATAATTAGAGTTTTAACAATTAAGCACAGATCTTGGGATTATGAACTACCAAGGGAGTGACATGTGGGTGTTATTTATCAACATCAATTTAGTAAATCAAATATGAGTAGGCTTGGTTATAGACTTTGATGCTAGTCTTTCAACAAAACACCAAACTTTCACCCATTGCTTCTTCAAATACCTAATAGGTGTGTTCAATAATTGGTAACCATAACCTCAATCTAGGCATCCCTATTTCTAGGATGATTCCCATGGAATAGTAAACCTTACATTCACCCTTATGTATAAGATAGTGAAAATTTAGCAAACTATACACATAATTGTCTATCATTGATTTGGTCTCAACATCCCTCTTTCGAGTATGATATGGATTCCTAAAATTCACCCAAAACCCTTATTTCGAAGATGGCCTTAAACTTTCTAGAGCTTGGAGATTTCACTCATCAAACCTATGTGGGTATTTAGGACTTTCACCTATCAAATACCAACCAAAATAGCATAGCAATGATAAAACCCATAAACATGAACTACCAAATAGATGCTAAAAATAACAACCCACACACACTTAAACCCCTATTCACACATAACCCCACGAGGGAGATTTAGCTACACATAAGATAAATAAACATGGATATACCATACTCTCCATTGAAATAAATTGTTGAAGATCTAAGCGAATGTTACTTCAAACTTGGATCTCTCACAATATAAACAATGGAAGTAAGCAAATCTTTCACTTAGTAAGTCTCCAATGTATTCTTTACCCAAAATTTATACAATATTTTCTTCTCCAAAAATGGAGGCTATGAAGTCTAGAGCTAAAAGCTAAAAAAATTGGGGAAGATAGATTGTGATTCTTGAATCTAGGGTTTGAGTCTTTTTGTAAAATTGGGATCAGCACGTGGAATTACAATTTTGCCCTTACGCTAAATACTTCTGTTGAACAGTGATCACACCACTTAGCCGCGATCGCACCACTTAGTCGTGACCACGATAGACTCATATGACCGTGATTGACTTACTATCTTTGACCACTGTGATTGCAATCAGCAAAACCGACCGCGGTACCTGAGGCACTTCAGTTGCAGGTATTTTGCTGCCTTCCTTTGCTCTTTTGATCATTTTAAGCTCCAATCCATATCTTCCTATCTTTTCAACTTTTTACCTTTAAAGAGTGGATATTAGTGCATTTACTCATGAATATGTCTCATTTATTCATTCAAAACAAGGTAACGTACACGAATGTTGAGTGAAATTGAGTAGTAAAATCACCACTCATAAAAAAACCCAACTTTAAGACTTTGCTTGTCCTCAAGCAACACTACCTCTTAACATGAGACATAATCATTTATGCCCAAACTTTATGCCCCAAAGGCCACAATGAGTTCAACTTTAGTCGCAACCACTAGCTGCTCATTGTACATGGGCTAAGTTATTCTCCACAACACCCCTCATCATAAGATGCAAAATTCAAGGATGCACAAGACTCTGTAGGAGCAACGGAGCAACAAAAACCAATACTCTAAAAGTGGCTCACCTTTGACTAAAACTAATTTGTACTCCACTTGCCTCATTATTTGGGAGGTGACATAAATCACCCACCTCAACTCGTTCACATGTCAACCTCATAATAAAAAAAAATTCCACACATCAAACCACCAAACATGTAACAAGGAATTTTAAGTGCACAAACTCTCTCTCACATAAAAGAAATCTCAATGCAACAAGTGTCATACCATAGTTTTGCAAATAAATTCAATCGTCACTAAAAAAAAAGTAAATGTTCGAAGATCTCAAAAGAATTTCTAATCTTGTAATGTAGGTTTGGTTAGGGTAAGATACCATTTAGGAACAACATGGCTACACCCTTCCTTGAACGTCTACATCACCCTTTACAATTCATCCTTTTTTGACTAAGGGACACACTTCTTTGTTTTCTTTCTTTTCTTATGACTACAATAAGCTTCCTTTGTTCACCACTTTTCCTTTATTTCTTTTTCTTGCAACTTACGTGCAATTCATTCCTTTGTTGGATCCTTTCTTTTTCTAAGCATTTGTTTTCAACACTTAGGCGCATTGGGTATTTTACTAATACCTCATGGCTTCAAACATCCTTCCATAACTTTCACCACCCCTAATTTACGCTTTAAGACTCAAGTTGCATTTTCAAGTTCAAGGAGGGTGCGGTTCAAAAGAGGGATAAAAATAATGGAACACGACTTGTAATGAGTTTGCCGAAGAAAGGGTCCAAAGGCTCAAAGTGGATAACTAGGGATTTCAATTATGCATGGGTAGCTTTTTAGGCTAGAGTGGGTTCTAAAATCACAAGGATGGCCTAAGGTCATTTCTCCAACCACATACTTTCAAAATTAGTTTTGAAAAACTAACGGGGCAAGTTCTAGATAACACAAGTGTACAAGAGATGAATGCCAAAATCTCACCACACGTGGCTTGCAAAATTCACCAGTGAGTTAAAATGTCCCTCCCGCAAAAGACAAAAGTGGAGTATTTATCACTATTTATAAGTCAATAATTTACGAAGCCACAAAAAGAGAAAAAAAAATTGTTGCAACATTGCTCACGTCCATGCCTTTTATTTTCAAAAATTTTGTACGAAGGGGGTTTCTTGTTTTGCTATAGCACTACGCACAATTTGCTAAACTATGGATAGAACTAAAGCCTTAGTCTCACATCTTGGCTCAAAATGGGCTAACTACTCATATGGCTACTCAGACTTCACCAATGGTATACAAAGTGACCCCAACTTTTACAAAATAAAATGCCACAGGTACTCAAACTTCCCTTGCATCTTTATATTTATACTACGGGTACTTAAAATTCCCCTGCACTTATGTCTCAAAACACAAATGCAATGCTAGTCATGCATAACTAAAATCCACAATAAAATCTAAAGTACTAAGAGAAAAACTAAAAACTAAGAGAAAGGCATGATAGTCCATAAAACATGGGCACCATCAGAGTGCCTCAACAATGTAGCACCCCCAAAACAAAATAAAAATAATATCCAAAACATCAACCAAAAATAATCATCAAAGTATATATTTAGGGGCACCCCTAACCATAAGAATGCAATGTCTTCACTGCAAGTGCAATCAAGCTAAAGTAAAAGGGTCTCCTTGAATATGCATCATGAGTTACTCTCTCCTATTGACTCTGTATCCTCACCACCATCCATAGAATTTGACCACTCAGCAGGTGCTTTGTTATCACTGTCAAACCTAGAAGAAGGAAGTTTGGCATTAGGTTTCAGGTCCTTCTACATGCCCTTAACCCTTTTCTACATTTTGTTGAAGAATTTATCTCTTTTCTTATCTCTCTTCAACATCTTCTCATATGATGCCTTGAGGTCCATATGAGTTGCAACCAAGGTTGAATAAGCTCTCTCTAGGTTAGCTACTATAGCACCCTATGTCTTATATTCCTTATTGTCTTTCTCATAATCTACAACAGATACATATGAATGATGCCTAGTGGATGTCTCCCCCGGTTCTTAAGGCAAACCTGCTAAAAGCTCTCTGATGTCCCTGATATCAACACCCAAATCATCCAAAGGCCCAGTGGTGGATGACCTATAAGATTCAAGCTCCTCAGTTGTTGACTTGTTTGAGTCAACTTTTTATTTCTTGTTGTGCCCAGGTGCACCTTTGCCCTTTATTTTGAGTGGAGCAATGCGGGGACATGGTTTCACCCAGGTATCTGTAGGATACTCTTCCACCCCTACTTTTTTGCATAGTTCAGTAATAAGAGAAGGGAAGGAAAGAAGTGTACCACCCTGAATCTTGTATTGCCTCCATTCTTCAAGTACAATCTGGCCAACATTTAGATCAATGACAGTCATCAGGAAGGCTATCATGCGAGCTCTCAACTCAGTGACAGACGTCATATGGGTACATGGTGAGACTCTACTGCAGATAATGTGCAACCAGATTTTTGCCTCCGCTAAGAATTTATGCGTAGAGATCCCTCTTTTGGTAGCAGCCAAGGAAACCTATCTATTTAGGGAAAGAATGTTAGTCATCCAGGTTCCTAGCTCATGGACCTTTGCTTTGAAGTCTTCTATGTCAGCATCTTATAGCACATGCACTTCATTAATATTCTGTACTCCAAAATGCACATACCTTCCCTGAATCTTCATTATTGGGTTTGCAAGAGAGATAGCACTCAAATTTGCTTAAAACTCCCGCACCCATTGCTCGTTTGCCTCACAAGGATCTGGGACCAAGAATATCCACCTAAAAGTAGCAAGCCTGTCAAAAAATCCTAGGTAATATTCTAGGACCCTATCGATGCATACGTCTCTCTCCAATAATAATTTGGCTCTCATGAGGTCATTGTCATACTATCTTTGGAATTCTATGGCCATGAATCAGATGTGGTCATCATCTCTTATTGTGAAGCTTAGAACCTATAATCAATGTCAAATCAGGCTAATATTAGTGTTATCACACCAATAATATATTAGACCAATCAGAAAAACTCATGTGGTATTGTTATAGGCTGTTTAGGGAGCCGTTAAGGGTTTTTAGAAATTTTGACATCTGCTAGAATCTTCTCTCAGGTATGGCAATCGCGGAGCACTGACCGCAACTGCAGAGGTGCAATTGCGGTCATCGGGACCGCAACCGCGGTACCTGAGACCATGTATGACAGTTTCTACACAGTGTTTAGAATGCAATTTTAACCCCAATCCCTTATCTCAACTAGGCATGGTAGCATTATAATCAATAAATTTGAGCCTATAGTGTGTGATTGTAGCCCCTAAATTTGAAAAAAATAAAACTACACATATTGGGGAATTTAATCAAATACATGGAGTACATGATTACTTTAACCTTTTAAAGCTCAAACCTGGGTACTCCAGACTTCTCCATTAGTGTGTACACTAACTATAACATCCAACCACAGTGAAAATTACAACCAAACATGTAATTAGCAATGCAATCACTATTTTAGGCCTTTTTCTACACTACAAGTTCTAAACATGCAATTTTATATTAAAACTAGAGAAAGTTCAACCACTTACCGATTTAGATGATGCAAACTGGTGAATTGATTCTTGGGTATACAATGGAATACCAAAAATTAGAGAGGATTATAAAAAAAATTGAGAGAGGATCGTGAGGGGGAGAATGGGCAGTCAGATGGTCTTTTAAACTGAATTGACCACGATCGTGGTCCCATTTCCATATTCACAGTCATGCGGCTTCTGCGATTGCGGTGGCATAGACCGCGGTTGCAATAACTGAGACCAAACAACTGAGTTTTTTTGCATTTTTTGCTCAGTCCAAACTTGCCAATTTCACACATTTCTTTCTCAACTTCGATCAAAATGCCTTGTAGCACCACATTTTAGGGATTATGCATACACAAAAATAAAAACCAAAATCTACCCTAGCATTCATAAATAAAAGGATATGTGCCACTTTTCGTGGCGTGATGGGTTTCCAACCATCGAGCGCTTAGTTTAACGTCGTAGAATGACACCTCTACTCCTTTATTTTATATTTCTACTTAGAAAATCTAAATCTCTGTCCCAGCTTTCATTCAATATGCAATGAGCGACACAGGGACAGAAGATTCAAATTTTCCAATATGAAACTTAGAAAATATAAGGGAATGGCGAGTAAGCCTCGATCTCGCTATTTTGAAGACTTGAACCTTTTACCCAACTTTACATCAATTTTCTGGATTGGCTCGGTGGGTAAAAGGGTGTACATTAATAGGTCATTCCTTGTACATCAGAAATTGAACTCCTTGGCCTTTGATAAATGGGGTTCTATGTGATCCCTTGGAAAGTCAAACTCCAAAATATAAGAGTCGGACTCCGCCTCCCCACAATCCTCCATTTGTTCAAAGGCATAGATCCTCATCATATTCTCTAAGCCTAATGTTGAAAAGTGGTTTGAATGAGGTCCAATACCTAATTTCGGGTTAGCCTTCTCCGAAGAATATTCACCCCTAAATGAGCTAGAGTCATTGTAAGAGATTTGTTTTGATTCTTCTCTTGACTATAAGCTTGTTGTTTTTATTTTGGTTTCTTCTTTTTTATATGATTTGAATGATTAGGAAGCCGCCGAGTATTCTTCGCTACCAAGCTCATCATCATAGCTTGGTTTCTCTTCTTGACATACTTTCTCTTGGGTAATGGGCATGGTAATGATAGTTTCAAGAATTTATTCTTTGCCCATTACCTCCTTTTTGACACTTTTCCATTCTTGATTTATGTGTTCTAGATTCTCTCCCGTTGTATCCAACCAATCCAAAATGGCTAGTAGCCTTGGGTCATAGCTATTGGACTTGGTGTGTTGCTCATTCTTCTTATCATCATAAGACCTATTAATATCATAAGAAGAACTAGAAATTCTATTAATATAATAGAGGAGAGAGGCCTTTGTACAATCATCCCAATGTCCATTTCAACTACCACACAAGGGGCAACGGTACTACCTACCGAATTTAGATGATGATTTCATCTCTCTCCAAGGAGCATAGTTACAATCTCTCCTGAAGTGTGATCTGCCACAATATGAACATGGATGGTCAAGATAGGACCTCCAACTATCCAACTCATATTTTTTCGAAGATGCCATATAGAAAAGTAAAAATAAAATAAAATCTAACTACAAAGAAAATCACAAACACTTATATACAAGCTTGAATTCAAGCAAGTAAACTAAAATTTCAACTGAAGCTAATTGAGTTGACCATGTTCCATGAGTGTGTAAGACTGTTGTATATTCCTTATTGCAACTGATACTAGAACTTGTCTGGTCTGTATGCAAAGAAAAATAAAGATTGTGAGTTTAGGAGATGATTTTGGCATTTCTTTGGTAGCCATTGTTTATACCTTCTTTTGACCTACCTTTGTACATTATCTTAGCTAGCCCCATTAAGCCTTTATCTTGTTCTTTTGTTAGCCTCATATGTAGCCTAATCCGTTCTTTAATAGACCGTAATTTGATCCAAAATCTCCTAAGCGCTTTAATGTAAAATCAATGTGACTTAGGAGTTTGACAATAAGAGGAAAAAGGTGAAATTGATGCCCCAAAGTCTAGTTATTGGCGTGAGCAATTGATGTGGTTGGGAGTAGCTAAAATTGTTGAAAAAGTTCAAAATTTTATCCCGGACATATTACAATGAACCTGTTTTGGCCCTGGTCCTTCTTAGACATTGTGCACCTCAACTAAGGCAAATTTCTTAAGTTGAGGGTGGCTATTATAGGGGTGCGTAACGTGAAAAGGGTGCCAAAAAAAATATTTGAAAGAGTTTCATACTCTCACCATAGTGTTATTAATTAAGCTTAATGAGTTAGGGTGAAAAGCAAATCTGTGAAGATGGCAGAGGTGGAAATTGGTTGTTAGAGATTGATCTTAATTGCATAATGTAGTGTATTAAAGCGCTTAGGGAAGATAGTCACTATTTCTGTCCAAAATAGTTCCTACCCATCCTTTAGCCTGCATTACAACCCGTAAAAGACCTATTTGATCCTAATCTTAGCATTCTGATATTAGTGGAGTATTACACTAAGGACAACCATATGGTCATTAGTTGTAATTTGAGAATTCTTTGTGAGAGTGAGCGCAACTTGATTCTTGTACCCATTTTGTTAGAAATTGCATGATTGTGAGTGTTTATGGGTAACTCTCTTGTTGTGAGGGCACATGGTTGATGAAGGTTGGGTAATTTATATGATTTCTTTTCTTTAACAATATGCATGAAATTTCTAACTTAATGAGTCTATTCTTGAGGGTAGGTTGTATCTAGGAATGATTCCTGAAGCTACTTCTTGTTCATAATTGTTGTGTGAGCCTATTTGAGCATCTTGTTTTCCTTTATAGGTGATAAGGCTTATGTAGTATGCATAAATAGATATGTTGTTCGAGGACGAACAAAGCTTTAAGTGTGGGGTGGTGATCTTGGGTGTATTTATACGCCTAAGCACCATAATTTATTCATATTTTAGCTATGTTTAGAGAACAAAGTGCCTAGTTTCTTATGTTTTTACTCTACTTCTATGTAATTGATCTAACCGATGTGATTAGCATGATTTCAGGTATTAATGAGTAGATGAAGACATTATGGGACTATGGAATGCGGATGGCATATGACACAAGAGAGAATAGCAATCTGGAGCAAATGTGGCACCTAGAAACTATGTCCAAGACTAGTTTGTCATTTATATTTAGTTCAGGGACTTAGAAGGCAATTATGAGAGAAAAGACTATTAAAAGGCTTAATGCTGAATTTTTATTCATTATTGAATTATTCTGTAGTATTCTGAGAAGGGAATAGCGGCTTAGGGTGGAGAGAGAAAAACGTTTCTCTCTTGTTTCACTATTCACACACCAAGATCATCTTCTAGTTTTTGGTATGATGAATATATTTATGATGTTTTTCGTTTTATTCATGAGTAGCTAAGTTTATTAGTTAGGGTTAGGGAAGCCTTGTAGCATACAATCTATCACTTTGGGGTTTTGAATTCATTATGCATTGATTTGTTTACATCATACTCTCTTCGCTTATCTTGAATTCTTGTGGTTGCAAACATAGAGGATATGCCTTAAAACGCAACTTGTTCGAAAGAAAGGTTGATGTTCGGAAAAGAGAGTAATGACAAAAAAATAGGATTACCAACCCCTATTTTATAAGTTAATGCCTTAGCAGGATTAACTACCTGGAGATTTCGTATTGTTTTTGGTAAACGCTTTTGATTCGAGAGAACTAAAGTGAATTAGTCCTTGATGGTTGAGAAACACTAGGATTATGTTGTTAAATACAATACGATTCTCTATAAACACGATGCATGTATGAATTCATAAAGCCCATAGTTAGAATGTATTGAAAACTACAAGGTGGACATAACCCTAGCTTGCTATTTCTCTGAATTTGAATACTACGACACATATTTCTTCTCGTTAAACTGAAGTCATTAATTTGTGAACTGAATCAAACCCCCTTATTTATTTTATGGAAACGAATGATTAAAAGTCAATTAATCTACATACAACTTAATTAGCACCATATTTCCTGTGGGATTCGACCCCAACCTAGTTGGGTTATATATTTGACAACGACCGCTTACTCTCTCGTAAGAGAGGTGTAATTTGAGCGTTATCAGATCCTACACTAGTATTTCTTTTTTATTTTTTCTAGTATAAATTCGGGGCTATGAGTAATTAGAGTTTTAACAATTAAGCACGGATCTTAAGATTATGCACTACCAAGGGAGTGGCATGTGGGTGTTAATCATCAACATTAATTTAGTAAATCAACTATGAGTGGGATTGGTTATAGATTTTGATGCTAGTCTTTCAAAAAAACACCAAACTTTCACCCATTGATTCTTTCAAATACCTAATAGGTGTGTTCAAAAATACCACAACCTCAATCTAGGCATCCCTATTTCTAGGATAATACCCATGGCATAGTCAACCTCACATTCACCCTTATGTCTAAGATAGTGAAAATTTAGCAAACTACACACATAATTGTTTATCATTACTTTGGTCTCTGCATCCAAAACTCATATTTGGGTCCACCTTCAATCCTTTAGTCAAGCATCTTCAAGTAAAAGAATGTCCTTTTTTAGACTTTCAATCTCCAAATCTGTAGAAGAAAGGGAAGTAACATTAGAAGATATTGAAAGAAAATTAAAATGAGTTGATTTCTCAAAAACAATTCCTAAAATAGAATATAAATCTACAAATTTAAAAACTAAAAAATCAATAAGTCCCACAGCTAGTGAAATGCTAGGAGTAAGAGATTTGCTATGCATGATTAGTTCAGATTTAATATTTGAACCTAACTTTGAATATTTAGATAAATTATGGAATAGACCAAAACATTCTATTAAGAGGGAATGGTATAAACAAAAATATTCATTAAAAGAAAGATATTCTTTTAAAGAAAAATGATGCTATGATATGAAAATATTAAGATGTAATATTGAATTTTTTAAATGGTTTGAAATCATAGAAAAATTAGATGATCAAAAGGATTCGTTAAACATGATTGTTAATAAATGGTATACTACTAGTAATAAAGTTGTAGAATCAGTAATTCCTCTGTTAGAAGAAATTAGTCTACCAGTAGATGGTAGAGTTGTTACTGCCTCACCTTTTAAATTAGATGCAGTAGATACTAAAGTTGATCGTACAAATAAGGATGTAAATAATTATACAAATTAATTAGTACATGTAGTATCTAAACAGATTCTTGAAGTCGAGAATAAATCAACTTTTAAAGATAAACCAAGTTCTTCTCATCAAGATAAAAAGTTAGAAATTAATTCAATTTTTAAATTATCATAATTCACAAAAGATAAATTTTCTAAATTTGAAGAAAAGTTTGAAGTAACAGACGATATTTTAGAAAAAATTAATGAAAAATTAAAATTTGAATTAAAGTCACCAATGACATTATTAAGGAAAACCCAGAATCTCAATCAAAATCCACTAATAATGTAAATAATAATAGTACAGGTTGGGACTATGAAAAATAAATCATAAAACTAAAGATTGTAGAATCCTAGATAAAAGGAAAGACATGAGTAATCATTTATGTTGTGTCTTTGAAGAAAATAAAGATAATTCCTCTCCAAAAGAAAATATTAATAATGTTTGCAATGATAAATCAGCTAATCATTGTAATACACCGGTTCACGTTGCACTTGCAATAATCATTCTATCAATGTTATTACCAATAGTAACCAGGAAAAAAAAGTCTTATTTGATATTATCAATCATTTAGAAGATTCAATCCTTATGAAAAAAATATTTAATTTTCTTAATAAATATTATTCTTAATCAACAGTTTGATAAAGAAATAACTGAACCCTCTAACGTGAGAAACATGCCAAATAGAGAACAAAAATCAGAAACAACTATGCAAGACCTTCAAATAGAGTTACAATACTTAAAAAGGAATAATAAAGATATTAAGTCTCTAGAAAATCATTCAAAAAATGAAAAAATTACAAAAGATAAAGCCCAAAGTTACCATATACCCATTACATTAGTTATAAATAAAAATTACACAATTCACAAAGTGCCATTGTTGGATATAGGAGTCAATCGAAACTGGATCATTAAAGGAATGATCCCCACTAAGTAACTTGAAAAAGATACTACAAAATTATTCTCCGCAATAGGAGAACGATTAAAAATGGATTATAAGCTACATAATGCTCATATTTGCAATGACGGTATTTGTTTCATAAATAATTTTGTAATAACCAAGGATATAAATGAAGAGATAATTTTAGATCTTCCTTTTACAAATCAAATAAAACCTTATACTGCCGAGTTAGACGGCATCCACACCACTATTTTGGGAAAAAAGATTATTTTCCCTTATCTAAATAGTTTATCAAAAGAAGAAAGTGACCTTATTAAAAATAAAATGGTCTTTAAAATTAATTTAATTTCGCAACAAATAAATTATTTAAAAGATGAAAAAAAATCAAAAAAATTGAATCCTATTTAAAAACCCCAGAAGTAGAAGAAAAAATTAAAAGTCTTCAAGAAGTTATAGAGCAAGAAGTTTGCCCGGGTATTCCTAATGCGTTTGGGAAAGAAAAAGGCATATTGTTGAATTACCCTATATTGAGAGATTTGACGAAAGACTTATTCCAACAAAAGCAAGACTCATTCAAATGAACCATGAGTTAATGGAATACTGTAAAAAAAAAAAACTAATGATTTATTAGATAAAAAATTATTAGACCATCTAAATCTCCTTGGAGTTGTTCAGCCTTCTATGTCAATAATAGTGCTGAAAAAGAAAGAGGTGTCCCGAGACTAGTTATCAATTATAAGACTCTTAATAAATCATTAAAATGAATTAGGTACCAGATACCTAACAAGTGTGACCTTCTTAAAAGAACTTATAAAGCTAATATTTATTGTAAGTTTGATGTGAAATCACGATTTTGGAAAATACATATTGCAGAAAAAGATAAATATAAAATAGCCTTCAATGTTACTTTTGGACAATATGAATGGAACGTAATTCCTTTAGGACTAAAAAATGCTTCATCTGAATTTCAGAACATTATGAATAATATATTCAATCAATATAGTCATATATCTATTGTCTACATCGATGATGTTTTAATATTTTTGGAAGATATTGACCAACGCTTTAAACATCTCAAAACTTTTTTTAAAAATTGTCAAATAAAATGGACTAGTAGTTAGTGCTAAAAAAATTAAATTATTCCAAACCTCTATTAGATTTATTGGTCATGATTTACATAAAGGAACCTATAAATCCATCTGTAGAGCCATAGAATTCTCTTCTACATTTCCAGATGAATTAACTGATAAAACTCAACTTCAAAGATTCTTAGGAAGTCTCAACTATGTTGCAGATTTTATTCCTAATATTAGACAGGTTTGTAAACCACTTTATCAGCATCTTAAGAAAAATCCAGTGCCTTTGGGTACAGAGCATACTAATATAGTTCAAAAAATTAAATCAAGAGTTTAAAAACTTTCATGTCTAGGGATACTGCATCTAGAGGCTATCATTATTGTAGAAACTGATGCCTTGGACATAGGATATGGAGGTATTCTTAAACAAAGAATTTTCATAGAGTCTATTAAACAATTAGTAAGATTCACGTCGAGAATCTGGAATGATACTCAAAAGAATTATAGTACTATTAAAAAGAAATTTCGGCTATTGTACTATGTATTACTAAATTTCAAGATGATTTAACAAACAAAGAATTTTTACTAAGAGTGGACTGCAAAGAAGCTAAAGATGTTTTACAAAATAATGTTAAAAATTTAATTTTTAAATAGATATTCACCATATGGCAAGCTTTGTTATCTAGTTTTGATTTTCAAATAGAATTTATAAGGGGAGAAAGCAATTCTCTCCCGGATTTTTTGACTAGAGAATTTTTTAGGGAAATAATGAGACCTGAAATAAAAATAAAATCATTGAGGCCCCATTTCAACCTGAATATTGAAAGACATTCAACATTAGCAGAATTACCATCTCTGCAAAAGAATCCATTACTAGTTACGACTATTCAAACAAGTTTTTATCAATAAAAATATTTCCATCAAGAAACATATTTTACAAGTAAAAATAAAAATTTAATTTCAAAAATTAACTTTGCCAAATTATGGAACTTAATAAAGATACATAGCAAGGTTACAAAAATATTTTGAAGCTATAGATGAATATTAACTCATCTACAAGTAATTTTTTTCTAATATTGTACCAAAACCCTATGTGGTCCTTTCTTGTATTTTTCAATAAAAAGATTTAAAGAATATTTACTTTTGCATAAAAATGCAACTTTGAAAACTTTAGGTATAATATCTCTACACTATCACAAACTATTAAATAGTTTTCATATATTATTAGTCCGTTTTAAGGGTCAAATATTTTACGATAAACCCCATCAAATAAATTTACATCTGGTTCTTTCTTATGAAAATAATCCCGTCTTCAAAGCACGATAATAGAGTTAATAGATACTGCGCCAGCAACGAAAATGTGAAGGATCATCAGGTAATAACGAACATCTATTCAGCAAAGAAGAAGAAGAGTCAGCATCTCTTCTACTTTTAAAAAGATAACACAACAAAGGATAGACCCCATGGCATCTACCCAAAAAACCATGTCACTACAGGTTGAAGAAACATAAGACACAATAAATGATGGACCCCATGGAATCCACCCAAAAATCCATGTCACTTCAGGACAAAGAAGCACAAGTCTTCATGTCTCAAAAGACAAGGGCACATAAGACAACATGGTGGATCCTCCAAAAGGTAAGAATCCCTTCAAAAATATTTAAATGACACATCTCTTCAAAGGTAAGGATCAACTATTCAACGGATATATAGTCATCAACTACTGGACAAATATAAAGAAAATAACATGTATTAGTATATAGACAGATGTAAAATAAATAGAGTTTATAAGATATGAGTCAGCACTTTTGGGGCCTCTTTAAGGGCTTTCACCTAGTAATAGGAGAGCATTCTTAAATTTTTAAAACTCAAAAAAACTCTCTACCATCTCCCATACTTCCTATCTCCCTCTGTAATCTCTGTACATTTTCCTAATCAATAAAAAGTTTTTTGTAAGTATAAATTTCTCTCTTTCTCTACTGTTTTAATTAATTTTTCTTTACATGTATTTTGTTCTAATTTTGTTTTTTTAAAGTTTAATTTGAAAGTTTAAAATACTTTTAAATAGTAAATTATTTTAAAATATTATTTTTCTCCCTATTTTCCTGATCCATCCCCCAAAATTGGGAAAACGGGGAACAAAATAACAGTTTAAAGTAATTTATACTTTAAAAGTATTTTAAACTTTCAAATTAAACTTTAAAATAACTAAATAAGAACAAAATAAATGTAAAGTAAAATTAATTAAAACAGTAGAGAAAGAGAGAAATTTATACTTACTAAAAGCTTTTTATTGATTAGGAAAATGTATAGAGGTTACAGAGTGAGATGGGAAATATAGAAGATGGTAGAGAGTTTTTCTGAGTTGTGAAAATTTCAGAATGCTCTCTTATTAGAAGTTGAAAGCCTTTAAATAGGCCTCAAAAGTACTGACTAATATCTAACAGACATTATCTACTTTACATTTGTTCATTTGATATTTATTCTACACCTATCTAGGAGTAGCTAACGCCTATTTATTTGTTCTGCACATGTCTCTGACTGTCTTGTATCTTGAACATGTGTCTTTTGATGATTTTGAGAAGATTTTGGCTTTTTCTTCCTTGAAGCTTTGTGTCATTTGTCTTCTAGTCTTTATTTTGTCCATCGGATCCATCAAGTAGCTTTTAAAATTTTGAAGGGGTGTTGACACCTTTCTTTTAATTGAAGAGGTATGCCTGTGCTATCCTTTGCGGATCCATCATGTCACCATTGCTGGGTTCACTGGCATGTGAAGATGCAGTATCCAATAATTCCATTATCTTCTTTGAATTGTTCTCTTTATCTAGATTTGAGAAGGCTTCTTTGAGTCTACTCTTTAATTCTTCTTTAGAAAGGTGTGATTCTTATTTTGAGGATGAGATTATTGTTGGTTTCTCTGCTGGACTCCATCCCTTAATCTTGATGGTCTTGCTTAAGTATTTAATCCTCTAAATTTCATGAATATCAAAGGACCAATAGATAATATATGAAATTCTTTTTGCAATAAAAAATTTACACCGTTTAACATTCTCTGGTAGTGTAGAGATATTCTGTTCTACCTGAAACTTTTCAAACTTTTTTTGAAATTGAGTTGATAATACCTGTTTATTTCCTTCAAATTGGCTCCACCAATCGTAGAACCATTGGAGAATTATGGTGGTCTTCATTTGCTCCGAGTATTTAATGAACTAGGAGTGAGTGTTGGGCCTAACATACATAAAATTATAATAGGCTGCCTTATAATCATACCAATTATATGTTTGAGGTCGATAATTTCTTGATAGAGGAGTAGGTGTATATAGTTGATCAACATACCATTCAAATGGGCTTGATATCCTTTAATTTGTAAGTTTTGAGTATTGAATACTGTTGGGGTCATTTATATCTACTAACTTATGCTTAATTGTACTGAATCAGTATCTGTTAATATGAAATCATAATACCTTCGGGTCTTGAGGGGATCATCTGTGTCCACATATTCCCAATTTGCATAACAAGGTTTTACAACTCTGGTACTCGAAAACCTTCATATTTTTTATCAAGTGCCATTATTGGCACTACCTGGAAATCTACTATCTCAAATTGCTTTTTATCAGGAATACGTTGTTCTCTCTTTTTTTGCGGAGTGGCTGGGGATACTGCTTATGAATATGTCTCTAGTGGTTTCATCGCATAACTATCTTTGGTTTGGATAGCAATATTCTTAATGGCTGGGGAGTATTCTTCTTTAAATATTTATTTAAGAGATTGAATTCTAGGTAAACTGGTAATAGATTCTTTTGATAGTACGGGAATGGTAGGTTTTGGCAGGGATGGAAATTCTGCCAGGATTGAAAATCTATTTTCAGATTTTTCATCGTCTTTATTGAAGGTTCTTTTTATTTTTTCTTCTGGATGAAAAGAATGAAATGGAGGTCTTAGCCTTGTTCCGGGTTTCATAATTTCCCTGTAGAAAATTTTTTGTTAATTTATGAGAGAATTTCTCCTTAAAATTAAAATGTGGACATCTTTTGTAAAAGAGTTTTGGCTGCTTTTTAAAGAATTTTGAAATTTGATGACTCATAATATCATAAAATTTCCTTTTGATGGTAAATCAGTATTTTCTAATTTTTACAGAATTGAATTTTTCTTGAGATGCAACCGACAAACCTATCTAAAAATAAGAATATAAAATCTACAACATAGTTGGAAATTCCTAGAACTCTTTGGAACTGAGTTTCTTTGGAACAAACCTCTCGTTGTATGACCTTTTCTGGAAATACTATTTCTTTAATATTTATTTGACTCTTCAGATATTTTATCCTAAAGGTAGTTTGATCTTTTATAAAATCATTTTTTTCTTTTGATATACTATTTAGATAAGGAAAAATGATTCTTTTTCCTAAAATAGTGGTGTGGATGCCATCTAATTCGGCAATATAACGCTTTATTTGAGTAATAAAAGAAATACCTAATATTATTTCTTCATTAATATCTTTAGTTATTACAAAATCATTAATTAAACAAACTTCGTCGTTGCAAATATGTTCTTTGAGGAGTTTATAATTTATTTTAATCTTTGTCCTATTGTGGAGAACAATTGTGTAGCACCTTTTTCTAGATAATCTTTAGAAATTAATCCTTCTATAATACAGTTTTCATCAGCACTTGTATAAAATAATGCAATTTTATGAATTTTATAATCTTTATTGATAACTATAGTAATTGGTATATGGTAACTTTGTGGTTTAGCTATAGTAATTTTATTAATTCCTGATTTGTTTGAAGGAGGCTTTTCTACAGATTTTATTTCTAGAGACTCTATTTCTTTATTGTTATCTTTTACTCCTGATGTTTCACCAAGATCAAATTGATGTGATATGTGGTCTTGGTTTGGAATTAAATCCTTTAATATTTTATTAGCAAGTTATTTGGTTTCTAGATTGTTTAGTCTTTGCTTAACTTGCCTAGGTTCTTCTTTTATGTATAATAATTCTGTTTGAAGATCTAATATTGTTGTTTCAAACTTATTTTCTTTAAATTTATTTAGTACATTTTTCATATTAAAGGGTTCAATAATTTTCGTATTATCATCCTACTGATCAAGAATAATATCCTTTAAGGTTATTAAGTATTTTCTCCTAAGAGTTGGATCTTATAGATGATTTATCATGTCAAATAAGGCCTCTTTTTTTATTACTATTGGTGATAACATTTATAGAATGACTATCACAAATGCAAATTTCACCGCTACAATTACAATGGCTTGTTAATTCACTACTATCTGAACTGTATGCAACATTAAGTTAATTATCATCACTAAGACTTTCTTCAAAAAAAGAAATATTTTTATTTTCATCAAGAATTGAATATAGTTTATCTTTAACATTGTTTTGTAATTCTAACATATTTATCTTGTCTTTCTTTTTATTTGAAACTCGACAATCTTTAGCCCTATGTCCAGTTTTTTCGCAGTTCCAACATGTGTCATTATTGGCTTTGTAATCACCTTTAGAAGCTTTTTTAGATTTTTTAAATCATCTTTTATAATAATGAGATTTTTTAGATTTATCTTTATAATTTTTATGTTGCCTTTTAATCTTCTTGGTAGCTTCCTTTGAAGGGGCTGATAACTTAATATAACCAAAATCTTGACAAAAGCTTCCTAGCTCATTGCGAGTTATTTTATAATGTCCTTTTAGTTGATTTTTATGTTTAATATTTGTACATAATTCTAGTCCTGTGACATTTATAAAACTTATAATATCACCATAAGTTAAATTACTATAAGGAATTTTCCCTCATATCTATCTTTTAGTTTTGTTCTAACCTTTTCTGCAAATAAAGTTGGTAAACCACTTATAAATTTTTCTCTCCAATAATCATGATTACAATCTTCTCTTACCATGACTTCGTTGAGGAAAACATATTTATACCATCTAAAATCGTCTAACTTTGGACATGATAAATTTGATAATATTTCTAAACTTCTATCTTGAAAAATTTAAGGTTCTCCTATAAAATGTTTAGTTATACTATGAATTAAAGTGGCGGTGGTATCTTCTAAGACTTGGTTTTCAACTGTTTGTCCTATTGACTCAGTCTTAATAGCTTGAGTAATAGTTGTAGCATTTTGAATGCTTTGTCTATTATTATCTGTGAGGTAATTATCCCACCAATATTTTATAATACCTGTAAAACTTGATATTATCATAAACGGTGTTTGTTTATCTGACATTCTAGCAATTTTATATGTTGTAATGGTCATTCCCATTTAATTTAGTTTATTATACATTTGATGTTCTGCTAATCCATCTATATTCCATTCGGCAATTTCTTTTTTAGAATGTGAAGTATGAGATAAAAATTCATTTTATTCATACTGGATATCCGAAAATGTGGGATTTTTATAATAATTCTTTTTTATCGAATGTTTAGAGCTTAATTTGTTAATTTCACTATCATTCCTTTCTGATAGAGTTCTTATAACCTTGTCATTTGTGACCTTTAATTTAGATTTTAACTTTTCATTAATTTTTCCTAAAATATCGTCTGTTACTTCAAACTTTTCTTTAAATTTAGAAAATTTATCATTTGAGAATTCTAGTAATTTAAAAATTGGATGAGTTTCTTTCTTTTTATCTTGATGAGAAGAACTTGGTTTATCTTTAAAAGTTGATTTATTCTCGGCTTCGAGAATCTATTTAGATACTACATGTAATAATTGATTTGTATAATTATTTTGTTGGGAGTATCTTATTTATATCCTTATTTGTAGGATCACCTTTAGTATCTACTATATCTAATTTAAAAGGTGAGGCAGTAACAACTCTACCATCTACTGATAGACTAATTTCTTCTAACAGAGGAATTACTGATTCTACAACTTTATTACAAATAGTATACCATTTATTAACAATCATGTTTAACGAATCCTTTTGTGCATCTAATTTTCCTGTGATTTCAAGCCATTTAAAAAATTCAATATTACATCTTAATCTTTTCATATCATTGCATCATTTTTCTCTAAAAGAATATCTTTCTTTTAATGAATATTCTTGTTTATACCATTCTTTTTTAATAGAATTTTCTGGGTTATTCCATAATTTATTTAACTATTCAAAGTTAGGTTCAAATATTACATTTGACCTAATCATGTATAGGGAGTTTCTTACTCCTATCATTTCACTAGCAGTGGGTCTTATTGATTTTTTAGTTATTAAATTTGTAGATTCATATTCTACTTTGGGAATTGTTTTTGAGAAATCAACTCCTTTTAATTTTCTTTCAATATCTTCTAGTGTTACTTCCCCTTCTTCTACAGATTTGGAGATTGAAGGTCTAGAAAAGGACATTCTTTTACTTAAAGATGCTTGACTAAAGGAATGTGATCTTAGAAATTTTCAATCAATATATCCATCTGGATACTGTACTACTTGTTCAATATTTGAATTTTCTTCTTCTATTTCTGGCTCCATTATGGAGTCGAAATGTCAATTATCTTTTATTAATACATCATCCCATTTTATCATTTTGGGGACAAAGGTATTATTATGATTATGGTTAGCTTCCATAAGCATGGTAGTTACTTTATTACTAACTATTTTAGCCTAAGGGGCTAAGGTTGTTTTCATTAATCTATAATATACTCTACAGATTATTGCTATTTCTCTAGTATTTACCTTACTATTCATGTTTTTTGTTTAACATTTTAAGTTAATGCATCTATAATATTTTGATCATTAAATTCTATAGAAAAATTAGGATAATAATTAAAGAATATTGGGCCATTAGCGAGGTTACTTTGTAACACTGCTAATAATGAATCATCAAAATTTAATAACCTATTATATCTTAAAAGTATACATATAGGAACATCTAAACCTAATCTATATAATGGTTTAACTGCTACTTGAACAAGACCTACATGAAGGAACTTGTAATTTTTTTTATAGCTACTAATATCTTCAGTAGCTAATAATTTAATAGTCTCAATATTTGTATTAATTGCAACAGTAAATTTCAAAAATTTTAATATTATAATTGTTTACAAAATCAAAGTTTTCAGTTTTATAGACTCTATTAAAACTTTCGTTGGGAATATTCCAATTTTGTAAATCACTTTCTATTTAAGCAATTTGACTAGAGTTAATAGAAATATTAACACTATTACATTTTAGTTGGTTGGAGTATTCATTAGGATTTTCGCAGATGAGAGAGAAAACACTATCCTAGGATCAAAATCTACTTTAGATGTTACTTCTACAATAATTATTTTTTAGTTCAGTAATTACTAATTTTCTTCTTCTAAAATTCCTTTGTTTTATTCCTATAGGCTTGGCGACGGGAACACCCTCAAAATACGGCTCTATTTTTACCACATACTCAGAGCTAATACAATGGAAAATTTCAGGTTTTCCAATTTCTAATTAGCTATTAAATGGCTACCCAACTTATGGAATAAAACTAAGAACCTAGGGGGGAAATAATAGTAATTACTAGTCAGAAAAATGATTATTCTAAGAGTAACACTAATTTTGATCTGCTCTAGGATAGCGTGACGCTCTAGCCGCTCCTACTCATACTCACACTCCCTCTCGAACAACTTGGCTCTGATACCATTTGGGGGCGAATTGGGAAAACGGGGAGAAAAATAACAGTTTTAAATAATTTAATCTTTGAAAGTATTTTAAACTTTCAAATTAAACTTTAAAACAACAAAATAAGAATAAAATAAACGTAAAGAAAAATTAATTAAAACAATAGAGAAAGGGAAAATTTATACTTACAAAAAACTTTTTATTGATTAGGAAAATATATAGAGATTACAGAGGGAGATGGGAAATATGGAAGATGGTAGAGAGTTTTTCTGAGTTGTGGAAATTTTAGAATGCTCTCCAATTTTCAATCCAAAATCTAGTTTCCTTAACTTGCCACCTTATATTATGTTCCACTTCCTTACTGTTATCATTTTCATCTAAATATGGGGAGCCCTCAATTCTTTTACCAACCATGGATGCAACTTTTTTTAGTATTTGTTCTGTATGTAAGAGCTCTACATGGAGGATGTGGAAGTTCTAAATTTCCATCATAATTTTACAAAAAGAGCTTTTGTCACAACCCAAATCAGGGCCTAGTCGTGATGGGTATCTCAATCCCAGCGTGGGTCGGAGACCAGCCCCTTAGTCTTACCTCATGAGCATATAAATGTAAATAGAGGAAACCAACCAAAAGTGATAATAAGAAGGATAAATAATCCAAATAAAAGTTTTAAGAATCAAAAGAAACATCCAACCCATACTTGTCCACAAAATCCTCTAAACCAGAATACCAAACTAAGTCGGGACATGCCCCTGACTATGAAAAAAGAATCCAAAATAAAATACTAAAAATAAAGAAAATAAGTGAAATGATCGGGCCTTCCAAAAGATGGGAAACACCATATCACAGCAGATCCAAAGGAGTACCAAATCACCTAACACTGCACAGGACCAACAGAAAAGCCCTCAAACTCTACATCATGAAATGATATAGTTTCCAGGGATGGTCAGTGGGCCATGCACTAGCATATAACTCAAGAAAAGGGGCAAAATAATCTCATTTACCAAAACTGATCAAAAACCATATGCACAACCTTTATCAGTACATATATAGGATACCAAGATAGGGACAAGGGTCATGAACATGAGATTTTAAACTATTAGCCTGAACTGTATAGCTCGCTCTGTCCTAAAGGTACCCTTGGGCTATATGGGTTCATCTTTCCCTACTGAAAGGGCCCAATGTGTGTTAGCCGTACGAACTCGGTAAAACTAAGGAAAGGCTAAAGACACCATGGCAATAGCCATTCAAAATATAATGTGTGCACCAAACACACGGTCATATAGACCCCCATGCTGGAAAATATGATTTCTAGTATTGGTCCCCTCGAGACCCACGGTGAGCTACATAATTCTCTTTAAGCCTAAATTAAAATAGTTTGCACATAAACCCAACCATTAACCCAGGAGTCATTCATTAATCAGGCATCCAACTTGGTATTATCATATGAATATGTTTGCAAGCTAATTCAATTATGCCAAACCAGTCCATTTAACTATTATACTCCCAAGTTTCATTTAAAATCCAAACCATTGCCACCAAGGGCATTCCAAAACAACTTTTAGTATCCATTATCCTTTAATGCAGTGCAATTTTTCAAAAGTAAGCTACATCATACAAATTTCATATTCAAAATCAAAGTCATAAATGTGGGTTGAGGTTAATGCTATTATAAAGTCAAATTTTCATCAATCTAGGGAAACTCATGTTGCCTATTCCAATTCTTATAAAAATGCACCCATTTAGTACCAAAAACCATCACTAAAGTATAAATAACAATTTTAAATCATAGGAAATATAATTACATTAATAACCATCAAAAGCCCTCAACCCAATTTCAAACCCAATAATTAAAATCATATGAATAATGAATAAATATATGCCATAATGTAAAATTCAAGTTAAGTATGAGAAACATTCCTGAAAGACCAAAGAAATTGAAGACAATTCAAAGTTGGAGCCTGGAGAAGTAATTTCTTGAAAAAACCCTTGAGCTTTCTTAGGTTGAGAGTTAAAGAAGAGAACAGTGGAGTTTGATATATGAAAAATGAAGAAAAAGGGTTGATTTTGTGTTTAAAAATCATGAAAGAGGTAAACAGACCAAAAGCCCCTCAACCTAAGTGAAAAAACAAAAACTGGGCGAAATTAACATTGCGGCATGGCATGCTGCTTTCACGGAGATTAGCCTCCATGCCACACCCTTATCGCGAAGGTTAACCTCCGTGGAACACTACTATCACAGAGGCTTACTTCCTCGGGGTCCTAAATAACCACGAACCCCTTCCAATAATTCCAAAACTTTTCCAAAATACCCTTTTAACATTCCTAAACATAATTCAAGTCAAAAATTGACATTACGCATGTGAGAGGGTTAAAAATAAATTTGTTGATATTTTATGGGGTCTTACATTATCCCTCCTTTAGGATCATTCATCCCTAATTAGGGAGTTAGGATATTTTTAGCACTATAACAAAAACAACACAGTAGAATCCAAGAAGAAATTTGGGATATGACAAGAGGGGAAATGAAAACCATACCTTAAGTATTTTCATCCAATGTTGGGAACAAGATCATGTGCGAGAATGAGAAGTTAGGACATTTTGACACAACTATACCTTGTTGCATCAAAATACAACCCAATCCCACATGAGATGCATCACAATACACCACAAACCCATCAGTACCCTCGGGCAGGGTCAAAATCAGCGCAGAAGTCAACTTCTTAAAACTACCCTCGCAAGAATCGAACCATAAAAACTTAAACTTTTTTTAAGTTAACTTTGTTAGCATAGAAACAATAGATGAAAAACTCTCTACGAATAAGAAACACCCTGGATTATAGCCCTTGGAAAATTCTTTAGCTTTTATCTCACTATCCTAGTAACGACATATAATATGAGTCTTATAGTGTAAGTACGGGTATGGTGACCCTAGTCATTAAGTGTCTAGTTAGTGGTGGTCAGGTTTTTTATCTTGGTAATGACTTGGTGGTATGAGTCGTTAGTGGTAGTGATGAGTTATTTGGATGATCCTCAATCAAATCAGTAACTTAGTGACTTGACTTAGCTCTGAGTATGAGTGGCTCACTAAGATATTCAAGGATAGGGTAGGCGTGGTAGGTTTGATTCATATATTGTCCAGTGACCAATCCTTTAGGTTTTTTCTTGGATACAACTAGACCATACGAGTTATATAGTCATGTCATGAGTGGGGTCATGAAGTCGTATGGTAGACAGTGTATGGGTTTCCAACTCACTTTCTTGGTGAAGGCTTAAGGGTGTGAGTCATATATTGTGATCACGAGTCAAGGGGTCGACTCGTAACAACCTGCGGTCTTTTTATAGTTTTTAGCTGGGGAACTTTAGACATTTCTCAGTTAAATCCCTTAAGACCCCACATACCTATAATATTTTTTTGTCATCCATTACATAATTTTCAATATTAAATATCCTCATTACTCTCTAAAAATCCTCTCAAGAAAAATTGGCTAGGGCTTCCTCAAAGTGGTCATCTAAGGGCTTAAGGATCAATTTCTCTCTGTGAATCTTTATAATCCAGGTATGTGACTCTTCCCTCATTTTTATTTTACTAAAAGCATATGTTTAAAGCATTGTTCATGAATCATTAATAATGGTTTTAAAACCAAGGTTGAGGGGTTTGAGTGCATATCATTGAATATTGTTTTCTATGTTTTAAATTATGACTATGCATGTTTTTAATTATGGTTTTTCACATATGGGTGCATGGAAATGGTGATTTAGTTGAGGGTTCATGGTTGAACCCTAAATTTGATGACTTTGGCTTTGATAAAGTCATGCCCTCAAAATGTTTGTGAAATTATTAATGAGAATGATATTGTTACAAGCTTGAACTTTGTTTTGAACTAAGGCTTGACATAAAAATATTAATGATTGATGAATGACATTAAAAGGGCCTTGGTGACCATAAATTAAATTAAAATGAAAACCTTGTAGGGTACATGAGAATCCCCCAAGTAATTTAATAATGGAGTCTGTGAGGTACATGGGAATCCTAAGTGTTGGCTAATGACATTACTTGCAAGCTATAGTCGGTATGACGATACCACTTTATAATGCCTTAATAATTGACTCCTGGAATTGGTGGTTTGGTTATGTGCTAAAGGTTTTAATTAGGCAATAATGGCGAGTTGTGATAGCTAGCTGTAAAGGTGTGAGTCTGATAGACGGGCACTGGAAACTCATATTTGTCTACATGAGGGTTGGTGTTGGTTACCTTATGCTTATGGGGTACATGGGACTCCCAAAGTTTATACTTGTATATTATCATGGAAGGCAAAGGGTACACGAGACTCTTTGACCTTCTATGATATCTCCGGTTCGTGCAGCTACATGCATGGGGGCCCGTTCAGGGGGTTAAATTAGACCCATATAACCCGTGGGCAGATCTATAACAGTTAAGCTACACAACCTAGGTTAAGATTTTAAATGCATGCTAAACCTTTTTCCCTATGCATGCACGTTACATATATGTATATATGTGATTGCATATGGTTATTTGATTTGGTTTTGAGTGATGGCATTATTTTACCTTGATCCCTGAGTTACATGCTAGTGTTTACTCCGCTAACCATATTTGAGTGTTTTATCCCTATGTGATGTAAGAACAGGTCATACTACCATTCCTCCTGCTCAGTGACTTAGATTCGGGGACATCTTTGAGTCAAATTGATGTGGTAAGCTTCCATACTCCAGATGACTCTATTTTATACTACGAATTTATTTTTATTATTATTATTTATTTGGTATTGGTATTGTCTATAGTCGGGCCATGTCCTAACCGTATGTTCTTTGATTCTGGTTAGAGGCTTTGTCAAACTACTATAGGCATGGCCGGTGTCGGTATTAGTGTTAGCATTTGTATTATTATTGGCATTGGGTTTGGTATTGGTTGGAAACTTGGTTGTGACTATTTGGTTATCGTTATAAAATTTATTATATATCTTTAAATTATTATTGGTTTTTCTTGTTATATGATCAAAATTCTTTTGAAAGAGAGAGTAGGGAAATTATGGTTTTGGTATTGGTTGTGGTCTCCAGTTTTGATTAGGCTTGAGGCACCCAACACACCTAGGACCTAGTTTGGGTCATGTCAGATTGGTATCAGAGCCCTAAGTTTATGGTCAATTGGAATTCCACAAATTCCTGTCGAGTAGACTCTCTTTTAAGGGTGTGTAGCACACCACACTCATAAGGAAGAGGCTATGAGGCATTTAGAAAAGTTTTTCTTTCTTGTTGTTTTGTTTTATGCTGTAGAGTTTGAGGTCTTGAGTCTCTCTAATTTTTGTTTGTTTCACTTTTCAAATCATGCATCCCCAATAATTTGAAGCTCATGGAAACTCCTCTGTCCCACCTGAGGGTAATATTGATGGGACTTATCCTACTTATAGGGTCCAGACTCGGTCTAGGGGTACAGTTCCTAATTGTCGTCTTGGAGTTTCACCAATCCCCTCCAGTCCTTCTTGAGATCCTCAAGATGATGTGATGAATGATGAGTTTCATCAGTCTATTTATATGTTAGCTCAGTTGGTAGCTTCTCAGCCTGAGCGCGGTGCTTCTATTACTCTATGTTATAAGGCCACAAGGGTTGGCCAATTTATGAGGTTGATCCTTCCTGTGTTCACCGGTGTTAAGATTGAGGAGGATCCTCAAGGTTTTATTAATGATATCAAGAAGATCTTCTATGTTATTCATCTTACTAACATAGAGGGTGTGGAATTAGCTGCCTACCAACCGAAAGATGTAGCATACCAATGGTATGAAGAATGGGAATAGTCTAGGTGTGACGATGCTGAGTCAGCCCTGTGGGATTATTTCTCTAGTGTTTTTTTGAATCACTTCTTTCCTCAGGAGTTGAGGGAGACGAAGGCGGAGGATTTTGTTAACCTGAAGCAAGGCAAGATGTCAGTCAAGAAGAATGCCTTAAAGTTCCACCAGTTATCTCGATATGCTTCAGAGTTGGTTTCTAGTATGAGGGCTAGAATGAGAAAGTTCACTTTCGGGTTATCCTGAGACTTGAGTTTAGAGAGTAAGGTTGTCTTGTTGAATAAGGACATGGGCATCTCCATGTTGGTTGTGTACATACAGTAGGTTGAGAAAGAAAAGAAGAAGCAGGTAGAGCAAGAAATTTAGATTTTCTAAGTGGGTTGGTGGCCAACAGCAGAGTGTTAGGGATGGTGGAAAGTGGTTCAAAAAGAAGTGGGGCTATTTTTTGTCTTACTCTACAGCTAGTGCTCCCTACCCAAAGCCATCGAGTGACAAGCATTTTCAAGGTGGCGACAATTATAGGGCACAGAGTGCCCAATATCAGGCCAGTGGGGCCTAATCAGATCCATCTTATCTATCTTGCAGAGTTTGTAGTCGATTGCATCGGGGTTTCTGTGATAAGGGAAAGGACAAGTGCTTCAACTATGGTCAGGCAGGGCATATGCTTAGAACTGTCCTATTGGTAAGGTTGCTTCTGGGGCAAATAAGTTTTTGGTTGTCTCTTCATTAGCTCCAGCACCAAAGGGTGCACCAACTAGATTCGACACTGGTCGGAATCGACTCTATGCTCTCACTACCCATCAGGAGTTTGGGTATCACTTAATGTCGTTACTGGTATGTTGAAACTCTTTTCCCGTGATGTGTACTATTTAGTTTATCTGGGGTCCACTCTTTCTTATGTGACCCCAATGTGGCTGTGCATTTTGGTTTTGGTCTCGAGTATATTTCGGACCCTTTTTTAATTTCTACCCAGATGGGTGACTCTGTAGTTTCCAGGCGAGTCTATAGAGGTTGTGTGGTATCTATAGGTGGTCGGGAGAATTTGGTAGATCTATTTCAGTTTGACATGGTTGATTTTGATGTCATATTGGGGATGGATTGGTTTCACTAATGTTATGCTTCTCTAGACTGTCAGACTCATAAGGTCATCTTTAAATTCCCTAATGAGACGATTATTGTGTGGGAGGATAGTTCCTTAGCTGCTAAAAGGAGGTTCATATCATATCTTAGAGCTTAGTGATTAATCTCCAAAGGGTGTCTCTATCATCTGGTTTGGGTTAATGATTCTAACTCGGTTGGTCCTTCATTACATTTTGTCCCAGTGGTGAATGAATTCCCTGAGGTTTTCCCTGATGACTTCCTAGTGTTCCTCCCAATAGGGAGATTAATTTTGGGATAGATCTTGTTATGGATACTCATCCTATTTCTATTCCCCCATATAGAATGGCTCCAGCTGAGTTAAAGGAGCTTAAGGAGTAACTAAAGGATCTTTTATACAAGGGTTTCATCTATCCTAGTGTGTCCCCATGGGGTGCACCGATGTTATTCGTGCATAAGAAGGATAGTTCCCTTAGGATGTGTATTGATTATCGGTAATTGAATAATGAAATGGTAAAGTATAAATACCCTCTTCCAAGGAAAGATGATTTGTTTGACCAACTTCAGGGTGCTATGTTTTTTTCCAAGATTGATCTTCCGTTCGGGTATTATCAGTTAACGATTAGGGAGGTGGATATTCCTAAGACTGCCTTTTATACCCAATATGAGTATTTTATGTTTTTGGTCATGTCTTTTGGATTAACCAATGCCCCAGTGGCATTTATGGACCTAATGAATAGAGTCTTTCATTAGTTTCTGGATTTGTTCATCATTGTGATTATAGATGATATTCTAGTGTACTCTAAGAACGAGGTAGATCATACGATCACCTCCTCATTATGTTGTAGACCTTGAAAGATCATCAGTTGTATGCCAAATTTTTGAAATGTGAATTTTGGTGGAACGTTGTCACTTTTCTGGGTCATGTCATCTCTATTGAAGGGATCATGGTGGATCCGCAGAAAGTTGCAGTGGTTAAGAGGTGGCCTAGACCCACAACTCCAACTAATATTCGGAGCTTCTTGGGTTTAGCTTGTTATTACAGGAGGTTTGTGGAACGTTTTTTTACTATAGTTTCCCTGTTGACTAAGTTAACTCAGAAAAAGGTAAAGTTCTTATGGTCTGATGCTTGTGAAGGTAGCTTTAAGAAGCTGAAGGATAAGCTAACTTCGGCACTGGTCTTGACTTTTCCTAAAGGCACAGATGGTTTTGTGGTATATTGGGATGTGTCATGTCTTTGTCTTAGTTGTGTCTTGATACAGCATAGCAAGGTGATAGCTTATGCCTTTAGACAGTTGAAGGTGCAAGAGAAGAATTATCTGACTCATGACTTGGAGTTATTGGCTATGGTATTCACATTGAAAATTTGGTGTCACTATCTTTATGGAGTGCATGTGGATATCTTTTCTGATCATAAGAGACTAGAATATATGTTTACTCAGAAAAAGATGAACCTCAGGCAAAGAAGATGGATTGAGTTGCTCAAGAATTATAATATGAGTCTTAACTACCATCCAGGTAAAACTATCGCGGTTGTTGATGCTCTTAGCAGGTTATCCATGGGGAGTCTAGCAAATGTGGATAAGGAAAAGCGGGAATTGGTGAAAGATGTTCGCCGTTTGGCTAACCATAGAGTTCACCTCTTCTACTCTGAAGATGGTAGTGTGTGTTTTCTGGAGGTGGCGAAGTCATCCCTGGGTGATGATTGAAGGAGAAGCAAGTGTTAGATCCTATCTTGATGAGGATCAAGGGTGATGTAGGTGGGCGGAAAGTAATGGATTTTGAAGTTAGTAGTGATGGAACCTTGAGATACCGAGGAAGATTGTGCGTTCTAGAAGGATTGCCAATGCACTTCCTTAATATAGAAACATGAAAGACCGGATGAACCAAACCCAAACTAGCAGGCAACTCCAGTTCGTAAGCAACATTATCAAGTCTCTGCAAAATCACATAAGGACCAATAAATCGAGGACTGAGCTTCCCCTTCTTGCCAAACCTCACTAGTCCCTTCATGGGAGATACCTTTATAAATACCTTGTCCCCAACATTGAACTCCAAGTCTCTATTCCTAACATCCGCATAGGACTTTTGGAAACTTTGGGCAGCTTTAAGCCTATCCCGAATTACCTTGACCTTCTCCATAGCTTGATACACGAAATTTGGGCCAAATATGTCCGCCTCCCTAAGCTCAAACCAACCAGTAGGAGATCTACACCTCCTACCATACAACACCTCAAAAGGGACCATACCAATACTCAAATGATAGCTATTGTTTTAATCAAACTCAACCAAAGGTAGATGCTTAATCCGGTTGCGGATGAAAAGAAGTACTCAAACTAACCTTAGTCCCCAAACCTTTCTGGAAAGACCGCCAGAAGTGAGACGTAAACTGCATACCACGATCAGAAATAATCAAAATAGGCACCCCATGCAGCTTCACAATCTCCTAAAGATATAGCTTCGCATAATCCTCCGACGAAAAGGTAGTCCACACTGTCAAAAAGTGAGCAGACTTAGTCATCCTATCCACGATGACCCAAATCGAATCTTACTAATTCGAAGACCGAGGAAGACCGGTAATGAAGTCCACATTGATCACTTTCCACTTCCATTCAGGAAAATCAATTTCTTTATACAACCCTCCTTAACTCATGTGCTTAACCTTAACCTTTGACACACCATACACTTGGCCACAAAATATGCCACATCTCTATTCATTCAATTCCACCAATAGATCTCTTTAAGATCATGATACATCTTAGTCGACCCAGGATGAATAACATAGCTCGACTCATGCACCTCAGCCAAAACCCTTTGCCATAACCCATTGACATCAGGAACACACAACCTCCCTTGGTACCATAAAGTACTATCACCACTGATCTCAAACACCACTACTTTATGCCCACCAACGTCACTCTTGATTTTCATCAACACAGGATCCAGTATTTGCTTCTAATTAATCTCCGCACCAAGAGATGATCGAACCACTTCTTGCACCATCACACTGCCATCCTTAGAGTCCAAGAGACGAACTCCAAGATTGGACAAGTGGTGAATATCCTTCACAAATTCTTGCTTTCCATCCTCTACAAGAGCTAAACTCCCCATGGATAACCTCTAAAGAGCATCAACAACCACATTAGCCTTACCTGGGTGGTAGTGAAGAATCATATCATAATCCTTAAGAAGCTCAAGTCATCCCCTCTGCCTAAGATTAAGCTCTTTCTGAGTGAACACATACTGAAGACTCGTGTGATCAAAAAAAATATCCACGTGACCCAAAGCAAACACAACCGCCAACAACTCCAAATCATGAGTAGGATAATTCATCTCATGTATCTCAACTGCCTGGAAGCATAGGAAATCACCTTCCCGTTCTGCATCAAAACATAACAAATCCCTACCCAAGATGCATCACAATAACCACAAACCCATCATTGCCTTTCAGTAAAGTCAGAATTAGAGCCGAAGTCAACTTATCCTTCAACTTCTCAAAACTCCCTGCACAAGCATCCGACCAAGAAAACTTAAGTTTCTTCAGAGTCAACTTAGTCAAAGGAGCATCTATCGAAGAAAAGCTTTCCACAAACTTCCTATAATATCCGACTAAACCAAGAAACTCTGAATGTCAAATGGAGTTGTGGGCTTAGGCCACCTCTTCACCACAGCAACCTTCTGCGGATCCACCATGATCCCTTCACTAGAAATTATATAACCCAAGAAAGTCACAACGTTCAACAAAAACTCACACTTAGAGAACTTGGCATACAACTGTTGTTCCTTTAAGGTCTGCAACACCACACGAAATTGATTAGAATGATCCACCTTGCTCTTCGAGTAAACCAGAATGTCATCAATAAACACAATGAGGAAGAGATCTAAATAAATGTTGTCGAAGCATTTGTCAATCCAAATGACATCACCAAGAACTCAAAATGCCCATACCGAGTATGAAAAGTCATCTTATGGATATCCACATCCCTAATCTTAAGTTGATGGTACTCTGACCGAGGATCTATCTTAGAAAAGAACTTGGCACCCTGTAACTAATCAAACAATCATCTATCCTTGAGAGAGGATACTTGTTCTTGATCGTTACCTTATTTAGATGTCTATAGATAATGCACATCCAAAGGGAACCATCATTCTTGCGCACAAACAACACCGGCGCATCCCATGGAGAAACACTAGGATGAATAAACCCCTTGTCCAGAAGATCCTTAAATTGCTCCTTGAATTCCTTCAACTCAGCCGGAGCTATTCTATATAGAGAAATAGAAATTGGACGAGTGTTCGAAAGCAAATCAATACCAAACTTTATTATTTCCCTATCCGGAGGAACACCAAGAAGATCATCCAGAAAGACCAATGAAAACTCATTAACCACAGGGACCGAAGACAAAGAAGGACCTTACGAGTTAGAATCTTGAACCCAGACAAAGTGATAAATACAATCCTTGGAGATTAACCTTCGAGCTTTAAGATAAGAAATAAACCTCCCCCTAAGAGCTAAGGAACTGCCTTCCCATTCTATAACTGATTCACCAGTGAACTTAAAGTTAACCTTATGGGTCCAACAATCCAAAAATACATAACAAGAATGCAACCAATCCATACCCAGAATTACATCAAAATATACCGTATCTAACTCAAAAAGATCGGCCAAGGTCTGCCAACCACCAACAGACACCACATACCCCCTATAGACTCTCTTAGCAATAATTGAGTCACCTATCGGAGTAGAAACAGAAAAAGGATCTGAAATAAATTCTAGATCGAAACCAAAATATACAGCCATATATGGAGTCACATAAGAAAGAGTAGACCCCGGATCAAGCAAACAATATGCGTCATGAGAGAAAAGTTATAACATACCAGTAACGACACCAGGTGATGCCTCGAATTTCATCGGGACACCAAAGCATACAACCTATTCCAACCAATACTAGAACTAGGAGCACTAAAAAAAGATATACCACACCACCAGGTGCAGGAGCAGAAGATGAAGCCACAGGCATCTTATTCGCCCCCGTAGAAACGTTATTGACCGAACAATCTCTGATCTAATGGCCTTTCTTGCCACACTTGAAGCATTCTTCCCTTCCTTCATCATAATAACCCCGATAAGGATGACCATAGAATCGACAAGGAGGACACAAAGAAACTGACTGACCTCCGCTTTCCTGATATTTGGCAACCTGTGCTCGAGAATTGTCACCACCTAGATGATGTTTGTCTCCCAACTAGTAAGGAGCACTAGAAGAAAAAGAGTCATACTCCCCCACTTCTTTTTCTGCCACTTTCCACCATCTCTACCATCCTGAGACTGAGCACCTCCCTGATCAGAAAACCTGCTCCTCTTTCCCCGCCTATCCCCAAACAACACCTGCCTCCTTTTGTCATCCTCAACCTGTGTCATACAACTAATCAACCTCGAGATATCCATATCTTTAATCAACAAGATAGTCTTGCTCTCCATAATCAAATCTCTATTCAACCCAGAAGCAAACTTCCTCATTCTCAACCTCATATCAGCCACTAAGTTAGGATCATACCTTCATAGCTGATGGAACTTTAAAGCATAATCCTTTACTGACATCCTCCCCTGCCTGAGGTTCACAAACTCTTCCATCTCAACTTTTCTTAACTCTTGAAGAAAGAACCAATCTAAGAAGGCATAAGAAAAGGCCTCCCAAAACCATTCCTCTTCCATATCACCTTTATACCTATCCCACTCCCCATACCACTAATAAGTAACATCCTTGAGCTAATAAGCTATAAGGTTAATCCCCTCTACATTAGTAGCCTACATTACCCGAAAGATCATTTCCATCTCATCCTAGAAGCCCTGTGGATCCTCCTCCACCTTTACTCTAGTAAAAGTTGGAGGACCCATCTTCATAAATTAACCAACCCTTATGGCCTCAGCAGACAAAGCACCAGCCGTACCCTACTCAGCCTGAGCAGCAACCAGCTCAGCCTGAGCAGCAACCAGATGCGCAATAACATGAATAGACTAATGAAATTTTGCATTTGTCGTGTTTCCTTAGGGACCTGAGGAGAACTAGCCGAAATAGAAGAAACTCAAGCACCATCAGGAATTGGACCATGAGATCGAAGATGTACTCCAGGTGTAGGATGTATCCCTTCAGCATTATTCCCAGATAAGATGGGAGAATTTTCTTGTGTTCCAGATCTAGGAGGTATGATCTGAAAGACAAGAAAATAAGGTTTAGAGAAGATTCCAGGATTGAGAACTCAAGGTTAAAAATAGAATACCAAGAAAGTGAAACATTCCTAAATGTCTTAAAGCCTCACTCTTATGAGTTTGGTGCACTTTATACCCTTATAAAAGACTCTACTCGACATGACATTATGGACTCCCAAGTGACCATAAACTTAGGCTCTGATACCAACTTAACATGACCTGACCCTGGGCCTTGTCATAATGGGCATCCCAAGTTCAACTAGGACTAGGGATCGTCCCCTGTTGCCCAAACCAACCACCTATATCTAGCCTTAGATGGGCTAAATTTTGAGTATATAACAAGATAGTATAAATGCTCTCATGAACACTCTGGGATAGGGTCACAACCGTGACCGACCCCTCTGAGTCCACTCGTACCAAGTCAACTATCTAACCATACCAAGCTAGACCAAAGGCCATAAACCAGGCCATAACCAAAAAGAATACCAAAACCAAATATGATAATCAATCCCAAAATATAGTAGGATGGAATAACTAACAATATCATCCAATGATGTCAGCCCACCGGCCTATTTCAATGCCAAGGTCAACACATATACCGATCCCACCCACACCAACCCCCAGAAGTACCACAAATCCTCTATCTAGAAGAGTAAATAAATTCGGTTGGGACTTGCCCCCAACGATGGCCAAAACCAATATCCAAAATAAAGTTAAAATATCTAACAATATCCATAACATGAAATGATGCCATCCAAAAGGATGGAAGCTCACCATTTTAGTACAAAGGTTGTCCTCAATTCAATCACTATGTAGAAGGAGTCGAACGGTTGGTTCCTGCATAGTATGTGTATACAACCGCCAGTAGACGGGTTAGCGAATGACCGCTAGCAAGAAAATTAGGAAAAGAATTAAATAATGCCAGTTATAAAACCAAGTAAAACCATCCAATACACATAACCATACATATATATATAACCATGCCGGGAATGGGGGTCGGGTTTAGCATTCCTTTAAAACCTTTACCTGGGTTGTGTAGATTAGCTGTCGTAAACCACCCACGGGCTATATAAGTTCAGTTCCCCCTACTGAAAGGGTGTCAGTGCGTGTAGATGTACTACCAGGGAAGTATCCCATGGGATGACTAGTACATCCCTCAATAGTGTGACATCATGCATATGGTCCACTAAGACCAATCCTCATATCGGCAAATACGAGTTTCCAGTTTTGGTCCCCCTAGGACCGCCACCTTCCACGGCATTGCTACACACCCCGCCATTAATGCCTAATTAAAACCATTTCCCAATGACTAACCAATCCATTTACCATTTTATTAACCAAGGACAATATTAGTGGTATCGTCATACCACCCCTTACTTGCAAATAATATCCATAGCCAAACCATTTAGGTTAAGGGGACTTTCAAGTACCCTTCCAAATACAATATTAAACCACTTAGGAGACTTCCATGTTCTCTACGAGCATAACCATTTAGTTTTTAGCCTTTAAAAACCATTTAAACCATTCAAAGATTTTTTACAAGCCAAAAACAAGCAAGACTTCCATTAAAAGAAGTTAATGCAATGAATATAACTTTATAAGCATTTTATCAAACACATTGGAGGAGTAATATAACCAAAACCAATTCCAAACACCATTAAACCATTACCACGCAATCCAATTGTCCAAAACCACCATTAATGCATATAAAAGCATAATTAAAACCATAGGAAACTATAACCAAGCATTTAATATCAAAACCCCCAAATAATAGTTGAAAACCATAATCATGAAATAGTAAAACCATGAAATCAATCAAATAAATCATGCCTTTAGTTGAAATTACAATAAGGGAAGAGAATCATGCCTTAAACTGAAGAATTGATGGAAAAAAATCACCAAAGTAAGTCCAAAATTAGTCCTCAAGATGAAACCGTAGCTTTCTTGCCCCAAAGCTTTTGGGAGGATTTTAGATTGTTTAGGAGTAGTTTCTAAGTTTTAAAAAGAGAAATAATAAAGTAAATAGCCTCCAAAATAGGCTAGAAGTCGTTGGATCCTATTAGGGTAAGTTGGGAAATGTCCAGATTACCCCCACTTAAGTTCCATAAAAATCCCGTCATAGGGATACGACTGACCCATACGAGTCGTACCCTTTTGATAGGATTGGTTTCCACCACTCATATCTAAGCCTCAACCTTGGGTCAGACATTATCCAGTGTACGACTCATCCAACTAAGTTATAACCATAGCATACGATCTGTACCCATGACCCGTATCCCTAGCAGATTGAAATACCAGGAGGATCAAACACTGCCCACCATACAATTCCCTGATACAAATCGTACCAAACCCTACGACTTATACCCCTAAGTCGTACCCATTCCATTAACCAAACCATCCCACCAACTAACACTAGTCAGCATACGATAGGACCATACCACTCGTACCCCAATATACGGCTCGTACCCATGAGTCATATTGGGTCTGGAGAACAAAAATTCCAGGAAATTGTCAAAGGGTCAAAACTTAGGATATTTCAGTCTCCCCCACAAGGAACATTCATCCCCAAATGATGGAAAAGGTAGGGGTAACTACACATAGAGTCATTGCATTATCAAATATCCTTTTAACAAATTTTGAAAATAAAAAGGCAAAGATGTTAATCTTTTCCTTAAAAACCTCATAAAATAAAGATGTGTTGAAGGCACATACCTTTCCCATGAATCCAGGAGAAGAAAATAGATGCGGATACTTGGACTTCTTGGCATCTTCCACTTCCCAAGTAGATTCTTCCACCTTATGCATCTGCCATTGAACCTTAACCAAAGCCATATCCTAGGTCCTCTACCGACAAACTTGCCTATCTAATATCTAAATTGGGACCTCTTCATAAGACAGAGAATCTGAAATACCTAATCCTTCCAAAGGAACAACTGAAGAAGGATCAGCAATGCACTTCCTCAACATAGAATCATAAAAGACTGGATGAACCAAACCCAAACTAGCAGGCAACTCCAGTTTGTAAACAATATTGCCAACTCGCTGTAAAATCTCATAAGGACCAATAAATCGGGGACTGAGCTTCCCCTTGTTGCCAAACCTCACTACTCCCTTTATGAGAGATACCTTTAGGAATACCTTGTCCCCAATATTGAACTCCAAGTCTCTACACCTAACATCTGCATAGGAATTTTAGCGACTTTGGGTAGCTTTATGACTATCCCGAATCACCTTGACCTTCTCCATCACTTGATAAACCAAATTTGGGCCAAACATATCCGCCTCACCAAGCTCAAACCAACCAGTAGGAGATCTACACCTCCTACCATACAACGCCTCAAAAGGGGCCATACCAATACTCAAATGATAGCTATTGTTGTAAGTAAACTCCCCCAAAGTTAGATGCTCAACCCAACTTCCACCATAATCGATCACGCAATCCCGAAGCATATCGTCCAATATCTAAATAGCTCTTTACACTTACCCATCCGACTGTGGATGAAAAGAAGTACTCAAACTAGCCTTAGTCCCAAGCCTTTTTGGAAAGACCACCAGAAGTAAGACGTAAACTGCGTACCATGATCAAAAATAATCGAAATAGGTACCCCATGCAGGTTCATAATCTCCTAAAGATAAGCTTCACATAATCCTTCGATAAAAAGTTAGTCCGCTCTGGCAAGAAGTGAATAGACTTAGTCATCCTATCTATGATGAACCAAATCGAATCTTACTAATTTCGAGACCGAGGAAGACCGGTAATGATGTCCACATTGATCACTTTCCACTTCTATTCAAGAAAATCAATTTCTTGATACAACCCTCGTTGCCTCATGTGCTTAGCCTTAACCTTTGATACACTATACACTTGGCCATAAAATTTGCCATATCTCTCTTCATTTCATTCCACCAATAGATCTCTTTGAGATCATGATACATCTTAGTCAACTCAGAATGAACAACATAGCGTGACTCATGTTCCTCAGCCAAAACCCTTTGTCGTAACCCATCTATATTAGAAACACACAACCTCCCTTAGTACCATATAGTACCATCACCATTAACTTTTGACCACCAACGTCACTCTTAATTTTCATTAAGACAGGATCCAATATTTGCTTCTCCTTATCTCCACATCAAAAGATGATCAAACCACTTCTTGCACCTCATACTACCATCCTTAGAGTCCAAGAGATAAACTCCAAGATTGGCCAAGTAGTGAATATCCTTCACTAGTTCTCATTTTTGCTCCTCTACATAAGCTAAACTCCCTATAGATAATCTGCTAAGAGCATCAGCAACCACATTAGCCTAACCTGGGTGGTAGTGAAGAATCATATCATAATCCTTAAGAAGCTCAAGTCATCTCCTCTGCCTGAGATTAAGCTCTTTCTGAGTGAACACATAATGAAGACTCTTGTGATCAGAAAAGATATCCATGTGGACACCATACAAATAATTCTGCCATATTTTCAAAACGAACACAACCGCCAACAACTTCAAATAATGAATAGGATAATTCCTCTCATATACCTCAACTGCCTGGAAGAATAGGCAATGGCCTTCTCATACTGCATTAAAACATAACCAAACCCTACATGAGATGCATCACGATAACCACAAACCCATCATTGTCTTTCAGTAAAGTCAGAATTAGAGCTGAAGTCAACTTAACCTTAAATTTCTCAAAACTCCCTTCACAAGTATCTGACCAAGAAAACTTAAATTTAAGTTAAGTCAGAACCAAGACCGATCCAAGAAGGCGTTAGAAAAGGACTCTCAAAACCATTCCTCTTCTATATCACCTTTATACCTATCCCACTCCTTATATCACTGATAAGTAACATCCTTGAGCTAATAAGCTACAAGGTTAACCCCCTCTACATTAGTAGCCTACATCATCTGAAAGATCATTTCCATCTTATCCTAGAAGCACTATGGATCCTCTTCTACCTTTACTCTAGTAAAAGTTGGAGGACCCATCTTCATAAATTGATCAACCCTTGTGGCCTTAGAAGATGAAACACCAGCCGCACCCCGCTCAGCCTGACCAGTAACTAGATTGCCAATAACATAAATAGACTGATAAAATTTTATGTTCATCATGTTTTCCTGAGGGAACTGAGGAAAACTATTCAGAATAGAAGGAACTTAAGCACCATCAGGAATAGGACCATGAGATCAAAGATGTACTCCAGACGTAGGATGTACCTCTTCAGAATTATCCCCAGATGTGAAGGAAGAATTTCCTTGTGTTCCAGATCTAGGAGGAATGATCTAAAAGACAAGCAAACAAGGTTTAGAGAAGATTCCAGGATTGAGAATTCAAGCTTGAAAATAGAATACCAAGAAAGTGAAAAATTCCTAAATGTCTTACAGCCTCTCTCTTAAAGGTGTGGCGCATTTCACACCCCTAAAAGACACTACTCAACACGACATTATGGACTCTCAAGTAATCATGAACTTTTGCTCTGATACCAACTTGACATGACCTAACCCCGGGCTGTGTCGTAATGGGCATCCCAAGTCTAACTAGGACTGGGGACCACCCTCTGTTACCCAACCCAACCACCTATATCCAGCCTTAGATGGGCTAAATTTCAAGCATTTAACAAGATAGCATAAATGTTCTCATGAAGATTCTAGGATAGGATCACAATCGTAACCAACCCAATCGAGTCCACCCATACTAAGTCTACCATACCAAGCCAGACCAAAGGCCATAAACTAGGCCATAACTAAAGAGAATTCCAAAACCCAATATGATATTCAATCCCCAAATATAGTAAGATGGAACAACTAACAATATCATCCAATGATGTCAGCCCACCAGCTTATTTCAAGGCCAAGGCCGACACCTATACCGATCCCGCCCATATCAACCCCCAGAAGTACCATAAATCCTCTATCCAAAAGATTAAATAAATCTAGTTGGGACATACCCCCAACCATAGATAAAACCAATATCCAAAATAAAGTCAAAAATTCTAACAATATCTATAACATAAAATAGTGCCTTTTAAAAGGATAGAAGCTCACCATTTTAGTCTAAATATTGTCCCCAAGTCAATCACTATGTAGGAGGAGTCAAGCGGTTGGTTCCTACATAGCATGAGTATACAGCCGCTAATAGACAGGTTCGCGAGTGACCACTAGAATAAATCTCAGGATAAGGGTAAAATAATGCCAGTTTTAAAACTAAGTTAAACTATCCAGTGCACACAACTATACACATATATATAACCATGCCGAGAAAAAGGACCAGTTTTAGCATGCCTTTAAAATCTTTACTTGGGTTGTGTAGCTTGGCTGTCCTAAACCACTCACGGGCTATATGGGTTCAACTCCCCTACTGAAAGGTCCTCAGTACGTGTATCCATACGACTTGAGAAGTATCCTACAGGATGACTAGTACATCCTCCAATAGTGTGACATCATGCACATGGTTCACTAAGACCAATCCGCATATTGGCAAATATGAGTTTCTAATTTTGGTCCCCCTGGGACCGCCACCTTCTAAGGCTTTGTTACACACCCCACCATGAATGCCCAATTAAAACTATTTCCAAATGATCAACCAATCCATTTACCATTTTATTAACCAAGGCCAATATTAATGGTATTGTCATACCACCGCTTACTTGTAATTAATAACCATAGCCAAACCATTTAGGTTAAGGTCACTTTTAAGTGCCCTTCTATATACCATCTTAAACCACTTGGGAGATGTCCATGTTCCCCACAAGCATAAATATTTAGCCTTTAGCCATTTCAAACCATTTAAACCATTCAAAGCTTTATTACATAAGCCGAAAACAAGCAAAAGTTCCATTAAAAGAAGTCAATGCAATAAATATACCTTTATAAGCATTTTATCAAACACATTAGGGGCATAATATAACCAAAACAAATTCCAAATATTGTTAAACCATTACCATGTAATCCAATTGTCCAAAACCACCATTAATGTATATAAAAGCATAATTAAAACCATAGGAAATGATAACCAAGCATTTAATGTCAAAATCCCCAAATAATAGTTGAAAAACATAATCATAAAATAGTAAAACCATGAAACCAATCATATAAACCATGCCTTTAGTTGAAATTACATTGAGGGAAGAGAATCATACCACCATATGAGTCTCTGATATGACTCGTACCAAGCCCTACAACTTATACCCCTAAGTTATACCCATTCTAGTAACCAAACCATCCTATCAACTAACATTAGTCAGTATACAAAAGGACCATACCATTCATACCCTAATATATGGCTCATACCCATGAGTCATATTTAGTCCAGAGAACAAAAATTCTAAGAAATTTTCTAAGCATCAAAACCCAGGATGTTTTATATCTTTATCCCTCCATATAGAATGGCTCTAACTGAGTTATAGGAGCTTAAGGAGCAATTAAATAATCTTTTACATAAGGTTTTTATCCGTCCTAGTGTTTCCACATGGGGTGACAATATTTATATATATATTACATGGGGAACTTTTTTGGTGGTACATGTGGTTGTTAGACATCAAGTTAGAACCTTAGATTTTGATTTTGGTGAAAGAATTATGTTACCTTGAAGATAGAAATATGAGATTTGTCAGAGTAAATTGGTAGGCTTGACGGGATATGCAAAAGCGATGAGGTATATGACTTAGGGAATATTGAAGTGGTAGATTTATGATATATAGGTTGGAGGTCTAGGCTGAACTGATGGATTGGGGTTGGATTAGGGCATGGGGTCTGTAAGAGTATACTGAAGCCCAGGTAGTATATGGATAGATGAGGTTTTAAGTATAAAAGAGCCAAGTATCACTAGTGCATGTCCATGTTGATACCTCTTAGAGTGGATTATTATGCTTATATGTGTAATAAGATAGAGATCGAGGTCTAATCTTAAATTTTCTCTTAGCGGTGGTCTTCAAGGGAGAGTCGGGGTAAATTTGCTCCTAATCTTGCTATTCCCTCCTATTTCAGTTAAGAGGTGACTCTACTAGGGTTTTACGCATTCTAATAGTGCTTATTCCTAAGGCCTACATTTTATGTATCGCGAATGTCCATACTCCAGCCCCTGAACCAAAGGCAATAATGGTTCTTAGGAATTTAAGCTTCCAAGTGTTCAAGCTCTATGTCATGATGCTTATGATCCATATAGTCATGTCTCACATTATGCTTAGTTCTAAGAAATAGTAGTTTCAAATGGAAATCCTTGCCTTGTTCCCTGAATATAAATCTTGACTTTAAGTTTTATTACCCATGATATATGCATTCATATTTCTCCCAGTGCCCAGTCTTTAGGACTCGTGCTATGGTATGTTTATGTCAATACGACCCTCCATTTATAACACTTGGATACTTGTACAATAAATAGGAGTTTTAGTTGAGAAGTACCACCCCCCCATTCTTGATGCTTGTACTATAGTTCCTCAGTGACCTTTGTTATATTAGGATGGTAGTGGCTATAGAAGCATAGTAATGCTTGGGATGAGGGAGTAGATGTTCTTTATAGTAAAAATTTTGTGGTGACTACTCAGGCTAAAATTATAGATAAATATAGAAGAGTAAGATGAACCTTTGTTATGTGAAATAGTTAAAAAGAAGAGATGTGGTGAAATCTATCATGATAATGACTGAAGTTTCTAGTTTTGGGTGGTAGATCTGTAAATCAAGGGTAGAAAGGCAGGCTTGAATGTGCGATTGATAGATACACAAATCGTTGTGTTATGTTGTTAGTACTCCTTTATTTAGACCTGAGGCTTCTCTATTATTATGATAAATTGAGTAATATTATTGGAGTGGTGTAAATAGGTCCCATGGCGTACCCTATCACCTTTCACTCTGAGTTAGACTTTAACATGAGAGGGAGATGCAGTAATGCTTAGGTCTTGTAGTTGTGTGTTTCACGGGGGAGTTAGGAGGTTGAAATTATGAAGTAGTGGATCCATAGTTGAAATATTAGTGGAGAGTGTGGTCATATTTAAAGGTTATTAGATATATTGTTTGGGAGGGAAAGAGCTATGTGGCAAACTAGAGAGGACATAAAATCCAAGTATTCATTCTTGTTTCCTATTTCGTATAATTGTTCTTAAGGTATATGTCATTCTTAGCGTCTTTGTTTTCTGACTTTGTTACAGGAAAAGGTGTTTTCTTTAGTATTTTTGTCTTTTGTCTTTGTTAAAGGTAAGAATAGAGATGTTTAGGGTCTAACCATGTCAGTAAATGACTTGTCCCATTATTCGAGGATGAATAATCCAAGTGGGGAGAATTAAAATACCCTAGATTTTTGGCCCTTGGAAATTTCTTGAGCCTTGAGTTTACTGTCAGGATTATGACTAGACCCTCAGAGTCCTATGGCGTTTTGAAAACTCATTGGGATAAGTGTAACCAAACCATGTAAGTTTGTGGTATGTTTCTGCTCTGAGTACGAGTGGATCACTATGAGTCTTAAGGATTTGTTAGGAGTCATTGGGTGTAAATCATAGGGTGTCAAGTGTATGCCTGAAATAGGTTTTGTGTTGATTAAGACTAGGACCTACAAGTCGTAAGGTACCATTATGAGTTGGTTGGTTGAGTCATAAGGGTAGCAGTGGGTGGTGTCCTAGAGACTATTTTGGTTATGACTCATAGTGACGAGTCGTAAGTAGTGGTTACGAGTCGATGGGCTACTCGTAGACAAGGGAGATACTTTTTCATCTCTTAAGCTAAGGGCACTTTAGATATTTCCCCACTTTAACCCCTTAGATACCAGGACTTAAAACCATATATGGGACTTTATTAGCTTACTAAACTCTATCACATACTCCCAAATACTCTCTAAAATTCTCTATTCAAGTTAAATCAAAGGTTCCAAGAGAGGTGATCATCTAGGATTCCAAGAGTGCTTTCTTCTCCAAATTTCTTGGTATGTGAGGCATGTTACTCTTTACTCATTTTCAATTCTATAAAATCATATGATTTAAAGTATTGTTCATGAGATATTGATGTTGGGTTTTGAATTATGGGTTTTGAATATAAATTGTTTCAATACTTCTTCTATGATATTTATGAAATTGTTTTGCTTAAATTAATGGTTGGTAAATTATTTGTGGTGAATGGGAATGGTGGATGTACATGGGTATAATGGAATCCCTAAAATTTGTAAATCATGGAAATAGGGGTACAAAATAATCCCCAAATTAAATGGTTTGGTATAGATATTGGTAACAACCTTAACCCACTTGTATAATTGATTTTGGTTTATGCATTATTACTTGGTTTTGTTTGTTTCTTAAAACTAATGCATGGTACAAATGGTTAATTGGTTAAGGATGGTTTTGAAAACCTTGTAGGGTACACAGGAATCCCCCAAGTGATTTTATAATGAAAACCTTATGGGTTACACGAGAATTCCCCAAGTGACTTTAATAATGGTGTCTGTGGGGTACATGGGAATCCACTAAGTCTTGGATTAATGACATTGCTTGCAAACTATAGTCGGTATGATGATACCACTTAAAAATGCCTTAATAATTGACTTTGGAATTAGTGGTTTGGCTATGTGTTAAATATATTAATTAGGCAATAAAGAGGGTTGTGATAGCTAGCCATAAAGGTGTGAGTCCGAAAGGTCGATACTGGAATCTCATGTTTTTTGACATGAGGATTGGTCTTGATGACCATGTGCTTGTGGGGTACAAGGAAATCCCTCAAGTATATACATGTACATACGTATCAGAGAGCGCGAAGGGTTCATTCTGCTAATACACACTGGGGCTTGTCCAGAGGGTAATACGGGACCTATATAGCCTGTGGGTGGATTATGATGGTAATGTTACACAACCTAGGTTAAGGTTTTAAAGTGCATTCTATATTTGTTTCCTATCCCAGCATGATATATATATATGTATGTATGTGTATATATGTATATATTTGCATATGGATTTTTGCATTAGTTTAACTTAGTTTTGGATTGATGGCATTACTTTATCTTTATCCCTAAATTACATGCTAACGTTCACCCCACTAACTATCTTCAGATGTTGTATCCCCACCCGATATAGGAACCGGCCATACTTCCACTCCTCCTGCTCAGTGACTAGGTGATTCAGGGACAGCTATTGAGTTAGACCGAAGTGGTGATCTTATATACTTTAGAAGATTTCATTTCATGCTATGGATCTATTTATGTCTTTACTATTCCTTTTGGACTTGGTTTTAGTTATGGTTGGGGGTATGTCCCGACTGGATATATTTTGGTTTTGATTAGAGGCTTGTTGGACTACTATAGACATAGGCATTATTGGTTGGTTTTTTGGTTATTCGTGGTTGGTTTTGGTTATATACTTATCATAATGTATTTAAATTAATATCCTTTTATCTTGTTATATGTTTGGAATTCATCCGACATTGGGGATGTTGTGTTGGTTGGCTAGGTACAAGGGGGTGATCTCCAATACCCAGCAGACTTGAGATACCCGTTATGACCGGGCCCTGGTTTGGGTCGTGATATCATGGAGTTCCATTGGTCCCCACTGATCCTTCTCCCGTTGGTGACACTCCTTCTCAGTCACCTCTAGGAGATATTACTAATGCTGAGTTACGTCATTCTATTCATTTGTTAACCCAATTGGTAACATCTTAGTCACTTCAGTCAGTCTTGTTAGTACATCTTTGAGTTCTTCTAAGGTTACTTGATATGGGTAGTTTATGAGGTTAAATTCTCTAATTTTTACTGGCACTAAGGTTGAGGAGGATCTTTAAGGTTTCATAGATGAGATGGAGAAAATCTTTCAAGTGATGCATGCTACTGATGTAGAAGGAGTGGAGTTCGCTTCTTATCAGTTAAAGGATGTATCATATCAATAGTATGGAGAGTGGGATCAGTCTAGGGATGATGATGCAGAGGTGGCATTGTAGAATGACTTTTCTAGTACCTTTATGGATCGCTTCTTTCCTCAGGAGCTAAGAGAGGTAAAAGCTGAAGAGTTTGTGAATTTGAAGTAAGGAAAAATGACTGTGAAGGAGTATACCTTAAAATTTCATCAGCTATCCCATCATGCTTCAAAGTTAGCGTCTAGTATGAGGGCTAGAATGGTAGCTTTTAGGTTGTCCCGTGGTTTTGATTTTGGAGAGCAAGGTCACCTTGTTGATCAGGGATATGGACATCTCTAGAATTTGTGGTGTATATACAGCAAATTGAAGAGGTAAAAAAGAAGCAAGCAGGGATGGAGGAGAGGCAGTGTAAGAAGTTTTTATATTTAGATTAGGGTAGAGGTTAGAGGCAGGGTGGTAGAAATGGTGGAAAATGGTCTAAGAAGAACTGGGGCAATTCAAGTTCTTATTCGATAGCTAGTGCTCCTTATCCTAAGAGATCTGGTGATCGCTGCTTTCAAAGCATTAGTGGTTTTAGGACACAAGGTGCCCAATCTCATGCCAATGAGGCCCAGTTGGCCCCATCACATCCTTCTTATAGATTTTGTGAACAGTTATACAATGGCTTTTGTTATGAAGGAAGGAATAAGTGTTTCAGGTGTGGCTATCCTGTCCACATTTATAGGAATTTTCCTTCAGGTGATATTGCTATTGGGGCTAATAAGGTTCCGGTTGCTGCTTCTTTGGCTTCTACACCAAAGGTTTCTACTTCTGGCACTGGTTGAAATTGTCTGTATTTTTCTGCCACCCGTCAGGATTCTGAGGCGTGTCCTGATGTTATTCCTGGTATGCTAAATCTCTTCTCTTGGGACGTATATTTTCAGCTTGATTATGGGTGTACTATTTCTTATATGACCCTTTATATGGCTATTCATTTTGGTTTTTGTTCTTAGTGTATTCCTGATCTCTTTTCTATATCTACCTCAGTGGGTGACTCTATTATAGCTATAAAAGTCTATAGGGGTTATGTAGTTGGAGTTGGGGATGTTAGATTTTAATGTTTTCTTGGGGATGGATTGGCTACATTTGTGATATGCATCTCTTGACTGTAGACCCAAAGGGTCAGTTTCTAATTTTTAAATGAACCAGAGATTGAGTAGGAAGGTAGTTCATTAGTACCTATGGGGAGGTTCATTTCTTATCTTAGAGCCCAGAAGTTAATTTCCAAGGGGTTTTACTATCTCCTAGTTTAGGTTAAAGACTCTAACTCAGAGAGTCCCTATTTACAATCTGTCCCGATGGTTTGTGAGTTTCTTAAGGTATTTCCTGATAATCTTCCCAATAGGGAGATAGATTTTGGGATTGATCTTTTATCAGACACTCATCCTATCTCTATCCCTCCTTCTAGAATAGAACCAGCTGAGTTGAAAGAACTCAAGGAGCAATTGAAAGACCTTCTTGATAAGGGTTTTATTCATCCTAGTATTTATCTGTAGGGTTCTCCTGTGGTCTTCGAGTATAAAAAGGATGGTTTCCTTCGGATGTGTATTAATTATCGCTATTTAAATAAGGTGACTGTGAAGAATAAGTAACCTCTTTCGAGGATTGATGATCTATTTGACTAGCTTCAGGAAGCTAAGTACTTCTTTAAGATAGATCCTTAGTTTGGTTACCATTAGTTGAAGATTAGGGAGGAGGATATCCCTAAGACTACTTTCCATACTCGATATGGACATTTTGAGTTCTTGTTCATATCTTTTGGATTGACTAATGCCCCAGCGGCATTTATAGATCTTATTAATCTGGTCTTCCCTCAATTCTTGGATTTGTTCATAATTGTGTTTATTAATGATATTTTGGTGTATTCTAAGAGTAAGAAAGATCATGTTGACCACCTCTGCATAGTATTACAGACACACAAGGATCAGTGGTTGTATGCTAAGTTCTCAAAGTGCGAGTTCTGGTTGAATGTTGTTACTTTTCTTGGTCAAGTTATTTCTAACAAGGGGATCATGGTGGATCCAGAGAAAGTTGAGGTGGTTAAGAAATAGCCTAGACCTACGACGCCAACCAATATTCAGAGCTTCTTAGGTTTAACTGAGTACTATAGGAGGTTTATGGAAAGTTTCTCCTCTATTATTACCTGATTGACTAGGTTGACTCAGAAAAAGGTGAAGTTTTTATGCTCGGATGCTTGTGAGGGTTATTTCAAGAAGCTGAAGGATAAGTTGACTTTGGCTCCATTCTTAACCCTGCTTGAGGGTACTTATGGATTCATGGTTTATTGTGATGTGTCCCATGTGAGACTCAGTTATGTGTTGATGCAGCATGGTAAGGTAGTGGGCTATGTCTCTAGGCAGTTGAAAGTTCATGCAAAGAATTATCTGACTCATGACTTGGAGGTTTTAGTTGTGGTGTTTGCATTGAAGATTTGGTGACATTAATTATATGGAGTTCATGTTGATATCTCTTCTAATCATAAGAGCCTATAGTATGTGTTCATTCAGAAGGAGTTGAATCTCAGGCAAAGAAGATGGCTTGAGTTGTTTAAAGACTATGGCATGAGTCTCCATTCTCATCTAGGTAAGGCTAACGTAGTTGTTGATGCTATTAGCAGGTTATCTATGGAGATTCTATCACATATGGATAAAGAAAGACATGGATTAGTGAAGGATATTCACTGTTTGTCTAACCTTGGATTTTGTCTCTTAGACTATGAAGATGGAGGTCTATTTATTCAAGAGGTGGTGAAGTCATCCTTCGGTGCTAAGGTAAAAGAGAAGCAGGTTTTGGATCCTATCTTGATGCAGATCAAAGATGATGTGGGCCAATAAAAAGTTATAGATTTTGAGATTGGTGATGATGATATCTTAAGGTACCAAGAGAGGTTGTGTGTTCCCGACGTGGATGGGTTATAAGGAAGAATTTTGGATAAGGCTTATGAGTCGAGGTATATGGTTCATCCTGGTTCGATAAATATGTACCATGATTTAAAAGAGATTTATTGGTGGAATAACATGAAGAGAGATGTGCCTAAATTTTTGGTTAAGTGCACGGTTTGTCAGCAAGTGAAGGTAGAGCACTTAAGGCAAAGAGTGTTATCTCAAGAGATTGATCTACCCATGTGGAAATAAGAGGTGATCAATATAGACTTTGTTACAGGTATTCCACGATCGCGTAACCAGTTTGACTCCATTTGGGTCATCGTGGATAAGATGACTAAGTCTGCTCACTTCTTAACAGTGAGGACTAATTCAGCAGAGGATTATTGAAACACCCCAGATTTTGGCCCTTGAAAATTTCCTGAGCTTTGAGCTCACTGCCCTGGTTACAACTGGACCACCTGAGTCATAGGGTTTCCTAACAAGTCATTGGGATGAGTCGTAACCAAACCAATAAGTTTGTGGATTGATTCTACTCTGAGTACAAGTGGCTCACTTAGAGCCGTAATAAGATATTACGAGTCATTAGGTGTAATTATTAGGTGTCCAATGTATGTCCTAAATTGGGTTCTATGAGGGCCACGAGTGGACCCTATGAGTCGTAGGGTCCCATGATAATTGGTGTCATTGAGTCGTAAGGATAACAGTATAGGGTTCCTTGGTAGTACTACCTTGGTTATGACTCGTGGCTACGAGTTAAGGAGTTGACTCATAATCAAAGGAGGTACTATTAAGCTTTTAAGTTGAAGGCATTCTAGACATTTCCCCTCTTAACCAAATAGAACCCCACGACTTATAACCTCTTTAAGAGTGTTATTATATCTCAGAAACATCTAAGTAACTCCTCAAATACTCCCAAATCCTCAAGGTCAAAAACACTTAGGGTTTAAAAGGTCGATCAATTAGGGATCTCAAGGGTGATTTCTCTCCATACATCTTACTATTACAGGTATGTTACTCTTCCCTCATTGTTAATTTTATAAAAGTATGTGATTTAAAGTATTGTTCATGAAATTATTATGATGGTTTTGAAACATAGGTTGGGATATTTATGAATTGAACAATGTTTCTCCTGGTTTATAATGATTTTTATGCTTTAAATAGGGTTTTGAACTTGTGGGTGCATGGGGATGGTGAATGAACTAGGGAATTGTATAATTTTCCCAAACTTGTGACTTTTGAAGTGGTTATGTACCCAACCCCAAAATGTGAAATTGATTTTAGTTATGAGATCTATGGGAATTTGTGAAATTGAATTAGTCTTGAATTACTTCATGATATAAAAAGGTATTTAAAATACAATGGTATGATTTAATTAACAAAGAGAGTCGGTGTTACCCAATGTGTATTAATGAACAAGGGGAGTTATTCTCCCCGAGTTAATGGAAATTATTTTCGCATGATGTTTTACTTTGCAAGTGTAGTTGGTATGACGATACCAACATTGTATGCCTTAATGTGGAATGTGTTTAAATAAATGGGAATGTGTGATACTTGTTTTTAATTAGGCTATAATAAGGATTGTGTAGCTGATTCATGAAAGTAGAGGTTCGAGTGATCGATACTAGAAACTGCATTTGCAAACGCAGGGGTCAGAGTGACCAGGGAGGTTCAAGTCCCCTTATTATTATTTCATGATTAGGGAGGTTCGATCTCCCATAAATCAGTATATGATCAGGTGCTTAAGTCACCGTGGTATATATTGGAGGGTTAGAGTCCCCCATATGCATATATATGAGATTATTCTCTAGTTCATCCGGATACATTCACTGGGGCCCAACTAGGGGGTAAAAGTTGGTGCCCATATAGGCCGTAGGTACTATTATATGATGGTTAAGCTACACAATCCAGGTTGAGGTTTTAAAAAGCATGTTAAGCCTTCTTCCCTATCTCAGCATGTGATATATATATTCATTTGATTATGTGCATTGGTTTTTTAAATGATTTTAAACTGTTGATCCTATCATTATGTTATCTTTATTCCTAAGTTACATGTTATTGTTCACCCCACTAACCATCTTCAGATGTTGTATCCTCATGCGATGTAGGAAATGGGCATACTTCTACTCCTCTTTCTTAGTGACTTGGATTCGGGATCATCTAGAGAGTTAAATTAAAGTGGTGAACGTTCATTCTTTGGAAAACCCTATTTCATAATTATGGTTTTCTTTACATTTTTACTATTCCTTTGGATTTGGTTTTTGGCTATTGTTGGGGGCATGTCCCAACACTTTATGGATGTTCAATTTTGGATCATAGTTTAGAAGGCTTTATTTGGACTAGTGTGGTAATTCGGCGGTATTGGTCGGTCGGTTGGCCGATGACGGTGCTTGGCTATGGATATGCATTTAAACTTTCTAAGACTATTGTATGTTATCTTGTTATATGTTCAAAATTTAGCCAAACATGGGGTGTAGTGTGTTTTGTTTGGCTAGGTGCAGGGATTGATCTTCGGTCCATGTGGGACTTGAGATACCCATAATGGCCAGGCCCTGGTTTGGTTCATGATAAAGGTGGTATCGGAGCTTAGGTTTTTTGTGATTTGGTGTCCAATAAATCCGTGTCGAGTAGAGTCTCTTTTATGGGTGTATAGCACACCACATTTATAAGGGAGAGGTTACGAGACATTTAGGAATGTTTCCCTTTCTTGTTGTTTTGTTTTAAGCTAAGAGTCTAAGATCTTGAGTCTCTCTAATTCCCTTTTGTTTGCTTTTCAAATCATGCCTCTCAGGCGATCTGAAGCTCATGGAAACTCCTCTATCTAACTGTAGGACAATGCTAATTCGATAAACCCTGCTTTTAGGGTACAGACCCATTCTAAGGGTCCAGTTCCTTATTGCCCTCCTGAAGTTCCACTGATCCCCTCTAGTCCTTCTCAAGATCCTAAGGATGATGTGTCGAATGTGGAATTTCGTCAGTCTATTCATATGTTGGCTCAGTTGGTATCTTCTCAGTCTGAGCGTGCAGATTCTATTACTCCATCTTCTGAGGACACAAGGGTTGGCCAGTTTATAAGGTTGAGCCCTCTTGTGTTCACTAGTGTTGAGGTTGAGGAGGATCCTCAAGGTTTTATCGATGAGATCGACAAGATATTCTAGGTTATGTATGCTTCTAATATGGAGGGTGTAGAATTCGCAGCCTATCAGTTGAAGGATGTAGCATACCAATGGTATGAGGAATGGGAACAACCTAGGGGAGATGATGTCGAATTCGCACTGTGGGATGATTTCTCTAGTGCTTTCCTGGACCACTTCTTTCTTCAGGAGTTGAGGAAGGCAAAATGGAAGATTTTTTTAATTTGAAGCAAGGCAGGATGACGATCAAGGAGTATGCCTTGAAATTCCATCAGTTGTCCCGATATGCTCTGGAGTTAGTGTCTAGCATGAGGGCTAGAATGAGGAAATTTGCTTTTGGGTTATCCCATGATTTGATTCTAGAGAGTAAGGCCACTTTATTGAACAGGGATATAGACATCTTCAGATTGGTTGTGTATATGCATCAGGTTGAGAAAGAAAAGAAAAAGTATATAGAGATAGGGGAAAGGCAGAATAAGAAGTTTAGATTTTTTGATTAGGGTGGAGGTCAGCAAAAAAGTGGTAGAGATGGTGGAAAGTGGCCTAAGAAGAAGTGGGGGAGTTTCGATTCCTACTTTACAACTAATGCTCCTTATTTGCAGTCGTCGGGTGATCGTCGTTCCCAGCATGATGGTGGGTTTAGGGTATAGGGTGCCCAATCTCAGGTTGGTGGGGCTCAGTCCACTCCATCATATCCTCCTTTTAGATTTTGAGGGCAAGTGAACCATGGGTTTTGTGAAAAAAGGAGGAGCAGGTATTTTAAATGTGGTCAGATGGGTAATCTGCAAAGGGATTGTCCTTCTAAGGTTTCTTCGAGGGCAAACAAGATTCCTGTTGCCGCTTTATCAGCTCATTTACCAGAGGGTGCTGCTTTTACTTCTGGTATCGGCACTGGCCAAAATCGTTTGTATGCTCTTTCTACCTGTCAAGACTCTAAGGCATCTCCTGATATGGTTACTGGTATGTTACGACTCTTTTATCGTGATGTGTATTATTTGTTCGATCCAGCATCTACTCTTTCTTATATGACCCTATTTGTGGTTGTGCATTTTGGTTTTGATCCCGAGTGTATCCCCAATCCCTTTTTTGTTTCAACCCCGGTGGGTGACTCTTTGGTTGTTAGAAGAGTTTATAGGGGTTGTGTGGTATATGTTGGTGGTAGAGAACCTCTTGTAGATCTGATAGAGTTAGACATGGTTGATTTTTATTTCATATTGGGGATGGACTGGTCGCACTGGTGATATGCCTCCTTAGATTGTCGGACATGTAAGGTCATGTTTAAATTCCCTAGTAAGCCGATCATTAAGTGGAAAGGGGGTTCTCTAGTGCCTAAAGAAAGATTCATATCATATCTTAGAGCTCGAAAGTTGATTTCCAAGGGATGTCTCTATCATTTGGTCTAGTTAAAGATTCTAACTCTTAGGGTCCTTTATTGCAATTCGTTCACGTGGTTAGTGAATTTCCTAAGGTTTTTCCTAATGATCTTCCTGGTATCCCTCCTGATAGGGAGATTGATTTTGGGATTGACTTTGTTTCAGATACTCGTCCTATCTCTATCCCTCCCTATAGAATGGCTCTGACTAAGTTAAAGGAACTTAAGGAGCAGTTGAAAGACCTCCTCGACAAAGGTTTTATCTATCCTAGTGTGTCGCCGTGGGGTGCTCCTATTTTTTTTGTGGGTAAGAAGGATGATTCTCTTTGAATGTGCAACAATTATCGTCAGTTGAATAAGGTTATGATGAAGAATAAGTATCCACTTCCTCGGATTGATGATTTGTTTGACCAGCTTCAAAGTGCTATATATTCCTGTAAGATTAATATTAGGTCTAGTTATCATCAGCTAAAGATTAGGGAGGTAATTATCCCTAAGAATGCCTTCCGAACATAGTATGTTCATCATGAGTTCTTAGTCATGTCTTTTGGTTTGACTAATGCCCCGATGGCATTCATGGACTTGATGAATAGGGTTTTTTGTTAGCTTCTAGATTTGTTTGTCATCATGTTATAGATGATATTCTGGTGTATTCCAAGAGTGAGGCAGATCATGTCGATCACCTCCGTATTGTGTTGCAAACCTTGAAAGATCAGTATTTGTATGCTAAATTTTTTAAGTGTGAATTATGGTTGAAGGTTGTTACTTTTTTGGGTCATGTCATTTCTAGTAAAGGGATCATGGTGGATTCGCAGAAAGTTGCAGTGTTTAAGAAGTGTCCTAGGACCACGACTCCAATCGACATTCAGAGCATCTTGGTTTTATCCGATTACTATAGGAGATTTGTGAAGAGTTTCTCGAGTAAAGCTTCCCCATTGACTAGATTGACCCAGAAGAAGGTGAAGTCCTTGTGGTCTGATACTTGTGAGGGTAGTTTTGAGAAGCTAAAAGATAAGTTGACTTCAGCTATGATTTTTACTCTGGTTGAAGGTATTGATGGTTTTGCTGTCTATTGTGATGTGTCCCGTGTGGGACTTAGTTGTATGTTGATGCAGCATGGTAGGGTGGTGGCCTATACTTCTAGCTAGGCAGTTGAAAGTTCATGAGAAAAATTATCCGACCCATGACCTGGCTTTGTTGGCTGTGGTGTTGGCATTTAAGATTTGGCATCACTATTTGTATGAAGTCTATGTAGATATCTTTTCTGATCATAAGAGCCTACAATATATGTTCACCCAGAAGGAGTTAAATCTTAGGCAGAGGAGGTGGCTTGAGTTGCTGAAAGATTACGACATGAGTCTCTACTATCACCCAGGTAAAGCTAATGTGGTTGTTGATGCTTTTAGCAGGTAATCCATGGGGAGTCTAGCTCATATGGATGAAGATAAGCAGGAATTGGTGAAAGATATTCACCATTTGGCTAAACTTAGAGTTTATCTCTTGGACTCTGAAGATGGTGGTGTGTTTGTGCAAAAGGTGGGGAAGTCATCCCTTATTGCTGAAATAAAGGAGAAGCAATTACTAGATCGTGTCCTAATAAAGATTAAGGGAGATGTGGGTCATCAAAAGGTTATAGATTTTGAGATTGGTGGCGATGGTATCTTGAGGTACCAAGGCAGATTATGCGTTCCTGATGCAGAAGGGTTGAGAGAGGGAAAATTGGCTAAGCTCATGAGTCACGTTACATCATTCATACTAGTTCAACAAAGATGTATCATGATCTTAAGGAGATTTATTAGTGGAACAATACTAAGCGAGATGTGGCCAGTTTTACAGTTAAATGCATGATGTGTCAACAAGTGAAGGTTGAGTACTTGAGGCCCGATGGATTGACTCAAGAGATTGAGTTTCTTATTTGGAAGTGGGAATTAATTAATATGGATTTTGTTACTAGTCTTCCTCGATCTCAAAATTAGTTTGATTTAATTTGGGTCATCATGGATTGGATGACCAAGTCTTCTCATTTCTTGCTAGTGAGGACTAATCATTCGGTGGAAGATTATGCAAAGTTGTTCCTCCAAGAGATTTTAAAGTTGCATGGGGTGCTTGTTTCTATCATGTCTGATTGCGGTACTCAATTCTCATCATATTTTTGGCATTTATTTCAAAGAGGTTTGGGAACTAAGGTAAGCCATAGTAATGTTTTCCACCCACAGTCGGATGGGCAAGCAAAAAGGACTATTCAGACATTGGAAGATATGATTTGGGATTGCGTGATTGACTATGGTGGCAGTTGGGTTAATCATTTACCTCTTATAGAGTTTGTGTATACTAATAACTACCACTCTAGTATTGGTATGGCTCGATTTGAGGCATTCTATGGTAGGAGGTATAGGTCTCTTATTAGGTGGTTTGAGGTTGGTAAGGCGGGGATGTTTGTCCCAGATTTAGTTCACCAAGCTATGGAGAAGGTAAAGGTAATTTGGGATAGACTTAAAGTTGCCTAAAGTCACCAAAAGTTCAATGCGGATGTGAGACGTAGGGAGTTAGAATTTGATGTTGGCGGTTAGGTGTTCTTAAAGGTATCTCCCATGAAGGGAGTAATGCGATTTAGGAAGAAGGGGAAGCTCAATCCCCGATATGTCGGCCCATACTTGATCTTGAAGAGGATTGGTAGTGTTGCATATGAATTAGAGTTGCCCTCTTGTTTGATCTCTATTCATCTGGTGTTCCATGTGTCAATGTTGAGGAAGTGTATGGATGATACGTCGATGATTGTGCCTATCAAAGATATTGGTATTTCAGATTCCTTATTGAATGAGGAAGTCCCGATTAAAATTTTGGATCGGCAAGTTTGTCGATTAGAGACGAAGGAAGTAGCTTTGGTAAAGGCTTTATGGAGGAACCACAAGGTTGAAGAGGCTACTTGGGAAGCCGAAGAGGACATGAAGTCCAAATATCCATCCTTATTTTCTGCTCTAGATAATCGTGCATAAGGTATGTGTTATTCTTAGCATCTTTATTTTCTTTGTTAAAGGAAATATTGATTTCCTTGGCATCCTTATTTTCTAACTTTATTAAAGATAAGAGTAGAGGTATATGGAGTCATATCGTGTTAGAAATAGCACTGTCCCATCATTTGAGAATGAATGATCCAAGTGGGGAAAAATTAAAACACCCTAGATTTTGGCCCTTGAAAATTTCCTAAGCTTTGAGCTCACTGCCCTGGTTACAACTGGACCCCTTGAGTCATAGGGTATCCAGACGAGTCATTGGGACGAGTCGTAACAAAACAATTAAGTTTGTGGCTTGATTCTTCTCTGAGTACAAGTGGCTCACTAAGATCCATAATGAGATGTTATAAGTCATTAGGTGTAATCGTAGGGTGTCCAGTGTATGTCCCAAATGGGTTCTGTGTTTTCTACGATTGGACCCTACGTGTCGTAGGGTCCTATTATAATTGGTGCCATTGAGTCATAAGGATAACAGCATAGGGTTCCTTGGTGGTACTGTCTTAGTTTCGACTCGTGGTAACGAGTCATAAGGAGTGGTTACGAGTTAAGGGGTTGACTCGTAATCAAAGGAGGTACCTTTCATCTTTTAAATTGAGGGCATTCTAGATATTTTCCCTCTTAACCAAATAGAACCCTCGACTTATAACCTCTTTTAGAGCGTTATTATCTCTTAAAAACATCTAACTCCTCAAATGCTCCCAAATCCTCAAGGTCAAGAACACTTAGGGGTCATTTGGCAGGGTGTATAAGAATAATGCTGAATAGAGTGTATTAATAATTCTTGTATTAGTAATGCTTGTATTAATTATATTGGTATTAGCTATGCAGGCAAAATTTCTTATACACTATTTGATTTGATGTATTAAAACAAAATATAAAATATAATTTTTATCAAATTTAATATTTATTTACTAAAATATCCTTTATTAGCATTATATACTCCCTTTTCAATCTTTTGTCAAAAACGAAAACTTGTTTTACTTATCTAGAAATAACATGCAGTATCCCATAGGCTAAAGATTTCTTCTCTAGTAATTTCTGCAGATGGCCACAATGGAACTTGGAAATCTCTATTGGGAGTAACTGTAGCTGTTGTAAATTGAAAGCCACAATTTGAGTTTCATCAATTAATTTCACTTTGTTCAAATGAACAATTCCAATAATGAAATCGGTGAACTTTTTGCTGGAAAAAGACAAAGAAATCGGAAAAAGAAGAAGAATCAAACAGAGACAAAATTTAAGAAAATTATAATATTGAATTTTCTTTGACATAAAATATTCAAAAGATAAGCTACTTTACAACAATTTTATAACATTTACAAGATTCAATTTCTAGTAAAATAAGCATACTTTTGGGACAAAAACGGAAAAGGAATTGGAAAAAATTGGAGGGTAAATTTTTCATTTAATAAGATAATGCATGTATTGAAAGCTTTGTATTATTAATACATAGAAAATGGTGGTATTAGTTATGTATAGCACAATACACAATAGAGTGTATAACGAATGCTTGCATTCGTTATACATAGGTTGAAAAGAACTACCAAACAAGGTATTAATAATACATGGAGCTAATGCATGCATTAGCTTTTTTATCATACTCTACCAAAAAATCTCTTAGGGTTTTAAAAGGTTGATCAATTAGGAAGGGTGATAACTCTCTGTACATCTTACTATTACAAAATGATACTCCTCCCTCATTGCTAATTTTGTAAAAGTATGTGATTTAAAGTAATGTTCATGAAATTATTGTGATGGTTTTGAAACATGGGTTAGGGGTTTTGAATGTTTATGAATTGAATAATGTTTCTCATGGTTTATATATGATTTTTATGATTTAAATATGGTTTTGAACTTGTGGGTGCACGGGGATGGTGAATGAACTACAGAATTGTAATTTTCCCAAACTTGTGACTTTTGAAGTAGTTATGTCCCCAACCCCAAAACGTGAAATTGGTTTTAGTTATGAGAAATGTGGGAATTTGTGAAATTGAATTAGTCTTGAATTATTGCATGATATAAAAACGTATTTGAAATACAATGGTATGATTTAATGAACAAAGGAAGTTAGTATTCCCCAACATGTATTAATGAACAAAGGGAGTTGTTCTCCTCGAGTTAATGGAAATTATTTTGGCATGACGTTTTATATTTTCCATCCTAATTGGGGAAAACTCGAAAGAAATTCACCTACTTATGAAATGCAAACTCGGTCTAAGGCCCCTACTCCTGACTGTACCACCTGGGGTTCTGTCTATATCTACTATTCCTACTCAAACCTTTCAGGATGGTGCTACCTCTACTCATCCTCCTCAAGACGATATTTCAAATGCGGAGTTTCGTTAGTTCATCCATATGTTTATGCATCTTGTGGCATCGTAGTCTCGTCAGACTGATCATGTGTCTCTTGTTGCCAGTTCATCTGAGGTCACCCAGGGTAGCCAATTTATAAGATTGAATCCCTCAAATTTTACAAAATCTAAGATTGAGGAGGATATTCAAGGATTTATTAATGATATAGAAAAAATCTTTAGAGCTATGCATGCTAGTAATTTAGAGGGTGTGGAGTTTATAGCTTATCAATTAAAGGAAGTAGATTACCAGTGGCATGAGGAGTGGAAAGAGTTGAGAGCTGAAGATGTTGATATTATTATATGGGATGAATTCTCGTGTGCTTTTCTTGTTCATTTCAATCCTTAGGAGTTGAGAGAGTCCAAAGCTGAGGAGTTTGTGAATCTAAAGCAAGAAAGGATGAATGTTAAAGAGTCTGCACTAAAGTTCCAACAATTATCCCATTATGCTCTTAAGATTGGTCTAGCATGAGGTCCCAGATGTGGAAATTTACTTTGGGTTTGTCTCATGATTTGGTATTAGAGTGTAAGGCTGTTATGATGAATAATGATATAGACATCTCCAAGTTAGTAGTGTACATGCAACAGGTAAAAGATGAGAAAAGAAAGCAAGAAAAAATTAGAAAATGGCAAAGCAAGAAATTTAGGTATGCAGAGCAGGGTGCAAATTAGCAGAATAGTGGGAAAGATGGTAGTTAGTGGTCTAAGAAGAAGAATTAAGGAAATTCTTATTCATCAGCCCGTGCTCCTTATCCTAAGCCTTCAGGTGATCGATATTTTTAATTTTGCAGTGGTCCTAAGGCACAACGTTCCTAGACTCAGATGAGTGGATCTCACTCGGTCCTACCTTAACCTCATTTCCCTTTTTGTAGGTAGCTTTATCATGGGTATTGTAAGGATGGGAGGAATTTGTGCTTTACTTGTGGTCAGTCTTGTCATCTGTGGTGAAATTATCCTTTGGCTAGGGTCACCATGGAAGCTAACAAGGTCCTGGTTGCCACTCCATCAGCTTCTGTAGCTAAGGGTGCTTCTTCAAGAATGGGAACTGGTTGGAATCGTCTCTGTGCACTTTCTACTTGTCAGGAATCTAAGGCATCCCCAAATATTGTCACTGGTATGTTATAGCTTTTCTCCTGTGATGTTTATTGTCTACTTAATCTGAGTTATACCTTATCTTATATAACCTCTTATATGGTTGTACACTTTGGTTTTGATCCTAAAAGTATTTCTGAAGACTTTTCTGTTTCTACTTCGATGGGTGATTCTATTATTTCTAAAAAAATCTATAGGGTTTTCGTGTTGTCTATTTTTCGTAAACAGACATTAGTGGATTTGATAAAATTTGATATGGTGGATGTTGATGTGATCTTGGGAATGGATTAGCTTCATTCATGTTATGCTTCTCTAGACTGTAAAACTCAAAAGGTCACCGTTTATTTTCTTAATAAACTGGTAATAGAATAGGAGGAGAGTTCCCTTATACCAAGGGAAAAGTTTATTTCTTATCTTAGAGCTCAGAAAATGATTTCAAAGGGGTGTCTGTATCATCAAGTTTGGATCAAGAATTCTAACTCTAAGATTCCCTCTTTTCAATCTGTCCCTGTGGTTAGTGAATCTTCTAAAGTTTTTCCTAATGACCTTCCTGGAATTCCTCCCAATAGAAAAATAGATTTTGGGATTGACCTTCTACAGGATACCCGTCCCATTTCCATTCCTCCTTATAGGATAGCTCCGATTGAGCTAAAGAAACTAAAGAAGTAATTAAAAAATCTTCTTGATAAAGGATTTATTCGTCCTAGTGTTTCTCCCTAGGGTGCTCCTATGATTTTTGTACGAAAAAAATCTGGGTCTCTTCGAATGTGTATAGACTATCGTCAGTTGAATAAGGTTACTATGAAAAATAAGTACCCTCTTTCTAGGATTGATGACCTCTTTGTTCAGCTTCATAGTGCTAAGTATTTCTCTAATATAGATATTTGTTTGGGTTATCATCAGTTGAAAATTAGGGAGGTGGATATTCCCAAAAACTACCTTATGAACGTGGTATGATCACTATGAGTTATTGGTTATGTCATTTGGGTTAACTAATGCTCCTACTGCCTTCATGGACCTTATGAATTGGGTGTTTAGATAGATTTTGGATATATTTGTTATAGTCTTTATTAATGATATCTTGGTGTACTCTAAAAGTAAGGAGGATCATGCAAATCACCTCCAAATTGTGTTGCAACCCTTAAGGACTAGGAATTGTATGCAAAGTTTTCTAAGTGTGAATTTTGGGTAAGTGTTGGGGAGATGACATCTTGAGATATTAAGGTAGGTTGTGTATTTTTTATATAGATAGGTTGTGGGAAAGGATCTTGACTGAAGCTCATGAGTCCAGATATACAGTTCATTTGGGTTCAACCAAAATGTATCATGACTTGAAGGAAATATATTGGTGGAATAATATGAAGAGGGATGTGGCAAATTTTGTTACCAAGTGTATAGTCTGTCAGCAAGTCAAGGTGGAGCATCTAAGGCTATATGTCACTTCATAAGAGATATAATTGCCCATGTGGAAGTGGGATATGATTAATATGGACTTCATCATGGGTCTTTCGCGGTCCCGAAATCAATTTGATTATATTTGGGTCATTATAGATAAAATGACCAAGTCTGCTTACTTCCTGCCGGTGAGGACTAACTACTCAGGAGAGGATTATGACAAGTTGTTCATTCAAAAGATATTCAAGTTGCATGGAGAGCTAGTGTAGATTATTTCTGACCGGGGTACGCAGTTTTCTTCTCACTCTTGGCGTTCTTTTCAGAAAGGCTTGGGTACTCAGGTGAACCTTAGCACCGTTTCCACCCTTAAGCGGATGGACAAGAAGAGCGTACTATTCAGACTTTTGAGGATATTCTAAGTTCTTGCATAATGATTTTAAAGAAAGTTGGGTTGACCATCTACCGCTCATTGATTTTACTTATAACAGTAGTTATCATTCCAGCATCCAAATGGACCCTTTTGATGCCCTTTATGTTAGATGGTGCAGGTCTTTTATTAGATAGTTTAAGGTGGATGAGATTAGATTTTTTGGCCCTGACTTGGTTCACCAAGCATTGAAAAAGGTAAAGGTGATTAGACAAAGACTTAAGACTGCTCAAAGTCGCCAAAAGTCTTATGCGGATGTGAGCTGAAAGGAGTTGGAGTTTGAAGTTGATGATAGGTATTCTTGAAAGTTTCTCTTATGAAGGGAGTCATGCAATTTGGTAAAAAAAAATCTTAGTCCTCGTTATGTTGGTCCATACTAGATTTTAAGAAGGATTGGTAATGTTGCATACGAATTAGAATTTCCTGTGAGTTTAGCTTTGGGTCATCTCGTATTTCATGTGTCTATACAGAAAAGTATGTGGGCAATACCTTTGGTAGTGTTTGTTGGTGATATTGGTGTTAAGGATTCGTTGTCCTGTGAGGAAATACCGGTAGAAATATTGGATATTCAAGCTAAGAAATTGAGGACCAAAGATATAGCTTTGATAAAGGTTCTTTGGAGGAATCAAAAAGTAGAAGAGGCTGCTTGGGAATTGGAAGAGGATATGAAGGCCAAGTACCCGTTCTTGTTTCCTATGTTGGACGAAAACACTTAAGGTATGAGTTTTATTCCTCTCTTGTCGCATTTCAAATTTGTCCTTGAATTTCATTATGTATTCTCTATTATCGTGCTAAAAATGTCCTTAAATCATCATTCAAGGATGAATGGTCCAAAGGGAGGGGATAATGTAAGATCCCAAAAAATTTGATCAATTTATTTTTGACCATCTCATGTGTGTAAGGATAATTTTTTACTTGAATCATGTAAGGGATGTTAAAGGAGTGTGCGGGGTAAGTTTTGGAATAATTGGAAGGGGTTCGAGGTCATTTCAAGACCCTGAGGCGGTGAGGATCCACGATGGTTTCATACCATGCCACTTAAGCTCTGCGATAGAAGTGTGGCACGCCACTTAAACTTTGCTATAGCATTGTGGCACGCTGGCTAAGCACCACGATAGTAGCGTGCCACGCTGCTGTGTAAATTTTATTCAATTTGTTTTTTTTTAAGCTTGGGCGTGGGGGCTTTTTGGCCCTTTTTACTTTAAAACAACTTAAAATTTTCCCCAACACCAGAAAACCCCTAATTTATTTAGTCTTACATTACTCCTCTTCTCCAACTCCTAAGTCAAGAAATACAAGGGGTTCCTCAAGAATTCCATTCTTCGAGCTTTAAACTTTAATTCCTCTACAAATTCTTCTATATTTCAGGCATGTTATACATGCCCTACTTTAATTATGATATTATTTTATTATTTAACTTGGTATTTCGATGTTTTTGAATGATTGAATTACCTAGGGTTGAGGTTTTTGCTTGTTAATACTTGCATTGTTTTTTCCTTATTTTTAATGGGTTATTCATGCTTTAATTGATGGATTTTGGAACTGAATTTCAAGCATTGTTATAATGGTGACTTTGGTGATTTGGTTTTCACATTATGGATGAATTTTGGCATGGTAATGACATTAACCTCAACCCACATTGCCAACTTTGGTTTTGAACAAGGATTCTATATGATTTATCTATTTTTTTGAAATATTGCATTGGATTAAAGGACAGGTGGATAAAATGGTTTTAGAATGCCCTTAGTAGCTATGGTTTTGGAGTTTAAACCGTAATTGGAGTCTGACGGTTAAATAGTTTTGGTTTGGCATCATTGGAACAACTTGCAAGTTTATTGGTATGATGATACCAAGTTGGAAAATGCATTAATAAAAGACTCCATAGTTAATGGTTGGTTTATATGCAAATTATTTTAATTTGAGCTTAAAAGAAATTGTGTAGCTCACCGAGAAGGTATAATCTAATGTGTGAGCTAATGCTAACACATTTGAGGCTTTTAACTAAGAATAATTGCAAAGTCTTAAGCAACTTTTGTCATTTTTGATTCTTTTATGTTTGATTTTGCAGTAGAAGCTATGATGCAAGAGAACCAACAAGGATGGAAGCAAAAGAGTTGAAATCTGAAGTAATTCGAAGAGAAGTGTGGTTGACGACATTTCTGATGAGTCGTCAGCCCTGTGATAAGTTATCAACTTCATCGTCAGCTTTAGACAGAGAATGCACCTGAGTTGAGAGTTGTGACGATATTTTGTGATAAGCCATCAAGGAGATAATAGGTCATCAAAGTTGTCGTCAGCCTAAGGCAGAACATGAGGGCTAAGGTAGAGACTTGACGACATTTGTGATAAGTCGTCAATGAGTTGATAGGAAGTCACCGGTTATCGTCAGCTTTTGGCAGCGAGTATAAAAGCAAAGAGGAGCTGACGACATTTGTGATAAGTCGTCAGCCTCCTGATAGGTTATCACTAATGACGTCACCTAATCTGAGGAATTTCTGAACTTTATTATTTTGTTTCCATAATTAGGGTGAACTATTTAAAGCATTGTTGAAGGTTTTCTTGCGAGAAGAAAAAACTTGAGTATTGAGACACGTATTTTGATATTTTCTCTCTCTAGTTTCTTGACTTGAACAAGCAATTATTTTGAAGAGATTACTATCATTATTTTGGGATTACTATTGTGATCTAATCTGAGAATCTCTAGTTTCTATTAATCTTGTGGTAAGTTTATCTTTCAAATCATGAATATAACTAGTTGTTTCGATTATTACATCATGAGCAGCTAAATTCCTTTAACCTGAATTATGGGATCTAGGGTTAAGTCTTAATAAGGTGATGAGTGTTCAAGATTCAAAAGGTAGTAGGACTCCTTGATAATTATGAGGTTTTAATAATCGTCTATTGGTTACAAATGGTAGATAACACCTGCTTTGATTTGCTTGAGAAAGAAATCAAATATAGTGGGAAGTGAATTATTAACAGGGACTTGGAAGCACTAAAAACTTCCATTTAATAATTGACGTTGTAACAAGGTTGATTAACCTGGGGTAAAATCTAGTCATGAATATAAATTCCCTAAGTCCGAGAGGATTAGGTAATTAAATGCTTAAGTAGGTCAGGATTCATTTAGGCATAACTTCGATAAAGATAACTTGTTGTCCTACCTACTGTGAGAATCTTGAACCACCATTAGCATCTGTCAAGTACCAAAACCCCTAGTGAACATAATTCTGGTTTTTCCATAAACTCTTGATTACGAACACTGTAACTAAAGTGACCAACAATTACTTGCTAAGCTAAAAACCCCTATTTCAGGAAATATCCAGCTATCAGTTGATTAAATTGCAAACAACATAAGTTCACACCATATTTCCTGTGGGATTCGACCCCAACCTAGTTGGGTTTTATATTGACAACGATTGCTTACATTCTCATTAGAGAGGTGTAGTTTGAGCGTTATCATAGTCCTAGGGGGACCAACACTGAAAACCATATTTACCGATGTTGGGGTCTATATGATCATTGTGTCTGATGCACACATTATATTTTGAATGGCTATCACCTTAGTGTCTTTAGTCATTCCTCGGTACATGCGCCTAACATGGATTGGGCCCTTGTTGTAGAGAGAGTCGGGCCTACATAGCCCGTGGGTGCCTGGAAGGTTGGTATAAGCTACATGATTTAGGACTAATATTTTAAACGATCATATTTCATGTCCCTAGCCCCTATCCCAGCATCTTATATATGTATGTATAAGTGTTATGCATGTGGTTTATAACTTGATTTTTGGTAAATTGCATTTATTTTATCCCTTTCCTTGGGTTTCACACCAGTAACGCTACATTATTTCATGATGTAGGTTTTGAGGGATTTTTTTGTGATCCTGTGCAGCATTAGGTGGCTCGTTACTCCAGTTCGGAAGGCCTAGTCTCTCATAGTTTATTCATCATTTTAGTTATTTTGGATTTCTTTCTGTTATAGTTGGGGTTATGTCCCGACTTAATTAATATTCTTGGATTAGTGGCTTTTGTAAACTATATTAGGATGTCATTGATGTTTGGTTTGGACTCTTTATCTTTATTTGGATTTATACACATCTTCTGTTGTATTGGTTGGCTTTCATTATTTACTTTTATTATGCACTTGAGGTAAGGCTAGAGGGGTTATCTCCGACCATGGTGGGCTTGAAATGTCCGCCACGGTCAGGCCCAAGTTCGGGTCGTTACAGCAGTCCTACATTTATTCTTTTGCAAAATTCCCCTAATAAATCCACCTCCATTTTAGCACTAGCACAATTAGGTCTTATCTTGTTCTACATAGCCAAATCTACTTGTAAAGATGTCCTTGCTGCTGCAGCTAATGAAAAAACAACCTCTTTCTCAAAATAACTAGGTGGCAATGATGGGAATGAAATGCAAGCAATAGTTGTTGGCATTTCCTTATCCAGAACAAACACCTGGTCCCATTTCAATGTCCTCATTGGATAGTAACAATACTTATGCGTGATAAAAAAATTATGATTTGGATAATAGGTTTACATAGTCCTCTACTTTGTAGCACGTATCAAAGCGTACCTATTACTCAGTAACCAATGATAACTTCTCCCTTTTGTTCACACTGTTTTGGTATCAAACTCTTTAATTCTTGGATCTCCGACCATTCATAGGAGAATTTTTCTATAACTGCATATTACAGATCTTCATTGACAATCATTTGATTCATTTTTCTCCTCCTGAACAATACGTGATTCTCCATGTATATATGTTATTTGTTTCAAAGGGATAGGTTTATATTATGGAGGGGTGAAAATATTTTACCTCCCCAACTTTTTCTTAACGGTCAAACTCCCCCTCAACTTTGAACAATAGTCATACTCTCCCCCTTTATCCTAATTAAATTTTTTAAATACCTATTGTACCCTCTCACCATCAACTTTTATTACACCCTCTCATCATCAACTTTCTTTTTACTTCTTTAAAATCATCAAAAAAATTTTAAATCCATGTAACAAATTTTTCATAAAAATATGAACATTATCTTCTGGGCAAAAAAAAAAGTGAGAAATACTAATTAATTATATAAGCTAGTGATGATCTATAATGAAGTAAATTAGCATAATAAGGAAATAGTCAAAATCTAATATTTATTTTACAGATGAAAATAATAAGTAATATTAACTCATAAACATATTTCAATGCATAAAATACAAAATAGTGAATAAAAATAAGGCCGGATTTTTAAATATTATATTTATTTGGATAAATTGTAATATATGCAATACTCTATTAAATGATAATCACAACTCATTTATTTATATAGATAATATTGTTTCTTATTAATTGACTCTCATACTAAAAATAGTTGTTTTAATTTATTTGTCTAATTTATGAAATCAAGAGAATTGTATTATGTTTTTTTCTACCCTTAGTATTAAATAACTCAAAATATACTAGTATAGACAAATTTAAAGTTTTAAAGTATCATTAATAAGTTTAATTTAGTAAAATACACTTCTAAATAAAATTTTCTTAAGGGTTGTATCATGTAAACAAAAGTCAAGTAATATGCAAGGGCGGCTCTATCCTTTCAAAAAAAAGGTGTCCGCCTTAGGCCCCTGAATTTAAGGGATCTTATTTTTTTCTAGTAATAATAGATTATAGATTTTTAAAAAATAATTAAATATTATTTATAAAAAAATAAAAAATTTATTTAACAAAAAATTAAGAAAGAGTTTGATATATCTAGTCCAAGTACTATGTCACAAGAAATTAATACATTGACTATATTATTAATTAAAAATAATTATTAGAAGAAACTGATTATACAATTTTAAAAGTAGACTTTATAAAAATAATTATTTTTTCTTAAAAAAATTAAGGCCTCCGTTTGATTTTGGCCTTAGGTCATGGATTTGCTTCGAGACTAACTAAACACAAGATAAAATAATCATGAATTTCATCACCGAATTATTATAATTATACCTCATACCAAATGACTCTTTAATACATATATTAAAATAACGATCTTAAAAAATAACATTAAATTTTATGTTATAAAAAGTATTATTTTATTTATAATGTTAATAAAGTTAAATAAAATACTATAAATACCTAGATTAAAAAATATTTATCATATATATAATATAAAGAGGTATTAAATAAATATAGGATTAAAATTACAAGGGCAAAATAGACAATGCATAGGATAAAGAGGGGAGTATGATTATTGTTCAATATTGAGGGGGTAGTTTGATTTTTAAAGAAAGGTTGAGGGGTGAAAATGATGTTCACCCATTATGGGGTGGTGCTTTTATGGTGTTGGCATATATGGTTTTGGGCATTTTCGCTATAGTATTATTGCTTGATGATTAACCAGTGGGTCAATGGTCGGCGTGGCCATTTTCTCCGGTGAAAGTAGGCAAATCTAGGGGTTTTGGGTTTTTTGGTTAGGTTAAATTTATTTTTATCTATATATGTTTACTCTCCCTCTTTTTTTTTCTTTTTTACTGTGTTATATTTTTATATTTTAATACTTCCTAATAAAATTTCTACCTTCATTATTGATGATGTGTACATAATCTTTTTACCTTATAAAGATAGAGAAATTATTATCATATATCTTGGACTCAAGGAAAAAGGAAATGTAGATTATGTGTAGCTTAAGATGATTGATGTGGGAAAATTTACAAATTGTCAAACTGTGGCCAGATTTCCCATGGTTTAATTAGTGGCCAACTCTACTTGAATGACGAGTCGTGGTGATGTGCATTATTGATTGTGGAAAGAGAGAGTTATTGTAAGTAGACATGTCATGTTTTCCAATGCATGAATTTAAATGATGGGTGAGTTCGGTATAACAAAAAGAGAATTTTTTTTTTAAAAAAAGAAGGTATTTTTTTGTTTTAAAATAGTTGTTCTGTTTAGATTTTGTACAATTTTAATTAAAAATATTTTAACTAATATTATATTTCTATTAATTCTTTAATCTTTAACTATTTATGTAACTCTTAATTCTAAAATGATTAATAATAAGGATATAGTTACAAAAAAATAGTTAATTATCTCTAGATTTTTTAAACATGCTAACTATTTTGAGATCAAATTTTTAGTATACAATTAAAGTAATGTGAGATGGAGGGAGTATCTTTTTAGGATAGTAAATGATTTTTTTTACTCCTTCCATTTCGAATTAGTTGGACCTTATGGTCTTGACACTTTCATTAAGAAATCAATAATTAGAGGTGCATTTTACTCTTTTATCCTTATTTGCAATTTAAAATTCAATAATCAATGCAATGATTAAACGTAAAAATTTGATGCACTTACACCATGTCATGCATGCATCAAGTCTAGAACCTATAAATAATTAACTTTTTTATTGGAGAATTGAAATCTTGAGCACTCCATCTCATTACTACTCTATCTAAGCATATGCATGAAATCTAAATGTTCAGCAAGACTCTTTATTTTCACAATTACTTTATTTTTGTAAATGTATTTTATTCTAGCTTAAGCATTTTGCAAATTCATTTATTAAGCTGCAAGTTTTAATTTCGTTTCAAATTATAAAATTTAAGTAAGTACTTAAATAAGAATGACTTAACAAGAAAAAGTAAAGCTTCACATTTAATGATAGTTTTGAAAATGTAAAATTATTTACTTTCAATAATTTTGAAAAATGTGGATATACTTAATATATCAAGGGTAGAATGTGAAAAATATATACAAAATTGTCTTGATTTTACAACTTGAACAATTAAAGTAAAATAAATATTTTTGACAAGAAGGACAACTAACTCAGAACGAAGAGAGTATTTTTTTTGTGTGTTTGGTGTGTAAGCAAAAATATTATTCTAAAAATAATTTTATATAATTTAAATAAATATTATGAAATCTAGGAGTGAGACATAGGGTGGGGGTGATGAGGATGGAGGCTACCGGGGTGGGGGTTAGGATGATGTGTATTGAATGTAGGAAGACACAATTTACATGGAATGTCACTTGTGAAATTTATTTTCCTTCTTTTTCTAGAAGTAAATCTTTTTCATTTTTAAAGAACTTATGAACTTATATTCAAATAAAATAGTTTACAAATTTTTTAACTAATCGAGCATGAAAAATTTGAAAAATATTTTTCTATACCGAACACATCCGATGGATTCACGAGCTTTCCAACTAATTATTTTGATCGCATATACGTTGGGATATGCATATATACAAATGTTACTCCCTCCGTTCATATTTATCTTTTGATATTATTGAAAAAGGTGTTCAACAATATTTTTCTAGTTTGGATAAGTAATGGATAGTTTATTCATTTACTCTTACTATTAAATATTACTAGTATGCATACTCGCGTGATGCGCTGATAATATTCAACTAATATTTCTGCTTGCTTCATACTGAAATGTCTCATTCGAACTTGTTAAATTATATTATCTTGAAAAAAAATTATTTATCATCTTATTTCTCAATAAAGTAAGAAAAAAGTAAAAAAAAATTCTACCCACCTCTCCCAATCCCCCAATCATTTTTTTTCATTTTTTTTAAATATAAATATTTTTCTACCCTTTTCCCCTCACGCCTCCACGCACACCCATTCCTTCCCCTACACCCAATCCCCCCACTGATAATCAAAATTATACGGAAAAATAATCATCTAATTGTAAGCAAAAATTATGTTTCATATTTTTTTTATAATATTATTCACACTTTAAAGATGGTGGATTGTTAATAGTCTCTACCCCTCCCCCCCCCCCCCCCCCCGACCCTTTCAAAATCAAGTATATATTAGTAAAAGTAATTATATAATTGCAAAAAAAAAAAATTGTTTCATATTTTTTTTAATTATATTTTGATAATTTAAAAATTTTATATTGTCAAAAATAATTTGATTTTTTGTTCTACTATCCCTCCATCTCTTCTGTGCAAAATTTTATAAATAGTAATATGTGTATTATGATTTCTTCATTATATTTTCAAAAATTGTTTAAATTTCCTCCCCCCCCCCCCCGGCGACCCCGATCATCCATGCATATCTTTTTTTTATTGTAATTTGATTACTTTACTTTTTTATAATTTGATTTTAAATTAGATTATATTTTCTGTTACACACATAAACAGTTGAATTTTCTTCTCTCTTGTCTCAAAAAAATTAAAATAGATAAATTTTGTTATGCATAACAAAATATATAGATTAGAAAAAGATTTAAAAATAATCTAGTATGTTAGAAGTGGTTATAATTTAAAATTTAAGTCAAACATTTTTCACATCTATCAAAATATGACTTTATCTCATATATTTGATTTTCAAAATTTCTATTTTTTTATAAATCAAATTCAAAAAAAATCATTAACATGTCCTTATAAATAAAATGAATTCCATAATGCATGTAAATTTTTTTGATTATGAATTTTAAAGCAAAAAGTAAAATCATGAGTTTTATTCTGAGAAAAAGAATTTTAATATATAACCTGTGTATATTATGTTAAATTAAACTCTAAGTTACATCATTAAATGTATATTTTTAGATTGTAATTTTACATTCAATGAATATGATTCAATTGCATTTACTAAAATTTATTTCATTTAGTCTTTTAAATTTTTTTATTTTTATTTTTTATACTACACATAATCAATTAAAAAAATAAACAAATAGAGATGTAGAATTTTAAGTAAAATCAAGAAAAGACTAAATCAATTGAAATATCCGAAAATTTTATTTTTAATATTCCCAAAAAATTTATTTTATTTCATAGTAATAATGTTCCATAAAGTTGTCTTTCTACTTAAGATTGCATTTTTAACGTAAATGCCAAAATAACTAATTTTATAAAATTCTATTTAAATCAAAAAAAAAATAGTCATCAATTCAAACTAGAATTAATACATTAATTACTTTTGTTATTGAACTACCATGAATATTATGATTTGAAATTTAATAAATCAATCATTCTCTTGGAATAAGAAAAAAATGAAAAATAAGATAAAAAATGTTATACATGCCATTAAATTTTAAAATAATAGAATACGTAAATATTTTAAAATTGAAAATTTCAACTATTATTTGTTATCTTCAAATTCTAATAAATTCATTTAGATAATACTATCTTTTTCTCTTCTTTAATAACCTAGTTAAGAAAAAGAAAGAGAAAAGAATGAATAAAATTTGATTTTCTTAGAAATAGTTTATATGCATACATACATAAATTTAAAACATGATTTTTTTAACTATTCTATATGTTTACAAATACAACGTTTTTCTTTATTATTTAAATCATAATATGTATATTTCTTCTAATATATTGGCATTTACTTTTTTATTTTCTTTTTCTTATTTTTTTGGTAATTTTTATTTTCTTTTTCTATTCATGCTAAGCTAGTTCTCTCCGTTAAGTTAATTTATCAAAAAATATAAAAAAGAATATCTATCTTCTTTTCACTTATACACTTTTTTGTCTTTTTGTTACCTTTCATTCATACTTTCACTATAAAATATTTTATTTTCACCTTAAAAATAATTGAGTCAAAATATTGCAAATTGTAAAAAAGATTATTTATTTTAAATTTTCTCCAACCATTTCAAAACCTGCAATTTGCTTTGCCATGAACTGTAAATGTTCTACATAAGCACAAAATTTTAAAGTTATGGATAATAATTTTTCATTATATTCCTCAATCACAATTCGAACTTGAATCCTAATAATCAAAGTTTACTTAAAATGACAATTACTTAATCTAACATCATGTATTAAAAAATTTAAGGATGTATTTAATTACTTTTACAAAATCATAATGAAAAATATCACTTACTTGAATTCAAATCCGAATATAAAAAAAAAATAGTTATTAAGCATCATCATCTGCATATAAAAATAAATATGTCAAATCAAATGAAATTTTTTAAAAATAAAATAAAAAATGTAATAAGTAAATTCATAAACAAAGATAATAATCAGTAATCAATAACAAACAGAGAGAAGAAAACTTAACACTACATATCAGGATCCGAGTGAATATATATATATATATATTCCAATTCAATTTTCATTTAAAAATTCAAATTCAAATATCCTTATCCTTATATTCTTCAAATTTAACATGCTTATCTTAAATATATATTTGAATGAAGAGAAATATTTGAATTCGACTATCCTTATCCTTATTTTTTAAAAATTTGACATGCTTATCTTATATATATATATATATATATTTGATTAAGAGGAATATTTGAAATCAATAAGATTAATCCATATTTTTTTTATAATAAATACTAACAAAATAAAAGAAGAATAAATTTATTTCTCTTTCTTATCTTTTTAAATATAATATTATTATTTCTTATAATCATTATTAGTTATTACTTCTACGTGCTACGACAACTCCACTATTACTTCTACATACTACTCCAATTATTTTCATATTTTAGTTTTCATTTAACTATTATTTCTACCATCACTGTTACTACGTTCTTCTTCTCCTCCTCCTTATCCTTCTTCTCCTTCTCCTTCTCCTTCTCCTCCTTTTCCTCCTCCTCCTCCTCCTCCTCCTCCTCATCACCACCACCATCATCATCATCATCATCATTATTATTATTATTATTATTATTATTGAAATCAAATGTATTCAAATATATTTTATAACAACTTCAAGAAATCAGTTAATGAAAGAGTAAGAGTTCATTTATAGCTCTTCAATTATAAATTTCTAGTTTTAAGCTAAATTATTATTATTATTATTATTATTATTATTATTATTATTATTATTATTGTTATTATTATTATTATTGAAATCAAATGTATTCAAATATATTTTATAACAACTTCAAAAAATCAGTTCATGAAATAGTAAGAGTTCATTTATAGATCTTCAATTATAAATTTCTAGTTTTAGGCTAATGATTAATATTTAAATAAACTATACCTAAATATTTTATATATTTAAATTTTAAAAGATGTAAGTTTATGAAACATAAAAAGTTTATTTACATGAGTATCTATTTTTAAGCTAATGATTTAAAAAAAAAAATGGATAATGTATTTTCAAAATTTGATATCTCTAATCTTTCAATTCAAATTCAAATTTCAATTATATATATATATAAAAATTATAAGATATAGATTTGAAATAGTAAGAGTCTATTAGAACTCTCTAATTATGAGTTTCTATTTATTAAGATAATGATTTTTTTTAAAAAAAAAAAGATAATGTATTTCAAAGTCAAATACTTAATATTTCAATTCAAAATTTTTAGGAAAAATTACAAAAAATAGCATACTTAAGACTATAATTACAATAAATAACAACATTTTTATAAAATTACAATTTATAGCAAGAGTTGCATTATTTCACTCACTAACTAGGCAAATGCATGTTTTACTCTCACTACTTTACATTTTTCTATTTTCACTCCACTATTTCACCTCCCCCAAATATAGCCATCTCTTTTACCCTTTTTTTTTTTTCATCATATTTTTTTTATCATTTTATTTTATTATTTTTACTTTATTTTCTCTCTTTTATTTCTCTTCTTTTTTTTCCTTTTTCCTTTTTTTTTATTTTTTATTTTTTTATTTTTTTTCCTTTTTTCCTTTTTTCCTTTTTTTGTCCTTTCCATATTTGAAGATAATTATCTCTATGATCTTCAAGATTTCAAAATAAAACATCATTATTGTCTTTCACTGTCTTATATTTCTACCTTTTTTCTCTTGTTAGTTTTTTTTCATTTTATTTTTTTATCATTTATTTTTTTATTTTGATTTCTTTTTCTTTTCATTTTCTTCTTTCCACTTTATTTTCTCTCTTCTATTTCTCTTTTTTTTCCTTTTTTGTTTTCTTTTTTTTCCTTTCTCATATCTTTTTTTTCTTTTTCTATTTTCATTTTCTTCTTCTTCTTTTTTTATTTTATTTTGTTTCTTTTTTTCTTTTATTTTTACACTTCTATTTCTCTTTCTTTTTTTTTTCTTTTTCACTTCTCTTTTTTCGTTTTTCTCTTTTTCTCTTTTTGTTTTTTCATTTTTTTACTCTTCTATCTCTAACTTTTATTTTGAAAAGACAAATATGAATATCACATACACATATTCAAAAAACATACAAAATACATAGCCATACAGATCTGAATATGTATTTACAGTACAAAACATACATATGTATTTACAAAATACATATTGATGATAGGCGAATTTACACGCCTATATCAATATATTTTGCCCATATTTTAGCCTAGTTTTGAGAACAAAGTATATATTTCATGCACTTTTAGTCCTTTTTCCTGTAAATGAGCTAACGAACATGATTAGTAAAGTTTCAGGTATAAATGATGCAGAATTCAGCATTTTATGGCTTACTTGACGCAAAAGAAAGCTCACGAAGGAAGGGAAGGGAGTTTACACGCCTAAGGACCAAAACTGCTGCATGGAAAATCTGTCCCGGGCTAAAACAGCATTTCTGAAGACTTTGGGGATTTGCAGTAACTTAGTTGGATTTGGACAATGATACATTAACCTAGTACAATTGGGTTATGTATTTCATTAGTTTATTTGGATTATGATAATGTTACATTAACCTAGTATAATTGGGTTAAGTATTACATTAGCCTAGTAGAATTTGGTTAGATATTTTATTTATCTAGTAGGATTAGGATATGGGTATTATAAATACCCTATCATGCTAGAGATTTGCAAGGAATTTGGGGGGGGGAGACCACAATACTTTCTTCCATCCCTCTCATCTTCCACTACAAACAATTCTACAACTCTTCTAATCTTTCCATTAATTCTATTTTTCTTCTTCTACTCTTCTATTCTTAAATTCCACAACAAGAGAATCGTTACTTTGCCTAGGAATTCACGCCTCACGCCTACCACCTAAGCTACACGAAATTACTCAATCTTGTGGTATAACAACAATGTCAATCATGATCTCCTTCGCATTCATGGGTAACTAAACTTCTCTGTTGGGGTTATGGAAGCCGTATGAGATACTATCTATTGCTGTGAGTTTGTGAGTTCGCGACACGTATACTGCTTATATCATTATTCTCTTCATCTTAGTCTACATTCTTTGTGGTTGCAAACGCAAGAATACGCCAGTATAACATTTAACTTGTTTGAAAGAAAGGTTATTTGTCTGGAAAAGAGATAAGGTCAAGGTAGTAGGGTCACCCCCTAAAATTCCCTACTAAAAAGCTAGTGCCGTAACTGGACTAACCTCTTGGAGAATTCGTACCGTTAGACACGCTTTAAGCTCGAAAGAGTTAAAGTGAAATAATCCTCGAATAGGTCGAAAGACGCCTGGATTTACCATCGAATACAATTCTTTATACGCAGTTGCATGTCAGAATTCTACACACTCATAGCTAATAGAGACGTATACCTCAGAAGGTGGACATAACCCCAATGCCTCAATTCTCATTGTTTACAACTTACGTAACAATCTTTCTCTTTTACTTTGCTATTTTCAGCTTTTATTTAATTATTTTGGTGACACATTACAAATCCCCCCTTTTTACGAGACTTGCACCAAAAGTTTAGTAATTTTGCTTACTTGTTGGCCAAGCTATTCCCTGTGGGATCGACACCCAACCCTGTTGGGTTCTATATTTGCTAACGACCGCTTTACACTCCTACGAGAGCTGTAGATTGAGCGTTATCAAAAATTGACGGCTTCCATAACCCCAACAGAGAAGTTATCACGTCTACCAGGGGGAACGTACAAACTACTCTTTTCATTGTTTTTCTTCCAACTACCTTGGTCTTTGCTTCCAGATTTATCATAATAGTTCCGACCTTGGTTTCCTTGGGTATTCCCACGAAAACCCCCTGATTGTTCAAGTAGTTGGCCTCCTCTTCCGAATCAGATTCGTCTCTTCCTTTTAGCGCCATAGCTTTCATTTTTTCGGTCTTCCCTGATAATAAATGCTTTGTCAGAAGATCCACTTGCGTTTTCATGTGCGCTAAATCTTGATCACGTTCTTCTTGTCTTCTTCTTTGGTCTGCATTCATGCCAATAGATAAAGTGGGGCTTGCTACCTCGGAATCCCTGGTATGCCAAGCTCTACTTTGTTTCGTCATGCGATCTAGCATATTGCTTGCTTGACCAAAGGTGAGGTCCATAAAAGATCCTCCAGCTGCGTTATCCACCACTGGCTTAGTTATTGAATTCAAGGCTCTATACAATATCTCCATGAGGTGAACATTAGTCATGTGATGGTTTGGGCATCTCGCTAGCTTTGTCTTGAACCTCTCCCATGTTTCATGAAGAGCTTCAGTGGGAAGCTGACGAAAGTTGCTGATTTCATCTCTCAATTGTGCCCTTTTGGAAGGTGGAAAGAATCTTTCTAGGAAAGCGTCTCTCAATTGCCTCCAATTTGTAATTGAATCAGGAGTCAGCCCATTCAACCATAGTGTTGCCTCCCCAGACAGAGACAATGGAAATAGACGTAATCGAATTGCATTCTGACCAACACCAGGATTGTCAAAAGACTTGCATGTAGAAATAAAGTTGATGAGATGCATATTCGGATCATCGCCTGCTAGTCCACCAAAGAATCCCTTGAGTTGCAATAACTGAATCATGGTGCTTGTGATGTTGAACTTGGCTCCGGGCGCTAATGGTGGTGGAATTATAGCTCCAGTGGCTCCGGCACCATCAAGATCATCATCATCATCGTCGAAAGCTGGCTGCATAGGTTGGCGATCATGTCTATACCGAGCTTGTCCACCTCTTCTGTTGGCAGGTGTTGTGATTTCAGCATCATGCCTTGGGTTTAGTAATTCGTCATCACCTAAATCCTCATCGTCAGGATTTGTTGCTCGTGCAGGGTTATCAATGTTCTGCTGTTGAACCTGGGCTGCGGCAAGGGCAGCCAATCTTGCTTGTTCCTGTTGAGCAGCCATCCTTGCGATTTCAGCTTGTGCTTCCATTCTACCAATGCGTTGTGGTTCAGGATTAATTGGTAATAACGGTTGACCAGAACTTCGAGTATGGGGCATGCACTAAAATAAAAACCTGCAGTAGACAAAAACAAAAACTAAAAGTAAAAGTACGAGAATCTTTGACCAAAGGGTCTAGTAATTATTACGAACTTAATTGACACTTGTATTCCCCGGCAACGGCGCCAATTTTTGATAACGCTCAATCTACAGCTCTCGTAGGAGTGTAAAGCGGTCGTTAGCAAATATAGAACCCAACAGGGTTGGGTGTCGATCCCACAGGGAATAGCTTGGCCAACAAGTAAGCAAAATTACTAAACTTTTGGTGCAAGTCTCGTAAAAAGGGGGATTTGTAATGTGTCACCAAAATAATTAAATAAAAGCTGAAAATAGCAAATTAAAAGAGAAAGATTGTTACGTAAGTTGTAAACAATGAGAATTGAGGCATTGGGGTTATGTCCACCTTCTGAGGTATACGTCTCTATTGGCTATGAGTGTGTAGAATTCTGACATGCAACTGCGTATAGAGAATTATATTCGATGGTAAATCCAGGCGTCTTTCGACCTATTCGACGATTATTTCACTTTAACTCTTTCGAGCTTAAAGCGTGTCTAACTGTACGAATTCTCCAAGAGGTTAGTCCAGTTACGGCACTAGCTTTTTAGTAGGGAATTTTAGGGGGTGACCCTACTACCTTGACCTTATCTCTTTTCCAGACAGATAACCTTTCTTTCGAACAAGTTAAATATTATACTGGCATATTCTTGCGTTTGCAACCACAAAGAATGTAGACTAAGATAAAGAGAATAATGATATAAGAAGTATACGTGTCGTGAACTCACAAACTCACAGCAATAGATAGTATCTCATACGGCTTCCATAACCCCAACAGAGAAGTTTAGTTACCCATGAATGCGAAGGAGATCATGATTGACATTGTTGTTGCACCAAAAGTTTAGTAATTTTGCTTACTTGTTGGCCAAGCTATTCCCTGTGGGATCGACACCCAACCCTGTTGGGTTCTATATTTGCTAACAACCGCTTTACACTCCTACGAGAGCTGTAGATTGAGCGTTATCAAAAATTAGCATCGTTGCCGGGGAATACAAGTGTCAATTAAGTTCGTAATAATTACTAGACCCTTTGGTCAAAGATTCTCGTACTTTTACTTTTAGTTTTTGTTTTTGTCTACTGCAGATTTTTATTTTAGTGCATGCCCCATACTCGAAGTTCTGGTCAACCGTTATTACCAATCAATCCTGAACCACAACTCATTGGTAGAATGGAAGCACAAGCTGAAATCGCAAGGATGGCTGCTCAACAAGAACAAGCAAGATTGGCTGCCCTTGCCGCAGCCCAGGTTCAATAGCAGAACATTGATAACCCTGCACGAGCAACAAATCCTGACGATGAGGATTTAGGTGATGACGAATTACTAAACCCAAGGCATGATGCTGAAATCACAACACCTGCCAACAGAAGAGGTGGACAAGCTCGGTATAGACATGATCGCCAACCTATGCAGCCATCTTTCGACGATGATGATGATGATCTTGATGGTGCCGGAGCCACTGGAGCTATAATTCCACCACCATTAGCGCCCGGAGCCAAGTTCAACATCACAAGCACCATGATTCAGTTATTGCAACTCAAGGGATTGTTTGGTGGACTAGCAGGCGATGATCCGAATATGCATCTCATCAACTTTATTTCTACATGCAAGTCTTTTGACAATCCTGGTGTTGGTCAGAATGCAATTCGATTACGTCTATTTCCATTGTCTCTGTCTGGGGAGGCAACACTATGGTTGAATGGGCTGACTCCTGATTCAATTACAAATTGTAGGCAATTGAGAGACGCTTTCCTAGAAAGATTCTTTCCGCCTTCCAAAAGGGCACAATTGAGAGATAAAATCAGCAACTTTCGTCAGCTTCCCACTGAAGCTCTTCATGAAACATGGGAGAGGTTCAAGACAAAGCTAGCGAGATGCCCAAACCATCACATGACTAATGTTCACCTTATGGAGATATTGTATAGAGCCTTGAATTCAATAACTAAGCCAGTGGTGGATAACGCAGCTGGAGGATCTTTTATGGACCTCACCTTTGGTCAAGCAAGCAATATGCTAGATCGCATGACGAAACAAAGTTGATCTTGGCATACCAGGGATTCCGAGGTAGCAAGCCCCACTTTATCTATTGGCATGACTGCAGACCAAAGAAGAAGACAAGAAGAACGTGATCAAGATTTAGCGCACATGAAAACGCAAGTGGATCTTCTGACAAAGCATTTATTATCAGGGAAGACCGAAAAAGTGAAAGCTGTGGCGCTAAAAGGAAGAGACGAATCTGATTCGGAAGAGGAGGCCAACTACTTGAACAGTCAGGGGGGTTTCCGTGGGAATACCCAAGGAAACCAAGGTCGGAACTATTATGATAAATCTGGAAGCAAAGACAAAGGTAGTTGGAAGAAAAACAATGAAAAGAGTGGTTTGTACGTTCCCCCTGGTAGACGTGATACCACCACATCTAATTCTGGAAGTATGGAAGACATGATGGCTAAATTATTGAAAGGAGTGGAAGCAACGAGCGCGGGAGTTACTAAGGTAATTAATGATTTGTCCTCCATGAAACAACTAGTTGATTCTCATTCCACTTCAATCAAGAAAATAGAGCAGCAATTGAGCGAACTTTCAGCAGCACTCAATCAAAGAAAGGCTGGCACTTTACCTAGCGATACTGTGCAAAACCCAAGGAATGATGGGTCATGCATGGCCATCACTACCAGAAGTGGTAAGGTGCTGGAACCTTCAGCAAAAGGCAAGCAAGTGGTTGACGAAGTTGCGGACATGGATGATAACGCAAAAGAAGGAGATGCCGCAACAACCAGTCCTGACGTCAAGGACGTCACGCCCAGTGACGTGCAACCTGAAAAAATAGAAAAACGAAAGCAAGAGGAGAAGAAAACCGTGGAGAGAACACTTCCATACCCACCACCACCTTTTCCCCAAAGACTGAAGAAGGTGGCGGATGACACTAAGTTCAGCAAATTCATGACTATGTTAAAGCAGTTGACCATTAATGTTCCATTGGTGGAGGCACTTGAACAAATGCCTGGGTATGCAAAGTTTATGAAGGATCTTTTGACAAAGAAGAGGGAAGCAAGTTATGAGCTGAAAGACGATGTGCATCATTGTAGTGCAATTGCTACCCGATCGATAGTTCAGAAGAAGGCCAACCCCGGAGCTTTCACTATTCCTTGCACCGTCGGATCTTTGAACTTTGCCAAAGCATTATGTGACTTAGGAGCCAGCATCAATTTGATGCCATTATCGATCTACAAGAAGTTGGGGTTAGGAGATCCTACTCCAACCAATATGAGGCTCGTCATGGCAGATAGGTCGGTAAAACAACCTGTTGGTATTCTATGCGATGTCTTGGTAAAAGTTTCTTCATTTATCTTTCCAGCAGACTTTGTCATCTTGGATTGTGAAGCAGATTCTGAGGTTCCCATAATCTTGGGGCGCCCTTTCCTTGCTACAGGAAGTGTGCTCATTGATTTGAGAGCTAATGAACTTTCATTCCGAATAAATGACGAAGTGGTTCGTTTTGATGTTTGCAAAACAATGAAGCAACCCAAAGATCTTAGTGTATTCTCGGTGGCTGATGTTTTCCTTAATGATCCTAAAGAACTACTTGAAGAAGAGCAAATTATTGATGATCCCTTGGAGGTTGTGCTCATGAATGGAGAGAGTGAAGATGCTGAAAATTCTGAAGAAGCCATTTGTGCTCTATCGGGATTAGGAACATATCGCTATACTCCAAAGAAGCTGGATCTTGATCTCAAGAATTGGCCTACACCACCAGCTAAGCCATCTATTGAAGAGCCACCCACGTTAGAATTGAAGGATCTGCCAAGTTATTTGAAGTACGCATTCTTAGGAAGCGGAAACACTCTTCCAGTTATTATGGCAGCCGATTTGGGTGAGCGACAAGTTGCAGCTCTTATTGCTATTCTACGCAAGTATATTAGAGCTATTGGATGGACCATTGCGGATATTATTGGTATTCCACCTGGGATTTGTACACATAAAATTCAGCTTCAAGAAAATTGCACACCCACCATTGAGCATCAAAGGCGTCTAAACCCATCTATGCAAGAAGTGGTGAAGAAAGAGATCATCAAGTGGTTAGACGCAGGAGTTGTGTATCCTATTTCTGATAGTACATGGGTAAGCCCTGTACAATGTGTTCCCAAGAAAGGAGGTATGACGGTGGTCGCGAATGCAAAGAATGAACTTATTCTACTCAGGCCCGTCATTGGATTGAGAGTATGCATGGACTACCACAAGCTGAATTCTTGGACACTTAAGGATCACTTCCCAATGCCATTTATGGACCAAATGCTAGATCGATTAGCGGGGAAAGGATGGTTTTGCTTCTTGGATGGTTATTCAGGCTATAATCAGATTTGTATTGCACCCGAAGACCAAGAGAAGACAACGTTTACATTCCCATATGGTACGTTTGCCTTCAAACGTATGCCATTCGGGTTATGTAACGCACCAGCCACCTTTCAACGTTGTATGATGTCTATTTTCTCTGATATGGTTGAAGACACTTTGGAGGTATTTATGGACGACTTTTCAGTTGTTGGTAAGTCTTTTGAAGCATGCCTGGCAAACTTGAGCATGGCATTACAAAGATGTGTAGAGTTCAACCTTGTGCTGAATTGGGAGAAGTGCCACTTCATGGTAAAAGAAGGAATCGTTCTTGGGCACAAGATCTCTGAAAGAGGAATAGAGGTTGACCGAGCAAAAATTGAGGTTATTGAGAAGCTACCGCCTCCAATTTCGGTGAAGGGAGTTCGTAGTTTTCTTGGCCATGCTGGTTTCTATCGTAGGTTCATCAAAGACTTCTCCAAAATTGCGAGTCCATTGTGCAAACTATTGGAGAAAGATGCAAAGTTTGACTTCAATGACGATTGCTTAAAGGCATTCGAATGCCTTAAAGGAAAACTCATTGAAGCCCCTATTATGGTAGCACCAGATTGGACTCTCCCGTTTGAAGTCATGTGTGATGCTAGTGGTGTAGCCGTTGGTGCTGTTCTTGGTCAGAGAAAGGAGAAATTATTTCATCCTATCTACTATGCGAGTAAGGTCCTAAATGAAGCCCAAAGAAACTACACTGTTACTGAACAAGAGCTCCTAGCGGTTGTGTATGCATTTGAGAAGTTTCGTGCCTATCTATTGGGTACTAAGGTGATCGTTCATACAGACCATGCAGCTCTTAGGTATCTAATGACAAAGAAGGATGCAAAACCAAGGTTGATTAGATGGGTATTGCTACTGCAAGAGTTTGATTTCGAAGTCAAATATAGACGAGGTTGCGAGAACCAAGTGGCTGATCACCTATCTCGACTTGAGAATGAGCATGTGGCGCAACCTGAAATTCAGATTGATGATGCATTCCTGGACGAAAAGATATTAGCGACAACAATGGAGAAATTACCATGGTATGCCGACTTTGCAAATTTCGTGGTGAGTAATATGATACCTGCCAATTTATCTTACCACCAAAGGAAGAAGTTTATGCATGACGTACAGCACTACTATTGGGATGAGCCTTATTTGTTTCGACGATGTGCGGATGGTATCATTCGACGATGTATATCCCATGAATAGGTGCCTACTATCTTGGAAGCATGCCACACTTCGCAAGTTGGAGGACATCACGCAGGCAATCGGACGGCCAGAAAAGTATTGCAAAGTGGTTATTATTGGCCTTCGATATTCAGAGATGCCTACGACTATGTTAGAAGGTGTGACCAATGCCAGCATCAAGGTGTGATTTCAAAACACCATGAAATGACCATGACCAAAATTATTGAGGTAGAACTCTTTGATGTGTGGGGTATTAATTTCATAGGTTCATTCGTGAATTCGTTTGGAATGAAGTACATCTTGGTTGTTGTGGATTATGTTTCGAAATGGGTAGAAGCTTTAGCATTGGCCGACAACGAAAGAAAACGTGTTGTAGCGTTCTTAAAGAAGAATATCTTCTCTCGCTTTGGAGTACCACGTACTATCATAAGTGATGGAGGATCTCACTTCTGCAACAAGCTATTCAAATCAGTTTTGGCCAAGTATGGTGTCAAGCAACATAAGGTAGCTACGCCTTATCATCCCCAAACTAGTGGACAAGTAGAAGTTTCCAATCGCGAGATCAAGCAAATCCTTGCAAAGACGGTTAATGCGAATAGAAAGGATTGGTCTCGAAAGCTAGATGAGGCACTATGGGCGTATAAGACTGCATTCAAGACACCCATTGGCATGTCTCCTTATCAACTAGTCTATGGGAAGGCTTGTCATCTACCCATCGAGCTCGAACACAAGGCATTGTGGGCGCTGAAGCGATTGAATTTGAATTGGGATGATGCAATGAAGCTGAGGATGGAGCAACTGAACGAGATGGATGAATTCCGTCTCCATGCATATGAAAGGTCAGACCTATACAAGGAGCGGATGAAAAAGTATCATGATCAGCGGATTGTTCGACGAAGCTTCCAAAGGGGTGATATGGTACTTCTCTTCAACTCCAGATTGAAGCTCTTCCCAGGTAAGTTAAAGTCTAAGTGGTCTGGTCCATACAAAGTTATCCAAGTCTACTCGTCTGGAGTAGTCGAATTGGAAGACAATAATGGTGTTGTCTTCAAGGTGAATGGCCAACGTGTTAAGCCTTATATCGGTCCTCTTGACTCGATGAATTCTATGGCCATCACTTATCTCGACGAAGTCTAAGTACTCGAGGTAACTATGTCAAGCCACGACAATAAAAAAGGCGCTAGATGGGAGGCAACCCATCGTTTTATCGTTTTATCATTTTTTTTTACTTGTTTTGCTTTTGATAATGAAAATCCAAAAATAAGAGTCGTGCCACGACCAAAACTAAGGCGCTTGGTGGGAGGCAACCCATCGTACTAAACGTTTTCATTTGGTTTTAAGCAAAAATAGGTGCAAGAGGTATTCAACGAGGAGATTGATTTCAATTGACGATTTGGACGCATTGTATGGTAAAGTTGGTAAGTTAGGAATAGTGATGCATAAGGCTATGGATTGAGCATTGCTCATGCCAAACTAGGCATCGAGGAAGGCTAGGCCTAGGTAAAACTAGGCCACGAACGATGCACAACCTATCCTATAGCCTAAGGTCTCAGAATCTAGTGTGCTATACACTATGCGCCGCCCAGTCCTAAGTGTGCTTTTGACTATGCGCCGCCTATGCTATGGCATTTGGTCTCAGGATCTCATATGCCATAGACTATGCGGCGCATATGTCCCTAAATTCCATAGACTATGCGCCGCATATACCATGACTATGCCAAGCATTATGCGCTGCATATGTAGCATTTTTGTCTCCTAAACCGATTGTAAATGGGTCAAAACCCGACCCATTCTCTTCCTATATAAAGGGGACTTAGTCTTGAAACATAACCACACTAGAAATTAACCTAAAGGCGCCGCATTCCCTCTCCAAACCATCCCAAAATTTTTCTTTTTGCTCTTCCAATTCACAAAACCATCTCCAAAAGCTTCAAGCAAGTAAGTACTCTCTTATTCTTCATTTATTTCTCGTAAGTACTACGTTGCTAGGTCTATTATAAATTGCTACATCATATAAGATTGATTGGTGATGTTCATGTGTTTTGATCGTTGATACAAAATCATGTGAGTAAACATATACGTAGGAAAATCTTGACTTGTTTCCGACTTGAACTTGGTTTTAATAGCATTGTTATACGATTTTCAAAATTGCTATGGTGATGAACATTGACTATCATGTTATGATCTTGTTACTTGGATACTTACATGCTAGACTATCCCGTTCATCGGGATAAGCCTTATAGTTGCCTACCGACTTAGGAGGTTGCGATTATTGAAAACATCCATACCATGTTACAACCCCTATGTAGTAGTGTTGTTATATCTAACATGAAAGTAGTGCAATGACTGTAAGTAGTAATACATTACTGATTTTCTTGTCGGAATATAATCCTTAAACGTATGTCGACGAAATCTGAGTAATCGACCACTTTCACTTCACTGATTTGTGTCAACAAAACTAAGTGTGGGGTGGTACCCCTACTGCTTGTTTATAGATTGTATCAACTGAGATTGTGCTGCCATTAACACTATTTCTAGTCTCAGGTACAATGGCACCTAAAGCGAGGCAAGGTAAGGAGAAGGCTACCACTTCCCAAAAGGGCAAGAAGAGAGGTAGAAAGGACCAAGGAGAATCATCCCCAACACAACTACCCCGCAGAATGTTTGGAATAAAATGGGTTCTTAAGGAGGAAGCCAAAGAATGGTACAGGAACAACAAAGAAAGAAGATATGTTCACGTCGACCTGATCAACAAGGACACCTTAGCGAAGAAGGAGCCGCGTATGTTGGCAAAAATCATGGCATTGAAGCTGGATTTCATCTTCCGCGATATGGGAGAATGTAATCTTGATTTGACAAGAGAGTTTTATGCCAACTGGTCGCCGAAAACAACAGGCAACGAAGTCAAAATTCGGGGCCAAGTGTTACAGCTCAACGCGGACTGGATTAACTCTTTTCTTGGCTTACCTTCGGTCGACCCAGCACCATTCAAAGAGCTGTACAGCAGGCCTCCTTATAGAGAAATTAGACACACACTTTGTGGAAGTAGATCGATGGCAAGGTGGGGCAAACATAAAGACACAGGGCGACACAACACCTTCCCCTATGCTTCACTGAATAGGGAAGCAAGAATCTGGATGCGTATTGTCAACTCATGCCTTATTCCTGGGACTCAATACACCAAGATATCAAGAGATAGAGTGTGTTTGGTCTATGCTTTGATGACGAATGTCCCTATCAACTTTGGGGCAATCATTCGCTCTACCATGAGGAAGGCCAGACTCCACAAAAGGTCCCACTTCACGTTTGGAAATCTGTTGACAGCAATCTTACGGAAGGAGGATATCGAAGAGGAACCAGCTGATCATAAACTCCCACACAATCCGAAGAAGGTTGACCTCACAAAGGTCAAAGATGCTGAATCAACACATGGAATCAACCTTACTACGGCAGAGAGACATGCTCGGGATGAGAGTTTCTCCCGCCATATGTACGGCATGATGAGGTTTACAATGATGAGCGGAGGTCGTGTTCCCACTGCTGCAGAGCTCCAACAGCTAGACCATGACTATCCAATGAATATTCATACACGGGAGATGTGTGGAGTAGGTACATACTTTGAGGAACCTTTCGATGACGACGTGCCGGCCGATGATGATCGACGAATGCCAGACTCTGACGAGGAGGAAAACTCTGACGACGACTCTTATGATGATTCCGATGAAGGGGGTATGACCCCCGACATTGAGGAAGAGTCCGACTAACCAGGTTCCTCGTATTTATTTTCCACTGAGGGCAGTGTCCCGTTTAAGTGTGGGGTGGTGGTATCGTATGCTATACTTCTCTATCGCATCTATATTTGTTTATTTTGTTGTTTTTTTTTGTTGTTTTTTTTCGTGTTTCAGTTTTTTTGTTTTTGTTGTTTTTTCTAGCTTCGCATGAAATTATTTTGATAGGCAGCATGAGATTATAACAAGAGTATGTGCTACAATTGTGACTATTGAGACGTTTAGGCTCTAGTTGTGACTCATTATGTGATATTGTGTGGTTCAATTCCTTCACTTGTTGGGTCGAGAGTCTATATTACTTCCAAGCAAGTCGACCATGTGCCTTGTGTGTGTGAGATAATCGTATATTCTATGTGTGTGGCTGATGCTAGAACTTGCCTGGTATGTATGCAAAGCGAAAATAAGGAGTGTAAGTTTAGGATATGATTTAGGCATTTCTTTGGCAACCTATATTTGTTTACCTTCAGTTTTACCTACCCATGGACATCATCCTAGTTAAACCCTTTTGAGCCTTTAGCCTATTTTCTTTGACAACCTTGTATGTAAGCCTAATCCATTTTTTTTCAAGACCGTAATTTGATCCAAACTCCTAAGTGCTTTAAAGTGAAAAAGTCATGTGACAACATAAGAGGAAATTGGGTGAGTATGATGCTATAAATTGTAATGGTGCTTGAATGTGTTATGAAAAAGAAAGTGCTATCATAAGAGGTATGTTGTGAAAAGAAAAAGGAAAAGAAAGCTGAAAAGCGAGTTGTGCTTAAAATTGAAAAACAAAAGAGGAGAACAAGGGTGGTAGAATAAAAGAAAGAAAGGTTGAAAAAAAAAAGTGTCAATGATACAAAGTGATGTATTAAAGCGCTTAGGAACTTAGTCACTATTCCTGGCCAAAATAGTCCTACCCGTCCCTTAGCCTACATTACAACCATCAAAAGACCTACTTGATCCTAAGCTTAGCATTCTGACATTTAGTAGAGTATTACATTAAGGGCAAGCCTATGGTCATCAGTTGCTACATATGAATTCTTTGTGAGAGTGAGAGCAAGGATATTTTGATACCCATGTTTGAAAAATATGCTATACTTGTGAGTGATTATGGGTAATATATTGTGAGACACACATGGTTGATGAGTTTTGGGTAGTTGTGTATGATTCTTTGTGCCTTAACTTTTGAATATGAGTTGACCACCATCACGAGTCTATGCTAGAAGTTAAACTGTTTCTATTAATGATCGAAAAACTACTCTTTGTTGATAATTGTTGTGCTTGTCTTGACGAATATTTTGTGTTGCTGCTGTGAAACCCTAAGTCGATGTTTAGAGGGACATGATATTTTGTTCGAGGACGAACAAAGCTTTAAGTTTGGGGTGTTGATGATAGGCGAATTTACACGCCTATATCAATATATTTTGCCCATATTTTAGCCTAGTTTTGAGAACAAAGTATATATTTCATGCACTTTTAGTCCTTTTTCCTGTAAATGAGCTAACGAACATGATTAGTAAAGTTTCAGGTATAAATGATGCAGAATTCAGCATTTTATGACTTACTTGACACAAAAGAAAGCTCACGAAGGAAGGGAAGGGAGTTTACACGCCTAAGGACCAAAACTGCTGCATGGAAAATCTGTCCCGGGCTAAAACAGCATTTCTGAAGACTTTGGGGATTTGCAGTAACTTAGTTGGATTTGGACAATGATACATTAACCTAGTACAATTGGGTTATGTATTTCATTAGTTTATTTGGATTATGATAATGTTACATTAACCTAGTATAATTGGGTTAAGTATTACATTAGCCTAGTAGAATTTGGTTAGATATTTTATTTATCTAGTAGGATTAGGATATGGGTATTATAAATACCCTATCATGCTAGAGATTTGCAAGGAATTTGGGGGGGGGAGACCACAATACTTTCTTCCATCCCTCTCATCTTCCACTACAAACAATTCTACAACTCTTCTAATCTTTCCATTAATTCTATTTTTCTTCTTCTACTCTTCTATTCTTAAATTCCACAACAAGAGAATCGTTACTTTGCCTAGGAATTCACGCCTCACGCCTACCACCTAAGCTACATGAAATTACTCAATCTTGTGGTATAACAACAATGTCAATCATGATCTCCTTCGCATTCATGGGTAACTAAACTTCTCTGTTGGGGTTATGGAAGCCGTATGAGATACTATCTATTGCTGTGAGTTTGTGAGTTCGCGACACGTATACTGCTTATATCATTATTCTCTTCATCTTAGTCTACATTCTTTGTGGTTGCAAACGCAAGAATACGCCAGTATAACATTTAACTTGTTCGAAAGAAAGGTTATCTGTCTGAAAAAGAGATAAGGTCAAGGTAGTAGGGTCACCCCCTAAAATTCCCTACTAAAAAGCTAGTGTCGTAACTGGACTAACCTCTTGGAGAATTTGTACCGTTATACACGCTTTAAGCTCGAAAGAGTTAAAGTGAAATAATCCTCGAATAGGTCGAAAGACGCCTGGATTTACCATCGAATACAATTCTCTATACGCAGTTGCATGTCAGAATTCTACACACTCATAGCCAATAGAGACGTATACCTCAGAAGGTGGACATAACCCCAACGTCTTAATTCTCATTGTTTACAACTTACGTAACAATCTTTCTCTTTTACTTTGCTATTTTCAGCTTTTATTTAATTATTTTGGTGACACATTACAAATCCCCCCTTTTTACGAGACTTGCACCAACAGTTTAGTAATTTTGCTTACTTGTTGGCCAAGCTATTCCCTGTGGGATCGACACCCAACCCTGTTGGGTTCTATATTTGCTAACGACCGCTTTACACTCCTACGAGAGCTGTAGATTGAGCGTTATCACATATCATATTCATATTAAACAGTAACAAACATATCATATATCTTCATATGTATTTGAATACAAAGGTGACTCATATAAAATAAGAATATACATATGGATCAGGTATGTATTTTGTAAATATATATTCAGAGTTATATGTATTTTATACGGTGTTGGATTTGTCTTTGAACTGTACATACTATGTCATTTTAGAGTGTAACATATGTATTAATTTATTTTCTTTTACTGTTTAAGATATGTATCATGTATTTTTTTATTACCGATATGTATATGTATATAATTGTTATAAAAATTTTGTGTCTTATATGTTTATATATACATATGACTCATATATGTATTTCTGTAAATACATATGCAGATATATATATATATATATATATATATACATATATTTTTTTACCGTAAATATATATGCAGATCTGTATGTCTATTTATTTTATATATTTTTTTTAATATGTATATATGATATAGATATTCGTCTTTTAAAAATAAAAGATAGAGATAGAAGAGTAAAAAAAGATAGAAAAAAACAAAAATAAAAAATAAATATTCAAAAAAAAGAGAAGTGAAAAAAAAAAAGAGAAATAGAAACTAGAAATAGAAGTGTAAAAATAAAAGCGAAAAAAAAAATTAAAAAGAAGAAGAAGAAAACGAAAAAAAAAATATGAGAAAAGGGAAAAAAAACAAAAAAAAAAATGAGAAAAGGAAAAAAAAATGAAAAAAGAAAATGAAAAAAAAAAAGAGAAGTAGAAGAGAGAAAATAAAGTGGAAAGAAAAAATTGAAAAAGAAAAAGAAATTAAAATTTAAGAAAAGAAGAAGATAAAACTGAAAAAACTAACAAGAAAAAATAGTTAGAAATATAAGAGAATGATATTTTGAAATTTTGAAGATCATGGAAATAACAATCTTCATATTTGAGTTTGATTTGAAAAAGGAATCTACAAATTTAAATAAGAGTAATTTATGAAAATTTAATTAGATGAGATAATTATTCCTTATTTAACTCAACTAATTTGAGTAAAACAAGGGCAGTAAATCTTACTGTATTTGTATTTGTATAATAATAGTTTACTTAAATACAAAATATAATTTGCTATTTTTCATAATTATGAAACTATTGCTATAAAAATTACAATTGAGACTCTATAGTTGCTATTTCTGAAATTTTTTCAAATTTTTATTACATAATTTTTAACTTTATCTTAAAATTGTCATTTGACTTATTCTTGTGATGCCACTTGGCTTCTTGTCTTACTTTTAGTTTTGCTTTTATATATATACTAGTATAGGTACCTGTATGATGCACGGAATATTTATTTTTAAAATTTATTCATTAAATTATTAACTTATTCACATAAAATTGGTCAATTTTATTGCATAGCTTTAACATATTTCAAAGTCAATAAAATATTAAAAATAATTATATATAATAATATTACAACTGATACTTAATAAATAATCTCAATTACAATTATTTTAAATATTTTGATATAAAAGATCAGTTTCTTTAAAAAAATTCAACCCCCCGCCTACCTTACCACCTATCCCACCCTCTACTTCGCCCAAGCCACCACAATCCCCTATGCTCTCCCTCGACTATCACAACATGTGTCACTTTATTTTTACCTATTTTTTAAATTTTGTCTAGATATATATAGATGCATTTAAAAAATATCTTTTATTGTACTGCTAAAATATCAAGTATCTATTTATTTTAGCATATATGTTATTACTAATGAAAATAATAACATCAAATAAAGTTATCTATTTTTGAAGCTCGGAATCAATTAATAGCTACTCAATAGTCTTTTAGTTCTTTGTTTTCTTCCATTATACTAAAGAACTAATAGAAAAAGAATGTTATTATAAGATTCAAAAAAAATTCAAATCAATAAGTTTTTTTAAAAATTCGCAAGTAAATTTTTTTAAAAAATCAATTGAAATGGCCAAATGCCTGCAATTTAATTTTATAATCTATAATCTATCAATAATCTATATCTATAATCTATAATCTATATCGATAATCTATATCTATATCTATAATATATTAAAAGTGTGAAGGGCCTTAGAAATATTGTTTAAACTTTTTGTCCTTCATTAAAAACTTTTGTTTGCACAAAATCGTCTTTTTATTATTTTTAATAAATAAATAATAAATTTAAAATATAAAATATACCTAAAATATAGGGTAAGAGAGAAATATATAGAAAATTAATATTATTAAGCTTCCTTATGTGAAAAAGGAATTCTAATATGATAAGACTTTTTATTAAATTAGAAGTAAGAAAATATATATGGTAAAAATTAACAAAAATCGTGTAAATAAAAAGGGACTCCTACAAAGGATTTCACTAATTTTGCCTGAAATATTAACTTCTATAAAAAATACATAAAATATATGGTAAAAGAGAAATATATAGAAATTAATATTATTTGGCTTCCTTTTTTATATGTAAAAGGAGTCCTAAAATATATCGCTAAAATATATCGTAAGAGTTTTTATTAAATTAAGAGTAAGAAAATATATATGGTAAAAAATAACAAAAATCGTGTAAAGAAAAAAGGACTCCTACAAAGGATTTCACAAATTTTGCCTGAAAATATTGGCTTCTATAAAAATATACTTGTGTTTTAGATTTTCTCATCGTTTTTCTCTCAACAACTTTTTGATCAATTTTTTTTCCTTGCAGATGCCAAGTTTCAAATTGATCTAACTGATAATGTGGGTGAAAACTACTACAATTTTCGATCTTCATATCTAAACGATGCTATCAATCTCAGCTGAAAATTTTATGAAACAACTTGTGTCAAGGTATTTTAATACCCCGAAAAATTTTCTTCGTAAAAATTTCGTGAGAAACGTATCGAGTTCTACGCTTTAGAGCGATCCATAAATTTTCTGTGAAGTATTTCTAAGACGTTGACCTACCATTACGTAGAGTGTCGAATAAGCTTTCCAACGATATGTAGATCATCGAAAATGGACACTCGAGCGATGAGTTACGATCATTCCGATCGAACTACGATCATTCCGATCAAACTACGACCATTCCGATCGAACTATGAACAGTAAAATGTGCAGGAAATTAAAATTTCTGCAGCCAGGTGAATTTCAGGGTCAACTTCAAACGATCATAACTCCTTGTACATAATGATCTGGGTGATCTAATATATATCAACGGAAAGCTCTGTGAGTCCTCTTTCTAATGAAATTGGTTTCATCCAATTTGACTATCAGAGAAAAAAAGTTATGGTCAATCTAGTTCAGCCTATCAAAAGCAAATTTTTGGGTCAACGTCAAACGACCATAACTTCTTGTACATAATGATCTGGGTGAGCTACTATATATCAACAGAAATCTCTAAGAGTCCTCTTTCTAATGAAATTAGTTTCATCCAATTTGACTGTCGGAGTAAAACGTTATAGTCGATCTACTTCAGCGTATCAAAACAGTCCACCAAAGGACAGATTTGACATTATTTGAATTTTAAGGGTATTTTGGTCATTTCACATTCCCCTTCTTGGACGAAAATTCTTGCATATAATCCATATTTGGACCATGAAATTTATATTTTCATCAAGTTTTGGAGGAGAGGAAAACCCTAGGTCAAATTTTAGCTCCAAAAATCTTTAAATTGAACCGTAGAAATTTCAAATTGATTTGGGATTCGAGTTGATCATGTTAAGGGCTTCGAGAAGCACCCTTCATTTTCGTGAATAAAGTTTCGGAGTCGGAATTTCATATTCATCTTCCATCTTAAGGTATGTGGGGTTTTGAACAAGAGCAATCTTCCGTTCTTGTGCCCAAAGCTTTAATTTTATTATGGTTTTACATGATTTTGCAAGTGAGATTATGTCTAAATAATTCGATTATGAGATTATGATGATTGAATGAATAAACTTTGATTTATATGATTATCTCAATATTTTCATGATATGATTTAATAATTATCATTGCGAATTACACACTTTTACCACGAGGTGGTAGTTTGAATGATTTTGGGACGTATGTCGAGATGGTATTTTGGAATAATATTTTGAGATATGTGTCAAGCTTTATGCTTCACAATGACGATTTGAATTATTGAATATATATTTGAGACATGAGATGTCTTGATATCTATAATTGTAAATTTCATATTTTTATTTTGAACGATTTCGAGATATATGTTGAAATAGTATTTTAGAATGATTTTGAGATTTATGATACGCTTAAAGCTTCTTTATGACGAAATTGAATCATTGAGCATATTGAGATATAACATTTGAGATGTTACCATGAGTCTTGATATTTTCTCAAAAATATTGATGTTGTCATGACTTGATAAATTGTTACATTTTGACATTTAAAAAGGTTGAGTTCTATTATTGAAATTTCATGATATTCGAAAATGGGTATCCACTCAAATTACTTTATGAAGGATTTATAAGACTTTGAATTTTTCCAATATGGATATACATGATTACTTCATTACTCTACTTCTTAAATTGAGAATTTATGCTATGAATTGCATACTACTACAATGAATTGATATTTCTAAAGGCTTTCGAGAGTAAGGTCGTGATTTGAGTTGTACTACAGGATATGTATTCCTGTTATGAATTGAAGGTCTCAAGTGCTTTTCAAAAGCTGTTGTCGTGATTTAATTATCGAATTGAAAGAATAATCATTTGAGTACATTGACCTTGAACTCGCAGAGTCGAGATGATTTTGATTATGAGAAAGATTGATTTTGATATAGATGTTGAGATGAATTTGGGTATTTTTTTTCGAATAATTTTGATGAGTTGAATTGTTGAAAATATTACGTATTGAGTCTTCATATCCTTGTTCAAATGTCGAGTCGGTTATGGTTCAATGCATTGATACCTTGTTGATGTTGAAAAAGATTGAAATGTTTTAAGTCGAAGTTGGGGTTAGGAATCCACAAATTGTTGATGAATTATAAATTGAGATATTTGATTTGGTCTTTATGATAGACCTTTGTGATGATGATGGTGGATTTTCTAATGCGTTCTGAGCTTGTCGGAGAGTAGTACTTAGCACCGAGAGGGAAATTTGGTATTTCCCCAAACCTATGTTCCACCGTAGGGTTGTTTGATGATGATATTATTGGCCAGAGAGCCCGATTGTGATTATTGCAGTTTTAAGGTCGTACTCCCTCGCAAAGAGTATGACGCTCCCGCCAACGGGGGTTTCAAACGTTGGTATTCCACGTAGCTCACGTGGGGTTGTCGGTTATAGGAAACTCCCCTATCCATAAAAGTCATGTTTCTTGAATTACCGAGTCGGTCAAAGAGTTAAGATGTTATGATGAATTATGATTACCTATGATGAATTTTGACGATATGATAATTTATGATGATTTATGATGATTTATCATAATTTATGATTTTTGATGATTTACATGGATTATGAGATTTTACCATTTGAACTATTTATTATGAAAGTATGAAGAGTATGATTTGATATAACTCAAGCCAAGTGAGTCATCATTGTATGTATGCATGTTTTCATGAAATTGATGATGTTATTTAAAGTGTTGCATGCACCCCCACATACTCAGTACATTCTCTTTGTGCTGACCCCTATTTACTATTCTATTCAGTTGCAGCTTTCGGTCAGCAGGTAAAGAGTCCTCACAGTTCAGGAACTTGGGTCAGTTATTTCAGTTTGGAGCATTGTATCTTCTTTCGTCGGTCGTATTGAGTGTGGTAGTTAGGAGTCATGACCCGACTATGTACAGACAATACTAGTAGAGGCTTCATAGACAGTAATAGTGGTTGATGTATTCAGTCTCCTTCTTGTATATGTCTATGTGTTAGTAGAATTGTCATCTTGTAATTCCAATATTGTACTGAACAGATTCTGTACTGAGATATTTTCAGCTTCATTCTCTCAGAATTATGTTTTAATCAGTTGTTTTTTAGTTATACCGATGAAAAGGGTTAGCTTGGGGTCACTTGTGACCCTAAGCACCGTGTTGCATCTCAGAACTCGATTTTCGGGGCATTACAAACTTGGTATCAGAGCACAGAGTTCAAGTGTCCTAGGATGTCTATGAAGCCGTATCTAGTAGAGTCTTGCGGAATGGTACGGAGACGTCTGTACTTTTCTTCGAGAGACAATAAGGCATTTAGGAAAGGTTGCTGTTCTTTCAAGTCTTGAATCGTGGAATAAGTTTAAACCATATAAGATACCAAATTTCTTTTCAAGATCTATAAGTGATAGTTTGTACTTTTCTATCTATGTGTTATTCTTGAGATAGTATGAGCAGTAAGTCCCGGTTCTTTTCCTGATAATGTTTTCAGACTGATTAGCAAAATATTCCAGAAGTCTCATAAAAGTGGCTTCAGAAGAGCCTCCCAGTGTGTTATAAGTTCCTGAAGTTTCATGTTATGTCCTCTTCTTTATGACTTGTTCAGCTAAGACTGAGTGGATGTGTACTCCTTGATCATCGAATATGGTATGCCAAGTTCCTATCTCCCGTAATCTTTCTATCATCATGCTGTTGAAAAAAAAAATGAAAGTCTAGTGAAGCCGTGTGGGGCTCTTTCGATTCACTAGCACAGCTGTTTTGTTATTCACCTCAAACTTTTTTTTCAAAACTCATATTCAAAGCCTAGTGGAGCTGTGCGTGGCCTATTTCGATCCACTAGCAACTTGTAGTTCATCTTGTTCCTTGTGCTAGCTGAAAATGTGGGATTTGGAGGTGTAGTAGTAAGAAGGATGGTAAGTGTGATTTGTTGAGCATAAGTATAGTGGAATCTATTTTTGCATACATTTGGGGTTAATAGGGAGTGATATATCCTTGTGTATCAATTTTGTGATGTAGTTTGTTCGAGGTATGAAATGGGTGTTGACGGTATCTGTATGCCAGAGAGTATAGGTTAGTAATGGAAGTACTCGGTGGGTGAGTGTTGTTAAATTATGTCATTGCCGGGTTGCAAGAGGAAGTTAAGTTAAGACGTAGAGAGCTATGAACTAAGTTAAGTTGTGTATGAAGGATAGATAGTAGTGACGGGTGAAAGAAGGATATGTTAATGGACCGTGAATAAGATAAGCTATATGATTATGACCAATTATTATTGTTATGAAGTTTAAATGGGCTAGCATTTGTTGAGGATTGTTTTATAGTTTCTAAGTGGAAATTTCGTGCGAAAAGTTTTAAGTTATATTGTGTGCTAAAAGTTAAGTTTGAATGATTGGTGATCGTGAAGGTGACTGTGATGATTTCTTGATTAATGGTATTAGTTGTTAGGAAGTGATCTAGTAGGCTTGAATAGTGGATATAAAAGCCTAAGTTTGGTTGATTCGTGATTAAGTTTGATGTTGTGTTTATGATGAGAAAGTTCACCCAAGATATTATGGGACTGCTTTAATTTCGAGGATTAGTGTATGACTGTAATGGTTGAGCTTCTTAGATGTGATTTTGATTCTTATGGTTTAGAAATATAAGCTTACAAGCGTGATTTTAATAAGCGATGACAGAGGTAGTGTGGTCCGTTAAGGATGAGAAAAATTTGAGTTGAGCGTTAGACTCTAAGATTGAAATTCCAAAGTTGAGCTGAAAGCGTTGAAGCTCTAGATGGTGTATACTCCGACTATCAGGTTGCTTATGCGGATTTGAGATTAGAAAGTATGCAAGTGTTAGGTGTTGATTATTGGGGTTATAGAAGGATAGGTGGTAATTCGAGAAGTTGTGTGAGGATGTGGTTATATGCTTTTTGAGGTAGTCATTTGGGTGAAGTTTTATGGTTTGTGTGTGTGATTATGTATCGGACTCTCGAGTGAAGTGACTTTAGTTTAGATTAAAATGTATAGTATGTTACTGACCCAGAGCGATGGCTTAAGTCTAAGGGGGAGATGATAGATCAAGTAACCGAGTTAAGTGTTCGGATTCCAATAGTGGTAAGAAAGGGTTTTGCTCGACCCATTCCTATTTCAGTTCTTTCAGTTATTCCAGGGCCTACTCCCACTTTACACTTCAGTTCCATGATCATAATTTGAGTTCGTACATGTCATAAAGGACCATGTTCTCTCTCAGTTCCCAATATGTGGGGTTTCGGATTATTTTTTTTAGCGGTGGAATTATATTCCATAAGTTATGAATTCCAAATCTTAAGTTATGTGGCTAGTAATCGAGGTACTCTAGCCTTACCCTATGCTCTATTCGAGAAATAAAACATTTCTATTAATGAACAATGAAAGTTTGGATTCATATCGTGCATATTCCTAAATCAAATTTCTTTGCCGAGTTCATGATGTTAAATCTTCTATTCCTTACGCCTTGGTGAACGTCAAGTTATTCAGGGTATCTAGTCATATTTTAGACCAGCATGTTCTAGCCCTTTGATAACTTCTTTCGTAGGGTGAGAGAGTGATGATGAATGGTTGGTTATATGGAAAAATACGTATTTGTTGTGGATAAGGGTGTTGGTGAATAGTTATCTAGATAGAAGAGAGAAAATGTTTCCTTATCTTGGTTAGAAAGGTGTATGCTTATTTTGAGCTAAGTGGTAATGTGAAGTAAGATTAAGATTAAGCTTTCATGTATATTGTGGTTAGTTGAAGTTTTAAGTGGTTATCTTGAGGGAGTGTGGTGTACATGTTTCAGATTCTTGAAGCTAGTTATGCTTCAATTCGTAAACTTCTACTAAACGATCTTTGTTTTCCAAGTATTCCAGCTCAGTCAATCAGAATCGTATAGTATACCTTCTCATTTATCATTTCATCATGTTATCCAAGGATTTTAGGAATGAAATCATTTCTATATGGAGCATCTCAGTAGTTACGAGTATACCTCTGTTCGTGCATCATGCATATGAGCTAATTCATAGGTGCCCCGTGCACAGTCTTAGTGACCCTGTGAAATAAGTGTTGTAGAGGAACATAGAGTCCCAAGGGGGAGATACCCCGTGACTTCTTAAAACTTCCGTGTTTTAAACACATCTAGTTCATGCTTAAGTTCTCATTACGAGCCTTGAATTGGCTATTGTTGCATACGCATTCATACATTCCAGAGTCAGTTCAGCTAGATATTTATGCGTCAGATATGCATGGTCAGTATGAGGACTAGGAAACTGTAATTCCAATCGTGCCGATATGTCTCAGATGTTCGCGTCCCTTAAGAAGGTCAGTTGATCAGTGCTTTTATCCTATCAAGCGACATTTGAGGACGAATGTTTACAACGGGGAAATAATGTAATACCCTGAAAAATTTTCTTCGTAAAGATTTCGTGAGAAACGTATCGAGTTCTATGCTTTAGAGTGATCCATAAATTTTCTGTGTAGTATTTCTAAGAAGTTGACCTACCATTGCGTAGAGTATCGAATAAGATTTTCAAAAATATGTATATCATCTAAAACGGACACTCAAGCGATGAGTTACGATCATTCCGATCGAACTACGACCATTCCGATCAAACTGTGAACAGTAAAACGTGCAGGAAATTAAAATTTCTGCAGCCAGGCGAATTTCAGGGTCAACTTCAAACGATCATAACTCCTTGTACATAATAATATGGGTGATCTAATATATATCAACGGAAATCTCTGTGAGTCCTCTTTCTAATGAAATTAGTTTCATCCAATTTGACTATCGGAGAAAAAAGTTATGGTCAATCTAGTTCAGCCTATCAAAAGCAAATTTTTGGGTCAACTTCAAACGACCATAACTCCTTGTACATAATGATCTGGGTGAGCTACTATATATCAACGGAAATCTCTAAGAGTCCTCTTTCTAATGAAATTAGTTTCATCCGATTTGGCTATTGGAGTAAAATATTATAGTCGATCTACTTCAGTGTATCAAAACAGTCCACCAAAGGATAGATTAGACATTATTTGAATTTTAAGGGTATTTTGGTCATTTCACATTCCCCTTCTTGGACGAAAATTCTTGCATATAATCCATATTTGGACCATGAAATTTATATTTTCATCAAGTTTTGGAGGAGAGGAAAACCCTAGGTCAAATTTTAGCTCCAAAAATCTTTAAATTGAACCGTAGAAATTTCAAATTGATTTGGGATTCGAGTTGATCATGTTAAGGGTTCGAGAAGCACCCTTCATTTTCGTGAATAAAGTTCCAGAGTCGGAATTTCATATTCATCTTCCATCTTAAGGTATGTGGGGTTTTGAACAAGAGCAATCTTCCGTTCTTGTGCCCAAAGCTTTAATTTTATTATGGTTTTACATGATTTTGCAAGTGATTTTATGTCTAAATAATTCGATTATGAGATTATGATGATTGAATAAATAAACTTTGATTTATATGATTATCTCAATGTTTTCATGATATGATTTAATAATTATCATTGCGAATTACACACTTTTACCACGAGGTGGTATTTTGAATGATTTTGGGACGTATGTCGAGATGGTATTTTGGAATAATATTTTGAGATATGTGTCAAGCTTTATTCTTCCCAATGACGATTTAAATTATTGAATATATATATATATATATATATATGAGACATGAGATGTATTGATATCTATAATTGTAAATTTTATATTTTTATTTTGAACGATTTCGAGATATATGTTGAAATGGTATTTTGGAATGATTTTGAGATTTATGATAAGCTTAAAGCTTCTTTATGATGAAATTGAATCATTGAGCATATTGAGATATAACATTTGAGATGTTACCATGAGTCTTGATATTTTGTCAAAAATATTGATGTTGTCATGACTTGATAAATTGTTACATTTTGACATTTAAAAAGGTTGAGTTCTATTATTGAAATTTCATGATATTCGAAAATGGGTATACACTCAAATTACTTTATGAAGGATTTATAAGACTTTGAATTTTTCCAATATGGATATACATGATTACTTCATTACTCTACTTCTTAAATTGAGAATTTATGCTATGAATTGCATACTACTACAATGAATTGATATTTCTAAAGGCTTTCGAGATAAAAGTCGTGATTTGAGTTGTACTACGGGATATGTATTCTTATTATGAATTGAAGGTCTCAAGTGCTTTTCAAAAGTTGTTGTCATGATATAATTGTCGAATTGAAAGAATAATCATTTAAGTACATTGACCTTGAACTCGCAGAGTCGAGATGATTTTGACTATGAGAAAGATTGATTTTGATATAGATGTGGAGATGAATTTTGGTATTTATTTCCGGATGATTTTGATGAGTTGAATTATTAAAAATATTACGTATTGAGTCTTCATATCCTTATCCAAATGTCGAGTCGATTATGGTTCAATGCATTGATACTTTGTTGATGTTAAAAAAAATTGAAATATTTTAAGTCGAAGTTGGGGTTAGGAATCCACAAATTGTTGATGAATTATAAATTGAGATATTTGATTTGGTCTTTATGATAGACCCTTGTGATGATGATGGTGGATTTCCTAACGCGTTCTGAGCTTGTCGGGGAGTAGTACTTATCACCGAGAGGGAAATTTGATATTTTCCCAAACCTATGTGCCACCGTAGGGTTGTTTGATGATGATATTATTGGCCAGAGAGCCCGATTGTGATTATTGCAGTTTTAAGGTCGTACTCCCTCACAAAGAGTATGACGCTCCCGCCAACGGGGGTTTCAAACGTTGGTATTCCACGTAGCTCACGTGGGGTTGTCGGTTATAGGAAACTCCGCTATCCATAAAAGTCATGTTTCTTGAATTACCGAGTCACTCCGAGATTTGAGTCAAAGAGTTGAGATGTTATGATGAATTATGATTACCTATGATGAATTTTGACGATATGATAATTTATGATGATTTATGATGATTTATCATAATTTATGATTTTTGATGATTTACATGGATTATGAGATTTTACCATTTGAACTATTTATTATGAAAGTATGAAGAGTATGATTTGATATAACTCAAGCCAAGTGAGTCATCATTGTTTGTATGTATGTTTTCATGAAATTGATGATGTTATTTAAAGTGTTGCATGCACCCCCACATACTCAGTACATTCTCTTTGTGCTGACCCCCATTTACTATTCTATTCAGTTGCAGCTTCCGGTCAGCAGGTAAAGAGTCCTCACAGTTCAGGGACTTGGGTCGGTTATTTCAGTTTGGAGTATTGTATCTTCTTTCGTCGGTCGTATTGAGTGTGGTAGTTGGGAGTCATGACCCGACTATGTACAGACAATACTAGTAGAGGCTTCATAGACAGTAGCAGTGGTTCATGTATTCAGTCTCCTTCTTGTATATGTATATGTGTTAGTAGAATTGTCATCTTGTAATTCCAATATTGTACTGAACAGATTCTGTACTGAGACATTTTCATCTTCATTCTCTCAGAATTATGTTTTAATCAGTTGCTTTTTAGTTATACCGATGAAAAGGGTTAGCTTGGGGTCACTTGTGACCCTAAGCACCGTGTGGCGTCTTGGAACTCGATTTTCGGGGCGTTACAGGTATGTCCTTTTTCGTAATATTTTTTACTAATATAAATGTGAAATGAATTATACGGGTAGACATACGTGCGTTGCTTTGGATACTTCGGAATCCTTTGTTATCTTATGATTTTCGGGTGATATATTATACGACTATCAATTTTAAACTAATACACGACACAATATTGTTTTGCTTTGTCGTTTGTTTGTTTGTTATACTTTGATTAATGATGTAATTTCTGTAGATATTAATAATTATATGATGTTTTAATTTGTTGTCTTTTGTTACTTGATGTGTTCGGTGTGTTTTTATTAATCTTTGAAGACATTTCAAAGAATGAGTGCATGAGAAAAAAAATTCATTTCTTACCAATGATCTAGATGCCGCTCTGGATTGTTTAGATGTCTTGTGAATGTATCTTTGATTGTTCCTCTTACTTTTTGTCTACCAAACATCATAAAGGTACATTATACTTCCTTCGTTTCTTTGTGGTTGATCGCGTTTCATTTTTAAGAGTTAATTTGACTTATATAAGAAGTCGAGCAAACGAGCAAACTTATTTGAGGTTCATGTTGTTTTCGGGTACACAAAAATTTATATTTTGGCAAAACAACTTCAACACAAGTTCAAGAATAAATCAAGAACAGCTATGAAGTTTCTAACATCTTCAACACAAGATTAAACACGATCTTTCAAAGAAGTGTATTTTCAGTATTTTAAATAAAATTAGATGAAGCAGAAAAAGTCACGTCATCTGAATTCATAGAGTGTCCTTAAGGAAATAATTTTTCTCAAGTACCCGAGGTTGCGGAATTTTCCTCCCAGGATAAAATGGCTTAACAACCCGCCTGTAGTGGTACCTCAAATGATCAGATTCTCTTCAAACTCACTTAACAGTTAGATGATCACACAGAGTATTTTAGAAGATAAGAAATATTTTCAAGTGCAGAAAAATTCGTACAAAACTTGTGGAAAAATGCAGGTTTATATAGCCATTAAGTGCCCCTTCCAAAAGGTAGTAATGGTTCACCGAAAAGGTGTATCCTTTCTGAACAGTCATGTCTGTCCATTCAAAAAGTGTGTCTTTTCCGAACAACCACAACCATCCAAACAATCATATCTTTTCCCAAAATAGTGTGTCTTTTACTCGAAGAGTTGTGTTTCTTCCAAGCAACTTTTTATTTTCTATTCACACCAATTGAACCCAATAATCTCCCACATGAATGGGGAATGGATACTCTTTGAAAAACTTTACAGACAAGTATGTGATCATCAATCAAAGACTGATTGCATCTGGATAAGTGGATTTTCCTTTGAACTTTTCGTAGTGAACATGCATCGGATGCACTCGGGCAATCGATAGATTTGATATCTTTTAACCGTCGAGCTTTAATGTACACCTAGAAAACACATGTCACACAACCAGCCTTTACCATTTATAGTTCTTACGATTTTATTCGTTTCAGCCATGAACAGTCCTAGTCTTATGAGAGCTTAGAGAATAGGCCTTTACTAATATTCTCCTTGAAGTGGCTTCCACTTCTCCATCACATAGGTGATTTCTAAACGTTTAATCCTATAGATTAAACTATTTGGTCAAATTAGCCAAATTTAGATAATTATTAAAAGACTTTACTCCATAAGTCTTATCCGTGATTACTAAACTTTGTCTACATCATGAGAATGGGTTGGGTATATTGACAATATTGAACCTGTCAGACACAACTTTATTTGATCTCCTTGAACCTGGCTCTTGGGATCTCTAGTATGCTAAGTAGAGTTATCGTCATGCTGACTTGTCCTAGGCCGTAAACCCATTCCTTGGATGTCCTCTCAATTCCTTCTCTAGATAGGACTTTTGTAAGTGGAACTGACACATTATCCTTTGACTTCACATAGTCAACAGTGATAATTTTACTAGAGAGAATTTTTCTAACTATATTATGTCTTCGTCTTATGTGACAAGATTTATCGTTGTACATCATTCTCTCTTCCCTACCTATTGCAGCTTGACTATCACAGTGTATACATACTGGTGTTAATGGTTTGAGCCAATAAGGAATATCATTCAAGAAAATCTAGAGTCATTCTGTTTTTTCACCGACTTTATCTAATGCAATAAATTCTGATTCCATTATAGAGCAAGCAATACATGTCTGTTTGGATGATTTCTAAGAGACTTCTCCTCCACCTATAGTAAATACATATCCACTCGTGGATTTTACTTCATTCGATCCGGTGATCCAATTTGCATCACTATATCCTTCAAGTACCACGGGATATTTATTATAATGTAAAGCATAGTCTTGGGTGTATTTAAGATACCCTAAAACTCTTTTCAATGCCATCCAATGCATTTTATTGGGATTACTCGTGTACAGACTTAACTAACTAATAGCACATACTATGTCTGGTCGTGTACAGTTCATGCTATACATTAAACATCCTAACACTCTTGCGTATTTCAATTGTGAGTCACTTTTACCCTCATTCTTTTGAAGTGCGAAGCTCATGTCCAATGGAGTCTTGGCAATACCAAATTCCAAATACTTGAATTTGTCAAGTACCTTTTCGATGTAATGAGACTGTGACAATGCCAACTCTTATGGAGTTCTATGGATTCTTATTCCTAAGATCACATCCGCAACTCCAAGGTCTTTCATATCAAACTTGCTCCCGAGCATTCGTTTTGTAGCATTTATGTCAGAAATGTCTCTACTGATGATCAACATATCATCCACATATAGACAAACAATGACTGGTGATTTGAAGTGTCTTTAATATAAACACATTTATCACATTCATTTATCTTGAACCCGTTTGCCAACATGGTTTGGTCAAACTTCGCATGCCATTGTTTAAGTGCTTGTTTTAGTCCATATAGTGACTTAACAAGTTTACACACCTTATTTTCTTTTTTCGGAACCACAAAACCCTCAGTGTTCCATGTAAATTTCTTCCTTCAATTCTCTATTTAGGAATGCTGTTTTCACATCCATTTGATGGATTTCAAGACTATATACCGCTGCCAAGGCAATTAACATCTGAATTGACGTTATTCTCGTTACAGGCGAGTATGTATCAAAGTAATCAAGGCCTTCTTTCCGGTTGAAGCCTTTTACTACAAGTCTTGCCTTGTATTTGTCAATAGTACCATCCGCTTTTATTTTTCTTTTGAAGATCCATTTAGAACCTAAAGGTTTATTTTTTGGAGAAAGATCAACCAACTCCCACATATGATTGCTTAAGATTGAATCAATCTCACTATTGACTACCTCTTTTCAAAAGGATGAGTCTGAAGACGCCATCGCTTCTTTAAATATTTTAGGCTCATTTTCTAAGAGAAATGTTATAAAATTTGATCCAAACAAAGTTGGCGTTCTTTGACGTGTACTGCTTCTTGGATTCTCATCATTATGTACATCCTCACTTGGTTCATCTCGAGGTCGTTTAGACCCTCCACTAGACTATTCATGTCTAGTTTTATACGGATAAATATTTTCAAAGAATTCAGCATTGTCTGATTTAATTACCGTATTTTCATAGATTTTCGGATGTTCGAATTTATGAACTAAAAAACAACATGCTTTACTACTTTTAGCATATCCTATGAACATGCAGTCCACCGTCTTAGGTCCTATCTGTACCCTTTTAGGTATAGGAACTTGGACATTCACTAGACACCCCCACACTTTGAAATATTTCAAGTTGGGTTTCCTTCATTTCCATTTTTCATATGGAATTGATTGTGTCTTACTATGGGGCACTCTATTGAGTATTCGGTTAGCTGTAAGGATAGTTTTCCCCTATAAGTTTTGCAGTAAACCTGAACTTATAAGTAAGACATTCATCATTTCCTTCAAGGTTCGGTTTATTCTTTTTGTAATTTCATTAGATTGAGGTGAATACGGGGCCGTAGTTCGATGGAAAATTCCATTCTCTACACATATTTTCGCAAATGGAGATTCATATTCTCTGCCCCTATCACTTCTTATAGTTTTGATCTTCTTCTCTAACTGATTTTCAACTTCTGTTTTATATTACCTAAACATATCTATTGTTTCATCCTTACTGCTTAACAAATAAACACAACAATATCTAGTGCAATCGTCAATAAAAGTTATAAAATACTTTTTTCTACCACGAGATGGTGTTGACTTCATATCACAAAAAGTCAGTGTGTATTAAGTCTAAGGGATTGGAATTCCTTTCAACGGACTTATACGAATGCCTAACATACTTTGATTCCACACACGTTTGACATTTTGATTTATTGCACTCAAAGTTTGGCAAAACTTCTAAGTTAATCAGTTTTCGCAATGTTTTATAATTGACATGTCCTAATCGTTCATGACACAAATCATTTGACTCAAGCAAGTAAGAAGAAACTGAACTCTTATTGATTTCAACATTCATTACATTCATTTTGAATAGGCCCTCAGTGAGGTAGCCTTTTCCTATGTACATTTCTCCTTTACTAAGTATAATTTTTTGAAAATAAATACACATTTTAATCCATTTTTGTCAAGAAGTGATACAAAAATCAAGTTCTTCCGTAACTCTAGTACATACAGGACATTGTCCAAAGTCAACACTTTTCCTGATGCCATTTTTAGGAAGACTTTTCCTGTTCCTTCAACTTTTGCAGTTGCGGAGTTGGCCATATATATCTTCTATTCACCTTAAGCCAGAGAAAAAATATAAAACAACTACTTATTTGCAAAAACGTGGCGGGTTGCACCGAAATCCATCCACCATTCTCGAGGATTTCCCACCAAGTTGCATTCAGAAAGCATGGCACACAGATCATTTGTTTCTTTCTTGGATTCATCCATATTTGCTTGGTCCTTCTTTTTACCTTTCTTTGGGGCACGACAATCCGTTGACTTGTGACCAATCTTTCCACATTTAAAGCATTTTCCCTTGAATTTCTTCTTAGGTTGATTGCTTTCATGTCCAGCTTTCTTTCATTTTTTGGAGTTGTTGTGGTCGTCTTCTACAATTCGTTTCTTTCTTGGATTCATCCATATTTGCTTGGTCCTTCTTTTTATCTTTCTTTGGGGCACGACAATCCGTTGACTTGTGACCAATCTTTCAACATTTAAAGCATTTTTTCTTGAATTTCTTCTTAGGTTGATTACTTTCATGTCCATCTTTCTTTTCTTTTTTGGAGTTGTTGTGGTCGTCTTCTACAATATTTGCTCCACTTATTGCAGAATTTTCTTTCGACCTTCTTTCCACGACTTTGTTGTCTTCTTCAATGGGCAGTCTTACTATAAGATCTTTGACTGTCATCTCCTTTCGCTTATGTTTTAAGTAGTTCTTGAAGTCCTTTCACATAGGTGGTAACTTCTCTATTATTGCCGCGACTTGAAACGCCTTGTTCACAATCACACCTACAATTAAGTTCATGTGAACATTAAGAACATTTTTTAATATGTTCAACAAAGGTATTCATCAAACTCATACCTTCCGCGAGGAGATTGTAGATGATAACTTACAGTTCCTGGACTTGAGATACAACAGACTTGCTGTCAATCATTTTAAACTCAAAAAATCTTGCAACGAAGAACTTTTTGGTTTCAGCATCCTCGGTATTGTATTTTCTTTCTAGCGCCTCCCACAACTCTTTTGTCGTCTTTATTCCACTATACATATTGCATAGTTCATCTTGGAGGCCATTTAGAATGTAATTCCTGCATAGGAAATCGGAGTGTTTTCACGCCTCCATAATGACAAATTTCTCCTGGTCCGAAGTTTCCTTAGGCACCTCTGGAGCTTCTTCAAATGTGAATCTTTGAAGACATAAAGTTGTAAGGTAGAAGAACATCTCCTACTGCCACCTTTTGAAATCACACCCGTGAATTTTTTGGATTTCTCCGCTGGTGCCATTACCTGCGAAGCACTCGTACGACTCGTTGTGGCAACACTAGTTGCTGCCATAGTCGTTGCGGTATCATTCACTTGACTGTCAGTAGTTATCTTCCTGTCACAACAAGAAAATAAATTTTAGTATATCAAAACACTACTTATAAAGTTGCAGCAACTTTAAACGCCCTTTGTTTCTAGTTTAACGATGAAGTTTTTATGACTTCCAATCGTCAACCGAATGACCTCTAACTTGTGATGAAGATTTATTTCTTCAAATCACTTGTTAAGTTCAAACGGAGTAGAAAGCTTAGAGCTTTAATCTACAGAAACCAAACAATACTGATTATAAAAAAAGAACTTTAGTGAAAAGAAAATTTCACCAAACAAGCCAAATTTTTTTTTCCAAATTACTTCCTTAAGATTGTTGTTTTCAAGTACACAAAAATCTGTATTTTCGCAAAACAACTTCAACACAAGTTCAAGAATAAATCACAAACACTTATGAAGTTTCCAACACCTTTAACACAAGATAAAAAAATGACCTTTCAAAGAAGTGTGTTTTCAATATTTTAAAGAAAATTAGATGAAGCAGAAAAAGTCAAGTCCTCCGAATTCACGGAGAGTCCTTAAGGAAATAATTCTCCTCAAGTATCCGAGGTTGCGGAATTTTACGCCCACGGTAAAATGGCTTAGCAATCCGACTGTAGTGGTACCTCAAATGATCGGATTCTCTTCGAACTCACTCAACAGTTAGATGATCACACAGAGTATTTTAGAAGACAAGAAATGTTTTCAAGTGCAGAAAAATTCGTACAAAACCTGTGAAAAAATGCAAGTTTATATAGTCATTAAGTGCCCCTTCCGAAAGGTGGCAATGATTCACCGAAAAGGTGACAATGGTTCACCGGAAAGGTGTATCCTTTCTGAACAGTCATGTCTGTCCATTCGACAGAGTGTGTCTTTTCCGAACAGCCACAACCATCCAAACAATCATACCTTTTTCCAAAATAGTGTATCTTTTACTCGATGCTCCCAAAATTTAATCAACCACAATCAATTTTGTTAGAAAGGATATATACACAAACGATAAAATTTACAACATATATTTAAAGTACAATTTATCTAATATAAAATTCAAGATATTTTTATTATTTTATCCACTACGCCACACAAGTTAATATTCATAAGAAATATTATATAGATTGTTTTAATTAATATCACTTATTATTATTATAATATTATTATTACTATTCAAACTACCGTTAGTATTATTATTATACTATTACTATTCAAACTACCGTTGTTACTATAGTAATAATAATGGAGTAGTAATTATTACTATTGTTGTTGTTAGTAATATGTTGTTGCTCCTACTACAAATACTAATTTTGTTATTAATTATTATTATTATTATTATTATTATTATTACCGCTACTGCGCTTTCTTTTAAAAATTAAAAGTACTACAACTTGTGTATTATTATTACTATTATTATTTATAATTATTATTATTTGTATTAAATTTATTTTATCTTATTTAATATTTGAATAGTTTTAAAACATTGAAAAGGATAAGTTTAGGAATAGTAAAACTTCATTTAGAAATCTTCAATATTAGGTTTCTAATTTTAAGTTTATGGTAAAAAAAAATTTAAAAAGCATAATATTTTTAAAATTAAATATCTCTAATCTTTTAAGTCAATTTTTTTACTACAATATTATTAACTCATTAATTTGTTAAAAGAGGATTAATTTGTTATTTTTTCTTATCCTCATTTTTTAAAAATATAATGTATATTTACCTACTATTTATATAATTTAAAATCAACGTGATAATTATTATTATTATTATTATTTCTATTGCTACTTCTACTTTAAATTCAGATTTTTAATCTTTATCTTGCAATTATAATACGATTTGATAATAACTGTTATCCACATTTTATGGCAGCAAAGCAAATTGTGCCATAAAGGAATAAACACAGTCAATTTTATTTTTTTGGTTATGATTTTATTTTTAGAATATATTGTAACTCCAATTCAAATTCAAAACAACGGATAGAATAAATAATATCTTATAGGATTGGTTAGACAACAATTTAGAACTCGGCCTCATTTGTTTGCACTTAATGAAGGTCTGAATCTGAATGGCTCAAACTTCAGACCATTAAGTGCATTTATTTTTTATTAAGGTTTTAACTCTTAATAGGTCAGAATAGGTCTTAATCATTCAAATCTAGAACCAAGTCTTAATAGGTCTGAAGGGATATTCTGGTGTTGGATAATATTCACCACTCTATTCGTATTCAACAGTCACCACCACTAACCACCTCTTCCACCGTCACCATTGTCAACCACCACCAACCACCTCCACCATCACAATAACCATCGACAAAAAATACCGCTACCAATCATAATTGTCAACCGCTACCACACCTACTACCTCTTTTATTCTAATTATATTCACCGCCACCAGTCGTCAACACCACCACAATGAGCAACCACTACCGACCAATCCCCACTACCGGTCAATCCCTTCTACCAACCAACTCATTTATCACAACTAGCACCATCACTAACTACCATTAATACATCACAACCTCTACACATTCTTTGGCCGCCGCCACCATTGTCACTAGTAACGCCACCTCTACCACCACTTCAACCAGTACCATCGCTACGATTTATCCCTACTAACAACCATCTCCACCATCACAACAAATAACATCTCCAACTAGCACCAACACATCATCAATCATCATGCATTCATGTTTCAGCCAATACAATCAACACCTTAAACTACTAACATCAAGCAACGTCACATCACAACAACCACTACCACTATCAATCACCACCATCATAACAGTCACTACAACACCAACCATCACAATTAATACCAACAGCATTATTAATCACTAACATCAATCATCATCACCGCAACCACCATTATAAGCCATCTCCACTATCACTAACAAACATAAATATTTTTTCTCAATCAAATACTAATAATTTTGTTGTATTAAATTACATACTTTTTAAAATATATAATTAATTTTTTATTTAAATTGTATTTTTTATTTTATAATGTATACAAATAAAATTTTTTTATACAGTCAGATGTTGAAAAACAAACGATCTTAATCATTCAGTTTTCAGATCTAGAGACAACATCTTAATCATTCAGATCTGCATTCAGATTCAGACGTCTGAATCTTAAAAAAAAAACAAATGGAGCAATGTGATAACTAACTAATAATTATATATATAAATTATTTTTAACTTAAAATTAATAATTTATCACTCTTAATTTTCTTTACTGTTTTAGAATTAACAATATTTTCTTAGTTTTCTTCTCCTTTCTTTCTACGTTTTATGCTCCTTTCTTTCTACGTTTTATGTTCCTTTCTTTTTTCTTTTATTTGTTTTCCTTTCTTTCTTTTATTTGTTTGTTACAAAAATCATTTTTGTTATAAAAATTAATTGATAAATTAAATATATAAAGAAATTGCAAGTAGACATATAGGTTCAATTCAAATTTTAATTTATATGTAAAATTTTAAAATAATTGCAAGTAAGGGTAGGATTTGGATATACATTATAAATATATATATATATATATATATATATATATATATATATATATATATATATATATTCTTTAGATATAATAATAATTATATATATAAATTATTTTTAATTTAAAATTAACAATTTATTACTCTTAATTTTCTTTACTGCGTTAGAATTAACAATTTGTTTTTAGTTTTTTTTTTCCTTTCTTTCTACGTTTTCTTTTCCTTTCTGTTTTCTTTTATTTGCTTTTCTTTCTTTCTTTTGTTTGTTTGTTAAAAAATTATCTTTTTATAAAAATTAATTGATAACTTAAATATACAAAGGAATTGCAAGTAGATATATAGGTTCAATTCAATTTTAATTTATAAGTAAAATTTTAAATTAATTGCAAGTAAGGGTAAAATTTGGATACACATCATAAATACATATTCTTTAGACATAATAATAATAATAATAATAATTATTATTATAATAATAATAATAATAATAATAATAATAATAATAATAAAAATAAAAATAATAATAATAAAAAATAATAATAATAATAATAATAATAATAATAATGCTACTGCGCTTTCTTTTAAAAATTAAAAGTACTACAACTTGTGTACTATTAGTACTTCTTTCTTTTATTTGTTTGTTGAAAATCATTTTTTTTATAAAAATTAACTGATAACTAAATATATAAAGAAATTGCAAGTAGATATATAGCTTCAATTCAAGTTTTAATTTATATGTAAATTTTAAAATAATTGCAAGTAAGGATAAGATTTGGATACACACCATAAATATATATTCTTTAGACATAATAATTGTTGGTGTAATATACCACAAATTACAATAATCATTACAGTTGAAAATAAAATGAACAGAAGTGAAGAAAATAAAATAATCTTCTTCTTGGCTGAGGCACGGATATCTCGCTTTCTTTAAGGAGATTCAAGTCCACTGTGGCATAATCTACACCGATCCAGCAGTATATCTTGTGACTTGTCCCCTCCAGAATACAACAACTCATCAACGATGTACAACTCAAACAACTCCTTTTTATAAAAATTAATTGATAACTTAAATATATAAAGAAATTGCAAGTAGATATTATCTTGCAATTATAATACGATTTAATAATAACTATTATCCATATTTTGTGGCAGCAAAGCAAATTGTGTCATAAAGGAATAAACACATTCAATTTTATTTTTTTTTGGTTATGATTTTATTTTTAGAAGATATTGTAACTCCAATTAAAATTCAAAACAACAAATAGAATAAATAATATCTTATAGGATTGGTTAGACAACAATTTAGAACTCTAAGTGTGATAACTAACTACTTCTAATATATAATTATATATATAAATTATTTTTAACTTAAAATTAATAATTTATTACTCTTAATTTTCTTTACTGTTTTAGAATTAACAATATTTTCTTAGTTTTCTTTTCCTTTCTTTCTACGTTTTCTTTTCCTTTCTTTTTTCTTTTATTTGTTTTCCTTTCTTTCTTTTATTTGTTTGTTACAAAAATCATTTCTGTTATAAAAATTAATTGATAAACTTAAATATATAAAGAAATTGCAATTAGATATATAGGCTCAATTCAAATTTTAATTTATATGTAAAATTTTAAAATAATTGTAAGTAAGGGTAAGATTTGGATACACATCATAAATATATATATATATTCTTTATACATAATAATAATTATATATATAAATTATTTTTAACTTAAAATTAACGATTCATTACTCTTAATTTTCCTTACTGCTTTAGAATTAAAGATTTTTTCTACGTTTTCTTTTCCTTTTTTTCCACGTTTTCTTTTCCTTTCTTTTTTCTTTTATTTGTTTTTTTTTGGTTTGTTTGTTTAATAATTATTTTTTTATAAAAAATAATTGATAACTTAAATATATAAAGGAATTGCAAGTAGATATATAGGTTCAATTAAAATTTTAATTTATATATAAAAATTTAAAATAATTGCAAGTAAGGGTAAAATTTGGATACACATCATAAATACATATAATAACAACAGCAGCAGCAACAACAGCAGCAACAACAACAACAACAACAACAACAACAACAATAACAACAACAACAACAACAACAACAACAATAATAATAATAGGATAATTTATTTTTAAGCTATTTCTTTTAAAGGAATTATGCATTTTCAAATTCAAATATTTCGAATCTATTAATTTGAAAATTCAAATAATTATGAGTTCCTATTTTTAAAATAATGAAAATCTTTTTTTAAAATGGATAATGTATTCAAATTCAAATAATTAATCTTTCAATTCAAAACTTTTATTATAATATTTTTTAACTTTGTCCTAAAAACTGTCACGTGGCTATTTTAATATGTTGTCACTTGACTTCTTGTCTTGTTTTAGTCTTACTTTTATATGTATATAGAGATAGATTTATTATTCAATAAATTTCTCAAAGCATTAAACATTACTTCCTTCATTCCATTTTAGTTGGACATAGTTCATTTTATATTGTGATTCAAAAATCATAAATTGAATGATGAAATTTACTATTTTACCCTTTACTCATATTAATGATATTCATTGGTCATAGGAATGTACATCGAAATTATAATCGTTCAAGTTTAACATATACAATTAATTGTAGGGATAAAATAAAAAAAATAATTAATTCTATTATGATTTAGTAAGTGATCAACAACCCCCTCCGTCTATCTTTACTTGTCTACTTTTTTATTTTGGGATGTCCAACAATACTTATCAAGTCTATAAATCAATGAATAATTTATCTATTTCTATTCATTTTATTCTAAGCATTAAATACGACTCATTATCTAATACATTTTCAAAGCATTAAATTTAAATATTCAAAGAGTAATATGATATATTACCCTTATCATTTATTATTTCTTAATTTTTGTGTCAGTAAAAAAGTAAACAAGTAAAGATAAACGGAGAAAGTAATATTGGACATTTATTTTTAGTAAGACGACGAACTAAAATAAGACGAAGGAGTATATTTAAAAGGTGATATAATGAATTTATTCTTACTATTTATTATTTCTGTTAAGTCAATAGTAAACAAGTGGAGAGAATAGGCAAGTACTTTCATAATAAAGTTTTGAGTAATTTCATTGCATGAGGAAGAGCTTCTAAAGTTATGTGAACTGGAGATTTATTTACTCAATATATATGTGTAACCTGAACATGTATTTATATACTCCCTCCGTCTCAGATTATTTGTCTCAAATTTCTTAATTGATTTCCATTTTACTTCTCTTTTTTTATTAATCAAGAAGAGACAATTTTTTTTCCATGTTTTACCCTTTGCATTAATTACTTTTTCTTTAAATTAAAATGTAAACACCATTTAATAGGGGTACAATGGTAGACTAGGCATGTTATTAATTTATTTTCTTAATCAATATATCATCTCAATTTGAGACGGGTAATTTGAAACGGATCATATCAATTTATGTGGTATAAATTTTTTTTAAAAAGTCAATAATTTTTTTTATATATTTTAAAATATTTTAAATTATTAGTTATTGATTTATAGTGTTTTTACATAATTTTCTGATACTATATGCTATTTTTTATCCCGATTTATGTGACACTGATGGAATATTTAAGAAAATCAATCAAATTTGTTATAAAATTTTAGATATTTTAAATTGTTAATTATACTATGATTTATACGACTTTCTACGTAATTTTCAAGTAATATCCCTCTATCGCAATTTATATGACATTGATAAAATTTGAAAAGTCAAGCAGATTTTTTATACATCTTTCAAATATTTTAGATTGATAATTATTTTGATTTATATTATTTTTCATGAAATTTTTAAATAATATATATTCCAATTAATGTTACATTATTGTGATGTATTTTACTTTTCGTTAAGTTTTTAAATGATATATCTCAATTTATGTTGCACTGATAAAATTTTGAGTCAACCAACATTTGTTATGTGTCTCCAAATAATTTAAATTATTAATTATTATAATTTATAATATTTTTTACACAATTTTCAAATATATAACAAATCAAAGCTAAAAATAAAATATTCAAATAATTTAAATTATTAAATATTGCAATTTATAACATTTTTACACAATTTTCAAATATATAACAAGTTAAAGCTAAAAATAAAATAATTAAATTAAAATTTAGATAATCAATTATATTTTTAATATATTTTTAGATTTTGTTAGCTATTAGCTATTGTAATTTGTAATACTTTTTTTGCATTGTAATTTAATATTTTAAGTTGTTAGCTATTATAATTTGAAGAGGAGCCGTGGAGTAACTGGTAAAGTTGCTGCCATGTGATCAGGAGATCACAAGTTTAAGCCTTGGAAACAACCTCTACTAGAAATTCAAGGTAAGAGTGCATACAGTACACCCTTGTGGTGGGGCCTTTCCTTGGACCCTGTGCATAGCAAAAGTTTCAATGCACTGGGCTGCCCTTTTTTTTAAAGCTATTATAATTTATAATATTCTTCTTGTTCAAATTTTTGTGGCGTTAGTAGTCAATTATATTTTAAAAATAGTTTAAGTTTTAAATTATTGTGATTTATACTACTTTTTCTTCTATTCCAATTTAAGCGACGCTGATATAATTTCGAACGTCAATCAAACATCACAATTGAAGTAGCGAAACAGATATGTCTTAAATACTATCTCTGTCTCAAATTATTCGTTCCAAATTGAGATGACACATTGATTAAAAAAAATAATTAATAACATTGCTAGTTTATCATAGTACCCCTATTAAATGATGTTTACATTTTAATTTAAAGAAAAAATAATTAATGCTAAGGATAAAACATGAATTGTTTTTTGTTTCTTCTTGATTAATGAAAAAAGACAAGTAAAATGAGAAATCAAATTAGAAAATTTGAAACAGAGGGAGTAACTCATAATAAATAATTAGAAGTGATATAACAAAATTGCTATAAAAATATCTGTGAAAAAATTTAAGTGGGACTTATATAAGATGCCAAATTAATTTAAAATATGAATAGTTAATTTATTATTTATGTCTATTTTATCCTTTTTATTAAATATTATTAATTTTTTGATATTTAGATGATTTATAATAATTAATTAGAGGTAATATAGTAAAATTACGATTGAAACAACTGAAGCAAATATGTCATAAATGTGTATTTTATTTTTATTAAATATTATTAATTTTTAAATATATAAATAACATATAATAATTAATTAATGATGATATAATAAAATTACGAAGCAAGCAGATAACTGAAAGCAGAGCCAGTTACTTGGTTGAGGTGGCTGTTCACTGGCGCTTGTATACAGTAGAAAAGTACTTCCTTCGTCCTAAATTATTCATCCCAAATTTTCTAATTTGATTTCTCATTTTACTTGTCTTTTTTCATTAATCAAGAAGAGATAATTTTTTTTCCATATTTTACCCTTTCATTAATTATCTTTTCTTCAAATTAAAATATAAATATCATTTAATAGAGGTATTATGATAAACTAAGCATGTTATTAATTATTTTTCTTAATCAATGTGCCATCTCAATTTGGGATGGAGGGAGTAATATATACTCCTTCCGTCCCAAATTATCCGTCCCAAATTTTCTAATTTGATTTCTCATTTTTCTTGTCTTTTTTCATTAATCAAGAAAAGACAAATATTTTTTTCATGTTTTACCTTTGCATTAAATATTTTTTCTTTAAATTAAAATATAAACATCATTTAATAAGGGTACTATAGTAAACTAGCCATTTTATTAATTATTTTTTAATCAGTATGTCATCTTAATTTAAGACGGAGGGAGTATATCATTTCTTTTCCAATTTTCACTCTTCAAACTACTCCTTCCATTTTAAAATAGTTGATCCTTTTTTACTTGACATTTTCCTAAAGAAAATATTTATTAGGAGTTTATTTTATCAAATTAATCTTATTAACTATGCTTTAAAAATATAAATTTAAATAAATATATTTTATTTAGTCATTTAATATTGAGGATAATATTAAAAAAACATTACAAAATACTCTTAATTTTATTAAAAGGGACAATTAAATTAAAATAAATATTTTTATAAAAAGAATCAATTAAAATGAAACGGAACAAATATTTTCTTTTGACACTTGAAAAAGTCAAACGACAAATCATTATCAGAAGCATTTAATAGTTGACAACAAAGACACCCTAGTCGGCACTACAACCGACCAAATGTTGGATGTTTTGACGACTCTTCCCAACAATGACCCCTAATCTCTTCCAAATTTGGGACCCTAAGCATTAATAGAACTATCTCATTTATGTTGCTATTTCCTTATTTAATTTTTTTGTTATTTCCTCTCTTTTCCCCCTTATTTGTTTGCATTATTAATTATTATGTGTGTTTCATATAAATGAAATGAAAAAAAGGGAAAAGGAAGAATATACTTTAATGAACTCAAGTAACAAAGCTACATGTGTCTATCATTTTTTTTTTGTTAATTTTAGTTTGTGTACTCATTCTTTTGTTTTCTTTTTTTTTAATCTTTCCCTATTCCCTGGTTTATATTTTTCTCCATTTTAATTTATTTGACGTATTTTAATCTAACATAAAATTTTTAAAGATAATTTTTTTTTAAAATTATATGTTCATAAAAAAGGATATGCCGAACGTATTAAAATATTTTTTAATTTTGTGTATTAAATATGTCAAGTGGATAGTTGAAATTAAAGAATTTGTAAAAAGAAAAGAAATCATTCTTTTTAAACGGATTAAGGAGAAAAGTAGGTCAAACAAATTGAAATGAGGGAGCAGGTAAAACTTAGTAGCTCAGATGATTTACTACATGAACCCCCCACCTTGTTGTTGAAGATTCAATTCCCACAATTGAATTCCGCTTTTCATTTTCCCTTCTCCTACCTCTAATTTTTACAGAGGTCTAAAAAGAATTTTTTTACATAATCAAGACGGTATTAGTAATTTTCTTAATTTTTTCTTATTTAAATAAGACAATTTTTACATAACTAAAAGCTATATTAAATTAGTATAAATTAATCAAGGATAATATAATTAAAATATTTTTTTACTTTCTTGGGAAAATTGAATCATAAAGAGTGTGCTCAAGAAAAGAAATTATAAAATATGAATCAGAGAAAACATTAGATTACTCCTTATATTTTTAATCGGGTGATTTAGTACAAATACTTCGTACTTTTTAGAGATAAGTTTAAGGAGATGCATATTAAATATGTCACTTAATTATATTAATTACGCAGTAAGAAAATACTGCCGCTTTAAATTAAAATATTATAATATATCTAAAACTTGGGCCCGGGTTTAGCACGGGCCTCGTAAAACTAGTATATATATAAAAAAGAAAAATACTTCAAAACATGGACTTGTTCCACATAATAGTTAAAAATTCTTAACAATATCGATCCAAGAGAGTTATTATCAATTCTTGGCCTCTATAATAGAATCAATTAGGGAATTTCATGTTTTTTCCTTTTTATATCCCCTCTGTTCGCTTTTACTTATTATAATTTGACTTGGTACATTTATTAAGAAAAATAAATAATAACATAACCATTTTACCATAGTATTCCTATTAAATAATATTTACATTGTGTGTTGAAATTAATTTGGAGAAAAAAAAATTAATACTAAGGATAAAATAATTTTTTTTTTATCTTTTCTTGATATGTTAAAAATAACAAGTAAAAGTAAAAAATATAATTAAAAAATGTGTGACAAGTAAAATCAAACGAAGAAAATACATTTCATTGTGTTTCTGGGAGTTTCAAGGCAACAACTTCAAGCTTGGAAACCAATGACTGATGTTGAGCAGCACTGAGACCTATGGTGAGGACATATGCTAGTTGAGATGATGTAGGAATGAATTGAGGACTTATAAGTCCAAGCTTGATTTTCCCCTAGTAAAATGGTAATCTATCTCAATATGCTTGGTCATTTCATGGAAAATAGAATTAGATGCTATTTGGATTGCTGCTTCATTCTCACAAAATAATGTAACTAGAGATAATACCTCCATATTCGGCTCATGTAGTAAACCAGTTACCCAAGTTGCTTCAGCAACAACTGCAGTCATACTTCTATATTCCGCTTCTGCAAAACTTCTACTAACAGTCTGTTGTTTCTTGGATTTCCAAGAAATTAGTGAATCTCCCAGATTTACGACATAACCTGTCACTGACCTTCTTGTGTTTGGGCATGATGCCCAATCTGAATCAAAGAAGACAATGAGTATGTTTGCATCTCTTTGTGGAAAGAAAATTCCAAGTCCAGGACTTTCTTTGAGGTATATGAGAATCATCAATGCTGCATCTAGATGTGATTGTTTAAGTCTTTGCATGAATTGACTCAATATTTGCACAAAAAAATATGTGTCTGGCCTTGTAATAGTGAGGTAAATTAGTTTCCCAATCAATCATTGATATCCAGTGATGTCATCAAATTCTGCATCACTGGTATGTCCAACATGATTATCATACTCCACAGTAGTAAGCTTACAATTGGATTCAAGAGGTGTAGGAGCTGGTTTTGCACCACTAAGACCAACCTCTAAAATCAGTTCCAAGCAGTATTTTCTCTGATTGAGCAGGATTTCCTTGTCTGATCTCATTACTTCTGTCCCCAGAAAATACTTTAATTTTTCTAAGTCCTTCACCTTGAAGTTGTCATGTAGGATAGACTTGGCTTCATTAATTAATTTTGGATCACTACCAGTGATTACCAAATCATCTACTTATATGAGAATAAGCACAATCTCTGAACCCTGTCCCTTAGTAAACAAATAATGATCATAGGCACTTTGTATGTAACTAGCTTTAGTCAAGGCTGTAGTCAACTTGATGTTCCATTGCTTGGAAGCTTTTTTGATACCATACAAGGATTTAACCAACCTACACACCTTCTTCTCCCCCTGTTGGTGAAATCCCTATGGTAAGCTCATGTAAACCTCCTCATCTAAGTCACCATATAAGAAGGTATTATTGATATCCATATGGAGCAAATACCAATTTTTAGAAGCTGCAATGCTGATGATAAGTCTCACCATGAACATCTTGACAACAGGTAAAAAGGTGTTATGATAGTCCAGGCCCTCTTTTTAATTGTACCCCTTAGTTACAAGCCTAGATTTAAATCTTTCCACCTCACTATTAGACTTGTATTAATCTTATAAACCCATTTAGAGCTAATAGGTTTCTTCCCTGCAGGAAGTGTGACTATCTCTCATATCTAATTTGCTTTCAAGGCAGCTATCTCTTGTTGCATAGCAGCCATACATCTTGGATCCTGTGAAGCTTCTCTAAAGGAATGAGGTTTAGTACAAGCAGAGAAAACTGATAAGTATGATCTGTAAGTAGGTGATAGCATCATAGAAAACAAAATCTAAGATAGGATAAAGTAAGTGACTTGTGAGTTTTTTGCTTTGCTTCTTCCCAACATAGTCTTGCATCCAAATAAGTAGTTTAGTGGACCTAAGAGTTCTTCTAGGCTCTCCATCCATAATAGAAGTATCTGGCTGATGTATGTCCGTTACAACATCCTTATGTTGAACAACAGAATCAACATCATTAGGCACTTCAATAACTGAGTCAAGTCAAGATGAGCCACCAGGTTCCACATTTGATTCAAGAGAGGGAAGTTGTGGCTCAAAAACTTGAGCCATTGCTTTTGGTGAAGGTATATAGTCATATGAAATGAGAGAAGGATTAAAATGGTCTGAGCAAAAAATATCATCTAATTCACCTTTGGTACCTTTAAAAGGGAAATGATATTCCCTAAAGCTAACATCTCTACTTACAAATGTAGTTTGTGTATCCAAGTTAAATAACTTATAGCCCTTTTGAGTGTCTGTATAACCTATAAAAATAGCTTTCTTAGCTCTAGGCTGAAACTTATACCCTTTTGGTAAAGAAGTTCCAAAACACAAATAGCCAAACACCCTCAAGTGATCAAATGTTGGAGGCTTGTTATGTAGTATTTCATAAGGAAATCTACCATTTAAGATAGGAGTAGGCAGTTTGTTAATCAAATAAACTGCGGTCTTTACACAATAACCCCAAAATCTATTAGGAATGCGACTTTGGAACTTTAAAGCTCTTACTATATCTAAAATGTGTCTATGTTTTCTTTCCACAACACCATTCTGTTTTGGAGTATATGGGAAACTACTTTGATGAATTATGACATAAAAAGAAAACAAGTCTGCACACCCCGAATTGAAGAATTTCTTTCCATTACCTGATCTTAGAACTTTTATAGCAATATTATATTGAGTTTTGACTCCAAGTAAAAAATCTTTAAGCACAACAATGACCTCAGATTTAGAGTGCATCAAGCACACCCAATTATACCTACTAAAATCATCTAATATAGTAACAAAATAAAGCTTTCTATCATAGGTAAAAACCTTGAAGTGACCCCAAACATCTACACGAATGAGTTGAAACATAGAATTGGTCTAGCTTTCGCTTTTAGGAAATTTGAACCTGGTTTGTTTTTCTTGTGGACAGATCATGCAACTTTGTTGTGTCTCTTTGTTTATTTTGTTCATCATGAAGGGAATATGCTTAACAACCTCTAGTGAGAAATGTCCTAGTCTCAAATGCCAAACTTCAGAATTAATATTAGTCTGTAAAACTACACCAGCTCTAATAGAATTATCTTTCTTCAACCAATACAAGACATCACTCTCTTTACTAATCCCCAACACCTTGCCCCTGTAGAGTACCTGAAACATACAAAATTCTGGATAGAAGTTGAGTGAACAACATAACTCTTTTGTCAATTTAGAGACAAATAACAAATTAAACTTGAAATCTGGAACAAATAAGACATTGTTAAGAGTGTGGTTCTTCAGTATTACTGTGTCTCCTATGTGAGATATATTGCACTTACTTCAGTATTACTTGTCTCCTATGTGAGATAAGTTGCACTTACTACCAGTTGACACTCGTATTGCATTACTTGTGTTTTTATCAACAAGCTTAAGGTTATTTAGAACTTTTCTAAGACATGAAATATGATGCGAAGCTCCTGAATCCACTATCCAGTCACAACCATCTATTTTAGACAGTAAAGTAGATATACCTACTATATTAGAAGAGTAATTAGTTGTGGCTTTATTTGGTCTAGACAAATCCTGCTTCTCCCTTTCTTGGAGGTTCTTATAGTGTTCATACTAATTGTTTGACAAGTAATGACCATCAATAGGATCTGGTTCATCAATAATAGCATGTTGAACATGTCTCCTCCCTTCTGTCCCATTCATCTTCTTCTTACTTTTGAAGTCAGCTGGATAACTAACATTTCTATAACAATCTTCTATCAAATGCCATTTATAACGATAACTACAACAAGTATCTCCTGGTGCATTATGTGTATTGTTACCAAATTTCTTTGGCTTATAATTTTGAACTTATTTCTTTCCTGCAAATAGACTTAAGAATTCTCTGTTGATGTTTACTACTCCTAATATTCTCTGACTTTTCTCTTGCAAAACCACAACATATGCTTGGTTTAAAGACAAAATTGGATTTCTCAATAGAATATCACTTTGTACATAACTATAACTTTCATATAACCCCATAAAAATTGTAACAGACGTTGATTGTTCAAATATGCAATATAAGATGCTGATTCTACACAATCACAGGTAGGTAGAGTAGGCACTAACAGATCAAATTCATCCCAATAGTCTTTCATCTTTGAGAAATATGTTGTTACAAAATTCGTACCTTGAGTATGAGTCATAATTTCTCTTTATAATTAATAAAATCTAGTGAAATTCAACTTGTCAAATATCTCTTTGAAGTCTTTCCATACCTTTTTTTACAGTAAAAGCCAATACGATGCTTGAGACCAGCTTAGGTGCAACTATGCAGCTTATCCATGATAATACTAGGGCATTGCAATGATCCCCCTATCATGCCGAATATTCTTTGTACGAACTTTGTAAACAGCTTCTGTCAATGAACCTTACTTTGTTCTTCCCTAACAACGCAACTGTGAGAGAACAACTCCACGTGTATAGTTTCCTGGTCCCGTTAATTTCATTCCAATAAGTACAGAGCCTGGAGTATCACTGACTGTAGAAATAATGGATGATTGTAATCTATTTTTCTGGTCTATGATTGTCCAATTTGAGTAGTTCCACTTTTTGCCATGGACGATCTTCCTACCAAGCTTCAACAATGGTGATCTTAACCAGGATTGAACTAGAGATTAATGTACCTAAGTACCCGCTCTGTTACCATGAGAAAATGAGCTACAGAAGCTCTTTTATTGCTACTTGAATCAGCCAATTGAGAGTAAAGGTAGGAAGGAAATTATTTTTATTGTTATAGCTTCACTGTTACATTGGGGTTGTTTATATAGAGTAGAGTTGGCAGCCACCTATGTGACTTGCGCAAAGACTATATTACCCTCCACTCTAATTACTATAACAAGCTTTTAATTACTACTGCTCTAATATCAATAGTGGGTGTTGACGACATGTACAAAATGAATACTAGAGGCTAGGATAATTTTCTTTGTTACTTCCCTGTTTGGCCATGAAAATATAATTTTTTGGAGTTGAAAATAGAGTTGGAATTGAAGTTGGAGTTGGAGTTGTGTTTGGTCATGAATATAAATTAAAGATGTTTTTGAAATTTTGTGAGAGAAGCAGGAGTGAAAAAAGTGAAAACAATTTTTTTTTATTTTCACTTTCCAAATACAATTCCAAATTGTATTTAGAATTTTCATGGCCAAACACTGTTGTTTTCAATTTTTTTACTAAAGTGAAATATTGTTTTTAAAAAAAGTAAAAAAATACTCATGGCCAAACGACTACTAAAATGAATATTAGAGGCTAGGATAATTTTATTTGTTACTTCTTCAAAGATTTATTTATTTATAAACTAAATAATACTTTGAAACCTGAAGTAGATTACAAATCAAAAGAAAAAAAGTATCGAGAATGACTTGAAAGTAAATATTTAAAATCGTAAAGGTCTGGATTGTTTTGTTAATAATTCATCAAGAAATCTTTTATTTTTTTCAAATCGTATATATTTCTTTTTCCATAAAAGTGTATTTAAATTTTATGTTTTTATGTAAATAATGAAGCCAATTTCCAAAATCTAATAATTCACAACATTTGTTAGTACTTTTTAAAATATTAAAATACCTACAATAAAATATAAATAAATTTGAAGGAGTATTAATACATATAAATACCTTGGGTTGAACATTATTAGTGTTGTCATGGGTATGTTAAAAATTTTCTCCCATGATGTGCATTGTTTGCTTGATACAGGGTCTACTCTTTCTTATGTGATCCCATTTATGGCTGTGTATTTTGATTTTGATCCTGAGTGTCTGTTAGTTCCTTTTTCTATTTCTACCCCAATATGAGACTATGTGATTGTTAAAAGAGTTTATAACATGTGTGTGGTAGTTGTTGATAGTAAAGAAACTCTTATGGATTTGATAGAGTTGGATATAATTGATTTTGATGTTATTCTGGGGATGGATTAGTTGCATTCGTGTTATGCTTTCTTAGATTGTCAGACTCGTAGGATAATGCTTAAATTCCCTAATGATCCAGTCATTATGTGGGAAGAGGGTTCTTTAGTGCCCAAGGAAAGGTTTATCTCATATCTTAGAGCCCGAAAGTTGATCTCTAAAGGGTGTTTGTATCATTTGGTCTGAGTTAAAGGTTCTAACTCGGAAGGTCCTTCTCTAGAATCCGTTCCCATGGTTAATGAGTTTCCCGAGGTCTTTCCCGATGACCTTTCTGGTATTTCTCTTGATAGGAAAATTGATTTTGGAATTGATCTTGTTCTGGACACTCGTCCAATTTCTATACCCTTTTATAGAATAACTCTAGCAGAGCTAAAAGAGCTTAAAGAGCAATCGAAGGACCTCTTAGATAAAAGTTTTATCCGTCCTAGTGTATATCCTTGGGGTGATCCCGTGTTGTTTGTGCGTAAGAAGGATGGTTCCCTTCAAATGTGCATTGATTATCATTAGTTGAACAAAGTGACCTTAAAGAATAAATATCCTCTTCCTAGGATCGACGATTTGTTTGATCATCTTTAAGGTATAAAGTGTTTCTCTAAGATTGATCTTAGGTTGGGTTACCATCAGCTAAAAATTAGGAAAGTGGATATCTTTAAGACTTTCTTTAGAACTCGGTATGGTCACTATGAGTTCCTAGTCATGTCCTTTGGGTTGACCAGTGCCCCCACGACATTCATGGATTTGATGAATAGGGTTTTTCGTTTGTTCTTAGACTTGTTTGTCATTGTATTCATTGATGCTATCTTGGTCTACTCTAAAAGCGAGGTAGATCATGTTGATCACCTCTGTGCCGTGTTACAAACTTTGAAGGATCATCATTTGTACGCTAAGTTCTCTAAGTGTGAGTTTTGGTTGAAGGATGTGATTTTTCTTGGTCATGTTATGTCTAGTGAAGGGATTATGGTGGATCCCCAAAAGGTTGCACGGTTAGTAAGTGGCCTAGACCTGCAACTCCAATCGGTATTTGGAGCTTCTTGGGTTTAGCCGAATACTATAGGAGGTTTGTGGAGAGTTTTTCGATAATAGCTTCCCCATTGACTAAGTTGACCCAGAAGAAGGTCAAGTTCTTATGGCCGGATGCGTGTGAGGGTAGTTTTGAGAAGTTGAAAGATAAATTGACTTCGACTCTGGTTTTGACCTTGCCCATGGTAATGATGGTTTCGTAGTGTATTGTGATGCTTCTCGTATTAGTCTTGGTTATGTATTGATGCAACATACTAGGGTGGTAGCATATGCTTCTAGGCAATTAAAAGTTCATGAGAAAAACTACCCTACTCATGATTTGTAATTGTTAGCTGTGGTTTTTGCATTGAAAATTTGGCAACATTATCTCTATGGAGTTCATGCTGACATCTTTTCCGATTATAAGAGTCTTAAGTGTGTTTTTACTCAGAAGGAGTTGACTCTCAGACAAAGAAGGTGGCTTGAGTTGTTGAAAGACTATGATATGAGTCTTTACTACCACCGGGTAAAGCTAATATAGTCGCCGATGCCCTTAGCAGGTTATCCATGAGGAGTTTAGCCCATGTGAATGAGGGTAAGCGGGAGTTGGTAAAGGACATTCACCGCTTGGCTAATCTTGGGGTTCGACTTACGTACTCCAAAGATGGTGGTGTATTTGTGCATCAAGTATCACAGTTGTCTCTTGTTGTTGAGATAAATAAAAAGTAAATAATGGATCCTGATTTGATGAAGATTAAGAGTAATATGGGTCAACAAAAGGTTGTCGACTTTGTGATTGGTGGTGATGGTATCTTGAGGTACCAAGGTAGGATATATGTTCCCCATGTTGATGGTTTGAGGGAAAGGATTATGGATGAGGCTCATGAATCTTGATATGCTATGCATCCCGATTCTACAAAGATGTATCATGATCTTAAGGAGTTTTACTGGTGGAATAATATGAAACGATATGTGGCTAGCTATGTGGCTAAATGTATGGTGTGCCAACAAGTGAATGTTGAACTCATAAGGCCCAGAGGTTTGTACCAAGAGATTGCATTGCCCAAATGGAAGTGGGAGGTGATTAATATGGATTTCATTATTGGTCTCCCTCAATATTGGAATCAATGTGACTCTATTTGAGTCATTGTAGATAGGATGACCAAGTCTATTTACTTATTGCCAGTGAGGACTAATTACTCGACGGAGGATGCTAAGTTATCTCTTGCGAAGATTATGAAATTGTATGGTGCTCCGGTTTCTATCATTTTAGATTGTGGTACTCCGTTCTCATCTCACTTTTGGAAGTCGTTTAAAAAAGGTTTGGGGACTAAGGTGTGCCTTAGTACCGCTTTCCACCTGTAGATGGATAGACAAATGGAGAGGACCATCCAAATATTAGAAGATATGTTGCGTGCTTGTGTGATTGATTATGGTGGTAATTGGTACGACCATTTGACTTTGATTGAATTTGCCTATAATAATAGTTACCACTCTAGCATTGGCATAGACCTTTTTGAGGCGTTATATGGTAGGAGATATCGTTCTCCTATTGGACGGTATGAGGTTGGTGAGGGTAAGTTGCTTGGCCTCGATTTGGTTCACCAAGCCTTAGAAAAGGTGAAGGTAATTCGTGATAGATTGAAAACCGCTTAAAGTCATCAAAGTCCTATGAGGATATGAGGCATAGGGACTTGGAGTTTAATGTTGATGATTGGGTATTCTTAAAGATATCTCCCATGAAGGGAGTGATGCGATTTGGTAAGAAAGGGAAGCTTAGTCCCCGGTATGTTGGTCCCTATTTGATTGTGAAGAGGGTTCACAATGTTGCCTATGAGTTGGAGTTGCCTCCTAGTTTGAACTCTATCCACCCAATTTTTGATGCTCTATGTTGCAAAAATGAGTGGGTGATCCTTTATTGGTTGTCCCTTTAGGGGATGTTGGTATTTCAGACTCTTTGTCCTATAAGGAGGTCCCGGTGAGGATCTTGGATCAGTAAGTTCGCTGGTTGCGAACAAAAAAGGTGGCTTCGGTGAAGGTTCTATAGAGGAACCAAAAGTTTAAGGAAGCTACTTGGGAGGTATAGGAGGATATGAAGTCCAAGTATCCATATTTGTTTTCTGCCCCAAAAAATCATGATTGAGGTATGTGTTAATCTTATTGATTGGATTTATGTATTTGGTAGATAGTGGGTTCAAGTCCCTAATCTTTTGATTGAACAAATGTCTTTGATAAATAATGGGTTTGAGTCCCATAGTCTATGAAATTAATGGTTGATTGATAATGATTATGGCGTGTGTCTTATCCTTGTTGTATGTCTTGATTTCTAGCTTGGTTAAAGGTTAGTTGATGTGTAATAATGTGTTAACTCGTGTTTATGCTTGCCTTACCCGTCATTCAAGGATGACTGATCCTAGTGGGGGAGAATTGAAACACCTAGTCTTTGGACCCTTAGAAAAATTCCCTTGATTGAAGCTTTTGGACTAGGTACGACTCAGGGTACTAGTCATACCCTTGGATATGACTTAGTAACCCCCTCATAACCTAGGTAGTGTGGTGGGGGTTACACACTGTCCAAGATACAACTTGTCCTCCCCATGGTCGTATGTTAGTGTATGAGTCATACCAAGCTAAGTCATATGATGTTTGACACTTGGCCTAGTTGACACTATTTTGAGTACGGTTTGTTGGTATGGTTTAGGGTACCATTTGTACCCGTGGGTATGAGTCAAAGGTGTGTGGTTGTACCTTTGTTAGTGTAGGGTTCCTTGGTGAGGTCTAGGGTACGAGTTAGGGTACCACTCGTACCCTAGGGTACGATTTAGTAAGTGAGTCGTACCCACTTGGGAAGTCACTTTTCAACTTTTAAGCCAAGGGATTTATGGACATTTCCCACCCCAAAACCTTTAAGTCCCCTCACTATATAATGTTTTGTGGCCTCCTAAACATTTATTTTTGAAGACCAAAACATTCCAAAAATATATTTTACACTTCTCAAAATAAAATTGGAGGCTAGGGTTCCAAGGGGTGTTCATATAGAGGCAAAGAAGAGTCAAGCTTTCTTGGTGGATCATCTTGTTTAAGGCACATGACTCTTTCCATTGTTATTAACTTAAAAACTATGTATTTTACACAAGGATTGAGATTTCTAAATGATGATTTTGAAATCAAATGTGAAGGGTTTGATGACTAGTGATGAGTAATGTTTGTTCTTGCTTAGACTTGTGATTAGACATAATATTGGTGATGATTTACACATGTGGGTGCTTGTTGTTGTGGTTTAATAAATGGCTCTTGAGTAACCCTAATATTGATGATTTCTACTTTGATTTTATCCTTAGCAAAGGCATGTCCACAAGGTGTTTGTGAAAATATCTAGGCATATATTGACAATGTTTTGAACTAGGGCAATGACCCAATAAGTGTGAGTGGATGGTAAATGGTATTGTAAAGGCATTGATATCCATGTAATTAGTTAATGTATGACCTTGTTATTTTGATGGTTAAAAAGGGGCTAAAGTCCTTAAACATGAAATTGAAGTGTGTCTGAACTAATGTGTGGTATAAGATTGCTAATGAGGGATGAATGATTCGTAAGGGTCTTGATGACCATAAAATGAATTGAATGATGAACTGAATTAAGGCATTGGCTTATTAAAGTGTTTGTTTGATAAATGGTTCCATGAAGACCTCGTGGTCATATATGTGATAAATTGGTTAAATGGGCTAGAGTCCCAAATTGTGAAAGTGAATGAATGTTGATGTATGGACAAAGGGTTAGAGTTCCAATGTCGACTAATGATAGTTGCGATGGATTTTGGTTAAAATCCCTTGGTTATTAAAGTGCTTGTAGTTAAAGTCCCTTGGTTAATAAGGTGGCTTATGGTTAGATTCCCTTGCTTAATGAAATTGCTTGGGGTTAGAGTCCCTTGCCTAAATACGCCGGCCTGTGGTTAGAGTTCCTTATCTAATACAACTTGTGGTTAGAGTCCATTGCCCAACGAAACGGCTTATGATTAAAGTCCCTTGCCTAATGAAAATGTATGTGGTTAAAGTCTCTAGCCTAATAAGAAATGTTTGAATCTATAAGCGTGGAAGGTTGGAGTCCTCCACTTCATGACTTATGATTGAATGCATCAAGAACGCTTGATAAGTCTTATTTTCTTTGGCACATTATGAACATGTTATGTACCTTCATCCATGTCTATGTATATAAATGCGGTTGAATATGATGTTTTGACTTGGTTTTAAATGATGACTCTATTTTCTCATCCTTGAGTTACATGCTAGCATTCCGACCGCTAACTGTCTCCGGATGCTATGTCCCCACGCAATATAGGGGCCAGAGCTTCTTCTTCTCTTCCTGCGTAGTGATTAGGTGATCGAAGCAGATCGTGTGTTGACTTGAAGTGGTGGGATTCCATACATCGGAAGGCAGACATTTCATAGTCTCTTATATTTGGTCATAGACTTATTTAGATTTGGTTTGGCTATTGTCGGGGGCTCGTCCCGACATATTTAGACATCGGATTTGTGTAGAGGCATTGTGGATGATTGTGGACTTGGGTATGTTAGTTAGTACGTTGATGTAAATGAAATGTTTAGACATTGTCTAAGTTGTGATATTAGTTTTGTTTCTGCTACCTTGATATATAGTCAGAGTTCCTTCGACACTTATGGATTGATGTGATGGTTAGGTTGGGTTCACGGGGCTATCTCTGGCTCATGTTGGGCTTGATATGCCCATACGACATGGCCTGGTTTCGGGTCGTGTCAAAAGGGTAAACCTGAGCATGACTCCCACTTCGCTGTACACAATTAAATAAATAAATCAAAATAATAATATAAGGAACATGCGATTATAACTACAAGATTGGCCCCCATAAGCCAATAAGTATGGAAAAGTAAATCACCCAGCGTAGACCCCCATAAGACTGGAGGGTACAACTAGTAATATAACCGAACGACCATGACTTACCAACTTTAATGCTATCATTGGGAACTCATTCGGATCATGACATACTAAGAACCACTCCCCTTACCGAACTGAAATCGGTGTTCATATCCTCACTATCATAACCAATAGCCAAACTTAAAACGATATATATATATCATGAATATTGTAATTAATTGTCGGGATCAAATCGGTATATGTATCATTAATATCAATATCAATAGCCGGACTCAAACCGGTATATATCATCAATATCATAGTTAATAGTCAGACTCAAACTGTATTCATATTATCAATATCATAACTATCGAGTTTTACCATAATTAGCATCAACACCCAATATCAAGACTTCACGACTATTAAGTATCTAGTCTCATCAAGCCTCATAATAAGCATCTTATAAACGTATAACGCGTGTATACAGGTCTACCAAAACTAGTTTGAGTCTTGGCTTAAGGCGAGCCTAGAGAGGCCCAATTTTAATCCCCATAATTCATTATAAGGAAAATCTAACCCCCAATAAGAATAAGGTATCTAAATCCACATTTAGATGTTAAGCAAGACTTAAGTATCCCTAATATAAAAATTCTGCTAAGTAACTAAGCAACTTACCCAACTATGCCCAAATTATGATTTTCGAATAGCCTAAACGGTCCAACTTTGAAAATTTATCATCAACACCAGAAACTCACCACAAATATAACATAATATCATAAACATACTATGACATAACTTAATCTATGAAGAGGGAAAACCTAGCCTACCTGAACGCCAAACAAAGCTCGAAAAATTTGCTAAATCACCGATTTTCCCTTCCGAGATGCCTCCACAAGGTGCTATGCTACCAAAATCACAATCTACTCATAAACACGAGAACACCAATACCTATATTGCACTATTATGCTTTGGGTTCAAAATCACACAAAAATCCTATGTAGGGCCTATTTACGAAAATCGCATTTTCAATACTAACTCAATGTTTCCATATGCTCAAGGAATATTTATCCTAAGAAATGGGTGAATTATGAGCTATTGGTGCTAAAATCAAGCCTACAAACCTTTGGAATTCTTAGAGAATAAAGGAGAAATCAACCATGAAAATGGAGGAATCTTGCCTTAAATTTGAAGGAGAATCGCATAATCAATCTTTACCCAACCTCCCCAAAGCACCCACAATGCTATTCCTAAGCTATCCCACTCCTTAGGGTTTAAGACTTTTGAGAATGGATGAGATAAATGGTCAAAAAGGGGATGAAATAGGACATTTATACCCTTCCTAAGCACACGAGTATCGCATTCACGATCTGTCGATCACAATCAATACCTGGCCAAAATGTGGAAGTCGCTTACGCGACAAGGCCATCGTGTTCCTAGTACTAGCCTGGATGCTTGCTGGTGTCTTCCAGATCGTGTACACGATCAATGGACCGCGATCTTAAGTGGACCAACACCAGCTGAGACTTGGAAATTTCCAAGTCTCCACTGACCCCTCGAGATTCATATGGAATCCCGTATATGCAAATGGACTATGCTACCCCATCAAATTCGATGTTTCAAACTCAATGGCACAGTCAAAATTTCCATCTGAGATCATTTTAACTAAAAGTGGGTCCCATAACTAATTTACTATTCTCTAAACTTTGACTAATAGCTCAAAATGAGATCGGGTATCTTGATACCCGAACCAAGGTCCACTTAACCTAAATTCAGCTTTCTGAAGTTGTAGGAACTGTCAGAATTGGTACACGAGATCGTTTGACTAAAGTTTCCGCCCGGTAGCAAATCTGAACTAGCGATGACTTGAAAACAAGGAATTGGCTCTAAAAACCAAATAAATTGCCCGATTATTGAACTGCCAGTTCCAGCATGTCATAAATGACATGGTGCAGCTATAAAAAAACTCTAACGACAAAAATATAGAAAATGACTTAAAAGGTCATTACAATATCCACTACTAAAAGGACTTTCATCCTCGAAAGTAAAGGATTATGATGTACCTGAAGTTTCAAACAGGTGAGGATACTAGGTCCGTATCTCACTCTCGATCTCCCAAGTAGCCTCCTCCACTGGCGGTGCCTCCACTGAATATTAACTATAGGAATCTCCCTAGTTCGCAACCGCTTGACATCACTAGCCAAAATGAACACAACCCCTCCATGAAGGTCAACCACTCATCCAACTGAACTGTATCCCATCTAAGCACATGAGATAGATCAAGAATGTACCGTCGTAACATAGAAACATGGAAGACCGGATGGACAACATCAAAATCTGGGGGTAAGGCTAACTCATAAGTCATCTCACCCACTATGCGAAGGATCTTAAAGGGACCAATATATCTGGGCTGATCTTACCTTATCTCCCAAACCTAATCACACCCTTTATGGGTGATACACGAAGAAATAACCGATTACCAACTCCAAATCTCAAGGCATGAAGCCTATGTCTACATAAGCCGTCTTCTACTCTGTGATGCTCTCAACCTATCCTGAATTACCCCAACTCTATCCAATGACTCCCAAATCAAGTTAGTACCATATGGTCTAACCTTGGGAGTCTCAAACTATCTAATCAAAGAACGACATCGCCTACCTTACAAAGCCTCAAAAAGTGCCATCTCAATAATCGAATGATAATTATTATTATATTAGAACTCTGCCAAGGCTAAGTTTGGCTCCCACTGACCTCCAAAATCTATAACACAGGCTCAGAACTTATCCTCAAAAACCTGAATAGTCCACTTTGGCTGGCCATCAGTCTATGGATGAAAGGTATACTAAGGTCCACCTAAGTACCCAACTCCTCCTGGAAAGCTCTCCAAAATCTAGAAGTAAACACAGAACCCTGGTCTGAAATGACGAATATAGGCACACCATACAAACAAACTATTTTACACATATAAATATGGGTTAGTCTTTCGATCCTGAAGGACATCTGAATAGGAATGAAATATGCCGACTTGGTCAATCGATCCACAATGACCCAAAAACCATCGGAATGACGAGAAGTGTGAGGTAAACCACTAACAAAGTCTATGGTAATCCACTCCCATTTCCACTCAGGAATGGGTAAACTCTGAATTAATCCACTATATTGCTGATGCTCGGCCTTTAGTTGCTGACAACATAGGCAACGATCTATAAAGTATGCCACATCAATATTTCTGCCACTCCACCAATAATGCTGTCTCAAGTCTCTATACATCTTAGTTGTACCCGAGTGAATAGAATACCTAGAGCTGTGAGTCTCATGAAAAATCAACTGAATCAAGTCATCAATCTTTAAGACACAAATATGGCTATCAAATCTCAAGATACCCTTAGAATCTATAGTAGCCATCTTGGAATCACCACTCAACACCTGATGAAGGAGGATACAAATTATCTTATCCCAAATTTGCTCAAATAGTGAGCATCTCACCTCAACCCTAACAAGAATCCTCCTAGGGTCTAGAATATCAAGTCGTACCATTAAGTTTGCCAAATATTGAATGTCCCATATCAACAGCCTTTGAGAAACTAATATACAAGCCAAGCTACCCATACTCACTACCTTTCAACTTAAGGCATCTGCTACCACATTCACCTTACCCAGATGATACAAAATGGAGATATCATAGTGCTTAAACAACTCCATCTGTCTATGTTACCTATCATTAAGCTCTCTCTGGGTCATAAGATATTGAAGACTGTGATGATCTGTGAAAATCTCAAAATGCACACCATAAAGATGATGTATCCAAATCTTAAGCGCGAAAACTACTGCAATCAACTCCAAATCACGAGTGGGATCAGTTGTGCTCGTGTACCTTCAACTGCCTCAAAGAAAAACCAATAAAACGACCCTGATGTATCAATGCACAGCCTAAACCAACACCAAAAGATGAAGGATCTAATTCAGTCAGTAAAACTAGCCATTAAAAAATTTTCTCTCTCTAAAAAATTCTATCCCTTTTCTCTAAGATTTCCTTTAATATTTTTTCACCAAAATAGCCCAATAGCTGCCGGTGAAGGTTTTTTTTCCACCGAATAATACCTAAGAGGGGTGTCTTGATGTTGCGAACATAACTAAACAAGAGCCAGTGCCTACATCGACCTACAACATTGCGAAATAGAATACTAAAAGAGCAATCTCTAAGGCAATTTCGGATAAACAGTGGCATAGTGTTCAAGAATTCATATCCCTTGTGAATATGGGTGTTATTAAGATGATTCCAAGCGGTGGTGAATTAATTATGTCCACCGACCAAAATCATAATTTTAAAGTAGGTGAGGTAGGCAAAATTATGACTGACCTAAACTACTCTCAAATGCAAATTTGGCATAGTGAGGAGCAAATGGGCCATGATTCAATGAGAGGGATGGAAATAGTAAATCAAAGCACCCATAGCAATAAAATGTAGAGAATTTGGGTGGAGAGTTTAGCTCCGGCGAAGCTGTCGGTTCCGACGACAGTGGGACAGTAGGCAAAATAGGTCAAACTTAATGCCAAACTATTTAGGAGGACAATGCAAACATGTCAACGCTAAAATCCCCAATTATTGAGTACCTTATCAAATATAATTTGGAAATTAGGGTTTCAAGCCCTAAATTGCAGAATACAACTGAACGTATGATTTCGATAAGGAAATTGGGAAATTCCACATGTCATGAGGATCAACACAATCATGAGATGGTAGAAATAGAAAAAGCCTCTTCCAATTTGGTTTCAAATTCTTTTAATTTCAATGCTAAAGGGTCTACACAAACCGATTTGGTGAGGAATGATGCTCTGGTCAGTGTTAATCAAAATAAGCAATGTGAAGACACTAAGGATGATGTAAGGGGTGATAATTTCACAAAAGCCCCATCTAAATATCATAAGAACATGTCTAATTTGAAAATTAGGGCTCCAAATAATCATATCTTTGTATAGGACTCAGATGATAAAACTAATGGGGTTAATGATGCTGCTGAAGTTAATTCAAAGTATTTTTTGAATGAGAACACTGGTGAGTCCCTCAATATTAATTCCATTAATAGTTAGAAGCTTAAGAAATTGCATAATATTGAGAATCATAAAGGTACAGTGGTTGGTAAGGAGGCTGATGGTGTTGAATATGAGAAAGCCAAAAATATTCCTTATAAAAACCAACAAAAGAACTCCAAACATCCTATTAAAAGTGTCCAAAAGTCTTATGTTCCTAATGATACCCCGTTAGAAGTTTCTAATAATTTCAAAACCTTTAAACCCAATAGTCCTACGCAGAGAACTAAGGAACCTAAGGAAGATACTGAAAACTCCAACCCCACTCATAAAAATCCTAATCAAATTAATCACAAACCTAGCACCAATCCTGCTCCACCTACTCCTATTATTTCTCATGCTTTAGTGAGCAAATTGAGAGCACAAGAGGCTATGAAAACAACCCAAATTCCTATCAACCCTCCCAAAATAACCACAAAGAAAGGATATCCTGCAGTTGTTTTTAATCCTGTGGATTATAAGGTGAAGGTTGCTGTGAGATTAAGTATACTTTAATTGGAAAATTTACCAATTCTATGCCTAAGATGGAGGTGATCAGGAAATATTTTTTGTTGCAAACTGAACTTAGAGGAAGGGTGAAATAGACTAATTTTAACTCTAGACATCTTTACATTGACTTGGAGAATGAATTTGATCATGCTACAGTGTGGTCTAAAGGTAGAATATTTATAGAGGGTTAGATTATGAGACTTCAACAATGGACTCCAACTTTTATACCTGAGGAGGAAACTCCTTTGGTTCCTATATGGGTTGTACTACCTAAGCTCCCATGGCATTGTTACTGCATTAAACTTCTTGAACCTCTTCTATCTCCTATTGGCAAGGTGTTATTCTTGGATTATCTACTTATAAGAAAACCAAAGGAAGTGTTGCTTAGGTCAATATTTAGATTGATTTGACATAAAAGAGACTTCAAAATGTGTGGATAGGGTATGATGAGGATGAAAATGGGGAACAAATATAGTAATCAGTGCAACATGAAGGAGTTCTTAATTATTGTAATTATTCTAAACACTAAGGGCATACTAGTATGACTTGTACTGTGAAAATAAGAGATGAGGAAAATAGAAGAAGGAAAAAAGAGGTTGACAAACAAGGAAAAACTCAAATACAAGATATGAGTAAGAAAAAAAATAAGAATATGAGCATGATCAACAAGCTCCCAACAAAAAACAAGGTCAACATCTTAATTGGGATGCAACAAACACTCAGGAGCATGGCCAATGGCAAACTAAAAAAAGAAAGACCAAGAAATATAACCAACAATAGCAATAGATGCAGCAGTAACAATAACAATAGGTATAACAAAAATAATAGCAACAGGTTAACACCACCACCAATAGGTTCAACAACAGCAATAACAGGTAAAATAACCTAATAAAGGTAATCAACAACAACACAATCAAGGGAAAATACAACAAGTGTATAAGCCTAGATCCTCTATGGATCCACAAGGTGTAGACCAACAATTCATCCACAACCATTGACAGGTAAATATTCTAATTTACATAGCCAACAACCCAAAAATTGTAATATTGATTCTGGAGTCTAGAATCAACAACCCCAACCCCATAAATTTATTAATCATGTTGACCCCAAACCCTAAAGTCCCACAAATAAAGAAAATAATCTGATGAACAAGAAGGCAATGATTTAAGCTGGGAAAATACTGAAAAAACTGTTGAGCAAAATGTTGAAAAAATTATTGGTCAAAATGATAAAGGGGCTAAAAATTTTCTATATAAAAGGACCCAAGATATTACAAATCAACAGGTGAACAATTCCATCATTCCAGAAGAAAATGTCCCAAAAAATGGCATCTTAGGTATTGACTCAATGCTCATAACCCCACCTCGATAATTTTAATGTGTTGACTAGCAATGTAGCTATTATAGTTGTTAGAGGTGAGGTTCGATGGAAGGATAATACTACTAACTTGCAGGATGGGGTATCCAGGGGAGGGGATTGCTTGAACCTAGGTTTGACCTTCATGCTTCTGCTACCACTCATATGACTGGTTATGTTCTTCAGAAAAATAAAGAAACTGGCTATGATTATAATCAGATAGATGAGTATGGTTTTAGGTTGACCAAAAATCAAAGAAAGGACACAACTAAGACAATTGGTTTAGATAATGAGAAAGCTCAGACTAATAATAAAGGTCCAGCAACCGATGGTGGATGTTTTGGGAAACCTCTTAATAATAAAGAATCTAATAAGAGAAGCAAAAAAGCAAAGGGATGCTATTAGAAAAAAATAGGAAAATGAATTGCTACAAAAATAGGCTAATGTGCAAGAAAAGAAAAGTTCAGATTTTGAAAAGATAGAAAGTTCACCTGTGCAAAGTGTTCAGTCAGTAGCTAATTCCAAGAAGAAATGTACTCTCAACAATGGTCCAGTTCTACTCCTAAAGTTAATCTGCAAGATGAGTATAGAGTCATCCACTCAGAAGATGAGATTGACAAAGATACTCTACCTATAGATGATGAGGATGTAGAAGAAAACATAAGTGCACATCTAATCAAATATTTTGGGCCTACTGCTGACACTGGGACTTAAGAAGAAATTCAACAAGTCTCAGATCAACAAGGTTTACCTCCAAGAGGTCAACAACTGAAGACCAATTTTCCTAGCTATACAAGTACTAACAATTCTACTAATAGTGAGAGAAGGCTCACTAGGTCTCAAATTAAAGGTTTAATATGATCAACAATCTCATATGGAATGCTAGGGGTATTAATACCCAAGGGTTACTGGAAAGACTCCAAAATCTCATAAAATAACACCACCTCTATATTATTACCATTCTTGAACCATTCTTTGATAATTCATAGCTCCAAAAGTTTAGATTTTTGTTGAAAATGGACAAGGCGGCCTGTAATGATAATGGTAAGATTTGGATATTTTGGAACCAAAATATTACTTGTGATATCCTTGAAATTAATGAGCAATAAATCACTTGTGTCCTTAACAATGTGGAACTGATCCATCCTTATATGATGACATTTGTTTATGCAAAGTGTCAGGACAACTTGAGAAGACCTTTATGGGATAGAATGTTACACTTTTCAACTCATGATATGACTTGGTGTGCTGTGATGGATTTTAACATGATCACTTCTATTGATGAAAAATTGGAAGGTTTTCCCTACAATATGAGAAAGAGCTATGATTTTATAGGAGTCATAGAAGCTTGTGGTCTCACAAATTTTGGCTTTAGTGGTTAGAAGTTCACTTGGTCTAATTTGAGAGGTATCAACTTCTGAATCTGGAAAAGGTTAGATAGATCCATGATTAATGATGTCTAGCTACAGAAAATTCCCTTTACTTCCAACAATCATTTGTCTTCTTTTAGAGATGCAAGATTGACAGAAGAATCACATCAAGTACTTTATGTTCTTGAACTATTGGGTTGATAATAATTCCTTTTTGGAAACTATTGAGAACTTTTAGAATAGTCCTTGTGAGAGTGATCTATGTGGTCATTTTATTAGAAAATAAAAAGACTCACTAACACCCTTAGTACCTAGTCCAAGAGGGAACTTGGTGAAATCTAAGATAAGGTTAGAGAGTTTAAATAAAGGGTAAATAATATTAAAGAAGATCTAATCTCTAACAGAAATAAGATGAATAAAATCAATCTTCATCACTTGAATGCTGAGTGCATCAGGTTTTTAAAGTTGTAAGAGTCTATACTCAAGCAAAAGGCTCAACTTCAGTGGTTCAAGGAAGGAGATGCTAACACGAGGTATTTTCATGCTTTAATCAGAGGTAGAAGAAGAAAATTATTTATCCAGAAGTTAAAAATGAAGAGGGTGAATGGGTTCAAGGTGATAAGGAAATTGCTGCTGCTGCTTGTGATTATTTCTAAGAGATTTTCACTGGAAAGGAGGAAATAATTCTAGAAGAGTATCTCAATTGTATCCTAAGAATGGTCATTGCTGACCAGAATAATATTCTTCAAGAAGATCCCACTTTGGATGAATTGAAACAGGTTGTTTTTTCAATGAATCCTCATTTTGCAGCTGGACCTGATGGCATGAATGGCAAGTTTTTTGAAACTTGTTGGCATATTATTAAACATGATTTATTATAGGTAAACGGTTTAGTGCTTCTTTTGTGGTCATATAATGCCTAAATATTTTTTTTTATGCTTGTTTGGTCCTACTTCCTAAAGTAGATCATCCTAATAAATTATTAGAAATAAACCCATAAGCCTAAGTAATTTCACTAATAAGATTATTTCTAACTTATTAGTCTCAGACTTGGTTCTATCCTGCGTACCCTGATATCTTCAAACCAATCGAGGTTTGTTAAAGGTAGAAACATCTCTGAGAATATCATACTTGCTTAGGAGATTTTTCACAGTATCAAGAATCCTAATGAAGGTAGTAATGTTGTGATTAAATTAGATATGGAAAAGGCGTATAACAGGGTTTCTTGGTCCTTTATTTGTCTGGTTCTTAGGAGGATGGGCTTTGGGGAGAGAATTATTGATATGATTTGGAGAACTATGTCTAATAACTGGTATTCTGTGATAGTTAATGGTTCGAGACATGGTTTCTTTCACTCCACTAGAGGTTTAAAGCAAGGTGACCCTCTTTCTCCAGCTTTATTTATTTTAGGTGCTGAGGTGCTTTCTAGAATGCTCAAAAATTTACATCAGAGTCCTTTGTATCATGGCTTTACTATAGAGCAGAAAGGTCCTCAAGTTAATCATCTTAGCTTTGCTGATGATGTTATAATCTTCACTTTGGGGAAAAGAACTACTTTGAGGCTTATTATACAGACTCTTAGTGATTATGAAAAGGTGTCAGGGCACCTTATTAACAAAGACAAGAATCATTTTATGCTTCACTCTTATGCATTTCCAAGTACCATTAATAGAATAAAAAAGGAAACTAGTTTTAAACAGAAAATGAGTCCAATAACTTACTTGGGATGTCCCATCTATATTGGTAGACAAAAAATCATACATAATTCTGATTTGGTGTCTAAAGTGAGTGCATGAATTAGTGGCTGGCAAACTAAGTTGCTCAGTTGTGGGGGTAGAGTTACTCTCATCAAGTATGTTCTTCAGTCTCTTCCCATCCACATCCTCTCAGCTGCAGTTCCTACTAAGACCACTCTTAAACAAATATTAATCTTGTTTGCTGATTTCTTCTGGGGTTGGTCTGATAACAAGAAGAAATATCACTGGTCTTCTTGGAGAAACCTTAGTTATCAGATTAAATAAGAGGGTATTGGTACTAGATATCTTTTAGACATGTGCATTGCTTTGAAATTCAAATAGTAGTGGGTTTTTAGAATCAAAGAAACACTTTGGGGTGATTTTCTCAAGGTAAGTATTATAAAAGAGCACACCCGGTTATTAAGAAATGCCATACTAGTAATTCTATTTCCGGGAAACATATGATGCGCAACAAATAACTAAATGAAGCTCAAATCCATTAGAGGATGAAATATGGTGCATGTTCTTTTTGGTGGGATGATTGGTTGGTAATAGGCCCTCTTCATTACTATAGAGGTGATCCTATGATATCCAACAACATGAAGGTCAACCAACTTTTGATTCAAGGAGAATGGGATATTGAAAGGCTTAATCATTTTTTACCTTCGGTGATAGTAAAACAAATCATGGATATGCAGTTGTAAGACCCCACAAAGTTTCCTCGTAGCCTGATCCTTTAGAGCGTATCAAGTGAAGTGTAATTCTGTCCCTAAAAGATTAAGAAATGACTTCCAAAGTGATTAGTGTTTAAATCATATAGAGTTTTCCTAATTTTGACTTTTGATCATATAGAAAATTGAATTATCTTTCCAACGATACCAATTTCATCCAAATTCGGTATCGGCGTGAGAAGTTATGGCCGTTTTACTGAGAGCTGTCAGAACCGCCCAGATGGGACAGATAGGTTGATGTACTGTTGAGCTTGCGATGGACTGTCACTTGAGTTATCGCAACCAAGGCAGTAAACCCATCCACTAGCCAAGTGCGACGGTCAGGCCGATGGACCATCGAGCTTGTGATGGACCGTCACCCAAGCCGTCGCTACTAAGGTAGTGAGCCCCTATTGTAGTCCAAGTGCGACGGTCGGACCAACGGATCATCGAGCCAGCGATGGACCATCGCACGAGCCATCGCAGATCCCGTTGAGCATTTTAAAGCCATTTTTAAAAGGGCTTTTTGGTCTTTTTCCACCCTTTTAAATATATTAAAATGAAGCATAGAACTTCAGAATCATCCAAAGAATAAAGAACTAGGGTTTTCTCTCAACATTAAACCTCAAGACCAAATTCAAATCTTTCTCCAAGAACCTTAAGATTCCACCATAGTTTCTACAAATTGAGTTAAGATCCAAGGTTCCCAAGTCAAAAGCTTCAAGAACCTCACTCAAGAGTATGAAAAAGAGTCTCAAGAAAGCTTGTTCATCTACAAGCCATAATCTAAGGTATGTGGGGTTTGAACAAGGGCACTCCTTTCGTCCTTGTTCCCAAAAGTTGTTTTAATTACAAAGATATATGGTTTTACATATTTTCTTATGAAATTGAAGTATGGATTTATACCCTATGTTATTATTTCTTGAGATTATGATGGTTTCAATGTTTTAGAAATTGAAGTACATGAGTACGTTGAGATTATAATGCATATTGCTGAAAATTTCTAGATTTCTATATGTTTTGTGAATCTTTATGATATTGAGTATGAATTTTGATACGTCTTAATGTGAGATTGGTATATGGGTCATTAAGCCCTACTTAAAATTGTAATTTTAAGAACTTTGATGCTATAAGAACCTATGATTTGAGTATTTTGAGATTATTGAGAAAGTTTTGACCTTGATTGTCATAGTTGCTTTGAAATCCACTTTACTAAATGAGATTACAGATTTTATAGTCGGGTTCTTTATGAACCATGAGTTATTTAAAGTGGATTTCCATGAGATGAGCGTAGCTAACTAAACGGAGAAGTATTTACCACCGAGTTGGGTAAGTTACTACGGTTTCATACTCCAGAACTATGTGCCACCGTAGGATTGAGATTTATGGGCCCGAGGCCGAGATAGTGATCACTGAGTTGAGGTTATACTCCTTGGAAAGAGTATGATGCCTCTCCCCAACGTGAGGTTTCTTCCTTAGGAGGGAAAAATGTTGGACTCCATGTAGCTCGCATGGTGTATGTCGGTTAAGAGAACCTCCATAATAGCGAATTTTTTTTCTAGTGTAGTTTCTTAAAGTAAAGTATATTCCTTGAGATGAGATTTATACTATGTGTTCCATTATTCATAATTTACGAGATATGCATTTTGATATTGTTCGAGCTATGTGAGTCAGTTATATTAGCATGCATGATTTTTGTAAAGATTGATGATATTATTATTTTAAGTATCGCATACCCCCCATATACTCAGTACATCCTCAAAGTACCGATCCACATATAAGTTTGTGTGCTACATTGTCTCATAATGTAGGTTCAGTTTCTCTGTCTCAGTAGCGTCAGTGATCTCTGAGTACCTTGATCGACACCTCCATAGTTGGTGAGTCCTTATGGTTCAAGGACCTGTTTTTCCCTTATTTTAGTCTTCATAGTAGTTGGGTTATTTCTTTTCAGTTGAGTATGGGTCAGTTGGGGATCTGTCCCAATGGCTCTCTAGTTCTTGAGTAGTAGAGGCTTTGTCATACTAGACTATCAGTGTTATTTTAGACTTTTCAGCATGTTGCTATTCAGACAGTATTCTTTGTTATTTCAGTTGAGATATGTTATGATAGTGCCATTGTTTTGCTTTATCCATATAAAAGTAAGTATTAAAAGTTATAACAGGCTTAAAGGGTTAGCTTAGGGCTGCTTGTAGCCTTAACCACCGTGTGACATCTCGGAATGAGATTTTGGGGCGTCACAAACTTGGTATCAGAGCCTAAGGTTTAAGGAGTGCTAGGGAGTCTGACAAGCCACATTAAGTAGAGTCTTGATAATTGGTGTGTAGCGCACCACATCTATGAGAAAGAGGCTATAAGACATTTTAGGAAAAAGTCATCTCTTTCATTCTGAATCTAACATGCTTATAGTTGTCTCCCTCAACTATTAATTCATGCTCTCTTATTTCAGAAAATGCCTCCCCGAAGAGCTAATGCGTGTAGGAATGATAACGACCAACCTCATTCTATTGATCTTTTGTATAATACTATGTCTCATGCTGAGTTTTGGGTAACCTTTCAGGCATTAGCCCAAGCAGTCACCGCAAATATCCAGGCTAATAACTAGGCCGTAGTTCCACATCAGTAGGGAGGTGACTTAGCTGCTGCTCAGATTCATGATTTCATGCGGATGAATCCGCCAGAGTTCTATGGGTCTAAGGCTGGCGAGGACCCGCAGTTATATCTTGAGAAGGTGAGGAAGATCACCCAAGTCATGCATATTTATAAGGAAGAGAGTGTAGAGATGATATCTTATCATCTGAAAGACATTGCTTATGACTGGGTTGTTGTATAGAGGAAGAATAGGGGGAAGATGCTGCTCCTATGACTTGATAGGTGTTCCAGGTTGCATTCTTGGATAAGTTATTCCCACTTAAGATAAAGGAAGTGAAGATAGAGGAGTTCATGAACCTGAGGCAAGGCTCTATGACTGTTAAGGAGTATTGCCTCAAGTTCAACCAGTTAGCCAAGTATGCTCCTGACTTGGTAGCTGACACCCAATCTAGTATGAGTAAGTTCATGACCGGTGTGTCTAGTTTGGTGCTGAAAGAGTGTAGGACTGCTATGATAAATAGAGATATAGATCTATCCAGGCTGATGATGCATGCTCAATAGATTAAGGCAGATAAGATAAGGAAGAGAGATAGAGTAAGGGGAAATAAGAGGGCTAGATTAGAGCAGTTTGAGAATGGATATACTATATCCTATGGAGGGAACCGATCCCAGTTTCAAGATTATTCATTTATGCCAGCGCCTTCATCAGCTAGTGCTCCCACACTCAGAAACACAAAAAAGTAGGGGAATAGGCCTTCTATGTCCAGGTCCCAGAACAATGTAAGTAACAGACCTCATTATCCTCCATGTACTAAGTGTAGTAGGGACCATCCCGGTGAGTGCTTATTCGATCAGAGGGGTTGGTTTGGTTGTGGAAAGATAGGCCATAGACTTAGAGAGTACCTGCATGATAGGAAGGGGAACAGAGATGTTTGACCTCAGACTCAGATAATCAGTGTACTAGATCTTTTAGCCCACCCATCCCCTCCCCAAGGCGCTTCATCTAGTACGACTGGCGGTCAGTGCTAGAATAAATTCTATGCCTTACCATCCCATCAGAAATAAGAGGATTCTCTCGATGCTGTTACTGGTATGCTCTGTGTCTTTCACTTTGATGTTTATGTGCTGTTGGACCCTGGGTCAAGTTTTTCTTATGTGACCCTATTAGTTGTTGTGAATTTTGAAATGAGTCCCGTAAAGATTCCCGAGCCTTTCCTAGTTTCTACTCAAGTAGGTGAGTCAGTTATAGCTAATCAAGTGTATAAGAAGTGTCCCATCACTGTTCTTTATAGAGTCATATTTGCTGATTTGATAGAGTTGGAGATGGTGGATTTTTATATAATTATGGGTATAGATTGGCTTCACTCTTGTTATGCATCTATAGACTATCGTACTCGTGTGATTAAGTTTCAGTTTCCTGATGAGCCAGTCTTCGAGTGTTCTGGAAGTTCAGTATTTCCCAAGAGTCACTTTATATCCTATCTCAAAGCTATAAAGTTGATATCCAAAGATTGCATCTACTATCTAGTTAGAGTTAAGCACACTAAGTTTGAGATTTCGACTATTCAGTCAGTCAGTATAGTTAATGAGTTTGCTGATGTCTTTCTGGAAGATCTCCTAGAGGTACCTCCTGATAGAGAGATAGAATTTGGGAATAAACTTCTTCCCAATACACAACCTATTTCTATTCTTCTATACCGTATGGCACCTGCAGAGCTTAAGGAGTTGAAAGATCAACTTAAAGATCTTCTAGACAAAGGTTTCATAAGGCCCAATGATTCTCTTTGGGGCGCACCCATCCTATTCGTGCGGAAGAAAGATGGTTCTTTGCGTATGTGCATTGACTATCATCAGCTTAATAATGTCATAGTCAAGAATAAGTATCCTCTTCCTAGAATTTATAACCTATTTTATCAATTGCAAGGTGCAAGTTATTTATCCAAGATAGACCTTAGATCCGGCTATCATCAGCTTAAAGTGAGGAAATGTGATATTCCAAAGACAATATTCCAAACCCGCTATGGTCACTTTGAATTTCTAGTTATGTCTTTTGGGCTAACTAATGCTCCAGCAGCTTTCATGGACCTCATGAATCAAGTGTTCAGACAGTATCTTGACATGTTTGTCATAGTGTTCATAGATGATATCCTTGTGTACTCCCGTACTGAGAATGACCATGTGGATCATCTTAGAATTGTCTTGAAAACTCTTAGAGATCATCAGTTGTTCGCCAAATTCAGCAAGTGTGAATTTTGGCTAAGGTCAATAGCCTTTCTCGATCATATTATTTCAACTGAAGGCATTAGATTTGATCTCCAAAAGACAGAAGCTGTAAGAAAATGGCCTAGACCTATCTCTCCATCAGATATTAGAAGTTTCTTGGGTCTAGCTGGCTATTACCACCGTTTTGTTGAAGGTTTCTCTTCTATTGTGTCCCTCATGACCCGGTTGACCCAAAATAAAGTTAAGTTCCTTTGGTCAGATTCCTGGGAGAAAAGTTTTCAGGAGTTGAAGACTCGACTCACCTCAACCCCTTTGTTGACTTTACCTGATGGTACAAATGGTTTTGTGGTGTATTATGATGCCTCGAGAGTTGGTTTGGGTTGTGTGTTGATACAGAGAGGTAAGGTTATAACCTATGCCTCTAGATAGTTGAAGCCGCATGAAAAGAATTACCCAACCCATGATCTTGAATTAGCTGCTGTGGTTTTTTCTTTGAAAATCTGGAGACACTATCTGTATGGTGTTTATGTTGATGTGTTTATGGACCACAAAAGTTTGCAGTATGTGTTTTCTCAGAGAGAGTTGAATCTTCGTCAGAGGTGATAGTTAGAGCTACTAAAAGATTTTAATATGAGCGTGTTGTATCATTTGGGCAAGGCCAATGTAGTGGAAAATGCCCTTAGTAGATTGTCTATGGGCAGTGTTGCTCATGTGGAGAAAGATAAGAAAGAGTTAGCTTGGGAAGTGCATCATTTGGATAGACTGGGTGTTAGATTGCTTGATTCATCTAAGGGGAATGTTTGGGTTCAGAGTGGTTCTGAATCCTCTTTAGTTTCGGAAGTGAAGAAAAAGCAAGACATGGATGCTAGTTTGGTCAAACTGAAGGAGTTAGTTAAGGACCAAAAGGTAGAGGTTTTCTCCCAAGGGGGAGATGGTGTGTTGAGATGTCAGAATAGATTGTGTGTTTCGTGTGTTGGTGATTTAAGGCAGAGAATTATGGCTGAGGCGCATGGTGTATGGTATTCTATCCATCATGGTACTACCAAGATGTACCACAACTTACGGGGAATCTATTGGTGAAGTGGCATGAAGAAGGATATAGCAGATTTTTTGGCAAAGTGTGCAACGTGCCAATAGGTTAAGGTAAAGCACCAAAGACCTGGCGGTAAGCTGCAAGAGTTTGGTATATCCACTTGGAAGTGGGAAGAGGTGAATATGGATTTCAAGACTGGTTTACCTCTTTCGCGTCGTCATCATTATTCTATTTGGGTTGTTGAAGACAGGTTGACTAAGTCCGCGCATTTTATACCAGTGCATACATCTTATACAGTTGAGGATTATGCTAGATTGTATATCCGAGAGTTAGTCAGGTTGCATGGAGTTCCCTTGTCCATTATCTCGGATAGGGGTACTCAATTTACTTTGCAGTTTTGGAAAGCTTTCCAGAAGGGTCTTGGTACCCAAGTTCGTTTGAGTTCCGCTTTTCACCGCAGAAAGATGGTCAGGCTGAGAGGACCATTCAGACTTTAGAGGATATGTTGAGGGCCTGTGCACTTGATTTCAAAGGTAATTGGGATGAGCATTTACCACTGATTGAGTTTGCATATAATAATAGTTATCATTCTAGCATCCAGATGGCACCATTTGAGGCTTTGTATGATAGAAGATGTAGATCACCCATAGGTTAGTTTGAAGTGGGTGAAGCTGATGTGATTGGACTTGATGCAGTGTTTGAGGCTATGGAGAAAGTTAAGTTGTTTAGAGAAAGGTTGAAGATAGCCCAAAGTCATCAGAAGTCATATGCATATATGAGAAGAAGAAATCTTGAGTTCGAGATGGGTGATTTGGTGTACTTGAAGATTTCACCCATGAAAGAGGTGAAAAGATTTGGGAAAAAGGGAAAACATAGTCCCCGTTATGTTGTCCCTTATAGAGTTTTAAGCCGTGTTGGGAAAGTAGCCTATGAGGTGGAGTTGCCCACAGAGTTGTTAGCTGTTCATCCTATCTTCCATGTCTCCATGCTTAAGAAGTACATTGGTGATTTTGCAGTAGTAGATCCTTCAAAGAGCTTAGATATCCAAACTAGTCTTTCATTTGATGAGATTCCGGTTGAGATTCTATATTTTCAGATCCGTAGACTGAGGAACAAAGAGGTTCCCTTGGTCAAAGTTTTGTGGCTGAACCAGTCAGTTGAGGGAGCTACTTGGGAGGCAGAAGAAGACATGCAAACCAAGTACCCGCAATAAGCTAAAGGTAATATTCTTCTTTAAATCATCCCTTCTAATCTAAAGTTCAGCTATGTATCTATTATTGCATGAGTTCTTGCAATTTCTGAAGTATTCAAGAGTTTAGAAAGATATGGAGCCGTTTAGCAAATTGCTTCAGCTATGTGTACTCAGTTTTCTCTGTGTTCTTAGTCTAACTAGAGACATTCGAGGATGAATGTTTCTAAGGGGGAGATATTGTAATACCCCGCAAAGTCCCCTCATAGCCTGAGCCTTTAGAGTGTGTCAAGTGATGTGTAATTCCATCCTTAAAAGATTAAGAAATGACTTCCAAAGTGATTAGTGTTTAAACCATATAAAGTTTTCCTAATTTTGACTTTTTTATCGTGTGGGAAATTGAATTAGCTTTCCAATGATACAAATTTTGTCCAAATCCGGTATCAGAGTGAGAAGTTATGACCATTTTACTGAGAGCTGTCAAAACCGCCCAGGTGCGACAGACAGGTTGACGGACCATCGAGCTTGCGACAGACCGTCGCTTGAGCCATCTCAACCAAGGAAGTAAACCCATCCACTGGCCACGTGCGACGGTTAGGCCGATTGGCCGTCGAGCTTGTGACGGACCATCGTCCAAGCCGTCGCTACTAAGGCAGTGAGCCCCTATTCTGGTCCAAGTGCGACGGTCGGACCGACAGACCGTCGAGCCAACAACAAACCGTCACAGATCCCGTTCAGCATTTTAAAGCCATTTTTAAAAGGTCTTTTTGGTCTTTTTCACCCTTTTAACATCTAGATAGATCAAAACAAAGCATAGAACTTCAGAATCATCCAAAGCATCAAGAACTAGGGTTTTCTCTCAAGATTAACCCTCAAGAGCAAATCCAAATCTTTCTCCAAGAACCTTAAGATTCCACCATAGTTTCTACAAATTTAGTTAAGATTCAAGGTTCCCAAGTCAAAGGCTTCAAGAACCTTCACTCAAGAGTACGAAAAAGAGTCTCAAGCAAGCTTGTTCATCTACAAGTCATAATCTAAGTATTGTGGGGTTTGAACAAGGGCACTCCTTTCGTCCTTGTGCCCAAAAGTTGTTTAAATTACAAAGATATATGGTTTTACATGTTTTCTTATGAAATTGAAGTATGGGTTTATACCCTATGCTATTATTTCTTGAGATTATGATGGTTTCAATGTTTTAGAAATTGAAGTACATGAGTACGTTGAGATTATAATGCTTATTGCTGAAAATTTCCAGATTTCTATATGATTTATGAATCTTTATGATATCGAGTATAGATTTTGATACGTCTTAACGTGAGATTGGTATGTGGGTCACTAAGCCCTACTTGAAATTATAATTTTAAGAACTTTGATGCTATAAGCACCCATGATTTGAGTATTTTGAGATTATTGAGAAAGTTTTGACCTTGATGGTCATAGTAGCTTTGAAATCCACTTTACAAAATGAGATTACAAATTTTATAGTTGGGTTCTTTATGAACCATGAGTTATTTAAAGTGGATTTCCATGAGATGAGCGTAGATAGCTAAAGGGAGTAGTATTTAGCACTGAGTTGGGTAAGTTACTACAATTTCATAACCCAAAACTACGTGCCACCATAGGATTGAGATTTATGGTCCCGAGGCCAAGATAGTGATCACTGAGTTGAGGTTATACTCCCTGGAAAAAGTATGACGCCTCTCCCCAATGTGAGGTTTCTTCCTTTGGAGGACAAAATATTGGACTCAATGTAGCTCGCATGGTTTATGTCGGTTAAGAGAACCTCCCTAATTGCAAGATTTTTTTTCAGAGTAGTTTCTTAAAGTAAAGTATGTTCCTTGAGATGAGATTTATACTATGTGTTCCATTATTCATAATTTACGAGATATGCATTTTGAGATTATTCGAGCTATATGAGTCAGTTATATTAGCATGCATGATTTCCGTAAAGATTGATGATATTATTATTTTAAGTATCGCATACCCCCCATATACTCAGTACATCCTCAAAGTACTGATCCACATATACATCTGTGTGCTATATTGTCTCATAATGTGGTTCAGGTGCTCAGTCTCAGCAGCGTCAGTGATCTCCGAGTACCTTGATCTACACCTCCATAGTTGGTGAAACCTCATGGTTCGAGGACCTATTTTTCCCTGATTTCAGTCTTCATAGTAGTTGGGTTATTTTTTTTAGTTGAGTATGAGCCAGTTGGGGATCTGTCCCAATGACTCTCTAGTTCTTGAGTAGTAGAGGCTTTGTCAGACTAGACTATTAGTGGTATTTTAGACTTTTAGCAGGTTTTTATTCAGACAGTATTCTTTATTATTTCAGTTGAGATATGTTATGATAGTGCCATTTTTTTGCTTTATCCATATAAAAGTAAGTGTTAGAAGTAGTAACAAGCTCAAAGAGTTAGCTTAGGGCTACTTGTAGCCTTAAGCACCATGTGACATCTCAGAATGAGATTTTGGGGCGTCACAACAGTTCCATTTCAAGATGTTGCAGACCAACCTGTGTGGAAGCTTACCACTTGTGGTAATTTCTCATGCTCGTTGGCTTGGAATTTTATTAGACCTCAAAGAAATAAGACGATGACCAATATATATACATGGCATAAATACATTCCTTTTAAGTGCTCTTTTCTTCTGTGAAGGGAATTACAGGGAAAGCTTCTTACTGATGATAAGTTAACTACTTTTGGAATTGAAACAACTGATTTTTTTGTTGTTGTCATAATCTCAGACCAAATACTATTAAACACATTATGGTTTGTGGTCATTTTGAAAGAAATTTTTGGTCCTTTTTCTCTTGTTCCCTGGGAGTTAATCATTCTACAACTCCTCTTTGAAATCTGATTATGAGATGGTGGATTGTTGCACGTATAAATGAAGCTCATAAACTAGTTCTTTATTCTATACCCATCTTTATTTGTTAGAATTTATGGAAGAACAGGTGTGTGGTTACATATGGTGATAAACAGTCAAACATAGCAAGGGTTAAAATTTAGATTTTAAAAGATATTTCCATTGTCTTGATCATCAATTTTCCTTATATTTCATGGTCTCCAAAGTGGAAAGACATGGTTGTATTCTTGGAAGAATGTTACCAGGTAACTTGAATTCAAGAGGTTAGTTGGATCAAGCCTACTACCACAGTGGTGAAGTTGAATACAGATGGTAGTGCGCTTGATAACCCGAGCAGAATAGGTGCAGGGGGTATCTTGAGAGACCACCTTGGAGATATTATTTTTGCCTTTGCTAGTCCTCTTGGTTATGGTACAAACAACCAAGTTGAAATTAAAGCACCTAGGCTAGGTTTGACTTGGTGTTTACATCATGGTTACAATAAAGTTAGTCTTGAAGTTGAATCAGAGCTCATCGTTAGATGGATAAAACAACATGCTACAACACCTTGGAAGCTTCAAACTCTCTTGATAATATCAAAGGTATCATAGAACAACTTGAGCATGTTACTTGCAGACACACTTTTAGAGAAGCAAATTTCATGCCTAACTCTTTGTCTAAAATCAGTCACAACTATGATACTCCTCAATATTATTTTAATATACAACAACTTCGTAAAGAAATAAGAGGGCATTTTATTTTCGACAAAATTGGCATGATCAAATTTTGAAGAAGAAAATTGAAGAAGATCAAAGAACCACCTTGAGAAGTTATTTCAAGGGTATTAGTTGAGGTGGTAACTCAAGTCTAGTGCATATACATAGACTTTCCCTATGTTTGTATCTTGTTTCTACAACTAGGCTATATAATCATAGGTTTGTCCTTTTTGATGAAGCTCTTTTTGTTTCTTTGTGATTTTTCCTTTTCTTGTAAGGGAAGAGTCTCCCTTATTTATGCATTCCTAGATTACAATGTACTGAGAGGAGTCCTCTCTTATAGGTGTATAGATCTAGGTTTTCATCCTAATATAGAGGATAAGTCGACCGGCCTTAGTAGGCTAGTTGACTTTGAACCACCATAGGATTGGAGGTAAGGTCCATGCCCTCCTCGTATTCCTTTTGCTTTATTCATTTATGATAAGGCTTGGGGGTGTGTGGCTCAACCCCTGACCGCCGTAGGAGGTGAAATCCCCAGGTAATTTCTATTTTAACTAAAAAAAACCAACACCAGAAGCATCACAATTCATGGTGAATCCCTCACCCTCAATAGGAAAAGCCAAAATAGAAGCCGAAGTAAGAAACTCCTTGATCTTACCAAAGCTCGACTTACACTCCTCGGACCATTAGAAAGGAACATTCATTTGAGTCAATCTAATCACAGGTACTGAAATAGTAGCAAAACCCTCATTGAATCATCGATAATAGATGACCAAGCAAATAAAGATACAAACCTTGATTAGAGATGTGGGTCTATTCCAATCATGAATAGCCTCAATCTTTTCTGAGTCTACGATAATATTATTCTTAGACACCACATGCCCAAGGAATGTCATTGACTCAAGCCAAATCTCACACTTAGAGAACTTGGAAAAAAGCATATGGTTTCTCAAAGTCTTTAGCACTACCCTCAGATGTTACAGGTGTTTCTCCCTACTCTTTGAATACACTACATCGTCAGTGAATACAATCATGAAAGAGTCTAAATAAGTCCTGAACACTTGGTTTATCAAATCCATGAATATGGCTGGGGCATTAGTCAACCCAAAGGACATCACCAAGAACTCATAATAACCGTAACATGTCCTAAAGGCTGTTTTCAGGATATCCTTGGCTCAAATCCTCAACTGATGATAACCAGACCTCAACTCAATCTTAGAAAACACTGCTGTACCCTGAAAATGGTCAAACAAGTCACTAATATGAGGCATATGATAATGGTTCTTCATTTTCACCTTATTAAGTTGCCTATAATCAATACACATATGCATAGAGCCATCTTTCTTCTTCACAAACAACATGGGAGCTCCCTAAGGGGACACACTCGGTCTAATGAAACCTTTACTAAGAAGATCCTGAAGCTGAGAACTCAGCTCCTTAAGATCGACAGGAGCTATACGGTAATATGCCATAGAAATAGGTCGGTGCCAGAATAAAAAATCAATAAAAAACTCAATCTCATGGACAAGAGGTATGCTGGAAGAACGGTAGGGAAACATTAGGAAACTTATGGACTATAAGAACAGAGTCAAGTGACAGAATCTCCATACTAACATCATGAATATAAGTGAGATAAGACTCACAACCCCTCGAGATAACTTTCTGAGCATGAACATAAGAAATAATCTCCATCGGCTCGCGACTAACTACTCCTTGCCACACAATCAGGGGAATGTCAGGCATGACTAAGGTAACAGTCTTGGCAAAAAAGTCAATGACCGTATGATAGTGGGATAACCAGTCTATTCCTAGAATCACATCAAAATCTACCATGCCTAATATAATGAGATAAGCATGAGTATCAATATCTCTAATAGTCATAATACAAGATTTGAAACCTGATCCACTATGAAAGAATTGCCTGTGGAAGTAGAGAAACATAAAGGCATAGATAACACATCCTAAGATAACTCTAACCGGAGGGGCATACACTACAAGAAAAGGGTCAATAGGGAAGGGAAATCTGGTACCTAAAAGTCACTTTCTGGTCTCCAAAACCTAATAGGGATCGGAAAAATCTGGTCGCTACTCGTCCCTATAGCCTCTGCCGCTAAAGGTTATCTGGTACGAGCTAAGACACTTGGTCCCTAAAGTTGCTTTTGTCACCAACATTAATCTAGTCCCTACAACACATTTGGAGACCATACTTTTCATCCCTAGTTGTTAATGTTATATTTTGATCGCTGGTCCTTAATGGTTTAGCGACTAGCAGTAACTCGTCCCCAAGATTCGTATGATTTGGTCCCTATATATTTGTCTCAAAATATTATCTAAATTAGTTAATTCTATATGTCATTCAACTAAAAATAAAATCATGAAATGATAATATAATTAAGGAACCTACTTAATTTGATAGACATATAAAAAAAATAATTACAAAAAAGATCACTATTGATCAGTCCAGGCTGCCAGCCAAAATGCATATTATCAATTGTGTACATATTTATCTTAGCAAAACTATAAACAAGCTAATATTCCTAGCTTATAATATAACATCTATTTAAGATTCATTGCAAAACAATAGCCAACAATGCAATGACAAGCTGCATCCTTAAAAACTTCCTTCATGTAGACTCTAATGTCCAAAACCCATAAAGAATATCAAGAGATTTCCTTTAGAAAAAATTATAAAGATCAACCAAACAATTGGTAAAAGGATTTATCATAACTTCAAGCAATAATTTAATCACTACTTAATTCCCACAATCAATCTAGTGATCAAATGTATGATGATATGGTTTATGTTTGCCAGGAATGGTCTCTTGAGGTTAATTTTTTGTCATATTAAGAAGTGTTAGTTGTTCTAAGGACTCGACACTCTCAAGCTATAATTTTTGATATTAAATCTAAGACATCACTAATGAAATACCGACAACACATGGTTGAAATCTTAATTTTAAATTTCACGAGACCAATGCATGATTGTGAGGTTGCTAGATTCACTGACTTTCAACACACTGAATCAATTTATCAAGAAAAATTATGATGGCTATGGTATAACTCAGAAACTTCTTTGTAATATCATCTAGACCATACTAAAAATCTAACTGAATTGCATCCTTGATTTGTTTAGATGATAAAATGGACATGTACATTTAATTTAAGAAAATATTAGATCGAGGGGAACACAGATTTTGGTTTTCATCTAAGTGAAAAAAATGCATAAATGGATGGCTACATATTTCTACAGTATAAATTGACTACACATTTATGGAACATCTATCTTTTTATTACAAGTTTGAGTTAGTGCCAGAGAAAACTATGAGACTACAGTCAAGCTGGCAATGTAGAGGATCAATAAATCATAAAAAGATGGAGCATAATCCTTGTAAGATGATCTAATTAGTTCAACGAACCCAATTAAAAATGATAATAACATAGCTCAAAAAGATCAAAGTTCTCAGCTTAAATGTACTTCCAGTTCGAGTTAGTAGTAGCAACAAACACAATTGTTACCACTGTTTTATGAGCCGATGAACTGTCATTGTATCAAATTTTTAAGATAAAATTAACTAACAGTTCTAATTGCTGCTTTAAGAGTGCAAAAACTAAAATTAATAAAGCAAATTTATAGTTTTGAGTAAGTTGTTATTTACTTGGTATATTCATTGTTCTCCTGAAATAGTTGATGATGAAGGCTGGACATTTGGGTGTTGAGCTAATAGAATTTCTATTAATTGTTTTACCTCATTTTTTGCATTAGACAAGCGATCCTTCAAAGATTGATTTTCCTCTTGATTTGAACGAAGTTTTGACCTTGTTTATTGTAGTTATGACATTAGTTCTATATTTGAGGATGTTCCACCTTTCAAATCCTTTGCCTTTACTCCACCACCGAATCCAAATACATGCCTGTGAGTCTGGGGTCCAAAATATTTTCTAAAATCTCTATAGTAGGAAGAGAAGGTCCAGACGACACCAATATGTATATTTGAGCTTAACAAAGTATATATGTATATTTACGTCAGAATTCATAATATAAATAAATTAAGTTACATGTTTAGTTAATGAAATGGACATGTTTTTCAATTATTTAAGCATAAACAAGTGTGTTATTCTTCTTGCGAGTACAACAACAACAACAACAACAACAACATACCAAGCATATTTCCACAAAGTGGAGTCTGGGAGGGTAAATATGGTGGATTCCCTTTGAAGTAGAAATGCTCGAATAATAAGAACTCTTATGAAAGGACTCTTTTTATTTGTAGTCACTCCTAAAGAGAACATAGATATAAGCCATTGCCCTCGTCTTTTTACTATAACACATACTGCAATGAAATCATATTAATAAATATTTTCATATTAAAATTTACTTCTATAAATTAATAACATAATATATTTGATAAAACATACTTGGTTCAACCGTTTGAGTGTATTGCATAACTTCGTTAGTAAGTGGAGAAAATGAAGAGCCAGTTTTCAATCCTTGAGTAGTAAATTTGGTTGACTCTAATTGTAGAGGCATACTTTGACTATCACAAAGAGAACTCTGAAGATGTGATCCCACCACTTTACAAGAAACCCCTAAAGGGAATATAGACCTAAGACCTCGCCCTTTTCCCTTCCCTAAAACACCTAGTGCTACAAATGCATATTTTCTAGAAGTCTTAATAGTGGATCTCACCTCATTTTCAGGGTCTAATGGTTTCATATTAAACCTACAAGAAAAAAATAAATGAGGATATTAAAAAGATAAGTACTTACAGAAAATAACATGTAATCAGAATATATAATAGTGAGCATGCTAATGCAGAAAGAGATACTTTACTGCATTAGTTCTTTGTCATTTTTTATGTGTAGTATTTTCTAAATCTACAACATCACCATCCATTTGTCGCATAATATCATAGGTATCACAAAGTTGTGTCTTTTTCTCTAGACGTCAACCTTAATTGGAAATATAACTAGCGTAAAATCTTGAAAAGCTTGATCTGCTAATATAAATGGCTCATTTATCTTCAAATATCACCCCTAATTAACACTTAGTAAGACATAAATCTTATTGTAACCCATTTTTCATCATCAATCTTTAGCAACGTAACCTACCCAAACAAGTCTTACAGTTTCAATTTACAAGCACAGGCAATCTCAACACCTGATAAAGAAAATTGAATTTTAAAAAAGAGCATAAACCAAACTCTTCTTAGGCTACAAATGGACATCGAACATTACAATAGTTATGAACATAAATAGCTATCATCAGTAGCTAATGGTCAAGAAAATTGAGAACGAAGTCATAATAACAATTTACCAAGTGCTTTGTTGTCGTCTTGAAAAAATAAGGATTACATGAGAAAAAAAGCATAATTTGAAGTTTCTAGAGTAAATAAGCTGAAATATAGAATCTAACAGGTAAAAAAACTTCAACTAATTTCTTAATTCATCTAAAAAATATGAACAGAGACAAATCCACATTATATCAAACACACGACTTTTTAGTTCTATAAGTCTCCAAAGAACTTATCAATTCAATTCAATAGGGAAAAAACCCCCATAATAAACCTTCAAATACCTGCTCAGGCAATCTCAACAACTTACAAAATTGAATTTTTAAGACGAACATAATTTAAAATCTTCTTAGGACACAAATGGACATCGAACATTACAATAATTATGAACATAAATAACAATCATCAATATCTAATCGTCAGAAAAATAGAGAACCAAGTTATAATAACATTTACCAAGTGCTTTGTTGTCGTCTAGAAAAATAAGGATTACATGAGAAAAAGAAATCTTAATTTTAATTTTCTAGAGTAAACGAACTAAAATATAGAATCCAACAGGCCAAAAAACTTCAACTAATTCTTCAATCCATCTAAAAAATCTAAACAGAGAAAAACCCACATAATATTAAACACACAACTTTTTAGTTCTAATACAAATATCCAAAGAACCTTTTCAATGCAACACAATGGGGAAACAAAACCCACAATAAAACTTCATATACCTACTCAATATTTAACCTACAACCCAATACTCTTAATTTCAACCTTTACACAACAACTATTAGTATTCCAAATACTTTACATATGCTTGGTGTTGAGTGGTAAATTTACCACTCATTGACATCCAAATTTGTGCACACTACTATGGTTAAATTGTGTAGATGAAACTAATTTGCCATTTGAATACACTAATTCCTATGGTTTTTAGGTCTTACAAGTAAATGGAAGAAATGAAGTAAAGTAAGCTGAAAAGAGAACAAAAAGAGAAAAGTTAGAGCAAAAGCTGAAAAATCTAAAATAGGGATCGACCCTCAGTTACCGCAATCGTAGTTTGAGGGTCGCGATTGTGACCAGTCAAGATACAATCAAAGGTTATAGATCGTTATAGGATCATCTCAATCATGGGAGTCACAATCGCGATCAGTTGATGGCGATCGCGATGACGCAAAAGGCTTCCGAGGGCATATTGGTAAATTCACACAGTTGGTTCCAATTTTCAAAAAGGCAAAACCATTATACACTTTAGGCATATTTTCAACTAGAATTTAATTTTTGTATTAAAAAAATCCTACTAATTTGGGAAAGACAACTGTAGCAAATTTTCCAAGAGAGTTTAGTTGTGAATTGAGATTGAAGCTTTGGAATTATTCTTGTTTTTTATCAATTGGGTATGTATTTTCTCTTCAATATCATGAGTAGCTAAATATAAACTTGAAATTATGTTTTAATAGGGTGAAAATATATATGGGTCTTGATTCTTAGTATTAATTCTTGGTTAATGATGTTGGGTTTTACTGATACTTTATTATTATATTGGAATTTTTGGGTGAAAGCCCCAATTTCCCTAAATACCACATCATCCTTGAAAGAGGGATGTGGGTATTTCCTTACATCCCATATCATCCTTAAAAGAAGGATGCGGGTGAATAGTATTTGTGAATAATAAATTAGATGTTAGCTTATTTCTTTACATTGTCTTAGAAATAAGGATGGATTGTGAATTTGCTAGATTTTGGGTATTATACTAGAAATAGAGATGTCCAATTGAGGTTTTAGGTTAATTTCCTTACCACACCCATGAGGTATTCGAAAGAATTCATAGGTGATATTTTGGTGTATTGTTGAAATACTAACATCAAAACTCCCAACCTAGCCTACCCATATATTCATTAACTAGAATTAGAATTTTGATCTTAAGTACCCATACACTATTTGCCCCTAGGAAAGCATAATCCCAAGACTATTATCTTATTTGAATTTTAGTCTAAAATTGTTGCTCTCAAGTAGTGTTACACGTTAATTTTGTCAAAAAAACATTCCGAATCCAACTTCCCCAATTTAATTCATGTCTTGTTTAAAGTTTACCTTATGGGTCAATACTTAGTAACTATTAACATACATAGGATTCAAAAACAAGTCAAGCTCCTCGTGGATTTGACCCCAACTCAAGTTGGGCTATTATATTTACAACGACCGCCTTGCACCAAAATAATGGCATAAGTTGAACATTATAAAAAATGGCGCCGTTGTTGGGGAGTGAAACTTAGTTTTTTCTTGTGTGGTGTTGGTAGTAACTTTGGGTTCACCCGTAGTGTTTGTTAGTTACTAAGTTTATTATTTCTGTTTCCTTTATAGGAGATTTTAATAGTGTCCATGACAAAATGAGTGATCATGAAAGCAATACCGAGACCTTTTATGGTCCCCTTAATGATGAAGACCACCTACATAATGTGGGGAATGCTAGTGCTATCCACATCCTGTCGAATGAAAGGAATGAGGTATTCCATGTCACAAGTGTAATGCTACATATTCTACAAATAAAAGGTCTCTTTGGGGGTCAAGCTCATGAAGACCCATGATTGGCGTGATAGAGATAGAGATCATAATTGGAGGGATATTAAAAGAGAGTATGATAGATATGTTCCCCCCCATGACCAAGTGAAGAGCAAGGAGTCAAATCCTATGGATCGCGAAAAGTTCAAAATTGAGGATGTGCTTTCTAGAATCTTGATGAGAGTGGAAGGGACAGACAAGATGGTCTGAGAGTTAAAAGTAGACTTTTCTCAAATCAACCAAACGGTTGTATCACACTATGCCTCAATCAAGCAATTGGAGACCCAAATTGGCCAAATCTCAACTGCACTTAATGCTAGGCCTAAGGGTAGCCTCCTAAGTTATAGAGTGGCAAATTATAAGAACGATGCTCACATCGTAGCAATTGTCACCCAAAGCGGTAAAAAACTTGGAGCACAAAAGGTTGAGGTCAAACAAAAGTTTCTTGATGATCAAATAAACACAAAGAAAAAATATATGGGTGATTCAAATGATGAGGCTCCAAAGTCTCAAGAAGGAGATGATATAGAACCAATGATAATTAAAGAGATGATTGATCATGAGGGAACTCCTAAGGTAGTTGAGGGTGATGAACCACAATGTGAACCCTTCTATCAAATGAAAATACCTCCTCTATTCCCACAAAGACTCAAGTAAAAGGAGAAAAATGTTAAATTTAAGAAGCTCCCCGCAAAGCTTAACAATCTTTCAATCAATATCCCATTGCTAGAAGACATTCAAAAAGTTTCTGAGATATGCTAAGCTAATAAAGACATTAATGTCCAAAAAGTGCCTTGTGGATAGTGAAACCATTGAAGTTACCCATGATTGTAGCGCTATCATGACTAGTGCTATGGCAAAAAAGAAAGAAGACCTGGGGGCATTCACAATCCCTTGCATCATTGCAACACACAAGTTTGAGAAAGCCTTGTGTGACCTTGGTGAAAGCATCAATCTAATGCCATATACAATCTATCAAAGACTTATTTTGGGCACTCCTACTCCCATAACAATGAGCACGTGATGGCGTATCGCTTTATCAAGAAATCGATTGGAGTCTTATATGATGTATTGGTTCAGGTCGATCATTTTATTTTGCCGTCAGACTTTGTTGTCCTTAATTGTCAAATAGACCGATAAATACTCATTATTCTTGGGAGATCCTTTGTAGAAACTGGGAGATGAAGTTTCGAGTTCAAAATAATGAAGTTACCTTGCAGGTGTGTAAAATTGAGAAACAACAAATGAAACTACAAGTGGTGTCCATAATTGATGTAGTGGACATAGAGGGTGATGATGGACCCCTCACGAATCCAACTTAAAGATTGAAGAACGTCGTGCCGCGAAGTTAACTTCGGCGCTAGATGGGACGCATTCCATCATGCCACGAAACTGGATCGTATCCTTTGATTTTTGATTTTTATAATAGATTATATTATTTGGATTGATCCATGAAAATTAGGTACCTAAGGGGTTGCATTTGAATAATGTTGAGTAAGGGAAAGTGTGGTGAATTTGAATAATGGACTGAGTAGTTCAAAATAGGGGAACAAAAATTGCTCTGAGTTATCGTGATTGTGATGGAATAGGTCTCACGATTGCGATAATACAGGGTTCATGCTCACGATCGCTATCCCCCGCTCACGATTACGATAGGTTTATACATGAACAATCGCCAATCCCCACCATATTTCTTCTCTATTTTTTTAAATTACTTCAAATTGTGCCCTTGTTAATAGGATCCAATTATGCATTGCATCCTCCCCTGTATTCCCCAATCCGGTATGTGCTTTAAATTTTTTATTTTAAATTTTTTATTTTAAATTTTTTATTTTCATGCTTGTGTGAGGGGCCTTACAACTCATGTCTTAGGAATAGCCTAAAATTATGATTTGCATGTTAAATTCATAGTTTAAGCATACTTTTTGGTATGTTAGGCTGTTGTTATTGATGTGCATACAATTGGGGAAGTCTTGAGTACCCAAAATATTTCAAAATTGTGATATATTGCTTATGCACACCAAGTGTTCAGTGAATTTCCCAAATGAACTTTTGATTCATTTTCACTGATTGAAGGGCAGGATCAAGTGGTTATGTTTTGTTCTCATGTTCATGCTGTTTTCAACTTGTTTTAAACACAAATAGGTAGGAAATGGGACCTTTGTTGATGTTTGAATGGTTTTGGACATACCTCAGGTATTGCGATCGTGGTGCCCAGGGTCATGATTGCAGCATCAGGATCGCAATTCTATCTCTCGCGATTTGATAATTGAGAGCATGTTTTGGCTAGATTCTCAGGAATTATGATCGCGATCCAAGTAGACCGCTATTGCAATAACTGACTCATGTCTGAAAGACTGGCTATTCCCAGACCTCTTATTTTAAGCCTACATATGCCCCATAAGTGTTTCCTTTATCTCAATCAAGTTGAAAACTATATTTTATTCATATTAACCTTGATGACTAATGTACTTTGTGTATATTCCAGATACTAAATGGAATGATATGAAACAAACCATTTCATGGCCCTAAAATATGAGACTACATATTACGAAGATCTCATGAGAAAAAGTAGTAGCCTGAGAGAGGTATCGAGTTAGAAAATGTACCTGAAAAGCCCTCATCTTTCCACGAGAGAATAATGACCACGAGATGGATATTCTTTACCCTAGAACCATGACAGGAAAATAAGCACTGTGTCACAACCCGAGGTTACCCCTAGTCATAACACGGTGCTTGGAACCACAAATAACCCCAAGCTAACCCATAATCTGGCATACTGCTTGAGCAACTGATTTAAATAGTATAAAACTAAACTTGTTGAGCAGAAACATGATCATAATGAAATATGAATAAGTATAATACTGATAAAGTTTACATCATGATAAAACTGAAGAAAGAAACTTGAATTATATGTAATGACTCTGACTGACTATCTATAAAGCCTCTATTATACTAATAATAGATAGCTGGGACATGCTTCCAACTACCACTAATAAATACACATGAACAATCAAAATAAAGTACATGAACTATAACTGACTGGAATCCTCAAAATAGGAGCACTCATCACCTACTGTCTGGAAACTACAAACTATTTGACCAAGGTATGTGGACTACTCCTGATATCTACATTATGAAATAATGTAGCCACACAGACGTATATATGGATCAGTACTTTTGGAATGTATTGAGTAAGTGAGGGTGAATGTAATAAGTAAAACTGATTTCATACATAGTCTTAAACATGCATGCTAATCCCAAGTAGACTCACTAAGTGGATGAAATAAACTGAAAGCCAAAGTATCTTAACACATGATTAATAAACATAATGTGATAAACTAGTGATCACTACACTTAGTTTCTTAAATCTTTACTTTTGCAGAATAAGTAAAACTGAAGCTGGGAAGCAATAAATCATGAATACTGCACTTAAATATCATGTAAAGTTGAATATCCTATAAAACTAAACTGAGGATCATATATGGATATTGAGCATCAAAACAGGAACATGTAAAGTTGAGAATGCAAGACCCAGTATCACATGTATTGACATGATCCGAATAACCTGAATAATTTGTAAAATTGATTGAATAATTAGTGAAACCTGATTATTTTGTCAAGCAAACCTAAACTGAGATAAATTAAATACTGAATAAAACTATGAGAGGTATCATGTAACCAACATGCCCTAATCTGAGCTCATTGGGCTCCAACCTATGACCCCAGTTAGAAGGGTGTTAGTACCGTGCCACGGGTACTAACACTGGCTGTATGGATCCACTAATCTGATGTCCTGAAGGACTAGGGAGTCATTCCTAAACTGCAGGGTGACCCCTAAAAAATTGGCGGGTGACATCTCATAATCCTATATTGGCTACGTAGTTCTGGAACTTACGGACTACTACTAAGGACCCAGTCCTAGCTGGCGGGTAAGCCCCGATTCCTAGGTTCTTTTGGTGCTAAATCCTACTCCCAACTGATAGACACAAGAATCATGACCTTGTGCATGCACTGATAACTGATAAGCTTAGGTCATGGTATTTTGAAAATAATAGTGCATAAAGATTCTGAAGTAATTATAAACATATAAACTGATATTTTTTTAACATGAAGTAGTACTGGTTAGTTCGCTATAAAAATAATAATCTAAATGTGGGAATAAAATTATGATTTTGACTGACTTGTTACTTAAAAATCTGAAATCATGTAAACACCTAGGTATCGGGTGTTCATAACCCATCAACATTGAATGATCATAAAATATGATATCAAGCTTAAAACTATAGTATGGGATCATGGTTCAAAGACCCAAAACATAGACATTTCATCAAGCACGTGAGAATCATGAAACATGAGAATGTGTTAAGTATGAGGAAATAACATGATTACATGGCTAAATTCATAATTTGTGGATTTAACATGAAGTTCACTTGAATATGACATAGGAAGCTGAAATTTCAAACATGAAGCACCCTAACTTTTCATGGGATCATACATGAACATGAATTGAGTTCAAATTACTAGGAAACACATGAATTTAACCCATCTTGAACATATGAAATTTCATATTAAGGAAAAAACTCCATTTTTAAATAAAAAGAAAGGTTTTGGGCTCAATGGGTGAAAGGAACCCATTGATGAACACCCACATGCCTTAATTGAATGAATTTTTGTAGAAATTTTGAAATTGGAACTTGAATACTTTAATTCTAGAAGAAGAAATCTTGAATTTCTTGTTCTTGGGAAGGGAGGCTTGAGTTTTTGGGTGAGGAACCCTCATCTTGATGTTTTTGATACTCTTGAATTTGAATCTTTAGGCTTGGAAGATGATCTTGAATAAGAAACCCTAATCTTGTTCTTAAGAATGGAAATAGGGATTTTATGTTGTTTAATTGATGGAAAGAGAGGAGAGTAATGCCCCCTTGGGGATATATGTTGTGGGGTAGGTTTGAGGTGAGGAAAATACCAAAATACCCCTAAGAAGCTGAAGAAAATTGCTGGAATTTCTTTAGTTGATGACTTGGTTGATGGCTTGTCAACTAGTTGACAGTTTGTCAACCTAGTCGTCAACTCTTCTTCATGTTCTGTTTATGGTTGACGACTTGGTTGATGGCTTGTCAACTAGTTGACAACTTGTCAACCTAGTCGTCAACTCCTTCAGTGATACTGGTTAAGGTTGATGACTTGGTTGATGGCTTGTCAACTAGTTGACAGCTTGTCAACCTAGTCATCACTTTGATGACAGATGGATATACTGAGGTAAAATAGACATAACTATCCACTCCGATATCGGATTAAGGTGAAACCAGATGCATCAGAAATAAGACTTAAAGAACATTCATTTAATATATAGTAGGACATGTGAATCGATATATTCTAGTAGATACACTCATTTAAAGTAGACCCTTGTAGAATCAGATATAAAAACACAATTGATTCAAGTGTTCTCAACTCGACTTTGCTCTATGTGTTTCCTATGACCATGATTTGCATCAAAAAAACTTTATACACAAGGTGAATGGTCATGAAATTGAATTATGGCTGACATAATTACTTTGGGGCCTTTAAACATATGATAGATAATTGGAAAATTATCTAGGAACTTGTGGGGTGTTACACACTGGGTGAGGGAATTCTACATGAATCTCAACATAATAGATTTCTCTAATCTAGTAATAAGAATCAGGGGTAAAGAAGTTCATTTTGGGGCTGAGCGGATTAATGGAGTTTATGGGTTGCATAATATGGACATGAGAGAATATGAGGCTAAGGATTATGCTCCTAGAAGCTGGTTGGTTGAGTATCTATACCCAGGGAGAGAGGTCTCGTGGGCTACTACTAAGACTGGGATACTGATGAGTGAATTCACTACTAAATCTAGGATTTGGTTGACCATTATTTGTAGCAGGGTCTCTCCCACCACCTACCTGACCAATGTCCCAACCATGCATGCTCAAATAGTGGCATGCGTCTTGGACAAAATAACTTTGAATGTTGTCCAGTTTGTGATCATGGAGATTCGGCACTACATAAACAAAGGAGGTCCAATTCCCATGTTCCCATCCTTGATCATAGAGTTGTATTGGTGAGATGGGGTTGATGAGTACCTAGAGGATAGTTGGATCTCTCCCAAGACTCCTATTTACCCACTGAAAATCTGAGGAGAGGGAGCTCTTGGAAAGAGCAAGAAGAGGAATGTTGACTTAGGAAGGTCAGTAGAGGATAATATATATATTCATGCAGGCCATCCACAATAGGGAAGTTTAATGAGATCTTAGTTAAGATAAGGACAATCAATGATCTTATATCCAAGCTTTCTCAGGGGTCGAAAGAGCCTTCCACCACCCATCACTCCTATGTTGCCCTGTCCGACTATGAGAGATACTTGGAGGACTAGAACAAGTAGAGCGACACTATTTCTAGACTTGAGAGGGCCTACCCCTCATTGGAATTATCCCATAAGCCACTACAGGAGTCACATGATAAGATGCAAAAGAGAGAGAAAAAGAGGGAAAAATTCTTTATAAAGATGTGGAAGGGGGTGAAGGCCTATGGAAGGTACTAAAACCTTAAAAGATACTTCCTTCTCCAAAATATAAGAGTGATGATGAGGTACCAGTAGCATGGTTTGACTATGAGGATGACAGGGATGATGCGAGACTGAGAGAGATGATAGTGCTTGATGCGGTTACAAGGAGCACCCTTAACTCTTTTCTTATGCTTTCATGATTATAAAGTGAGGTCACTACAAGCTTTTAGTTGGGGGTGCCTGTCTTTATAGTAGCCATAGTTATTTGATTGTTCTGTACTATTTACATATTTGGTTGGATGTTTTTATTTTGTTTTTGGGTGGTTTGGATGATCGTATTTTTATTTTGGGTTATAATATTCGGTCACCCTGATGGTGCCTACATTTCATGGATTAGTTGTCTATTTTCATTCTAGATTTATATTTTATTCTTATCTTGTTCATGATGATGTCGGATGAACCTTTCTCTATGATAGATTGAGTGATAACAGTCTTAAGAGAAAATCATCGTGTCTGGGTTTGGAGACATAGATATAGGGGAAGTCTAAGTACCCGTAGTATTAAAGTTTTGGTATCGTCCTTTTACCTATGGTGAAGTCTGATTAACCATATAGATTTCCCTTATGAGAGCCAAAATGTGAGAAGACGGCTTGATTTGGTGCCATCAATAGCAAATTTTGTATAGTATCAACGTAAAACAAGCACCCCCCTTTGTCCAATTTTTTATTTTTGAAAATCAAGGGCATGGACGTTAATAATTTTGTAACAATGATTTACCTTTTTTTGTGACTCCAAAGTCCATAGTTAGTCGTATATGGTAGATACCTCCTTTTGTTTCTGATAGGAAATGTAATGGAGCCTCCTTGAAAAGTTTACATGTCATGTGCGGTGAGTGTAGTTGTTTAACTCTCATGCTTACTTGTAACATCTAGAACTTGCCCCATTAGTATCTCTAGGCTAATTATGATTATGTTTGGTTGGTGAAATGATCTTAGGCCTTCTTTGTGAACATATGAGCCCACTATAGCCTAAAGAGCCTTCCCGTACATAGCATAGTATCCCAAGTCACCCATTTTGAGCCTTCGAACCTTTCTTTGTCAACCAAATTACAAGCCTTGGACCATTTAAATTTTACCCCTCTTTTGAAGCCTACCCTCCTTGAATGTGAAAATACAACTTGAGGCCAAAAGTCTAAGTTGGGGGTGGTAAGTGTTTGAAGAGGTGACCTTTGGCCATGGTATTTTAAGTGAATGCCTTAAATCTAAGCAAAGAGAGCAAGTGAAAAAGTGTAAAAACTGGAATCATCAAAAGAAGGAAAAACATAGATTGCACAAAAAATATAAATGAGAAGAAAATGCTTTAGAAGAAATGGGTGAATTAAGTTAGTGAAAGTAGGCACATGCGTGAAGTTGGAAACAAATAAAGCGGCCCATGGCCCAAAGTTTGATTGAATAGTGTTATGTAGCTATTAAAGGAGGGTGTAGTCACTTTGTTCCCAAATAATATCATACCCTTTCCTGAGCCTACATTACAAGCCTAAAAAAGTCTTTCGAGATCTCCAACCAAGTGTATTCAAAGTAGTGGCAATTAAAAATAAGGGAAAGCATATGGTATGATACTTGTTCACATTCAGAGATTCTTCGTGAGGGTGAGCTCTTGCATTTTAATCCCTTGTTGCATGATATAACTTTGGTGTGTGCGATTTTTTCTCTTGAGGAGGCATGTAGGCTAATCAAGGTGGGTGAAATTGTCATCTTCTAAAAATAAGGCAAAAGAGTGTGGTTGAGTCGTTAATAATAGGGAGTTATTTCTGGAGAATTAGTAATTGTTGATTAGTTGTTCTTTAAAGTATTTTTAATCCTTAAGACTGTTCTTTATATTGAGGGGAGTTGTGAGAACAGATTTCCATGCTTGAGAGCTACTTGTTGGTACTAATCAAGATCGGAATCATTGTGATCATTTAATCATATGAACGGGTTTATATTTGCTTTTTGTTATTGAGTAAGAAGTAGTGTTGCTTGAGGACAAGCAAAGGTTTAAGTTGGGGGTGTTGATGAGTGGTAAATTTACTACTCATTGACATCTAAATCCATGCACACTACTATGGTTAAATTGTGTAAATGAGATGAAATTGCAATTTGAATGCACTAATTCCCATGGTTTGCAGGTCTTATAGGTAATTGGAAGAAACAAAGTGAAGTAAGTTGATAAGAGAACCAAAAGGGCAAAGTTAGTGTAAAAGCTGGATAATCTGTAGTAGGGATCGACCCTCAGTTACCACGATCGCAGTCTGAGGGTCTCGACCAGTCAAAAATTGGTGATTGTGATAGGATTACCACGATCGTAGGAGTTGAAATCACGATCAGCTGATGGCAATTGTGATGCCACAGAAGTCTCCTAGGGGCAGATTGGTAAATTCACACAACTGGTTCTAATTCTTAAAAGGGCAAAAACCTTACACACTTAAGGCATCTTTTCAACTAGAATTCATTTTTTGTATTATGAAAAACCCTACTAATTTGAGAAAGACAAAAAAGGGCAGCCCGGTGCACTAAAGCTACCGCTATGCGCAGTGTTCAGGGAAGGGACCTACCATGAGGGTGTATTGTACGCAGCCTTAACTTGCATTTCTGCCAGAGGCTATTTCCAAGGCTTGAACCCATGACCTCCTAGTCACATGAGAAAGACAATTGTAGCAAAAATTTTCAAGAGATTTTAGTTGTGAGTTGAGATTGAAGCTTTGGAATTATTCTTGTTTGTTACCAATGGAAGCATTGGGTGCTAATTTGGGTATGTATTTTTTCTTCAATCTCATAAGTAGCTAACTATCAACTTGGGGTTATGTTTTTCTTTTTAATCTCATGAGGAGATAAATATCAACTTAGGGTTATTTTGAATAGGGTACAAATGTGTGTGTGTCTTGACTGTTAGTGTCAATTCTTGGTTAATGATGTTGGGTTTCACTGATACTTGATTGTTAAATTGGAATTTGTGGGTGAAAACCCTAATTTTCCTAAATCCCACATCATCCTTGAAAGAAGGATGCGAGTATTTTCTTAGATCCTACATCATCCTTGAAAGAGGGATGTGGGTGACAAATATTTGTGAACAATAAATTAGATGTTAGCATATTCCTTTACATTGTCTTAGAAATAAGGATGGATTATGAATATTCTATGTCTTGGGTATCATCCTAGAAATAGGGATGCCCAATTGAGGTTTTGGGTTGATTTGCTTACCACACCCATGAGGTATTCGAAAGAATCCATGGGTGATATTTGGTGTTTTGTTGAAAGACTAACACCAAAACTCCTAATCTAGCCTACCCATATATTCATTAACTAGAATTAGAATTTTACTCTCAAGTACCCATACACTATTTGCCCCTAGGAAAGAATAATTCCAAGACTATTCTTTTATTGGAATTTAGTCTAAAATTGTTTCTCTCAAGTAGTGTTACAAGTTAACTTTGTGTACACAACATTCCAAATCCTACTACCCAAATTTAATTCATGTCTTATTTTAAGTTTACATTGCGGGTCAATACTTAGTAACTATTAACATACATAGGATTTGAAAACTAGTCACTTTGCTCGTGGATTCAACTCCAACTCAAGTTAGATTATTATATTGACGACGACCGTCTTGCACCAAAATAATGGCGTAAGTTAAGCGTTATCACTTGGGTCAGCAAGAAAGAGAGAACTAAAGTAAGAAAAAAATTTCATCGAGAAAAAAAGATTAAAAATCTGACCTAATTTAATCTTAATGTTACCTAATAATGTAGTTAATATCAAAATTTGATAGTAATTTAGCCGTAGGATGTAGTGGAGAATTAGATCTTACAATTTGAGAGACCCAATCCTTGCGATTTTGAGGGACGCGGACAAAATTGTTGGATTTTGCCACTTAGAGAGAGACAAAATTTTCTAATCTAATGTAAGTTGCATCCTTTTTGCTGAAATATTTTTTGACCCGCTGAAATTTTAACATTTAGAGACCAGATCTTTATTTCTATTATTTCTTTAAAGAATGAACATATGTATTAAGGACTAGAAAATAATTTCATCCCTGTAAGTATGTTATTAGGGACTATATTTTATCCTCATCGCTAAATCTTGGTCCCTAATAAACCTTTTTCTTGTTGTGATAATAAGAGGACACGTAGGAGTAAGCAGATCCCTAATAGAATAAAGCAAAGACTGACTGATGACACACCAAAGTCATACCTATAATAACAATATTCAAAGACTTGGCCTCGATCCTATCAGGTACTGCATACAACTGACCACGTCCACCACCTGGCTAGGCTCTTAACCGATCTCCTGCCCTTCCTTCCCAAGAACCTCCATAGGCACCTTGGGGACCACCCCTACGACCATGCATGCTATCTCTAGCTGAGTGATGAACTGCTCTAATAGGGGGAACAACCTGAGCTGCGGTAATAATTTCCCAATGACTAGGGCACTCACGCGAGTAATGAACAAATGTTCCACAGCCATAATATGTCCCATGAGAGAAACCAGAACCAGAAGGTCCAGCTAACCCGGAATGACCACTACGAATAGAATAACCATAAGGAGTACCCCTAGAATTTTTGCTACCCTGACTAGGGTGATCATTAACACAATACTTCCCTCCTTCAGTAATATGAGTGCTGCCTAAATGGGTCTACTAGGAAGACTCTGAGGCTGATACGATGGTCTTGGAGCATATTTACCCTGAGAACATCTACCTTTGAATTAGGAGCTACTATGACTCCCACTGAAACTATGCTAATATCAAGGCATCTTATCACCGCCACATTGGTCCTTGTAATACATCTCCCCCATTGCCTGAGCGTGATCAGACACCTCAGAAAAAGACCTACCCGCAACAACTAAACTCTGAGTAGACATGCAAATAGGAAGTCTACATCCTCGAATAAAGCAACGAACCCTCTCATACTCAGTAGTCAGAATAGACATAGCATGCCTAGCCAATCACAACAATCATGGAGCCTTGATCGAACCTCGAGAACTGATCCTTCAAATGATCCCTAACATTGTGAGGCATGTACTTCTCCAAAACTCTTAGAGAACTGAGCCTATGTCAAAGGAGAAGATCCAACTGACCTATAATTAAGATGGCTTCTCTACCAACATCAAGATGCCAAGTCCAACTGAAAAGTAGTGTAATCCACACCATTAGTCTCAACTAGGCTCAAATTACGAAGCCTATCCTCACAAGCAATCAAAAACTTATATGCATTCTTGCTTGGTGCACCAGAAAACCTAGGCAGATCTAATCTCATGAATCCTCCCAACATCATTTGCTCCTCAATAGACATAGCAGGATGGGCAACCACAGGTTAAGCAACTACCAATTGAGCAACTACCAATGCCAAAGGGACCTTAACTTTAGGAATTGCAGCTACAAGTTGTGCCCCCACTTCAGTACCACTCTGATCTGTAGACTATGCACCATAAGATGATGCACCATCAACCAACCCTAAAATCTAAACCAAACTAAGAATAAATAAACCTTGATGGAGCCTGGGCTGGTCCCTGGCCCACCATTGGCCGGGGCAAAAGAATCTCTGGGTCAGGAGCAAGAATAGGGTCTGTTGAAGGTCCCCTATCCTGGCCCCTAGCTAGAAATATCTCAAGGATATCCATGGCCTTTGGGTGATCCAGGAACAACGATAGGATACCTAGGCTTGGTTTTGGGACCCTCATCTTGTATAGCGGTAGCACGTGTCCTAGTCATTTGCGAAAGAGTGAAACCAAAGGAATGCCTTAGACACCAACTCAAACTCTTAGCCAAAAATAGGTGAAAGAAGTGAAGAAATCCTAAGAATGTCCTATATCCCCACAAAGATAAGAAACGAATGTCATTGTTCCGATTCACGGGACTCTACTAGACACTTTCTCATGTACCAACAGTACTAGTGAAACCTAGGCTCCCATACCAATATTTCACAACCTAATTTATGAGTCATGATGGCACCTACAAAATCCCACCAGTAGGTAAGCCAAACCATATTCCGGAGCTGATTGTAATGGGCTAACTTGGTGGAAAATTCCCCAAAAAGAGCGAACTAGATAATACAATTCATAAAAGAACATGCCAATAAAAATTGTCTAAAAGGCAGCCATAAAATAAAAAACCATTCCATGACCTGGTATAGTCAGTATAAGAGCTACTACAACAAACCATAAGTTCTAGAATAGTAAATACAATATGTCCCAAAGCAACAGACTAGACATAGATAAATAGAAGGAGAAGGGTAACTCCGACTCCAAGAGCTTACCTTATTTCTAAAATCAACAATAGTACGATCCTCAAATCAGTGAGAACAACTAGTACTCAAATCTATAGCGAAAGGGTATAAAAGTGTAGTATGAGTACCAAAACTATGGGTACTCAGTAGGCATCAATGGTCGACTGAGTTAAATAAGGATATAGATATGATAATATGCAAGATAACATAACTAAGTCAAAGAAAAGAGCAAACCTGAGCATGACTCCTACTTTGCTATACACAATTAAATAAATAAGCTGGAACAATAATATAAGGAAAACATAATTATAACTATAATATTGGCCCCCATAATCCAATAAGTGTGAAAAAGTAAATCACCCAACATAAACCCCCTTAAGCCTGGAGGGTACAACAAAAGATAATATAATCGAACGACCAAGACTTACCAACCTTAATTCTATCATTGGAAACCCATCCAGATCATATAACACTAAGAACCACTCCTCTTACTAAACTCAAATCGGTGTTTATATCCTCACTATCATAACCAATAGCCAGACTCGAATCGATATATATCACAAATATCATAATCAATTTTTGGATTTGAACCGGTACATGTATCATCAACATCAACAACCAGAATCGAACCAGAATATATCATCAATATCATAGTTAATAGCCTGACTCAAATCGATATTCATATTATCAATATCATAACTACCGAGTTTTTACCATAATTAACATCAACTCCCAATATCAAGACTTCACACCTATTAAGTATCTAGTCTTATCAAGCCTCATAATAAGCATTTGATAAACATATAACACATGTATAAAGGTGTACAAAAACTAGTTTGAGTCTTGGCCTTAGGCGATCCGAGAGAGACCCACTTTTAATCATCATAATTCATTATAAGGCAAATCTAAACCCAATAAGAATAAGGTATATAAATCCACATTTAGATGTTAAACAAGTCTTAAGTATCCCTAAGATAGAAATTTTACTAAGTAACTAAGCAATTTACCTAACTATGCCCAAATTATGGTTTTCGGGTAGCCTAAATAGTCCAACAGACCTAAGTATTTCAAATTTATCATCAACACATAAAACCCATCCCAAATATAATATAATATCATATGCATACTATGAAATGGCTCTATTTATGAAGAGGAAAAACCTAGCCTATCTGGACGTTGAAGAAAGATTAAAGAATCTATTAAATCACTGATTTTCCTTCTAAGATGCCTCTGCAAGTTTCTACGCTATCAAAATCACAATTTAATCATCAACATAAGAATAGCGATACCCATATTTCACTATTTTGCTTCGAGCCCAAAATTATGCAAAAAACCCATGTGGGGCCCGTTTATGAAAATCGTATTTTCAAAACCAACTCAACATCCCCATATGCTTAAGGAACATTTACCCTAAAAATGGGTGAATTTTGAGCTATATTGGTGCTAAAATCAAGTCGCCAAGCCTTTGGGATTCTTAAAGAAGAAAGGGAAAATCAACTATGAAAATGGAGGAATCTTACCTTAAATTTGAAGGAGAATCGCATAATTAATCTTTACCCAATCTCTCAAAAGCACTCACAATGCTATTCCTAAGATATCCCACTTCTTAGGGTTTAAGACTCTTGAGAATGGATGAGAAATAGGCAAAAATAGGATGAAATGGTGTATTTATACCCTTACCAGGCACACGGGTATCGGATCCGTGATATGTCGATAGCAATCGCGATACTTAGCAAAAATGTGGAAGTTGCTTAAGCGACAAAGCCATTGCATTCGCAATACTTAACACACTGATAAGAGTGTATCTTTCACGACTAAAAATGCCACATTTGCGATACTTGCTGGTGTCTGCCAGATCGTGTACGCGATCAATGACCTGCTCTCGCAGGTGCACCAACACCAATTATGACTTGGAAATTTTCAAGCCTCGGCCAACCCCCCGGGATTCATCTTAAATATCGTATACTCAAACTGGGTATGCTACCTTATAAAATTCAATGTTTCAAACACAATGGCACAGTCAAAATTCGCATTCGAGGTTGTTTCAATGAAAAAAGGGTCCTACACCCAACTTACCATTCTCTTAACTTCTGACTAATAGCTCGAAATAAGCTCGGGTGTCTTGGGATCCGAACCAAGGTTTACCTAGCATAAAATTTATATTTTAGAGTTGTTGGAACAATCAAAATTAGCATACAAGGTCGTTCGATTAAAATTTATGCTTGGTAGCCAATTTAAACCAACGAGGACTTCGATATAGGGAATTAACTCTAAAAAACTAACGAGCTTCCCAATAACCAAACCGCCAGTCCCAGTAAGTGATAAATGACTTGGGAAAGCTATAGAAAATCTCTAATAGTGAAATAAATGGAAATACGGAAAATAACTTAAAGGGTAATTACATTTGAATTTAATTTGTTCCCTATTTTAGTATAATTATATAAACAATTTCATTACTGTTTATAGTGTGTATATATATGTTGCATTTTATCTTAAGAATATTTAACATTTATATAGATGTATATGCATATTTGTAATATGATTTTGTTTTTATATTCTTGTCGATTGTTGTGTAAATTATTAATAATTAATTAATTTTTGCACAACATGTATACTTTGGTGTGTAGATCGAAGGCATGTAATTGGTTACTAATGACATTCAGTACTAACAATATCAATTTTTTTAAGATTCAAAAGTTTTAGCAAGAGCATACTTGTCCTTTAAAGGATCGGGTGTACGAGTAGAAACATGTTAATAGTACATTGATTGGTGGTATTGTGAAACAAAAGTTATCCAACCATAAAAAATGTATTCAGCGAAGCACATACTAGAGGATATTAAGAATGAGATCGGATTAGATTTGACTTATACAATGGCATGGAGCACTAGAGAGAAACCTTTAATTTCATTGAGTGGGACAACGTATGCATCCTACAATAGACTATCGGGATATTTATATATGTTGGAAAAGATTTACCCTAGTTCACACATGAAAATGAAAAAAACTCAGAGAATGAATTCCTATATGTGTTTATATCTATCTATTCCTCAATTAAAGGATTTGATTCTTGTCAACCAATTATTGTTGTTGATGGCAGTCACCTCAGGGGTACATATAATGGAACTTCTATTTCAGTAAGTACACTTGATGGAGAAGATTTTTTGGCTAATTACAATTTAAAACATGATTTTGTTTTCTAGATTGTTTATATAGTATTAAATATGTATAATCATCACCCGAACATAATTTTTTGCTTGAGTAATATGCTGAAATATTACATGTATAGGAAGATCAGTGATGACAAAAATGGTATCCTGTTGAACCAAAATAACACAAATGAGCAAAAAAAAATTATATTATGTATGTAATGCCTAACCCCTGAAGTAAGTGTATATATATACATATTATACCGCATAAAAATGTATATTATGTCACAACTGTATATGTGTGTATATATATATATATAGCTTTAATTTATACATATACACATACATGCATATTATGTCAATTATGTAGATATCTTTATACTGAAAACAAATGTACATATCTATATACACTTAAATTTATATTACTTCGAAGATTAATATACATATATGTAAGTAATTAGTATCCCCCTTAAACGAGTACTGTTTTTAAGATTATGACATTCTACACAAATATTCAACAAAATTTTGAATTGATAAATATACAAAACTCTCTTGGAATGATTCTCAACGTTATTTCTTTCCTTTTTGAATTTAGTAACCTTAGAACATTTTGTCCTTTCATCCTTGCTAGTAGACCCAATATCTTTTTCTATTTTTTTTTGTCCCCCAGTACCGTCCATCAATATTTTAGAAGTGTTAGTTAAATCATCTTTTGATTGTAAATCTACCATGCTATTGTGAATATTAACATGGTCATTGCAATTTTTTTTCATGACTCTGCTCTTAATTTGTCCTCTTTCAACTTCACTAAAAAACCTGCATTGTCACTATCTAATTGAGAAACACCCAAATCAAATGACGGAGTGCTACAATTAATCGTATCTACATGTTCAATACATCTTGTCAATCTCCTACAAGGGTTTTTTATCCATTTGAAAAATAAGTAATTGATTACTTGAAAACCTAATTGACACTGCAAATAGATGAAACTTGAAGAAACTTAGTGGCTTATTTAGAGAATATAAAAAAATATTAAAGAAAAACAAATCTATATACCCCTAAAAACTAAACATTACCACAAAATCTTCAATGCATATCCCCATGGATGTTTAGGGATGAGAAATTACTCCAGAAAATCTTTAATGCAAAATCACAGTAGATGTTTAGGTGAATACAAAAAATTGACTGATTTGGGAGGAGAATTTGGTAGGAAAATATTCTTTGAGATATGTTCAAGAAGTGTGCATAAGCTAATGCCGCAAAACTATCCAATAAACTAAGAGAGAGCTAAGAAAAATTAATTACATGAAAGAGAAAGTATTATTTGTTATATACATTGCATATTATATTTGTATATAGGCGCCCACAAAAAATAGTTTTATAACTAATAAGTAACTATGTAGGGTAACTTTTTAAAACCTTAACCATGTCATGTAATTATTGAATTATTTTGTCTATGGTGTGTAATTTTTGCTAATATAAATATCATATCATGTGTTAGTTAGCGAATTAAACGAGTCTTCAAAATGATACGAAACGCTCTCTAGACTAGCCTATACTGAAACCCTAATTTTTCTTCATTGATTTACTCATGGACACTATGGCCGTTGGGCAACCTCCACCGGAGGTTGCTCAACAAAATGATTCTGAGTTTCAACATGGGAAGGGTATGACATATGCTACTACTTTCAAGCCAACAATGTCTAAAGTCATACCACTTCCTATTAAGTCTATAACATATCTGCATGGCAAACAATGGGTCGTATGGGAAAAAGAGGAGGCAACACAGATGATTTTGAACAAAGAATTGGAATATGCGGTGGTTGGGAAGTTTTTTTATGGATGGCCTGACATCCAAGATCTGAGGAAGTTGATTCCAAAACAATGTGAATTAAAAGGTGATGTGAATAGAGAGGTTTTTAGCAATCGGTATGTTTTGATTAGAGCATCAAGGATTGAGGATTATGTGCATCTCTTGTCAAAACCAATTTTTTATTTTGCACATCAAAATTGGAACTATCCAATGAGGACATTGAAGTGGGATCCGTTATTTGATCCTAATGAAGAAACATCAGTAGCAATTGCATGGATTTCACTCCCATCACTTCCTCCAACCTTTTTTGGTAAGGAAACCATATTTTCAATTGCACCAGCAGTTGGAAAACCTTTGCAAGTTGACATGGCCACTACCAATAAAACAAGACCAAGTTGTGCATGAGTGAAGGTAGAGGTTGATTTGTTAGGATTTTTCCCTCAATGAATTAATATTGGAATAAAAAAGAAGTCAGGGGAAATAACAGCAAAATGGATTACTATCAAATATGACTATCTCCCTAAATATTGCAAAAATTGTAAATTGCAAGGACATAATGAAAAGGAGTGTTTTGTCTTGCATCCATAATTGTATCCAAAGGACGATAAAGAGATTCACCCAACAGAATAAACTGAAGACAAAAAGAAGGAGGAGTAGGGAACAGGAAATAAGATGGAATCAGAGGGACAAACAACATAATAAATATGTGGAAACAGGGAATAAATTTGATGTATTAGATATTGAGGAGGACTCAATTGAAAGAGCTGCAGGAAAAGAAAAAAGGGAATAACAGATAATACAGAGAAGTTGAATCAACAAGAATAAAATGAAGACAAATAAAATGGCAACAAAAAAGAAGAGGCAAAAAACAAGAAGGGGGAAGATGTTGATAATAAGATTACTCAGGATAAACCAGACAAAGGAAGTACAATCAATATAAGAAAGGAGAAAGAAGTTGGTCACAATAATAGAAGTTCCAAGACTCAACAAAAGAAATGGAAAATCAATAGAATAGAGTTGAAGAGGAATCATCAACAGAAGATAAGCATCATACATCTCAGGTACAAGGAGAAGAAGGAAGTAGGCCACCAGGTCATAGCATGATACGAAAGAAAGGGGATAAACAAAAGTAATAATAATCAAAAGTTGGGGAAATAGAGAATGTGATACAAGATGATAATAGAGAAAAATCTGAAGAAGAAGAATATTTTCAGAATAATATACATGAAGTAAGAAAGCAAGGGGATTTATCACCAAGACACACAAAAGAAATGCAGAAGGAGCGCAGGGGGAGAAACAAGACACAAATAAAATAAAGGCATACAAGGTGTAGTTCTACAAAACCCATAAACAATTAATGATGATACACAAAATATTATTCTGGAACATAAGATCATTTAACACTCAAGATTATTTTGAGAGATTAATTGATCTTAAAAAGAAGAATCATTATTCTTATGTTGCCCTTCTGGAACAATTCTAAGGGCCTCAAGAAGTAGAAAGTTACAAAAGAAGATTAGGGATGGAGAATGTTTATGTAAATAGAGTAGCAAAGATTTAGGTGTTCTGGAATTCAGAGTGGGAGGGAGAGATTAAATCAGACACTCATCAACAATTTACTATCAGGTTTAATCATAGGACCTATGTCAATGAGATAGTTATCACTGCAGTGTATGTAAGATGCAGTGCTATAGAAACACTAGAGTTATGGAAAGATTTGGGTAATTCTGCTGAGGATATAGATAAGCCATGGATAGTTGGAGGTGATTTCAATGTAATATTGAATGATGCAAAGAAGCTTGATGGGCTGCCAGTTACTCAAAATGAGATAGTGGACTTTGCACAATGCATTAATGTGTGTGCTTTAAGTGAAATCGGGTTCACTGGAAGTGTATATACATGGAAGAATGGTTGAATAGAGGAGGCATATATATTTAAAAAACTGGATCATATATTTGGTAATCAGGAGTTCATGAATGAATTTGCAGCTTCAGAAGTACAACACTTAATTCGACAAGGATCAGATCATGCTCCATTGCAATTAATTTGTTGTGCTACTCAAGAACCAGTGCCTAGACTTTCAGATTCCTTAATTTTTGGGTCAAGTACAAGGACTTTAAAAGAATGGTTGAAGAAAATTGGAAGATGGAGTAGGAAGTGACTGGAGTGAGTCTATTTTAAATTTTACATAGTAAGATGAAAAAGATGAGGCAAGCTTTGGGGAAGTGGAGTAGGGAAGATTTTTGGGATATATTTCAGAAGATAGCTACTCAAGAAGACCTGGTGAGAATGAAAGAAATGCAACTGGAGGTCAATACCTTTAAAGAGAACAGGGCTGATCTAATTAAAGGTGAAGCTGATTTAATAAAGATGCAAAAGGTGGAGCAAGATTATTGACAATAAAAAGAAAGTATAAAATGGTTTATTGAAGGAGATAGAAATACCAAGTTCTTTCATGCATATGTGAAGAAAAGGAGGAGAAGACTGCAGATTCAAAAAATAGAAGCAGAACATGGACAAGTGCTGGAAACAATTAATGAAATAGGGATGGAAGCTTAGAGAGTGTATCAGAAGCAATTTAAAGAAGAGGGTAATGTGGAAGATTATTCTATATTGCAGGTGATTCTCAAACTCATTAATCAAGAACATAATTATAGAATGATTGAGGTGCCTACAAAGTAGGAGGTTAAAGAGACAGTTTTTGGACTGAGTAAAGATAGTACTAGTGGTCGTGATGGGTTCTCTGGTGAGTGTTTTCAGCACTATTGGGATATTATTGGGGATGATGTGTTCAGGGTGGTGATGGATTTTTACTGTGGAAGTGAATTACCTAGGTATGTGACTCATACAAAATTGGTATTGCTTCCTGATCTGAGGTATTTTTATACACTTTTGTATCATTATTCTAGCTTATTTTGCCTTGTTTTGAGAGCAATTCGTGTGCTTAACGCGTTCATATTGATATAAATAAGTATTTAAGTGTCCAAGTGTGTGATTACAATGTTCAAAGTATTTTTTCAAACAAGTTTGTGTTTAATTGAGTCATTTATAGTTCAACCCAAAAAAATAGTTTTACTAGCTTGAGCTAGGTGTGTGTCTAGTAGGTCTCGTTGGATTGTAATGTGTTTAAATTGTTCCAAATATTTTAATGGTGTAATTATGAGTGGAATAACTTGTTTTTAATGTGCAAAGATTAATTTAATTAAGTCTAGAGTTGAAATAATAAGTTGAAGATCATTGTGAATTTGCTTTATCCAAGCTCTTGTTTTGATTTGTTGTTTAGAATATTGTGTTGTTTTAATTTTTAATATGTGGTGTGTGATATTGTAGGAGACTTTTTGAATTAAATATGTGATATGTTGATGCTTTAAAGGCCAAAAATTCATTGAAAATACACTACAAAAGGCATGGGCAAAGGATAGGACGCTTAACACTTAACCAAAATTTTAAAAGCAAATTCCAGTGAGTTAACACAAAGTCAATGGGTCACATTGATGGACACACAATTTACACTTAGAAAAAAAATTTCAGTATTAATTCCAGTATAGCGATGCGAAGACGATGCGTCGCATCGCTGGTTCTAAAACAGCAAAGTCAAAAAGCGCCGAAAGCAAGTTGATATTGTCCTAATTCAATTCAAATTGCACGCAATTCAATAGGCGGCTGGTGGGCCTTTATGCATGTGCCAGCCTTGAATCCCAAAAATAATTGGAGTATATTATATATTATATACAGCTGGACAACAATTGACAATATTGTATATATATATACAAACCTGACATGCTACAGGGGAGAGGTTCATAGTTTTGAGTTTTTTTAACGGAGGCGGCTACACAATTTATTAGGTTTTAATTTTATTTTTAGTTTATAATTTGTCATATCATGTATTCAATTATTTGGATCATGATTCTGAATATTAGTGGCTAAAACCCCCCTTTTCGGGATTAAATTCAAGAACATGATTACAATTGTTTTGGATTAAATTCGTTAATTTTGCTTATCATATTTGGTTGTTTGTTTATTCTTGTTTTAATTATTTTATGAATTGATCACCCATAAAACACATATATTGTGAACCTTTTGATCTTGGGAGAGAGAACAGGGAGATAGAACATGGAAATAAACAAAGTTTGGGTTTTTATTCTTTTATAAAATAAAGAATTAAACTTAGCGTCTAGGACAGGGATATACTTAGATGCCTTACTTGATTCATAGGTAGGATGATAGCTTTAATTAACTTAATTGAATTATTACATCCCCGTTCAATGATGTAGTTGTAATATCCACATTAGGTAAATATTATAGGTTGGGAAACCATGATCATGCAATTAACCCTACGAATCAACAACCAAGATAAGCAAAGTAAGGGATTAATTTCAATAACATAGTATGATTGTTCGGAGTGCTTTAACCCTGGAATTTTCTCCATTGATTGTTCCAAGAATTTATTTTTCCGCATTATTTATTTTATTTTTATTTTACAAAATAATTTAAAATTCTCTTTTTGATTTCTTTTGCACTAAATTAATCTAGACGATGAACTAAAATTAAATCATTGCCAAATCAAGTCTCTGTGGGATCGATATTCAGCTTTCTTGAAGCCCACTATATTACTTGGTAGACCACATACACTTGCGTGTGCACTGTCAAGTTTTTGGCGCCATTGCCAGGGACTTGTTATTTGACAATTGTTTATTTTAGTTTTACTTTTAGGTTTATTTGGTGTTTTTATGCTTGGTCTTGGTTTTGTTATTGCAGGAAATAGGTTCATAAGCTGGCAAGGGATCGGGAGTTGGTGGAACCAAGCCCAGAACCCGAGAAACTTTACCATCAATGCAGGAGAGCAACAATCATTCTCCCTAGAATTCCTCAAATCCAAAAATACCAAGATAATCCTGTTCCTATGGCTGAACAACAAGCAGCTGGTAGGAAGGTTAGGAAAGTGACAGTCCCATTTCCAATGAAATTGACTTCCCCAATTCAAAGACCGGTAGCTGGGGGGAATTTTGAGTTGAAATACAATATGGTACAGCTTCTTATTAGCAGTGGACAGTATGCAGGGCTTTCACATGAGGATCCACAAGTCTACTTGCAGACCTTCATTGAGCTTACAGATACATTCACTCCAACTGGGGTGACTCCAGATTATGTGAGGCTGACACTATTTCCCCATTCACTTATTGGGGAAGCTAAAAAGTGTTTGAATGCAACGCTCGCCAATTCAATCACAACATGGGATGACTTAGTCAAAAGATTCCTCATCAGATTTTTTCCATCAGGCAAGACTGCAGTCTTCACAGTAAGATAGTGAGTTTCATACAGAAGCCTGATAAAAATCTATATCATGCTTAGGAACACTTCAAGGCCTTTCTTCGGGATTGTCTACACCACCTAAAGTCGAATAAGATACTTGCTCATACTTTTGAAGAAGCTCTTGATCACAATACAAAGATTTTGCTAGATTTAGCCGCAGGTGGTCAAACGTTGGAGCTGATTTATGATGAGCTGTACACATTATTGAATCGCATAGCACAAGGAAATCCAGAGTGGCATTCAGATTCTAAAAGTGCCATGAAAAAATTGCAGGAGTGTTGGAGGTGGACCAATTCATAGACTTATCAACACAGGTTTCAGTATTGCAGAATTTAATCAACACAACATTCAGTAGCATAAAGTGTGGAGCAACACAACCTGCAGCCACAGTCAATTCCATCCAACAAGCCGTAGGTTGGTGTGAGCTGTGGAAATAATGGTCATTCAGCGGCCATGTGTGCTTCAAATCTGGAATTTGTGATATATATAGGTAATGTTCAAAGGCCAAATTACGGTAATGCCGACAACATGAAGTGGCAAGCTCAGCCACCTAATGTAATGCCCCGAGATTTTTTTAGCTTAAATTCATCCCTAGAATGTTAAGGGATAGCTTTCAAAATGAATACTATTTATTTCGTGTGGAATTCTTCAGATTTAGACCTCCCACTATGTGAGAAATTGAATAAGCTTTCCAACGATATAAAATTTATCTAAATCTGATACTGAGTAAGAAGTTATGACTATTTTAAGTTTCAGTCATAAAACACTATGATTTATGCCCTTAGCACGTCGAGGAGAAGCGTGAAATCATAATTGTCAATTTCCAATCAGACTCCACGATTTTGGCGCGTCGCGGTGAGGCCCAATTTCTCGTTTGGCAATTTCCAGTGAGACCTCTCCATACTGGCGCGTCGCGCCAGTGGTCAAAATAAAAAATAAAAGGGCTCCACGATTATGGTGCATCATGGTGAAAGCCCAATTCCCGCTCGTCCATTTCCAGTGAGCCACCGAGATAGTGGTGCATCGCGGTGGACACCCAGTTTGCAAAAAGTTCATTTTTCCAGTTCCATTTCAAAGATTAAATTGGGTACTTTGGTCATTCTCCCAGCTCCTAATCCGTCTTAAACAATGAATTAAACCCCTTTAAAGCACTTTACATCCATTTTTCATCAAATCTCTCTCAAGCGAAACCCTAGTTCAACAAACTTTCTCCCCAAGAAATCCAAATTCCTCCATTAATCCTCCAAAGAAATTCAAGATTGATGATTCCCAATACAAGGGCTCTAAGAATTCATCTCCAAAGCATCAATAGGAATCCAAAATTCAAGTTTTTCATCAAAGATAACCAATTAAGGTATGTGGGGTATGGACAAGGATAATCCCTTCATCCTTGTGCCCAAAACTTATTTTAAATTCTGATTTTACTGAAATTTATATGATTTTCCATGAAATTCAAGTTTGGGTTTATACCCACTATTGTTATTTACAAGCTTATGAGATTCCCAATGATTTAAAAGTTCAATTCCATGGTTATGTTCATATTTTCATGCATATTGCTGAAATTTTCAGATTTTGAGTTGATTTATCAATATTTACATTATCAAGCATGAGCATTATGATGTTTTAACATGAGTTTGATACATGGGTCATTAATCCCTAATTAAGATTTCTATTTCAAGATTGTTTGTGCTATGAGCACCCTAAGATGAGATTATTCTCAGATCTTCTATAAAGATTTGACCTTTTTGGTCCTGAGCTAAGATAAAGAATCCACTTTGTTTATATGACTTGAGATTTAAAGAAAGAAAGTGCATAATTGATTTTCTTGTAAACTCCTATGCTATATTTTTGAAGTGGATTTCTTAAGATCCTGAGCATAAGAATGAGAGTAGTATTTAGCACCGAGATGAGTATGTTACCTAGGTTTCATTCCCCAGAACTACGTGCCACCATAGGATTAATATTATTCCCACTTCTACGGGGATGACTAAGATTGTGATCACATAAGATAAGAAGTTCTCTTTCGATGGCAAGGGTAGAACAACCCTATCCAATGGGGGAAAGACGTGGGACTCCATGAATGCTTACATGGTGTATGTCGGTTAGATGAACCTCCCAATAAGATGTTTCCTACTCTTAAAATAGTCTATTGGCGTAAAGCCTTAAGATAAAAACATATGTTTTGAAAGCTATGGTTTTAAGATTCTTAAAGTCTTAAGATGAAGTATTCCCCTTACAATTTGATAAAATAATGTAGCAGCTTTCAGAAAGAACAGATTTTAGAACTGAATGTACTGACTCACAAGATTTATATTATATCCATTATTTTTCATGATTTATAATCTTCATATTTAATATTACTCAAGCCCATGGGAGTCATTTAAATTTAGCATGAATGATTTTCTATATAAATTGTGATGATATTGTTTACATATTGCATTCACCCCCATATACGTCTATGTGCTACATTGTCTCCTAATATAGGTTCAGGTGCTCAGTCTCAGCAGTGTAAGTGATTTTTTAGTATCTCATCTTCATCTCTGTCGTTGGTGAGTCCTCATAGTTTTGGAACTTAGCCATTCATATTTTCAGTTATTAGTAGACGTTTTAGTATTCATTTCAGACAGTTTGAGTCAGCTGGGGCCTGTCCTAGTGACTCTCTAGATTCAGTCAGTAGAGGCTTGTCGGACTACTAGATTCAGTTTTAGAATTCAGTTATAGTATTCAAATTTTTAGTATTTTCTTATTCAAATAGTTTTCCATATTTATTATGATTTTTGATTTATAGTTTCCCTATTTTGAGATTCAGATTTAGAAAAGGCAGCCAGGGTTAGCTCAGGACTACTTGTAGTTCGGAGCACCGTGTGGCATCCCGAGAATCAGATTTTAAGGCATTACAAACTTGGTATCATAGCCCAAGGTTTTGAGAGTCCTAGGGAGTCAGACAAGCCACATTACATAGAGTCTTGATCATCGGTGTGAAACATGCCACATCTATGAGCAAGAGGCTATGGAGCATTTTAGGAAACCATCCCTTTTTTCACGATCTATTGTGTATTTAGTGTCTCTATCTGCTTCTAACTCGTGCTTTCATATGATAGAAAATGCCTCCTCGTCGAGCTAACACTGGCAGAAATGATAACCAGCCACCTCAGCTCGCATATCCTTTGAATGAGAATGTGTAACATGCAGAGTTTTAGGCTGCCTTTCAGGCACTAGCCCAAACTGTGACAGCTAATGTTCAAGGCAACTGTTAGGCTGCAGCTCTGCTTCAGCAAGATGAGGACTTAGCCATACCCAGAATTCAAGATGTTATGAGAATGAACTCGCCAGAGTTATTTGGGTCGAAGGAAAGTGAGCACCTACAGTTTTATTTAGATGAGGTGAAGAAGATCACCCAAATTATGCATATTTCTGAAGAGAAGAGTGTAGAATTGGCATCCTATAGGTTGAAGGATGTTGCTTATGATTGGGTAATGATATGAAGGAAAAGTAGAGGGGAGAATGCAGCTCCCATGACTTAGAAGATATTTTATGATGCGTTATTAGACAAGCTCTTCTTACGTGAGATAAGGGAAGCTAAGATAGAAGAGTTCATGAACCTGAGACAGGGCTTTATGATAGTGAAGGAGTATTGCCTCAAGTTCAACCAGTTATTTAAGTATGCCCCTAAACAGATGGCTCACCCCAGATCAAGCATGAGTAAGTTCGTGTCCAGTGTGTTGGGTTGATATTTAAGAAGTGTAGGACTGCTATGCTCATTGGAGACATAGACTTTGCTAGATTGATGATGCATGCTCAGCAGATAGAGACAGAGAAATTGAAGGAAAGAGAGAGAGTACGTAAGAAGGCTAGAACAGGGCAGTTTGATTATGGTCAGAATAGATCTAGAGGAGGAAATCATTCACAATTTTAGAATCGTTCATCCATGCCTGCACCTTCTTTAGCCAGTGCTCCTGCACCCAAAAACAGGCAGGAATAGTGGGGTAAGTCTTTTATGTCCAGATCTTAGAATAGTGTGAGTGGTAGGACCAGTTATCCTCAGTGTGCTAAGTGTGGTAAGACCCATCCAGGCGAGTATTTGTGGGCTCAAAAAGGTTGTTATGGATAGGGCCAGCCAGGTCACAGAATCAAAGAGTGCTTGCATGCTAGACAGAGAAGTAGGGATGTTCGACCCCAGAATCAAGCTAATAGTGCACCAACTCCTATAGGTTGCCCATCTCTTTCTCAAGGTGCATCATCTAGTACTGGTGGCGGTCAGCGCCTGAATTGGTTTTATGCTTTACCATCTCATCAGGAGCAGGAGAATTCACTAGATGTTGTTACTGGTATGCTTCGTATCTTTTATTTTGATGTTTATGTATTGTTAGACCCGGGGTCGAGTTTCTCTTATGTTATCCCATTATTTGCAGTAAATTTGAGATAAATTCTGAAAAGATCCCTGTGTCTTTCTTGGTTTATACTCTAGTAGGTGAGTCAGTTATTGCTAAGCAAATCTATAAGAAGTGTCCTATCATTGTCCTTCATAAAGTCATGTTAGCAGACTTGATAGAGTTAGATATAGTTAATTTTGATCTTATTCTTGGTATGGATTGGATCCGTTCTTGTTATGCAACCATAGATTGTCGCACCTGTGTGGTGAAGTTTTAGTTTCCAGATGAGCCAGTCTTCGAGTGGTCAGGAAATTTAGTGTCTCCCAAGATTCATTTATATCTTATATTAAAGCCAGAAAGTTGATCTCCAAAGGCTGCATTTACCATCTAGTTCGAGTCAAAGACATAAAGTCTGAGACTCCAACAACTCAGTCAGTGTAGTTAATGAGTTTCCTGATATTTTTCCAGAAGATCTCCCAAGGTACCTCCTGATAGGGAAATAAAATTTGGTATTGACCTTCTCCCAGATACTCAACCTATTTCTATCCCTCCATATCGTATGTCTCCCTCAGAGATTAAAGAGTTGAAAGAGCAACTCAAAGATATTTTAGATAAAGGCTTCATAAGGCCTAGTGTTTCTCCATGGGGCGCTCCCATCCTATTCGTGCAAAAGAAAGATGGTTCTTTGTGAATGTGCATTGACTATCGTCATCTAAATAAGGTCACAGTCAAGAAAAAATATCCTCTTCCTAGAATTGATGACTTATTTGATCAACTCCAAGGTGAAAGTTATTTCTCAAAGATAGACCTTAGATCCGGCTATCATCAGCTTAAGGTAAGGGAATGTGATATTCCAAAGACAGCTTTCAGGACCCGTTATGAAGAGTTTTTAGTCATGTCTTTCGGGCTAACCAATGCCCCAGCAGCTTTCATGGACCTTATGAGCCAAGTGTTTAAATAGTATCTAGACATGTTTGTCAAAGTATTCATAGATGATATCCTTGTGTACTCCCGCAGTGAGGATGATTATGTAGATCATCTTAGAATTGTCTGGCAAACTCTTAGAGATCATAAATTGTTCTCCAAATTCAGCAAGTGTGAATTTTGGCTAAGATCAGTAGCCTTTCTCGGTCATATTATTTCTGCTGATGGAGTTAGAGTGGATCCCCAAAAGACAGAAAACATAAGAAATTAGCCTAGACCCATTTCTCCATCAGAAATTAGGAGTTTCTTGGGTTTAGCTAGCTATTACCGCCATTTGTTAAATGTTTCTCATCTATTGCATCTCCTATGTCTAGAATAACCCAAATGAAAGTTAAGTTCTATTGGTCAGATTCCTGCGAGAAGAGTTTTCAGGAGTTAAAGACTCAACTCACTACAACCCCAGCCTTAGCGTTACCTGATGGTACAAATGGTTTTATGGTGTATTGTGATACCTCTAGAGTTGGTTTGGGTTGTGTGTTGATGAAGAGAGGTAAGGTCAAAGCCTATGCCTCTAGACAACTTAAGCCTCATGAAAAGAATTACCTAACTCATGATCTTAAATTAGCTACTGTGGTGTTTGCGTTGAAAATATGGAGACACTATCTGTATGGTGTACATGTTGATGTATTCACGGACCACAAAAGTTTACAGTATGTGTTTACTCAGAGGAAGTTGAATCTATATCAGAGAAGGTGGTTAGAACTATTGAAAGATTATGATATAAGTGTGTTATATCATCCGGGCAAGGACAATGTAAGGGCAGATAGATGCCCTTAGTAGATTTTCTATGAGCAGTGTTGCTCATGTGGAGAGTAATAAGAAAGAGTTAGCTCGCGAAGTGCATTATTTGGCTAGATTGGGTGTTAGGTTGGTGGATTTAGCTGAAGGGAATATTTGGGTTCAGAGTAGTGCCAAATCTTCCCTAGTTTAGGAAGTAAAGGAGAAGCAAGATATGGATTCTAGTTTGGTCAAACTGAAGGAGTCGGTTAAAGATCAAAGGGTAGAGGTTTTATTCCAAGGGGAAGATGGAGCGTTGAGATACCAGAGTAGATTGTGTGTGCCATGTGTTGATTATTTGAGATGGTGGGTTATGGAGGAAGTGCATGGTGGACGTTATTCCATTCATCCAGGTGCTACCAAGATGTACCACGACTTGCGGGAGATCTATTGGTGGAGTGGTCTAAAGAGAGATATAGCCAAGTTTGTGGCCAGGTGTGCAACTTGTCAATAGGTTAAGGTAGAGCACCAAAGACCTGGTGGTATGTTACAAGAGTTTTGTATCCTCACTTAGAAGTGGGAAGAGGTGAATATAGATTTTGTGTCTAGTTTATCCAATTTGTGTCGTCATCATGATTTGATTTGGGTTATTGTAGACAGATTGATGAAGTTAGCATATTTCTTGCCAGTTCACACGTCTTATACAACTGAGGATTATGATAAGTTGTATATCCGAGAGTTAGTTAGATTGCATGAAGTGCCTTTGTCCATCATTTCAGATAGGGGTACTCAGTTTACTTCCCAATTTTAGAGAGCTTTTCAGAAGGGTCTTGGTACCCAAGTTTATTTTAGTTCAGCTTTCCACCCTCTGACAGATGGTTAAGCAGAGAGGGCTATCCAAACTTTAGAAGATATGTTGAGGACATGTGCCCTTGATTTCAAAGGTAGTTGGGATGAACATTTGCCATTGATTGAGTTCACTTATAATAACAGTTACCATTCTAGCATACAGATGGCCCCGTTGGAGGATCTTTATGGGAGGAGATATATATCACCCATGGATTAGTTTGAGGTTGGTGAGGCCACTTTGATTGGGCCCGATGTAGTGTATGAAGCTATGGAGAAAGTTAAGTTGATTAGGGAAAGATTGAAAACAGTCCAGAGTCGTCAAAATCATATGCAGATGTGAGAAGAAGGGACCTCGAGTTTGAGGTTGGTGATTTAGTGTATCAAAAGATTTCACCCATGAAAGGGATAAAGAGATTTGGCAAGAAGGGGAAGCTTATTCCCCGGTATGTTGGCTCTTATAGAATTATGAGTCATGTTGGGAGAGTAGCTTATGAGCTTGATTTGCCTACAAACTTGTCAGCCGTTCATCCTGTATTCCACGTCTCTATGCTAAAGAAGTGCATTGGTGACTCCACTATTGTAGTTCCTTTAGAAATCTCAGATATTCATAACAACCTTTCATACGAAGAGATTCCATTCAAAATTTTAGATTATCAGAACCGTAGACTTGGGAACAAAAAAGTTCCCTTGGTCAAAGTTCTTTGGCGGAATCAGTCAGTTGAGGGTGCCACTTGGGAAGCAGAAATAGATATACGAGCCAAGTACCCTCACCTCTTCTCTGTAAACTCAGATTTAGTTGAAGGTAATACTCTCCCTTAATTCAATTCAATTCTTTTCTAATCACAGATTCAGTTATATAGTTGTCCTCATGTAAGGACATGCACTCACAGAACTACTCAGAACCTCAGAATGATTTAGATTCAATTTCTCAGTTTATTTCAGTTGTGCATAATAGCTTATAGCTTCAGATTTCCTCAGAGTTCTTAGTCTAACTAGCAATATTCGAGGATGAATGTTTCCAAGGGGGAGATATTGTAATACCCCGAGATTTTCCTAGCTTAAATCCATTCCTAGAATGTTAAGGGATAGCTTTCAAAATGAATACTATTTATTTTGTGTGGAATACTTCAGATTTAACCTCCCATTGTGCGGGAAATTGAATAAGCTTTCCAACAATATAAAATTTGTCTAAATTTGATAAATGAGTAAGCAGTTATGACTATTTTAAGTTACAGTTGTAAAACACCGTGATTTGGGCCCTTAGCGCATCGCAGAGAAGAGTAAAATCACAATTGTCAGTTTTCAGTAAGACTCCACAATTTTGATGTATCGTGGAGAGGCCCAATTTCCCATTTGGCAATTTCCAGTGAGACATTGCGATACTAGTGCATCGCACCAGTGGTCAAAATGACAAACTAAAGGGCTCCACGATTGTGGCTCATCGAAGTGAAAGCCAAGTTCCCGTTCGTCCATTTCCACTGAGCCACCGCGATAGTGGCGCATCGCAGTGGCCCCCCAGTTCACAAAAAGTTCATTTTTCCAGTTCCGTATCAAAGATTGAATTGGGTACTTTGGTCATTCTCCCAGCCCCTAATCTGTCTTAAATAATGAATTAAACCCCTTCAAAGCACTTTAATCCACTTTCATCAAATCTGTCTTAAGCAAAACCCTAGTTCAACAATTTTTCTCCCCAAGAAATTCAAATTTCTCCATTAATTCTCCAATGAAATTCAAGATTGAGGATTCCCAATACAAGGGCTTTAAGAATTCATCTCCAAAGCATCAATAGGAATCCAAGATTCAAGTTTTTCATCAAAGCTCACCAATTAAGGTATGTGAGGTATGAACAAGGATAATCCTTTCATCCTTGTGCCCCAAACTTATTTTAAATTTAGATTTTATTGAAATTTATATGATTTTCCATGAAATTCAAGTTAGGGTTTATACCCATTATTTTTATTTACTAGCTTATGAGATTCCCAATGATTTAGAAGTTAAATTCCATGGTTATGTTCATATTTTCATGCATATTGCTGAAATTTCCAGATTTTGAGTTGATTTATCAATATTTACATTATCAAGCATGAGTATTATGATGTTTTAACATAAGTTTGATGCATGGGTCATTAATCCCTAATTAAGATTGCTATTTCATGATTGTTTGTGCTATGAGCACCTTAAGATGAGATTATTCTCAGATTTTCTATAAAGATTTGACCTTTTTGGTCCTGAGCTATGATAAAGAATCCACTTTGTTTATATGACTTAGGATTTAAAGAAATAAAGTACATAATTGATTTTCTTGTAAACCCCTATGCTATATTTTAAGTGGATTTCTTAAGAACCTGAGCATAAGAATGAGAGTAGTATTTAGCACCGAGATGAGTATGTTACCAAGGTTTCATGTCCCAAAACTACATACCACCGTAGGATTAAGATTATTCCCACTTCTACGGGAATGACTAAGATTGTGATCACATAAGATAAGAAGTTCTATTCCGATGGCAAGGGTAGAACAACCCTACCCAATGGGGGCAAGACGTGGGACTCCATGAATGCTCACATGGTGTATATCGGTTAGAAAAACCTCTTAATAACATGTTCCCTTCTCTTAAAATAGTTTATTAACGTAAAACCTTAAGATAAAAGCATATGTTTTGAAAGCTATGGTTTTAAGATTCTTAAAGTCTTGAGATAAAGTATTCCCCTTAAAAATTGATAAAATAATGTAGCAGCTTTCGGAAAGAACAAATTTTAGAACTGAATGTAATGGTTCACTAGAGTTATATTATATGCTTTGTTGTTCATGATTTATGATCTTCAGATTTCAGGATACTCAAGCCCATGTGAGTCATTTATATTTAGCATGCATGATTTTTTTTATAAATTGTAACGATATTGTTTACGTATTGCATTCACCCTCATTTACTCAGTACATCATCAAAGTACTGATTTACATATACGTTTATGTGCTACATTATCTGATAATGTAGGTTCAAGTTCTCAGTCTCAGCAACGTGAGTGATTTTTGAGCATCTCATCTACATCTCTACTGTTAGTGAGTCCTCATAGTTCGGGGACTTAGCTATTCATATTTTCAGTTATTAGTAGACGCTTTATTATTCATTTCAGACACTTTGAGCCAGCTGGGGCCTATCCCAGTAACTCTCTAGATTCAGTCAGTAGAGGCTTATTGGACTACTAGATTCAGTTTTAGAATTCAGTTACAATAATCAAATTTTTAGTATTTATTTATTCAGATAGTTTTCCGCATTTATTATGATTTTTCATTTATAGTTTCCCTATTTTGAGATTCAGATTTAGAAAAGGCAGCCAGGGTTAGCTCAGGACTACTTGTAGTCTGGAGCACCATGTGGCATCTCGAGAATCAGATTTCAGGGCGTTACACCTAATCAACCATGGAACGCCCCACAACCACAGGCCCAATCAAATCAGTCTACGAGCAATATGGAAGAGATATTTAAACAAATCTTAGCGGGTCAAACACAATTGATTGCGGATCTGAATAATTACAGAATCAGAAAGTGGCCTAGAGAAATTTAGAGTTACAGGTTGGGCAGATACATCAAGTGTTAAATACCAGACCACAAGGTGGTTTGCTAGCTGATACAGAAAATCCAAAACAAGTTATGACAATCACCTTGAGAAGTGGTAAGAATAAGTTGCTGAACCAGAGAAGAAGAAAACGCTGCCATTGCCCTTCCCTCAAAAGTACATAAAAGCGAAGGTAGATGTATTGTTCAAAAAGTTCATTGATACATTCAAAGAGCTTCATATTAACTTACCTTTGCTAGATATTTTGTAGAGTATGCCTAAGTATGCAAAGTACTTAAGGGATGTGGTGGCTAAAAATGTAAAATTGCAAGATCTAGGAGCTATAACACTCACTGAAGAGTGTAGCGCAGTGATGTCACATAAAATCCCCAAGAAATTGAATGATCAAGGAAAGTTTTCCATCCCTATTCAAATTGGAAGTAAGGAGGTTCATGCACTGAGTTACTTAGGGGCAAGCGTAAATTTTATGCCCCTATCATTGTTTAGAAAATTGGGCTTAGGAGAGCCTAAAGCAACATAAGTGGTTATGTAGCTCGCAGATGGATCCATAGCATATCCGGATGGAATCATTGAGGATGTCCTCATAAAGGTTGGTAATTTTTTTATTCCTGCTGATTTTTTTGTTCTTGATTTTATAGAAGATGGACAGGTACCAATTATCTTGGGGCACCCATTCTTAGCGATCAGAGGTGCTTTGATTGATGTTAGAGAAGGCACACTTAAGATGAGGGTAGATGATGAAGAGGTGGTATTTGATGTTTACAAGGCCCCCATTGAAAATCCCTTATATAAAGATTTATGCATAATCAATGTGTTTGAAAAGGATGAGTGTGAGGCGCCTAAGCCACTAAAGACCTCTTCCAAATACTTGATTGAGCTGCATGAGATGAAACCACCAATTCCCAACATGTTAAAAGGAAAAAAAGGTTTAAAATGGATGAAAAAATGACTCCCAAAAGGGGGTAAAATGGTGAAGGAATATGATTGAGTTGATATGGGTCATGCTGCGACACTAAATCAAGCGCTTCTTGGGATACATCCCAAGGTAAGTAGGTTTTATTTTCAATTTTTAGTTTTTATTTCATGTAGTTTTTGTTTTTGGTTGAGTCACAGGTTAATGGGAAGTCTGAGTACCATAAACTTGAGCTTGGAGCATGGAAAAGACTGAGTGTGGGGTCCCATGGATCTCCTTTATGTGTAAAGATGCTACTATCTAGGCATAGAGGCCTTAGGGATTATTTCTATGTTATTACTTTTAAATTCACTTTGGGGCCAAAGTAGATTATTAAGTGTGGGGTAGGGAAATTCCCAAATTTTGGCTCAATTTTAAATTTTTTTAGGTTAGGAATAAGTGAGTTATTCTTATTGGTGCTATTTTTGATTCCATGATGCAAGTGGGTTTGTTGGTAAAAGCATGTTGAATTGCGTAAATTACTATTTTTGAGACTCTTAGGCTCATGTTTATGACTCTTGTACTTGTTGGATTAAATCTGAATTTATGCTATTGTTGGTTGGGAGTCTATGATGATCCTATTTAGTTGAGCATGTGCCATGTGAGTGTGAGATTTTTGTATGTTCCTTGTTGCACATGATGTCTAGAACTTGCCCGGTGTGTGTGTGTGTGAAGCGAAATAAAGAATGTGATTTTAGGAGATGATTTAGGCATTTCTTTGATAACCTTATTTTATACCTTTTTTTTAACCTACCATTGTGTTTTATCCTAGTTAACCCCCATTGAGCCTTTAGCTTATTTTCTTTTAAAACCTCATAAGTAGCCTAATCCCTTCTTTGATAGACCATAATTTGATCCAAAAAAGCTCTAAGTGCTTTAATAAAAAATTGAATTAGTAAGGAGTTTGAGAAATTAAAGAAGAAAAAGGTGAAATTGATTCCCCAAGGTAATAGTTATTTATGTATAATTGATTTATGGTGGATTGTTATGATATAATTGATACTAAAAATATTGCTATGAGTGTGAAAAAAGAGAAAAAAATTGATTCTTGTGATAGTAAACTATACGTCCACCAAGTGTTTGTGAAAATGGTTAAAAGAGATGGGGTAAAAACAAAAGATATGGGTAGATGAGAAAGTGTAATTTGGTTGTTGGAGATTGGTTTTAAATGTATAATGTAGTGTATTAAAGTGCTTAGAGAGGTGAGTCACTATTCCCAAATAGTTCCTACCCGTCCCTTAGCCTACATTAAAACCTAGAAAAATCCTATTTGATCCTAAGCTTTACATTTGACTATTAGTGGAACATTACACTAAGGGCAAGCCTATGGTTAATTGTGTGTAACTTATGAATTCTTTTTGAGAGTGAGCGTAATTTGATTCTTATACCTATTACGTTATAAATTGCATTATTGTGAGTGATTATGGGTAACACTCTTGTTGTGAGGGACACATGTTTGATGAATGTGTGTGATTTGTATGATGTCCTTGATTGAATGATAAACATGAGTTTTCCACTTAGGTGAGTCAATTCTTGAGGCTAGGATGTTTTGAAGTAGTGTTCTTGAACTTTCAATTGTGTAAATAACGTGCTTTGTGTAGAAACATGCTTTTCGTGTAGTCATTATAGTACTAGCTTGAGTGTCTTCATTTTAGTAGAAGTGTAGCATCACCTCAGATTTTTATGCATAGAGTAAAGAGTTGTTCGAGGATGAACAAGAGTTTAAGTGTGGGGTGATGATCTGAGGTGGTTTTATACACTTTTGTATCATTATTCTAGCTTATTTCGCCATATTTTGAGGGCAATTTGTGTGCTTAACGCGTTCATATTGATATAAATAAGAATTTAAGCATCCAAGTGTTTGATTACAATGTCCAAAGTATTTTTTCAAATAAGTTTGTGCTAAATTGAGTCATTTAGAGTTCAATCCGGAAAACTAGTTTTACTAGCTTGAGCTAGGTGTGTGTATAGTGGGTCTCGTTGGATTGTAATGTGCTTAAATTGTTTCAAATATTTTAATGGTATAATTATGGGTGGAATAACTTATTTTTAATGTGCAAAGTTTAATTTAATTAAGTCTAGAGTCGAAATAATAAGTGGAAGATTATTGTGAATTTGCTTTATCCAAGCTCTTGTTTTGATTTGTTATTGAGAATATTGTGTTGTTTTGATTTTTAATACGTGGTGTCTGATATTGTAGGAGGCTTTGTGAATTAAATGCGGTGATATGTTGATGATTTAAAGGCCAAAAATTCATTGAAAATACACTACAAAAGGCATGGACAAAGAATAGGACGCTTAACACTTAACAAAAATTTTAAAAGCAAATTCCAGTAAGTCAATACAAAGTCAACGCGTCGCATCAATGGGCACACAATTTACAGTTAAAAAATTTTTTTAGTATTAATTTTAGTACAGCAACGCGAAGACGACGCATCACGTCGCTGGTTTAAAAATAACAAAGTCAAAAAGCGCCGATAGCAAGTTGATATTGTCCTAATTCAATTTAAATTGCACGCAATTCAAGAGGCGGCTGGTGGGCCATTATGCACGTGCCAGCCTTGAATCCCAAAACAATTGGAGTATATTACTCCCTCCGTTTCATGAATTATTGGATTTTGACACATATATTAAGGAAAAATTATTAAAGACATAAATTTAACATAACTTTCCATTTTTACTCTAAAAAAAAGAAAAAGTTGACCTTGTAATACCTTTTCAAAAGTTAATTGGTTGTCAAATCATAAGGACAAATTTGGAAAAAAATTCATTGATTCACTTATTTTGAAACATCAATAAATACCCCAACAATTCACTTATTCCGAAACGGAGGGAGTATATATTATGGACAACAATTGACAATATTGTAGATATATATACAAACCTGACACACTACAGGGGAGAGGTAGGACGGCTGGACACAGTTTTGAGTTTTTTTAACGGAGGCAGCTACACGGTTTATTAGGTTTTAATTTTATTTTTAGTTTAATTTTTTATATCATGTATTCAATTATTTGGATTGTGATTATGAATATTAGTGGCTAAAACTCCCCTTTCTTGGGTTAAAGTCAAGAATATGATTACTATTGTTTTAGATTAAATTCGTTAATTCTGCTTATCGTATTTGGTTGTTTGTTTATTCTTGTTTTAATTATTTTATGGATTGATCACCCATAAAATACATATATTGTCAATCTTTTGATCTCGAGATAGGGAATAAGGAGATAGAACATGAGAATAAATAAAGTTTGGATTTTTATTCTTTTATAAAATAAAGAATTAAATTTAGCGTCTAGGACAGAGATGTACTTAGATACCTTACTTGGTTCATACGTAGGATGATAACTTTAATTAACTTAATTGGATTATTACATCCCTGCTCAATGATGCAGTTGTAATATCCACATTAGGTAAAAGATTATAGGTTGGAAAACCATGATCATGCAGTTAACCCTACAAATCAACAACCAAGATAAGCAAATTAACAGATTAATTTCAATAACATAGTGTGATTGTTCGGAGTGCTTTAACCCTGGGCTTTTCTCCATTGATTGTTCCGAGGATTTATTTTTCTGCATTATTTATTTTATTTTTAATTTATAAAATAATTCAAAATTCTCTTTTGGTTACTTTTGCACTAAATTAATCTAGACAGTGAACTAAAATTAAGTTATTGCCAAATCAAGTCTCTGTGGGATCGATATTTGAATTTCTTGAAGGCCACTATATTACTTGGTAGACCACGTACACTTGCATGTGTGCTTGGGCGCTGTCACTTCCTAAAAAGAGTAAGTTTCCAGGTTTAATGACTTGAGGCCATTAAGTCTTAGTACATATGTGAATAAGGTTATTTCAAGAGTACTTCACGAAAGGTTGGTTATTGTTCTGCCATAAATTATATCAAGAAATCAGTCAGGATTCATGAAGGGTAGAAGTATTGCAGAGAATGTGTTGTTGGCTCAAGAGATTATAAGGGATATTAGCAGGAGGAACAAGTTTCAGAATGTGGTTGTTAAGCTGGATATGACAAAGACATATGATAGAGTTTCATGGGTGTATCTGACTAAAGTGATGAGAAGATTTGGATTTCATGAGAGGATCATTGACATGATATGGAGACTAGTTTCAAATAACTGGTACTCCATGTTAAGTATGGAAAGAGTTATGGTTTTTATAAATCTTCTAGGGGTCTGAAATAAGGTGAACCTTTTTCTCCAATATTATTCACTATAACTGCTAAAGTACTGGCAAAAGGGCTCAACAACTTGTGGGAAGATACTGAATACATAGGGTATGATATGCCAAAATGGAGTGAAAGAATAAATCATTTATCTTATACTAATGATACTATTCTATTTTGCTCAGGTCAGAAGAATTCAGTGAAAAAGATGATGACAGTACTTAGGGAGTATGAGACTATATCAGGTCAACTGATTAATGTGGATAAGAGTTTTTTATATTTGTATGAAAAAGTTCCTATAAGTATTTTTCATAAAATAAGAAGATGGACTGGCATAGGGCAAGGTAAATTTCCTTTCATATATTTGGGGTGTCCAATTTTTTATGAAAGAAAGAAAAAGGTGCATTTTGAGAGCTTAGTAAAGAAGTTTATGACCAAGATCATGCAGTGGCAGAATAAGTTACTTACTTTTGGAGGGAGGCACACCTTGATAAAACATGTTTTGCAGTCTTTGTCCATCTATCTTATGTTTGCTATGAACCCCCTAAAAGGAGTTATAGATCAGATTCATAGAATAATGGCAAGATTTTTTTGGGAAATACAGGTGCTCTTAGAGGGAAACATTGGGTAGACTTGGATACTTTATTCCATCCAATGAAAGAGAGAGGATTGGGTTTAGATCTTTGCATCATGTTAGTGAGGCACTGTTTACTAAATTATGGTAGAATTTTAGAACCTCTACTAACTCTTTATGGACTAATTTCATATGGAATAAATATTGCAAGAAGTGGCATCCTATATTGGCTCAAGGTTCTAGTGTATCACATGTATGGAAGAAAATGATGAAAATAAGAGATGAGGTAGAGCATCAAATATGGTGGCACATTAAGGGAGGTAATTCTAGCTTTTGGTTTGACAACTGGACTAAACTGGGTGCTTGATATTATATTGAGCAGGAAAAACACGGTGATAGGGAGTTAGAGGTAAAGGATTTTATTGCTGCTGGCAGATGGAATGTGGAGAAGCTTAGGGAATTGCTTTTAGAGGATATGGTGGATCATATAATAGAAACAATTAGTCCAAGAATCTGTGAAGAGAAAAATGATAAGCCATGGTGGATGGGTACAACAAGTGGAAAGTTCTCTGTACAGTCTGCATGGAATCTGATCAGAAACAAGAAAGAAGAGCAGGAAGAGTATGATCACATATGGGGGAAAGGAAATCCTTTTAAGGTTAATTTTTTTTATGGAGGGTGTATAAAGGCAGAGTTGCTACTGATGATAACTTAAGGAGAATGAGAATCCCAATTGTTTCAAGATGTTGGTGTTGTGTGGATGGGAAGGAGGAGACTATGAATTATCTTTTTCTAACTGCTTCCATAGCCCAAAGGCTATGAAAGTTCTTTGCTCATTTTGCAGGAATTAAGGTGGAAGGCCTACAGTTACATCAGATAATCATGGAATGATGGTATAAAGAGGGGAGTACCAGGATAAGGAGGATTTATAATGCATTTCCTACATTAATTATATGGGAGCTGTGGAACAGAAGAAATGCTATAAGACATGGCAAGGCAGTTGAATTTATTCATATGGTTCAACATGTCTTATTTGCAATTAATCAAATAGTTCAGATGTTGTATCCAATAATCAAAAGAACTGGCAGAGAATGGAGGGATGTAATACATGACATTGGAAGGTACAAGAATAAGTTATATCATCATTTGGTGATTTGGAAGCCCCCGGAAGAAATAAGACTTAAGTACAACACTGATGGAGTTAGTAGAGGTAGTCTGGGCTTAAGTTCTTATGGTTTTGTACTAAGAAATAACAATGGGGATTTTGAGTATGCTGAAGTGCACAAATTGATAATACAACAAATGTTAAAGAAGAAGCAAAAGCAATTCAGCAAGCATTGTTACACAGTAATAGCAAGGGCATAAGAGAATATATAATTGAAACAGATTCCCTAGCTATGGTCAAGTTTATTACTGATGTTTGGAAAGTACCCTGGGAAATAGTTGAAATTATTGAGAACATAAAGGAAAACATGCAACTACAAGGGGAAACCATTCAACATATTTTCAAAGAAAGGAACGAACTAGCAGATTTCATAACTAATCAAGCAATTGATCAACAACGAATCACTTGCAATGGGTTCAATGAAGTGCCAACAATAGGGAGAAAGATAATTAACACAGACAAAGCTCAAATACCAGTTATGAGAATAAAAACAAGGAGAATCATAAGGCAATCACAAACATTTACAAAACAAAAAAGATGAGAGCAACAAAGGTAGCAACATAAATATTTACATCATGGTTTTGCAAAAGGAATATGAAGATGCTAAGCTAGCTAGGCTAATTTATATTATCACATAATAACACACATCAACAGTAGAAGAGTCTAGTATTAGATATAACTTGGGGAATTAGAGGTCAACCATAGTACTACATCGGCAGATAAAAATAGATATGAAACAAAATCATGGGGGTTCTGTCAAATTCAGTTCAATTTGTCCAGACAAAGGTATGAAGGATAGAAAGCTTACACTATAAAAACGTGCAAGCTCCAGACGGGTACATCTTTCTTCTTGTGCGAGCAACACAATAACAGTATCATTAGGCACTCAATTTAGTATCCAAAGAATGGGGCGACGAAAATGGCAATTGATGAGGAATCCACCTAGAAGCAGCATTTGGGTAGTCCAAGAGATTTTTTTTGGAAACTAGGGAAAGAGTGTAAAATAAGACATAGACATAGATGGGTGGGTTTTTATTTTGGGCTTAATTCATTACTATGTAATTTTGTCACAATGTTGAGACGTATTTGGGCCTTAAGTCGAATTTGATTAATAATAAAAGGCCTGTACAGGCCACCAAAAAGTTGATTTAAAAAAATATCATGTGTTAGTTAACTTTGTTTTTATCCATAAGAAATATAGATGGATCAAATATTACTCCATTTTTCATTCGTCCATATCCGCTCCAACTCTACCATTTATCATTCCTTGTTCACATCAAGTATCCAACTTCTAACTAACCATGAAAATGAGTAGAGTATGAACAATTGTTAAAAGTACAACTATACCCCAACCTTACTTATTAATTTTTCACTCTGAAAATTGCTTGCTATTTCTTTGTAACTGGTTATCACCATAGTAACATTTTAAGTACAAAGCTTTAAAAAATGTTTCTTGGACATGCAACCTCAAGCAATAAGGCATGATATTAACCCCTGTTATACATTTTAAGGAAAGAAATTCAGATCTTTTAGTTCCAGCAGTTAACTTCACAAACATAGTGTATCTATATATTGCTTTTTGATAGTCACTTTAATATTGATCTCTGGCTTTGTTTCTATTTCTGGAAGATTCTTATGTTTCTTTCTTGCCAAATCATACACTACATGTGTTATGATCAGAAACTACCACTAGTCATAAATAATGCTTAGAGTCACAAGTGAGCTCAAGCTAGCCCATAGCCTGACATGACACCAAGAATAGTGAAACTGATTGATAAAACACTAACGTGAAAGCATAACTGAATGATGAAATAATAATCAAAAGAAAATAAACAACAATATCTAAGTTCAAAACCACAATCTAAAATATCTAACTATATGTCTGAAAGCCTCTACTAAGATGAGTCATTGGGACAAGCCCCCAGCTAACTCTAGCTTTCTGAAACTGAAATTCAATAACATGAATGATTGATACAAGCTCTTGAGTGATAAGGACTCACCAAGTTTCATTGATGATATGGTAGGAGATCATACTAAGCATTATCTGAATACTAAGCATCAGAACCTATATTATGAGATAATATAGTGCAAAAGAAAGTATACAATCAGTACTTTGAATGTACTTAGTATGTAATATGGAAAATAACTGATATATGATGAATATAATGCATGTAAAACGGTACATTGATACAAGACCAATTAATAAATATGTAGTGTAAGATTAAGTCAATAACTAAATAAAAAGTCCTGCAAGTATCTGAATCTGAACTATGAGCTATGGATTGTAGACTGTGGATTGTGGAAGCTACTAATAACTGACATAAACCAATCTGAGCTAACTGTGGTCCAACCTGTAACCCTTGCTGGAAGGGTGTTCAGTTATTGCAAAGAGTACGAACACTTAATGATGTGGATCTATTAAACTATGTTCGAAAGGACTAAGGTGTAAAGTCTGGTCTGATGGGTGACCCTTTAGAACCTATAGTGGCGCCGTAGTTTTGTGTCTTAGGTAATTCTACTAAAGGTCTCACCCTAACTGATGGGTGAGCCGTTATCCTTGCGTGCGTATGGTACTAAGTACTATTTCCAACTAAATGACACTGATAACTGCAATGCTCTACGATAATACTAATCTGATGACTGAAAATAAATGCATTATCTGAAAGCATTCAAAACACTTAAATTGGAGGATACATAACTCAAAATTATATATATGCAATCCTAGGTCATCGGGTGTTCATAATCCACTATCTCTGAGGAATACAATTATTATGCCGATTTTATAATTTGAGTGAAACTAATAAATTTAATAACTCAAGTACAAACTTATGGATTTCATAATGTAATTACGGTTTGTGATCACGGACATGTAATGATAAAGCATGGATTACAACTCAATAACATTAAGGGACTGGGATATCAAAGAATTTGACTACATCTATAAATCCTAAATTAAGAAAAAGGAACTGAATTGTAGAATTGGGTTAACTTTGAGACTCAATGGGTGAAAAAAGGCCCATTGATCAAATACCGCATACCTAGAGATGATAACCCTAAAGAGTTCTTTGAAATTAGAAGCCTAAAAAAGATGAATCCTAGCTCTGACTTGGGGAAATAAATCACCTCTTTTCTCTATTTGAAACTAAGTGTCAGATGTTTTTCTGAGTAATGAGGGCTTAGGGTAATATTAAACTCACAAATAAACCTTGAAATATATGCTAAACGATGAAAGTTTGATGTTAAAAGAGTGGGAAAAGACTGATGTACCCCTCTAAAATTAATAATTAAAAGTTGCTGGATGGGATGTATGGGACCTTTCCACAATTGAGGGAATAACCTATGATCGTGGTTGTAGTTTTGGTTGGGAGATAGATGAGATCACTTTAAACATGATCGTATGATGCTTGGTACAATCGTGGGATCTATGTACAGTCATAACTTGATTTGTAGGTTCAAAGTTTCAATCATGATCATCTGTGGGACTATAATTGTTCCTAGGATCATGGTTTCAATGCACGACCGTGGTTCTCTATTGAGGTTAGAAGGTATACTTGTAAACTTTTTGATGTTGGATTTGTCTCAATAAGATAATACCATTGTATGGTTGTACAATGTAACCATGATCATGGTTTATCTCGTGATATCTCACTGCAGGACAATGCTTTACTAAAATGGCCATTACTTTCATCCTGATATCGAATTAAGAAAAACCTGGAAGCATTGGAAAGATAATTCAAATATCTATGATTTCTCGGGTATTTAGATTAAAGATGCTTCAGAATCTAGAGGTTATGCTCATTTAAAGGTGATCATTTCTCAAGGAATCAATCAGTAATGAGGGTTTTGGCTTAGTTACGATCTAGGAGTTCTTGTTGCCTTGGTATATGGCTAAATCCCTTCTCATATTGTTAAAACTTGATATTTAATCCTACATGTACTTGAAGCATGGTTCGATCCTTGAATAGAATGTTTGGGTGTTTTAATATCTTCTCCTTTAGGTCATTCAGCCTCAAATGGAAACTGACAAAGTTGGAAAGTTAAGGGAAAAGAGCTGCAATTCCTACATTTGCTTCACCAATTCTCTTGAAATTATAGTAACTCTTTCACACTATTTGTACTTGAAATTCCCATACTAAGTATTTTAAGAGTTGAACACTGATATGATACTGAGTCGCTAATTGAAGTGAATTAAACCGGACTCATGGACACATGATATGATATGAGAATTTCTAGGTGACATAAAATAAAAAGAATTAATTAATTATTACCTCAGGTTGGGACTGGGTTCGAAGGGAAGATATAGGGGTACTTGGTCATCATATCGGCCTCTGCTTCCCCAGTATCTCCTTTAACCGACTGATTTTTCCAAAGAACCTTTACCAAGACGACCTCCTTATTCCTCAACTTATGAACCGAACGGTCAAGGATCTCAATAGGAACCTCTTAATAATAGAGACTAGCTTTCACACCCACACTTTCTAAGGGCACAACTGATGCGTGATCACCAATGCATTTCTTTAACAAGGAAACATGGAAGGCTAGATGCACTGTTTCTAAGTCTGTCGAAAAATATAACTCATAGGCCACTTTGCCAAAATGACCTGCAGTCTCATAAGGACCCATATAGCAGGAAATAAGCTTTGCTTGTGGATTAAATATCTTCACCCCCTTCATAGGTGAAAGTTTCAAGTAGATAAAATCACCAACAACAAATTGAAGCTCCATTCTTCTCACATCTGCATAGGACTTTTGACTACTCTAAGTCGTTCTTAGCCTTTGTCTAATCATATGGACCTTCTCCATAGACTCATGGATTGAATCTGTCACTATTAATGTAGCTTCATCAACCCCAAATCAATCGATAGGACACCTACACCTCCTACTATAAAGTGCCTCAAATGGGGCCTTCTGAATATCGAAGTGATAGTTGATGTCATAAGAAAATTCAATCAAAAGCAAATGATCATAGCAGCTTTCCTTGAAATTGATCACACATGCCCTCAACATATCCTCTAAGGTTTAAATGGCCCTTTCTCCCTGACCATCTGTCTCTGGCTGAAAAGTTGTGTTAAGATGAACTTGTTTGCGAATACCCTAAAAGGGAAATTAAGTACCTCTATAAAAAATGATAGTCAAAAGGACTCCATGCAATTTCACCAACTCCTTCAAGTAGAGTTTAGCATAGTCCTCAGCTGAATCTGAAGTGTTAATTGGAAGAAAATGGTCTGACTTAGTCATTCGATCGATGATAACCCAAATAAAATTATGCTGACGATGAGTATGAGATAACCCCATGTCATAACCCGAACCAGGGCCTAGCCATGATGGGTATCTCAAGTCCACCATGGACCGGATACAACCCCATTGACTAAACTCATGAGCACAAAATAATAATAATAACAAATGCGAAAGCCAATTAAACAGTAATGAATGATGAATAGACAACTCTATGAAAACCAAGAGTCAATCAATAAACAACTAACCCACATCTTTCCACAACAACCTCTAAAACTAGAATACGGAAATAGGTTAGGACATGCCCCCGACTATGACCAAAAGAATCCAAAAGTACTGAGTCAAAATAAAGAAATATGGAAATAATAAGGCCATTTAAAGGATGAAGGGTCACCACTTCACAGCTACTCGATGAACGTGCTAATCTACCTAACACTGCACATGGATAAAAAAAGTGTCTTCGAACCTTAAATTATGAAACAATGTAGCATCCAGGGACGGTTAGTGGGATGAGTGCTAGTATGTAACTCAAGGAATGGATGAAATAATTCCATAATAAATTAGTCCAGAACCATTCAAAAATCATATGCACACATTCATATATAACATGTTGGGATAGGAAAAAAAGGTTTAAGCATGATATTTGAAATCATTATCCAGGACTATGTAGCTCTAACCGTTCTAAAAAACAACCTAGGCTATCTGCGTCTGGCTCTCCCTATTGAAAGGGCCCCAGTGTGTGTTATCCGCACAAACCAGAGAAATCTGAGGAAGGGCCATTTCAACCATATAATTAAAGTACCAATTCAGTCTTGAAAACACCAATTTAAAGCATGAATAATCAATTTAAATCATGGGATAAGTAATTAAATCAATAATAACAAAAACCCCTCAACCCAATTTCAAACCCACAATTTATATCAAATGGAAATCCATCAAATAAATACCACAATGTAAAATTTAAGTTTGGGGAAATGATATATGCCTTAAACACGCAAGAATTTGAAAACAATTTGATGTATGGAGCCCAAATGATAAATGCACAGTGAAACCCTTGAATGTTCTTGGGTTTTGTGTTTGAGAATGAAATAGGGGTATTTGATCTCTGAAAACTAAAGAAAATAATCATATCTTATGTTTAAGGGTCGTACAAGAGTGAAAAGACCCAAAATCCCCTCACCCTAAGTAAGTAAATAAAAAACTTAACACAATTTTAAAACATCAGTATGACATGGACTTATCGCAATAATTATCCTCCATGCCACACTATTATCGCGGAGGTTATCCTCCATGACACGGTCTTATCACAGATATTAACCTCTGTGGCACGTTGATATCGCAGACCTCCACTACCTCAGGGTCCCAAAATGTCTCCGAACCCTTTCAGAAAATTCTAAAACTTTCCCAAATTAACTTTTAACATCTCTGAACATAATTCAAGTTAAAAATCGCTATTACGAACACGAAAATGTCAAAAATAAATTGCTCAAAATTTTAAGGGTCTTATGTTATCCCCTCTTAGGATCATTCATCCCCGAATAATGAGTTAGGATACTCTTAACACGAGAATAGCAAGAATACATCAGAATTAAATGACAAACTCAAAACATGGAAAGAGGAGAACGAAAGTAATACCTTAGGCACTTTCATCCAAACCCGAGAACAAGAATGGATATTTGGACTTCATATCTTCTTCATCTTCCTGTGTAGCCTATTTTACCTTTTGATTTCTCCAAAGAACCTTCACTGCAGCTATATCCTTGGTCCTCACTCTACGAACCTGCCTATCCAATATCTTAATCTGGACTTACTCATAAGACAAGGAATCTGTAACACCAATTTCCTCAATAGGCAATATAGATGAAGGATCACCCACAGACATTTTCAGCATGGACACATAAAGTACGGGATGACTAGAACCCAAACTCACAAGAAAATCTAACTCATAAGCAATATTCTCAACTCTCCTCAAAATCTGATATAAACCAACATAACTGGGACTGAGCTTCCCCTTATTCCCGAATCTCATGACTCCTTTCATAGGAGACACCTTCAAGAACACACAATCATTCACTTCAAACTCCATCTCTTTTCGGCTCACATCTGCATAAAACTTTTGGCAGGTTTGAGTAGTCTTAAGTCTTTCTCTAATTACTTTTACCTTCTCCATGGATTGGTGAACCAAGTCAAGACCAAACAACCTAGTCTCACCAGCTTCAAACCACCCAATAAGAGACCTACACCTCCTACCATAAGGAGCCTCAACTTGAGCCATTTGAATGCTCGAACGATAACTATTATTATATGCAAACTCAATAAGAAGCAAATGATTAACCCAACTACCCTAAAAATCAACCACACATGCCCTTGTCATATCCTCCAAGGTATAAATTATTCGCTCTGCTTACCCATCCATTTGAGGGTGGAAAGCGGTGCTAAGGTTCACCTGTGTACCTAAACCTTTCTGAAATGAATGCCAAAAGTGAGATGAAAACTACATACCTTGATCTAAAATAATGGATACTGGCGCACCATATAGCTTGACGATCTCCTGAATGAATAAACATGCATAATGTTCTTATGAATAGTTAGTCCTCACAGGCAAAAAGTGAGCAGACTTAGTCATCCTATTATTTATGACCCAGATCAAACCATACTGATTGCGAGACAATGAAAGACCCATAATGAAATCCATATTAATCATCTCCCACTTCCACATAGGTAACTATATCTCTTGAGACATGTCACTACGCCTCAGGTGTTCAACCTTGACTTGATGACAAACCATACACTTAGCCACAAAATTTGCTATATACCTATTTATATTATTCCACCAATAGATCTCCTTCAAATTATAGTACATCTTAGTTGAGCCTGGATGAATTGTATACCTGAACTCATGAGCCTCAGCCAGAATCTTTTCCCACAACCCATCAATATCAGGAACACCAGTCAACCTTGGTACCTCAAAATACCATCTCTTCCAATCTCAAAAGCCATAACCTTTTGCTGGTCCACATTATTTTTAATCTATAAGTATGGGATCTAAAGCCTACTTCTCCTTTACCTCAGCACCAAAAGATGATTTGACCACTTTCTGAACAATGATTCCTCCATCCTCAGAGTCCAAGAGATGAACTTCCAAGTTAGCCAATCTATGAATGTCCTTGACTAATCCTCTTCTCTCCTCATCAATATGGGATAAACTTCCCATACATAACTTACTAAGAGCATCAGCAATAATATTAGCTTTACCTGGATGGTAGTGAAGGCTCATGTCATAATCCTTAAGCAGTTCCAGCTACCTCCTTTACCTAAGATTTAACTCCTTTTGAGTGAACACAATTGCAAGATCTTATGATCTAAATATACATCCATATGCACCCTATATAGATAATGACATAAAATCTTAAAAGCAAAAACCACAGCCGCTAACTCTAGCTTATGCTTTGGATAATTCCTTTCAAGAACCTTAAGATGCCTAGAAGCATTGGAAACCACCTTACCATGCTGCATCAAAACAAAACCTAGTCCCATACGGGATGCATCATAGGACATAAAAAGCCATCAGTACCCTCAGTCAGGGTCAAAACTGGTGCAAAAGTTAGTTTATCCTTTGAATTCTCAAAGCTACCCTCACAAGCTTCGGACCACAAAAACTTAACCTTTTTTTGAGTCAATCTTGTCAATGAAGCAACAAGAGTAAAAAAACTCTCCATAAACCTCCTATAATACTCGACCAAGCCCAAAAGCTCCTTTTGTCAGTCGGAGTTATAGGTCTTACCCAGTTCTTCTCTACCTTAAATTTTTGTGGATCCACCTTGATCCCCTCACTAGAAACATCATTACCAAGAAAATTCACAACATTCAACCAAAACTCGCACTTAGAAAACTTAACATACAACTTCTGATCCTTAAGGGCCTGCAACACAATTTGAAGGTGATTGACATGATTTGCCTAACTCTTAGAATATACTAAGATATCATTAATGAAAACTATAACGAACAAGTCTAAAAAATGCCTGAAACCCCAATTCATAAGATCGATGAATGCAGCTGGAGTATTAGTCAACTCAAATGACATAACCAAAAACTTAAAGTGACCATACCAGGTTCAAAAAGAAGTCCTAGGAATATCAACCTCCTAAATTTTCAATTGATGATAACCCGAAGGAGGATCAATCTTAGAGAAGCATCTAGCACCCTAAAGTTGGTCAAAAAGATCATTAATTCTAGGAAAAGGATATTTATTTTTCACTAACACCTTATTCAACTGACGATAATCTATATACATCCAAAGAGACCCATCTTTCTTCCGCACGAAAAGCATAGGTGCACCGTACCCTACAAAAAACCATTAGGACGAATAAACTCTTTATTAAGAAGATCTTTTAATTTCATCTTGAGCTCCTTTAATTTAGTTAGAGCCATTCTATATGTAGGAATGGAAATAGGACGAGTGTCTCATAAAAGATTAATCCCAAAATCTATCTCTTTGCCAGGAGGGATCCCAGAAAGATCATCTAGAAATACTTCAGGAAATTCATTAACCACAAGGACAAAATGCAATAAAGGAATTTCAGAGTCAGAATCTTTAACCCAAACTAGATGATATAAGCACCTTTTTTAGATCAATTTCTAAGTTCTAAGATAGGAAATTAACCTTCTTTTTGGTACTACAAAATTCCCCTCCAATTCTAATACCGACTCATTAGAAAAGTGAAAAGTGACCTTTTGGGTCCTACAATGAAGAGAAGCATAGGATAAATGAATCCAACCTATACCCAAGATAACATCAAATACACCATATCCAACTCTATCAGATCCACCAATGTCATCATATGAAAGATAGACACCATACAACCCCTATAGATTTTTCTAGCCATAATAAAATCACCCACCAAGGTGGACACAGAATGCAGAGCCATATAAGGGGTCACATAAAAAAGGGTAGACCCCGGATCAAGCAAATAATACACATCACAAGAAAAAAGTTGTAACATACAAGTAATAATGTCTGGAGATGCCTCAAATTCCTAGCGAGTACCAAGTTCAAAGAGGTGATTCTGGCTAGTGTTAGTACCAAAAGTAGTGCCCTTTGGCACATGAGTTGAAGATGTGACAATCAAAACATTATTAGCTCTAGTAGCAACCTTGGCTGAAGGACAATTCCGCTGCATGTGACCCAACAGACCATAATTAGAACATCAATTCCTCCTGTCCTCAAAATAACCATGATAAAGCTTCCCACAAAAATAAAACAAAGCATAATATGGGGTTGACTGAGCTCCACTAGCCTAAGACTGGGTGCCCTATATATTAGAACCACCACTAGGCAGAGAACGACGGTAGCCCAAAGGTTTAGGATAAGGAGAACTAGCAGACTAATAAGAATTGCCCTAGTTCTTCTTCTTGATTCACTGTCTGCCATATCTCCCACTATTCTATTGACCCCCACCCTCCTCTGAATATCTAAACTTCTTACTCTACCTCTCTCTGACCTCTTCCTATTTCTTCTTTTCATCCTCAACCTGCTGCATATAAACCATAAGTCTGGAGATATCTATATCATTGTTCAACATTGTATCCTTACACTATACTTTCCAAGTTTTGGGAAAACCCAACAACAAACTTTCTCATCTTGGATCTCTGGTTAGACACCAACTCTGGAGCATAATGAGATAACTATTGAAATTTCAATGCATATTTCTTCATATTCATATTACTTTGCTTCAGATTAATAAACTCCTCAAACTTCGGCTCTGCATCATCACTCCTCAACTACTCCTACTCTACATACCATTGATAAGCTACATCTTTCAGCTGATATGCAATAAACTCTACATTTTAATAATTAGTAGCATAAATCACTTTGAAAATTCTCTCCATCTCATCCATAAAAACCTGAGAATTCTCCTCAACCTTAGGGACTGTAAAGGTTGGGGGATTCAACCTCATGAACTGACCAACCCGAGTGACCTAAGATAAAGGAGCAACAGAACTAACATAATTCGACTGATGAGACTGAGATGTCACCAACTGAGTGAGAAAATTAATAGATTGATGGAACTCCGCATTAGAGATGTCCTACTAATGCGGCTAATCATAAGTATCACTACCCCGAGAAGCCCAAGGAGGACTAGTAGGGATAGGTGGAACTCTAAGTAGAGCAGAACAGTATGGAGAAAGGACCCAAGAATGAGTCTACACTCCATACACAGGGCGAGTCTTCTCCACATTGTCCTTAAGTAGGTCAAAGTTCCCAATAGAGTTTCTACGAACATCAGATCTTCGAAGAAGAGTGATCTAAATGCGAGAAAGCCAGGAGTTAGAGAAGTTTCATAACACTAGACTCAATAGACCAAAAATGGAGCACAAGAAAGAGAAATATTCCTAAATGCCTTGTAACATCCTCTTTATAAGTGTGGAACGCTACACACCCATAAAAAAGACTCTAGTCAACACGACTTTGTGGATACCCAATGACTCTAAATCGTGCTCTGTTACCAAGCTTGTCATAACTCAAACTAGGGCCTGGTCGTGATGGGTATCTCAAGTCCACCATAGACCAGAGACCACCCCTATTGCCTAATCTCATGAGCATAAAATAATAATAACAAATGCAGAAGCTAATTAATCAGTAACAAAAGGTTAATAAACACCTCTATAAAAAATAAGAGTCAATAAATAACCATCCAACCTATATCTATCCACAAAAACCACTAAAACCAGAATACTAAATAGGTCAGGAAATGCCCTCGACCATGACCAAAAGAATCCAAAAGTATAGAGTCAAAATAAAGCTATATGGAAATAATAAGGCCTTTAGATGGATGGAGGCTCACTATTTCACAGCTACTTTATGAATGTGCTAATACACCAATGCTGCACAAGGGTAAAAGAAGTGTCTTCGAACCCTACATTATGACTCAATGTAATATTCAGGGATGGTTAGCAGGGTAAGTGCTAGCATGTAACTCAGAAAAGGGATAAAATAATGCCATAATCAAATTAGTCCAAAATTATTCAAAAACCATATGAACGTATTCATATATATATATATATACACACATACACATATATAAGATGTCGAGATAGGGAACAAGGTTCAAGCATGATATTTGAAATCATTATCCTGGACTATGCAGCTCTAACTGTTCTAAAACACCCATGGTCTATATAGGTCCGGCTCCCCCACCAGAAGGACCCCAATACGTGGTAACCTCACAAACCAGAGAAATCCGAGGAAGGGAAAAAGCCACCGAGGCTCCAACCATTCCAAAATATGTATATAATGTGTAAACTATACACTCGATCATAAACACCCCCACACCGGCAAACGTGGTTTTCAATATCGGTTCTCCCAGGACCTCCACCTTCTATGGTGAGCTACACAACCTCCGTTAATACCAAATTAAAATCATTTAGCATATTCCAACCATTAACTCGAGAGTCATTCATTAAGGCATTAACCACTTGGTTTTATTATTCTAATACGCTTGGAAGCTAAATCACACATGCCAAATCATTAACCATTCATCCATTAATGAAATGAATTAAGTTAAAAAATAAGTTAAACTATGCAATTTTCCATAATTTAAATTAAATTCATAAAGTGGGTAGAGATTCATGCAATTCTAAGCCAAAATTCATCCGATTTGGTGAAACCCATGTTCCCCATTTCAACCATTTAATTAAAGTACCAATTCAGTCCAAAAAACATCAATTTAAAGCATGAATAATCTATTCAAATCATGGGACAAGTAATTAAATCAATAACAACCAAAACCCCTCAACTGCATTTTAAACCCACATTTTAAATCACATGAAATCCATTAAATAAATGCCACAACATAAAATTTAAGTTTAGGGAAATATATATGCCTTAAACACATAAGAATTTGAAAGTAATTTGAAGTTTGGAGCCTGGATTCCGAATGCACAGTGAAACCCTTGAATGTTCTTAGTTTTTGTGTTTGAAAGTGAAATAGGGGTATTCAATCTTTGAAAACTAAAGGAAATAATCTTATTTTATGTTTAACGATCAGAGAAGGGTGAAAATACCTAAAAGCCACTCACTCCAAGTGAGAAAATAAAAAACTACATAATTGTAAAACATCAGTGTGGCACGACCTTATCACGGAGGTTATCCTTTATGCCACATAGTTATCGCAGAGGTTATCCTCTGTGATAGGATCTTATCGTGGAGGTTAACCTCAGTGGAATGTTGATATCATGGATCCCCACTGGCTTGAGGTCCCAAAATATCCTTGAACCCTTTTCAAAAATTTCAAAACTTTCCCAAATTACCCTTTTAACATCTCTAAACATATTCAAGTTAAAAGTTGATATTACGAACACGAAAATATCAAAAATAAATTAATCAAAATTTTAAGGGACTTATATCCTATGATGAAGTCCATATTCACTACCTCCCAATCCCAAGTAGGAATATTGATGTCCTGAAGCATACCACCAGGTCTCTAATACTCAACCTTAACCTATTAGCAATTTAGACACTTAGCCAAAAATTTTGTATATCTTTCTTCATACCATTCCATCAATAAACTTATCATAAATTAAGGTACATCTTAGTGGATTCTAGGTGAATAAAATAATGAGAATCGCAAGCTTCTGCTAGCATCCGATGTCTTAAATCATCTATATCTGGAACACAAAGTCTGCCCTGACAGAGAAGAACACCATCTCCCCCTTAGGAGAAAACCTCAACCTTCCAACTCTAGACAACTTTTTCCAATTTAAGCACAATAGTTTACTATCATATTTTTCCTTCACCTCAGCTATTAAAAAGGATTCTGAACTATTTTGAACTAAAATAATCCCTTCGGCTAAATCAACCAATTAAACTCCTAGTCTAGCCAGCCTGTGACCCTCGTGAACTTTTTCTTATTATTTACATGAGCAATGCTTTTCATAGATAATCTACTAAGAGTGTTGGACGCCATATTGGGTTTACTAGGGTGGTAAAGACACTCATATCATAATTTTTTAACAACTTTTATCATTTTCTTTGACAAAGAATTTGATCTTTCTGATTGAACACATATTGAAGACTTTTAAGATCGATGAACACATCAAAAATAACCTCATATAGGCAATGCCTCTAAGTCTTTAAGGCAAAACAACTGTTGCTAACTCAAGATAGTAAGTCTAGTAGTTTTTCTCATGAGGCTTGAACTGTTTAGAGGAGTATGTTATAACTTTGCCCTGAACATTAATAAAAACCTAAGTCCAACCTTGAAAGTATCATAATAAACTAAAAAACCATCTGAGCCCTCGTGTAGAGTTAAAACTGAAGAAGTGGTAAGTCGAGTCTTCTTCTTCTGAAAACTCTTCTCAGAAGAATCAGATCACTAAAATTTGACTTTCTTCTATGTCATCCTAGACATAGGATAATCAAGGGAGGAAAATCCTTCAAAAAATCATCTGTAGTAACTGGATAAGCCCAAGAAACTCCTGATATCTACCGGAGAGATAGGTCTAGGCCAGTTTCTTACTACTTTGGTCTTTTGGGGATCAATTCGAATATCTTCACTAAAATAATATGACTACATAATGTTACTGATTTAAACCAGAATTCACATTTACTGAACTTGGCGAATAGGTGGTGATCTTTAAAAGTCTATAAGATAATTCTTAGATACTCTACATGTTCAACCTCACTGTAAGAATAAATAAGGATATCATCAATGAAGGCTATAACTAACATGTCCAAGTACTACTTGAACACCCTATTTATCAGGTCCATAAAAGCTGCTGGAGCATTTGTTAGTCCAAAAGGTATAACAACAAATTCAAAGTGTCCATACAGTGTAATGAAGTTTGTCTTCGGGAAGTCGCATTCTCTAACCTTGAGTTGATGATAGCCTAATTTGAGGTCTATCTTAGAGAAGCAACTTGCGCCCTGAAGATGGTCAAATAAGTCATCAATATTGTGAATGGGATACTTATTTTTAACTTAGATCATGTTCAATTGATGGTATTCAATGAATATTCTAAACAAATTATCTTTCTTGTGCATGAAAAAAATTAGAGCACCCTAGAGAGAGATATCGGGCCTGATAAAAACCTTGTCTAGAAGGTCCTTCAAATGTTTCTTCAACTCCTTAAGCTTGGCTAGAGCCATTCTGTAGGGTGGAATTAAAATTAATTAGGTATCTGGAAGGATAGATCCCAAAGTCTATTTTTAGTTCAAGAGGAACTCCAGGTAGATCTTCTGGAAATACTTAAGGAAACCGCTTACCACTAAAATTGACCCAATATTTAGGGCCTTGAATTTTTAATCCATTACTTGAACAAGATGATATATTCACTCTTTAGAAATTAACTTTGTATCCCTATGGTAAGAGATGAATGAACCCATAGGCTCTGAGGTACTACCCTTCCACTCTAAAACTGGTTCATTTGGAAACTGGAATTGGACTACTCTCTTCCTACAATGAATAGAGTTATTACAAGAGTGTAGCCAATCCATGCCAAGAATCTCATCAAAATCTACCATGTCTAACTCTACAAGGTCAACTACGGTGAATTTTTAGAAGACTGTGACTACATAAATTCCGTATACCCATCTAAGTATGACAGAGTCACCAACTAAAGTAGAGATTGAGAAAGATTCTAAATAGATTCTGGGACTGACATCGAAGTCTACTTTTATATAGGTAGTTATAAAAAGTGTTCTTCCATGATCTAATAATGTATAAACATGAATATAAAAGACCTGCAATGTACTCTTGACTACATAATGAGAATTCTTCTGATCTTGTCGAGTCTAAAGGGCATTACACAGGTCCCGCGTTGTCCACCAGCTGTACTAGATGATGCTTCGACTAATTGGATGACCCGCTGGAGCTGCTGAATAGTTGGATAGACTTTGCTGACCTATATCCCTACATCTCTGTGAAGCCACTTGATATTTCTCAGTTTGTGACCTAGCACTCCATATACAAAGCAAACATTACTACCCAACATACACTCACCCATGTGGTTTCTGCCATATTTTATTTATACTGAGTTGGTACAAACACTATTCACACTATCCTTGGACTTAGAGCCTGGTGCCCTATCTTGATTATGTTGCTTAAACTTGGGCACTAGTGTACGTCTACAAGGATGGGATAGTGAACTAAGGATGATCTTCAATTTTCTTATGATAGTGAGTTTCTGGGAAGAGTCATGGTAGCGATGCCCTCCTATTTTGGTTAGGAGGGCATTTTACCAATGTCGTACGTATTCTATAGTGCCTACACCTAAGGTCCTGTTCTCTATGTTGCGTATGCCCATGCTTTAACCCCTGACCTAGAAGCAATTACAGTTCTCAGAAATCCAAGCTTCCAAATATTCAAGCTCTATGTTATAACACTCATGAACCCATAAACTCATGTCTCACTTTATACTTGGCTCTAAGGAACTATATGTTCTATTTTCTATCGATTTATTTTATGCCATGTCTTAGCCTAAAGTGATGCTGCATATGCAAGCCCACGACCATTCTCAGTCTTTAGAAGGAGAGGCAGTAGTTTCAAGCAACAGTCCTTGTCTTATTTCTTAAATATATATAAGTCTCAGCATCATGTTATATGACCCATGATATCTGCACTCGTGTTTTCCACTTTGCCAGTCCGAAGAAATCATGCTATGCTATGCTTATTCCAAAACTACCCTTTATTTATGATTTAGGTGGTTGCTACGAAGTAATTTGTGCCTATTATACCATGTCTCATTTCACGGGTCTCACTCTAAGTAGTACGTATGGTAGGAGATATGATTGAGAAGTAACCCTCCAATCCTTAATGCTTATACTCTAGTTTCGCAGTGACCCTCTTTTTGGTAGTATGGTAGTGGCTCAGGAAGTATAGTAATTCTATAGATAAGGGAGTGGATGTTCTTGATGTGAAAATTTTGGGCGTGATTTCTCAGGCTAGGGCAATAGATGAAGGTGGAAGAGTAAGATGAATTCTTGTTAAATAAAATAGTTAAGAAGGGGAGATATGGTGAAACCTTTGTGATAGTGATTAAATTTGGAAAAATCCATGAAGTGGGTGTATCAAAGATGGGTATGGATGGTGTGATTGATAGAAACACAAACCGTGGTGTTATGTGATTGGTACTCTTTAATTTAAGATCGGAGGATGTTTGATTATAGTGATGACATAGTGTAGTGTTATTAGAGGAATGTAAAGTATATGGTACTATAGCTTACACTAGCGCCTTTAACTCCAAGATAGGCTTTAACATGGAAGAAATATGCAGTTATACTCAGACTTTTGTAGCTATGTGTCAGTCTCGCAGGGGAACTAGCAGATTCAAATGCTGGAGTGTTGTATTCATAGCTGAAAGCATAGTGGTGATGCATGATTATATTTAAGGGTTGTTAGGTGTATTATTTGGGGTGGAAGAAGCTTCTTGGGAGGATAAAGAGGAGATAAAGTCCAAATATCTATTCTTGTTTCCCGCTTAGGATAATCGTGCTCAGAGTGTCGTGTACTCCTCAATTTCTTTGTTCCCTATCTATGTTAAAGGAAATTATAGTTGTGTTCTATGTTAAAATCGTGCAAATGGATTCCTTGACTCATCATTTTAGGACGAATGATCCTAAGGGGGGATAATGAAACACTCCGGATTTTGTCCCTTGAAAATTTCTTGACCTCCGAGCTTACTGCCTAGACTACGACTCATCATATGAGTCGTAGGGTGTCACTATGATTCATAGGACTCTAATCATAGCCTGACCAGTGTGTTTGGATAAGTCTCTGTGTTGGTCACGATTGGCACCCAACGAGTCGTCAAGACCCATTACGAGTCGTATAGTGGTTCTCGTAGCCTAACCAGTAAGGGTGCCCAAATATTTCTGCCTTAACAAGGACTAGATTATACGAGTCGTAAGGTCTGAGTATGGGTAGTCGGGTCTGAATTGTATTCACACTAGTATGCATACCCCATGATACTATCGAGACTACGAGTCTAAGGGACTAGTCGTAGTCAGTCGTTATGAGTCGTCATGTGGCCCGTAGCGACTGGGCATTCAATTTTCAATCTATTTATTAAGGGCATTCTGGTCATTTCACTTTTTCCCTACTTAGACCCCACTACCATAAAACCCATTTGGGGAATTATTTTCAACACTTATCAGTTATAAACACTATCCAAACTCTCTCAAATCCCTAAGCTAAGAACAAGGTAGGTTTCAAGAAAGTTGCATCTAGAACTTCCAAGGGTTGATTTCTCTCCATAAATCTTGATATCTTAGGCATGTTACTATTCCCTAAATATTATTTAGTGAAAAGTATGTGTTTTAAATGGTTTAATTGTATGGATTTGAATATAGGTTTTGACATGGGTTGAGGGTTTTTGAATAGATCATTTTTGAATTATTTTCCCATGGTTTTAATGAGTTGTTCATACTTTGAATTGATTTTTTTGAACTATTGGGGTGCATGGGTGTGGAAATTGGAATGGGGGTCGAGGTAATCCCCAATTTGATGTTTTGAACTTGGAAATTGGTTTTGAACAATTGTATTCCCTCATCCACTGCTAGCTGTATTTTATTTTTTTGGTTAGGCAAATGAGGTGGTCTCCGGTCCTTGGTGGAATTGAGATACCCATCATGGCCAGGTCCTAGTTCGGGTCATAACATCTAAGATATCTAATTTCCTAGTAGATATTAATTAACCGACATCTAGTCCTAAGATAGCAATTCCACCGAAAGCATGAGTGACTAATTCTTCTCATAGATCTCAAAATTTACAAAAGATTAAAACGGTCATAAGAGAGACATCTGGTGAGAAATGGGATTTGGTGTAAAGAATACCTTCTCATGAAGATTCTCAAGGTATTGAGATGATTATAAGCCATGGTATATATTTTAAATCTCAAAACCCTACTGAAGTCAATAATTTCGAGCTTAATATTGTGCAATTGATGAAATTGCGCAAAACAATTTGCAAAGACAAAGCTCACAAAGGTGTGAATTCAAAATCAAACTATCTCTAATAAAATTTGTGATGCTATGGATGAAGGTGAAGGTAGAGGAGATCAATTCTCCCTTAGCATTCAATTTCTACTTCAGACCGACACCAATAACACTATCGGAGATCGGTTAAATTTCGACGAAAAATATTTCACTGATAAAATTGGTCAAACTCAATACCAATTGATAGAGGAAGAATTGAATTCATCCATGCCAAAATCCCCAACTGTTGATGATTAAATATGTCTAGTTTGGATTTTACGGTTTTGAACCCTAATTTTTTAAAAACTGGGGAAAATGATATTTCGCGGGAATTAATTCAAAATTCTCAGTAGGGATTGATGTATAGAGGTATGGGGAATGTAGAAATTCTAAAAGACCCATAAAAAATAGCTTCTAATTCATTCAATTTCGATGCAAAATGTCCCTTTTCAACTGATTTAGCCGATGCTACTGTTCCGATGCATATTAATCAGATTCAACATTTAATTTCCACTGAAAAAGATATGGGGAAGGTGAATGATACAAAATCCCCATCAAAGTGTACACAAGGAATGTCCAATTTAAAAAATAAGGTTTCAGATGATATTACCACTGTTACAGGTTCAAAATAAGAAAACTGTGATTCAAGTAAGTTTGAAAATGTTGGGAAAACCTCTATGGATATCAATTTTAGTGCGTCAAAAAATTCTGTACCCTTCAATGTTCAAAGTCATGATAAACGCTGAAAAATGGAGATGTAAAAATTGGTAAGTCTACTGCTTCCGAGAGTAAGTTTCGTTCTTAAAATATGGAGCCTGGTAATGGTGTTAGGGACAAGAATAAGACAAAAACTAGTGAAGTTGCTAAAAAATCAATCCCTAAACCTTATGTTTCTAATAATAAGCCTATAGAATGTCCAGTAATTTTGCTAAGTCTATCCTTGGTGATCCTAAGGATAATGAGCTTAATGTGAATGAAATAAAAAATACTGGGGATCATAATCTAGTCACCAACGTTCAAGCACAACAAAAGTCTAAAAATGCAAACATTCCTACTCCTCTTACTCCTTGGGTTTCTCATGAAGTGGCCATAAAATTAAGGGCTCAAGAAGCTTTCCACATGTCTACAATTGAGATCACTCCTGCAAAAATCACTACCAAGAAAGGACTTTCTGCTATTGTATTTAGACCTGATGATTACAAGGTGAAATTAGCTACGAGATCTAAGTATACGTTGATAGGTAATTTTACCAATACTGCCAAAAATGAAGATCATCAGAAAATAATTTATTCTGCAAACTGAACTTAGAGGTGGTGTTAAGTTATCTCATTTCAATTCCAAGCATATTTATATTTATTTAGAGAATGAATATGATCATGATACTATTTGGATTAAAGGGAGGAGTACATTGATGGGCAATTAATGAACTTCCAATTATGGACACCTACTTTTAGACAACTGTTGAAACACCTCTTGTACCTATTCGGGTTGCTTTACCTGAGTTATCGTGGCACTGTTATTGTATGAAAGTGATTGCTTTTCTTTTATCACATATAGGGAAAGCTTGATTTTATGATTTAGCTACTTATACGAAGATAAGAGGTGGTATAGCAAAGGTGAAAATTCAAGTAGATCTTACTAAAGCTAGACTTGATCATTTATGGTTGGGTTTTGATGAAGATGAGAATGATAAAGGTATGTGGCAGCCTTTACAATATGAAGAAGTTCCAGATTATTGTACCTACTGTAAGCATCATGGACATAAGATCATGACGTAGTGTTAAGAGAAAAAATAACGAGATAAGAAAAGAGAAATAGAAGAACCTGAGAAGAATACTCATCTGCAAAAAAAACAAAATATTAATAACAGTAGTGAGACCAATGAAGAGGTTGAAAAAACATCTCCAGCAAGAAAAAAAGAAAGGAACAATAACAAGAAATGCAAGAAACACAGGAACAAGACCAATGACAAGTACAAAAAAGAAGAGGTAAAAGAAACAACTATCAAAAATTACAACACAATCAGCATAGCAAGAATTAAAGAGAGAAGACACCTCAACAACAGGTTTATAGGTCAACATCTCCACAGAAAAAAATGAATCAACATCCAAAAATTAGCAGAATCATCAGCAAAATCAACAAATTCAGAGAGCAAATCAGGTAGAAAATCTGCAAAATCAGCTACAACAACAAGCAGGTATGGATTCTAAAACTAATAGCAAAAAATCCAAAGAGTGTAATGCTGATTCTGGAGTCCAGAATAAAAAACCTAACCCTAGGATCCTACTATTATTTATGATAATCTATAATGATCCTTCAGGTTATTTTCCCTATTTTTTCTTATTTTTACCATTAGAGCTTTTCTATAGCTGCCCCAAGTCATTTATGATTTGATAGGACTGACTATTCAGCTACCGACAATTTATTTAGTTTTTAGAGCCATTTTCTTATTTTTAAGTCTTCGGCGGTTCAAATAGGATACCAAGTGAAAAATTCAGTCAAACAACCTTGTATACAGTTCTAACTATTCTAACATCTCCAAAATATCAATTTTAGTCTAGGTATACCTTTGGTTTGGGTGCCAAGCCACTTAGGCTCATTTCGAGTTATTGGTCAGAAGTTAAGAAAATGGCAAGTTAGGTGTGGGACCCACTTTTCATAGAAACGACCTTAGATGGAAATTTTGACTGTGCCATTGTATACGAAGCATAGAATTTGATCAGGTAGCATAGTCCATTTGCATGTACGAGATTCTGGATGAATCCCGAGAGGTTGACAAAGACTTGAAAATTTTCAAGTCTCAGCTAGTGCTGGTGCACTCGCGTCTGCAAGTCACCGATCGTGATAGCGATATATCCACTAATAGTAAGTGACACAAATGTGACACCTATGTTGCAAAAGAAACTCCCCTTGGCAGATGTGCATGTTCTGCGATTGCGGTACTATTGTCGCAATTGTGACTCTCGAGTACCTGGGAAGAGTATAAATACCCCATTTTCGGCCCCGTTTTTCCCATTTCTCATCCATTCTAAAAAGAATTGAACCCTAAGAAGTGGAATATCTTGGAAATATCCATTGTGTGTGATTTCTGAGCTTGGATAAATATCAATTACACATTTTCCCTTCAAAATTTGAGGTTAGATTACTCCATTTCCTTGGTTGATTTTCTCTATTCTTCTCTAAAATCCCTAAACCTTGGTGACTTGATTTTAGCACCAATATAGCTTGGAATTCATCCATTTTTGAATTTAAATATTCCTTGAGTATATGGGGACATTGAGTTATTTCAGAAATGCAATTTCTGTAAATGGGCCTACATTGGATTTTGGCGTGATTTTGGACCCGAAGCACAATATTGCAATATGGGTATCTTTGTTCTTGTTTTAATAAGTAGAGTGTGATTTTTATAGCAAGGCACCTTGAGGAAGTTTCTCGAAAGGAAAAATTGGTGATTTAGAGGATTCTTTGAGCTTTCTTCGATGCTCGGGTAGGCTAGGTTTTTCCCTCCTCATAGTTGAGCTAATTCATACTATGATTATGATATTGTGTTAGATTAGAGATGGGTTTTTGGTGTTAGTGATGTGATTTTCAATGCTTGGGTTAGTTGTACCATTTAGGCTACTCGAAAACCATACTTTTGGCATAATTGGCTTAGTTGGTCATGCTTTAGGTAAAATATCTGTCTTAGGATTGATCGTGACTTAGTTAATATTTAAAAGTATATTTAGATACCTTAGCCTAGTATGAAGAAGAAATTTCCTTGTAATGATTTCAGGGGTTTAGAAGTGGTCTCTTCGACCCACCTTAGGGAAGATTCCTATTGATCCTTGTGACCTTTTATATTCTTGTTATACAACTTGAAAATGCTTACTAAATATTTAGGAGATTTGGACTTGATGGTTATGATGGTTTGGTGTTCGGAGATGATTCTTAATGGTATTATGATAATGATATATATCTATTTACTAGTCCGAGTCCGAATATTGATTATGATAATGATTATATGATTATCTGTTTGAGTTTGGCTATTGATTAAAATATTATTGATATATTTACCAGTTTGAGACTGGGAATTGATTATGATGTTTATTATATAATTAGCGGTTTGAGTCTGTATATTGATTATGACTATAATGATATATGTACTGGTATAAGTCAGACAAGAGAGTATGATATTGATAACATGGATACCGGTTCAAGTACGTAAATAAGAAAATTATTATAGTGTGGCATGACATGGACGTGTCATGGTTGGATCATTGAAGTTGGTAAATGATGGTGGTTTGGGTTAGACTATACTTGATTGTACCCTCCATGCTTATGGGGGCCTGCGTTGGGTTATTTACTTTTCCGCACTTATTGGCTTATGGGGCCCAATTTTATAGTTATAATTGCTTGTTCTTTATGTTATTGTTTTGGTTTATTTATTTAATCGTGTACAACTTTAATGACCCGACCATGGGCCTACTCGTGATGGGTATCTCAAGAGCACTCTCCTGATGGGTACTCAAGCCCACCGAGGGACCGAGACCACCCCCATAGCCTGTCCAAAACATAACAAAACAACAATAGAAGATATCCAAACATGATAATAAGCTAATAAAAGTAACTTAAAGGTAATCTCTAAGAGTTAACATCAACCATTCCCACAATCTTGTCCATAAAAGCCTCTCAAGAAAACAAAACATCAATCTTAGTCAGGACATGCCCCCAAAAATAGCCAAAAGAACCCAAAGAAATAGTCTAAGATATAAACCAATCCAAGAAGTAACTGGCCTTTAGAAAGAAGAAGGCTCACTACTTCAAGCTGTCCGACTGATGAACCAGAATCACCTAACACTACGCAAGGAAGTAGAAGTGTCCTCAGACCCTATATTCTGAAACAATATAGCATGCTAGGAAGGTTAACGGGGTGAGCAATAGCATGTAACTCAGGGAAAAGGGGTAATATAATGATGCCATTTCAAACCATCCAAAACAGTTTCAATGTATATGTTCACATACACGCAAATATACATACATATGTAATGCTGGAATAGGGAACAAGGTTTAGCATGAGACCTAAAACAATTAACCTGAACTGAGTAGCTCTGGCGTCATAAAAATACCCACGGGTTTTATGGGTTCAGCACCCCCCACCGCAAGGTCCCAGTGCATGTAGCCACACGAATAAGAGATATCCAAGGAAGATCGGGGAATCCATGACCATACACTATCCCGAATACAAATATATAAAGTGTGATGCATGCACAAGGTCATCAAGATCACAAATCTAGCAAACGTGGTTTCCAATATTGGTCATTTTGGGACCTCCACCTTCAAAGCGAGCTATACAACCCCTTTTAAGCCCCATTAAAACATTTGTACATAACCCAACCATTTAATCGAGGGATTATTCATCGAGGCATTACCAAATTGTATCGTCATGCCAATTCAAGCTTGTAATAAAATTTCATTATACCATCATCATGGGGGAATCCACGACCTCCAAACTCTATTATGCATCAACTTGGGGGAATCCACGACCCCCAAGCATTTAATTAAAATAATATCATGGACACTAAGGCCTTCCAAAGCCATTTATAGTCCTTTAACCTTTTATGCAATGCATTAGTTTAGAAAAGTGGGCAAAACCATATTTCAAAGCCATAAATGCAAGTGGGTTGAGGTTATTACCAATTCCAAGACCAAAAATCTATTTATTTAGAGAAATCTGCTACCCCCATCCCATCCATCATGTCCATGCACCCAATGAGTTTCTAAATCTACCAATCAAGAATAAATGATTCAAGTAAATCATGGGAATACCATTTAGACAAATACTATCTAAAACCCTTAACCCAACATTCAAAACAAAACATTTAAAACCATGTAACTACCAAGACATTGCATGACATATTGAAAATACAAGTTTAGAGAGAGAGAGAGAGATACATGCCTGAGACATTGAGAATTTTGAAAAGGAAATCACCCTTTGAGCCCTGGATGACCAATCCCTTGAAAAACCATAAATGTTCTTGCTTAGGGATTTGAGAGAGACGAGAGGTGTATTTGATTTGTTTTTAGGTGATAATGAGTCCTTAAATATGTTCTATAGCCGTGGGTCTTAATTGGGGAAAGAGGGAAATGACCAAAGTTCCCTCAATTAAAATGCTGGAAAAACTGTCGCCACTGACTACCGGTCACCTTATGACTCGTAAGGACTCGTTATGAGATGTCACCACAACTCGTGGTTTGTACAATAACTTAGGGCATCTTTACTAGTTTTGTCATGAGTCCCACCTTATGACTCGTACCAGACCTTATGACTCATATGACCATTATCGTAGTTGCAACAGGAACAATGGGTCACTACACTGGTGAGGCTATGAGACCCACCTTATGACTCATAATGTCTCACCACAACTTGTATGGTCTTAATCGCACTCAGGAAAAAAACTTTGGGCAGCTTACTGGTCCGACAATGAATGAAACCCTATGACTCTGGAAGAGTTTTCACAACTTTTCACCTAAGTCGTACTCTGAACAAGGAGCTCAAAACTCAAAAAGTTTCAGGGTCCTAAAACTTGGGGTATTACATTAACCCCCTTAGGATCATCCATCCCCGAATGATAAGTCAAGGCACCCATTAGCTCAAATACAAGACAGAATGCAACCACAAAACCACACATAATTCAAGAAATGATAAGTACAAAAAGGGAATCTATACCTCAAACATTTTTATCCAACGCGGGGAATAAGAACGGATATTTGGACTTCATGTCCTCTTCAGCTTCCCAAGTATCTTCTTCCACCTTTTGATTCCTCCAAAGGACCTTCACCAAAGTCACATTCTTGGTCCCTAAACTACGAACTTGCCTATCTAAAATGTCAATCGAGACTTCCTCATAAGACAAGGAATCCAAATTACCAATATCCTCAATAGACACAATCAAAGAAGGATCACCTACGCACTTCTTGAACATCGACACATAGAAAATTAAATGAATAAAACCCAAACTCGCAAGCAACTCTAATTCATAGGCAATATTCTCACTCTCCTCAAAATAAGATACGGACAGACATAACAGGACTAAGCTTCCATTTCTTCCTAAACCCCATGACTCCTTTCATAGGAGAAACTTTCAAGAACACCCAATCACCAACTTCAGACTCCAATTCCCTTCACCTAATATCCACATACGACCTTTGGACACTTTGGGTGGTCTTAAGCCAATCCCTAATCACCTTCACCTTCTCCATGGCTTGGTGAACTAGGTCAGGACCAAACAACCTAGTCTCACCAACCTCGAACCACCCAATTAGAGATCTACACCTCCTACCATGAGAGCCTAAAAAAGAGCTATCCGAATACTCGAATAATACCTATTATTATACCCAAACTCGATGAGAGGCAAATAATTTTTTCTGAAATAAGCACAAAAAATGAGATAAAAATTATGTACCTCTATCTGAAATGATAGATATCAACGCATCATGCAATCTAACTATTTCCTTAATGAACAACTTCGTGTAATTCTCTACAGAGTAAGTACTCCTCAGTGGTAAGAAGTAAGTTGACTTAGTTATCCTATCCACGATGACCTAAATTAAATCACATTGACTGCGAGATCGTGGAAGACCGGTAACGAAATGCATATTGATCATCTCCCACTTCCACACAGGCAAGTCTAGACCTCAAATGCTTAACCTTTACTTGTTGACAAACCATGCACTTGGCAATGAAATTTGCTACATCCCAATTGATATTGTTCCACCAATAAATTTCCTTTAAGTCATGGTATATCTTCGTCAAACTAGGATAAACAGTATACCTCGACTTATGAGCCTTAGCCAAAATCCTATCCCGCAGTCCATCGACATTAAGGACACACAACCTGCCTTGGTACCTCATGATACCATCACCACTGATCTCAAAAGCCATCACCTTTTGCTGACCCACATCATCCTTAATGTCCATAAGAATGGGGTCAAAAACCCATTTCTCTTTCACATCAGCACCAACAGATAACTTCATCACCTCTTGCACAATCATACCTCCATTCTCGAAATCCAAGAAATAAACTCCCAAGTTAGCCAACTGGTGAATATACTTCACCAATCTCCTTTTCTCCCCATCCACATGAGATAGCTTCCTATAGATAACTGTTAAGAGCATCAACAACCACATTAGCTTTACCTGGATGGTAGTGAAGACTCATATCATAATCTTTGAGTAGTTCGAGCCACCATCTTTGCCTAAGGTTCAACTCTATCTGAGTAAGCACGTATTGCAAGCTCTTATGATCAGAATAGATATCCACGTGAACCCTATATAGATAATGACGCCAAATCATTAAAGGAAAAACCACAACTAATAATTCCAAGTCATTTGTTGGGTAATTCTTATCATAAACCTTAAGCTATGGGAAACATAAGCCAAAACCTTACTATGTTACATCAACACACAACCAAGTTCCACACGGGACACATCATAATAAATAACAAAACCATCAGTATCCTCAGGTAGGGTCAAAATAGGTGCAAAAGTCAACTTATCCTTCAACTGCTTAAAGATACTCTTACAAGCATCAAACCGCAAGAACTTAGCCTTTTTCTGAGTCAACGTGGTCAAAAGAGCAACTATAGAAAAAAACTCTCCACAAACCTCCTATAATGCCCAGCCATACCCAAAAAGCTTTGAATATTGATTGTAGTTGTGGGTCTAGGCAACTTCTGAACCGCCTCAACTTTCTGTGGATCTACCTTGATCCCTTCGCTAGTATAACATGCCCAAGGAAAGTCACAACATCTAACCAAAACTCATACTAGAAAACTTGGCATACAATTGTTGATCCTTAAGAGTCCGCAACATAATTCGGAGGTGATTGACATAATCCTCCTCACTTTTTGAATAAACTAATATGTATTGATAAACACTATCACAAATTGGTCCATGAGATCCATAAAAGCAGTTGGGGCATTTGTCAACCCCAATGACATAACCATGAACTCATAGTGACCATATCGACTCTAAAAAATAGTCTTGGGAATATCCACTTCCCTAATCTTCAATTGATGATAGCCCGAGCAAAGATCAATCTTGGAGAAATATCTAACACCCTAAAGCTAGTCAAAGAGATCATTAATCATAGGAAGAGGATGCTTATTATTCATCGTTTCCTTATTCAACTGACGATAATCTATACACATCCAGGGAGATCCATCTTTCTTACGCAAGAAAAGTACAGGTTCACCTCACAGAGAAATACTAAGAAGAATGAATCCCTTATAAAAAAGATCCTTTAATTGCTTCTTTAACTCCTTTAATTCAGCCGGAGCCATTCTATTAGGAGGAATAGAGATAAGACAGGTATCCAGTAGACGATCGATCCCAAAATCTATTTCTCTATCGGGAGGAATGCCAGGAAGATCATTAAGAAAGACCTCAAAAAATTCATTAACCTCGGGGAGAAATTGCAGAGAAGGACCTTTAAAACTAGAATTTTTAACCCGAACCAAATGATATAGATACCACTTGGAAATCAGCTTCCCGAATCTAAGACAAGAGATGAACCTCCCTTTAGGTACTAAGGAACTCCCTTCCCATTCTATTTTTATCTTATTAGGAAATTGGAAGCTGACCTTTTGGGTTCGACTATCTAGAGAAACATATCATCAGGATCACATCAAATCCACCATGTCCAACTCTATCAAATCCACCAAGGTCTCCCTATGAAAGAAAAACACCACACAACCCCTATATCACCTATTGGGGTAGACACAAAAAAGGTCTTAGGAATACACTCGAGGCCAAAATGAAAGTTCACAGCCACATAAGGGGTCACATAAAAAAGGGTAGAACCCGGGTCAAGCAGATAATTTGTATCGTGAGAGAAGAGTTTTAATATACAAGTGACAACATCAAGAGATGCCTTAGATTCCTGATGGGTGAAAAAAACATAAAGACATTTACGACCTGTGTCGGTACCAGAAGTAGCACCTTTTGATGCAGGAGCTAACGAAGTAGCAACCAGGACCTCATTAGCTTCCGTAGCAATCCTAGCAGAAGGTAAGTGTCGCGACATATGTCCTAGCTAAGCAAAGCACTGGTTCCACCCTTCGTCACACTGACTAATATGCAACTGACCACAAAACCGACAAGGTGGTTAGGGTAGATCTGACTGAGCTCCACTAGCCTGAGACTGGGCACCCTATGTGTTAGGACCATCACCTTGCTTAAAACGATGATCACCAGACTACTTTAGATAAGGTGCACTGGCTGTCTAATAGGAGTTAGAACTCCCCTAACTTTTCTTCTTGGCCTACTATCTACATACTCTACCATTATTCTTCTGTCCTCTACCCTACTTTGAATACCTAAATTTCTTATTTTGACTCTCTCCTATTTTTGCCTGCTTCTTTTTCTCATCCTTAACCTACTACATGTACAATACAAGTCTAGATATATCTATATCATTATTCAGCATAGTGGCCTTACACTCCAAAAACAAGTTCTGTAACAAGCCCGAAGAAAACTTTCTCATCCTACCCCTCATGCTAGATACCAACTCCAGAGCATAGCGAGATAGCTGATAAAATTTCAAAGCATACTCCTTTACACTCATCCTCTCATGCTTCAGGTTCACAAACTCCTCTGCCTTGGCTTTCCTCAACTCCTGATGAAAATAGCGATCAAGGAAGGCACCAGAAAACTCCTCCCATATAGCTTGATCCGCATCATTACCCCTCAGCTGCCCCCATTCCTTATACCACTAATATGGTATATCTTTTAACTGATATGCAACAAACTCTACACCCTCAGAATTGGTCGCATGCACAACCTAAAATATCTTCTCCATCTCATCCACAAAACCTCGAGGATCTTCATCAACCTTAGAACCAGTACAGGCTGGGGGATTCAACCTCATAAACTTCCCAATTTAGGTTACCTTAGAAGAAAGAGCAATAAAACCCACATGATCAGACTAGAGAGATTGAGATATCACCAACTGAGTTAATAAATGAAAAAATGGTGAAAATTTGCATTAGAGATGTCTTCCTGTGGGTGACTGAGCATGAGTGTCACCAATCGAAGAAGGATCAGTGGGGACTGATGGAACCCTAGGTAGGGCAGCACAATCAGGAGCGGGGTCCCTAGACCAGGTCTACACTCTATAGGGTGGGGAGAGTACCCTCCACATTCCCCTTAGGTGGGGAAGAAGTGCCATAAGAGCTCCTACAAACATCAGATCTTTAAGGAGGCATGATCTGAAATATGAGCAAACTGGGAGTTATAGGAATTTCAAGATACCAAACTCTATAGCCTGAAATAGAACACAAGAAAGGGAAACATTCCTAAATGCCTCATAGCCTCCTTCTTATAAGTATGGTGCACTACACACTCATAAAAGAGACTCTAATTAACACAACTTTATATACACCTATGGAAACATAACTAAGGTTCTGATACTAATCTTATCACGACTTGACCCCGAGTCTTGTCGTGATGGGTATATCAAGTCCACCGAGGGCCAGAAACCACCCCCATAACCTGTCTAAAACATAACCCAAGCAACAGTGGAAGATAGCCAAACGTGATAATAAGTTAATCAAAGTAACTCAAAGGTAGGCACTAAGAGTAAACATCAACCATTCCTACAATCTTGTCCATAAAAGCCTCTAAAGAAAATTGAATATCAATCTATGTCGGGACATGCCCTCGATAATAGCGGAATGAACCTAAAGAAATAGTCTAAGGCATAAGACAATCCTAGAATAATGGGCCTTCTGGAAGAAGAAGGATCAGCACTTAAAGATGGCTGACTGATAAACCATAATCATCTAATACTGCGCAAGGAAGCAAAAGTATTCTCGGACCCTATATTATGAAACAATGTAGCATACTAGGAGTGTTAGTGGGGTGAGCGCTAACATGTAACTCAGGGATACAGGGTTATATAATGATGCCATTTCAAACCATCCAAAATAGTTCTAATGTACATGTTCACATACATGCAAATATACATATATATGTAATGCTGGGATAGGGAATAAGGTTAAACAGGAGATCTAAAATAATTAATCTGGCGTGTGTTGTTCTGCCGTCATAAAAACTCCCATGGGATATATGGTCCGACTCCTCCTACCTAAAGGGACCAGTGTGTCTAGCCGCATGAACCAGAGATACCCAAGGAAGGATGAGGAATCCACTGTTGTGCCCAAGCACACATGCAAATATATGTGGTCTTACCAAGAAATATAGTGGCCTTTTAAAAGCCAAGTATCGATCTCTCAGAAACTTGTGTTAAGAAACTATCCAATTCTAGTTCACTATTAAGATTAATCAAGTGCAGACATAATCACGAGAGTTTGAGAGTTATACCTAAAGTAAAGTAAGCAATGCGGAAAAGTAAAGGTGTTTGGACAATAAATAAGGAGAAAACCAAGGTTAAGGCTCTACGAAAAATCATACCATGTCATTAAACTTCATTGGTTATGTTACTTATCTTGGTTGTTGATTCACGAGGTTGATATTATGACTATGGTCTTCCGAGCATCTAATCACCTATCTAACTTAGACCCACAACTATATTATTGAGAAGGGATGTGAGAGATAATTTAAACACATTCATATTTAATCCAGTAAGTGAAACAAATAGGGCACGTAGGTATATTCCTATCCTAAATGCAAATTATAACTTCATTCTGTAGAATATTATAATCCTACTCTATTTACCCCCACTATCTATCTTCTTGTTCCTCTTTTTGGGCTCATAAGAAGACGATGGATGTATTCTATGGGTTACGAATCATTAAAATAGTAATAAAAAGGATAAATAACCAACCAAATATGATAAATAATCAAAACTAATTCAAGTCATAACAATAGTAATCATGTTCTTGGCCTTAACCCCGAAAAAGGCTTTTAGCTGCTCATGAACATAACTGTAATCACAATAGATGAATACATGTAAAATACATAAAAAACTAAATTAAAGGAAGAAAATCCCTATTTGAAGTATTATCTAGCCTCACTCAATGTTTCAAGGTCGTCCCATGTCTTTAGCATCATGTTCAAGTGTCCTATTTATAGGAGGACAAAATTGTTGAGATTGACATAGGTCCACGTTGCCCCACCTATTGTGGAGACTAGGGTCCGCGTTGCAAAAATATCATGGGAACATATGGGAATAATTCCCTTATGCATATTCCACGTCCGTGGAGCGTACCTTAGATCATTGGATAGGGTTCGCGATGCACTAAAGCCTCCAAAGTATCCGTTTTACGTCAAATCTTGTCCTTTGCTATCGTTCATCCATTCCAAGACTTATGGTGTTTTTTTAACTTGATTTACAGCTTGTGTATCTTCTATATATAATAATAATCAACTCACAAAGCATCCTACAGTATCAAACACCACAAATTAGAGCTCAAAACTACACATAATCCAAGACGGTGAACTTGAAACTTAATCTAAGAACTAGTTTTGCCCTTTTGATCTCTAGCTTGGTGTTTTGTCTCTTGGATTTATCCAATTGATTCTTAAACACTATAAATTTTTTTTCGACATATAATTACACAATAATACCATTTAGGAAATCATTACACACACTAGAGTCCATCTAGACCAACTAGAACAACACAAGCTCAAGCTAGTAACACTAGTTGTCTCGTCTAAACTCTAAGTGACCAAATTAATTGCAAACTTATTTGGAAAACACCTTAGACATTATAATCAAATGCTTTAACACTTAGATGATTATTTATGAATATATTCACTCATTAATCACACAAGAAGTCCTCGAAACAAGGCTAAATAAGCTCGGATAACAACACCGAGGTGAATAAATCCACCTTAGATCACAACCCTACTTAAAGCCTTGTTCGTCCTCAAACAAATCTGAACTCTAAGTATCATAATCAGAGTAGACTACACACTTCTACTACAAGAAATACACTCAAGCTAGTACTATAATGTCTACTCAGAATGCAATTTGTTTCCACTAGGCATGTTATACACAATTGAAAGCTCAAGAATACAACCCCAAAACATCCTAGCCTCAAGAATTGACTCACCAAGTTGGTAAACTCATACATATTTATCAATCAAATACATCATACAAATCACCAAAATATCATTAAACATGCACCCTCACAACAAGAGAGTTACCCGCAATCACTGACATAGCAGCAAATTATTACAAAATGGGTATAAAAATCAAATTGCGCTCACTCTCATAACGAATTCACAAGTTACACAAGAAGCATCATAGGCTTTCCCTTATTGTAGTAGTTCACTAATATTATAATGTTAAGACTTAGGATCAAATAGGTCTTTAAGGTTTGTAATGTAGGCTAAGGGATGGGTAGAAACTATTTTTTCCAAGAATAGTGATTATCTTCCCTAAGCATTTTAATACATCACACATTTTATTCAAATCACTCCTAACAACAAATTTTCACCACTTATGCCTAACCATATATTTTGTTGTGCCTATGTCATTAAGCTAATTCACATACAATGTGGTGGGAGTGTTCTATGTACACATTATTCAATTTGAACAATCTTTATTCTTTTTATTACACAACTCCCAACCACAACACATATCAATTTTCAACACCAAAAGCTATTCTTTTGGGCTTCAATTTCACCTTTTCCCTACTTGAATTTCAAACTCAACTCACTTAATTTTCAACTAAAGCACTTAGGAGCTTTGGATCAAATTACGGTCAACCAAAGAAGGGGATACAAGCTACATATGATGCTACCAAAGAAAATATGCTAAAGGCTTAATGGGGTTAACCAGGATTATGCACAAGGGTAGGTAAAAGAAGGTATGAAACATGGCTATCAAAGAAATGCCTATATCATCTGCTAAACCCACACTCTTTATTTTGCTTTGCACGCACACCAGGGAAGTTCTAGACATCACATGCAACAAGGAATACACAACAACCTTACAAGCATGGAGCATGCTCTACTCACGTAGAATCATCATAGACTCTCAACCAAACAACAACATGAATTCAATATTAAGAAACAATGTACCAGAGTCATAATCATGAGCCTAAGAGTCTCAAAAGTAGTCATTCACACATTCAACATGCTTTTACAACCAAAACACTTGGATCATGCAATCACGCATAACACAAACAAGAATATCTCACTTATCTAAAACAACAATTTTAAAATTTTACTGATAAAAGAAAAATGATACTGGGTTCAAGAGGCTCCGCCATGGAAAAGAATAAAAAAGAACAATCATAGGGTGGGTGAAGTGTGCACCTACTAGACTGACACCTTCAAACTAAAAACTTAAAAGAGGAAATCCTCTTGTCGTAATAGGAAATCCCAAGTCCAACCTGGATTGGAGACCACCTTCGATACCCAACCAAACCAACCTACCTAAACCCAGAGTCAAACGAATTTCAAACAGATGACAAGATAGTACGATGCATTATCCAGGACTTTGGGATAGGTCCATAACCATGACCGACCCAAGCTAGTTCAACCACCAAATATCTAACCAATAACCAAGCCAAAACCATAAACCAAAACCAAGACAATAATCCAATGTGTGTGTGTTTGTGTGTGTGTGTGTATATATATAAGCGTACCTAGTCAGCACATGCCCCCGACCATAGCCAAAAACCAAAGTCTAAGGATAGAGAAAATATGTAAAGTAATCCATGACATGAAATCAATGCCTTCCAAACTATGGAAACTTACCACTTCAATACAACAGAAATTCGATCAATGAGCAGAAGGAGTAGTATGGCCGATTCCAGCATCGCATGAGGATACAGTCGCCCAAATATGGGTTAGCGGGTGAATGCTAACATGCACTCAGGATAAGGATAAAATAATACAAGCCATTAAAACCACGTAAATCAACTATATGCATACAACCATACATATATACATATACTTATATAATATATAATCCATGCTGAGGAAGGGAACAAGGTTTTCCATGCCTTTAAAACCATTAACCTAGGTATGTGTAACCATCATAATCCACCCATGGTATATGGGTCCAGTGTAACCCCCTGAATGGGCCCCGATGCATGTAGCTACACGAGTTAGAGATACCATAACAATAAGGGATTCTCGAGTACCCTTCGATCTCCATGATACATATGTACAAATGTACTTAGGGGATTCCCATGTACCCTATAAGTATTATCTATGAGGTCGTAGTATCGTCATACTGACTATAGCTTACAAGCAATGTCTTTAGCCAACCTTAAGGGATTCCCATGTACCGTATTGGTTACATTATTTAGTTTACTTGGGGGATTCCCATGTACCCCAAAATTACATCATTATTAAGCTTACTTGGGGGATTTTGGTGTACCCTACAAGTATTTCATTATTAAGCTTTGCTTAGGGGATTACCTTGTACCACACAAGACATTTAATATTTAAACCAATTTTATCAATTAACCAGCGAAAATCATTGAGGTATTTATGTAATTCATTATCTTAGGGGATTCCCATGTACCCCACAAGATTTTTATTAAAATCAATTTCATAGCCATCAAGGGTTTACCATTTAACCATTCCAAACCATTCATACCATTTTAAACCATTCCAAAACCTTTAAACCATTTATACCATTCAAACCATTTAAACCATACAAAACTATCCAAATTTATTTAGGGTTCCATTACAAAACCATACTATGCAATAGTTCCCATGAAAGTTCAACAATAGAGTAAAAACATTCTCTGTTCAACAATAGGGTAAAAACATTCTCTTAGGCATTTTATCAAACATGTTGAGGGCATGCCTTTACTAAGACCAAAACACCCAAGCATAAACCATCAAGTTTAGGGTTACTTATGACTCATTTGTTAAACCATATCCAACAAGCACCCATACGTGCAAATCATCACCAAAAATATATAAAAACAAAGTTTAAACCAATACCCAACAACACGCATCAAGACCCTCAACATTGGTTTCCAAAATCACCATTTATGATTCATAAATCAATGTTTAAAACACATTAAAATATGCCGTTAGTTGGAACTAACAATGAGAGAAGAAGTATATGCCTTATCAAGAAGATTCAGGGGAGAAACTTGAATCTTGAGTCCTTTGAAGAACACTTGTAGAAACCCTAGCCTCTAATCTTCAAGAGTGAGTTTGAGAGGTTTTTTGGAACGTCTGATCCACCAAATGAGTGTTATGAGAGGCTAAAATGAGTTATATAGAATGATGACATAAGGGTTTTGAGGTGGAAAATGTTCAAACTACCCTCAGTTTAAAAGCTGAAAACCAAGTCCCAGGAGGGTACGACCTAACCCCTTTAACCGTACTGATGCGACCCGACCAGGGGCCTTATCGTAATAGGCATCCAAAGTTTGACCGGGCCTAGAGACTACCCCATTACCCAACCCAACCTCCAGCCGCTTGCCCTAAGTTGGCTGAATTTCCGAGCATATAACAGCTCACATGAAGACTTTGGGATAAGATCACAATCATGAAAAATCCAACAGAGCCCAACCATCCTATTAGAACAATCCAACCATACCAAACCATACCAAAAAAAGGTTCATAAATCAGTACATAACTAAATATGATTTCATAACAAAATATAATTAATCTCAAAATAGAATACGGTGGAACAACTAACATTATCGTCCAATGATGTCGGCCCACCAACTTATTCCAATGTCAAGGCCAACACCAATATCGATCCCGCCTATTCCAACCCACAGAAGTACCACAAAGTCTCTAACCAAAAGAGTATAAAAATTTGGTTGGGACATAACCCCAACCATGGCCAAAACTAATATACAAACTAAAATCAAAGTGTCTAGAGATATCCATAACATGAAATGGAGCCTTCCGAAAGGATGAGTGCTCAGCACTTTAGTCCAAATGCTAATCCCCGAGTCAATCACTATGTAGGAGGAGTAGAATGACCAGTTACTGCATAGCGTGGGTATACAACTGACAGTAATCGGGTTAGCGGGTGAATGCTAGCATGATCTCAGCATAAGGATAAAATAATACCATTTATAAAACCAAGTAAAACTATCCATATGCACACAACCATACATTCATATATACATATATATAACCTTACTACGAAAGGGGACCGGGTTTAGCATGCCTTTTAAACCTATACCTGGACTGTGTAGCTTTGCCGTCCTAAACAACCCACGAGCCTTCTGAAAGGGCCCAAGTGAGTGAAGCCGCATGACTAGGAAAGAAAACCTGGGATGACTAGTACATCCCATAAAATATAGTGCGACATCATGCGCATGGTCACCAAGACCAACCTCACATTGGCAAATATAAGTTTGCAGTTTTGGTCCCACGGGGACCTCCATTTTCCACGGCTTCGCTACACATCCCGCCATTATTGTCCAATTAAAACTACTACCAAACAATCAATCAATCCATTTACCATTTATTAACCAAGGCCATTTAGTGGTGGTATCATCATACTGGCCATACTTGCAAGTACTATCCATAGACAACTACATATAGGTTTAAGGGAACTTCCAAGTGCCCTTTCATTTACCATATTAAACCACTTGCGGGATTCCATGTACCCCACAAGCCTAACCATTTAGCTAGTTACCTTTCCAAACCATTTAAACCATGCATAATTTCTTTACCAAGATGTAAAACAAGCAAGAGTTGCATTAAAAATACTTAATGCAATGAAAACATGCTTATAGATATTTTGTCAAACACATTGGGGGCATAATATAACCAAAACCAATTCCAATTACCATTAAACCATTCTCATGCAATCCAATTATCCATAACCAACCATTTAATATCAAAACCCCTAATTCATATTTGAAAACCAAAATCAAACAATCAATGAAATTATGAAAACATTCATAAAACCATGCTTTTAGATAAAATTAACAATGAGGGAAAAGAACATGCCTTAAACCAAGATGATAATGGAAAGAAATCACCAAAACAAGCCCCAAATAAATCCTCTAGTTGAAACGCTATCTTTCCTTGCCCAAAAGCTTTAGAGAGAATTATAGAGTGTTTAGAAGAGTTTTCAAAGTGTTAATGAATGGAATAATAAGGTAAATAACCTCCCAAGTAGGTTAGAAGTTGTGGGACCTTATTAGGATAAGTGGGGAATTTTTCAGAATACCCCCACTTAAGTTGCACAAAATCCCGTCCAAGGGATACGATTGACCCTCACGAATCGTACCCTTCTAATACGAGAGGTATCCTCCACTTGTATCCTAGCCTCAACGTTTGGATTAAACACTATCTAGCATACGATGCTTCAACCCAAGTCGTATCCAAATCATACGATCCGTATCTTTCATCCATACCCTTGGCAGGTTTAAACCCAAGGAAGATTTAGACATTGTCCACCATATGAGTCCAGGGTATGACTAGTACCCTGGCTTACGGATCATGGTGAGCCATTCGTACTCAGATCCAACCTAAGTATCCAAGTCTATGATTAATTTAAGGAACCAAACAATCGGTTACCACCAATACGACTCGTACCCGTAAGTCATATCCATTCCAGTAACCAAAATCCATCCCACCAACCAACTTTGCTCAACATCATATTGGATTTTACCATCCATACCCCAACATACGGATCGTACCCTATAGTCATACTGGGTCCAGAGACTTGAATTCCAAGAAATTTTCTAAGGTCCAGATACCAAGTTTTTTCAGTCTCCCCCACTAGGAACATTCATCCCCAAATGACGGACAAGGTAGCGGTAACCACACGCATGAGTCATTTGCATTATCAAACATATTTCTAATCTCTAACAAAGTTTGAAAACAAAGAGGCAAAGATATTAATCTTTCCTTTAATAAACTCTGAAAATAAAGATGTGTTGAAGAACACATACCTTTCGCAAAAATCTCAGGAGCAGAAAAGAAATGTGGATATTTGGACTTCATGTCCTCCTTCGCTTCCCATGTAGCTTCTTCCACCTTATGGTTCTGCCAAAGAACCTTAACCGAAGCCACATCCTTGGTCTGCAACCGACAAACCTTCCTATCCAAGATCTCAATCGAGACCTATTCATAAGATAAAAAATCATAGATACCCAGTCCTTCCAAAGAAATAACAGAGGAAGGATCACCAACACACTTCCTCAACATAGAAACATAAAAGACAAGATGAATCAAGCTCAAGCTAGAAGGTAACTCCAACTCATAAGAAACATTACCAATTCTCTGCAAAACCTCATAAGGACCAACATACCGGGGACTAAGCTTTCCTTCTTCCCAAAACACACTACCCTCTTCAAGGGAGATACCTTAAGGAGAACCTTATCCCTAACCTCAAACTCCAAGTCTCTATGCCTAACAAATGCATAGGATTTATGTCAACTTTGGGTAGGTTTAAGCCTCTCCCAAATCACCTTCACCTTCTTCATAGGATAGTAAACCAAGTCGGGACCAAACATGCATTCCTCACCAAGCTCAAACCAGCCAACATGAGACCTACACCTCCTACCATACAATGCCTCATAAGGGGCATACTATTACTAGAATGATAGCTATTGTTGTAAGCAAACTCCACCAAAGGTAGATGCTTAAACCAACTTGTATCATAATCAATCACACAGGCCCGAAGCATATCCTCCAATGCTAAATAGTTCTCTCCGCTTGCCCATCCGTCCATGGGTGGAAAGCAATACTCAGACTAACCTTAGTCCCCAACCCTTTATGAAAAGATTTCCTGAAGTGAGACATAAACTGTGTGCCACTATAAAAAATAATAAAAACAAACACCCCATGAAGCTTCACAATCTCCTAAAGATATGAATTTGCATAGTCTTCCACCGAGAAGGTAGTTCGCACTGGCAAAAAGTTGGCAGACTTAGTCTTCTATCGACGATGACCTAAATCGAATCATATTAATTCCAAGACCTAGGAATATCAGTAACAAAGTCCATATTGAGCACTTCCCGCTTCTATTCGGGAAAATTAATTTCTTGATACAACCCTCCTAGCCTTATGTGCTCAACCTTAACCTATTAACGTACCATACACTTGGCCACAAAATCAGCCACATTCCTCTTCATGCCATTCCACCAATAGATCTACTTGAGATCATGATACATCTTAGTTAAGCCAGGATGAACAACATAGCGCAATTCATGCGCCTCATCTAAAATCCTTTGTTGCAACCCATCGACATCAAGAACACACAACCTCTCTTAGTGCCATGAAGTACCATCACCATTGATCTCAAACACCACTACCTTTTTCCCACCAATTTCACTCTTGATTTTTATCAAGATAGGATCTAGCACTTGCTTCTCCTTAATCTCCGCACCAAGAGACGATCAAACCACTTCTTGCACCATCACACCACCATCCTTGGAGTCCAAAAGGCGAACTCAGAGATTAGCCAAACGATGACTATCCTTCACCAATTCCTGCATTCCTTTTTCCATATGAGCCAAACTCCCTATGGATAACCTGCTAAGAGCATCAACAACCATGTTAGCCTTACTTGGGTGGCAGTGAAGACTTATGTCGTAATCTTTGAGAAGCTTAAGCCATCTCCTATGCCTGAGGTTAAGCTCCATCTGAGTGAACAATACTATAGACTCTTAAGATCAGAAAAGATATCCATGTTAACACCATACATATAATATTGCCATATTTTCAATGCAAACACAACTGCCAACAGGTCCAAATCATGAGAAGGATAATTCCCCTCATGTACCTTCAACTGCCTGGAAGCATAGGTAATCACCTTCCCATACTGCATTAAAACACAACCAAGCCCTACCCGAGATGCATCACAATAAACCACGAACCCATTATTGCCTTTCGACAAAGTCAGAATTGGAGCCAAAGTTAAATTATCCTTCAACTTCTCAAAACTCCCTTCACAAACATCTGACCAAGAAAACTTGACCTTCTTCTGAGTTAACTTAGTTAAAGGAATAACTATCAATGAAAAGCTTTCCACACACCACCAATAATATCCGAATAAACCTAAGAAACTCTAAATATTGGATGGAGTAGTGGATCTAGGCCACCTCTTTACCATAGTAACCTCTTACAGATTAACCATGATCCCCTCAATAGAAATAATATGACCTAAGAAAGTTATAAAGTTCAACCAAAACTTACACTTAGAGAACTTGGCATGCAACTGCTGTTCCTTTAAGGTCTGCAATACCGCACAGAGGTGATTATAATTATCCACCTTACCCTTCGAATAAACCAGAATGTCATCAATAAACACAATAATGAAGAGATCCAAATACTGATGATAAACCCTATTCATCAGATCCATAAATGCCACCGGAGCATTAGTCAACCCAAATGACATTACCAAAAACTCAAAGTGCCCATACCAAGTATTGAAAGCCATCTTAAGGATATCCACCTCCCTAATCTTTAGCTGATGGTACCCAGATCAAAGATCTATCTTAGAAAAGAACTTGGCACCTTGCAATTGCTCGAACAGATCATCTATTCTTGGAAGAGGATATTTGTTCTAGATTGTCACCTTTTTCAACTGCCTATAGTCAAATCCAAAAGGAACCATCCTTCTTGTGCACAAACAATACCGGTGCACCCTACGGAGATACACTAGGAAGAATAAACCCCTTATCCAGAAGATCCTTAAGTTGCTCTTTGAGTTCCCTCAACTTAGCTGGAGCCATTCTATATGAAGGAATAGAAATTGGATGAGTGTACGGAACTAGATCAATGCCAAACTCAATTTCCCTATCCGTAGGAACACCAGGAAGATCATCAAAAAAGACCTATGGAAGCTCATTAACCACTGGAACTAATTGGAAAGAAGGACCTTCCAGGTTAAAATCTTTAACTCAGACCAAGTGATAAAGACAACCTTTAGAGATTAACCTCTGATCTCTAAGATAAGAAATAAATCTCCCCTAGGAGCTAATGAACCACCCTTCTATTCTATAATTGGTTCACAAGGAAACCTAAAGATAACCCTACGGGTCTGACAATCCAAGGATGCAAAACAAGAGTGTAACAAATCCATACCAAGAATAACATCAAAATACACCATATCCAACTCAAACAGATCCACTAAGGTCTGCTTGCCACAAAAAGATACCCCAAACCCCATATAGACTCTCTTAGAAATAACTGAGTCACCTACTGGGGTAGAAACAGAAAAAGGATCCAAAATAACTTTTGAATCAAAACCAAAAGATACATCCACATAAGAAGTCACATAGGAGAGAGTAGAGCCCGAGTCAAGCAAACAATATATGTCACAAGAGAAAAGATATAACATACCAGTAACAATATCAGGTGATGACTTGAATTCCTGTTGGGACGCTAAAACATAAAACCTATTCCGAACAACACTAGAATTGAGAGAAGCAACAGAAGTAAATGCAACACCACCAAGTGTAGGAGCAAAAGATAAAGCTACAGGAATCATATTCACCCTCGTATAAACCTTATTAACCGAACAATCCCTGAGTCGATCGCCTTCTTGGCCATATTTAAAGAATTTATCCCTTTATTCATTGTAATAAGATCGATGAGAATGACCACAGAATCGATAAAGAGAGCATGAAGAAACTGACTAACCTTCACTGGCCTGAGATTGGGCACCCTAGCCCCAAAAATTATCACCACCATGATGATGCCTGTCGCCCGACTGGTAAGGAGAACTAGCAGAAGAGTAGGAACCAGAACTCCCCCACTTCTTTTTCTGCTATTTGCCACCATATCTACCACCCTGAGACTGAGCACCTCTTTGGTCAGAAAACTTGCTCCTCTTACCCTGTCTATCCCTAAACTCCGCTTGCTTCCTCTTTTAATCCTCCACTTGCTGTATATGAACAGTCAACCTAGAGATGTCTATTTCTTTAATTAGCAAGTCAGTATTGCTCTCCAAAGTCTAATCTCAGTTTAACCAAAATGCAAACATCCTCATTTTTATCCACATGTCAACAACTAAATCAGGAGCATACCTTGACAATTGATGAAACATCAATGCATATTTCATGACAGATATCCTCCCCTACTTGAGGTTCACAAACTCCACCATCTTTACTTTCCTTAACACTTGGGGAAAGAAATGATATAAGAAGGCCTTAGAAAAAGTATCCTACAAGACTGATTCTTCCATATCACCCCTATCCCTATCCCACTCTTCATAGTACTGATATGCAACCTCTTTGAGATGATAAGCTACAAAGTTTACCTATTCCACATTGGTAGCCTGCATCACCTGAAATATCTTTTCCATTTTATCATAGAAGACTTATGTATCTTTCTCCACCTTAACTTTAGAAAAAGTGGGAGTACCTATCTTCATAAATTAGCCAACCCTTGTGGCCTCAGCAGATAAGGCACCAGTCGCACCCCGCTCATCCTGAGCAATGACCATTTAAGCAATAACATGAATAGACTGATGGAATTAAGCATTAGTCACCTCGCATTGAGGAGGACTAGTAGCAACCGGTGGAACTATAAAACTATCAGGGATAGGATTGTGAGATCAGAGATGAGCCCATAAGTAGGATGTACCCCTTTAGCATTACCACCAGATAGGATAGAAGAATTTCCTTATGTTCCAAATCTACGAGGCATGATCTGAAAGATGAACAAACAAGGATTAGAGAAGATTCTAGAACATAGACTCCAAGCTTGAAAATTGAATACCAAGAAAGTGAAACATTTCTAAATGCCTTGTAGCCTCTCCCTTATGAGTGTGGCGCACTACACACCCCTAAAAGAGACTACTCGACACGGCTTTGTGGACTCCCAATTGACCATAAAACTAGGCTCTGATACCAACTTTATGCGACCTGATCGGTGGCCTTATCGTAATGGGTGTCCCAAATTCGACCGGGACCAGAGACTACCCCCGTTACCCAACCTAACCCAACCTTCAGCCACCTTCCCTGAGTTGGTTAAATTTCTGAGCATGTATCAAGATATTGCAATATCTCACATGAAGACTCTGGGATAAGATCACAACCCTGACTAACCCAACCAAGTCCAACCATACCATGCCAAACCAAGGGCCATAACCAAAGATAATTCTTTACCATAATTAATTAATCCCAAAATAAAATACGATGGAACAACCAACAATATCGTCCAATGATGTCATCCCACCACCTTATTAGAATGCCAAGGCCAACACCAATATCAATTCCGCCTATTCCAACCCATAGAAGTACCACAAAGCCTCTAACCAAAAGAGTAATAAAATCTGGTTGGGACAGGCCCCCAACCATGGCCAAAACCAATATCTAAAATAGAATTAAAGTGTTTAGGGATATCTATAACATAAAATAGAGCCTTCTGAAAGGATGGAAGCTCACCACTTTATTCAAAATGATGATCCCTGAGACAATCACTATGTAAAAGGAGTATAACGATTGGTTCCTGTACAACGTGTGTATACAACCGCCAGTAGATGGGTTAGCGGGTGAACGGTAGCATGATCTAAGAATAAGGATAAAATAATGCCATTTATAAAGCCAAGTAAAACCATCCATATGCCCACAACCATACACACATATATATATAACCATGTTAGGAAAGGGGACCGGGTTTAGCATGTCTTTAAAACCTTTACCTGGACTATGTAGCTTTGCCATCCTAAACCACCCACGAGCTATATTGGTTTAACTCCCCTTGCTGAAAGGGCCCCAGTGCGTGAAGCCACACAATTAGGGAAGAAAGCCTGGGAGGACTAGTACATCCCCCAAAATATAGTGTGACATCATGCTCACGATCACCAAGACTAACCTCACATCGGTAAATATGAGTTTCCAGTATTGGTCCCCCGGGACCTCCACCTTCCACGACTTTCCTATACACCCCGCCATTATTGTCCAATTAAAATAATTACCAAGAAATCAATCAATTCATTTACCATTTGTTAACTAAGGCCATTAAGTGTAGGTATCTTCATACCGACCATACTTGCAAGTACTATCCATAGCCAACCACATATAGGTTTAAAGGTACTTCCAAGTGCCCTTCCATTTACCATATTAAACCACTTGAGGGATTCCATGTACCCCATAAGAATAACCATTTATCCATATACCTTTCCAAACCATTTAAACCATGCATAATTCCTTTACTAAGTTTTAAAACAAGCAAGAGTTCCATTAAAAGTACTCAATCCAATGAAAACATGTTTATAGACATTTTGTCAAACACATTGGAGGCATAATATAACCAATACCAATTCCAATTACCATTAAACCATTCCTATGGAATTCAATTATCCAAAACCACCATTAATGAAGATAAAGCATAATTAAAACCAAGGAAAACCATAACCAACCATTTAATGTCAAAACACTCAATTCATATTTGTAAATCAAAATCATACAATCAATGAAATCATTAAAACATTCATAAAATCATGCTTTTAGATAGAATTAACAATGAGAAAAGAGAACTAGCCTTAAACTAAGATGATGATGGAAAGAAATCACCAAGGCAAGTCCCAAGTAAATCCTCTAGTTGAAACCTTAGCTTCCCTTGCCCAAAAGCTTTTGAGAGAATTATAGAGTATTTAGAAGAGTTTTCTAAGAGTTAATGAATGGAATAATAGGGTAAATAACCTCCCAAATAGGTTAGAAGTCGTGGGACCTTATTAGGATAAGTGCTGAAATGTCCAGAATACCCCTACTTAAGTTGCACAAAATCCCGTCCCAGGGATATGGCTGACCCTCACGTGCCTTACCTTTCCAATACGAGTGGTACCCTCTACTCATATCCTAGCCTCAACCTTTGGATCAAACACTGTCCAGTATATGACTCATCTAACCAAGTTATATCCAAAGCATGCGATCCGTACCTCTGGCAGGTTTAAACCCCAGGAAAATTTAGACACTGTTCATAATACGAGTCCAGGGTATGACTCGTACCCTAGCTTACGACTCATGGTGAGCAACTCGTACTCAGATCCAACCTAAGTAACCAAGTCTAAGATTAAGTTAAGGAACCAAACTATCCATAACCACCAATACGACTCGTACCCCTAAGTCATATCCATTCCTGTAACCAAAATCCATCCTACTAACCAACACTAGTCAGAATACGACTGGATCTTACCATCCGTACCCTAATATTTGGATCATACCTTCGAGTCGTATTGGGTCTAGAGACCAAAATTCTAAGAAATTTTCTAAGGTCTTAATACCAAGGTGTTTCAAGTACCCTATGGTATGAGTGGTACCCTAACTCGTACCCTAGTTATCACCATGGTCCCTTATACCGACCATCATATGACCACCTAGGTCTAAGTTATATCTTAGGGTACAAAAAGTACCCACAAACCATCTCATGGACATATTTAACTAGGCAAGCCAATATGTATCATACGACTTGGCATCATGTACTTCGTATCTTACCATACGACTAGTATGATGTTGAGTCGTACCTTGGGAAAAATCCCAAACAAAACCCACTGCCTCATATACGAGAGAGGCACTCAATGTCGTATCCTAGGGTAAAATTGGTACCCATGAGTCGTACCATGGACAAAATTTCCAAAATCCATAAACCTTCACAAGGTCGAAGGTTTAGGGTGTTTCATACTCTCCCACTAGGATCATTTATCCTCGAATGATGGGTATGGGCAAGAACAAGCATGAGGTAACACATTAATACACAACAACTTTCCTCTAACCAAATTAGAAAATAAGGACATTCAACAAGATGAGAAGATCACCACATATCCCAAGCACGATTTACACCCCAACACCTCCATTCTGACCTCTAACTATGTTAGAAAACTAAGATGCAATAGAAACCATTCCTTTCCTTTAACCAAGTTAGAAAACCAAGATGAGTTAAAGAACACATACCTTACACATGAGTTTTTGGAACGAAAGCCTACATGGATACCTGGACTCTATGTCCGCCTCCACATCCTAAATGGTTTCCTCGGTCTTTTGGTTCCACCATAGAACCTTTACCCAATCCACACCTCTTTGTTCGAAACCGGCAAACTTGCCAACCCAAGATCCTCACAGGGACCTCCTTATAGGACAAAGAATCTGAGATACCAATACCACCCAAAGAAAGCAACCAATGAAGGACCACCCACACCTTACCTTAAAAAAAATACATGGAATACCGAATGAATAGAACTCATGCTAGAGAGCAAGTATAATTAACCTTACAATTTCCTAAAGACACATCATTACAAGAGCTTAAGTCTTGATATACACCACTTCCATGTTCAAGCCTATTCAAAGCAAGAAGGAGTTAACGTAGGCCACAGGGATCTACTCCTTACATCTATCCTGAAACACTATTATGCTCCATCACCATTATAATATAAAAACCATAAGTAAAGACATAGGTAACCATAACCAACCATTATAACCAAAAACCTCAACATATAGTTGAAAAACCAAAACCATAACACAATTATGTCATGAAAACTATTCATAAATAAAGCCTTCCCAAGCCTCTTCAGTACCCAACACAACTATTGGTATATCTTCCAATAATAATATTCAAGCCTATTGCTTATATGCCCTCGGTATGATCTATGCTTCTGATGATCTGGCACCCTCTATCATTTTCACAAAGGATTCCACCACCTACTCCCCTCCTAACTATTTTCATGAAAACAATCTTACCTTACCTTACCATCCAAGACCTTAACTCTAGAAGTCATCCCAAAATCTCCCCCACTTAAGGACCTCTACATTCCTTGATTTCAAAACGTCACCATGCTCCTCAAGTCACTACCATCCTAACACAAGAAAGGTCATTTAAGGAACCAAATTATAAGAATTTCACATGCCACTCAAAGCAAAACCCTCAAAACAAAATTTGGCACCATAGGAAATAAGTACTTCATAGCAACCACCTAGACCATAATGAAGAACCATCCCGGCATAACTACCATAGAAGGATCCCTTAGGAATAAAGATCGAAAGAAACACAACTACATATTTCATGGGTAATGTAAAGTAAATACTCATATCCAGGGATTAAAGCGAATGCAAACTGCAAACCTTAGGCATATGTTCTATACGAATGTATGCAACACTAGCAGAGTGCTCTTAACCGAGATAGGAGAGCATCACTAGAATATGCAACCCGACCATCCATAAGAGTCCACCCTTAGACAAAAATTTTAGGGTAACCCTCGACCTTAATTCCATGACACGTATAAGCACAACACTCCACTCTAAAAGGTATCACCCAGGATGTACACCAAGGAACCTTGGTTCTCCTATACTTAAAATCTCATCCATCCAAATGCTACGTAGATCCCAACATAGTCATACAAACTCTATGGTCAAACTCACTCAATGACTTATCCCCTAATTCATCAGTTCAACCTGAACCATCAGCCTTTAAGTCACAATTTTCTCACTAGTGCATTCCTAAGTCACCAACCTTGCACTCGTCCCACACCTCATTCAACCTACCATTCTACCTTCATAATTTCGCATTGCTATCCCTGATCTAATATTCTCCTTTCATCATCAAAATCAATACCTAGGTTCAAACTTAGCACTTATTAACCACCATGCACTACCAAAAAAGCTCCCTATATAGAATAATCATACATGGTCCACCCTACAAGGAGGACACTCTAAATTTCTTATTCACCCACCGACAACCTATGTATTTTTGGGTAAAACCATCCCCTTTATGCGTAAGAGAAAGGAAACACCCCACGGAGAATCACTAGGATAAGTGAAACCTTTTTCTAAATGATCCCTTAATTCCTCCTTAAGCTCCCCCAATCCAACCGAAACTATTCTATAAGGAAAGAATAGAAATTTGGACAAATGTCCGAAACAAGATCAATTTACAACTCAATCCCCTACTAGAAAATACACCACGAGGGTCATCAGGAAGAACCTCAGGAAAACTTATCACCACCAAAACCGAATACAAAGAAAGAACTTTCGAGTTAAAATCTTTAGCTCAAACCAAATAATAATAGAGACACCCCTTTGGAGATAAATTTTCGAGCTCTAAGATATGATATAACCTTTCCCTTGATATCTAGGGAACCATCCTCCCATCCCATAAATGACTTACCAAGGAGCCTAAATACAACCCTACGGGTCCTATAGTCTGATGACACATAGAACGAGTGTAACTAATCCATCCCAGAATGACATCAAAATCCATCATATCTGAGTCAAAGAAATCCACCAAAACCCCTTTACTACCAACAGATACCACACACCCCCTATTGACCCTTTTGGAAAATACAGAGTCACCTACCGAGGTAGAAATAAAAAAAGAGTTTGAAACACACTCTGGACCAAAACCAAAATACACAACCACAAATAGGGTCACATAAGAGAGAAGAGACTTAGACCAGATAACCACACACATCATGAGAAAAGGGTTTGAAATATACAAGTCTTAACCTCAGAAGATACCCCAGATTCCTAAAGGATAGTAAGGGAATTAATATGATCCCAACCAGTGTCAGAGCCAGAAGCATCATCCCTCGGTGCAAGATCTTGAGAAATAGTAACCGGTGACCTATTTGCCCAAATGGTAATCATTATGGAACACTCCCATTATATATGACTTAATTGACCATAATTAAAACAATGATTCCTTCTTTCCTCACAACAACCATGATGCGTTCAAACATAAAATTAACAAGGAGGTTAAGATGGTGTAAATTGCCCCCCGGCCTGTATTGGGTACTTTGTTCCCTAGAAGAATTACTAATATGAAAATGTTTGTCTCTCAACGAATTTGAGTAGTGAGCACTAGCCATGGAACAAGAGTTATCACCACCCAACTCTTCCTCGTGGACCACTTATCACCATATCATGGGCCTTTCCTTTGTTAAGAAAACTTAGACCCCTTACTTTGCCTATTTCCCAACCTTGCCTCATTTCTTTCCATACTAATAGGACCGAATTAGTGTGATAGAGTTATCACTATATGGGTCAATAGATTAATAGAATTACTAAACTTGGCATTGGTAACCTCTCTTAGAGGTAATCGAGAATGAGTGCCACCTTTTGAAATAGGGTCAATAAAGACCGGTGGAACTCCATGGGAAACATCAGAAGTTGTGACCCTTGACCACGTCTATGACCCATGAGTTGGACGAGATCCATCCATGTCGGACTCAAGTGGGACAAGTGAATTTCTAGGAACTTTAGATCATTGAGAGGACATGATCTAAAAGGTAAAGAAAAAGAAGATTTAGGAAAGAGTTTAATATTAGACTCCATAGCCTAAAAGTAGAACAATAAGAAAGTGAAATATTCCTAAATGCCTCATAGCCTCCTGATTATAAGCATGGTGCACAACATATCCATAAGCAAGACTCTACTTTACACGGCTTTATGGATACCCCATGACACCTAAACCTAAAATCTTGATACCAACTTGAAATGACCCGAACTGAGCCTTGTCATAATGGGCAATCCCAAGTCCAATCCATACCAGAGACCAGCGGAGAATTCCGTACATATGACAAGATAATATAATGCACGATCCAAGACTTTGGGATAGGTCCATAACCATGAACAACCCAAGCAAGTTCAACCACCCAATATCCAACCAATAACTAAGACAAAACCAAAAACCAAAATAAAGACAATAATCTAATGTATATATATATTTATATAAAACATAATCAATCCATACCCAAGTCTACAATTGTCCATACAAAGCCTCTAGACCAACCCAGAGAGTACCTAGTCGAGATATACCACCGACCATAGCCAAAAACTAAAGTCTAAGGATAGAAAAAAGATGTAAAGTAATCCATGACATGAAATAGATGCCTTCCAAACTATGAAAGCTCACCACTTCAATCAAACGCCGAGTGTTCCCAAATCTAATCAATGAGAAGAAGGAGTAGTATGGTCGATTTTTGTATTGTGTAAAGATACAACCGCCCGAAGATGGGTTAGCGGGGAACGCTAGCATACCCTCAGGATAAGGATCAAATAATGCCAACCTTTAAAACCAAGTAAATAAACTATATGCATACAACCATACATATATACACATACTTATATAATACATAATCCATGCCGGGGAAGGGAACCGAGTTTACCGGGGAAGGGAACCAAGTTTATCATGCCTTTAAAACTAGTAACCTGAGTATATGTAGAGTAATCATCATAATCCACCCACGGGCTATATGGGTCTAGTGTAACCCCTTGAATGGGTCTCGATGCACGTAGCCATACAAATCAAAGATACCATAAGAGTAGAGGATTCTCGAGTAACCTTCGCTCTCCATGATACATACATACAAGTGTACTTGGGGATTCTCATGTACCCCATAAGTATCATCTATAAGGTCATCATGACATATTCTCATGTCGACAAACATGAGTTTCTAGTTTTCGTTCCTTAGACTCCCACCTTCATGGTTAGCTATCACACCCCGCTATTATTGCCCAATTAAAACCATTACCAATACCATCCAACCAAACCATTATTCCATTTATTAGCAATCAAGGTTATTACAAGTGGTATCGTCATACCGACTATAGCTTTCAAGCAATGTATTTAGCCAACCTTTGGGGATTTCCATATACCCCATTGGTTACATTATTTATTTTACTTAAGGGATTATTATATAACCCACAAGTACATCATTATTAATCTTACTTGGGAGATTCCTGTGTACCCCACAAGTATTCCATAATTAAGCTTTGATTAGGGTATTTCCTTGTACTCCACAAAACATTGAACATTCGAACCAATTTCATCATTTCATTCTCTTGGGAGATTCCTGTGTACCCCGCAAGGTTTTCATTAAAATTATTTTCATATCCATCAAGGCTTTACCATTTAACCATTCCAAACCATTCATACCATTTAAAACCATTCCAAAATCTTTAAACTATTTATAATATTCAAACCATTTAAACAATGAAAAACCATCCAAATCCATTTAGGGTTCCATTACCAAACCATACCATGCAATAGTTCCAGTGAAAGTTCAACAATAAAGTAAAATATTCTCTAAGACATTTTATCAAACATGTTGAGGGCATACCTTTACCAAGACCAAAACCTAAGCATAAACCATCAAGTTTTGGGTTACTCATGATGAATTTATTAAACAATAACCAACAAGTACCCACATGTGTAGACCATCACCAAAATTATGTAAAAACATAGTTTAAACCAATACCCAATAATATGCATCAAGACCCTCAATATTGTTTACCAAAACCACCATTTATGATTCATAAATCAATTTTTAAATCACATTAAATCATTTCTTTAGTTGGAAATAACAATGAGACAAGAATTACATGACTTATACAAGAAGATTTTGGAGAGAAACTTAACCCTTAACCTATTTAAAGAACACTTGTAGAAACCCTAGCCTTTAATCTTCAAGAGTAAGTTTGAGAGGGTATTTGGAATTTATGATCCTCCAAATGAGTGTTATGAGAGGCTACATTGAGTTATATAGCATGGGGACATAGGGGTTTTGAGGTGGGAAATATTTGGACTACTCTCAGATTAAAAGCTGAAAACTAACTCCCATAAGGGTACGACCCAACCCCCTTAGACATACCCTAGGGTACGAGTAGTACCCTAACTTATACCCTAGACCCCAACATGGTCCCTTATACCGACCTTCATATGACCACCTAGGTCTAAGTCATATCTTAGGGTATGAAAAGTGCCCACACATCATATCTTGGAGAGATTCAACTAGGCATGCCAATAAGCACCATACGATTTGGAATCATACACCTCGTATCTTACCATACGACTATTATGATATTGATTCATACCATGGGTAGAATCCCAACCAAAACCCACTACCTAGTATATGAGAGAGGCACCCCAAGTCGTATCCTAGGGTACGATTGGTACCTATGAGTCGTACCATTGATAGAATATCCAAAACCCATGAACCTTTGTAAGGTCCAAGGTTTAGGGTGTTTTAGTTCTTCTGTCTCAACATACTACAACTTAAATTTATTATTTACCACATCCTTTAAGTAAATAGTGTACTTTAGCATTCCGTGCAAAATATCTAGAAGAGGAAGGTTAGTATAAAACTCTTTGAATTTGTCAAAGAACTTCTTGAAGCATATATCCTCCTTTTATTTTCTTTTCCTCTTAGGAAATAGTGGTGGTGATCTCTCCTTAATCTGTTCAACAGTTTCTATTTTTGGGTACTCAAACTTCTCTGAATGGTCAACAACTTTGTATGCAATTAGTTGAGGAATCAACTCTGCATCTACCTCCTTATTTGTCTTTGGAGGTATATCAATCAACTCTTTACCACCCCTCAATGTGATTTACATTACTTTTTTAGGAGGTTCGATATCACTTGGCAAACCACCTTGAGGTCTAGTATTTTATGCCTGTTGTATTTGTCCCAACTGATACTCCAATTACTTCTGAAGTACTTGCTGATTTTTGAGTTTAGCAACCATCTGTTCTTGGGTAGCCATGATCTTATTTAATATGTCCTCTATGTTACTGGCTTATGTATTTTGTTGCTGTTGAATTTGCTGATTATTATTCCACAAATAATTTAGTTCCTGAGGCTGTCACTTTTGGTTGTAGGCATTACCATAATTTGGCCTTTGAACATTACCCACAAAATTAACTAACTCAGGATTTGCACCATATATATTTGCAGAGTGGCCACAATTGCCACAAACCTCATACCATGCCGAAGTCTGCTGCACTACATTCACCTGAGCCCAAGATGGATGCATACCTAATTTACTGAATTATGTCATTATTTGGTTCTGCAGAGCTTATAGTTGGGTGGCTAAGGATGTAATACTATCAAATTCAATCATGCCTGCAACCTTTTTAATTCATCTTATTGAGGTATCACCATGCCAATTCACATTTCCCTGGACAATCTGGTTCAATAAGGTACACAGATCATCATAAGTCTTTTATAATGCCTGACCAAATACAACTAAATCTAGAATTTTTTTTTGTTATAGTCAAGGGCTTCAACAAAGGTGTTAGCTAATACCTCATTAGATTGCTGATGATATGGATAGTCTCAAAGAAGAGACTTAAATCTCTCCCAAGCATGATAAAGGTTATCATCTGACATCTATTTAAAGCTCAAAATCTCAATGCAAAGTCTCGATGTCTTTCCAAATGGAATGAATAAAGTGAGAAACTTTTGGGCTAAGTCATCCCATGTTGTGATTGAATCTATCGGTTCAGTATTCAACCACATCTTCACTTCCCTTAATAGTAAAAAGGGAAAGAGTGTCAGCCTTACTTAGTTAGTTGACACATCCATAAGGAAAAATATGTCACTAATCTCTAAAAAGTTCTACAAGTGGACTTATGCATCTTCATGTGACAGCTCGGTGAATTGTCCACTACTATACAAAAGCTGCACCATGTTCTGCTTCAGCTTGAATTTACCTCCAGCAATCAATTTTTGAATTAGAATGGTCAAATTTGTCACAAGTGGGATTGCTATTTCACAAACTGTCATACGGATGATGGGTCCTCGGCTATGGGAGTAGGGATATCTTCTTCATTGATTTGCGTGATATGGTAGAGAAGGACTACTTATCTCTTTTATTAGTGTAAGCATTATTCAAGATCGGGCTTTGGCTTAACCAATTCCCATACCTTTGCCAACTTACTAGCCTGTAAAACTATTTCTTACAAAGTTAGAACCAAAACCAAGTGAAAAGCACCAAGGAAATCTAAATTGTAAAACTAAAACTAAAGTAGTTGCCAAATTACAAGTCCCTGGAAACAATGCCAAAAACTTGTTGCGCCCAAGAGCATACGTAAGTGTACGTGGTCTCACCAAGTAATATAGTGTCCTTTTACGAGCCATGTATCAACCCATTAGAGACTTGTGTTAAGAAAATATCCAATTCTAGTTCACTATTAAGATTAATCCAGTGCACATGTAACTATGAGAGTTTGAGAGTTTAATTAAAGTAAAGTAAACAATGTGGAATAGTAAAGGTTCTTGGATAATCTATAAGTAAAAACCCATGCTTAAGGCTATATTAACAATAGTACTATGTAATTTAACTTCATTCATTATGTTACTTATCTTGGTTGTTGATTCACAGGGTTGATATTATGACTATGGTCCTCTGAGCCTCTAGTCACCTATCTAACTTGGACCCACAACTACATCGTTGAGAGGATATGTGAGATCTAAGTTAAACACAGTCGTATTTCATCTTGTAAGTGAACCAAATATGGTATGTAGGTATATTCCTATCCTAAATTCAAATTATAACTTCATTCTACAGAAGATTATAATACTACTCTATTTACCCCCACGTTCTATCCTTTTGTTCCTCCTTCAGGGCTCACTAGATGAAAATGGATGTATTCTAAGGGTCATGAATCCTTAAAATAGTAATAACAAGGATAAATAAACAACCAAATATGATAAATAATCTAAACCAATTCAATTCAGAACTATAGTAATCATGTTCTTGGCCTTAACCTCGAAAAAAAGATTTTAGCTACTCATGGACATAACTGTAATCAAGATAGATAAATACATGATAAAATCCATAAAAAAACTAAATAATAGGAATAAAAACCCTATATTAAGTGTTATCCATCCTCCCTCAGGGTTTCAATGTTATCCCAGGTCTTTAGCATCATGTTCAAGTGTCCTATTTATAGGAGGGCAAAATTGCCAAGATTGACATAGGTCCGCGTCGCCCCTCCTATTGTGGAGAATAGGGTATGCATCACTAAAATATTTTGGGGACATACTAGGAATCTCCCAAGTCCATGTATTTCACCTTACAGCGTTGGACAGGGTCCGCGACGTGCTAAGGCCTCCAAAGTGTTCGTTTTACGTCAAATCTTATCCCTTGCTTTTGTCCATCCATTCAAAGCCTTGTGGTGTTGTTTTAACTTGATTTACAGATTTTTGATCTATTATATATCATCATAATCCACTCATAAAGCATCCCATAGCATAAAAAACAATGAATTAGAGCTCAAAACCATACACAATCCAAGACGGTGAACTAGAAACTTCAGCTAAGAACTTGTTTTGCCCTTTTGATCTTTAACTTAGTATTTTGACTCTTGAATTGACTCAATTGATTCTTAAAAATTATAAACAAGTTTTTAAACACATAATTACACAATCATACCTTTTAGGAACTCATTACACACACTAGAATCTATCGAGACTAACTAGAACAACACACAACTCAAGCTAGTAACTCTAGTTGTCCCGTCTAAACTCTAGTTAATGCAAACTTATTCAAAAAACACGTTAAACAGTTTAATCATATAATTTAAAACTTATATACTTATTTATGCACATATTTACTCATTAATCACATAAGAAGTCCTCTAAACAAAGCTAAATAAGCTCAATACTAACACTGAGGTGCATAAATCCACCTCAGATCATCCACGACCCTACACCATCCAGGATACAAATATATAAAGTATGACACATGCACACGGTCATCAAGACCTCCACACCAGAAAATGTGGTTTCCAGTATTGGTCCTCTCGGGACCTCCACCTTCGCGACAAGATATACAACCCCTTAAAGATCAATTAAAACATTTGCACATAACCCAACCATTTAATTGAGGGATCATTCATTGAGGCATTACCAAGGAGTATCGTCATACCAATTTGAGCTAGCAAGAAAATTTCACTATGCCATCATCTTGGTGGAATACACAATCCTCAAACTCTATTATCTATCAACTTGGGGGAATCCACAACCCCAAGCATTTAATTAAGATCCTACCATGTACACTAGGGTCTTTCAAAGCCATTTATAGTCCTTTAACCTTTTTTGCAATGTATTAGTTTAGAAAAGTGCGAAAAACCATATTTCAAAGCCAAATATGCAAGTGGATTGAGGTGATTATTAATTCCAAGACCAACAATCCATTTTTTTGAGGGAATCCACGACCCTTGTACCATCCATCATGCCCATTCACCCCAATAAGTTTTTCATAATCTATCAATCAAGCATAAATGATGCAAGTAAATCGTGGGAATACCATTTAGAGAAATACAATCCAAAACCCTCAACCCAACATTCAAAACAAACATTTAAAACCATGGAAATACCAAGCCATTGCATGCTGTAATGAAAATACAAGTTTAAGAAGAGATATACATGCTTGAGACACCAAAAATTTTGGAGAAAAAATCACCCTTTGAGCCCTAGATGACCAATCCCTTGAAAAACACTAATAGTTCTTTCTTAGGATTTTGAGAGAGATGAGAGGTGTATTTGATTTGTGTTGGGGTGATAATGAGGCAAGAAAGATGTTTTATAGTCATGGGTAGGGGTGGCAAAATGGATAAATTATATGGTTATCCCTTTATTTTATCCATGTTAAATGAGTTGGGTATCCAACCCATTTTATAGTGGGTCAAATATGGGTCAACCCATATTATCCATTCCAAGTTATAGATAACCCATTGGTATCCACCAATTACACTCTCCCTAAAGTTTGGCGTATGTGAAGATGTAGCAACCTCTAAAGTATACTTATTAAGGATGTGTTTGGAATGAAGAAAAACATTTTCATTTTTTTTTAAAACAAGAATATTTTTCATTTTTCATTTTTATTTTCTTAAATTTCTAAAATATTTTTTTTAATTTTTTTTAAAATTGACTTTTTTATTTTAAATTATTTTTTTGTCCCGAGACATAAAACTAGGTCAGACTTAGGACCTGACTTCTGATCCGAGATCCAGGATGCAAAATATGACCCAATTCAAGACTCGACTATAATCTCGATCGAGGATTCGACTCTTGACTATGAGCCTGACTCGAGACCACGACTTTTGATTTGAGAGCAAACTCTCTAATCTATCTCAAGATCTAACTTCCGACACCGACTCGAGACCCACATCTAGCACTAATTCGAGACTCAAAATTTAAATCCCGTATTACCCCATTCGATACGCGACTATGACCCGAACTCGAAACCCAAACTCATGTTTTGAGACTGAATGCCCAAACCCCTCTTGAGACCTAACTCCCAACACTAACCTGATCTCTAAATTTCAATACAAATTCAAGACTCATGTTTGAAATCACAACCGCAACCCGAGGCTTGACCTATAATCAAAATCAAACTTCCAGTTAGATCTAAGATTCAAATTTTAACCTCGACCCGAGAGCCGACTCGTAACTTTAATTTGGGATCACTTAGTGAGAAAATATTTTTTTAGAGAAATACAATATTTTCTTTCATACCAAACACACCCTAAAAGAAGAAAAAAAGAAAAAAAGTTTGTAAATAGGAGTATATTTTTCTTTACATAATAAGAACTAATGGATAATATGGATATCTATATTATCCACTGGGTTTACCCATTTTATGCATATCAAATATGGGCTGGGTCAGATATATGATCTATTTTCACATTGCCTATATTTGACCGACTCATATCCAACCCGACTCGCCCGTTTACCACCCTTAGTCATAGATCTTAATTGGAGAAAGGGGAAAATGACCAAAGTACCCCTAATTAAAATACAACAAAAACTGTCACTAGTGACTACAGGTCACTTTATGACTCATAAGTACTCGTTATGAGTCATCACTATAACTCATGGTCTAGAAAATAACTCAGGGCATCTTTAGTGGTTTGGTTACAAGTCCCACCTTACGACTCGTACCAGACTTTATGACTCATAAGGTCACAGTCGTAGTTTCAACATGAATAATGGGGCACTACACTGGTAAGGCTACGAGTCCTACCTTACGACTCATAATGTCTTACCATGACTTGTATGGTCTTAATCACACTTAGGATAGAAACATTGGGCAGCCTACTAGTCAGACAATAACTAGAACTATACGAATCATGAGGAGTCTTCATGACTCATTATCTAAGTCATACCCTGGTCAGGGAGCTCAAAACTCATATAACTTTTAGGGTCCCAAAATCCAGGGTATTACAACAGTGATGTGGGAGTGACTCTCAGGTTTTCTACCATTTTTTTTACTTATGTTATCTTGCATTTTTTTGTATTTATATCATGGTTTAGCCTAGTTGTTCAATGATGCCTACTAAGTACCCATGGTTTGGTACTCATACTACACTTTTGTACTTTTTGGGTGTAGACTCGAGTACTAGTTATCGGTATTGATTCAAGGATCATGCTGTGGTGGATTTCGAAGATAGGTTAAGCTCTTGGAGTCGGAGTTACCCCATTTCCTTCTATTTGTCTATCTCTAATCTTTTGTTTCAAGATAGATTATATTGATTGTTCTAGAACTTATGTTGTGTTGGAGTAGCTCTTGTACTGACTCTACTAGGTTGTGGGATGTTTTTCTATATTACGGCTTTCTTTTAGACTATTTCTATTGCCTTGCTTAATTATGAAATGTATTGTCTATTTTGCCCTTTTTAGGGCATCCTCCACCAAGTTAGCCTATTAAAATATCTCCAGGCTATGGTTTAGCTTACCTACTGGCAGGATTTAGTAGGTGCCATCATGACTCATAAACTGGGTTGTGATAAATTGGTATCATAGACTAGGTTTCACCAGTATTATTGGTACAAGATGAAGTGTCTAGTGGAGTCTCGCAGATCAGAATGATAACATCTGTTTCTTTTCTTTGAGTGTCTATAGGACATTCTTAGGAGTTCACTTTTTTCACTCATTTCATGCTAAGTGTCTGAGTTGGTTTCTAAGGCATCCATTGGAATCACTCTTTTGCAGATGACTAGGACACGTGCTACCGCTACACGAGATGAGGGTTTGAGACCGAGCCTAGGGATTCTTCCACTATTAGAGGATTACCTAGAGGTTGTGGAAAACTTTGATATATGTTTTCAACTTGGTTCCAGTATAAGGGGCCTTCATAAGACCCTATTCCCGTAGCTGAGCTTAAGATTCTTTTGCCCCAACCAGTGGTGGGCCAAGGACCAGCTCAGGATTCACTGAGGTTTGTTTTTTATTTAATACTAAGGGATTCTTTGGTTCAACTTTTAGGGTTTATTTGTGGTACACTATGTGATAGTGTACAGTCTATAGATAAGAATGGTGCTGAGGCAGAGGCGTAGCCGGTTTCTATGACTCCTAGAGTTAAGGTCCCTCTTACACCGGTAGTTTATCAATCGGTACTTCCTTAACCAGTGGTTGCCAACCTGTTATGTCTATTGAGAAGCATAAGATGTTGGGCAGATTCTTGAGATTGGCTCCGCCTAGTTTTTTTGGTGCACCAAGAAAGGATGTATATGATTTTTTCATTGCTTATGAGGATAGGATTTTTAATTTAGACCTACTTGAGACTCGTGGTATGGATTACACTACTTTTTAGTTGGACTTGGTAGCTCAACATTGGTGGAAAGGTCATCTTGATTCCAAGCCAGTGGATCTTCTCCTTTGATATGGGCTCAGTTCTCTAATATCTTCTTGGATAAGTATATTCCTTGCATTCTTAGGGATCAATTGTGGGATTAGTTCTCGAGGTTATAGAAGGGATCCATGATGATTGTGAAGTATGAGGCTTATTTTTACGAGTTAGCATGCTACTTCTATTCTGTCTACTGAATATGAGAGGGTTTGACACTTCATTTGAGGATTTAGACTTTTTTTTGTATGATTATTCAGAGTTCGGTTGCTACTGGTAGGTCTTTTGATGAGGTTTTTGATCACTCTTAGATAATAAAGGACTAAGGGGGCAGCGATAAGAGACCTCAGTATCAGGGTAGTTTTAGTGGGAGCCGTAGTAGCTCCTGATTTAAAGGTAGAGTTCTTAAGGTAGATACCCTCTATGTCTATTATGTCAGCCATAGATTTAGCCTAGTATACCCATTTAGGTAGCGCTCTAGATTACTGATAGAGGTCAGTCATATGTTAGTGATTGCCCCAGTCAAAGTGGTGGTCATTTATTGAGGGGCTCATCTTCTAGTCATTCTAGTTGTGGTGATTATTTTAGGTTGACTGGATCTTCTAGGTCTATTTTAGATTATGTAACATGCTATGGCTGTGGTGCTTTTGGTCTTTACTCATAAAAGTCCCTTAGTCGTGGGGAGATTGTTACAACAGCTTAGAGTGTTTCCCCTATTAGAGCAGTTTATCCCTTAGCTAGATGTGGTTCTCATGGTCATAGAACTGGTTTCTAGGGTGCTTGTAGAGGTTTTTAGAAAGGTAGGGTAGGTGATTGATCTAGAGCCCAACTAGGTAGCGAGTGTGATAAGTTGTATGTAGTACTTGCTAGACCCAAGGCTGAATCTTTGGATGCTATTATTACAGGTACGAATTTAGTATACTGTCAGTCAGCCTTTGTTTTGATTGATTTAGGATCTACTTACTCTTATGTTTCTGGTTATTATGCCCCTCAGTTTGAGTTATCTTAGGATTCGTTATTTGTGCTTTTACGTGTATCTACTCCCCTAGGAAATTATTTAGTAGTGGATTGTGTGTTCAACTCTTTTGTTATAACTGTTAGAGATATTGATACTCATGCTGATCTAATTATATTGGTCATGGTAGATTTTAATATGATTCTGGGCATAGACTGGTTATCCCACTATCATGTGGTCATAGATTGTCTTTCTAAGACCGTTACCTTAGCCATGCCCAACATATCCTCGATTGTGTGGTAGAGAGGTGTTAGACATAAGATGATAGGGATTATTCCTTATATGTGTGCTATAAGACTTATCTTGAAGGGTTGCGAGATCTATCTCTCTTGTATTCATGATGATAGTGTGGAGAGTCTACCACTTGACTCTATTCCTGTAGTTCGTGAGTTTCTTGATGTTTTTCTTACCAATTTTATTGACATACTTCCCACCCATGAGATTGAGTTTTCTATTGATCTTGAGTCTGGCACCCAACTTATTTTTATGGCACTTTGTTATATGGCTCCTGCCAAGCTTAAAGAGCTAAATTCTTAGCTTCAGGATTTTCTTGGTAAGGGTTTTATTAGACTGAGTTTGTCCCCTTGGGGAGCTCCTATATTATTTTTCAAGAAGAAAGATGGCTCCATACACATGTGTATTAATTATAGGTAGCTTAATAAGGTGACAGTGTAGAATTGTTATTCTATGCCTCACATTGATGGTTTGTTTGACAAAATTTAGGGGGAAACATTGTTTTCTATGATCGATTTGAGGTCTGGTTATCATCAGTTGAGGATTTTGGCTGAGGATATCCTAAAGATAGCTTTTAGGATTCGTTACGGTCATTATGTATTCCTAATGATGTCCTTTGGGTTGACTAATGACCCTACTGCATTCATGGATTTGATGATTTGAATGTTCAGTCCTTATGTAGATTCCTTCATGATTGTGTTCATCGACGACATCCTTGTATATTCTAGGAGTAGAGAGGAGCATGCACAATAATTGAGGATATTGCTTTAGACTTTAAGAGATTATGTGCTTTTTGCCAAGTTCACTAAGTATGAGTTTTGTCTTGAGTCAGTGATATTCCTTAGGAGTGTGGTGTACAAGGATAGGATTATGGTAGACCTGGTGAAGATTGAGGCTATTTATGATTGGCCCAAGCCTACATCTTCGACTGAGGTTTGCAGCTTTATTGACTTGGCTGGTTATTATAGATGTTTTGTCGAGGGTTTTGCTACTATTTTAGTACCGATGACCAGATTGACTCGAAAGGAGGTTCCTTTCCAATGTCTTGAGGAGTATGAGTAGAGCTTTGGTAAGATCAAGGAGTTCCTTACATTAGCTTCTATTTTGGCTATTCCTGTTGATGCTTTTGACGTTAGTGTAGGTTGTGTATTGATGCAATAGAGTTGTGTCATTACTTATCCTTTGATGTAGATTAAAGTACATAAGAGCAATTACCCCATTTATGATTTGGAGTTGGCGGTCATAGTTTTTGAACTTAAGATTTGGAGGGATTATCTTTATGGTAGCATTGTAAGATATTCACATATCATCACAATCTTCAACATCTTATGACCCAAATGGAGCTTAATGCTAGGTAGAGTAGATGGATAGAGTTGCTTAAGGACTATGATATTTCCAACTTATATCATTTAGGAAAGGTGAATATACTAGCAAATGCCTTGACCTAAAAGGTAGTGAGTATGGGTAGCTTGCCTTGTATTTCAATTTCTAAAAGGCCATTGACATGGAACATTCAGTCCTTAGCCAACTTGATTGTGCAACTCTACATTTAATACCCTAGGAGGATTCTTGCTAGAGTTGAGGCTAGGTCCTCACTGTTTGAGTAGATTTGGGATCATCCGTGTTAGGATAATAGACTTTACTTCCTCCATGATTAGGCTACTATAGATTCTGAGGGTGTCTTGAGGTGTGATAACCACATTTATGTTCCAAGGGTTGACAACTTGATTAAGTTGACTTTGCATGAGGCCCCAGTTCTAGGTATTCTATTCTTTTAGGTATTGTTACGATGTATAGATACTCGAGACAATATTATTGGTGGAGTGGAATAAAGAGAGATATGGCAGACTTTTTAGCTCGTTGCCTATGTTGTCAGTAGGTGAAGGCCGAGTAATAACGACCTGGTGGATTGATTAAAGGTTGCCTATTCCTAAGTGGAAATGGGAGTGAATCGCCATGAACTTTGTTAGTAGTTTGCCTCATACTTCCTGTGGTTCTGATGGTATTTTTCTCATACTTGATTAGTTGACCAAGTCAACACATTTTATCCCTCTTCAAATGTCATTTCGTGCTAAGAGGTTACCCCATATCTATGTGCGTGAGATAGTCCATTTGCATAGGGTGCCTAAATCTATCATTTCAGGCTGGGGTTCCATGTTCATTTCTAGCTTTTGGAGAGCTGTCCAGAAGAAGTTGGGTACTCAGGTAGATCTTAGTACATTCTTTCATCTGAAGATAGATGGCAAGTCGGAACAGACTATTCAGGATCTCGAGGATATTCTCTGATCCTGTGTTATGGATTTTGGAGGACAGTTGGAGCAGAATGTAGACTTAGAAAAGTTCTCATATAATAGCAGTTGTCATTCGAGTATTGAGATGGTGCCTTTTGAAGACTTGCATGGTAAGCAATGTTGTTCCCCGATTAGATGGTTTGAGACTTTTGAGGTTAGACACCGTGGCACTGACTTGCTTTAGATAGTTGGATAGAGTCAGGGTAATTCTGGATAGGTTGAGAGCGGCTTAGAGTAGGCAGAAGGCTTATGTAGACTGTAGGCTTCGTTTCTTGAGATTTGGAGTTCATGATTGGGTATTCATCTATGTGTCACCCATGAAGGGTGTGATGAGGTTCAGGTGGAAGGGAAAGCTCAACCCCAGATATTTTGGGCCTTTCAAGATTCTTCGTACAGTGGGAGAAGTGGCTTATTGATGTTTCGACTTTGAACAAACCATTTTACATCTTTTCCAAGGGGTAATTATGCATTTTTAAGCAACCGATGGTGTATTTAATGCTGGGTTTTAATGTTTTCAAGTTAAGGACTTAGTTGAGGAAATAACTTGGAAAATTGGAAAAATAGGAAGAAAAAGGGAAATGACAGCCAAACTGACGGGCCGCCAACCTTGTGATGGACCATCAGAGTGTCCGTCAACACTTAGTAGAATGGGCAGAATGGATAATCCAAGTAATGGTCCAAGCGATGGATCGTCAAACCTCTGACGGGCCGTCAACATGAATCAAAAAGTGTTCCCAGTGATGGTCCATCAGACCAGTGACGGCCCATCGACATGACTGTCATTTCTTAAAAAGAATAAAGCATTTTGGGACCCTCAACGACGGTTCAAGTGACTGACCATCAGGCCACTGACGGGCCATCAACTTGGCTGTCAACCATGAGACAGCAATAATGGAGTTTGAATTTTAAATCTCTTGTACCTGGAAACATATAAATACCCAGCCTATGTTTAGATTAGGCATCTTTCATCTATCTTTTTACTCTTTTTCAACTTTTGAGAAACTTGTAACCTACTATTCTTTGAGAAATAGCTGATATTGTGGATCTGAATATTTTATTCACTATTCTTGTTTGGAGATCAAGAGCAATCCTTTGGATAATTTTGTAAGTAATTTTCTGAATTATCTATGAGAAACACAATGGAATCTTCTTCTCCTTCTATGATGTGTGGCTAAAGCTCCCATAACTAGGGTTATGGGAGCCTTGATGTGATTGGTTTTAAGGGTTATGAGATTGCCTGAGTTCTGTTACTAATTACAATTGTATAAACTCCACTCATTATTATGATCTTTCTTGGTTGCAAACTTGAAGGGTGAGCCCAAGAGAACCATTTGTTTGAGTAGAAATGTGTGTGTTGGGAAAAGAGGAGATTTACAAGGATCTCAAAGACATTAACCTTTGGGTTAAGGTTTGATACCTTAACAGGATTAACCCACTTGAGAAATCAATTTAACATATTAATATATTCTTTAAGTTCGAGAGAAATAAGGGGTAATTATCTATTAAGGTTGAGAAACGAATAGATGAACTTCAGAGTTCAATAATTCTTGCAATCAGAATTTGTTGCGTATGAATTTGGGATAACTCACAACCTTGACTGCTATAACATCTTGGTGAATATAATCATAGTTTCTTCATTCTCATTGAATCAAACCTTATAGGAATACTCATTAGTTGGAACACGATTTACTACAAACATACTTCACTGTTAACAAATAACCCCCCTTTTATTCTAGAACCTTCGATCAACCGTCCATTAATAATCATAACGCTTAACTTGCAGAGTATTCCCTATGGTATTCGATCCCAAACTATTTGGGTTCTATATTTGACGATGACCGCTTACATTTTCTAACGAGATTTGTAATTTGGGCGTATCAAATTTTGGCGCCATGTCGGGCAATACAGTGGTTAATTAACTTTATGAGTGTTAATTGATATTTGGTCAAGTTTCTTAATTTTACTTTTGTGTGTTATTTTTGTTCGTGATAGGATCTTTATTTTGTATGCCACATACGAGTAGGTCAGGATAACCATTATTGCCATTTCATCCGAAACCTCAATTGATTGGCAGAATAGAAGATTAGCAAGAAACAGATAGACTAGCCGCTTTGGCTAGAGCTCAATTGAATCAACAAAATGATGGTCAACCAGATTGTGATCCTAACCCAGTTAAGGAGGACCTAGTATATGATGATATGATTGAGCTTGTGAATAAGAGGCGTGTTGAGAATATAGCTACGCCAGTGAACAAAAATCGGCCAGTTAGAGGAAGAGTAAATCTCCAACCTGCTGTGCAATTAGCAGATGATGAGGAAGATGACACTGATTTGGATGAGGATGGTGCTATAGGAGCAATTATTCCACCACCATGAGAACCAAGAGTAAAGTTCAACATCACAAGCACCATGATACAACTGCTAAACCTCAAAGGGTTGTTTGGTGGACTTCTAGGGGATGATCCAAATATGCATTTGGTGAATTTCATCAATATCTGCAAGTCTTTTGACAACCCTAGAGTTGGACAGAATGTAATTCGTCTGTGGTTATTCCCATTGTATCTGTCTGGTAAGGAAACAATGTGGTTGAATGAGTTAGCTCCTGATTCTATAGCAAACTAGATACAGTTGGAAGGAGCTTTCCAAGAAAGGTTTTTTTCGCCCTCCAGGATGTTACAGTTGAGGGACGAGATTAGAAACTTCAGGCAGTTATCGAATGAAGCACTCCATGAGACCTGGATGAGATTCAAGAAGAAGTTGACACAGTTCCCTAACCACAAGATGACTGATGAGAATTTGATGGAGATATTCTACAGAGCTTTAAACTCCATCACTAAACCAACCGTGGACAATGCTATAGAGGGAGCATTCATAGAACTTACTTTCACTGAGGCTGAGGATATGTTGGAGAGATTGACCAAGACAAGTAGATCTTGGCATACCAGGGATTCTGTGGTAGAAAGCCCCACTGTGTCTAGTAGTATGACAGCTGAACAACGCAGGAGAGAGGAAGAATAATATCCAGACATGGCCCATATGAAAACCCAAATGGACTTGCTTACTAAGCATTTGCTATCGGGAAAGATGAAAAAAGTGAAGGCCGTGGGGTCATAAAGTAGGGGAACCAAGTCCGATTATGAGGAGGAGGCCAACTATTTGAATAACCAGGAGGGTCTCCAAGGTAATAGCCAAGGGAATCAAGGTCAAAACTACTATGAAAAAGATGGTTATAGAGATCATGATCAAGGGAGCTGGAAAAATAAGAACGACAGAAGTGGATTGTATGTGCCTTCTAGAAATTGTGATAATGCTGTAACTAGTTCGGGTAAGATATCCATGGAGGACATGATGGAGAAGTTATTGAAAGGGGTGGAGTCGACTAATACCGGTGTAACAATGATAAAGAGTGACTTATCCTCTATGAGTCAGTTAGTTGACTCACATTCAACCTCTATAAAATAGCTGGAGCAGTAGATGAACCAATTTTTGACAGTGTTAAATTAGAGAAAAAATGCTACATTACCGAGTGACATAGAGCAAAACCCTCAGAATGATGGGTCTTGTATGGTGATTACTACCCGCAATCGTAAAGTATTACCAGGATCTTCTGTGGGAAAGCCTATTATTGATGATGTGGTAGAGTTTGATAAGAAAGCAAAAAAAGACCGTCTAGTGAAGTTTGAGAAGCTGCATAATGATGACATTCTGTCTAACCATCGATAACTTGATGATGTAGAGAAATATAGGGGAAATGATGGAGAAGCAGTGGTTAAAGTAATACGAAAGACAATTTTCCTATTTCCTCATCAATTGAAGAAAAAGGCGGATGACACAAAATTTAGCAAGTTCATGGCAATGCTTAAATAGTTGAATGTAAATGTGCCTTCGGTGAAGGCACTGAAACAAATGCTTGGCTACACTAAATTCATGAAAGATTTTGTCACAAAGAAGAGGACGGTGAGATATGAACCGGTGGAAAATCTACACCATTGTAGTTCCATTTCTGTAAGATCTTTACTACAAGAAAAGTAAATCCTGGAGCATTTACCATCCCATGCACTATTGGATCGCTGGATTTTGTGAAGGCCCTGTGTGATCTTGGGGAAAGTATTAATCTGATGCCACTAGAAGTTTACAATAAGTTGGGTTTGGGAGATACCACACCTACTAACATGAGACTTGTGATGGCAGGCAGATTAGTGAAGCGGCCAGTTGGTATATTATATGATGTGCTTGTGAAAGTGACCAGTTTTATTTTTCCTGCCAACTTTGTGATCCTAGATTGCGAGGTGGACTTTGAGGTACCCATAATCTTAGGTATACCTTTTCTCGCAACTGTGAGTGTATTGATTGACTTGCAGGCGAATGAGCTGCAGTTTAGGCCCAATGATGAGGTAGTCCAATTTGAGGTTTACTAGTCGATGAAGCAACACAAAGAGATGAATGTATTCTCCATTGTCAATGTATATTATGAATATGAGCAAGAGGTGCCGATTGAGGAAAAATTTACTGTTGAAATTTTAGTTACGGTATTGATGAACTTTGATAGTGAGGGTATTGAAGAACATGAGGAGATAGTATGTGCCCGAACGGGAATGAGATCATATTCATATGCACCCAAGAAGCTAGATTTGGACCTTAAAAATCATCCAATACCACCGGCTAAGCCATCTGTTAAAGAGCTACTGGTGTTGAAGTTGAAGGAGTTACCGGGCCATCTACGATATGTGTTTCTAGGCAGTGGAAACACTTTACCTGTGATCATTGCAGTAGACTTGGGTGAGCAGTAGGTGAAAACCCTTATATTTGTGCTTACGAGATACACAAGGGCTATAAGTTGGATGATTGCTTATATTATTGGTATTTCGTCGGGTATCTACACCCACAAAATTCAGCTAGAGGAAGAGTGCACACAAACTATTGAGCATCAACACGTATTAAACTCACCAATGCAATAAGTGGTTAAAAAGGAGATTATTAAATGGCTTGACGCAGGGTTAGTGTACCCCATCTCCGACAGCAAGTGTGTGAGTCCCGTCCAATGTGTGCCCAAGAAAGGGGGCATGACTGCAGTTGCTAATAAGAAGAATGAGTTGATTCCGCTTAGACCAGTGACTGGGTGGTGAGTGTGTATGGACTATATAGGAAGTTGAACTCATGGACATTGAAGGATCACTTCCCAATGCCCTTCATAGATTAGATACTTGATCATTTGGCAGGAAGGGGTTGGTATTGCTTGTTGGATGGGTATTTGGGATACAATCAGATTTTGATTGCCCCAAAAGATCAGGAGAAAACAACATTTATATGCTCTTATGGAATGTTTGCATTTATGAAAATGCCGTTTGATTTATGTAATGCACCTTCCACCTTCTAATAGTACATAATGTCTATCTTCTCCGACATGGTGGAAGACACCTTAGAGGTTTTCATGGATTATTTTTCTGTAGTGGGTGATTCATTTGAGTTATGTCTGGTGAATTTGAGTAGAGCACTACAGAGATACGAGGAATTCAATCTCGTGCTAAACTGGCAGAAATGCCACTTCATGGTAAAGGAGGGCATTATTTTTTATCATCGAATTTCAGCCAAGGGGATTGAGGTTGACATGGCAAAGGTAGAGGTGATAGAGAAATTACCCCCTCCTATCTCAGTGAAGGGAGTTCATAGTTTCCTAGGCATGCTGGATTTTACTGCCAATTTATTAAGGACTTCTCCAAAATTGTAAATCCACCGTGCAAGCTATTGGAGAAGGAGTCTAATTTTGTATTTGAGGATGTGTGTAGGAAGTCATTTGAATACCTTAAAGAGAAACTGGTGGATGCCCCAATTATTGTTACTCCAGATTGGTCTAGGCCATTCGAAATCACGTGTGATGCAAGTGGAGTGGCACTTGGGGCTGTTCTTTGCCAGAAGAAAGAAAAATTATTTTACCCCATCTACTATGCAAGCAAGACATTGAATAGGGTGCAGAAGAATTACATTGTTATTGAGTAGGAACTGCTCACAGTTGTATATGTATTTGAGAAGTTCCGTGCTTTCTTGTTGGGAACCAAGGTAGTGGTTCATACCGATCACGATGCCTTGAGATATTTGATGGAAAAGAATGATGGTAAACCAAGGTTAATCAGATGAGTGCTATTTCTACAAGAGTTTGACTTTGAGGTCAAAGATAGAAAAAAATGCAAAAATTAGGTCGCAGACTACCTATCTAGGCTTGAGGGAAATCAGACAGTCACAGATCAACTTGAAATTGATGATGCATTCCCTGATGAGAAAATCTTTGCTGCTGTGCTTGAAAATGTGACTTGGCACTTGAAATTTTCCAACTATATGGTAAGAGATCTTATTCCTGGAGATCTTTCCTTTCATCAGAAAAGGAAATTCCTCCATGATGCCAAAAGCTACTTCTGGGATGAGCCATTTCTATTCAGTCATTGTGCTGATAATATTATCAGAAGATGTATCCTAGAAGTTGACATGCTGAATATTCTAAAAGCCTACCATGCTTCCCCAGATGGGGGACATAATGCAGGTGATCGTATTGCAAGAAAAGTGTTGCAGAGTGGCTATTATTAGCCAATTCAAGGAGGCATATGAGTTTGTCAGAAGATGCGACTAGTGCCATAGACAAAGTTTAATCTCGAAACATCGTGAGTTGCCTATGACAAAAATAATGGAGGTCAAATTGTTCGACGTCTGGGGTATTGTTTTCATAGGGCCCTTTCTAAGCTCCTATGGGCTAAGTATTTCCTAGTTACTATGGACTATATGTCCAAATAGGTGGAAGCCATTGCCTTGGCTGACAATGAAGGCAAAAGAGTGGTTTCTTTTCTCAAGAAGAACATCTTCTCTCGCTTCAGAGTACCATTTACTATTATGAGCGACGAAGGATCCCATTTCTGAAACAAAGTATTTCGAGCTACATTGGAAAAATATAGGATGAAACAGCATAAGGTACCAACCCCATACCACCCACTGACCAGTGGACAAGTCAAGATTTCAAACCGGGAGATAAAGGCAATTCTAGCCAAAACAGTGAATGCAAGTAGACAGGATTGGTCTTGAAAGCTCGTGATGACTTGTGGGCATATAAAAAAGCCTTTAATAAACCTATTGGGATGTCACCTTATCATCTGGTCTATGGAAAAACATGTCATTTGCCTATTGAGCTAGAGCATAAGGCTTTATGGGTACTCAAGAGGTTAAATTTGAATTGGAAGGAGACACCGAAACTAAGACTGGGGAAGCTGAATGAGATAGATGAATTATGTCTAGGGCTTATAAAAGAGCAGACCTGTACAAGGAAAGAATGAAGAAATATCATGATCAGAGGATTAAAAAGTGGGATTTTCAGAAAGGAGATTGGGTATTACTCTTCAACTACAGACTGAAGCTCTTCCCATATGGAGATTGGCCTGTTTAAAGTTACACACCTCTACTCATATGGAGAAGTTGATTTTTAGAACGAATATGGAAGAGTCTTCAAATTCAATGGGCAATAAGTCAAGCTATATATTAGTCCAATGGACTCGATTAAATGCTTAAGTAAGTTTATCTCGACGAAGATTGAGTAATCGAGATAACTAAGTCGTGCCACAACAATAAATTAGGCACTAGTTGGAGGCAACCCACAATGTGTTGTTGTGAGTTTATTTAGAGCTATTTGTTTCTTTTGGTGCAATTTGATATGTTTGTTGAAGTGCGCAGGGATAAAAATGCAAAAAATAAGATTTGATCAAGTTGAGGGAGGTTGACGGGAATGTTGACGGATTGTCAATATCCTGGCACACCATCACTGTAACCGTTAAAGCTATTGCAAAAAAAGGGACATTATGGATATGTCTTGACAGCTAAGCTGACGGACCATCACATGCTCAACGAACCGTTAAAGTCACCATCAATATGGAGCTAAAAAATCAAGGTTCTGAATAAGAGATGACGGACACCATGACGGATCATCAACTATCTGACGGACAGTCACATTCACCGTCACAGTAAAGCAAAATAAATCAAGTTATGGTAATGCATGATGGTGGAACCAATGGACCGTCAGACACCTGACGGACTGTTAGGTTTTTCGTCAGACAAGCCCTAGTTTTTAAATGAGTGGGTCAGGTCACCAAAGGTCTATTTAGTCATTTTGATCTGATCCAAATAATATTTAATGGATAATGGGGGTCAGTTATACACACGTTCCCTCTTTTTTAACTCCCAAAATCATTTAAATTCCTGTACATTCATTGTAGAATTCAAATACATCCCACCTTAGGAATTTTCATCTCCTCTCTTCTCTTATTTAAACCATCACCCTATTCTGTTATTCTCATCAGAATCAAAGTTAAGTTACTCACAGAGAAATTGACTAGTATAGTCTGTTCTAAGTTTTGCAAGCCAGAGCATTGAAGAGTACTTCAAGGATAAGGTATGATCAAAACACTACTTTTCTTTTTGGAATAAAGAACATGAATAATGTTAGTGTGCTAATGCTTGAAAGAACTTCTTCTTTTCTTGTTATTGATGTTGTTCCTTTGATTTAATCGAACTCTTGTAAATATTGTTCTGGGTGAAATTTGAGTAACCCATGACAAAAAAATGGTAAAATTAGTATTTAAAGTTTGAATTAATATGGTGATTGTTATGCTTAATGATAAAATGCATACCAGATGTTCGCAAAATTGCCAAAGAGAAAGAGGAAATAAAAAATTCCAATTGACAGCCATACTGATGCACCATCAGGATCTTGACGGACCGTCAGACTATCCGTCAAATGGCTTCTGAACAACTGCCTCACTGGTTAAGTCACGACAGACTTCTTGATGGACTGTCAGACACCAAACGAACCGTCAGACTCCTGACGGACTGTCAGACCCCTAACGGACCATTAACTTGATCGTTAAAAGGCTTCGAAACAAATGCTTCACTATTTAAGCTGCGACAGATAGCTCGACAGACCATCAAACCCCTAACGGACCGTCAGACTATCCATTAACATAACTCCGAACCTTATTTCTTTCTGATTCATATACAATATTGATGGTTTGTTATCGGATTAGGAAAAATGGCAAGGAAACTACCATCACACAAAGGCAGTGGTAGAGCTCAACAAGGCCGGGGTAGAGGTGAATCAGAATGCAGTGAGGAAGCACCTACCTTTAACACTCATTAGTGGTTGATTCAAGTAATCTCCTAGTCTGAGAAAAAGAGTGAGAGTGATAACAACAACAGTACTACTTCCATCCCCAATGAGAAAGGGGTTAACACGTCAAACCCCGACTAAATTGAGGCATCAGAACCTAAAGATGCTAATGTGATTAAAAGCAAAGACCCTCAAATGCGAGAAACAATTTGGTGGCAGATTGAAGGAGCACGAGAGCGCTACCTTGATGGGCTTGAAGAAACAGCAAATAGGCAAATAAAGAGGCCCATCACAGAGGAGCACCAAATTGTCACTTTTGAGCTGTATAAGTACCCAGAGCTTGAGCAAAGATTTAATAAGTACGAGTTGGGGTGGATGAGCAAACCTCCAGGGACATAATATCCTAATATTTTATGAAAGTTTTTTGCAAACTATTTGGCAATGATAGAAAAGGACTGTCCCAAATGTACAAAAGTTTTAGACTTTCCAAATAGGGAATTAGTTCTTATGTGGGGGGTTACCATTAATATATCTACCTGCACGCTAAACAAAATGCTATTTAGGCCTAATTATGAGGCACCAATGGCCATATCAGAACTTAAGCATCACCTGATACTGGCCTCCATCCAAAGGCCTTGGTTATCCAGGATTCTCACCGACGATGGTAACCCATCATGGGAACATAATACCAAAAAGTGTATTGCTAAATCATCTCTCAGTTTTTATGTAAAGTTTTCGTGGGCTATTGTCAGACTGCGATTGATATTTTATAGGGGGAGATGCAAACTTGGACGGTCATAGGGAAGTGTTGGTTTCTAGTTTGGTTGATGGGCTAAGGATTAATTTTGGCCATATTATTACTGATGAGCTGTTTTTCCATGCACACAAAGTGGGAAGAGCTTTACCATTCTCGTGTTTGATCATGAAACTAAGAAAAAAAGCAAATATGCCATTGATCAGAGGGGTTGACAATGAGGTTTGAGCAAGTCACAGATAGGATATTTAGAGAATGAAAGACGATTTAAAATATGAAATGCGATCTAATAGGCTACCTGCCTCTCAGTCACAATCATCTCCAACCCCAAGGACGTCTGAGATCCCCACAAGTATGCCATTACAAATTACAACTTATGTGCCACTAGATTATATGCCTCTCGATGCTTCTATAGGGTTAGCTTCTATGCCTCCAGTGGGAGAAACTAAAGACACTGCGTCTATCCCACCCCGGTATTATGAATACCAGCTAACATAAGATAATTTTGCTAAATTTGTTAGAGAACAATTTTTTTTTGAGAAGTAGCTGAATGCATGGTCAAAGCAGTTCAAGCCATTCATTGACCATATTATTAAGGAAGCCCTCAGACCTTATAAGAATATCCATGCCAGGATGGATGTCATGGAAGAGCTTGAGGACAAGCGGTTTGATGAGTTAACAATTCCAAATTTTGCAAGGTTTGTGGCAGAGTTTCGGCAAGAACAAACTGGCATTACTGAACTAAAAAGGCAACTAGAAAAACTAGTTTTTGATCCTGCATTGATAATCAGAGATAAAGATGAGGGCCTCGTTGATCTTATGGGTAGGCTACAGAAAGATAAAGGTAAGAAAGTTGAAGAAAGTGCTGACAAAAAGACTTCTAAGAGAAGGAGGTGTAAAGATATGACACTTGAAGAAAGAGAAGCGAGAGACATGAGAAAAGCTATTACGAGATCAAAAAGAGACAAATAAAGGATAAAGAAAAAGATTGTGGATGAAGTGGCAGGAGTCTCAACTCGTTCATCCCCACCGAGGTGGCCCACACCTGATTCGGTCTCGTTCGAGATACCTTCAATTTAGGAGGGAACTGTTTTGAGCACCCCTACAACTATTGAGGTCACTAATGTTGCACTTGAGGCCAAAGAAGCCTCACCGAATTTTACTAACTCACAAGCCTAAGAGTCTTTGCAAGTATTTCACTCCCTTGTAACTTATTGTTTATGCATTTGAGAACAAAGCATTTTTGTTTAGTAGGGGTGGGGTACTTGTTGTGTTGTTGGTCACCACAGGTGTTTTTATTGCCTGTGTTCTTTTCTCTCATGTTCTATCTAGTAGAACCAACATGTTTAGATTGTTATTTATTTCTCTTATGCATTGTTATGCAAATATCATTCGGTAATTATAAATGTTTAATGTTCGTCTTTTAACACCTTTTGTGCGAATGGATAAATAATGACGTGGAAGAATACTGTGAATAGCTTGTATATGCATATACTTTCTTGTCACTTGATATGTGTTAAGCAACCATTTTGAATCAGTGATTGGCATTAGGATGCAAACATAAAGTAAGCATGATCATGTGATGTGAACTGAAGAAATTATAGGATAAGTATGAGCTCATTTCCTGTGTGTGCAAGTATTTTCATATAATTCTTGCATAGTATGTACAACTAGAACTTTCCCGCTTCATTCGTGTTACCTTGTGGTTGCTTTAATAGTATTGGATAGTAGGCCTCCTTCAGTTTTAGTCCACTTAGCCGTAAAAACCCTACCAAAAATATGTAATTTCCTTCCTTTGCACCCTCTTTGAGCTTTTGTTGTTTTTTATTCAGTCCTTATTGTTGTTTATTCAGTCCCAACATTAATTTTGATTCACTCTTAGTAGGATGTTAGCACCTAATTTTAGCCCTGGTCCAGTATTTGATATTGTGCACCTTAAATTAGGTAAAATGCCTAAGTTGAGGGTGGCTACTACTGGAAATATAGTCTCTGATGTAGGTGGTATGGAGTTGAAATAAAATGTCTTATCTGACCATGATCTAGTTAGATAATGTGCACCTCAACTGAAAGCATCAACATAAGTTGAGGGTGGCTTATGTAGACCCAAAAAAATTGGGGTTATTGTGAAATTATGGATGAATAGTATGGGTTGTAAGTGAAGTAGAAAAGTGGTAGTCATGGTGAGTAGCTAGCATAAGTGAAGAGAGTTAAATCTAAACTTGATGTCACTTTCCAAAAATTAGTCCTCACCTAGCATCAAAACCTTATTACAAGCCATAGAAAGTTCCGTTTGATCCTTGCAAATCAACTATAGAGGAGCATTAGATGAGAAGGGCAATATTATGGGTGTATATACCGTGTTTCCTACTTCTTTTTTGAGAGTGAGTCTTAATTATTTGTCCACAAGTTAAATTGATAAAGTGTGGTGGACTGCTTTGACTGTAATGACAATCTAAGCTATATTTGCTTTTATGGATCTTTGTGGGATATTCCATCTGTGATCATGTATGTGCTGAATTAAAAATAGTGCTAATTGTGGATCCAGATGTGTTGAGATACATGAGTTAGTTAACAATTGAGAGGTCGTATCATGCATAGCTGAATGATTGAATGCCCATCATTGTCTTATTCATGCATATAATATGGTGTTGGGTTGCTTGACGACAAAAAATTATCTTAAGTTAAGGGTGTTGATGTTCCGACTTTGAACAGAACATTTTAATCCTTTTCGAGGGGTAATTGTGCATTTTTAAGCAACCAATGGTGTATTTAATGCTGGGTTTTAATGTTTTCAGGTTAAGGACTTAGTTGAAGAAATAACTTGGAAAAATGGGAAAACAGGAACAAAAAGGGAAATGACTGCCAAATTGACGAGCCATCAACCTTGTGATGGACTGTCAGAGTACCCTTCAACACTTAGCAGAATGGGAAGAATGCATAATCTAAGTGATGGACCGTCAGACCTCTAATGGGCCATCAAACTAGCCGTCAGCATGAAATAGAATATGTTCCCTCAAGTGATCAAATGATGGTCCAAGTGATAGACTGTCAGACCAGTGGTGTCCAATCAACATGACCGTCACTCTTGAAATAGAATGAAGCATTTTGGGACCCTCAGTGATGGTCCAAGTAACGGATCATCAAGCCACTGATGGGCCATCAACTTAGCCGTCAACCATGACGCGGCAATAACGGAGTTTTATTTTTAAATCCCCAGTACCTGGAAACATATAAATACCCAGTCTAGGTTTAGATTAGGCAACTTTCATCTATCTTTTATCTTTCTTTTTTTTCATTTTTTGAGCAACTTGTAACCTACTATTCTTTGAGAAATAGCTGATATTGTGGATCTGAATATTTTATTCACTATTTTTCTTTGGAGATCAAGAACAATCCTTTGGATATTTCTGTAAGTAATTTTCTGAATTATCTATGATAAACACAATGGAATCTTCTTCTCCTTCTATGATATGTGGCTAAAGCTCCCATAACTAGGGTTTTGGGACCCTTGATATGATTGGTTGTTTAGGGTTGTGAGAATGATTGAGTTCTATATCTAATTACAATTTTATAAACTCCTCTTCATTAATATGATCTTTCTTGGTTGCAAACTTGAAGGGTCATCCCAAGAACACCACTTGATTAAGTAGAAATATGTGTGTTGGGAAAAAAAGGAGATTTACAAGGATCTCAAAGGCTTTGACCTTTTGGTTAAGGGTTGATGCCTTAAAGGGATTAACCCACTTGAGAAATCAATTGAACATATCAATATATTCTTTAATTTCGAGAGAATTAAGGGGTAATCATCAATTAAGGTTGAGAAATAAATAGATGAACTTCAGAGTTCAATAATTCTTGCAATTGGAATTTGTTATGTATGAGTTTGGGATAACTCACAAGCTTGACTTCTGTAAAATATTGGTGAACATAATCCTAGTTTCTTTATTCTCATTGAATCAAACATTACAAGCATACTCATTAGTTGGAACATGAGTTAATACAAGCATACTTCACTGTTAACAAACAACCACCATTTTATTCTGTAACCTTTGATCAACCATTCATTAATAATCATAACGCTTAACTTGCACAGTATTCCCTATGGGATTCAACCCCAACCTAGTTGGGTTCTATATTTAACGACGACCGTTTATGCTTTCTAACGAAGCTGTATTTTTGGGTGTATTACTTATGAGTTAGCCTTACCCCTAGAATTTACAGTTGTCTATTCAAGTTTTTATTTTTGTATATTGCGATGATACATCCCTGATTCATCTCATGTGCTTAGATGGGATTCAGTTCAGTTGGATGAGCGGTTGACCTTCGTGGAGGAGCTTGTGCTCATTTTGGCTAGTGATATCAGACGATTGCATACTAGGGAGATTCCTGTAGTTAAGGTTCATTGGAGGTACCAACCAATGGAAGAGGCTACTTGGGAGATCGAGAGTGAGATGTAGACCCAGTATTCTCACCTGTTTGAGACTTCAGGTACATTCTAATATTTTATTTTTGTGGATGAAAGTCCTTTTAGTAGTGGATATTGTAATGAACCTTCAGATTATTTTTCATATTTACACTTATTTTTGCCATTAAAGTTTTCCTATAGATGACCCAAAAAAAGACTTACTAGGACAAACAGTTTGGTTACTAGGAAGGTTGTTTGGTTTTTAGAACCAAATCCCTATTTTGAAGTCTTCACTGGTTCAAATTGCCTACTGGGCAAAAACTTCAGTCAAACTACTCCATATGCCTATTCTTACTATTCTAGAAACTTCAAAATGTTGATTTTAGGCTAGGTGGACATTTGGTTTGGGTCCCAAGGCACCCGAGCTCATTTCAAGCTATTAGTCGAAAGTTAAAAAATGGCAAGTTGGGTATGGGACCCACTTTTTATTTAAACAACCACAGATGGAAATTTTAACTACGCCATTAAGTCCAGAGAGTTGAATTTGATAGGGTAGCATAGTTTGTTTGTGTGTATGGGACCCTGGATGAATCCCGAGGGGTTGGTGAAGACTTGGAAATTTCCAAGTCTCAGTTGGTGCTGGTGCACTCGCATCCGCGAGTCACCAATTGCGATAGCAATCTGTATACTGAAAGCAAGTGTCACAAACTCGACACCCATGTTGCAAAAGTGACTCCCCTTGGAAGATACATACGTACCGCGATCGTGGTACTTTTGTCACAATACGACTCCCGGATACCTAGGAAGAGTATAAATACCACATTTTCAGCCCATTTTTGCTCGTTTATCAGCCCTTATCAGGAGACTTAAATCCTAAGGAGTGGAATAGCTTGGTAATAATAGTTGTGGGTGATTTGTGAGCTTGGGTAAAGATCGATTACGCATTATCCCTTCAAATTTAAGGTAAGATTCCTCCATTTCCATGGTTTCCCCTTTTCTTCTGTAAAATCCCTAAACCTTGGTGTTTTGATCATAGCACCAGTATAGCTTGAAATTCATCCATTTTTAAGGACAAATGTTCCTAGAGCATATGGGGATATTGAGTTAGTTTTAGAAATGCAGTTTTCGTAAATGGGCCTCTACATAGGATTTTTGTGTGATTTTGGACCCAAAGCATAATAGTGCAATACGGGTATCTTTATTTTTTTTGGTGAATAGATTGTGATTTGATAGTGTGGCACCTTGCGGAAGCTTCACGAAAGGGATAATTGGTGATTTAGACGATTCTTCGAGATTTCTTCGGTGTCCAGGTAGGCTAGGTTTTTCCCTCCTTATAGATTAAGCTAATTCATAGTATGATTATGATATTGTGCTATATTCGGAATAGGTTTTAGGTGTTGGTGATGTGATTGGAAATGCTTGGGTTAGTCAAACTATTTAGGCTATTTGAAAACCATAGTTTAGGCATAATTGGCTTAGTTGTTCATGCTGTAGGTAAAAACTCTATCTTAGGATTTGTTGTGGCTTAGTTAACATCTAGAAGTAGATTTAGATATCTTATCCTAGTACAGGATAAAATTTGACTTGTAATGGATTTAGGGGTTTTAGAAGTGGGCTCTTCGACCCACCTTAGGTCAAGATTCATGTTGTTCCCTTTAAAGTTTTATACGCTTGTTATACAACTTGAAAATACTTACTAAAGTAATATTGAGGAGATTTGGCACTTGATGGTTATGATGGGTTGGTATTGGGAGCTGATGCTTAATGGTATTATGATAATGATATAAATTTATTACTGGTTTGAGTCCAGATATTGATTATGACTATGATGATACATCTACTGATTTGAGTTCGGCAAGGGAGCATGATATTGATAATATGGATACCGGTTCAAGTTCGGATATAGAAAAACTGTTATAGTATGGCATGTTATGGATGATTCCTGTTGGATCATGGAAGTAGGTAATGATGGTGATTCAGGTTGGACTATACTTGAATGTACCTCCTGGCTTATGGAGGCCTGCATTGGGTTACTTAATTTTTCGCATTTATTGGCTTATGGGGGCCAATTTTGTAGTTTTAATTGCTTGTTCCTTATGTTACGATTCTGGTTTATTTATTTAATTGTGTACAATGATGTGGGAGTTATTCTCAGCTTTGCCCCTTGTTATTGACTTAGTTATGTTATCTTGCACTTTATTGTATTTATATCACGGTTTAGCTTAGTAGGCTGATGATGCCTATTTAGTACCCACAGTTTTGGTACTCATACTATATTTTTGCACCTTTTTGGTGCAGATTTGAGTACTATTTGCCGTCGTTGATTCGAGGATCATGCTGTAATGGATTTCGAAGATACGGTGAGCTCTTGGAGTCGAAGTTACCCCGTTTCCTTCTATTTATCTATATCTAGTCTTTTGTTTTGAGACAGATTGTATTGACAATTATAGAATTTATGGTGTGTTGTAGTAGCTCTTGTAGTGACTCTACCATGTCGTGGGATGGTTTTCTATGTTATGGCTACCTTTAAGACTATTTCTATTGCGTTGCTTAATTATGAATTGTATTGTTTATGTTTCCTATTTTGGGGCATCTTCCAGCAAGTTAGCCCATTAAAAATAGCTCTAGAATATGGAAATTGGTTTTAACCAAAAGCAAATTCCTATAACTTACCTTGGTTGCCCTATTTATATTGGGGACAAAGAATTATTTATTATTTTGGAATGGTTTCTAAAGTGGTTTCAACGATAACAGGTTGGTAATCTAAGATTCTCAGCTATGGTGGCAGAGTTACTTTGATTAAACATGTCTTGCAATCCCTGCCTATTCATATTCTTTCTGCATCAACACCTCCTAAGACTACGCTCAAATACATGGTGGGTTTATTTGTAGATTTCTTTTTGAGATGGAAAGAGAACAAGAATAAATATCATTGGTCTTTATGGAAGAACCTCAACCATCACTACGAGGAAGGGGGTATTGGTGTTAGACAAATTATCAATGTTTGTGTTTCTTTACAATACAAACAATGGTAGGTGTTCAGAACTAAAAATAGCCTTTGCGGTGAATTTTTAAGAGCTAAATGTTGTCAATGATCTAACTCGATGGAAAAGAAGTGGCATACCAAGCACTCTTTAGTATGGAAAGACATGATTTGAAACAAAATTTGAGTTGAAAACTATATTCAGTAGAGGATGAAATCTGGTACATGCTATTTTTGGTAGGAAATTGGATTGGTGTTAGACCTGTTCAGAATTTCAGAGTTGATAATATTAGATCCAACAATGTCAAGGTTTCTTGTTTCTTATAAAATGGTGAGTAGAACATTCAGTGACTCAATGCAATAGCTCCTCCTTATCTGGTTCATTTAATTTTAAACTCTCGTTTTTAGTTTCAATAGGGTACAACTGATCAACCTTACTGTACACCTAATTTAAATAGTTGATTCACTTGTTCTTCAGTGTGGGAGTTGGTAAGAAGCACAGAACCACTATAATGACAAATAAGTTTACTTGGCATAAACATATTCCATTTAAATTTTCATTTCTATTATGGAGATCTTTAAGAGGGAAATTACCCACTAATGAGAAATTAAGCTCTTTTGGTCATGATTCGGTTAGTTGTCGTTGTTATTATAAATTGGGACTGGATACTACGTAGGATATCTTTGTTAGTGGTCATTTTGCAAGGAATATTTGGCAATATTTTTTTTGATTCTCTGGGTGTTGCTCACAATATCTTAATGTTGAGTAATTTGTTGATGAATGGGGGCTGCTTCAACATGATAATGATTTTCATAGGCCGATTCTACAAACAATTCCCATTTTCTTTTGTTGGAATCTTTGGAAAAATAGATGTGTAGTTAAATATGGTGGTAAAAGGTTAAATCTTGCTCAAGTCAAATTTCTAATCTATTAGGATATTTCTCATCTTCTCTCTACTTTTTCCCTTATATCAAGTGGATGACTAGCTGGACTAACTTGGTTATATTTATGGAGAAATGTAGGCATGTTACTAAGGTTAGGGTGGTCTACTGGACCAAAACTCCTCCTAATTTTGTCAAAATCAATTCTGATGGTAGTGCCTTATCCAATCTAGGTAGTATAGGAGCTGGTGGGGTTGTTATAGATCATCAAGGTAATCCTATTTATGGATATGCTGTTTCACTTGGTCATGGAACTAAGAATCAAGATGAACTTAAATCTACTATTTGGGGTTTTTCTTGGTGCTTGAATAATGATTTTTGGTCGGTTATAATGGAAAATATATTCAAAGCATATTGTAAAATGGATTAAACAACATGCCACTTCTCTGTGGAATCTTCAATACTGTCTTGATAATCTTAGAGATCTCATTGCTCATTTCAAAGCTTTACTCGTAGACACACTTATAGAGAGGCAAATTTTGTGGCTGATATACTCTCTAAACTCAGCCATACTCATGATAATATTCAACACATCTTCAGTATTCACCAACTACTTAAGGAAGCTAGAGGATACTTCAAACTTAATAAGCTTGAGATTTCTAACTTTAGAAGAAGGAAATTGAGAAAAATTAATAACCTCCATAGTTTATGTTTGTTTCTTATTTTGATCTGGTTGAGTAGGTTCTCACGTGGTATTTCTTCATCTCATCATCTTCATATCGCTATTCTCTTTAGTTTGTAGCTTTTATGAAGGGGTTTAGTTTAGTTTAGTTTTTCTTTTTACTTTATAAGGGGGAGGGGGTCTCTCTTATTTTTGCATTTCTAAATTATATTGTACTGAGAGGAGTCCTCTCTTCAAGGTTCATGGATCTAGGTTTCTTTACTAGTATCAAGGATAAGTTGATCACCCTTAGTAGGCTAGTTTATTTTGAACCACCATAGGATCGGAGGTAAGGTCCATGTCCCTCTCCTTGTATTGTTTTTGATTTTATTTATGATAAGCCTTAGGGGCGTGTGTCTCAACACCTGACCACTATAGGAGGTGAGAGCCCCAGGTAAGGTCCGTTTCACAAAAAAAATTACACCTAATTTATGATCCCTTAATAGGCTAAATAATCTAAATTATACTAATTATGCCTCCAAGACCTAATTTCCAACCCATATCTAGAACATTATCATAAATATACTACAATTAAGCCCAATCTATGAGAAAGGTAAGCCTAACCTACCTGGATACTAAAGAATGCCCGGTAAAATCTTCTGAATCACCTATTTCCCCATCTAAGAAGCTTCCACATGATGCGACACTATCAAAATGATAATATACTCATCAAAATGATAACAACGTTACCCATATTTCATATTTATGCCATGGGTGATTACCTAAAGATCCTATGTAGGGCCTGCTTACAAAATTGCATTTTCAAAATCGTCAACCATCTCACCAAGAATTCAAAGTAAAAACAAGTAATTCAAGCTCACAAACACCCCAAAATAACCTATTACTGTTTTCCTAAGTTTCCACACTCTCTAGTGTTTTTCACTCTTGAACTTGTGTGAAAAATGGTAGAAAATTGGGGAAAAGGGGCATTTAGTGCCTCCCATATGCCATTTAAGCGGACTCTTGATCGCTTAAGCAGTCATCACTTAAGCAGCCAATTATCGTTTAAGCAATACCTACTGACTCTACACATATTATTTAAGCGATATTCTTTTAAGTGGAGAGGGTATTGGTTAAGAAGACCTCAGCTGGTCAAGCTAGGTTACTAAAGTGGTCGATTGGCCACTTATGCGTCCCAAGGAGGCCTAAGAGGATGCACCAACTGAGTGCACCAGTTGAAGACTTAGAATCTCCACTAACCCCTTGGGATTCATATGAAATCCCATAAATGCAAACGAACTATGCTACCCTATCAAATTCGACGTTCCAGTCTTAATGGCACAACCAAAATTTCCATTAGAGGTCATTTAAATAAAATGTGGGTCCCACACTCAAGTGCTATTTTTATCAATTTTGGTCAATAGCTCAAAATAAGTTCAAAAGCCTTGGGACCCAAATTAAAGGTCCTCCTAGCCTAAAATATATGTTTCTGAAGGTATTAGAAACGTAAGAATTAGCATATAAGGTCATTTAAATAAAGTTTTTGCTCGATAGCTGTAACACCCTACATTTTTGAGTTAGAATTTTAACCATTATATATAATTGTGTTCTCTTTACAACGCATCTGATTTTGCCTTAATCTGATACCCGAGCAAAAAGTTATGAGTATTTTCATGAGGAACCAGTAAGGGTCCGTGATTTTGATGTGGCATTGACCTTGTTCTCCATAATAGGCAGCGCGGTATGGGCCTATGTTCAGAAATACTAAAATCCTCTTTTCTCTTTAATTTTTCAAGGGTAAACTGATCATTTACATCCTAAACTATCCTATAACTAATAACAACTTGAATTCATCATCCCATAACCCCAAGACACACCAAATACCCAATTCCTCTTCTTCTGAATCCTCAAGAACATTAAATAAGGGTTCTTCTAAAATAATTCAACTTCCAAGGCTTCTAATTCAAGTTTCTTCTCCATGTTTCCTCATCAATTTCATCATCAAGGGTATGGAAAATAAATTCAAGTGTTCATATCAATTCCAAGCTAGAGTTCAAGCTTTAAAGTCGTGGATTCAAATGTTTCTCCAAATTACATCCGTCAAAAGGCATGTACCTCTTTCCCTATACTTATATTTTCTTAATGGCATGAAAATTGGATTATTATTCATGATTTTAACGTTGGGTTTTGAATTATGGGTTAAGGGTTTTGGACTTAAATTGTTTGAATGTTTTCTCATGATTACTATTGAACTACTATGCTTTACATTGTTCATTTAAACACTCATTGGGGTTGCATGGGAATGGTGAATGGAATAAGGGTATTATGGATTCCCTAAATAATTGGTTTTGGTATGAAAATTGGTAATACCCTCAACCCACTTGCTTAATTAGTTTTGAAATGTGATTTATCAATTGGCTTGACTTATTTCATTAAAACTAATGCATTGCATAAATGAAAAAATGGTTAAGGATGGTTTGAAAAAAAACTTATAGGGTACGAAGTAATCCCCCAAGTGATTTTCATAATAAAGTTGGGGTTACGAAGAAATCCCAAAAAGGTAGGCTAATGACATTGCTTGCAAGGTATAGTAGGTTTGACGATACCACTTAATGATGCCTTAATGATTGACTCCTTAATGTAAAGGTTAGGTTATATGTTGAACATTTTAATTAGGCTTAAATGGGGTTGTGTAGCTCACCGTAGAAGGTGGAGGTCCCGGGGGGACTAATATTGGAAACTCACATTTGCCGACCTGAGGATTGGTCTTGATGACCGTGTGCTTATGTCACACTATATATATAATTGTATCATGGTTGACGAAGGGTATGTCAGAATCCTATCCTTCTGTTGTACCTCTAGTTCATGTGGCTAACACGTACTAAGACCCTTTATCAGGGAGAACTGAACTCATATAGTCCATGGGTGCTAATTTATGATGATCAAGATACACAGTCCAGGTTAATGATTTAATTCTTATTCTAAGCTTTGTTCCCTACCCCGACACATTGTATATTTATATGTATATGCATATGCTTGTGTGTATTTTGATTTTGGACTGATTTTGAATTATTGATCATGGAATTATTTTATCTCTTATCCTTGAATTACATGCTAGTGGTCATCCCACTAATCGTCTCTGGATGCTGTAACCCCACGCAATGCAGGCACCAAAAAAATTCTACTTTTTCTATGCAGTGACTAGGTGATCTTGGGATAGCACGTGAGTCAGATTAAAGTGGTGAGCTTCCATACTTTGGTAGACCACATTTCATGATTTGGGTTTCTTTATGTTATTGACTCTTTCCTTTGGAATTATTTATGGATATTGTCAGGGGCATGTCCCGACTATTATTGGTATTCAATTGTCTAGATGCTTTTGTGGATTACTATGGACTTGAGATTGGTTGTTGAATTCTTAGACTTCTTTTGAGTCATGTTTATAAATGTTGTGATATGTTCAAAATTCAGCTGCTACACGTATATTATATTCTGTTGGATTAGGCTAAGGGGGTGGTCTCCGATCCACAACGGACTTGAGATACCTATCACGGCCAGGCTCTGGTTCGGGTTGTGAAAAAGTTGGTATCATAGACAAGGTCCAGGGTCATTGGGTGTCCACAAAGTCCTGTCTAGTAGAGTCTTGCTTATGGGTGTGTGGTGTACCAGACTTATAATCAAGAGGCTACGAGGCATTTAGGAAATGTTTCTCATTCTTTTATACTTTAGATCATGCAATTATGTTATCCGTATAAAAGTTATCCAACTTCCTTCCTTACTATAATTTATGGGCTATGTCCCATTAGTAAGACGATAGAAGTGCAAGGGCTTAGCTTCCTAACCAGGTGGTCCTTTCCGAATGAGTTATCAAAAGCTATAAAAAGAATGGCGCAAGGACTTGAAAGGAGTCCATTAGTGCATCAAGGTGTGTTGATTCAAGCATGTACCTCTAACTTCATGAATCATTATTTACAGCCCAAGGTAAGATATATAAATTGTCCCTTTTGAAAACCTTATTGCAGTTTTGCTTAAGGGGAGGATACATATCTGAATATTAGGATGGTATTTCAATCCTAAGAGGTAGTATAAATTCGGGTGTTATGACCTATGAGTAGTAAGGTGATCCTGGGGTTAGTGCTATTAATCTTATATTTAGAAGTCAAAGTGAGGGTAACTTTTTAGTGAAAAAGAGATAGTTGTGTTTGCATGACCTTTAAGTGAGTATTGGGGGTAGTATTGTTTTATGGTGTTGGTTAAGGTGCACCAAAGATTAGCAAACTTATGGTAGTCGGTAAAAGTGAGTGGTTAGTTGAAATATTTGCATCTTTAGTTGAAATAAGAAATTAGCTCATAAGGACTGGATATGGCAGTAGTGAAATAGATCATACATTGTGAATGGAAGGATTGGCAGGCTAATTATTTATGAATTTAGCATTCACTTAGGGAGATCATAGAAAGAGGGGACTCGGTGGTGTTTATAGAATATGGAAGATAGTTGGGGTGTATTCATGGGAAAGCGAATATAATGTGAGGAGGTGAATGTTCCATAGACCATAAGGGGTTAGGTAATAAGATTAAGATCAACTATCCTTATGAGGTGGTTTTAATACCCTAAGGGTTCCTAGATTTTTATCTAATAGTTGTAAATTGTTTGGTATGTGAGAAGAAGTGTAAGGAATATTAAGGTGTAGTAGTAATATGGTAAGGAAGAATGTACTTGTGGTCCATAGTTAAGTTGAATAAGGACATTAGGTGGATTTATCTATTTGGTGGACTAGTATATTATGCAAGATATTTAGTTGGTGGTACATGATTGTTGCTAGACACTAAGTTTGAACTGTCGATGTTAATTAGGGTGATAAGAATGTTAACTCGAGGATAGTGATGCAAGATTTGTGGGAGTGAATTAGTAGGTTTAATGTAATATGTGAAAAAGATTAGGTTGATGACTTATGAAATATTGGAGTATGTAACTGTGATATATGCATGAGGTCTAGTATTGAAATAGAAATGGTTGCTAAATCAATAGATGGATAAAAGCCTTAGGTAATAATAATAAAGTGTGCTCGGTCTTGAGTTATGAGTGCCATGTATGCCTAGCTTATGTTCTTAAACTTCCTAGTATAGAGAGGTATAGGGAGTTTCTATATGGTGTTATGTAGAGCTGAATTGAGGGAGAAATAGATAGACTGTGTGAACCCTTGGTGTAGTTTTACAAGTTTTTTTTTATGTTATGAGGTTATGATATTAGATGTGTAATGCTAGTATTCTAAGGAGTTGAAAATGGAGTGTTAAGTTTTTAGAAGAATGGATGTCTATGTCCATGAAAATGTTAGTTATAAGGCAACGACCTCAGAGGTTGGAGGAAGTTATAATTAGTATCCCTAAAGGGGATGTCCTAGAAAAAAATTAGTGTTTTCGTATCAAAGTTGTCGAGGGGAGTTTATGTTCTTGTGCATAGTGATACCCCCATTATGCGGAGTGTTGTGCGTATAGATTTAATGAAGGGATATACTTTCAAGATTGGGATAGTGACCTTTGAGCTAAGGGGGAGATGATGTAAATCTTGAATTTTCTCATGGTGGTGAATTTCAGGGGCGAGTCATGATAAATATATTCTTACCCTATAAAATCCCTCCTATTTTGATTTAAGAGGACATTCTACCAATATCCCCTAAATTCAAATGGTGTCTATGCCTAAGTTTTTAGTTCTCTATACTACCGATGCCCATGTTTCGGCCCTCTAATTATGATCTAGGTGTTTTGATGTGTGAAGCCCTTCATGCTTATTGGATCATATCTCACGTCACAGACCCCATCTTGAGTAGTGCAACAAATATATGATGTAATTGAATGCTATCACTCCTATCTCCAAAGCTTGTTCTTTATTCCCTCAGTTACTCCCTTGTGTCAGGATGGTAGTAATTATGGAAGCATAGTAATGTTCCAGATTAGAGAGTGGTTGATCTTTACTATAAAATTTTGGTGTGTCTACTCAAACCAAGGTCATATATGAAATGGGAATAGTGAGATAAAACTTTTGTTATGTGAAATATTTAGGTGGGGAATATATGGTGAAAATCCTTGTGAAAGTGATTAAGGTTGTTAGTTTTTTGGTGTGGAGATCCGTAAAGTGAGTGTAGTAAAGATAGGCTTGAATGTTGTGCTTGATAGATACATAAACCATCGTGTTATGGGGCTAGTACTCTTAATAAGACATGATGTTGTTTGACTACAGTGATAGGATGGAGTAGTATTCTTGGATGGATGTAACGTATAGAGCCCTGCAGCTTAAGTTAGCACCTTTTAACTCTAGAGTAGAATTCCATATCAAAGCAATGTGTAGTTAGACTCAGGCTCTTCTGGTGATGTGCCAAGCAGGAAAATTGTAAGATTGAAATGGTGAAGAGTGGTATTCGTAGCTGAAATCATAGTTGAGAAGTATTGCAGTATTTAAGGACTATTAGTAAAATACCCTTAAAATTTCCATCATTTTATTTTTGACCCTCCCATGTTTGAAACATTAATTTTGACTTAAATGGTGTTTAGGTATGTAAATAGGATCATCTGGGGTATTTTTAGAATTTTTTGGAAGAAGTTCGGGGTGATTTTAGTACACGGAGGCAGTAAGCCTTTCTCGATATGAACATGTCACAGAGGCTACTTTCCAAAATAAGTGGCGTGCCACAAAGGTTAGTCTCTGTGATAGGTAGCATGCCACGCTGATATGAAAAATCTCATCTAGTTTTGATTTTTCTCACTTAGGGTGAGGGGCTCTAGGTCTTTTACCCCTTGTACTACCTTAGTATTTTGTTCTTGTGATTCGTGCTTACATAATTTACTTGGTGATGCCATAAAGCCCTTTTCTTTTGATTCCTATATGTGTTTTACTGAGAGAGAATTCTTAATGTGAAGTTACATACCTTGTTCCATACTTCTAAAGCTTCAAAAGATTCCTATCCATCATTCGAGGATGAATGATTCCAAGGGGAGATAATGTAACACCCCGCATTTTCGGGCTAGAATTCAAACTATTATTCCTACATGTATAAAATTGAATCCAATTCTTTGTATATAAATATAAGTGTCATGATTATTTACCTAGTGTGTAAAGTGATTTTGAGGGGAATAATGTTCATAGTAAACACTTAGAGTGAAGTTGAGTTAAGAACTTTTGATTCGACCAAATTTTGGAATTCGACTCTACAAGGGTCAAATTTGAACGTGTATAACTTCTGGAATATATGGAATTTTGGATCATAAGACCCACCAAATTATACATAATTGTGTTATCTTACCAATTCATCCAATTTCTCCTTAATCGGATACCTGAGCAAAAAGTTATGAACGTTTTTGTATGGAACAAGTGAGGGTACACGATTTCAATGTGGCTCGTACCTTGTGCTTTGCGCCAGGCTGCGTGGATGGGACCAACGTTCAAATATGCTAAAATCCGCATTTCTCTTCAGTTTTGTAAGGATAAACTGTTCATTTATGTCCTAAACTATCCTATAATTGATAACAACGTGACTTCATCACTGCATAATCACAAGACACACCAAATACCAAATCCTTCTTCTCCCAAATCCTCAACAACACCAATTAAGGGTTCTTCTCCAAAAATTCAACTTCCAAGGTTTCTAATTCATGATTCTTCTAAATGTTTCCTCATCTATTCCATCATCAAGGGTATGAAAAATAAATTTAAGTGTTCATATCAATTCCAAGCTTGGGTTTAAGCTTTAAAGTCATAGATTCAAGTTTTTCTCCGAATTACTTCCGTCAAAAGGCATGTACCTCTTTCCCTATACTTGTATTTTCTTAATGCCATGAAAATTGGTTTCTTATTCATGATTTTGATGTTGGGTTTTGAACTGTGGGTTGAGGGTCTTGGATAAATTATTTGAATGTTTTCTCATGATTACAATTGAACTACTATGCTTTACATTGTTGATTTATCCACTCATTGGGGGTCCATGGAAATGGTGAATGGAATAGGGGTACAATGGATACCCTAAATAATTGGTTTTGGAAGGAAATTGGTAATAACTTCAGCCCACTTGCATAATTGGTTTTGGAATGTGATTTATCAATTGGCTTGATTTTTTTCTTTAAAACTAATGTATTGCATAAATGGAAAAAAATGATTAAGGATGGTTTTGAATAAAAAACCTTGTGGGGTACAAAGAAATCCCCATAGTGATTTTTATAATGGAGTCTGGGGCATGAAGAAATCCCTAAAGGGTTGGCTAATGACATTGCTTTTAAGCTATAGTCAGTAAGACGATACCACTTATTGATGCCTTAGTGATTGACTCCTTAATGTAAAGGTTGGGTTATATGTTAAACATTTTAATTGGGCTTAAAGGGGGTTGTGTATCTCACCATGGAAGGTGGAGGTGCCAGGCGACTGATACTGGATACTCATATTTGCCAACGTGAGGTTGGTACTGATGACCGTGTGCTTATATCACACTATATATATAATTGTATCATGGTTGACGAAGGGTACGTCAAAATCCCTAGCCTTCTATGGTACTTCTAGTTTGTGTGGATAACACGCACTGGGGCCCATTCAGCAGGGGGAGATGAAACCATTTAACCCGTGGGTACTAGACCCGACCTAGGGCCGTGACTTCATGTGCATCCCAATTCCTACTAGGACAGGGGACCACCCCCGATACCTAACCCAAGCATCCAAATACATACCCTGTCCCAAATGAAGTTCGAATGTATAACAAGATAGTGTGTAAGCATAACCTAAGACTCTAGGATAGGTCTAAACCATGACCAACCCAAACAAGTCTAACCATCCATTACCAACAAACAACCATAACTAAACAAATGAAAAAAACCAAGTTTCTTTCCATAAAATAACATAAAAAGATGGATCAATCATAAATTCAATTCAACCGTATCAGTCCCAATACCAATGCCAATACTATGGATGACACCAATACCGATCCCTCCCATTCCAACCCATAGTAGTTACACAAAGCCTCTAACCAAAAGAATAACAGTATTCGGTTTGGACATTCCCCCAACCATAGACAAAACCAATATCCATAAATAAACCAAAGTATGTAAAGACATCCATGATATGAAATGGAGCCTTCAGGAATATAGAAGCTCGTTACTTCAATCCAATAGCTAATCCCGAATTCGGTCACTAAGCAAGAGGAGTAGAACTGCCAGTTCCTACATTGCATAGGGATTCAACCACCTAAAGATGGGTTAGTGGGTGAACGCTAGCCTGAACTCAGGATAAGAATAAAAGAATGCTATCCAGTAAAACTAAGTAAATAAACCATATGCATACAAGACACATATGTGTCTGTATATATATAACCATGCTGGGAAAGCGAGTCGAGTGTAGCATGCATTTAAAACCATTAACCTGGGTATGTGTAGCTTAACCATCCTAGAACAACCCACAGACTATATGGGTCAAGTGTAACCCCCTGAATGTGCCTCAATACGTGTAGCAGCATGAACTGAAGATACCATAAGAATAGGGGATTCCCAAGTATCCTTTGCTTTCCCTGATACATATGTACAATGTACTTAGAGGATTCCCAACTAGCTCATAGTATCATATATGGTCGCTATGACCAATCCTTATGTCGACAAACATAAGTTTCAAGTATTTGTCTATTAGACTTACACCTTCACGGTTAGCTATCATATCCATCCATTATTTCCCAATTAAAACCATTTTCAATCTACCAAACCATTTTTCCATTATTATTAGCTAAGGCTATGAGTAGCGGTATCGTCATACCACTTGCTATAATACCCCAAACTTTTCTTAGTTCCATTCAGCTCCTCGTATGTGAAGGGTCAAATTTAAAAGTGTAGAACTCTTGATATGTGTAGAATTTTCTAGCTCTAGACCCACCAAACTGTAGATATTTGAATCAACTTTACAATGATACCAATTTTGCCTTAATTCAATACCCAAGTGGGAAATTATGGCATTTTTTGTGTGAGGCAGTAGACCAACGCTATAGCACTGAGTCGCGGTGGAGGGCAGATTTGCAATCATCCTCTTTCTAATGAAGCACCGCAATTACACCGTATCACGGTGAACCCTAAAATCTCGTTCGTCCCTTTCTAGTAGCTCACCGCGATAGGATAGTGTCGTGCCAAAAATAGCATTGGAGCAGATGCCGCATCACGTTGGAGTATAATTTCACACTCGTCCTCTTTCCAGTGAAGCATTGAGATAACGCCGTATCGCGGTGGAGTGCAAATTTGCACTCGTCCTTTTTCCAGTGATGCAACGCGATAGCACCGCATCACGCCATACTACAAAATGACACTCGTCCTTTTTCTAGTAAGCCTTCGTGATGGCACCGCATCGCGCTGAGGCTCTAAATCGGGATTCCAGTTCTGAACTTAATTTTCCAAAAGGCAATTTAGTCTTTTTCCAAGACCCCAAATCGTGTAAAATAAGAGATTAAACCTATTCTAAGCTTAATATGCTAATTTTCATCAAAATTTCTCTCCAAGAAACCCTAGAGCTTCAAATTTTAAACCTCAAGAATTCCAAATTTCACTATTCTTTTTCTAAGATAACCCAAAATTCAAGATTCCCAATTCTAGATCTTCAAGAAACAATCTTCAAGAGAACAAATAGGAACTCAAAGGTCAATCTTCTTTATCTATTCATCTATTAAGGTATGTGTGGTTTTTAACAAGGATAATTCTTTAATCCCTGTGTCCAAAATAAGTTTTTGAAGTTAATTTCACATGAATTTACATGAGTTTCAAATTAGGGTTCATACCGAAATATTGTTATTTGAAGATTATGATATTACAAGTGTTTTAGATGTTGAATTGCATGTGTACTTTCGTATCTTTATACGTGTGACTTGATTTTCCAGACATAGAATTAAATTTTCAAGACTTTCATTATTAAGCATGAACTTTATGATGATTTGCTATGAATTTGATGCATGGGTTATTAATCCCTAGTTTGAATATTGATATTTCTAGAATGACTATGCTATGAGCACCCTATGATTAGTTAAATTCAGATTTTGATCAAGATTTGATCTTTTGATCTCAGCTAAGATATGGAATCCAGTTTACAGTTATATTACCGTTTAAAGAAAATAGATGCATGATTGGTTTTCATTGTAAACCCTTATACTAGTTTTAAAAGTGGATTTCCTATAGAATGAGCATACAAATTATAAGGAGTAGTATTTAGCATCGAGTTGGGTATGTTCACATGCCCCAAAACTATGAGCCAACATAGGTTCATATTATCAGATTATTCCCATTTATATGGATGATAGATACAGATTGTGATCACTTAGCTTAGGTTATACTCCTTGGCAAGAGTATCACATCTCTCCCTGATGTGAGGTTTTCCCATAAGGGAAATAGACGTTGGATACTATGATAGCTCACATAGTGTATGTCGGTTAGAAGAACCTCCCTACAGAAAGAGTAATAATAATAGAAAAGCTTTTAAAAACTAAGTGTATGACTCACAATTCATTGCAGATATTATTTCACATAATATGTTGGTCATGAGATTTCAACTTTCAGTTTACAGATATAAAAGTGAGTCTTTTCTATACTTAGGCAGCATGATTTAAAGATAGAATACAAGTAAAACTTTTAGAAACTAATAGTTATGACTAACAAGATGTATACAACATATCTTACTACTCATGATTATGATTCTCAGATTTCAGTTATTCAAGCTAATGTGAGTCATCTACACTTAGCATACATTCTTTACAAGTTTATATTACCATTGAGGTATTGTTTTACTTATGAATTCACCCCCACATACTCATTACATTCCAAAAAAACTGATCCATATATATGTCTATGTGCTACATTGTTTAATATAGTAGGTTTATGTTCTTAGTTTCTGCAACGTGAGTGATTTCGAGCATCTCTATCTACATCCCGACAGTTGGTGAGTCCTTATAGTTCGGGGACCCAGTTATTCAATTTTCCAGGTTATTAGAGTAGCTAATTCAATATTTTTTATTAGTTCGAGTCAGCTGATGATTTATCCTAGTGGCTCTCTTGTTGTTAGTAATAGAGGCTTGTCAGATTGCTATACATAATTCAGATTTTCAGTGTTGATTCTCCATACTTTTAAATCAAGTATTTTTAGATATTATGTTCAGTTAATTCCATCTTAGATCAAACAAAATTTAGCATTTTAGCTTTGATTATATGTCTATATTTCTCGACTATGTGTTTCAGATTTAGTAGAAGGATTACATGGTTAGCTTAATGCTACTCATAGTCTCGAGCACCATGTGATGTCTTGGGACCCATTTTTGGGAAGTTACAAACTTGGTATCAAAGCCTAAGGTTATAAGTATCCTAGGGATTAAGACAAGCCACGTTACGTAGAGTTTTGATCATGGATGTGAAGCGCGCCATATTTATGAGCAAGAGGCTACGAGATACTTTAGGAAATCATCCATTTCTTTCATAATCTATCATTCTTACAGTGTATCTATTTACTTTTAACTCATGATTTTACGTAACAATTGAATATGATTCCTCACCGAGCTAATGCATGCAGAAATAATAACCAGCCACCCTAGCCTGCTGACCCTTTGAATCAAAATATATCCCATGCTGAATTTTGGGCTGCCTTTCAGGTATTGGCCCAAGCTGTGACTGCCAATATTTAGGGTAAACATCAGGTGGTAGTCCCACTTTAGCAGAATGTGGATTTAGTAGCAACCATAATTCGTGACTTCATGAGAATGTGTAATACCCCAAAATTTCCTAACTAATTTTTTCTCAAGAATGTCAAGTATTAGCTTCTAAATTGAATGATATTTATTCCATGGGGAATTTTCAAGATTTCAACTTTTTTTTCATGTGGGAAATTCAATAAGCTTCCCATTGATATAAAATTCGCCTAAATTCAATAACCGAGTAAGAAGTTATGATTATTTCAAGTCCCATCGTAAAACACTGCCATATTAGTCAGTGGCACACCACGCCACAAGAAAAAATAGCAATTGTCAAATTCTAGTAGGGGTCCGCAATAGTGGTATGTCGTGCCAAACTTCCAGGTCGCAAGTGAAGTGGCAACGCGATGGCTCCATATCGCGCCATCCCTCGATTTCCAAGTTGTCAAATTCCAGTGACACGGCGAGATACCGTTGCGTTGTGATAGGGGTCCAATTCGGGAAAATTCACTGATATTAAAAGATGCGTCCAGGGTTAAAAGGGTCTATTTCCCAACCCTATTTAAGTCTTTTAACACGATATTCAACTATTTGGAACCCAAAATATACTAGTTTCTCTCAGTTTTCTCTCAAGAACAAGCTATGGTTTCAATTTGGGATTCAATTTCAAGAAAGTCTCTCTGTCAATCTTTGCTTAATCAAGAACTAAGGTATGTCATGTGTTGATTCATGGGTCTCTCTCCCTCATGAAGCTCAAGAATCTCTTTTCAAAATCCAAGATTTGGGTATTTGTGAATGTTCATGATTCAAATTGAATTGAAATTCATGTTCATGATGTTTTGTGGTTTTGATTCATATTTTAAATTACATATTCCAATAATTGACCCTAGTATGTGCTGATTTTCATAACAATCATGACAAACCCCCTTCAATTTACAAGTTGATTGATGTATCCTTTATTATTACATGTGTTAATGATTGTATAACCAAAGCATGCTCTCCACATGTTTGATTAAATGCCAATGTGAAGGAAAAATGCCATACTAGTATGATATTATGAAATCCCCATTCATGTATAAGTTATGTATGCCAAGTGTTTGATGAAATGTCTTAGTCAATGGATTATATATTATTGATGTTAGTCATGTATTCAAGAATGTCATGCCTTGTCAGTTTCCTTCCTACGAGTCCTGGGGGTACTTGTACCCTAAAAAAATATAGCTGTGTACCTAGATTTAGTGTCATGTTTTCACGATATCCTCAGTCAAGACATGATCCATAGAACTCAGTCAGTCATGTGACTCAGGAAAACTTAGTACTCCAGTGATCTCAGTTTTATTCTGTTAGTCAATAGAACTCAGTAATTCTGTCCAGTTCAGTTCATTAATTCATGTTCAGTATCTATTCAGATGAGAGTAAAAATTAGCACCGTGTGAACCTAAAGATGGGAACACACACTGTCAGATGAAGGTGTGATTCTTAGAAGTCATCTTTGCATTCCAGAACTATGTAGCCATCATAGGTTCAGACATCAACACTATCAGATGAGGGTTGATGAGGTGGATAAGCACTGTCAGATGAGGGCCCCACCGTTCTCTTTTGGGGACACTATTAAATGAGAGTCACTTACATCCTGTCCTTACCAGTGGTGCGGTATTGACTCCCTTACAATTGGGATTATAGATTGGACCCCAACTCAGCGATAATAGCATATTAGGGGCATGTCGATTAGATAACTACTTCTCACAGTTTCAGTTACAGAATTAGGACTGTCAGATACAGTCATTCAATCTCAGTAACAGAACTCAAATAGTTCTACAAAATTTAGGACTGTCAGATACAATACGGAACTCAGCTAGTTCTATCAGATTCAGGACTGTCTGATACAGTCACTCATGTCATGAGTTATATCAGTTATCAAAATCTAGTTATCAGTCATATTAGTTATCAGTAAATTCATGTTATCACAATCTCAGATATAGTTACTATGTATTTATGCATGTATTCTCACATTCATATTAGTCAGTTAGACAGTATTGTTCATGCATATGAACCCCATGCATTTAGCCTACCTTCCATGCATACCAGTACGTTCAAAGTACTGATGCATTTGCACTATGGTGTCTTATACCATAGGTTCAGAAGCACGAGCTCCAGAGCATCAGTAGAATTCTAGTCTCAGTAGTAAGAGTTAGCAGTGAGTCCTCATCTCTCGAGGAACATGATTATTTATTTATTATCTCATTAAGTAATTTATTAGATAGAGTTAGTTGGGGACATGTCCCATCAACTCCCCATTCAGACAGTTTAGTTAGTTAGAGGCTTTCCAGACTATCATATCCAGACTATCATGTCTAGACTATCATGTTCAGACTATTATGTTATTTCAATTTTGTTTTGGGTATTTCATACCCCATTCAGATGTTATATCTTTATCAGTTATGTTACAGGATTGAACCTTATGGTCTTTCAATTTATGTTTTCGCAATCATACAATATATTATGCAGTATACAGGTACAAATATCAGTCATGGGTTAGCTTGTGGTCCTTTGGGGTATTGAGCACCGTGTAGCATTCCGAGTACCAGATTCGAGGTGTTACAAACTTGGTATCAGAGCCTAAGGTTGAATAGAGTCCTAGGAAGTCTAAAAGACGCATCTAGCAGAGTCTTGTGCATGGGTGTATTGCACACTACATTTATGTGCAGAAGGCTATAAGATGTTTTAGGAATAGTTTCCCTTCTTTAAGTATTCATGTTGTACCAGCGAACATAATCTCAAGTCAATCTCTCAGTCTAATCTATTTCTCCCTTTCTTCTAGAGAACATGCCTCCTAAATAAAGAAATGGGAATCCGTCAGCCCCTCAACCCGAAGAACCTTTGGGCAAACATGTTTCTTATGTAGAGTTTAGAGCTGTATTCAGTACTCTTTCTTAGTCAGTTGCTGCTCAGAATTAATGACCAACCATCATTTTGGGCAACCCAGTGGCTAATTCAGCTGCAGCCAGTATTTGGGACTTCACCCGAATGAATCCTCCATCCTTTTTTGGGTCTAAATCAGATGAGGATCCTCAAGAATTCATCGATCAGGTTTAGAAGGTTACAGACATTATTGGAGTGTCAGCTGTTGAGAGTGAAGAGCTAGCTGTATATTAGTTGTAGGATATTGCTCATACTTGGTACAAACAGTGGAAGTCAGAAAGGTCAGTTGATGAAGGGCCCATAGAGTGGGAGGAGTTTGTCACCATATTCTTAGAGAAGTTCTTCCCCCTAGAGCTGAGAGAAGCCAAGGTGTTAGAATTCATCAACCTCAGACAGGGAAACATGACGATAAAAGAGTATTATCTTAATTTTAGCCAGGTTTATGACTTATTCTCAACAGATAGAAAATCAATAGATTAAGATGAGGGATAAGTAGAATAAGAGAGCAAAGAAAGGTAGTTTCAACTTTTCTCAGCCTAAATCAGAAAGAGGAAACTATTCTTAGTTTAGTCCTAAGCCGTCAGTTCTAGCTCCTTCGTCAGCTAGTTCTCCAACTCCTAAGTTTAGGGATGGTAATAAATATAGGGCGCCAGGATCTAAGTCTCAGGGAAGTGTCAGAAATGCCCGAACTAATCCCCTTTTTCATACTTATGGTAAGAACCATAAGGGTTCTTGTAGAGCTGGTAGCGATGTCTATTTCAGATGTGGCAAGCCAGGACACAGAGTTAGAGATTGTCCCCAGTCAGTTTATCAAGGTCAGCAGAACCGTTTCTCAACTCAGTCCAATCTCCCAACTCAGCAGGGTACCACTTCTAGTGCTACTAGTGAGCAACGCCCAAATAAACTCTATGCTCTCTAGTCCCAGCAAGATCAGGACAATTCTCCTGATATGGTTACTGGTATGTTACAGATCTTTCATGTGCATGTTTAATCTTTGCTAGATCCAGGAACATCTTTATCATTCCTGCTATGCCACAGTCGACTAAAGAAACAAAATAGTCCAGTTTTAGTTTCTGAATGAATCCGTCCAAGAGTGGAAGGGTAGTGCATCCGCTTTTAGAGGTCAGCTTATTTCCTACCTTCGGGCACAAAAAATTATATCTAAAGGATGTGTATATCATCTTGTTTGAGTTAAGGACACTAGTTCTGAAACTCCCAGTCTTGATTCAGTCTCAGTCGTGAATGAATATTTAGATATATTTCCCAAAGATTTTCCAGGGATTTCTCCCGAAAGGGAAATAGACTTCGGCATCGATCTACTTTTAGATACTCAGCCTATATCTACTCTGTCATACAGAATTACACCAGCAGAACTCAGAGAACTGAAAGAATAGTTGAATGATCTCTTAGATAAGGGATTCATCAAACCCAGTGTGTCCCCTTGGGGTGCACCAGTCTTATTCGTGCGCAAGAAAGACGGTTCTCTCAGAATGTTCATAGACTACCGTCAACTCAATAAAGTCACGATCAAGAACAATTATCCACTTCCCAGAATTGATGACTTGTTTGACCAACTTCAGGGTGCTAGTTATTTCTCTAAGATAGACCTCAGATCCGGCTATCATCAACTCAGAGTCAGAGAATGTGACATTCCAAAAATATCCTTCCATACTTGGTATGGTCACTTCGAATTCCTAGTCATGTCCTTTGGTCTTACCAATGCCCCAAAAGCTTTCATGGACTTGATGAACCGTGTGTTCAAGCAGTACTTAGACATGTTCGTCATAGTCTTTATAGATTATATTCTGGTCTATTCCCGCAGTGAGCTTGATCATGTAGACCATCTTAGAATTGTACTTCTGACTCTTTGAAATCATTAGTTGTTTGCCAAATTTAGTAAGTGAAATTTTTGGCTAAGTTCAGTAGCATTCCTTGGTCAAATCATTTCAGGTGATGGCATTAAAGTAGATCCTCAAAGGACTGAAGAGGTAAGAAACTGGCCCAGACCTGTCTCTCCATCAGATATCAGGAGTTTCTTGGGTTTGGCTACCTATTACAGACAGTTTTTTGAGGGATTTTTTTTATATTATATCCCCTATATCCAGATTGACTCAGAAGAAAATCAAGTTTCAGTGGTCAAATCCTTGTGAGAAGAGTTTTCAGGAGTTGAAAACTCGACTGACCTCAGCTCCAGTCCTAGCTCATCCAGATGGTTCAGATAGTTTCATAGTGCATTGTGATGCAGCCAGAGTAGGTTTGGGTTGTGTCCTCATGCAGGATGGTAAGTTCATAGCCTACGCCTCTAGAGATATTAAACTCCACGAGAAGAATTATCCTACTCATGATCTTGAGTTAGCAGCCGTAGTATTTGCCTTAAAGATTTGGATGCATTATCTATACAGAGTTAATGTAGATGTGTTTATAGATTATAAGATCCTTCAGTATGTCTTTTCTTAGAAAGATCTCAATTTTCATCAGAGAGAGTGGTTAGAGCTCTTGAAATATTATGACATGAGTGTCCTTTATCATCCGGGCAAGGCCAATGTAGTGGCCAATGCTCTTAGTGGAATGTTTATGGGTAGTGTTGCTAATGTTGAGGATAGTAAGAAGAAGTTAGCTTAGGAAGTCCATTAGCTTACCAGACTAGGCATTCGCTTAGTAGATATAGAGGAGGGTGATATATGGGTTTAGAATTGTTCAGAATCATCTCTAGTTTCCGAGGTGAAAGAAAAGAAAGATAGAGGTCCCAGTTTAGTCAAGTTGAAAGAGTCAGTTAAAGATCAGAAAATGGAGGTTTTCTCCCAAGGGGGATATGGTGTTCTACGTTGTTAGGTTCGTCTGTGTGTTCCAGATATAGATGACTTAAGGCAGTGAATTCTTGCAGAAACAAATGGTGCGCGCTACTCTATTTATCCAGGGGACACAAAGATGTACCACAACTTGCGGGAGATCTATTGGTGGAGTGGGATAAAGAGGGATGTTGTAGAGTTTGTGGCTAAGTGCTCTACTTTGTCTACAGGCTAAGATAGAGCATCAGAAGCCTAGACGACCTATGTAGGAGTTCATTATTCCTACTTAGAAGTGGGAAGAAGTGAACATGGACTTCGTGATGGGTTAGCCTCAAACTCATTGTCGCACGATTCAGTCTGGGTCATTGTAGACAGGATAACCAAGTCAACTCATTTCCTCCCAGTTCGTACCTCTTATTCAGTCGAGGATTATGCCAAACTATACATCAGAGGTTTGGTTAAATTGCATGGTGTTCTGTTATCTATTATCTTAGATAGAGGTACCTAGTTCACCTCTTATTTCTGGAAAGCGTTCCAAAAGGGTTTTGGTACCCAAATTTATCTCATACAACCATTCATCCTTAGACAGATGGTCAAGTGGAAAGGACCATTCAGACCCTAGAAGATATGCTAAGGGAGTGTGCAATTGATTTCAAGGGTAGTTTGGATGACCTCTATAATGACCCAAGATCCAATCTCGAGACATCACACGGTGCTTATGGACCCGAAGGACCACAAGCTAACCCTTTACTGATATCTGTACCTGTAAACTGCATAATATCTGAAATAAATGCAGAAATTGGAAATAAGGTTCAACACATCTATACATACTCAAAACTGAAAACTGAATACTAATACATTTGTCATCTGTCTGAAAAGCCTCTAAACTGTCTGAATTGTGGAGTTGATGGGATATGTCCCCAACTAACTCCGTAAACTGAGAATAAAAAAAATATGATGCAGTAATAGTAAACTGAGATTCGTCCTCGAAAAAAGAAGACTCACTGCTACTACTTCTAACTGAAACTGAACTGCTGAGGATACGCTGGATCCTGTGCCTCTGAACCTATGGTGCCAAATAAAACACCATAGCACAAATGCGTCAGTAAAAGGATGTACTGAGTATATAGAAGGGGTAAGGCTAAATGCAAAGGCTCATGCGTGCATAATATCTAAACTGAATAATCATGAAAATGTCGCAAGAGAACACATACATGAATGCATAGACCATAATCATAATCATTAAACCTCTAGGTACTGAAACTCGGATACCACTTTACTGCAGACTGAACTCACTACTGATACTGAGACACTGAATCACTGACTTATCTGATACTGATAACTAAGAATCTCGATGCACTTACATCAAGGACTAAATTATGAGATTTACTGCTTTTGACTGATAGGATTAGAGATCAACCTTTCTAGCGGATGATATTCAGGAACTATTATTAATGCTAAGAAGTATAATTATATCTGAATTTGACAACAAGGATACTCAATAGAATTTGAGACTGTGAATCAAGCCTGTCTGGCGGTATATCTCTGAATATGATATCAAATAAATGTATATAAGACCAAGCCTATCTGATGGATGGTCCATGAATAAATAAAATTATCTGAGTTCCTCATAATGATAGATGACTGTGTCTGACAGTCCTGATTTCTGAAGATTGATACTGAAACTGAAACTGTGGGAAGTAGTTACTTAACCGACATGCCCCGACCTACCACAAGTGGGATCCAACCTGTAACCCCAGCTGGAAGGGTGTCAATACCGTTCCACGAGTAAAGACCTCTCTCTGGTTAATCCTCTCTGATAGATGACCCTACCAGGTAGTTAACCTAAGGCAATATAATAGTCAAATACTCTCTCTCTGGAGGTGACATCCTTTTCTAATAGTGACTCCTGTATCCTGTGCTGGCTATATAGTTTTGGAGGTCAGGGATTGCTACTAACAACTCTGGCCTCTCTCTCACTGAAAAGAGGAGCCGCCATCCCCTCCCTTGCTCCGTGCTAGTTTCTACTCCTAACTGAAAGACTCAGAACTGAATTCTCAACTGATCACAACTGAACTGAATGATACAGATCATGTTTCTCAAAAGATCTGACTGAGTTATGCTGAGATCACTTGGTTCTATATCTAATAGAAATGGTATTAAATCACGGTATCTGACTAATGTTATAGAGCTTGAATAGATTATTCGGTCACTTCCGAGATTAGAATTAAACACTTGTATACTATTGGATCTGAGCTGATTACAAGACTGAGGCTAGATTACTATCGATACGGAGATTACAGAGATTACTGAGATTACTGAGCTTTCATAAGTTTTGCAATTGTCTGAGGATACAAAGTTCTATAGTTCACTGAGTTTTGAGAATCATGGATCAATTGGAATTATCGTGAAACTGACACGGGTTCTAGTTAGCAGCTAAATTATCAGTTATAAATACCCCTAGAACTCGATAACATAAAAGTAAAGCATAATCATTCATTCATCATCACAAACATTCGTGTATCATCACAATCATTCATGCATCATCGCAATCATTAAAACATTTCTTTACAATCATTAAAGTATCTTCACAAGTAATTTAGGAACTATGTCATATGTTCATTCCCATAATCATTAATACATCACCTCAAGCATTTAAGGACCATAATCGTCTATTCATCATCGCAGTTGACAAGGGGTCACTTTAACCATTTCGAAATCATAATCATATAATAACGTAGGGGGAACAAGCCACTAGACCATACCTAATTCAAAAAGGTTTTACCTCAACTATTTCATACCTATATTAGTCTTGACATGCGTTTGGATATCACTTGATTTGGGAGAATCTTCATACTATCACGTCATAACTTACATGCTAACCACTTGGCATATGTTAAAATCTTAGCATATATCAAAGGACACCTAATTGGGGAATTTACTACCATAACATCTCCACTTGTTCACTAAGGTCCTTCAACAAACACTAGACATGCACGGGTCATACTTATTTGGGGATTTCCCACTATCATGGAATAATTCATCCACTTGGGCATTTTATCAAACACTAGGCATGATAAAGTAACTCCTAATTTGGGGTTTAATCTTCAACATACTACAATGACCTTTATGCTTCACCTAAGCTCTCTATCAAGCCTATGGGGGATATACTTTTCTTATTCAACCATTTCTACAACCAAATGCCATGAAAACATCACAAGGAACATCAATTTCAACTCATACAAATCATGGAATCTCATAAGCATAAAAATCTTGAAGTTTTAAAAAGGGTTCTTGAGCTTCTTTGATGAAAGGGACCCAAGAATCAACATCACCCAAGAATCTACATCTACATACCTTGGGGAAAATCTTTTCTTGAAAGCCATTGGAAGATTTCTTGATTCCTCTTGATTCTCCCTTGATTTTTTGGTTGAAGAAGAGAAGGGGATTTGATTTTTGGAAACCTTAGTTTTCTTGGGTGGAAGGAATAGAAAATGAGGCTCAAAGCCCTTAAGTGGGTATTTATAGAGGTTGGGAATGAGTGTAAAAGACTAAAATACCCTTGAGAAAATTCTATACTGGAGCCCAATTTTTGGTCCTGGTGCGACGTGCCACAATTGCGGACCTTCACTGGATTTTGACAATTGGGAAATTGCACAGTGGCGCGACGTGGTGAATTCACTTTTTCCACCTTGGTCGTGACCTGTAAGGGCACCGCAACGCGGAGGAATCATGTTGGTGCACTGCAATTTGACAACCTTAATATTGAGCCTTGGCGCGATGCGCTGAAGTGCCAGTTGACACACTGTCTCACTAAAATGGCTCTAACTCCTTACCCGAGTGTCAGATTTGGATGAATTTGGTATAGATGGAAAGCTTATTCAATGCTCTACTTGGGGAATTCCACATGATTCAAGGTATTCCACACAATTCAAGGTATTCCATACTTGGGAAAACACATTTGAATCTTTTACACTCGGATTTCTGCTTTACTGGATACACTCTAAGGCTCAGAATGGAAGAGGACTTTGCGGGGTATTACAACCACTTGCCTTTAATTAAGTTTGCATGCAATAATAGCTATCATTCCAGTATTCGGATGGCTCCATTCGAAGCTCTCTATGGTAAGAGGTGTAGATCTCCAATCGGTTTGTTTAAAGTTCGTGAGGACTCAATTATAGGGCCAGACTTAGTATTCGATGCCTTAGAGAAAGTCTAGTTGATTAGAGAAAGACTCTGGGATGCTCAGAGCCGATAGAAGTCTTATGCAGATGTGCGTAGAAAGGATCTCGAGTTCGAGATTGGTGACTATGTCTATCTAAAGATCTCTCCCATGAAGGGAGTGAAAAGGTTCAACCAGAAGGGAAAAATCAGTCCCCGATATGTCAGTCCCTTTAAAATTCTTAATTGCTTCGGCAAGGTAGCTTATGAGCTCAAATTTCCTTCAGATCTAGCCTCAGTTCATACAGTCTTCCATGTATCTTTGCTCAAGAAGTGCATAGGTGACCCAGAGGTTGTAGTCCCTATTCAGAGCATAGATAGTTAGAACAACCTCTCTTATGAAGAGATTCCAGTCAAAATTCTAGACTATCAAACTCGTAGACTGAGGAATAAAGAAGTCCCACTAGTCAAAGTTCTTTGGAAGAATCAGTCCATTGAGAGAGCTACTTAGGAAGAAGAGGCAGGCATGCGTCCCAAGTATCCTCATCTCTTCTCCGCTAACTCAGATCTAGCATACAGTAACAGTTCTCCTTAAGCTTTTTAGTTTTTATGTCCAAATTTCAGTTACAACTTGATACCAACCTCATGCTTAGGATTCTATTTTTAAACTAGGTACTAAGTACCATTGCATATTCAATTATATGTTCATGCATCAGATTAGTCATGTATTCATGGATCATACATGCATTCTCCTTGTCAGAAGACTCAGTTATTAAAAATCTCAATCATGTAATCAGTTTTATCATTTATTCATGCATCAAATATGTGTGATCAACTTATCAGTACTCTCAGTCATGCATTCATGTATCAACTCAGTCATGAAATCATGCATCAGATATGCATGCTCTGTATGAATCTCAGAAATGTAAGTTATGTAGTCATGTTTCAGTGTTCATGTTCAGTATGTACTTTGGCTTATCGTTTCTCCCCTCTCAGTCAGTCTCATTCAAGGATGAATGTTCCTAAGGGGGAAGTATTGTAATACCTCAAAGTTTCCTAACTAATTTTGTCTTAGGAATATCAAGTATTATCTTCTAAATTGAATGATATTTATTCCATGGGTAATTTTCAATATTTTAGATTTTTGTCATGTAGGAAATTCAATAAGCTTTCCATCGATATAAAATTCGCCTAAATCCAATAACCGAGTAAGAAGTTATGACTATTTCAAGTCCCCGTCGTAAAATAATGCCATATTAGTCTGTGGCGCACCACGCCATATGAGAAAATGGCAATTGTGAAATTCTAGTAGGGGTCCATAATAGTAGCACATCGTTCCAAACTTCCAGGTCACAAATGAAGTGGCAACGCAATGGCTCCGCATCGCACCATCCCTCAATTTCCCAATTGTCAAATTCTAGTGACACAGCGCGATAGCGCCGCATCGCGTCAGGGGTCCAATTCAGGAAAATTTCACTAAAATTAAAAGACATGCCCAGGGTTAAAAGGGTCAATTTACCACCCATATTTAAGCCCTTTAACATGAGATTCAGCTATTTGGAACCCAAAATATACTAGTTTCTCTCAATTTTCTCTCAAGAACAAGCTAGGGTTTCAATTAGGGATTCAATTTCAAGAAAGTCCCTCCGTCAATATTCCCTAAATCAAGAGCTAAGGTATGTAATGTGTTGATTAATAGGTCTCTCTCATCCATAAAGCTTAAGAATCTCTTTTCAAAATCCATGATTTGGGTATTTGTGAATGTTCATGATTCAAATTGAATTGAAATTCATGTTCATGATGTTGTGTGGTTTTGATTCATATTTTAAATTACATATTCCAATAATTGACCCTAGTATGTGATGATTTTCATAACAATCATGACAAACCCCATTCAATTTACAAGTTGATTGATGTATCCTTGATTATTACATATGTTAATGATTGTATAACCAAAGCATGCTCCCCACATGTTTCATTAAATGCCTATGTGAAGGAAAAATGCCATACTAGTATGATATTATGAAATCCCCATTCATGTATAAGTTATGTATGTCAAGTGTTTGATGAAATGTCTTAGTCAATGGATTAAATATTGTTAATGTTAGTCATGTATTAAAAAATATCATGCCTTGTCAGTTTCTTTCCATCGAGTCCTGGGGGTACTTGTACCCAAAAAAATATAGCTGTGTGCCTAGCTTTAGTGTCATGTTTTCACGATATCCTCAGTCAAGCCGTGATCCATAAAACTCAGTCAGTCATGTGACTTTGGAAAACTCAGTAATACAGTAATCTCAGTACTATTCCATCAGTCAATGAAAATTAATAATCCAGTACAGTTCATTTCAGTAATCCATGTTCAGTGTCTATTCAGATGGTAGTAGAAATTAGCACCGAGTAAACCCAAGGATGGGAACACACACTGTCAGATGAGGGTGTGATTCTTAGAAGTCATCTTGCATTCTTGAACTATGTAGCCAACATAGGCTGAGACATCAAAACTGTCAGATGAGGGTTGATCAGGTGGATAAGTACTGTCAGATGAGGGATCCACAATTATCTTTTGGGGACAATGTTAGATGAGGTTCACTCACAGCTTGTCCTTACCAGTGGTGCGGTATTGACACCCTTCCAATTGGGGTTACAGATTGGACCCCAACTCAACTATAATGGCGTATTAGGGGTATGACGGTTAGATAACTACTTCTCACAGTTTTAGTTACAGAATCAGGACAGCCAAATACAGTCACTCATGTCATCTGTTATATCAGTCATCAAAATTCAGTTATCAGTCATGTTAGTTATCAGTAAATTCATGTTATCACGATCTCATATATAGTTTCTATGTATTCATGCATGTATTTTCACATTCATATTAGTTAGTTAGCCAGTATTGTTCATGCATATGAACCTTATGCATTCAGCCTACCATTCATGCATACCAGTACATTCAAAGTACTGACGCATTTGCGCTATGGTGTCTTATACCATAGGTTTAGAAGCACAAGCTCTAGATCATCAGTAGCATTCCAGTCTCAGCAGTTAGAGTTAGCAGTGAGTCCTCATCTCTCAAGGAAATGATCATTTATTTATTATCTCATTAAGTAATTTATTAGTTGGAATTAGTTGGGAACATGTCTCATTAACTCCTTATTCAGACTATTCAGTCAGTTAGAGGCTTTCTAGACTATTATGTCCAGGCTATCATGTTCAGACTATCATGTTATTTCAGTTTTGTTTTGGGTATTTCATACCCCATTCAGATGTTATATCTTTATCAGTTATGTTCAAGTCTTGAACCTTATGGCCTTTCAGTTCATGTTTCTGCAATCATATAGTATATTATACAGTATACATGTACATATATCATTCATGGGTTAACTTGTGTTCCTACGGGGTCATGAGCACCGTGTAGCATTTTGGGTACTAGATCAAGGGCATTATAGAATGAATCCTCCAGAGTTCTTTGGTTTAAAAGCAGGTAAGGACCTACAACTTTACTTAGATGAGGTGAGGAAGATCACGTAGATTATGTATGTTACTGAGAAAAAGAGTGTAGAGTTGGCATCCTATAGGCTAAAAGATGTGGCGTATGATTTGGTGGTTATATGGAAGAATGATAAAGGTGAGAATGTAGCTCCTATAAGTTGGCAGGTTCTTCAAGACGTGTTTCTAGACTGGTTCTTTCCGCGTGAATTAAGAGAAGCTAAGGTAAAGGAGTTTGTGAACCTGAGGCAGGGCTTAATGACAGTGAAGGAGTACTACCTTAAGTTCAACTAGTTGTCTTAGTATGCCCCTGACATGATGGCTGACCCTAGGTCGAGTATGAGTAAGTTTGTTATTGGAGTATTAGGTTTTGTAGTAAAAGAGTGTAGGACTGCTATGCTTATAGGGGATATGGATCTTACTAGGCTTATGAATCATGCTCAACAGATTGAGGTAGGAAAATTAAAGTGGAGAGAGAGAGGAAATAAGAAGACTAGAACTGGGAAGTTTGAATATGGACATACAAGGTTTAGATGGGGAAATCATTTGCAGTTTAAGGGTCGCTCATTTGCGCCAGCGCCATCTTCAGCCAGTGCTCCCGCCCCTAGATCTAGAAAGGAGTTGTGGGGTAAAACTTCTATGTCCAGGTCTCAGAATAGTGTGAGTGGAAAACCCAGTTATCCTTCATGTGCTAAGTACAGTAAGAATCATCTAGGTGAGTGTTTGTTGGTATAGAAAGGTTGTTGTGGTTGTGGTAAGTTGGGTCATGGAATCAAAGAGTGTCCGCATGCTAAGTAGGGAAATAATGATGTTCTTCCCAGACTCAGGCTACTAGCACACTAGCTCCTCTAGGTTGCCTAGTCCTTTCCCAGGGTGTATCATCTAGTACCAGTGGTGGTCAGCGCCAGAACCAGTTTTATGCTTTACCATCCCATCAGGAGCAGGAGAGCTCACCGGATATTGTTACTGGTATGCTTCATGTCTTTTATCCTGATGTTTATGTGTGGTTAGACCCTGGGTTAAATGTCTCTTATGTGACTCCACTAGTTGTAGTGAATTTTGAAATAGGTCTTGAAAAGCTTTATAAGCCCTTCTTAGTTTCTACCCTAGTGGGTGAGTCAGTTATTTCCAAACAAATCTATAGAAAGTGTCATATCACTATCCTTCATAATATCATGTTAGCAGACTTAATTGAGTTAGATATGGTCGACTTTGACCTTATTCTAGGCATGGATTGGCTCTATTCCTGTTATGTATCAATAGATTGTCGCACCCGAGTGGTGAAGTTTCAGTTTCCAGATGAGCAAGTCTTTGAGTGGGAAGGTAATTAAGTGTCTCCCAAGAGATATTTTATATCCTACCTTAAATCCAGAAAGTTGATATCAAAAGGGTGTATCTATTATCTAGTTCGAGTCAAACACACTAAGTTTGAGGCTCCAACAGTTCAGTCAGTCCGTGTAGTCAATGTCTTTCATGAAGTTTTTTTTGAGGATTTGCCAAGGGTACCTCGCGAGAGGGAAATGGAATTTGGTATTGACCTTCTTCCAGATACTTAGACCATCTCTATTCCTCCATATCATATGACTCCAGCCGAGCTTAAGGAGGTAAAAAAGAAGCTTAAAGGCCTCTTTGATAAAGGTTTCATAAGGACCAGCGTCTCTCCATAGGGCACTCCCATCCTATTCGTGCGAAAGAAAGATGGTCCTCTGCGAATATACATTGACTATCGTCAGCTGAATAAAGTAACAATAGAAAATAGATATCCTCTTCCTAGGATTGATGACTTATTCGACCAACTCCAAAGTGAAAGTTACTTCTCTAAGATAGACCTTAGATGCAGCTATCATCAACTTAGAGTAAGGAATTCCAAAGAAGATTTCAGAATTTGTTATGGTTATTTTGAGTTTCTAGTTATGTCCTTCGAGCCGACAAATACCCCAGCAGCCTTCTTGGACTTGATGAACAGAGTGTGCAAACAATATTTGGACATATTTGTCAAAGTCTTTATCAATGATATTCTTGTCATTCTCGTAGTGAGAATGATCACGCAGGCCATCTTAGAATTGTGTTACAAACTCTTAGAGATCACCAGTTGTTCGCCAAATTCAGAAAATGTGAATTTTGGCTAAGGTGAGTAGATTTTCTCAGTCATATTGTTTCCAATGATGGCATTAGAGTTGATCCCCAATAGCCGGAAGTAGCAAGAAATTGTCCTAGACCTATCTCTCCATCAGTCATCAGGAGTTTCTTGGGTTTAGCTGGCTATTATAGGTATTTTGTTGAGGGTTTCTCATCTATTGCATCTCACATGTGTAGAACAACCAAAAATAAAGTTAAGTTTCAGTAGTCAGATTCCTGTGAGAAGAGTTTTCAGGAGTTGAAGGCTCGACTCCCTTTATCCCCAGTTTTAGCACTACCTGATGGTACAGATGGATTTATTGTCTATTATGATGCTTCTAGAATAGGTCTGGGTTATGTTTTGATGTAGAGAGGTAAGGTTATATCCTATGTCTCTAGACAACCTAAGCCTCATGAATAAAACTACCCTACCCATGACCTCGAGCTAGCTGCTGTTGTATTTGCATCGAAAATTTGGAGGCACTATCTTTATGGGGTGCATGTCGATGTATTCACGGACCATAAACAAAGATTTAACTCCCTCTAATTAAACCCATATTTCAAGCTTTTATGGGGTGCATGTCGATGTATTCACGGACCATAAAAGCTTGAAATATGGGTTTACTTAGAGGGAGTTAAATCTTTGTCAGAGAAGGTGGTTAGAATTGTTGAAGGATTATGACATGAGTGTGTTATATCTCCGGGCAAGGCCAATGTAGTAACAGACTCCATTAGTAGACTGTCTATTGGCAATGATGCTCATGTGGAAAATGATAAGAGAGAATTAGTTCGAGAAGTTCACCGGTTAGATAGATTGGGTGTGAGGTTGATTGACTCAGCTGAAGGGAATGTTTGGGTTCAGAGTAGTTCAAAATCTTCTCTAGTTTATGAAGTGAAAGAGAAGTAGGATAATGACTCTAGTTTGGTCAAACTGAAGGGTTTAGTTAAAGACCAAAAGATAGAGGTTTTCTTCTAAGGGGGAGAAGGTGTGTTGGGATACCAGAGTATATTGTGTGTGCCGTGCATTGACGATTTGAGAAAGTGGATTATTGCAGAAGTGCATAGTGCATGTTACTCCATTCACCCAGGAGCCACCAAGATGTACCGCAATTTGTGGGAAGTCTATTGGTGGAGTGGTATGAAGAGAAATATCGCAGCATTTATGGACAAGTGTGAAACTTATCAAACGATTAAGGTAGAGCACCAAAGAACTGGTGGCACAATGCAGGAATTTGGTATTCCTACTTGGAAGTGGGAATAGGTGAATATGGATTTTGTGACAGGATTATCCCATTTGCATCGACAACATGATTTGATTTGGGTTATTGTAGGCATATTGACCAAATCATCCCATTTCTTTCTAGTTCACATATCCTACACAACTGAAGATTATGCTAAGAAATATATCAGAGAGTTTGTTAGATTTCATAGAGTTCCCTTGTCTATCATTTCAATAGGTGTACTCCATTTACCTCTCAATTTTGGAAAGCCTTTTAGAAGGGTCTTGGTACCCAAGTTCATCTCAGTTCAACTTTTCATCCGTAGATAGATGGTCAGGCAGAGTGGACCATTCAGACCCTAGAGGATATGTTGAGGGCATGTGTTCTTGACTTTAAAGGTAGTTGGGATGACCACTTGCCATTGATCTAGTTTTCCTATAATAACAATTACCATTCTAGTATTCAGATGGCCCCGTTTGAGGCTCATTATGGGCAGAGATGTAGGTCACCCGTCGGTTAGTTCGAAGTAGGTAAGGCTGCTTTGATTAGGACATATATGGTGTTTGAAGCCATGGAGAAAGTTCAGTTGATTCAAGAGAGATTGAAGGCAGCTCAGAGTCATCAGAAATCTTATGCATACCAAAGGAAGTTTGAACACTGCCTACCATACGAGTCAATGGTACGACTCGTGACCTATCTTAAAGCTTATGGTGAGCCACTCATACTCATATCCAAGTTAAGTTACCAAGTCTCAGATTAAGTGAAGGAAAAATTGAAACCATACGACCCATATCCAACCATATGACTTGTATCCACCAAGTTTTACCCATTCTAGAAACCAATGCAACCCACCAACCATCACTAGTAAGCATATGACTAAGGAATACCACTCGTACCCCATCATACGACTGGTACCCACAAGGCGTATGTATCCTAAAATCTATAAATCTAGGAAATTGTCTAAGGGTCCAAAACCCAGGGTGTTTCAGTCTCCCCCCTAGGGACAAGGCAGGTCAAACATAAGCACGATTCATTTGCATTATTAACCATTAATCCAACCTTTAACCGAGTTAGAAAACAAAGATGCAAGGAACTATTCTAACCCTTAACTATGTTAGAAAATAAAGATGTAATCAAGAACACATACCTTCCGAGTGAATATCCATAGCAAATAACAAATGCGGATATTTGGACTTTGTGTCCGCTTCCACTTCCCATATAGCCTCTTCCACCTGGTGGTTCTGCTATAGAACCTTAACTGAGACCATATCCTTTGCCTGTAACTGACAAACCTGGTGATCAAATATCTCAATGGGACCTCTTCATAAGACATAAAATTTGAGATACCCAGTCCCTCTAAAGGATCACCAAGACACTTTCTCAACATAGAGAAAAAAAATTCCAGATGAATAGAGCTCAAACCAAAAGGCAACTCCAATTCATAAGCCACATTACCAACCCTCTACAAAATCGCATAATGATCAAAATACTGAGTACTAAGATTCTTCTTCTTACTGAACTGTATCACTCCCTTCATGGGAGATACCTTTAGGAAAACCTTATCCCCAACCTTGAATTCCAAGTCTCTATGACTTACACCCGTATAGGACTTTTGGTGTCTTTGAGAAACCTTTATCCTATCCTAAATCACCTTCACCTTCTGCATATCTTGATAAACCAAGTCTGGGCTAATCATATTTGCCTCACAAAGCTTAGACCATCCAATAGGAGATCCACACCTCCTACTATACAATTACTTAAAAATGGTGATCTCAATGCTAGAATGATAGCTATTGTTGTAAGAGAACTCTACCAAAGGTAGATGCTCAACCCAATTACCATCATTATCAATCACACATTCATGAAATATGTCCTACAATGTCTTAATAGTCCTTACTGCTTGACTATCTGTCTGTGGGTGGAAAGTAGTACTCAAAATAACCTTAGTACTCCACCCCTTCTGAAATGACTGCCAAAAGTGAGATGAAAGCTGCATACCACGATTAAATATAATCAAAATAGGTACCCTATGTAGCTTTACAATCTCCTGAAGATACAATCTTGCATAGTCCTCAGCCAAAAAGTTAGTCCGTGCTGGCAAGAATTAATCAGACTTTCTCATCCTATCCATGATGACCAAAATCAAATCAAATTGGTTTTGAGACTGAGGAAGATCGGTAATGAAATATATATTAGTTAGCTCCCATTTCCATTCAGGAAACTCAATTTTTTGATACAACCCTCTAGGCATTATGTGTCAACTTTGACTTTCTGGCACACCATACACTTGGCGACAAAATCAACCACATCCCTCTTTATACCATTCCACCAATACATCTCCTTGAGATCATGATACATTTTTGTCAAATTGGGATAAAAAATATAACGTGATTCATGTGCCTCAACCAAAATACTTTATTGCAAACCATCAATGTCGAGAACACATAACTTCCCTTGGGCAATATCACAACCATAACATGCCTCAGGCATTGTTCTAAAACTAAAAGATTCGACTGGACCAGAATAACCACCACAACTAAAATAACCAGAAGATGAACCCAAGAGGTTGACCACTACTTTTGCCAGGATAATTAATGTAACTAGATTGGCTTTCATGGTATTCTATAGTGTGACATGAATGAGCCTACTAGGCTAACCCTAATGTTGATAAGGCTGACGCGGAGGGTACCTACCTTGAGAACCACTGACTTTCAATCGTGAGATACTATAACTCCTACTAAAACTACTCTAATATTGCTGTCTCTTATTGCTGTCCCTTAGAAATCATAATTTATATCCTCTATAACATGTGCATGTCCAAAAACCTTAGAAAAATACATACCAGTAACAACCAAACTCTACATAGCCATGTGGAGAGTTTGTATCAATCCCCAAACAAAATCCCAAATCCGTTCATACTTGATCGGTAAAATAGATGTAGCATGCCTAGCTAACTCATGAAATCGAGGATCATACTCCACAACAGTCATGGAGCCCTAATCCAACCTCGATAATTGGTCTCTCAAGCAATCCTATGTCTACGTGGCATATACTTCTTCGATAAGATCTCAGAGAACTGAGTCCATGTCAATGAGCGAGATACAGCTATCCTAAAATTAAGATGACCTCTCCACCTATGTCAAGATAACAAATCTAACTAAAAAGTAGTGTAATCTATATCATGAGTCTTAACTAGGCCTAAATTATGGAGGTTATTAATGTACTTCATAGATACACTATTTCAAGAAGGCATTTCACAGGAAGTCAAATTGAGCACCTTTAAGCATTTCAAGCTTTATAGATGGAGATGGAATATTTGAAAGGATATAATATGGATGACTTGAAGATATTTAATATACTAATTTTCAACCATATAAATTGGTTTGCAATTTAAATGAAGGGCACTTTGGTCTTTCTTTTCTTCTTTTAACCTTAACAATAAATAGTTAGATATTAGTATTGAACTTTTAGATTTTGAATATTGAATATTTGTGCCTCCTTTGAGATCTTGATAGGCTTTTTTTGATTTTCAACACTTTTCCGAGGATTTGCAAGTAAGGTTACTACCATCTTGAGGATTCTAATAGATTAGGTGCTTTTAATTTCTAATTAAGTTATTTTTTGATTAGTTTCACCATTACATCTTTTAATTGTTTTAATCTAGTTGTGTCTATGTTTCTTTAATTCTTATCTTTAATTTCTATGTTGCTTCTATTTTCTTATTTAAATTTGTATCAGAGCTTGGATTAGATTTGTTTTCATAAATCTAAGTCTTGGGGTTTTGATATTTTACAAAAATTGAAAGTCATGTTAAAGAACAAACTTAGAAATGGTTTTTTTTATTTGGTGTTTGCTTGAAGAAATTGTTGGTTAGAAGTTGTTAATAGAGTTGTAGGGAATTTAGATCTCAAATTTGAGCTCATTTGTTTGGGTATTGAACAAGATGAATTTGAGAATACAAAATAGGTCAAATCTTTCAAACTTGTTTTCTCTTTTTTCTTGTTAATTCTAGCTAGTTTACTTTGCGTATCAATTCATACTTAACGTTAAACTACTTTGTTTTCATTTAATTTATTCACATCAAATTTTTCATGTTTTTTTATTGCTTTTAATTATATGCTTATTTGTTTCCTTGCCAGTTATTTTTAATTATCCTTTCTTTATTACATAAACTCTATTCCATCCCGAAGAAGTAGTACCACTTGTGAATTATTTGGCGGCGTTGAGTCTCAACCATGGGATTTTTCAAGAGTGGTAGCAAGAAAAAGTGAGGTGAGTTCATTTGAGGATGGACTTGAAAAGCCTTTTTCCTTAGAGTGATACACGAGTGTAAGTGACAAAAAGAAGAAAAGATGATGTGAGTGAGTGGTGAGGAACTCTTTCAACTAACTTTTTATTTATTTTGTAGGTACAATGACTCAACTTGAGGGAGATTCCTTTAGTAAAATGGAAAATTTTCTTCATAAACTATTGGAAAAAATAAAAGAAATGAAAGGAAAATTGGAAGATATGGAGAGAAGGGTGAGATATCAAGAAATAACAAAGCAACCACTTGAGGTTTTCAATCCCATTAATTAACATGATGAGGGATGAAGTAAGAATCCTCTTGATACAACTCCATCCCGCATGGTGGTTCAAGATAACCTTTCTCTTAATGCTACTTTACCGAAAGCTTACAATCAAGCAACACTTCTAAAGTGTGGAAATCAACAAAGAAGTCTTTCACCACAAGCCAATAGAACTCAAATAAGAGCCCAACATAACCTTGAAGATAATGATTCTTTTGATGGTGATAATTATGATTATGGAGTCAATGATAAATTTCAAAAAGAGAGGTTAGGTGGGAGGGGAAGAAGAAGAGGGAATGAAGTTTGGCATCCTGTTGATGGTAGAGAATACAATCAAAGGAATAATGATAAAGATCGAGGATTAAACAACATCAAAGTTACCTTTTCATTCTTCAAAGAAAGTAGGGACCCAAATGAATATCTTGATTTTATTGTGAAACTTGAAAGGAAATATAATATCAATAATGTGAGTGATGTTAAAAAGATGAATGATGCTATAAGTCACCTTTAGGGTTTTTCTTCTACTAGTGGGAGAAAATTGAAAGAGATGCTTTGGTGAATAGAGCCTTTGTTACAAGTTGAAATTACATGAAAAAACATATGACAAAAAGGTTTGTGAGTCAAGATTATGAGAAAAATACACTCAAGAAGTATTACAATCTTCAACAAGGAAGTAAGAGTGTGGAAGATTATTATGAGGAGCTAGAGCATACTAGGTTTCGAGCTAATATCAATAATGAAGAGGTGAATCTTGTGGAAAGATTTATCTTGGAGTTAAATAATGAGGTAAGGAAACCATTGGAATTTCATCAACTTTGTACTTTATATGAAGCTTATCAAATGACACTCAAGGTGGAGGATCATTAAATAGAAAACAAGTCAAAGGTGAAATATTCTTATTCTTCATAGGCTAAAAATAAAGAAATTTTAAAATCATCTCCCACTTGGAACAAATCCAAAGGTACAAAGCAATAATTGAAGTCCAACTTGGACAAAGACCAACCTAAGGTGCAATACAAGGATGAAGGTAACAAAACCAAAATTGAAACTCCATCTAAAATATAGTGTTTAAATGTCAAGGATATGGTTATAAAGCAAATGAGTGTACTAATAGAAGAACTATCATTGCATTGACTGATGGTGGTTATAAAACTGAAGATGAATCTAAAGATGACCACGTAGAGTATGATAACAGTGATGAGCTTATGGGAGAAGGTAATGGACAATAAATTAATTAAGATGGAAAACTTGTTCATATTGTGAAGAGAATTATGAGTTCTCTACGAAGGGAAGATCTTGATCAAAGGGAGAACTTGTTTCATAATTAGTGTAGAGTTCAAGAGTAATTATGTTTATTTATCATTGATAGTCGAAGTTGTGTCAATGTTGCTAGTGTATCTATTGTAGAACAATTGAATCTTCCAACAATAAGGCATCCAAAACCTTATTAATTGCAATGGATAAATGAATGTGGCGAACTCAAGGTGACCATGACAGTGTTGATAAAATTCAAGGTTGGTAATTATCATGAAGTGCTTTGTGATTTTATACTCATACAATCTTATCATTTATTGTTGGAAAGTCCACGGGAATATGATTTGGGGGATAAACATGATGAAACATCAAATAAATATGCATTTGTTAAGGATGGTAAAAATCACACTCTTAACCCACTTTCTCATTTTCAAGTGAATGAGGAATATAAAAAAATAGGAGAGTTGAAAGAAAAACTTGAGAGAGAAGAAAAAGAAGAGTAAGGAAGCGAAAAATGTTAACTCAAGGAAGGAAAAGAGAGAGGTTGAGAGCTCAAGTGAGAATTAGTTATCACAAAAAAAAAGAGGTGAGAAAGAAAACCAAAAAATCAAAAAAGAGAGAAAATGTGCATGATTTTGCAAAATCTAGAGAGCATAAAAGAACTAAAAATTGAGGATGCTACTCAAGTCATATTTATTAATGAAGGTTATTGTTTACTTTCTAACAATGAATTAACATCTTTATCTTTGCCAATTGTTTTTTCCTCTTTGTTTCAAGATTGTGAATATCTATTTTGGAAGGAATACTAAGCGAGTTGCCTCCTTTGAGATGAATAGAGCATGAAATTGACTTTTTACCAGTTCTCAAATACCCAAAAAAGCGGCTTATAGGAAAAATACTCAAGAGACTAAAGAATTATAAAGACAAGTAGAGGAACTTGTGAATAAAGGTTTGGTAAGAGAAAGTTTAATTCCATCTGCAGTGCCCATAATTTTAGTACCCAAGAAGGATGGGACATGAACGATATGTACAGATTGCTGAGCCATTAATAAAATTATGGTAAAATATCAATATCCTATTCCTAGACTTAATGATATGCTAGATGAATTATGTGATTCTACCTTATTCTCTAAAATTAATTTGAGAAGCGGATACTATCAAATCCAAATGAAATCCAAAGATGAATGGAAAACCGCATTCAAAACTAAGTTTGGATTATATAAGTGGATGGTGTCTCATTTTGTGCTAACCAATGATCCAAGAACTTTTATACGATTAATGAACTATGTTCTTAAGTCATTTACTAATAATTTTGTTATGGTTTATTTTGATGATATTTTGGTTTATAGAAAGTGTTTGGATGATCATGTGCAACATTTGAGAATGATATTTGATGTGATGAGAAATGCAAAGTTGTATGTGAATTTTAAAAAGTGTTCATTTTGTGTGGACCATGTTTTTTCCTTGGCTTTGTTGTAAGTTCAAGAGGGAGTTGAGGTGGATGATGAAGAGGTAGAGGCTATTAGAAGTTGGCCAACTCCTAAATTAATTTGTGATATTAGAAGCTTCTATGGATTGACAAGTTTTATAGGACATTTGTGAAGGGTTTTAGCTCTCTAGCCGCTCCTCTAACCGATGTCATTAAGAATGATAAGTCTTTTATTTATGGTAGAAAATTAAAGAAAGCGTTTAGAATCTTCAAAAAGAAACTTAGTTCTACTCCATTACTTCAACTTCCCAACTTTGAGAAATTTTTTAAAATTGAGTGTGATACTAGTGGAATAGGCATTGGTGCGGTCTTGATGCAAAGAATGGAAACCCATATATTATTTTAGTGACAAATTAAGAAGAGCTCTATTGCAATAATCCACCTATGACAAGGAATTTTATGCCATAGTTGGAGCTTTAGAAAAGTTGCAACATTATTTGTGTCATAAGGAGTTTGTGATTATAATCGATCATGAGTCTTTGAAGAATATTAGGGTCCAAAATAAGATTAATAAGAGGCATGCCAAATGGATAGAGTTCATTGAGTCATTTCCATATCTGATTAATTATAAGCAAGGTAAAGAGAATACTATGGTGGATACTTTATCTAGAATATATTCATTAAAGAATACCTTGACTTCAGGGTTGATGGGTTTTGAGAGTTTGAAGGAGTTATATTCTACTGATGATGATTTTGGTAAAGTCTTTGGAGAGTGTCAAGTGAGCTTGAATAGGTGTGTGCAAGTTGTTAAGGAGGTAGATTAAGTTAGAACTTCTAGATTTGAATTAAAGAAGGGTTACTTGTTTAGAAATGGAAAACTTTGTTTGCCTATGTCTTTATGGAGAGAGTTATTGGTGAAAGGGACATATAATGGAGGTTTGATGGGTCATTTTGGAGTGAAAAAACCTTAGCTACACTTAATAAAGATTTATTTTTGCCTAAGATGATAAGAGATATGGAAATAATTTGTGCTAGGTGTTTGGATTGTAAGCATGCTAAATCTTGTGCCCAACCCCATGGCTTGTATACCTCTTTGCCTATTCCTATCAGTCCCTGGCTAGATATTTCCATGGATTTCGTTGTTGGTCTACCTAGGACTTGGAATAATAAGGATAGCATCTTGGTTGTTGTGGATAAATTTTAAAAAATGGTTCACTTTGTTGCTTGTAGTAAAAGTTATGATGCATCTCATGTTGCTACTATATTTGTTCATAATATGATAAAATTGCATGGTGTTCCCTAAATAATTGTTAGTGATAGAGATTGAAAATTTCTTAGTCATTTTTGGAGGTGTTTGTGGGGAAATTTGGGAACCATATTTCTACTTTCTACTTCTTGCCATCCTCAAACGGATGGTCAAACTAAGGTGGTTAATATAACTTTCAGTAATATGCTTAGAGCTATGGTTAAAGGAAAGTTAACTTCTTGGGAGGATCAATTGCCATTTATTGAGTTTGCATATAATAGAATTATTAATAGATCTATTGGTATAACCCCTTTTGAGTATGTTTATGGATTTAATCCCTTGACTTTATTGGATTTTACTCCTTTGTCCAAAGTTGTTATTGTGAGTGTTGATGCAAAAGCTAAGGCAAAATCTATGAAGAGCATCTATGAGAAAGTAAGATTGCAAATTGAGAAGGACAATGAACATGCAACCAAAAGAGACAACAAACGACCAAAAAATTCACCTTTGTACTCAGTGATTGGGTATGGGTCACTTTAGAAAAGTGAGATTTTCAAGCAAAAGGGATAACAATCTTACCCTAAGAAGAGATGGACCTTTTCAAGTGCTTTAGAAGATTGGGGATAATTCCGATGAAGTGGACTTACCAAGTTAGTATTAGGTCCATAATATTTTCAATGCTAGTGATTTATCTTTTTTTTATGGCGGATTGGTGAATTTGAGGACAAATTCTTTTGAAGATGAGAAGAGTGATGTATTACAAAGTAACACTACTTCAAGAAGGCCTTTTCATCAGAAGTCAAGCTAAGGACCTTCAAGCATTTAAAGCTTTATGGATGAATATAGAATCTATGGAAGGTTCCAGTATGGATGACTTGAAGATACTTCATATATTAAGGCTGCATTTGTTTTTATTATGATTCAGATGTTTGAATTTGAATGCACATCTTAATGATTAATATGTTCTCTCCAGATCTGCAAATTAAATAACTAAGACTATTTGTTTTTCAACATTTAAATGTGCAAAATTTATTTATTTATATATATAATAAAAAATATAATTCAGATAAAAAATTAATTATGTATTAAGAAAATATTTGAATTAATACAATAAAATTATTATTTAATTAAAAAAATATTTATGTTTGCTAGTAATGGTGAAGATTATTTGTACTAGCGGTGGTGGTGGTAATGATTGATGGTAGTGAATAGTAATGTTGGTGGTGATAGTTGTGATGACAAAGATGGTTGGTATTATCGTGGCTGTTATGACGATGGAGATCGGTAGCGGTGGTAGTGATTGTGATGTGAAGTTGGTTGATGGTAGTTTTTGGAGGTTTTGATTGTGATGGTTGAAAAATGATGTTATGATGTTTGACGATGTGTTGGTGGTAGTTAGAGATTCTATTAGCTGTGATAGTGTAGATGGTTATTAGTAGAAATAAATTATAGTGATAGTAGTGGTTGAAGTGGTGGTAGAGGTGGTGATACCAGTGACCATGATAGTGGTTGTGGCCAAAAAATATGTGAAGGTTGATAATGTATTAGTAGTAGTTAGCGGTTGTGCTAGTTGTGGTTAATGAGTTGGTCTATAGTAAGGATTGGTTGGTAATGATTGATGATGGTGGTGACAATGGAATTGATGTTAGCATTAGGTTGGCGGTAGTGGTGGATATAATTATAATAATAGCAGTGGTAGGTTTTGTAGTAGCTGAGAATAGTGGTTGGTAGCGATATTAATTGTTAAGGGTGGCTGTGATGGTGGAAGTGTTCGGTGGTGGCGGTTGATGGTGGTGGTTGGTTGTGGGTGGTGGTGGTTGACAATGGTGGTAGTAGTGGTGACTGGTAACTGTGGATAGAATAGAGGTGAATATTATTTTGTACAAGAATACCTCTTAATGATATTAAGACTTGGTTTCAACTATGAATGGTTAAGATTTATTTAGACCTATTAAGAGCTAAAATCTTAATAAAAAACTAATGCACTTAATGGTCTGAAGTATGAACTATTCAGATTTAGACCTCCATACAGTGCAAACAAATGAGGCCTAAGTATCTACAATTTAAATTATCTTGTAATTTAAATGAAGGGCAATTTGGTCTTTCTTTACTTCTTTTAACCCTTATTATAAATAGTTATCTATTAGGGTCGAACCATTAGTTTTTGAAGATTGAATATTTGTGCCTCATTTGAGAGCTTGAGAACCCTTTGTTGATTTTCAACACTTGCTCTAGGATTTGTAAGTAAGGTTACTACCTTCTTGAGGATTCTAATAGATTAGGTGCTTTTAATTCCTAATTAAGTAGTGTTTTGGTTAGTTTCATCATCACATCTTTTAATTATTTGAATCTAATTGTGTCTATATTTCTTTAATTTTTATATTTAATTTATATCTTGCTTCTATATTCTTGTTTCAAATCACCTATCCTCGCAAGCAACCAAGAACTCATAAGTATCCTCACCCAATGCACTAGAAAACCTAGGTAGAGTCAATCATAAGAATCTACCCAGCATCTTCTGCTTCTTAACAGACATAGCAGGCTGGGAAACTACCAACTGAGCAACTACCGGTGTAGGAGGGACCTCAACTCTGGGAGTCACAGCTATAGGTTGTGCCCTAGCCTTAGTTCCACTATGAATCGCAGTTGTGCACCATCAGATAGTGCCCCACCAACTAATACTAAGAGCTGAACCAATTCATTCTTAAGTAGTGAAGATGAAATAAACCCCGATAGAGCTTAGGCTGGTCCCTGGCCCACCACTAGTTGGGGTGGAGGAATATCAAGCGCTAATGAACAAATAGGGTCTGAGGAAATCCCCCTTATCCTAGTATTCAGCTGGGCTGAATCTCATGGTCGTCCTCAATATCTAGGTTATCCATAAACTGTGATAGGGTACTTAGTCGCAGACTCGAGGTCCTCATATCGCTTAGCAGTAGCACACATCCTAGCCATATGTGAAAGAGTGATGTTCCATATTTCATGGAACTTTGGATGCTTAAAACAAGGATATTGTGCAAGTTCTTAGGTATTTTTGTTAGATGTGGTGTGTTTTTGTATTGGTTTTGTAGGAAAATAGAGTTTGAAGCAGAGAAGGAAAATAAAGCAATGAAGAGTGGTAGAAAGGCTACCTATGAGCCCATAGGTTGGGTCCATAGGTTGCAGTCCTATTGGTTTGAGAATTGATTTCCTTGTCTACGAAGTCTACCTACGAGGCATAGGTAGTACCTACAGACCTATAGGTACGCTTTGTAGGTAGGGTTCTAAGGACTTGAAGACTCCTCTAATTCCTACGAAGCTACCTATGTCCTGTAGGTACTACCTATGGCCTGGAGGTACTACTATGGTCCGTAAGTGGGGTCGTAAGTTAGTGACGATTCTTATTTCCTACTTTTTTAGGCTAGGTTTTTTGATGTAGCTATAAATATCAATTAGATGTTTAATGATTACTTTACACACTCTATACACTTATTACCTTGTTTTTGAGTTTTGAGATATACTTTGATCATGGAATTCTTGTTCTTGGTATTTAGGATTTGATATTAATTTTAGATTTTTCTTTTCATTCTTAATTATCTATGAGATCCTTTGTATGCTTTCATCAAAGAATTCTATGTGTGCTATTATTACAATCATGAGAAACTAAACCCTATAACTAGGGTTGTAGGAACCCTGATGGATTAACAAAGTAGAGGAAGTGTAAAGTCATTCTTGGTTGGTGTTCTTTCATGTATTGCTATTTTTTTACTTTGATTGCTTTACAAACGATTGCAAATGTTTAGGAACTCACCTGTATTTGATACTAACTCAAGATAAAGGTAGAAATTAGGAAAAGAAGACCATACCAGTAATTTGAAGCTACCAACCTTCATCTAATTAACTTGCCACTGAGAGGAGATAGTTAATCTAGGATCCAGAATAAGGGTTAGTAATGTGACACTCTGAGGCTGAATGGAGGTAAGTGAAAATTCACCCAAAATAAGGTTAAGTGGTGGTTAGGTGATACATAACTTGTTAGATTTTTGCATGCAAGGCACCAAGATAGTTTGACGATCACGATAAGTCTGCGGAGTTATGTTGTTAATGGGAACACAATCCTAGAGATCATCTTATTTGATAACAACCCAAATTGTCCAAGTATTGTTACTATTACTACTGTTCTTACAAAATCTCCTATTTGCTTTCTATATTTTCAACTTCATCAACAAGCTCATGAAAGATTTTCATCCTATTCCCTATGGGATTGACCCTAACCTTTTTGGGTTCTATATTTGATAAGCTATTGAATTATACTTTTGAGGAGGTATAATATGTGAGACATTAAATTTTAGCATCATTGCCGGGGAATATGGTTACAGATTGATTGATTGAAGTTGTTGAGTTTGTTGGTTTTCTATTATCTACTGCTATTGAGGTATACGCCGCTGTATGCCCAGTACTCAGAGTTAAGGCAATTCACTATTTTTATTTGATCTAGAGCTTGAGCGGACCTTATAACAGGATGGTAAGATTGAGAGACAAGAAGAGTATTAGCATAGAGCTTGACATAAAAGGCTTCAAGATGACCTAAATGCATTGAATTAGCCATCTTCAACTAGAGTGCATGAAACTACGGAGAAAATTCTTAATCGACTAATAGACAAAGAGAATTCAAGGTTAGCATTGCCCGACATGCGGAGGAAATGTCTACGCAAGAAGAAGCATATTGTTGAGCAAGACTTAATATGGATAGAATTAGAAAGGATAGAGTTCAACCACCCTCTTAGCTTTACTTTCCAACATCTGATGACCCGAAAGATGATTTGGGGTATGTTGAACCAGTTAATATAGGAGATATCATTCCTTTAGGGTTGACTCAAGGAATGAAATTTGACATTACGAGTGCAATGATTCAATTACTATATCTAAAGAGTGTGATTGATGGTTTACCTAATGATGATGCAAACATGCATATTATGAACTTCGTATGGATTTGCACTTCATAAAATCTACCAGGGGTGAGTCAGGAAGCCTTACGACTTAGGTTGTTCCTATTATCTCTTACAAGCAAAGCGACATTATGGTTAGGGAAACTACCTCATGGGTCCATTACCACTTGGAATGAGTTGCGAACATAATTCTTAGAGAGATTTTTCTCACCTTCTAGAATGTTTTAGTTGAAGGATAAGATTTATAATTTTAGACAATTGCATTCAGAGGCACTACACGAGACCTGTTTGAGGTTTAAGAAGAAGCTGATGAATGTGCCTAATCATAAAATTTTTGGGAGGAACCTGCTCGAGATATTCTGTAGAACGCTAAATACAAACACCGAGGTTGTGGTTGACATTATTACTTATGGGTCTTTCATGAGTCTTCGTTGGGAGAAGACTATAGGAATCTTAGATTGAATCACTAAATCTAATTGAGGATATAATACTCAGGACACGGATAGGGGAGCCGATACTTATTCTATCGGTGCTTCAAGTGAGCAAAGATCACTAAATAATACAATTGCTCAAGACGTAGCACAACTATGAGTTGAGATTGGGTTGCTTACCAAGTAGTTTACAACCATCAAAGCAGAAAATATGAATGTAGTAAGTGCACGAGATAAATCCTCTAGACACGATGCATCTGATACAAAGGAGAAGGCTAAGTACTTCGATAAAGAGATGTTAGGTATTTGAGCCAAGGGCCACGGGTCAAATTAGAATACTTGGAACTTAAGTAAAGAGAATCAAGGTTGGAACTATTATAGGGACAAGTATAGAGAACATGAAGGTGACTATAGAAAAAGGATTATTACAAGGAAAAAAGTAGTTTGTATGTTGCACCGAGGAACCATGATGCTGACTCATGGATGAAGCATTGTTTGCCAAGCTGGTTAAGGGTTTAGAGAGCCAAGAGAGTTACCTTAAGAAGATTAAGGCAAATATATCAGGGTTGAGCCAGAAAGTAGAATCGCATGACACTGCAATTAAGTAGCTTGAGCAATTATTTAATTAGACATCGACTACATTAAATCAATATAAATTGGGAACTCTTCCAAGTAATAACATTCAAAATCCTAAGAACGATAATCACTACCTAGCTACTGTTACTCTAAGTGGTAAGGCTATCATAGATCCCTCTATGCCTGTGGTTAATGAGGTAAGGAATAATATCATGGATGTTGATGATGTACCCAAAGCTAAAACTGAGAAGTTGGTGACTTGTGGTGAGACATAAAAAAATCAATGGGTGTAGAAAAATGAGTTGATAATGATAAAGGAAAGGGTAAGGAGGTTAAACAGTCTTAAAACTAATTTTATTACCTCGCCCACCTTTTTCCTAAAGATTGAAGCAAAATACCTAAGAAGGGAAGTATAAGAAGTTTATTTCTATGCTGAAGGAGTTGAGTATGAACATCTCGATCTTTCATGCAAAAGAAAGGTAACCTAGTGCCTTCACAATTCCTTGTTTTATTAGGTCATCTAGATTTTTCAGGACTTTGTGTGACTTGGTTGCAAACATTAACTTGGTGTTGCTAACAGTGTTCAAACAATTAGGATTGGTGACCCCCCTAACTCACAATGATGCTATTATTGCTGGCAGATCATATAGTTAAGAAAACTATGGGCATATTGTTTGATGTGTTGGTCAAAGTGAACAATTTCATCTTTCTATCTGACTTTGTCATCTTGGATTGTGAGGTTTATTTTAAGATGCTCATAATTTTATAGAGACTATTTTTAGACACGGGTAGAGCATTGATGGATATAGAAAAAGGTAAACTTAACTTCAGGCTGAATAATAAGGAAGTCATGTTCAGTGTGCATAAAACTATGAAGAAACCAACTGACATGAGAGTGGTTTTGGTAATAAAAATTGTTAATGACCCTAGAGGCAAACCCTATGGCTAACTTGATGAAGCTTGAATAATTAAGGTCCCAATGTCGTACTGTGATGTTAAATCAGACAGTGCTTGAGAGGAAACCCAAGGTGTCTTATTATTTTTGCATTCTATACACCTAAATTTCCACCGGTATGTTCCTAACTCTCTTAATTTGTGGCGCCTGATGTATTAGGGATAATCTATACTTATTTGATGACAATAGGGCTACTTGTGGCTCTAGATGTCCTCTTAGGGATTTTTGGTCGTGTCTCTTTTCCTCGGAGTATGTTGTCGTAGTAGAGCCGACAAATTTACATATCGTATTTTGTTATTTTGTGTTATGTGTTGTTTATGTTTAATTACAAGAACAATAAGGAACCTAAGTGAATTTGACATGTTTGTCTTGTGTTTTTAAGTGTTTGGAAAAGATGACAGCCCTCCAAAATTTTTTGTGAATTGTGTGTATAAATATATGAGTGACCATTTTTAAAATCTTTTTATGACATTGGTATTAGGGAAAAAATAATCAAAGATTAGCATTGCATGAACTAGATAGGTAGTAGTTGATAATATAACCCTGTACCATGTGTGTGAGGTATTTACTTAGTTGTGTTTGTGCATTTAATCTAAAACTTGCCCGGTTAGTCTTGCCTAGGTTGTAGGATAGTTGGTTAGGACATGATCATAGGCTATGTTTGAATAAGTCCACTCTTAGGATAAAAGACCAACAAAATAAAAATGAGTATCCCTTGATCCCTAGTTTGAACCTAAATTAACCTGTTTTCTTGATTTCACCTTGTCACCTTCCTATTTAATTACAATGGACCTATTTTGGCCCAGATCCCTCCTTGGACACTGTGCACCTCAACTCAAGTAAATTGCATAAGTTTAGGGTGACTATTATATGCGTGCATAGTTGAAAATAGGTATGAAGAAATGTTTTGAATAAATAAGAAAAAGAAAGTAGGGTTGGGTGTGGTAGAAAAGTATGTAAAGGAACAAAATGAAAAAGAAAAAGAAAAAAATAGAAAAATGAGAAAAAAGAAGGAAAGAAACCACACCCAATCCAAATAGACAATAATGGAGTAAAAGGGAGAAATAATTGCAGTATGGTTGAGAGGTGGAACCAATAATGTAATGTAGTGTCAAGGAGGGTGATTCACTATAACCCAAATATATCATACATGCCCCCAAGCCTATAATACAAGCCCATAAAAGTCCTATAGTGATCCTAGTCCAATTTTCTAAGAAACTAAGGTATATAAAGTAAGGGAAAGCCTATGGTATTTTAGTCACATTGTTGGAACTTCTTTTGAGAGTGTGAGTATCTAAATATCATCCCTACATTAACATGCATTATCATACTTTGAGAGTTGGGACTTTTTTGTTGCGAGGGTACATGGGTTATATTGTTAATTGCATATCTTTTAGGGCAATGTAAATTGCATATATGCTTTGTTGTTTGTTGCTAATATAGTTCCATCACTTGATTCTTTTGTGTTATACTATTGTTCTATATGGATCTACACAGTGGTTTTGAAAAATATGAGTAGGAGGGGGTAACTAATTTGATCCAAATTGAGTTGACTGCCGTAGGTACCTTAGGTTTTTTTAGTTAAGCATTGTATTTTTTTGTTATATGTTAGTTTCCTGACGACATGGAAACATTATAAGGTGATGGTGTTGATGTTCCATGGTTCCATCAAAACTTTCGATGCTTAAAACAAGGAAACTATGCAAGCACTTGGTATTTTTGTTAGATGTGATGTGTTTTTATGTTGGTTTTACAAGAAAACAGAGGTCAAAGTAAAGAAGGAGAATAAAGCGATGAAGAGTAATAAAAAGGATACCTTTTGGCCCATAGGTTGCTTTCCTGAAGTTCTAAGAGCTGATTTCTTGGTCTAATTCTTACGAAGAATACCTACATGGCATAGGTAGTACCTACAGCCTCATTCGTACCCCTATAAATAGGGTTCTAAAGACCTGAAGAGTCCTCTAATTCCTATGAACCTACCTCAACCCGTATGTACTACCTACAACCCGTAAGTGGGGTGATAGGTTGGTGTCCACTATAATTTTCTACATTATTTAGGGTAGATTTTCTAATGTAATTTTAAATATCCATTGGATATTTCACTATTCTTTTATTCACTCTATATACTTATTACATTGTTTTTGAGTTCTGAGATACCTTTTTGATATTGGAATTCTTGTTCTTGGTTTTTAGGGTTTGATATTAATTTGAGATTTTGGTTTACATTCTTAATTATTTATTAGATCATTCGTGCTTTTATCTATGAATTCTATATGTGTTATTACAATCATGAACAACTAAACCCTATAACTAGGGTTGTGGGAACCCTGATGGATTAACAAAGTAGAGGAAGTGCAAAATCAATTTTAGTTGGTATTCATGCATGTATAATGGTTTTCTTTTCTTTGATTGTTGTATTAATTATTACAAACATTACGAACTTGCCTGTATTTGATACTAACTAAAGGGAGAGGTAGAGATTGGGAAAAGAAGACCACATCAGTAATTTGAAACTATCGACCTTATTCTAATTAATTTGACACTAAAAGGAGATAGTTAATTTGGGATCCAAAATGAGGGTTAGTAATGCGACACTCTGAGACCGAGAGGAGATGGCAAAAATTCATCCAAACCAAGGTTGAGAGATGGTTAGGTGATGCATAACTTGTTAGATTTTGCATGCAATGCATCGAGATATTTTGACGAGCTTGATAAGTATGCGGAGTTAAGAAGTCAAAGGGAACATGATCTTAGTGATTGCCTTATATTTATAACAACCCAAATAGTCCACGTATTATTACTATTACTATTGTTCTTATAAAACCCCCATTTACTTTCTGTACTTTCCAACTATATCTGCAAGTTCATGAAAGATTTTCATTCTATTCCATGTGGTATCGACCCCAACCTTGTTGGGTTTAATTTTTGACAAAAGATCACATTATACTTTTTAGGAGGTCTAATTTGGTGAACATCAAAAAGTGAAACAAAAGAAATCTTTAGAAACCAACTCAGACTCTTAACACAAAATGAGTGAAAAAAGTGAAGATCTCTTAAGAATGTCCTATAGCCCCCGGAAGATAAGATACAAACATCATAGTTTTAATCCGTAGGGCTCTACTAGACCCTTGATCTTATACCAACAATACTAGTGAACCCAACACTCTGATATCAATTTTTCACAACCCGATTTTGATTCATGATGGCACCTACTTTATCTCACTAGTAGTAAAGCCAAAACTTAGTCAGAAGCTAAAAACAATGTGCTAATTTTTGCAGAAAATGGCATAAATACCTGAAATATGTAAGTAAAACCTTACAAGAAATAAATCATGGAAAAAATTTGTAAGGAAGAAGATAAATAAGATATTAATAATATCCCACGACCTAGTAGTATCGGTACAAGATCCACTAAACCAAAAGAGTACGATTACTATCATGGTCAAATATACATTAGTCTCTAATAATGCCCGATTAAACAAAAGTAGAAGAAGGAGAAAAAGGTCAAGTTTGTCTTTGAGAGGTCATCTTGTCTCCAAACTCTAGTAAGAATGATCACAACACCAACGACATCAACTAGTACTCGGATCCACAAAAAAAGGTACAAAAGTATAGTATGAGCACCAAAGCCTTGGGTACTCAATAGGCACCATTGGCCGACTGAGCTAAATCATAATATAAGTATAACAAGAATGTGAGATAAATAAGTTACATCAAGGTATAAGGAAAAACCTAGAATAATTCTCCAAATATGGTAAATTATTAATTAGAACAACAAAAATATGGAACACAATATAACTATCACTCCATCATAATCGTCATTACAAACTGCCCCCCCATAGGCCAGTAAATATGAAAAAGTAAATAATCCAGTGCCAGCTACCATAAGCCTAAAGGGTGCAATCAAAGAGGAGAAGTAGACAAAATTATACTAATTAACCAAGTCTCAAAGCCATAACCATAAATCTTTTCATACCATAAACACCGGACTCAAACTGGTTCCATAACAATTATAACATCCTCTCAATGTCTGATTTGAATTGGAACTCATGTAATTAGTTTTCAAACACAAATCAAAATTCAAAATCATAAAATATCAGACTTGAAGTGAAACTCATGTAATCAACTGCCAAACTCGAACTGAAACTCAAATCATAAATGTTAGACTTGAACCAAAACTAGCATAAACTCTTAATTACTAATCTAGAATAAGTATCATGTATACAACCTCTTCAAATTTCTAAACATATAATTTAATGGGTATAACATTCCTATAAAGTCTACTAGGAGCTAATGATAGTCTTCGCCTAAAGTGGGTCGGAGGTGCCCACTTTTAATCCCTAAAATCTATCCTAAGGAAAATTCTACTCCAAACTAGGCTAAGATATCTAATTTTACTACTCGATATTCATTAAGACACATCTAGTCCTAAGGTAGCAATTTCACCTTAAAAGAGAGTAACTAAGTCAATTATGCGTAATTTACGGTTCCTTAATAGGCTAAATAATACAAATTATACTAATAATGTTTCCAAAACATAATTTTCAACCTATATCTAGCATATTATAATAAATATACTATAATTAAGCCCAATCTATGATAAATGTAAACCTAGCCTGCCTGGACGCCGAATAAAGCCTGGTGAAATTTGGTAAATTTTTGATTCCCCCTTTCGAGAAGCTTCCGCATGATGCCACGTTATCAAAATGATAATCTACACATCAAATGAGAGCAATGTTAAGACACTTGATAAATGTATTTTTAAATGACTTGATAGATGGATGATTAAACAATTTTTCCTTGGTCTTTTTGAGAATGTAAAACTGGAACACTTGGAAAGAACAGGATCAATTATGAACTTATGTTGCTCAATTATAGGGGTCAGGCAACTAATATTAAATGTTCCTTTATATTTTTAAAATTCTAGATATAAAAGAAAGACTTCAAAGATATTATGAGAGCTAACTGAGTTTTAGTAGAAGATATGCCATTTTTATTAGTTTGAAATTGAAGATGAAAAAAACCAAAGTGGCATTGTTTGCATCAAGTAGGGAGAGGTTTGGAGATACTTTTAAGTAGTTGGTGTTTAGAGAATACACTGTAAGAATTGCAAAAATTCCTCTTTGAAGAACAACCGACTTCTACAAACAGAGTGATTCTCCAAAGAACACAAGTAGAACTAAAATAGTATCGACATTATAAAGAGGAATTTTGGATAAATTGTTTTGGTATATAATGGTTTTATAGAGAGGAAAAGAATACAAGGATTTTTCACAGTTTTGTTAATGGAATAAGGAAGAGGTTGTTGATTAGAAACATACTTAAGATTACAGAGCCTGGGCAAAAAAAGCAGAAGATATTGTTACTGAAGTGTTAGTATCTTTCAAGATCAATTCACTGGAGTGGAGAATGTTACAAATATAAGTTTTTTTACACATATTATATAATTGATTAAATAAAAAGATAATAATATATTGAATTCTAGTCCTATAGAGAAGGATGTTAAAAAGTTAATTTTTGAACTTAGTTGTGACAATGCTAATAGAAAACCATTATTTAATGGTTCCACTCTTCCCAAATTAATTACTCATACTTGTTTGGTCTTATTACCTAAGAAAGAAGTGGCACAATCATTTTTTGATCCAAAACCTATAAGTTTGAGTAATTTTCTTAACAATGTTATTTATAGGGTGCTTTATGGAAGAGTTTCTCCCAAGGCTGATCTCCTCTAAAATGTTTGGATTTGTGAAAGGGAAAAGTATCACTAAGAATATTCTCTTAGCTCAAGAAATTATTACTAATATTAGAAAGAGAGGTAAGCCAATAAATACTATGATTAAGCTTGATATGACTAAGTGATATGATAGAGTTGACTGGACATATTTGATCAACGTTATAGAGAAAATAGGCTCTAATAATTTGGTTGTTGATAAAGTATGGATATTGGTGGAAAATAGCTAGTATTAACTCCTTATTTAATGGGAAAGATCATGGTTCCTTCATTATTCTATTCATTTTGGCTGTAGAGTTTTTATTTAGGGTTTTAAAAAGTTTATTTCATAAATAAGAGTCAGAAGATATGCGATGCCTAAGTGGCATGATGATATTAATCATCTTGAATATGCATATGATTATATTATCGTTGCTACTCAAGAAAAAAACTCCTAAATTTACAACGGAGATATTACAATTAGTGTGAAAGTCAACTAAGACAGATAATAAATAATAAATTCTTATGTGGATTTTAAAACTATTGTTCAAATAGTTAAAGATTGTATTGTTTCACTTAGGGAAAATTCCCATTAACATATCTTGGTTGTCCTATTGGTCATGAAAGAGAAAGGAAAAGCCATTTTTCTAAGCTTATAAAAAAAGTTCACAATAAATTACCGTCTTGGAAAATAAAGATCTTATTATTTGAAGGTTAGTATGTATTGATTAACAATGTTCTGTAAAGTATCCCTATCAACCTTTTATCTATAATAACACCTCCTAATGTGTTATTCATGACTTATATAGTCTATTTGTTAAATTCTTTTGGAACTATAAGGAAGAACGGAGAAGCAAAGATTAGGTGTCTTGATATGATATTTGTATACCTAAGGAGGAAGATGATTTAGACTCTAGATCTTTATTTCATGTCTCCAAGAATTTATTTTCTAAGCTTTGGTGGATTTTTAGAACCTAAAAATCAATGGTCGACTATTGTTAGACGAAACAAGTATTGTAAGAGGTATTGTCCTTAATTGGTTAAATGGAGTGGTGGTTCTCATACTTGGAAATTCATGATAGAATTCACAAACTATATTTTGAAGAATCAAAACAACTAATTATATAAGGATACTGGAATAAAGATTTCATGCTTCAATTGATACCTTAAGATGTATATAAGAAGTCCAAAAGGTAATTAAAGTGGTAGAAGTTACTAAGGAGTGAGACACACCAAGATGGATGCTTACTATCTCGAAGTTTTTTGTGGGTAGTGCTTGGGAAGTGTTAAGACAAACAAGAGATAAGAAGGAGATTTCTAAGAAGATTTAGATTAAAAGGGACCCTTTTAAATTTTATTTCTTTCTTTAGAGATTGTGGAAAAAAGATTCCTATAGGGAGTATTTTAGTTAAGATCAACGTGTTGGATGAAGTAAAGTGTTGTTGCTGTAACAACTAAGAGTTTGAGATAACTGAGTATCGCTTTGTTTCTTGTCCTATGTCGAACAAAATGTTGACTATTTTCTAATGTTGCTTCTATTTATGGTTTATTTCGGTAGCTTACTGATAGCATTTATAAATAGTTGAATCAAAATTGTTCATTTAAGCTTAGACCCATCTATATGGTTGTCCCATTATTTTGTCACTTGGTAGATTTCTAATATGAGAAATATAATTTCTCATGGTGGAAAGATGAAACATCCGGGGTTTTTACCCTTAGAAAATTTCCTGGAAATCCATTTTTCAGACCCAATACAACTCATGGATATGATCCATATGATGGGGTACGAGTGGTATGGCCCTATCGTATGCTAATCAGTGTTAGTGGGTGGGATGGTTTTGGTCGCTGGAATTGGTAAAACTTAAGGGTATTAATCGTAGGGCATGGTATGAGTCATATAAAAAACTCTTATGGTGGGCAGTGTTTGATCCTCCTGGTATTTTACTCAGCCAGGGATACGAGTTATGGGTACAAACCGTATGTTGGGGTTATGACTTGGTTGGATGAGTAATGTACTGGACAATGTTTGATCCAAGGGTTGAGGCTTGGATACGAGTGGTGGATACCGATCGTATAGGAGGGTATGACTCATATGGGTCAGTCGAATCCCTGTGATGGGTTTTTAAGAGATTTAAGTGAGGGTATTCTGGATATTTCCCTACTTACCCTAACTAGGACCCCCAACTTCTAATACACTTTGGAGGTTATTTACCCTATTATTCTATTCATTAACACTTAGAAACTATTCCAAAATATCTCATAATTCTCTCAAGAGCTTTTGGGGCAAGAAGGTTAGGGTTTCATCTTGTGGATTGCTTGGGGCTTGTCTCGGTGATTTCCTTCCATCAATTCTTTGGTATAAGGCATGATTCTCTTCCCTCATTGTAATTTTAACTAAAGGCATAGTTTATATGATTGATTTCATGGTTTTACTATTTCATGATTATGGTTTCCAAATATTATTTGGGGTTTTTTTATACTGAATTCTTGGTTATGGTTTCCTATGGTTTTACTTATGCTTTTATATGCATCAATAGTGGATTTGGACAATTGGATTGCATGGTAATGGTTTAATGGTCTTCGAAATTGGTTTTGGTTATATTATGCCCCAAGGTTTTTGGTAAAATGCTTATAAAGATATGTTCATTGCATTGACTTCTTTTAATGGAACTCTTGCATGTTTTAAACTGGATAAAGGAATTAGGTATGGTGTAAATGGTTTGAAAAGGCTAATGAAAAAATGGTTATACTTGTAGAAATCATGGAAGTCTCTCAAGTGGATTTAATATGGTAATTAGAAGGACACTTAAGATCCCTTAACCTAAATGGTTTTTCTATGGATATTACTTGCAAGTAAGGGGTGGTACGACGATACCACTAATTTTGGCCTTGGTTAATAAATGGTAAATAGATTATTTGGATATGGTTTTAAATGGGAATTAATGGTGGGGTATTTACGTAAGACGTAGAAGGTGGCAGAGGGGTGTTGATGACCATGTCCATGTGTTACATTCTATATTAGGGGATGTACTAGTAATCCCATGGGATATTCCTTGGTCGTGCGGCTACACGCACTAGGTCTCTTTCAGCATGGGGAGCTGAGCCCTTATGGCCCATTGCTGGTTAGGATGACAAAGCTACACAACCCAGGTATAAAGGTTTTAAATGCATGCTAAACTTGGTTACCTTTCCCGGCACTTATATATGTATGGTTGTATGCATTATGGATGGTTTCACTTAGTTTTATAACTTACATTATTTTATCCTTATCCTGAGATTCATACTAGCGGTCATTCGCTAAGTTCGTCTACTGGCAATCATATACCCACACTATGCAGGAACCAACTAATCTACTCTTCCTATTTTGCACATAAATTCAGTATCAACATTTGGAATAAAGTGGTTAGCTTCCATTCTTTCAGAAGGCATTATTTCATGTTATGGATTTATTTAAACATGCTTCTTTTATTTTGGATATTGGATTTTGCCATGGTTGGGGTATGTCCCAACTAGATTTGTTTACTCTTTTGGATAGAGGCTTTGTGGTAGTTCTAGGGATTGATATGGGCGTGATCGGTATTAGTGTCAGCCTTGGTATTGGAACAAGCCGGTAGGCTGACATCATTGGACGATATTGTTGGTTGTTCCATCATATTTCATTTTTGGATTGTTTTTCATATTATGTTTTGGTATTCTCTTTGGTTTATGGTCTATGGTTTGGTTTGGTACAGTTGGGCGGTCGGTGTGGTACGGTTGGACTCAGTTGGGTCAGTCATGGTTGTGACCCTATCCCAAAGTCTTAATGAGAATAGTAATGCTATCTTGTTACATGTTTAAAATTCAGCCCATCTAAGGTTGGATATAGATGGTTGGGTTGGGTAACAGACGGTGGTCCCCAGTCGTAGTTTGACTTGGGATGCCTATTACTAAATGCCCGGGGTCTGGTCATGTTAAGTTTGTATCAGAGCCTAGGTTCATGGTCAACTAGGAAGTCCACAAAGCCATGTTGTACAGAGTCTCTTTTATGAGTGTGAAGCACGCCACACTTATAAGAGAGAGGCTACAAGACATTTAGGTATGTTTTACTTTCTTGTTATTCTTTCTTTAAGCTTGAGTTTTCAATCCTAGAATCTCCTCTAATCCTTGTTTGTTCATCCTCCAAATCATGCCTCCGAGATCTGGAACATAAGGAAATTCTTCTGTCCCATATGGGGATAATGCTGAAGGGGTACGTCCTATATCTGGAGTACATCTTCGATCTCATGGTCCTATTCTTGATGGTGCTGGAGTTTCTCTTATTCTAGCTAGTTCTCCTCAGGTCCCTCAGGGAAGCATGAAGAATGCACAATTTTTTCAGTCTATCCATGTTATTGCCTAATTAGTTACTGCTTAGGCTGAGCGGGGTGCGACTGGTGCTTTGTTTGCTGAGGCCACAAGGGTTGGTCAGTTTATAAATATCGGTCCTCTAAATTTTATGGGGGTGAAGGTGGAGGAGGATCCATAAGTCTTCTTTGATGAGACAAGAAAGATCTTTCGAGTGATGCAAGGTACTAATGTAGAGGGGGTTAACTTTGCAACTTACTAGCGTAATGATATTTCTTATTAGTGGTATGAGGAGTGGGACAGGAATAAAAGTGATATAGGAATGTAAGGGTTATGGGAGACCATTATTAATGCCTTCTTGGATCGATTATTTCCTCAAGAGTTGAGGGAAGCTAATATGGAGGAGTTTGTGAACCTCAGGCAGGGGAGGATGTCAGTAAAGGAATATGCTTTGAAGTTCCATCAACTATCAAGGTATGGTCCTGATTTAGTGGCTGATATGAGGTCGAGAATGAGGAAGTTTGCTTCTGGGTTGAATAGATATTTGATTATGGAGGGAAAGACTACCTTGTTGATTAAAGATATGGATATCTCAAGGTTGACTATTTGTATGTAACAGGTTGAGGATAAGAAGAGGAAACAAGCAAAGTTTAGGGATAGGCAGGGAAAGAGGAATAGGTTTTCTAATCAGAGAGGTGTTCAGTCTTAGGGTGGTAGGGATGGTGTCAAGTGGCCAAAAAAGAAGTGGGGGAGTTCTGGATTTTTTTATGCTAGTGCTCCTTATCAGTCGAGAGGCAGGCGTCATCAAGGTGGTGACAATTCTTGGGCACAGGTTGCCCAATCTCAGGCGAGAGGAGGTTAGATAATTTCTTTGTGTCCTCCTTCTCAATTCTGTGGTCGTCCTCATCAGGGATATTGCAAGGAAGGGAAAAATAAATGCTTTAAGTGTGGATAGGTAGGCCATTGGCTCAAGGATTGTCTGGTTAATAAGGTTGCTATGGGGGCGAATAAGATTCCTGTGGCTTCATATTCTGCTCCTACACCTAGTGGGGTGGCATATGCTTCTATTATTGCTCATGGTTCTAGTGTTTGTCGGAATAGGTTGTATGCTTTGGCATCCCAACAAGAATCAAAGGCATCACCTAATATCCTTACTGGTACGTTACAACTTTTCTTTCATGATTCATATTATTTGCTTGATCCGAGGTCCACTCTTTCTTATGTGACTCCATATGTGGCTGCCTTTTTGTTTAGATTTGGAAGTTATTTCGAATCCTTTTGACTAATGCTTTGGTATCATTTATGGACTTGATGAACAGGGTGTTCAGGCAGTATTTGGATCTCTTCGTCATTGTGTTTATTGATGACATTATGGTTTATTCGAAAAGTGAAGTGGATTATGCTAATCACCTCTATGTGGTGTTGCTTGCCTTACAGGAACAACAGTTGTATGCCAATTTCTCTAAGTGTGAGTTCTGGTTGAACGCTTTGACTTTCTTGGGCCATATTATTTCTAGTGAAGGGATCATGGTGGATCAACAAAAGGTTGTTGTGGTGAAAAGGTGGCGTAGGACTACGACTCCATCCAATATTTGGAGCTTCATGGGTTTAGCCAGGTATTATAGGTGGTTTGTGGAAAACTTTTCTTTGATACCTGCTCTTTTGACTAAGTTGACTTAGAATAAGGTTAAGTTTTCTTGGTCGGATGTTTATGAAGGGAGTTTTGACTAGTTGAAGGATAAGTTAACTTTGGCTCCAATCCTGACTTTGTCGGAAGGCAATGATCGGTTTGTGGTTTATTGTGATGCATTTTTCGTAGGTCTTGGTTGTGTTTTGATGCAGCATGGGAAGGTGATTGCCTATGCTTCTAGGTATTTGAAGGTGATAGCGCCTAAGCGCACACACAAGTGTACATGGTCTAGCAAGTAATATAGTGGCTTTCAAGAAAGCCAAATATCGATCCCACAGGGACTTGTGTTACACAACTATCCAATTCTAGTATAACAAATTAAGAAGAGTAACAAATAAATTCTTAGAGTTGTAAACTAAAAATAAACTAAACTAATAAGGAAAAGTAAATGAGTTTAAACAATCAAAGGATATAGACCCAGGGTTAAGGCTTACAAACAATCATACTTTGTTATTGAATTTCATTCGTTAGATTGCTTATCTTGATTGTTGATTCGTAGGGTTAATCGCATGATCATGGTCTCCCGACCTCTAACTGTTTAACTAATTCAGACATTAAAACTACATCATTAAATGGGGATGTAATAATCCAGTTAAGTTATTAAAGCTATCATCCTACGTTTGAATCAAGTAAGGCCCCTAAGTACATCCCTGTCCGAGGTGCTAAGTTTAATTCTTTATATTATAAAAGAATAAAAATCCAAACTTTATTTATTCCCATGTTCTATTTCCGTATTCCCTCTCCCCAAATCAAAAGGTTGACAATAAATATTTTCTAAGGGTAGCGAATACTTAAAATAGTTAAAACAAGGATAAACAAGCACCCATAATGATAAGCAACACAAACAAACTTAATTCAAAACGAAAGTATTCATGATCTTGGCCTTAACCCCGGAAAGGGAGTTTAGCCTTCAAATGAAATATTAATCATCCAGTCCCTTGGATTGATGATACAAAACATAAGTAAACTAAATTAAAGAATGATAAACCTAAAAAGCAGTTGTGGTAGCCTCCAATGAAGCCCAAGTCTATCTAGGGTGTTCCACGATGTCCCAGGATGATTAAAACGAGTTTTCGGACGTTATATTTATAGCAGACAAGTCATAAACCGACTTGGATTAGGTTTTTACGTTGTTCTTGTTCATAAAGGAAATTTTATCCCATTTTTGTAGGCACCGCATCGTGGTACAGTGCCAAATGCCATAACTCGGTACAATTTTCCCTATTTTGGTGTTCACTGCGAAGCAGTGTAATTGCGTTGAGCTACTATTTTTGGACAAATGCCAAAAGAATAAACAAAGAAACATGGTGTTTTACCACTTTGGACCCATTATGAATACAATTTTGTGTATCAATCACACAATGGCCAATCACACAGCCCACACTCACCCAAAATATTTCAAGGGTCTAAACTGCGTCAATTTTTGTATTGTGCTTCCGTTTAGCCATTCCAAGACGTTTTGAGTTGTTTCAAATTAATTTGAAGCTTATAAATCCTTAATATATCATCATAGTTCATTTAAAAATATTCCTAGAGAATTAAAAACAACAATTTAGAGTTCAAAACATTACAACATCCTCAACGGTGAACTAGAAACACGAGGTAAGCATAGGCTAATTTCACTTTGATCTTTAACTCATTGTTTTGACTCTTGTTTTGATCCAATTGACCGATGAACATTATCAATAAGTTGTTTCACATATAAATACACAATAAAAATCTTAGGAACTCATTAAAAAACATTAGAACCAAACACGATAAACTAGACAAACACGTAGCTCAAGCTAGTAACACTAGTTTTTTCGGTTGAACTCTAAATGCTCAAATTGAATCAAAACATGAGTGAAAGAACCATTAAACATTGTATAAACATACATGGACACTTATATGCACATTTATATCAGTATCAACACATTAATCATACGAATCATCCTCAAAACAAGGCTAAATATGCTTGAATAGCAATACTAAAATGCATAAATACACCCAACATTACCACCCCACACTTAAAGTCTTGATTGTCCTCGAACAACTCTTAACTATAAACACCATGATCTTGAAAAACTCCACACTTACACTACAAGCAAGACACTCAAGCTAGTAATACAATGACTACCCGGAATGCAAGTTTCTACACTAATCATGTTATGTACATAATTGATAGCTCAAGAATTCTACTTCAAAACATCCTAGACTCAAGAATGGACTCCACAAGTGGAAAACTCATGCATATTTATCAATAAAAGATGTCACATGAATCACCCACATTTATCAAAACATGTGCCCCTCACAACAAGAGAGTTACCCAAAATAACTCATAATAATCCAATACATAACACAATGGGTACAAAAAGTAAGTTACACTCACTCTCACAAGGAATTCACAAGTTACACATAATGAAACATAGGTTTGCCCTTAGTGTATTACTCCACTAATATCAGAATGTAAAGCATAGGATCAATTAGGTCTTTTTTGGGTTGTAATAAAGGCTAAGGGACAATTAGGAACTATTTGGAATTAGTGACTAACCTCTCTAAGAACTTTAATACACTACATTATACATTTAAACCAATCTCCAACAACTAAATTACACTTTTCCATGCACCCATCACCTTTATTTTACCCCATCTCTTTTAAGCATTTTCACAAACACATGGTAGACATATAGTTTATTACCACATGAATCAATTTTTTTTTCATTTTTCTCAATCATGGGAATATTACTAACACCATTTACATCACTCCTAACCACCACACATCAAATATAAACACCAATAACTATTACCTTGGGGAATCAATTTCACCTTTCTCCTACTTTTTGAATTTCACACTCCTTACTCAATTATTTTACAATTAAAGCACTAAGAAGCTCTTTTGGATCAAATTAAGGTCCATCAACGAAGGGGATTAGGCTACATATGAGGCTACCAAAGAAAATAGTCTAAAGTCTCAATGGGGTTTAACTAGGATTATGCACAAGGGTAGGTAAAAAAAAAGGTATAAAACAAGGCTATCAAAGAAACGCCTAAATCATCTCCTAAACTCACATTCCTTATTTCACTTTGCTCACACACTGGGAAAGTTCTAAATACCACATGTAACACAGAATATACAAATACCTCACACGCACATGGCACATTCTTGACTCACATAGGATCATCATAGACTCTCAACCAACTATATCATGAATTCAAAATTTAAGCCACAAGAACAAGAGTCACAAACATGAGCCTAAGAGTCTCAAAATTAGTAATCCCATAAATTAACATGCTTATATAACAAAAATCACTTGCACCATTCAATCAAAACTAGAACCAACAAGAATATCTTACACAAAAAGTTTTAAATTTTTTAAATTGATCCAAAATTGGGAACCAAAACTTGGGAATTTCCCCACCCCACACTTAAAAATTTACTTTGTCCCCAAAGTGAATTTTAAAGTAAGAGATATAAATACTTCCTAAGGACTCTAGGCCTATCTAGTAGCATCTTTTAAATATCAAGAAGGTCCGTGGATCCCACACTCGATCTTTGTCATAATCCTTAGCTTAGGTTTCCGGTACTTAGAATTCCCATAAACCCGTGACACAATAAAACAAAAACTACATGAAATAAAAACTAAAAAACTAATAGGAGAACATACCTATTTAACTTGGGTTGCCTCCCAAGAAACGCCTAATTTAGTGTCGCGGCACGACCCAACTCAACTCAACCATATTCCTTCATCTTTTTACTCCCCTTTGGGAGCCACTTTATCCTTCATTTATGAACTTTTGAGTTCGCACTCCCAAGTTAAACATCTCTCTTAACTTCAACCTTCAACATGCTGGGAAGAAGTAAGTTTATCTCAGGCCGCTAAATCAGGTAGTCAAAAGAGATCTTTAGTGAACTAATCACCCCATAATTTTCCCTTTCAACAACATTAATCATACACAAATCTTTATAATGGGACGTTATATTGGGTGCTTTGTAAATATCAAATACTTCCTATTCATTCTCTACCCTTATTTTGAGCGTGGCTTCTCTAACATCAATCAAAGCTCCTCCAGTTTCTATGAATGGACACCCTAAGATGATTGGTACCTATTTGTATACCTCAAAATCAAGAATAATAAAGTCAGCAAGAATAATGAATTTTCCAACCTTTATGAGGATATCCTCAATTATTTCTTTCGGATATACAAATGACCCGTCTGCCAACTGTATAACCAAGGTGGTCAATTTAGGCTTTCCCAAGCTCAATTTTTAAAACAGAGATAGGGGCTTCAAATTTAAGCTTGCCCCTAAGTCACTCAATACATGTACCACTTTACTCCCAATTTGGATAGGGAGAGTGAACTTCCCCAAATCTTCAATTTTTTTGGGGATTTTCTATGTCATCACAATGCTATACTCTTCAGTGAGTGTTATTACCCCCATATCCTACAGTTTCACCTTATTATCAGCCACATCCCGAAAGTACTTTGCATATATAGGCATACCCTGTAAAACATCTAACAAAGGTAAGTTAATGTGAAGCTCTTTGAATTTATCAAAGAACTTTTTGAACATGGCATCCTCCTTTGATTTTATTTGCCTCTGAGGGAAGGGTAATGGCGTCATCTTCTTCTTTTATTTTGCAATAACTTTTTTTTCAAGTACTTAGACTTTCTTGATTTTTCAGCAAGTTCTTTGGAAACTTGTGGGGGAGTCAATTTTACATCTACCTCCTTAGTTACCTTTGGAGGTTCTCCTTGAAGCTTTTTACCACTCCTTAAGGTAATTGCCATAAACTTCTTTGGATTTTTTGTATCTACTGGCAAACCACCTTGTGGACTAGTATTTAATACTTGTTGAAACTACCCCATCTATAACTCTAAGATCCTCAGGGCTGCTTGTAAATTTTTATGTCCGCAGTCAACTATGCTTGATTAGCTAAAAACTGCTTCAACATCTCTTCCATGTTTCTAGTTGACTGATTCCCTTGTGCCTGTGGTTGCTGAATTTGTTATTATTGGGTGTTCCACGACTGAGTCTTCCACTTCATGTTGTAGGCATTACCATAATTTGGCCTTTGAGCAATTCCTACATACATTACTAATTTTGGATTTGAAGCACACATGGCCGTAGAATGGCCACTATTTCTGTAGATCTCACACCAACCACTAATTTGCTGAACTATATTGACTGCTGTTGTAAGCTGTGGAGCTCCCAATTTCAAGTGACTAAACTGAGTGATAATCATGTTTTGTAATGCAACAACCTGAACTGATAAGGCTGTGAACTGGTCCACCTCCAATACACATGAAATTCTTTTCATGGCACTTCTAGAATATGAATGCCACTCGATATTTTCTTTTTCTATGCGGTTCAACAATATGTACAACTTATTATAAGTCAACTCTAGTGCTTGACCACCCACGACTGAATCTAGCTAAATCTTCATATTGTGATTAAGAGCTTTTACAAAAGTATGAGCAAATACCTCATTGGACTATTGGTGATGTGGACAGTCCCAAAGAAGATCCTTAAAGCGTTCCTAAGAATGATAAAAGTTTTCATCTGGCTTTTGCTTAAAACTCACTATCTTACTGCAAAGCCTTGCAGTTTTGCCAGATAGAAAAATCTGATGAGAAACTTTTTGGCTAAGCCATCCCATGATGTGATTGAATTAGCTGGCTCTGCATTCAACCACCTTTTAGCTTTCCCTAATAGTGAATAGGGAAATAGTGTCAGCCTCACATAATCTATATTCACCCCAATCAGAATGAATGTGTTATTAAACTGAATGAAATTATGCAAGTGGACTTGTGGATCCTCGTGTGAAAGCCCTACAAATTGTCCACTATTGATTAGAAGCTGCACCATATTGTACTTTAACTCAAAATTCCCCCCAACAACCGGTCTTTGAATTGGGGAAGTTAAGTTTATTGGAAGTGGGACTGTCATTCCCCCAACTGTCCTACGGGCTGTTTGTTCTTCAGCCATTAGAGAAGGAACTACTTGGTCTTCATCTATTTGGAAAAATTAGGAAAGATGGATTATGTATCTCCTTCGTCGAATGAATTGTTGTTTGGGTTTGAGGCTTGGTTTAACCAAATCCCTATCCCTTGCCATCTCCCGAACCTTAAAACCTATTTCCTACAATCACAAAATCAAAACCAAGCATAAAAACACCAAATAAATATAGAAGTAAAACTAAAATAATTAGTTACCAAATTACAATTCCCCGGCAACAACGCCAAAAACATAACAGTGCCTAAGCACACACGCAAGTGTACGTGGTCTACCAAGTAATATAGTGGCCTTTAAGAAAGTCGAATATCAATTCCACAGGGACTTGTGTTACACAACTATTCAATTCTAGTTTAACAAATTGAGAAGAGTAACAAATAAATTTTCAGAGTTGTATACTAAATATAAACTAATCTAATGCGGAAAAGTAAATGACTTTGGATAATCAAAGGTTAGAGACCCAGGGTTAAGGATTACGAACAATCATATTATGTTATTGAATTTCATTCGTTAGATTGCTTATCTTGGTTGTTTATTTGTAGGGTTAATCGCATGATCATGGTCTCTCGACCTCTAACCATTTACCTAATTTTCACATTACAACTACATCATTGAGTGGGGATGTAATCATCCAATTAAGTTATTAAAGCTATCATCCTACGTTTGAATCAAGTAAGGCTTCTGAGTACATTCCTATCCTAGGTGCTAAGTTCAATTCTTTATTTTATAAAAGAATAAAAACCCAAACTTTTGTTTATTTCCATGTTCTATCACTTTATTCCCTCTCCTGAGATAAAAAAGTTGACAATAAATATATTCTAAGGGTAGATAATCCTTAAAATAGTTAAAACAAGGATAAACAAGAAACCATAATGAAAATAAACACAAAAAAACTTAATTCAACATGAAATTATTCATGATCTTGGCCTTAACTCCAGAAAGGGAGTTTAGCCTTTAAATATAATATTCATCATCCAATCCCTTGAATTGATGATACAAACCATAAAAAAACTAAATTAAAAAATTATAAAACCTAAAAATAAGTTGTGGTAGCCTACAATGATGTCCAAGTCGATCTAGGGTGTTCCACGATGTCCCAAGATGACTAAAACATGTTTTTGGACGTTATATTTATAGTAGACAAGTCATAAACTGACTTAGATTAGGTTTCCACGTTGTTCTTGTTAAGAAAGGAAATATTATCCTAATTTTAGTGGGAACCACATCGTGGTATAGTGCCAAATTCCATAACTGGGCATAATTTTCCTAATTTTGGTGCTTACCGCGAAGTAGTGTAATCGCGTTGGGCTACTGTTTTTGCATAAATACCTATTGACTTGACACCGCGACATGGTGTTTTACTATTTTGGGACCCTTCTGAATCCAATGGTTTTCATTACGTTCCCATTGTCCAATCTCACAGCCCATATGCGCCCCAAATATTTTAGGGGTCCAAATTACATCAATTTGTGTATTGTACTTCCGTTGAGCCATTTAGAGGCTTTTTGAGTTATTTCCACTTGATTCGAAGCTTGTAAATCCTTTATATATCATCATAGTACATTCAAAAAGCATCTTATATCATTAAACACAATAATTTAGAGATCTAAACAACATAACTTCCTCAATGGTGAACTAGAAATAAAAGATAAGCATAAGCTAATTTCACTTAGATCTTTAACTCATTGTTTCAATTCTTGTTTTGATACAATCGACCCTTGAACATTATAAGTAAGTTGTTTAACATAAATAAATAATAACAACCTTATAAACTCATTAAAACATATTAGGACCCAACATGATAGACTAGACAAATACCTAGCTTATGCTAGTAACGCTAGTTTTCTCGATTGAACTCTAAATGCTCAAATTGAATCAAAACTTGGGTGAAAGCACCATTAAATATCAAAAACACATACATGGACACTTAGATGCATATTTATATCATTATCAACAAATTAAGCATACAAATCATCCTTAAAACAATGCTAAATAGGCTAGAATAACAATGCTAAAATGCATAAATATACCCAACATCAGAAGGTACATGAGAGGAATTATTCTACTCATTATTTGGAGTTGTTGGCAGTTTTGTTTGCTTTAAATATATAGCATAATTATTTGTATGGTGTCCACATGGATATTTTTTCTGATCACAAGAGTCTTCAGTATGTGTTCACTTAGAAAGAGCTTAATCTCAGGTAGAAGAGGTGGATTGATATTATCAAGGATTATGATATGATTCTTAACTACCACCCAGGTAAGTCTAATATGGTTTTTTATGCTCTTAGTAGGTTATCCATGGGTAGTTTGGCTCACGTGGAAGACGACAAGAGAAAATTGGTGAAAGATATTCATCGCTTGGATAATCTTGGAGTTTCTTCCTTGGACTCTAAGGATGGTGGTATGATGGTGCAAGAAGTGGTTCGATCGTCTCTTGGTGCTAATATTAATGAGAAACAAGTGCTAGATCCTATCTTGATGAAAATCAAATGTAATGTTGGTGGGCAGAGGGTACTGGTGTTTGAGATCAGTGGTGATAGTACTTTACAGTACCAAGGGAGGTTTTGTGTTCCTGATGTCGACGGGCTATGCTAAAATGTTTTGTATGAGGTGCATGAGTCGCGCTATGTTGTTCATCCTAGATCGACAAAGATTTATCATGATCTCAGGGAGATTTAATGGTGGAATGGAATGAAGAGACATATGACTGATTTTATGGACAAGTGTATGGTGTATCAATATGTTAAAATTGAGAACATAAGGCCAGGAGGGATATATCAAGAAATTGATTTTCCCAAATAGAAGTGGGAAGGGATTAATATGGACTTCATTACCAGTATTTCTTGGTCTCGAAGTTAGTATGGTTTGATTTGGGTCATTATGGATAGGATGACCTAGTCTGCGTATTTCTTACCAGCGTGGAATACCTTTTTGGTAAAGTATTATTGCTAAGTTATATCTTTAGGAGATTATGAAGCTGTATAGGATACCTATTATGATTATCTCTGATCATGGTCTGCAGTTTGCGTCTCATTTCTAGCGGTCTTTCTAGAAAGGGTTAGGGACTAAGGTTAGTCTGAGTACTACTTTTCATCCATAGTCGAATGGGGAAGTAGAGAGAACTATTTAGACATTGGAAGATATGCTTTGGGCCTGTGTGTTTGACTATGGTCGCAATTGGGTTGAGCATCTACCTTTGGTAGAGTTTGCTTACAACAATAGATATTATTTGTGTATTGGTATGGCTCTTTTTGAGGCATTTTATGGTAGATGGTGTATATCTTCTATTGAAAGGTTTGAGCTTGGAGAAGCGGACATGTTTGGTTTGGATTTGGTTTATTAGGCGATGAAGATGGTCAATGTGATTCAGGATACGCTTAAAGCTGCCCAAAGTCGCCAAAAGTCTTATGCAGATGTTAGGCATAGAGACTTGGAGTTTAAGGTTTGGGATAGGGTGTTCTTCTAGGTATCTCCTATGAAGGGAGTGGTGCGGTTTGGCAAAAAGAGGAAAAATAGTCCTTGATTCATTGGTCTTTGTGTGATTTTACAGAGAGTTGGCAATGTTGATTATGAGTTAGAGTTTCCATCTAGCTTAAGTTTGGTTCATCTGGTATTTCATGTTTCTATATTGAGAAAGTGTATTGGTGATCCTTCTTCGATTGTTCCTTTGGAAAGATTGGGTATTTTAAATTCTCTATCTTATGAAGAGGTCTCGATTGAGATATTAGATATGCAATTTTATCGATTGTGGGCCAAGGATGTGGCTTCAGTTAAGGTTCTATATCAGAACCATAAGGTGGAAGAAGCTACTTGGGAAGCGGAAGAGGACATGAATTCCAAGTAGCCATATTTGTTTTCTACTCCTAGGATTCGTGCGGAAGGTATGTGTTTTGAACACATCTTTATTGTCGGAGTTTGTTAAAGGAAAGATTAACATCTTTGCCTCTTTGTTTTCAAACATTGTTGAAGGGATGTTTGATAATGCAAATGACTCTATGTGTGGTTACCCCTACCTTGTCCGTTATTTTTGGATGAATGTTCCTAGTGGGGGATACTGAAACATCCTGGGTTTTGATCCTTAGAAAATTTCCTAGAACTCCATTCTCCGGACCCAATACGACTCATGGATATGAGTTGTATGATAGGGTACAAGTGGTATGGTTCTATCATATGCTGACCAGTTTTAGTGGGTGGGATATTTTTTGCTACTTGAATGGATATGACTTAGGGGTATGGTTCGTTGGGCTTGATATGAGTCGTATGATGGGAAGTGTTTGATCCTCATGGTATTTTATTTTACCAGGGATACAGATTATGGTTACGGATCGTATGCTGTGGTTACAACTTGGTTGGATGAGTTGAATACTAGATAGTGTTTGATCCAAGGGTTGAGGCTTGGATATGAGTTATGGATACCGATCGTATAGGAGGGTACGACTCGTATGGGTCAGTCATATCCCTGTGATGGGGTTTTAAGGGATTTAAGTGGGGCTATTCTTGATATTTCCCTACTTACCCTAACTAGGACCTACGACTTCTAATATCATTTGGAGGTTATTTACCATATTATTCTATTCATTAACACTTAGAAACTATTCCAAAACATCTCATAATTCTCTCAAGAGATTTTGGGGCAACAATGCTAGGGTTTCATCTTGTGGATTGCTTTAGGGCTTGTCTTGGTGATTTTCTTCCATCAATTCTTCGGTATAAGGCATGATTCTTTTCTCTCATTGTAATTTCATATAAAGGCATGGCTTATATGATTTATTTCATGATTTTACTATTTCATGATTATGGTTTCTAACTATTATTTGGGGGTTTTAATATTGAATGCTTGGTTATGGTTTCCTATGGTTTTACTTATGCCTTTATATGCGTCAATGGTGGATTTGGACAATTGGATTGCATGGTAATGGTATGGTCTTCATAATTGGTTTTGGTTATATTATGCCTCTAAGGTATTTGATAAAATATTTATAAAGATATGTTTATTGCATTGACTTCTTTTAATGGAACTCTTGTATGTTTTAAACTGGATAAAGGATTTATGCATGGTTTAAATGGTTTGAAATGGCTAAAGGCTAAATAGTTATGCATGTGGAGAATATGTAATTCTTCGAAGTGGATTTAATTTTGTAATTGGAAGGGAACTTAAGGTCCCCTTAACCTAAATGGTTTGGCTATAGATATTACTTGCAAGTAAGGGGTGGTATGATGATACCACTAATATTGGCCTTGGTTAGTAATGGTAAATGGATTGTTTAGATATGGTTTTAATTGGGCCTTAATGGAAGGGTATGTAGCTAAGTCATGGAAGGTGGCAATCCCGGGGGACCAAAACTAAAAACTCATATTTACCAATGTGAGGGGTCTCATTGACCATGTATGTATGTTATATTTTATATTAGGGGATGTACTAGTCATACCATAGGATATTCCCTGGTCGTGTGGCTACACGTACTGGGGCCCTTTTAGCAGGGGGAGCTGAAATCATATGGCCCGTGGGTGGTTCAGACGACAAAGCTATAGATCCCAGGTATAAAGGTTTTAACTGAATGCTATACCCGATTCCCTTTCCCGACCCTTATATATGTATGGTTGTATGCATTATTGATTGTTTGACTTGGTTTTATAACTGGCATTATTTTATCCTTATCCTGAGATTCATGCTAGCGGTCATTCTCTAATTCCTTCTTCTAGTGTCTGTATACCCACACTATGCAAAATTTGCCATTCTACTCCTCTTATTTAGCACGCGAATTCGGTATCAATATTTAGACTGAAGTGGTGAGCTTCCATCCTTTCGAAAGGCATCATTTCATGTTATGGATTTATTTAGACATTTTTCTTTTATTTTGGATGTTGGTTTTGGCCATGGTTGGGGGTATGTCCCAACCAGATCTGTTTACTCTCTTGGATAGAGGCTTTGTGGTACTTCTGGGGGGTAGTATGGGCGGGATTGGTGTTGGTGTCAGCCTTAACATTGGAATAAACCAGTGGGCTGACATCGTTGGACGATATTGTTGGTTGTTCTATCAAATTATATTTTGGGATTGATTTTCATATTATGTTTTGGTATTCCCTTTGGTTTATGGTCTATGGTTTGTTTTGGTATGGTTGGGTGGTTGGTGTGGTACGGTTGTATTCGGTTGGGTCAATCACGATTGTGATCCTATCCAAGAGTCTTAGTGAGAACAATAATGCTATCTTGTTATATGTTCGAAATTCATCCCATCTAATGCTTGATATAGGTGGTTGGGTTGGGTAACAGGGGGAATTCTCCGGTCTTGGTTGGACTTGGGATGCCCATTACGATAAGGTCATGTCGTGTCATAAGATCTCATTTCAAGGTATAGTTCTATTGATTAATAAAAAATTATACCATTTTCAACATTTAGTTACCCTTGGTTGCAAAACATTCCTAACTCATGGCCTATGATGGTTTATTTTTTTATTGAAAACTCACCCCTTATTGATCATAAGTTGGTGTATTTGGAGCTATACAAATTATTAATGGTTGAGCTCTTTATAATTAATTTACATGTTTCTACTATGAATTTGTGGTGAGCTTCCATTAATTTCGTGATAGAACCCCTCATATTTTCCTAAAATCCCTAGAATCTTGGTGTCCTTATTGTAGCACCATTAAAGCTTAGAATTCACCCATTTTTAGGGTAAATGTTCCTTGAGCATAAAAGGATGCTGTGTTGGTTTCAAAAGTGTGATTCCACAAATAGTCCCCATATGGGATCTTACATAATTTTGGACCTAAAGCACAATAGTGCAATATGAGTGTCATTGTTCTTATTTTTATGAGTAGATTATGATTTTGATAGTATGGCATCTTGCGGAAGATTTTCAGAAAGGGAAATCGGTGGTTTCGTAGATTCTTGGGGATTTTCTTCATCGTCCAGGTAGGCTAGGTTTACCTTCTTCATAGATTGAGTTATTTCATAGAATAATCATGATATTATGCTAGATATGGGATGTGATTTAGGTTTGGGAGGTATGATTGATAATATATGTGTTAGTTGTACTAATTAGGCTATCTTAAAATCATAATTTAAGTGTAATTGACTTAATTGCTCGTGCTTTAGGGTAAATTTATATCTTAGGGCTATTTATGGCTTAATTAACATCTATAAATGAGCTTAGATACCTTAGACCGTCCTGTATAAAATTCAGGATTTTGGGGATTAGAAGTGGGACCTCTAGCCCACCTTAGGCCAAGATCATCGAGGCATGATCCAAAAAGTGAACAAACAAGGATTAAAGGAAATTCTAGGACTTAGATTCCAAGCTTGAAAAAATAATACCAAGAATGTGAAACATTCCTAAATGCCTTATAGCCTCTTTTATGAGTATGGCGTGCTACACACCCCTAAAAGAGACTCTACTAGACACGACTTTGTGGACTCCTAATTGACATGAACCTAAAGCTATGATATTAACTTGACCCAACCCGACCGGGGGTCGTGTCGTGATGGGCATCACAAGTCTATTCAGGACTAGAGGCCACCCCCGTTACCTAACCCAATCGACCTATGCATACCCTAAGTTAGATGAACTCCGAACATATAGCACGATATCATTATTGCATAGTCCAAGACTCTAGGATAAGTTTATATGTGTGACCAGCCAAATGAGTCTAACTATACGAGACCCAAACGATAACCAAAACCAACCAAACCATAATCATATGAGTTTCATAATAATGATATATAATACCAAAATAAAAGAGGATAGAATAATAAGAAATTTAGTCCTATGGTATCAGCCATAATATCAATGATGACACCAATACTGATCCCACCCATGCTTACCCATAGTAGTTCCACAAAAGCCTCTAACCAAAATATAACCAATATTCAATTGGGCCATGCCCCCAATCATAGCCAAAACCATTATCCATAAATAACCCAAAGTATGAAATATCATCCATGAAATAAAGCCTTCTGGAAAGACAAAAGCTCACCACTTCAATACAATACCAGATCATGAAGTCCGATCACTGTGCAGGAGGAGTAGAATGACCGATTCCTACAATGCATGGGTATATAGCATCCCACAGATAGGTTAGCGAGTAAACACTAGCATGAACTTTGGATAAGGATAAAATAATACCATTTTACAAAGTCAAGTAAGCCATCCATATGCATACAAAACATACGTAAATATATATAACTATGCCGAGAAAGGGAATTGGGTTTAATATGTATTTAAAACCATTAACTTGGGTATGTGTAGCTTAACCATACCTAACCACCCATAGCCTATATGGGTCCAGTGTAACCCACTGAACGGGTCCCAATATGTGTAGCCTTATGAACTGGAGATACCATTAGAGTAGGGGATTCCCAAGTACCCTTACCCTCCATGATACATAAGTATGGTGTACTTAAAGGATTCCCCTGTACCTCATAGTATCATTCAAGGTCACCATGACCAACCCCCCATGTCCGCAAACATGAGTTTCCAATGTTCGTTCATTGAACTCTTACCTTCACGGTTAGCTATCACACTCCGCCATTATTTCTCAATTAAAACCATTTCCAACCAACCAAACCATTGTTACTAACCGAGGCTATACAAAGTGGTATCATCATACCGACTATAACTTGCAAGTATTGTTCTTAGCCAATCCTTGTAGAGATCAAGGGATTCCCGTGTATCCATAGATCACATTATCCAGTTAACTTAGGGGAGTCCCATGTAACCTACAAGCGTTCCATTATTTTGATTACTTGGGGGATTCCATTGTACCCCATAAGAATGATTGTTAAACCTAAAACCATTACATTTTGACTATTCGAAACCATTTAGGGTTCCATTACTAAGTTTAAACCATGCATAAGTTCCATTAAAATCCAACAATGTAGTGAATATATTCTCATAGGCATTTTATCAAACATATTGGGGCATAATATTTTCAAAACCAAAGAAAATTACCAAATAACCATTCACATGCAACCAGTTATCCAAAACCACCATTAAAGCATATAAAAGCATAATTAAGATATGGAAAATACATAACCAAGAAATTATAACCAAAACCCCCAAATTATATTTGAAAACCCAAAACCATTCAATAATCAAACCATGAAAACATTGTACAAAACCATGCCTTTAGTGGAACTAACAATGAGGGAAGATAACATGCCTTAAACCAAGAAGTTGATGGAGAGAAATCACCAACACAAGTCCCAAATTAATCCTTAAGATGAAACCCTAGCTTCCCTTACCCAAGGACTTTAGAGAGGATTATAAAGTGTATTTCTATGTTTTAAATAATAGAATAATAGGGCAAATAATAGGGCTATACCTCCTACCGTACAATGTCTCAAAAGGGGTCATCCCAATACTAGAATGATAGCTATTGTTGTAAGCAAACTCTACCAAAGGTAGATGCTCAACCCAACTACCACCATAGTCAATCACAGATGCCCAAAGCATATCCTCTAATGTCTGAATATTTTTTTCCTCTTTACCATCCATCTGAGGTTGATAAGGAGTACTCAAACTCACCCTAGTACCCAATCCCTTCTGAAAAGACTGCTAAAAATGAGATGAAAACTGCATACCACGATTAGAGATAATCGAAACAGGTACGCCATGCATCTTTACTATCTCATGAAGATACAACTTCGCATGTTCCTCCACCGAAAAGTTAGTCCTTACTTGAAAGAAGTGAGAACACTTAGTTATCCTATCCACGATGACGTAAATCAAATCAAATTGGTTTCGAGATCAAGGAAGACCGATAATGAAATCCATATTGATCACCTCCTATTTCTATTTGGGAAAATCAATTTCTTGATATTACCCGCCAAGACTCATTTGCTCAATCTTAACTAGTTGGCCAACCATGCACTTGGCTACAAAATCAGCCACATTCTTTTTCATACCATTCCACCAATAAATCTCCTTGAGATCATGATACATTTTTGTCGAACTGGGATGAACAATATAGCATGATTTATGCGGCTCAGCCAAAACCTTTTGTCACAAACCATCAACATCTGAAACATACAACCTCCCTTGGTGCCGTTAAGTACCATCATTAGTAATCTTGAATTCCATTACCTTTCTCCCACCAACATCACTCTTGATTTTCATCAAGATATGATCTAGAATCTCCTTCTTCTTGATCTCTACACCAAGAGATGATCTAACAACTTCCTGAACCATTACCCCACCATCCTTGGAGTCCAAGAGATGATCTCCGAGATTGGCCAATTGGTGAATGTCCTTCACTAATTCCTATTTTCCTTTCTTCACATAAGCCAAAATTCCTATGGACAACCTGCTAAGAGCATCAACAACCATGTTAGCTTTACCTGGGTGGTAGTGAAGACTCATGTCATAGTCCTTGAGAACCTCCAACCATGTCCTTTTCCTGAGATTTAGTTTCTTCTGGGTGAACACATACTGTAGACTCTTATGATCAGAAAATATGTCTTCGTGCACTCCATACAAAAAATTCCACTAGATTTTAAAAGAAAAAACCATCGCCAACAGCTCCAAATCATGAGTAGGATTATTCCCCTCATGCATCTTCAACTACCTGGAAGCATAGGCAATCACCTTCCCATGCTGCATCAAAACAAAACTAAGTCCCACACCGGGATGCATCACAATAAACCACAAATCCCTTATTACCTTCAGGGAATGTCAAAACCAGAGCCGAAGTTAGATTTTCATTAAGCTTCTCAAAACTCCCTTGATACGCTTCTAACCAAGAGAACTGTACCTTCTTCTGAGTTAACTTAGTCAAAAGAGTAACTATCGAAGAAAACCCCTCCATAAACCTCCTATAATTCCCAGCCAAACCCAAGAAGCTCCAAATATTAGTTAGAGTTGTGGGTCTAGGCCACCTTTTAACAAAGACTACCTTTTGAGTATCCATCATGATCCCTCAATAGAAATAATATGACAAAGAAAAGTTACAGCGTTCAACCAAAACTCACACTTGGAGAACTTGGCATATAACTACTATTCCTTCAAGGTCTGTAAAACCATATGGAAGTAATTGGCATGATCCATCTCACTTTTAGAGTACACCAGGATGTCATCAATAAACATAATGAAAAAAAAATCCAAGAATTACCTAAAAACACTATTCATCAAATCCATAAATGCCACCAGGGCACTAGTCAAGCCAAATGACATAAATAAGAGTTCAAAGTGCCCATACCGGGTATGAAAAACCGTCTTAAGATATCCTCCTCCCTAATCTTAAGCTGATGATACCCAGACCAAAGATCTATCTTACAAAAGAACTTGGCACCTTGCAACAGATCAAATAAATTATCTATCCTTGGAAGAGAATACTTGTTCTTGACTGTTACCTTATTCAACTACTGATAAATAATACATATTCGAAGGAAACAATCCTTCTTACGTATGAACAACCTCGATGCACCCCTTGGGGATACACTAGGATGAATAAACTCCTTATTTAGAAGATCCTTAAGTTGCTCCTTGAGTTCCCTAAACTCAGCCAGAGCTATTCTATAAGAAGGAATAGATATTTGACGAGTGTCCAAAACCAAATAAATACCAAACTCAATATCTCTATCTGGAGGAACACCAGAAAGATCATCTGAAAGGACCTTGGGAAACTCACTTACCACCGGAACTGAGTGAAAAAAAAGGACCCTCAAAGTTAGAATCTTTAACCCAGACTAAGTGATAAAGACACTATTTAGAGATTAATCTCCAAGCTCTAAGATAAGAAATAAACTGCCCCCTAGGAGCTAGGGAATCACCCTCCCTCTCTATAACCGGTTCACTAGGGAACCTAAAGACAACCTTATGGATCCAATAATCTAAGGACACATAACAAGAGTGTAACCAATCCATCCCTAGAATAACATCGAAATCCACCATATCCAGCTCAAACAGATCTACCAAGGTTTGCTTGCTATTAACAGATACCACACCCCCTATAGAATCTTTTAGCAATAATTGAGTCACCTAATGGGTAGAAATATAAAAAAGAACCTCAAGATAAAAAACAAAACATATAGCTACATATGGGGTCACATAGGAAAATATGGACCCCAAATTAAGCAGACAATTCACATCACGAGAAAAGAGTTGTAACATACCAGTAACGACATTAGGTGATGCCTAAGATTCCTACCGAGATGTAATATCCAAAAACCTATTCCGTCTAGTGCTGGTACTAGAAACAGGAGTAGCCGCCGAAAACGCACCACTAGGTGCAAGAGTAGAAGATGAAGCAACCCAAAGCTTTGATCGCGACCGAAGCACCCTTCCTAATCATATAGTTTCTGAGCATATGGCCTGGCTGACCACATTTAATATAATTGTCCCTCCCTTAATCACAAAATCCCCAATGAAGACGACCACAGAACCGATAAGGAGGACACGAAGAAGCTTATTGTTACCTACTCGTCTGAGATTAGGTCCCTTGTGCTTTGAAACTATCACCATCTTACAGATTCCTATTACCCGACTGCTTCGAGTAGGGAGCGCTAGAAGTAGAGAAGGAACCAAAAATCCCCCACTTCTGCTTCAACCATTTTCCGCCATCCTGACCACCCTGCTGCTGAACACTACCCTTCTAATAGAACCTGCTCCTCTTACCCTGCCTTTCTCCAAACTCTTCCTGTTTCCTCTTTTCATCCTTCACCTATTGCATGTGGACAACTAACCTTGAAATATCCTTATACTTGATCAGCAAAGCAGTCTTGCTTTCAAGCATCAAATCCTAAGATAGACCAGAAGTGCACTTTCTGATCCTCGCTCTCATATTAGACACCAAGTACGAAGCATGCCTTGATAGCTGAAGGAACTTCAAGGCATATTCCTTGATAGACATTCTTCCCTACTTAAGATTCACAAACTCCTCCATCTTTGCTTACCTCAACTCCTGGTAAAAGAAGCTATCCAAAAAAGCATTAGAAAAGGCCTCCCATAATGACAACTCCTCAACATCTCCTCTACCCCTATCCTATTCCTCGTACCATTGGTATGCAACATCCTTGAGATGATAAACCGCAAAGTTTACCACTTCCATATTCATGGCCAGCATCATCCTAAAGATTTTCTCCATTTTATACAATAAAGCCTAAAGATCCTCCTCCACTTTTACTCTAGTAATAGTAGGAGGATTCATTTTTATAAACTAGCCAACCCTTGTGGCCTTAGTAGGTAAAACACTAGATGCATCTCGCTCAACCTTAGCAGCAACCAACTGAGCAATAGTATGAATCGATTGGCAAAATTCCACATTTGTCACCTAACCTCGAGAAGGACTAGTAGAAAACAGAAAAACTCCAGAACAATAAGGGACAGGTCCCTGAGATCTTGTGTGATCTCCAAGTGTAGGGCGTACCCAATAAATATCATCCCCAAATGGGACAAGAGAATTTCCTTGTGTTCCAGATCATCGAGGCATGATCTAAAAAGTGAACAAACAAGAATTAAACAAAATTATAGGACTTACATTCCAAGCTTGAAAAATGAATACCAAGAAAGTGAAACATTCTTAAATGCCTTATAGCCTCTTTTATAAGTGTGGCATGCTACACACACCTAAAAGAGACTCTACTAGACATGACTTTGTGGACTCCTAATTGACCATGAACCAAAAGCTATGATACTAACTTGACCCGACCCGACCGAGGGCCGTGTCTTGATGGGTATCATAAGTCTATTCAGGACTAGAGGCCACCCCCATTACCTAACTTAATCAAACTATGCATACCCTAAGTCAGATGAACTCCAAACATGTAGCACGATAGCATTATTGCATAGTCCAAGACTATAGGATAATTCTATATCTGTGACCACCCAAATGAGTCCAACTGTTCGAGACCCAACCGATAACCAATACCAACCAAACCATAACCATATGAGTTTCATAATAATTATATATAAAACCAAAATTAAATAGGATAAAACAATGAGAAATTTAGTCCTACGATATCAGCCATAATACCAATGCCAATACCAATACTGACACCAATACTGATCCTGCCCATGCCAACCCATAGTAGTTCTATAAAAGCCTCTAACCAAAATATAACCAATATTCGATTGGGACATGCCCCTAACCATAGCCAAAACCATTATCCATAAATAACCCAAGGTATGAAATATCATCCATAAAATAGAGCCTTTGAGAAAGATAAAAGCTCACCATTTCAATACAATACCAGATCATGAAGTCCGATCACTATGTAGGAGGAAAGAACGATCGATTCCTGCAATGCATGGGGATATAGCTGCCAACAGATGGGTTAGAGAGTGAATGCTAGTATGAACTCAGGATAAGAATAAAATAATACCATTTAACAAAATCAAGTAAACTATCCATATGCATACAAACCATACGTAAATATAGATAACCATGCCAAGAAAGGAAACTGGGTTTAACATGTATTTAAAACCATTAACTTGGGTATGTGTAGCTTAACCATCCTTAACCACCCACAGGCTATATGGGTCCAGTGTAACCCCCTGAACAGGCCCCAATATGTGTATCCACATGAACTGGAGATACCATTAGAGTAGAGGATTCCCAAGTACCCTTACCCTGCATGATATATATGTACGGTGTACTTAAAGGATTCCCCTATACCTCCTAGTATCATGCAAAGTCACCATGAACTACCTCTCTTGTCAGCAAACATGAGCTTCCAATGTTCGTTGATTGAACTCTTACCTTCAGGGTTATCTATTATACTCCGCCATTATTGCCCAATTAAAACAATTTCCAACCAACCAAACCATTATTACTAACCGAGGCTATACATAGTGGTATCGTCATACCAACTATAACTTGCAAGTATTTTTCTTAGCCAAACCTTTTAGAGATCAAGGGATTCCCATGTATCAATAGATCACATTATCAAGTTAACTTATGGGAGTCCCATGTACCCTACAAGCGTTCCATTATTTTGATTACTTGGGGGATTCTATTGTACCCCACAAGAATGATTGTTAAACCCAAAATCATTATATTTTGACTATTCCAAATCATTTAGGGTTCCATTACTAAGTTTAAACCATGCGTAAGTTCCATTAAAATCTAACAACGTAGTGGAAACATACTCATGGGTATTTTATCAAACACATTGGGGCATAATATTTCCTAAACCAAAGAAAATTACCAAATAACCATTCCCATGCAACCAATTATCCAAAACCACCATTAAAGTATATAAAAGCATAACTGAAATATGGAAAATCCATAACCAAGCAATTATAACCAAAACCTCCAAATTATATTTGAAAACCCAAAACCATTCAATAATCAAACCATGAAAACATTGTACAAAACCATACCTTTAGTGGAACTAAAAATGAGGGAAGATAACATGCCTTAAACCAAGAAGATAATGGAGAGAAATCACCAACACAAGTCCCAAATTAATCCTTAAGATAAAACCCTAGCTTCCCTTGCCCAAGGACTTTAGAGAGGATTATAGAGTGTTTTTCTAAGTTTTAAATAATAGAATAATAGGGGAAATAACCTCCCAAGTGACTTAAAAGTCGTGGGGACTTATTAGGTTAAGCGGAAAATATCCATATTGCCCTCACTTAAACTCCCCAAAATCCCGTTAGGTGGGTACGACTATCCATACCAATCATACCAATACGAGTGGTACCCACCACTCGTACCTAAGGCCATCTCACTTGGGCCAAACACTTTCCAAGGTATGACTCACCCTATTACATGTCGTATATAAGTATACAACTAGTACCTTTGAGTCGTAACCCTTGTAGAATAAAATCTAAAGAGGATTGAACACTGCCCACCATACAAGTCCATGGTATGACTCGTACCCTGTCTTACAGATCATGGTGATCCACTGGTACTCAGATCCAACGTAGTCTACTAAGTCTAAGATTAAGTAAAGAAAAGACCCAAAACAAATGACCCATGTCCACCGATATGACTCGTACCACCTAAGTCATATGCATTTTTAAAACCAAATCCAATCCACCAACCAACACTGGTCAGCATACGACTTACCCATACCACTTATATCCTAATATTCAAGTAATTTCCTCTAGTCGTATCCTTCCAGAAACCAAAAATCCAAGAAATTTTCTAAGGTCCAGAAACCCAGGGTGTTTCACTTTTGTAGCCTTACTATGCATGATATACCATGATCAATGTTTAATTTGGGATTTTGAAGAAATTATATGTATGTTAGTTTGGTAATTGAGAGTTAGTGTTTATGATTGTGACTTATTTATATGGTCTAATAACATAAGAGTCCGGGTCGGGTCTGGCATATGATGATGATAATGATATATATACATATATGAGTTTTAGTTCAAGTTCAGCATATGAGGATGATAATGATAATATGATTTACGGTTCAAGTCTGGCAAATGATGGTACAGATGGTGATACTATTTAGTTTTGATTCAAGTCCGTTATTTTGGGAGTTATCCATGATATGATATGGTTTTGATAGATTCTTGGTTATGGCATAGTGATTGATAATTTATGGTTATTGGGGTTATTCACCTTCCTTGATTATACCCTCCAGGATCATGGGGGCATGCATTGGGTTATTTACATTTCCGTACTTATTGGATTATGGGGGACAATTTGTAGTTATAGTTGTGTGATCATTGAATTACTATTTTTTTTGTATCTATTTATTCATGTACAATAGTGTTGGAGCTTATTTTCAGGCTTTCCCCTTTACCTTGACTTGGTTTATTTTATCTTGGGTCTTTCCAAACTTATATCATTGTTTAGCTCAGTGGGCTAGTGATGCCTAATGAGTACCCATGGTTTTGGTACTCATACGACACTTCTGTATCTTTTTGGTGAAGATTCGAGTACCTAGTAGCTATCAGTGATTCGCCGATCATGCTGAGTTGATTTTGGAAATAGGGTGAGCTCTTAAAGTCGAAATTGTCCCTTTTCCTTTTATTTATCCATGTATAATCTTTAATTTTCTAGATAGATTGTATTTGACTATTCATTACTTATAGTTCAGTTATAGTAACTGTTTTACAAGTATTACTGAGTCTCTGGATATTTGTTTCTCGTTTAACTATCTATTAGACTGTTATGACTACTTTATTCCTGATTTGACTCTTTAAATGTTGATTTTTGGCTTTTAGGCCATTTCCCACCAAGTTATCCTATTGCTTATAACTACGGGCAATGATTTGGCTTACCCACTGGTGGGAAAAAGTATGTTCCATCATGACTCATAAATCGGGTCGTGACATATAGTGTAATGATCAAGCCTTTTTATTACTTTCTAAGTAGTATTAGTCTTTATGAGTTTCAACCAGTAAAGAAGGCTATGGATGCATAAATTCAGAGCATAATAAGTCAAAATTTTAGTAAAGGAGAAAGCTGTTTGTCATGACCCAATTTCTTAGGTCATGATGGCACCTACTACAACCCACCAATAGGTAATCCAACCCATAGTTCAAAACTACTTGTAACAGAGTACTAAGAGAAATGAAGAAAGAACGTGGAATAAATATTATAAAAAGGCTAATACACATATGATAGTCCAAAAACATTGTAGAGTTGGTACAAAAGTCTCTAATGCAATAATATTACAAAATGAAGTACTAAATGAATTTAATGATATAATCCATCTCTAAATACAACATAAATATTACTCTAGTACAAAGAATGCAGAGTAGCAATAGTCTGAACGCCAGGAGATCACCCTACGTCTCCAAAGCATTGCTTCTCCGCACAATGCACAATACAATGACGAGAACCCATACTAGGATTTGCAGGTTACAGAAGTGTAATATGAGTACCAAACATGTGATACTCAGTAGTCAAATCCCACCTAAGCTTCAAGATAATGAAAATATACATAACATGCAAGAAAAAATGTAAACAACGCTCAAACATACAAGGAACTAACATAGTAAAGCTAAGGAGGTAATAAGGATAAACTATCCTATTCTATCCATAATTAGGAACCTAAGCACTATACCCTATATCCTGGACAATATATAAATAAATAGAAAATGAAGGATATATAATAGTATACAAGGCTAAAAAATTGATAAACAACGTGAACACATGAAGGAACGGAGGGATATATGGTAATACCAAAACTACATATATAAATGTATGTACATAAACAAGGCTAACCCAAAGGTTAAACCTAAGGTCATCATACTAGCATCTTAAGGCCTCTTAATCATAGTACAAACTAGTACTGACATAATCAGGATCTCTAATCCATATGTCTAAATATGAGATAATTATCCATAATAAAGCAACCATAAAAAAAGGAATCATAATCATACCTTGAATCTCAGTACTGGTTAAGTAATCAAGTTGTTACAAACTAACCATAATAATAACATAATATAGTACTCGGTTAGCCAAGAAAAACCATACCTAAATCGAGCCACATAATAAAAAAGGCCCAATTAACACACAACATACCACAATCAATACTTATCACCTATAGCTATGCAACCCCCATAAGGCTGATAGATATAGGTGCATACTGGTTATATGTAGTGCAAATGCAAGGATGAATGCAAAGTATAATCCATACTACTATAACCAAACCAAGAACCATAATGTATCCTAGTGTATAGACCTTCTCCAGCTCGACGACTTACAAAGAAAGAACCTATGACAACCTCTCTTCTCCATCACGATGACTCATGGATGAAGGAACCTCTATAGGGTTTAGAAGTACCTGTATACACTAACTTAATCTTGATACAGGATTTATAGCAACCATCATCATCATCTGCTCCATATATTACTAGAGATATTTTTATGAATATGTAATAATACACGGACTCAGTCAATGGCTAAAAGAGTGTAAGTCTTTAAATCCATTGACCGAGGGTAAACTTTGGGACTAAATCATCATAAAAGAGTAGAAAAGGTTGGAGTCTCTCGAAAATGAAGTTAATAATAATAGTAAAATCATGGACCAAAATCTATTTCTGTCAAATCTTAAAATATCATTTATAGTCTCAAAGGCTCATAAGTCATTCATTAAGATGGTACAATTTACGATATGAAAGAATCCATTTTAAAGGTAAAAAGTGGGAATAAATCCCCTTTTTAGGAAAACATTAGTAAAATCATATTTTTAGTAAGATCGTACAATTAAGTGAGCATGAATGTCCCAAATCTATGCATGTCATCACCAAGTAACAAACAATATGATTATAAGCATCTAAATGTCTATAAAGTACAATCATATTCTTTATAAGGGTAAATCACTTCCTGGAATCCAACTAATATCACAATAATGGCCTTGGGCCCAATAAAATACAAACCACATAATCATATCATAATTAGATCAACCATCATAATCTACTGAGTCAAGTGGTTAACCTTGATACTAGAGGTTATTTTCCTTTACTGTATCTTAAATACTAGCAACCTAGAGTAAAAGAATTGTAAAAGCATAGTAAGTAGTTCATCTTAAGGGTCGATTCACTCTTCTAGTCTCCAAATTCATAATTTAGGGTGAGGCACGGTATTCTAACCATAATCACATCCTAACATCCCGATCTAACACACAACATATATAATATACTATCTCATAAAGAAGAGTAGCCTACCTCGATGCCGAACCGCAAATTATTGAATCGCCTATAAGTCATGTTCCTTTTATCCATAATCTTCAAATACCTACACTCTAACAACATAGTAATGTACACACCATTAGGCATAAAATAAGACCCATATTGTTATATTAAGGTTTGGGATGATATTTGGGTCAAGAATGGGCCCACAAAAGATATCCAAAATTAAATCCGTCATGAGGTCCCATGAAGGAAAAGGACTGTGTGCCCAATAGTTGAGCACAAATAGTGCAAGAATAGGGGCCCAAATTAGCCCCTAAAGTTTAGGGATTTAAAGACCTAATTTCTCAGAATTTACCATGGATTAGGGAGGAAATTAAGCAAAATTCAAAGGGAAATGACCAAGGAGTGTTTGGCTAGCTTACTTAGCTTCAATGAATGATTTCCCACTTTTCCACTCTTTGAGCTCTCAATTTGGTGTGAAAATAGTGGAAGAAATGGTGGAAAATTAGGTTAAGGGGGGAGGGAGGTGAAAAAAAGCTTCTAGGTGCCTTTTAAGAAATCACCTAGTCGCTTAAGCGACTCCCCAACTGCTCAAATGGTCTAGCACGATAAGCGTTGGTATTGATTAAGTGGAACCTACTCCTCTTAAGAGATATCTCTTAAGAAGATATTGCTAAAGCCGTTGCATCAACAACCTGATGCAACAAATTTTTCCTGACCATAAATAGACTCTGACTGGTTGCTCGGGATTTATTTGGAACCCCATGTGCGCAAACAAACTATACTACCATACCAAATTCAATGTTTCAGACTCAATGGAACCATCAAAACTTTCTTCTTAGATTTTTTTAACTAATTGTGGGGCATGGACCTATAGTTCCAATTATCACACAATCCACCCAACTACCCAAAATGAGTTTGAAAGCCTTGAGAACTGAACCAAGGATCCCCTACCCCAAAATCAATATTTTAGAACTGATGGTGCTGTTGGAATTCTTATCTGAGGTCATATACTAGGAGTTATAGTCTAAGACCAAATATAAAGAAATATAAGCGAGGAACTAGAGAAATGTGCCAAAAACCCAAACGAATCATTTGATAACCGAATCAACAGTTTTGACAAGTCATAGATAACTTGTAGTTACTTCGAAAAGGCTGAAACATCAAAAATCCATGCAAATCAAGGAAATGACCTAGAGAGCCATTATAATATCCACTACTAAGTCAATGGATAGAAGATATCAAAAGCTCAAAAGGATGACGTACTAGGCCCTTATATTTGGAGCACGAATCCCTAAATAATTTCCAAGAAAGGGATTTGGCTACAGGTATCCCTTTTTAACAAACTTCCATTCTCCACTTCAAAAAAAAATCCAAAACTTATTCTCAACCACCAACTAACCCCTAACTAAATCAAGGAAAGCTAATGCATGCAAATCCAAACCACGACACACTTATACCATATTGATGCTGGAAAAACCAAGAAAAACTCAACCAAACCTAATAAAATCAAAAGCATGACTCATGCAACCAACTCCAACACCCAAATAAAACCTTGTTTTGCCTTTCCAAACCTGCTACCTACTCCAAACAAAGAAAAAAATCACTCGAGTCCTATCTGTGCAAATCCATCATACTTAACTTCTAAAAACTTAAGCTTATCCACTAAAAAATCATAATGGCAAGCATGAGAATAAACCCATAAGACACTATCTAAGCATACAAAAGGGAGATGACCAATGTCTGCAATCTACGCTAATGCTACAAATGGTTTGAATAACCCCTAAAACTAATAGCTAGGAGTGCGAAGCACACACACTCACCATGGAACAATCAGCTCTAGGATGTCCCACCAATTGATGAATAAGCCACGCTGAATCAAACTCATGCATACTACTTCTACTAAGTAGATCATCCAAAATCCCAATAATAATTGAAAACCAAGGTCAAGGCTAAAAGAACCAATAGTAAGCCAATGAACTATCATCTGAACATCTAATCACCCCAATACATCAGAAATGAAAGAGACCAAATAGGTAGACATGAAGTAGGCTTAGCCAGCCTATAAACGAAAGCCCAACTGAGACAAATTTGAAAATAAAGGTTGCACCCACCTACAGCTTCTAGCTGAAATATCCACACCAAGGCTGAATCGCTCGATCTCCTCTATCCAAACCAAATTTATAGATGGGTAAGAATCAACACTCCGAATCTATCATAACCTTTGCTTAGCTGGTGTAAAATATGGCTTCCTATTCAACGTTATGCATGCTTCCTTAGTAATTTCTAGTCTGATTAGGGAAAAAAAACTAAGTCAACTAGTCTGATCTAAGGATAAATACCCTAATCAGCCTTTCTATCTAAATCAAACCTACCTGTACTAAATTATGTCAGAATTAAAACTGCCACATAATTGAAGAACAAGATCACAACAAAGAATAAATCATTGGCTAAAAGCATAAGAAATCAACTCCATATCTAATGAAGTACATGAACTACCAATGAATTCCCAAGAACTCACAAAGGTTGCAAACTATACTAGTGACAACCAAAACTCTAATGACTTGGAAAAATGAAACCTTAGCCAAACATTGGTCAATCTAATACTTTATCTTGATAATGAATTTCCAATTTACAAACTTAAGAAGCAATCATAAGAAATATCACCTATCTCTACCTCTCATACTCAACTAGAATAAAAAAGACATCACGACAAGGATGACGTATTCACTCCACACATATCAAGACCAAGCCATCACCAGAAGAAGAGCCCAACAAACCTGAAAGTCAAATCTAAGTACTCTCAATATTAACATCAAAAACCACTACTAGGCGATAAACTAGTCAAATCAAAAGAATGGACCCCAAATAGTTAACCTTAAAAAAAAACTACATAATCCAATCGCCAACTCTAGGACCATGGAAGGTCAACTTACCTTCACTGTCATAATCTACTCCACAACCAATCTAGAATAGACAACAAAAGCATAAAACAACAAACCTCACCTTGATATAAGAGAGAAATCATTCAACAAAGCTAGCTGCCCAAGCCAATAAATATGAATTGAGAGAAAGGAAATTCTTACTAGATAATGCTAGTCTACCTATCTACCAAGAAGGGATCAAATAACATAAAAAATACAAATAATAACAGTAATATGAATATCAAAATAAAAGGTAGGTGGTACCTAAGGATGAAAGTCAATAAAAAGTACCACTTTAGGGCCATAAAAGGGCCAATATGCCAAGGTTAATGGGACTCAAACCTAAATAGAAGACCTCAAGGAAAATATTAACATTGATCAACTTTATCCACTGCTAAAAGAGATCATCTAAGGTTTTCATATAATCATGAAATCTAACCAAGGCATACTACAATCAATGTAAGCCTACCACGACACATAATCATCGATGGGTACAAAAATCCTAATACACTCAAATAAAAAGGTAAGGGAAAGAAATAAAAAGTGCACCTTTCATAGTAGAATCTGAAGTCACATATCTGATATGCCTGGGGGATAACAAATCTAAGTGAGTCCAAGATCGTACTGAGTATCTGCATCACTAATAGAGATGCTAAGTGCACTGCCTGTAACTAAAGGTGCCACAACACCATGTGACTAATCTGGATGAGCTGAATTACTAATAATCCAATGCTAGGGTCACTCTACATACTAGTGATCATTCTCCGTACAGTCATGGAAAACCCCTAAATCCCTAACATAGTGATAAATTCAAGCAGTCCCTAACTGGCTGACAAACTAACACCAAGGACACTCCCTACTGGAATAACTATCCCCTCTACAATGATAATATACCTTAGGAGCCCTAGGCTGGTGGAGAATTCATAGTAACTCTGTCTGAGCTACCAACTCACGTTTGGGGCACTTCTTAGACTAATAACTAATTTCATCATAAGCATATCAAACTTCTAAAATACTCGAAGGTGTCGCCCTTACTATTCTAGAATGGCCGCCATGACCTAAATACCCATACCAAATACTTCATAAGACCTAATGAAAGCTCTGCCCATTGCGATCACCATGACTGATTTGAGAGCCACCCATAGTCTGAGACACTACTTATATAGATTTGATAGGATGTAAGTAAAGTTGACCGCTACTGAGAGTATTCTTACTCCCGAATGGAATACCAATAACTCTATATTGATAACATAAACTCTTACTTCCAGCTTCATAAGCCAGGATACATGCTCTCTCTGTGGCCTTCACATGGTCAATAGCCTGAGAGAAAGAATACCCAACAACTATTAAATACTTTGATGCCAAATAGAGTGTCAAAGGTAACCCTCTAATAAATCCATGAACCATTCCATGCTCTAAAGGATATAGTATAGGAATAAGCCTAGTCACTCAAGAAACCCAAGATCATACTCTAAAATTGATAGAGAGCCCTGTTAAATATCAACAAAGCCAACTCTAGTCTAGGAAATACTTGATGAACCATACCTTATCTCGATTGTGGGGTATCCACAAAAAGATACAAGATCCTCAATGCTGAATCTAAAAGGGCTGAAGCGATTACAAACTCTACCAGATCCTGGGTTAGTCCCAAATGCTCTGACTGATGCTAAATATCTTTGACATCTATCCTTAAATCCTTTGTTTGATGCTGTGCGAAAACTCTAAGAATGCATGCTAAAATTCTGTCTGCATCTATTGATAACCTCATATCAACCATCTAGGATAGAATAGAGTCAAAGAATCTACTTAAGGCTCAAAGAAATATAGACTTATGACAAGGAGTCAAGACTGGAAGAGTAGACAGAAGCTTATCTTGATGTCGAACCACAAATCTTTGAATCTCCCATAAGTTATCCACATTTTCTCTATGATCCCAAAATAATTCCATATTATTAAAATAGTAATATACATATTTTTAGGAATAAAACGAGACCTATATTGCTATATTAAGGGTTTGATCGATATTTGGTTCTAGAATGGTCCTGCATGGCCCATAAATAGAATTCAAAATTGAATCCACCATGAGGTCCCTTGAAGGACAAGGAATGCATGCTCAAAACATGAGCATAAAAGATGCAAGAATCGACACCCAAATTATCCCCTAAAGTTTAGGGATTTAAAGACCCAATTTCTAAAAATTTACCATGGATTCGAGTGGAAATAGAAGGGAAAGTCAATGGGAAATGACCAATGAGTGTTAGGATAACTTAGCTTTAATGAATGATTTACCACTTTTCCACTCTTTGAGATCTCAATTTGGTGTGAAAATAATGGATAAAATGGTGTAAAATTGGGTGGGGGAAGGAGATAAAAAGCTTCGAGGTGCCACTTAAGTTGTCACCTTATAGCTTAAGCGGCTCCCCGACCCCATATGTGGTTTGGAACAATAAGCATGGGTATCACTTAAGTGACGCCTAGGTTGCTTAAGAAATATCCTCTTAAGAATACATTCTTAAGAAATTGCATGAACAACCTGATGCATTAGATTTTCCAAGCCCAAAAATGGACTTTGTTTGGGTTCTCAAGATTCGTTCAAAACACCATTCGCGCAAACAAACTATGCTATCATACCAAATTTAACATTTCAAACTTAATGGAACCATCAAAACTTTCATCCAAATTTTTTTCAACTAAATATGGGGCCCATCACTATAGTTATATTTTTCATACAATTTACCAAATAGCTTAAAATGATTTTGAAAGTCTTGGAACATGAACTAAGGGTCCCCATAGCCCAAAATAAATATTTTGGAGCTGATAGCACTGTCAGAATTTTCATCTGAGGTAATCTACTAGGAGTTTTAGTTTGAGATCAAATGCTAACAATAAAAGCTCCAAAATAGGGAAATGATCCTAAAACCCAAACAAAATGTTCGATAATCAAACTAATGAATCTGACAATTCATAAACCTATATCCACTATGAGAAGGCTTGAAATGTATGAAATGCATACAAATTAAGGAAATGACCTAGAGGGTCATTACACCATTTCACTTAGCCTCATAAATTCACTGTAGATCTGAACAATTCAAGTTAGAGAAGTCTTCAACAGATCTAATTTAATGGAACTTGTAAGAGGATTTGTGTGTCTTTATTGAAATTTATCCAAACTCAAATATTATTCGATCTATTTAAGCACACTTGGAGGTTTTTGAGCTTACTTCTTATCTTTGTCTCGCTGGTGCTTCAATGGCAAGGTCAAATTCCTTGGCAATGGAAATGTATTCAAGAAGATAAAGGATTGGTTTCTTTAAGAAAAGTGTCTAGATACTTTTCAATTTTTTCGCTTTCAATTTTTTTTTAATTTTTAGGCTTTTTGCTTCCTATTTTGTTTTTTCTGAATTAGGCTATTTCTTTGGGCTTAAACCTTCTAAATATTTTTTGTTGTGGTAATAAAACTCCTACACAACTAATTTTTCAATTAAAAATATGGGAATTAATTTTTAGTGCATAGTTGATCCATAAGAATATGGATAATAATGGATAAAGATGAGTAAAACATGTATAAGTAAGATAAAATATGAAACTTGAGGAAACATCTAGAGTAGTTTTTGTATGAATGAAAATATTTTCAATTTTTCTCCTGTTTGGTTGGCATAAATGTTTTGAAAATTATTTTACAAATGGACTTATTTTCCTCCAAATTAAGAAAAATAACTTCCTTATGTAAAGTATGAAAAAAATATCCAAAACTCTCTTTAGACCTTACAAAATCAACCTAATTTACCAAAATATCATAGGTCATTGACCCCAAAACCCCTAATCCCTCGACATACCACCTTTATACATAACCCACCCCCACCTTCCGATAAGGATCACACCCTTTCCCCTAATCCAACACTCACTCATATCTCTACCACCCTATCTTCTTCCTTTCCCTTACCTCCACCTTTTTAGTTAAGCTAAAGCATACCCTACCCTCTATTGAGGCTCAAGACTTTGATTCCGTCTTGACCCTCAATACTATTCTTAATTCCAACAAACATCATGGACCAAAATCACAATTTTGATCATAACTCAAATCCTTAACATGATCCTGATCTAAGACTCAATTTGGACAATGACCTACGATTATGATCCTAAAATAGGTTTTGATCTCAATTCAAAACTGCACTTCTAACCTTGATCTTGACTAAAGATTTAAATTAGGATCTGACTCCTAAACTTAAAACTCATATAAGAAACAAAACCAAACTCCAACTCCCAACCCAAATTTGAGGTCCAACTTAGGGTTTTGACCTAACCCAACAATAGTTTGAGACCCAACTCTAGACCACATCCTAACTTTGAGTCTTGATAAGAACCTAAATTGGATCTTAATTGGAGATCTTATCGGATATCTAACCCTAACTCCTAATACAAGACATAAAATTCAAACGGACTTAAATCATGAGTCAATCATGAAAAGTTACTCCCAACATAGAACCCTCTGTTGTTCCCTAGGCACATTCCTGGCTTAAGGTAAGTTCCCTAACCAGGATTAGATAAGGTCTTTTGAATTATTGTTATGAACATCTAGGTCATTTTTTACATTTTTGAAATCTAGATATTTTCTATAGCTACCCAAGTTATTTAGGACTTGCTGGAGATGACAGTTCAGTTACTAGGCAATTTGTTTGTTTTTAGAGCTAATTCCTAAACTTTTAAAGTCTTTACAGGTAAGAATTGTCTATTGGGAAAAACTTAGGTTTAACAACATTATATGTTAATTTTGACAGTTCCATCATCTTTAAAATATTGATTTTAGGCTAGGTGAACCTTTGACTTGGTCCCAAGGCTTCCAAACTCAATTTGGACTTATAGGTGTGAGGACCATATTTCATAAAATGGCCCCAGATGATAATTTTGATGGCTTAATCGAGTCTAATATATTGAATTTAATAGGGTAGAATATTTTATTTGCATTTAGAAGATTTTAAAAGAATCTTGAGAGGTTATGAAAACTTAAATTTTTCAAAGTTTCAGCTAATGCAACTCTGCTGGTGCATCCGCTAAAGAACCTTTGTTCACTTTAGTGGCCAGCTGGTCACTTAAGTGTGCATGACTTTCCCAGATGAGTCTCTAACATAAAGTTTTCTTAAGCAACTACTTGTACGCTTTAGAGAAAGGGCCAGACCCGGTGGGTACTACTTAAGCGATAATATACCGCTTTAGCGATAACCACTTAGACGGTCATGTTACTGTTTAAGCGGAATTGGGAGATCATTATAATCCCTCTCTTTATTTATTTTCTCCCATTTTATCACTAGTCTTAAGAGCTAAAAGTCCTAGAGAGTGTGGAAAATTGGTTGATTAGTCATTGGAAAATTGTAGGGGTGTTTTTAAGCTCAAAATTATTATTTTCTCATTGTAATATTTGTAAGTTTCATATTAATTCATAGTTTAATTATTTAATTTATACCTAAATTCATTGATACATGTTGGGTTGATTTTATCATTGTTTAAGCTCAAAATTTATCCATTCTTTAGGGTCAATAACCTCGCAAGCGAGCTCCAAATGGAATTTTGGATCAATTTTGGACTCGAAGCATAACAATTCATTATAGGTACAATTTTTATCATGTTGATGAGTAACTTACCATTATGATAGTACGGCATTGTGCAGAATCTTCTAGAAGAGGAATTTATCAATTTAGTAGACTTCGTCAGGCTTTTTTCAGTGTCCAGGTAAGCTAGGCTTACTTTCTCTTAGATTGAGCTTTACTATAGTATGTATATAATTATATTCTAGTTTTGGTTTAGGAATTAGGTGTTGGAGATACTCGTAGCATAAAATGAATTACTTACCCAATTAGGGAACCATAATTAGGCATTATTGACTTAACTACTCGTTATTTAGGTATAATTTTTATTTTAGGACTAAATGGGTCTTATTTAGTATCTTGTAGTAAAATTTGATACCTTAAGCTAGTATAGGGTAGAATTTGCGTTATAACGAATTATCAGGGATAGAAGTGGGCCCTTTTGGCCCACCTTAGGCCAAGATTACTATCAGCTCCTTGTAGACACAATAAACATGTTATATTATCTTATTTAATTTCTTGAGACTGATGAGGTTTTAGTGACATTAGGGTTCATTCTAGATTGATCCTTCAAACATGATAATACCGATTTGATTTCAACATTATTGATAATATTAGTTTTGATTTGAGTCCGACATATGAGATACTAGTTACATTTCAAGTCTAGTATTGAGATATTATTTATGATAGTTATGGAACCAGTTCAATTCTAGAGTTTACTGTATGGGATGATCCATAGATATGATTTTGAGATATGGTTAATTAGTATAATTATTGTTACTACTTCTCTTTTATTGCACCCTTCAAGCTTATGGGGGACGACATTAGTATATTTACCTTTGAAGCTTATAGAGACCCAGTTATGTGTGATATTTATGTTTTCTTTTATATTAATATTTTGGTTACTTACTTATAGTATTTAGAGGATTATTCTAGGTTTTCCATCTTAAAATACCCTGATTTCTGGACCTTAGAAAATTTCTTAGAATTTTGGTCTCTAGATCCAATATGACTCATGGGTATGAACCATATGTTGGGGTACAAATGGTATAGTCCAGCCGTATGGTGACCAGTGTTGGTTGATGGGATGGATTATTGTCACTAAAATGGGTATGACTTAGTTGGATGAGTCGTATGGTTGTATAGAGATCATTTGGTTTCTTCACTTAATCTTAGACTTGGTAACTTAAGTTTGATTTGGGTATGAGTGGCTTACAAGGATCCATAATCCAGGGTATGAGTCGTACACAGGACTCATATAGTGGATAATGTTCAAACCTTTTGTGATTTTATCTTACTAAGATACGAGTAAAGGGTACAGATCGTATGCTGTCAATAAGACTTAGGTAGGATGAGTCATACACTGGACAATATTTGGTCCAAGGGTTAAGGCTTAGGATATGAGTGGTGGGTACCACTCGTATCGAAGGGTACAACTCGTGAGGGCCAGTCATACCTCTGTGATGAGATTTTGTACATCTTAAGTCGGGGTATTTTGCATATTTCCCTACTTATCCTAATAAGGTGTCGTAACTTCTAACTCTCTTTAGAGGCTATTTACCCTATTATTCTATTCATCAACACTTAAAAGCTCTTCCTAAACACTCTATAAATATCTCAAAATCTTTTGGGCCTAAAAGCTAGAATTTCAAGTAGAGGATTGATTTGAGGATCTTGCTGGTGGTTTCTCTTCGTCTACTTTGTCAACTAAGGCATGCTCTCTAACCTCATTGTTAGTACCAATTAAAGGCATGGTTTTATATAATGTTTTTATGATTTGAATGTTATATGATTTTGAATTTTTAAATATTATTTGGGGTTTTTGGTTATAAATGCTTGGTTATGGTTTTCCCATATTTTAATTATGCATTAATGGTGGTTTTAGATAATTGGTTGCATAGGAATGGTTCTTTTGTAATGGACTTTGGTTTTGGAAATACTATGCCCCTAATGTGTTTGATATATTATCTTTAACAATGTTTTCATTATAGTATTAGTTTTTCAATAGAATACTAAATGATATGAATAGTTTAAATGGTTTTAAATAGATTGGAAAGGCTTCGGTGGTCATAGTTTTGGTTAATTGGAAATCATGAAGGGTACATGGAATCCTTTACACCTATATATGGTTAGCTATGGAAAAAACTTGCTAATATAGTTGGTATGATGGTACCACTACTAATGGGCTTTGTTAATAAATGGTTTATGATTACCGATGATACCGCTACTAATGGACTTTATTAATAAATAGTTAATGGATTGGTTAGTTGCTTGGTAATGGTTTTAATTCGGCAATAATGGCAGGATGTATAGAAAATTCGTGGAAGGTGGAGGTCCTATAGGCACCAAAACTGGAAACTTATATTTTTCGAGGTGAGGTTTGGTCATGGTAACCGTGTGCATGATGCCACACTTTATATTTGGGGGATATACTAGTCATCCCAAGTTTTCTTCCCTGGTCATGTGGCTTCACATACTGAGGCCCTTTCAGAAGGTGGAGTTTAACCCATATTGCTCATGGGTGGTTTAGGACGGTAAAGCTACATAACCAGGTAAAGTTTTTAATGGCATAAAAAACCCAATTCCTTTTTCCAACATGGTTTTATATATACATACATACATATATATATGTGTGGTTGTGTGCATATGGATGGTTTTACTTGGTTTTATGAATTGTATTATTTTATCCTTATCCTGAGTTTATGCTAGCGATCATTTGCTAACTCATCTTCGGGCAGTTGTATACCCTCGCTTTCCAGGAAATAACTATTCTACTTCTCATACATAGTGATTAACTCATGGACAACTATTGGATTAAAGTTGTGAGCTTCCATCTTTCCAGAATGCTTCATTTCATATTATGGATATTTTTAGACATTCTGATTTATCTATGGCTATTGGTTTTGGCTATGGTTGCAGACATATCCAAATGAATATTCTTACTCTTTTAGTTACAGGCTTTGTGGTACTCCTATATGATGGAATATGCGGGATCGGTATTGGTGTCATTCTTAGCATTGACATTAGTATTGGGGCTAATACCAATTAAAAATATTGGTGGTTATTCCATTGTATTTCTATTTGGGATTAATCATTTTATGTTTTGAAACCTATTTGGTTGTGTCCTGGTCTATGGACCTTGTTTCGAAATTGGTTTGGTTTGGTATGGTTGTACGATTAGTATGGGATGGTTAGACTCGGTTGGGTCGGTCATAGTTATGATCCTATCCCAGAGTCTTAATGTTAGCTGTTACACTGTCTTATTATATTCTTGAAATTCAACCAACTCAGGGCAGGTGGGTGGAGGTTCAGTTGGGTAACTGGGGTAGTCTCTGATCCCAGTGGGATTTAGAATTTCCATTACTACATTTCCCCCGATTGGGTCATCTCAAGTTGGATTAGATCTTTAAGTTCATGGTCAATTGGAAATCCATAAAGCCGTGTCAAGTAAAGTCTCTTTTAGGGGTGTGTAGCATACCACACTTATAAAACAGAGGGTACAAGGCATTTAGGAATATTTTAGTTTCTTGGTATTCTATTTTCAAGCTTAGAGTCTAAGTCCTGGAATTCTTCTCTAATCCTTGGTTGTTTACTTTTTAGATCATGCCTCGATGATCTGGAACACAAGAAAACTCTTTGGTCCTATCTGGGGACAATGTTGATGGGGTACTTCCTACATCTGGAGTTCGTCTTTGATCTCAAGGTCCTATCCCTGATAGTTCTGGAGTTACTCTAGTTGCTAATAGTCCTCCTTAGGGTAAGGTGATTAATGAGGAATTTCATAAGTTTATTTATGCTATTGCTAAATTGGTTGCTGCTCAAGCTGAGCAGGATGCGTTTGGTGGGTTATCCATTGAGGCTACAAGGGTTGGTCATTTTATGAAACTGAATCCTATTACATTTACAGGTGTGAAGGTTGAGGAGGATCCTCAGGGTTTCTTGGATGGGATGGAGAAGATATTCAGGGTAATACAGGCCACTATTGTGGAAAGTGAAAACTTTGCATCTTATCAGCTCAAGGATGTTATGCACCAATGGTACTAAGAGTAAAATAGGGATAGAAGGGATGTAGAAGAGTCATCCTTATGTGATGCTTTTTGTGGAGATTTTTTGGATTATTTCTTTCATCGATAGCTGAGGGAAGAAAAGATAGATGAGTTGTGTATCTTAAGTAAGAGAGAATGTCTGTTAAGGAATATTCCTTAGAGTTTCACCAACTGTCAAGGTATGCTTCTAATTTGGTGGCGGATATGAGAGCGAGGATGACAAAGTTTGCTTCTAGGATGAATCGGGATCTGATCTTGTAAAGAAATATTTCCTTGTTGATTAAAAAAGTGGACATTTCTAGATTGACTATTCATATGCAATAGCTAAAGGATGAGAAGAGGAAATAGGTAGAGTTCATAGATTGGTAGGGTAAATGGAGTAGGTTTTCTGATCAAAGAGGTGCTCATTCTCAAGGTGGTCGGGATGGAGGTAAATGGCCAAAAAAAATGGGCGAGTTCTGGTTCCTTCTCTATTTCTAGTGCTCCTTACCCGAGGCAATCTAGTGATAGGCGTCAATAGGGTGGTGATAATATTTGGGCATAGGGTTCCCAATATCAGGCGAGTGGAGGTCAGTTGATTTTTCATGCCTTTCTTTTTGGTTTTATCATCATCCTCATTGGGGTTATTATGATGAAAAAAGGGGCAAATACTTCAAGTGTGGCCAAGCAGGCCATCTGCTCAGGGATTGTCCAATTAATAAGGTTGATATAGGAGCAAATAAGGAACCAGTGCTTCACCTTTTACTCCAGCACCCGATGGTGCGACCTCTACTTCTGTTACTATTCTTGGTTCTATTATTAGCCAAAATAGGTTTTATGATTTAGCATCCCGAGAGGAATCTGATTCATTGCCTGATGTCGTTACTGGTATGTGGCAACTCTTTTCTCATGACATGTATTGTGTTCTTAATTCGGGGTCCACTCTTTTCTATGTGACCCCATTTATTGATGTATGTATTGGTTTTGATCATGAGGTTGTTCTAGATCCCTTTTCTATTCTACCACAGTAAGTGACTCGGTTATTGATGGGAGAATCTATAGAGAGTGTGTGGTATCTGTTGGTGGTGGGATGACTTTGATGGATTTGTTTGAACATGATATGGTGGATTTTGATGTTATGCGGGGGATGGATTGGTTACTCTTGTTATGTGGCCTTGGATTGTCGGACCTATAAGGTTGTCTTTAGGTTTCCTAGTGAACCAATTATTGAGTTGGAGGGTGGTCCCCTAGCTCCTATGGAGAGGTTTATTTCTTATCTTAGAGCTTAGAGGTTAATTTCTAAAGGTTGTCTTTATTACTTGGTCTGGGTTAAAGATTCTAACTCAGAAGGTCCTTTATAGTAAGTCCCGATGGTAAATGAGTTTTTTGAGGTCTTTTCGGATGATCATCCTAGTGTTCCTCTAGATAAGGAAATAGTGTTTGGAATTGACTTGGTTCCGGACACTCGTATAATATTTATTCCTCCTTATAAAATGGCTCCAACTGAGTTGAGAAAACTCAAGGAGAGACTTAAGGATCTTCTATATAAGGGATTTATTCATCCTAGTGTATCTTTGAGGGTGCACCGGTGTTATTCGTTCGCAAGAAGGATGGTTTCTTTTGAATATTGAAACACCTTGTACTTCCTTAGCATAATATAAGTCCTAGTGCATGAGTATTCGTAGATGAAATTTTTAAAACACACATTATTTTTTAGTTCAGTGCCTACCATTGCGTAGGAAATTCAATCAGCTTTCCAATGCTATAAAATTCAGCCAAATCAGATAACTGGATAAGAAGTTATGGTGATTTTAAGTTTCAGTCATTAAACACCGTCATTTTCCCCATCAGCGCATCGTGGAGAGAGTCAAAATAGCAATTTTGAATTTCCAGTGAGTTATCGTGATTTTTGTGCGTCGCGCCATAGGCCAATTTGGTATTTGGCATTTTCCAGTGTTGCAGCGCGATGCCACCGCATCGCGGAGAACTTCCAGGTCCCAATCAGTGAAGGACCGCGATTTCGCTACATCACGCCACAATCTAGTTTCCCAGTTGTCAGTTTTCAGTGATACGACGCGATAGTGCCGCGTTGCGCCAGGGGCCCAAATTGGAAATTTTTTATGAAAATCTAATATTTCGCCCAGGGTTAAAATAGTCTTATTCCATTATTTTAATCGGCCCAGATGGAATGCTTAAGCCACAAAAATGTTTTAAAAGTTCATTCTTTATTAATTTCCCTAAAAATTCTAGAGCTTTCTCTCTAAATTACAAACCCTAGCTCTCAAGAAACATAGAGAAATCACAAGAATTCACCCAAGAAATTCAAGAAATTCATCTGTTAAGATATGTTATATGTTCATCCATAGATCCCAAGTAACCTTTTTAATTATAAAGTTATGATCTTTTTAAGTTATTTGATTTTAAATCATGATTTCATCGATTAATCTCCATGAACTTTGATTTAATACCATGATTTAATGATGTTATTGTTGTTATTCGATTCATCATGTTTTATTGTTATAATTTATTGTATTAAATCATGACTTAGTGTTTTCCATGATAATTTCATGTCAATTATGCTAGTTCTTTAGTAATTTTATGATTATTTTAATTTCAAAAAATACCTACAAGAGCAATTGATTTAATAAGAGTCTTCATCCGATATCCTTCAATGTTTTAGTGTCATGCTACTACTATTGTTTTAAGTCCTTAGGGTATTGAATATCCGAAACGATAGACGTCTACCTAATGTTATCTCAGTATCTTCAGAATAACTTAAGATTATATCAGGAGCATTATAAGAATAGTTAGTCAAACTCAGAATAGTCAAGCATTTCAGTGTCATTCAGTTGGGAGCAGGATTTAGCACCGAGCGAGTATAGGGATGGCGGCTTCCCTGTCAGATAGGTAGAGTCACTAGTAGCAGTCCCTATACTCCAGAACTACGTAGCCAGCGTAGAATATAAGTAGTCACCGTTAGATTAGGATTTACTATCTCGCAGGGGTCACCTGTCAGTTCAGTCTTGACACCCTTAGTCCTTTGTACATGATATCAGTTTAGTGTATCCATATAGCCAGCGTTAGTACCCATTGTACGGTATTAACACCCTTCCAACTGGGGTTACAGGTTAGACCCCGATTATCTCAAATTGGGGAATGTCGGTTAGATGATACCTCCTACAGTCTCAGATACAGTCTCATTCACAGTTCCAATTTAATTCTTCAGTCTTAGTATTTCTAAACCAAAGTATATAGATTTCAGTTATTTCAGTATTTCATTTTTCAAATTTTACTCAGTTCATGTTATATGCTTGGTCAAGCATCCACAGTATTTATAGATTTTCCTACATTTTCAGTATCTACAGATTCCATACTCTTTATTTAGTACTCCATGATTTACATGTACGTCCAGTTAATTATTAGCATTCCTATTCATCAGACCATGCATATCATCCTACCTCATTTAGCATACCTGTACATTCAATGTACTGATTGGATACCTTTTCTTTTGTGCTATGATGTCACATATCATAGGTGATGACGCTCAGTTCTCAGATCGCACTTAGTCCCTAAGATTCTCAGCAGTACTGTAGCAGTGGTGAGTCCTCATCACCCAAGGACAGATTATGTTATTTCATATCCTTATTTCAGTATTTAGTAGAGTTAGTTAGGGTCTTGTCCCATCAACTCTCACCCAGTCAGTCTTAAAGGATTTTCAGACATTACCGTTTGTTAGTTGTTCAGTTTATCAGTACTTTATTATATTCAGACAGTCGTTTTCCTAGATTTATATTTCAGTTTGAATTAAGATATTTAAAACCTTATGACAGTCTATTAGCTTGCCCGACTAGGTGTCCATTTACTTGATTCAGCAGATGGTAGTGTATGGGTGCAGATTAGCTCAGAGCCATCTCTTGTTATTGAGGTGAAGAAAAAAAGGATAGAGATACCAGTCTAGTTAAGTTGAAGGAATCAGTCAGAGATCAGAAAGTAGAGGTTTTCTCCCAAGGGGGAGATAGTGTTTTGCATTGTCAGGGTTGATTGTGTATGCCTAGTGTAGATGAGTTGAGGCGATGAATTCTTGTAGAAGTGCATGGTGCGCGTTACTCTATTTATCCAAGGGCCACTAAGATGTACTGTAATTTACAGGAGATCTATTGGTGGAGTGGGATGAAGAGAGATATTGCAGAGTTTTTAGCTATGTGCTCTACATTCCAGGAAGATTAGATTGAGCACCAGAATCCTAGTGGGTCCATGTAGGAGTTCAGTATTTCCACGTGGAAATGGGAGGAAGTGAACATGGACTTTGTGACAGGTTTTCCTCGTACCCATCATCAGCATGAGTCTATTTGGGTTATCGTAGACAGGATGACCAAATAAACTCATTTCTTGCAAGTCCATACCTCTTACTCATCTGAAGACTATGCCAATCTTTATCTCAGAGAGTTGGTTAGATTGCACAGTATTCCATTATGTTTCATCTCAGACAGAGGTACCCAGTTTACCTCTTATTTCAAGAAAGCATTCCAAAAGGATCTTGGTACCCAAGTCCACCTCAGTATAGACTTCCACCCTCAGACAGACGGTCAAGCAAATAGGACCATTCAGACTCTAGAAGATATGCTGAGACCATGCGTTTTTTATTTCAAGGGTAGTTGGGATAACCACTTTCCTTGGATTGAATTCGCATACAATAACAATTATCATTCCAGTATCCGTATGGCTCTATTTGAGTCTCTCTATGGTAGGATATATAGATCTCCAATTGGTTAGTTTGAAGTAGGTGAGGCTGTAGTAGTAGGGCCTAACTTGGTATTTGATGCATTAGGGAAGGTTCAGTTGATCAGAGAAAGGATTAGGGCTGCCCAGAGCCAACAAAAATTGTATGCAGATGTGAGGAGAAATAATCTCGAGTTTGAGGTCAGTGATCTTGTGTTCTTAAAAATCTCTTCCATGAAGGAAGTGAGGAGATTCAACAATAAAGGAAACCTCAGTCCCTGATATGTAGGTCCCTTCAGAATCCTCAGTCATTTCGGAAAAGTATCTTACAAAATCGAGTTACTTTCAGATTTAGCCTCGGTACACCTAGTGTTCCATGTATCGTTGTTGAAAATGTCTATTGGTTATTTAGCTGTAGTTGTTCCCTTAGAAAGTGTAGATCTTCATAACAGACTTTCCTTTGAGGAAGTTCCAGTCGAAATTATTGATCATCAAGTTCGTAGACTAAGGAACAAATAATTTCCACTAGTCAAAGTTCTTTGGCGGAATCATTCTGTTGATGGAGACACTAGGTGTGCAGAGGCAGATATGTGGACCAAGTACCCTCATCTCTTCTCCGCAAATCCAAGTTCAGTATAAGGTACCAAATCTTCTTAAGATTTTCACTCTATTATGCTCAGTTTTAGCTGCACATTATGTTTATGTCAGTCGTGCATTTATGAATCAGTTCAGCTATGCATTCCATGCATGAAACAGGCATATTCAGTATGTAAGCTCAGTCCATCAGTTCTCTCAGTTTAACCAGTTTCATTCAGGGATGAATTATCCTAAGGGGGAGATATTGTAACACCCAATATTTCCCTAGCATAATCTAAGTCCCAAGGCATGAGTATTCGTATATGAATTTTTTGAAACACTCATTTTTCAGTTTAGAGCCTGCCATTGCGTAGGAAATTCAATCATTTTTCCAACGATATAAAATTTTCCCAAATCCAATAATCGGGTAAGAATTTATGGCAATTTTAAGTTTCAGTCATTAAACACCATCAAGTTACCCATCAGCGTGTCACGAAGATAGTCAAAATAGAAATTGTCAATTTCTAGTAAGGTATCGCTATTTTGGCACATTGCGATGCCACCATATCAAAGAGAACTTCCAGATCATAATCAGCGAAGGATTGTGATTTGCCCGCATCGTGCCATAGACCAGTTTCCAGTTGACAGATTCCAGTGACACGACGCGATAGTGCCGCGTTGCTCTAGGGATCCAAATCGGAAAATTTTCATGAAAATCTAATATTTCATTCAGGGTTAAAAAAATCTTATCCCATTATTTTAATCTACCCAAATGGAATACTTAAGCCCTAAAAACTTTTTAAAAGTTCATTCTTTATTAATTTCCCCCAAAATTCAATAGGTTTCTCTCTAAATTACAAACCCAAGCTCTCAAGAAACCAAGATCAATCTCAAGAATTCACCCAAGAACTTTAAGAAATTCATCCATTAAGGTATGTTAGATGTTCATCCATGGATCCCAAGTAACCTTTTTAATTATAAAGTTATGATCTTTTTAAGTTATTTGATTTTAAATCATGATTTCATCCATTAATCTCCATGAACTTTGATTTAATACCATGTTTTAATGAAGTTATTGTTGTTATTCGGTTCCTCGTGTTTTAGTGTTATCATGTATTGAATTAAATCATGACTTAGTGTTTTCCATAATAATTTCATGTCAATTATGCCGGACCTTTAGTAATTCTATTATTATTTTAAACCATGAACTATAAGTATTTGATAAAATGCCAACAAGAGAAATTGATTTAATAAGAGTATTCATTCTATGTCCTTTAATGTTTTAGTATCATGCTACTATTATTGGTTTTAGTCCTGGAGGTATTGAATAATCAAAACCATAGTTTTTTACTTAATGATGTCTCAGTATCTTCAGATTATATCATGAGCATTATCAGAATTATCAGTTAAACTCAGAATAGTCTAGCATTTCAGTGTCATTCAATTGAGAGTAAGATTTAACACCGAGCGAGTATAGGGATGGAAGCTTTCCCGTCAGATATGAAGAGTCATTAGTAGCAGTCCTAATACTCTAGAACTACATATCCAACATAGGATATCAGTAGTCACTCATCATATTATGCTTAATTATCTCACAGGGGTTACTCGTCGTTCAAACTTGACACTCTTAGTCCTTTAGAAATTATATCTATTTAGTGGATCCATACAACGAGTGTTAGTACTCGTGGAACGATATTAATACCCTTCTAACTGGGGTTACAGGTTGGACCCCGATTAGCTCAAATTGGGGAATATCGGTTAGATGATATCTCCCACATTGTCAGATACAGTCTCAGTCATAGTTCCAGTTTAGTTCTTCAGTCTTAGTATTTCTTGACCAAAGCATACAAATTTCAGTTATTTCAGTTTACTGATTTTACTCACGTCATGTTATATGATTAGTCATGCATCCGTAGTATTTACAGATTTTTCTGCATTTTTAGTATCTACAGATTAAATGCTATTTATTCAGTAGTCCATTCTTTAGATGTATGTCCAGTTAATTATTATCATTCCTATTCATGAGACCATGCATATTAGCCCACCTCATTTAGCATACTAGTACATTTAAAGTACTGATCGCATGACTTTTCTTTTGCACTATGATGTCTCATATCATAGGTGCTGATGCTCAGTTCCCGAATCACACTTAGACCCTCATATTATTAGCAGTGCAGTAACAGTGGTGAGTCCTCATCACCCGAGGAAAGACTATCTTATTTCATGTTTTTATTTCAGTAGTTAGTAGAGTTAGTTAGGGGCTTATCCCATCATCTCTCAGTCAGTCAGTCTTAGGGGATTTTCAGACATTATAGTCAGTTAGTTGTTTAGTTTATTAGTACTTTATTAGATTCAGACAGTTATTTTCCTAGATTTATATTTTAGTTTGAATTCAGATATTTAAAACCTTATGGCACTTCAGTTATTTTTTCGTAATTCATAATTATATTATCCAGTGCTCACAGAAGGTACCAGCTCATGGGTTAGCTTATAGTCCCTCGGGAATGTAAGCACCGTGTAAGGACTAAGGGGTGTCTTGGGTCGTTATAGATGTTCATTGACTATCGTCAGTTGAATAAGGTGACTATTAAGACAAGTATCCTCTTCCAAGGAAAGATGATCTGTTTGATCAGTTGCAAGGTGCTAAGTTCTTTTCTAAGATAAATCTTCTGTCTGTGTATCATCATCTTAAGATTAGGGAACAGGATATCCCTAAGATGACTTTTTATACTCGGAATGGGCACTTTTAATTCTTGGTGATGTTATTAGGTTTGACTAATACCCCGGTGGAATTTATGGACATGATGAACAAGGTTTTTAGGGAGTTCTTAGATCGTTTCATCATTGTGTTTATTAATGACATACTGTTTTATTCAAAAAGTAAGGTGTATCATGCTAATCACCTCTTTGTGGTATTGCAGACCTTGAAGGAACAATAGTTGTATGTTAATTTCTCCAAGTGTGATTTTTGGTTGAACATTATGACTTTTCTTGGTCATATAATTTCTAGTGAGGGGATCATGATGGATCCACAAAAGGTGGTTGTGGTTAAAAGGTGCCCTAAACCCATGACTGTAATTGACATCCAGAGCTTCTTGGGTTTGGTTGGGTATTTTTGGTGGTTTGTGTAGAGTTTTTCATCGATAGCTTCTCCTTTGCCTATGTTGACTCAAAAAAAGGTGAAGTTTTCTTGGTCGGATGCTTTTGAGTGGAGTTTCGAGAAGTTGAATAAAAATCTAACTTTGGCTTCAGTTTTGACATTGCCTGAGAAAAGTGCGGGGTTTGTGGTTTATTGTGATGCATCTCGGGTAAGTATTGTTTGTGTTTTAATATAGCATGGGTAGGTGATTGCCTATGCTTCTAAAAAGTTGCAGGTACATGAGATGAATTATCCTACTCATAATTTTAAGCTATTGGCGGTGGTTTTTTCTTTGAAAATATGGTGGCAATATTTGTATGGTGTACATGTGGATATCTTTTCTGGTCATAAGAGTCTACAGTATGTGTTCACTAAGAAGGAGCTCAATATCAGGTAGAGAAGATGGCTTGAGCCTCTTAAAGACTATGATATGAGTCTTCACTATCACCCAGTTAAGGCTAATATAGTTGTTGATGCTCTTAGTAGGTTATTTATGGGGAGCTTAGCTCAAGTGGAGGAAGAAAAGTGGGAATTGGTGAAAGATATTCAGCGCTTAGCAAATATTAGAGTTTGTCTCTTGGACTCCTAGGATAGAGGTGTAATACTGCAGGAAGTGGTTTGGTCATCTCTTGGTGCTGAGATTAAGGAGAAGCAAGTGCTACATCTTATCTTGATTAAAATTAGAGTTATGTGGGTATGCAAGAGGAATGGCATTTAATATCAGTCGCGACAGTAATTTACGATACCAAGGGAGGTTGTGCATCCCAGATTTTGACAGTTTGCGACAAAGAATTTTTGCTGAGGTGCATGAGCCACGCTATATTATTCATCCTAGCTCAACAAAGATGTATCATGATCTCAAGGAGATGTATTGGTGGAATGGTATGAAAAGAGGCGTGGCTGACTTTGTGGCCAAGTGCTTAGTTTGTCAATAAGTTAAAGTTGAGCACATAAGACTAGGTATGTTATATCAAGAGATTGTTTTACCTAAATAAGAAAAGATGGTAATCAATATGGACTTCATTACCAATCGTCCTCGGTATCAGAATCAATATGATTCAATTTGGGTCATCGTGGATAGTATGACAAAGTCTGCTCACTTCTTGCAGTGAGGACTACCTTCTTGGTGGAGGATTATGTGAAGTTATATCTTCAGGAGATTCTGAAGCTGCATAGAGTACCTATTTTGATTATTTCTAATTGTGGCACGTAGTTTATGTCTCACTTCTGGTGGTCTTTCCAGAAGGGGTTGGGGACTAAGGTGAGTCTGATTACCACTTTTAATTCATAGACAGATGGGCAAGAAGAAAGAACTATTCAGACATTGGAGGATATGTTTTGGGCATGTGTGGTTGATTATGGTGGTAGTTAGGTTGAGAATCTACCTTTGCTAGAGTTTGATTACAACAATAACTATCATTCAAGTATTGGTATGGCTTCTTTTAAGGCATTGTATGGTAGGAGGTATCGATCTTCTATTGGCTGGTTTGATCTTGGAGAGGTGGATATGTTTGGCCCTAAATTGGTCTTGGTGATCCTTCTTTGGTTGTTTCTTTGAAGGGGTTGGGTATCTCAGACTCTATATCTTATGAAGACGTCTGGGTTGATATTTTTGATAGGCAAGTTTTTTGGTTGCTAACCAAGGATGTGGCTTCGGTTAAGGTTCTGTGGTAGAACCATAAGGTGGAAGAAGCTACATGGGAAATGAAGGAGGACATAAAGTCCAAGTATCCACATCTATTTTCTGCTCTTAGGATTTGTGCGGAAGGTATGTGTCTTCAACACATCTTTATTTTCTGAGTTTGTTAAAGAAAACATTAATATCTTTGCCTCTTTGTTTTCAAACTTTGTTAAAGATTAGAAATATATTTGATAAGGCAAATGACTCGTACATGTGGTTACCCCTATCTGTCCATCATTCGGGGACGAATGTTCCTAGTGTCGAGACTGAAATACCCTGATTTTTGGACCTTAGAAAATTTCCTAGAATTCTAGTCTCTATACCCAATATGACTCATGGGTACGAGCCGTATGTTGCGGTAATAATGGTATGGACCATTCATATGCTAACCAGTGTTGGTTAGTGGGATGGATTTTTGTCACTGAAATGGGTATGACTTGATAGTATGAGTCATATGGTTGGATACAAATCATTTTGTTTCTTCATTTAACCGTAGAATTGGTAACTTAAATTGGATCGGGGCATGAGTGGCTCACCAAGAGTCGTAAGTTAGCGTACGAGTAGTACCCAGGACTCGTATGATAGATAGTGTACAAATTTTTTATGATTTTATCTTGCCAGGGTAATGGGTAAAGGGTATAGATCATATGCTGTCAATGTGACTTGGGTAGGATAGTTCATACAATGGAAAATATTGGGTCCAAGGGTTAAGGATTGGGATACGAGTTGTGGGTGCCACTCGTATCGAAGGGTATGACTCATGAGGGTCAGTCGTACCCATGTGATGGGATTTTGTGCAACTTAAGTGGGGGTATTCTGGACATTTCCCCACTTATCCTAATAAGGCCCCCTGACTTCTAACTCTCTTTGTATTATATTTACCCTATTATTCTATTCATTAACACTTAAAACATCTTTCTAAACACTCTATAATTCTCTCAAAATCTATTGGGCAAGAAAGCTAGGATTTCAATAAGAGGACTGCTTTGGGGATCTTGTTGGTGGTTTCTTTCCACCTACTTGATTAAGTAATACATGTTCTCTTCCCTCATTGTTAGTTACAATGAAAGGCATGGTTTTATACAATGTTTTAATGATTTGAATGTTGTATGATTTTGGGTTTTTAAATATGATTTGAAGGATTTTGTTATAAATTCTTGGTTATGGTTTTCCTATGTTTTACTTATTCTTTTGTATGCATTATTGGTGGTTTTGGATAATTGGTTGCTTGGTAATGGTTCTTTGGTAATGGACTTTGGTTTCAGAAATACTATGCACCCAATGTGTTTGATAAAATGCCTTTAACAATATTTTCATTGTAATATTGGTTTTTCAATGGAACTTATGCACGGTATAAACTTAGTAGGAACCGTAAATGGTATGAATGGTTTGAATTGATTGGAAAGGCCTTGGTGGCCATTTTTTTTGCTAATTAGAAATCATGAAGGGTACATGGAATCCCTTATACCTATATATGGTTGGATATGGACAAAACTTGCAAGTATAGTCGGTATAACGATACCACTACTAATTGCCTTAGTTAATAAATGGTTAATGGATTGGTTGGTTCCGTGGTAATGGTTTTAATTAGACACTAATGGCTGGATGTGTAACAAAGCTGTGGAATGTGGAGGTCCCGGGGAGACCAAAACTAGAAGCTCATATTAGTCGATGTAAGGTTTGGTCTTGGTGACTGTGTCCATGATGTTACACTTTATATTTATGGAATGTACAAGTCATCCCAGGTTTTGTTCCCTAGTCATGCATCTTCATGCACTGGGGCCCTTTCAACAGGGGGAGCTGAACCCATATAGCCCATGGATAGTTTAGGATAACAAAACTACACAGCCCAGGTAAATGTTTTAATGGAATGCTAAACCCGGTTCCCTTTTCCGGCATAGTTATATATATATATGGTTGTGTGCATATAGATGGTTTCACATGGTTTTATTTATGTCATTATTTTATTCTTATCCTGAGGTCATGCTAGTGATAACTCGCTAACCCATCTTTGGGAGGCTGTATACCCACGCTATGCAGGAACTGACCATTTTACACCATTTAAATAGTGATTGACTCAGGTATAGCTGTTAGATTAAAGTGGTGAGTTTCCATCTTTCTGGAAGGCTACATTTCATGTTATGGATATTTTTAGACATTCAGATTTATCTATGGATATTAGGTTTGGCTATTGTTCGGGGCATGTCCCATTCGAATATTCTTACTCTTTTAGTTAGAGGATTTATGGTACTACTATGGGTTGGAATAGGTGGATCTGTATTGGTGTCAGCCTTAGTATTGAGATTGGTATTGGGGCTGATACTGGTTGATGGTATTATTAGTTGTTTCATTGTATTTCATTTTGGGATTAATAATGTTATGTTTTGGAACCTATTTGGTTATGGCCTGGTTTATGGACCTTGTTTCAATTTTGTTTGGTTTGTATGGTTGGACGGTTGGTATGGGATAGTTGGAGTCGGTTGGGTCGGTCATGGTTGTGAACCTATCCCAAAGTTTTTATGTGAGTTGTTATAATATCGTACTATATGCTTGAAATTCAGCTAACTCAGGGCAGGCGGCTGGAGGTTGGGTTGGGTAACGGGGGTGGTCTCCGGTCCCTATCGAACTTGGGTCGCCCATTACAACATGGCCTCTGGTTGGGTCATTTCACTTCTTCATTTGACTTATTGTAACACCTCAAATTTGGTACCCGAAATGCTACACGGTGCTCATAACCCCAGAGGACCACAAGCTAACCCATGATTGATATATGTACCTTTACAATGCATACTATGACATAATAATGTGGAACGTGCACTGAAAGGCCATAGGTTTCAATACTGAACATGATCTAAATGATATAACATCTGTATGGGGTAACAGAATACCCAAAAGAAAACTAAAAATACTGAAGTCTGAAACATTATAGTCTAGAAAACCTCTAACTGACTGAACTATTTGAGTAAGGATTTGATGAGACATGTCCCCAACTAACTCCAACTAATGAACTGATTAATAAGATAATAGGGAAATAATCATGTCCTCGAATGATGAAGACTCACTTCTAACTCTAACAACTTAAACTGGAATCTACTGCTGATCTGGAGCTCATGTCTCTGAACCAATGGTATAAGACACCATAGCGCAAATACGTCAGTACTTTGAATGTACTGGTATGCATGAGAGGTAGGCTGAATACTTGGGGTTCATATGTATGAACAATAATAATAACTGACTAACTATCATGAGTGTGAGAATACATGCATGAGACATAACAACTGACACTAATACTGTGATAACATGATTACTAAATCTAAATATAACTGATAACATGAGTGATTGTATCTGACAGTCCTAGATTTGATTAAACTATCTGAGTTCTATACTGTATCTGAGTTGGCTGTATCTGACAGTCCTTAAATCTGAAGAACTATCTGAGTTCTATAATTGAGAATGATTGACTGTATCTAATAGTCCTGATTCTGTAACATGAAACTATGGGAAGTAGTTATCTAACCGACATTCCCCTAATATGCCATTATGGCTGATTTGGGGTCCAATCTATAACACCAATTGGAAAGGGTGTCAATACTGCGCCACTGGTAAGGACAAGCTGTGGGTGACCCTTATCTAATAGTGTCCACTATACGAGAATGGTGGGGCCCTTATCTGATAGTGCTTATCCATCTCATCAACCCTCTTCGACAGTGTTGATGTCTCAACCTATGCCAGCTACATATTTTTAGAATGCAAGGATGACTGCTAAGGATCACACCCTCATCTAATAGTGTGTGTCCCCATCCTTGGGTTCACTCGGTGCTAATTTCTACTCCCATTCGAATGGACACTGAACATAATTTACTGAACTGAACATGGGCTGAGGTACAGAATTCCGTTGACAAATGGAATATTACTGATATCTGGCAACTAACTGAGTTTATGTGATCATGGAGATTTCTTGAGCCATAAGACTATCTGAAGTCTAAGGATTCATCTATTGACTGAGAGTATCATGAAAACATGACATGGCTCTAGGCACACAACTAATGTTTCGGGTACGAGTACCTCCAGGACCCGATAGTAGGAAACTGACCAAGCATAACTTACTTGAACATATAACTAACATCATGACTTAAGAAAAGAGATTCTAGGGTTTCATGGATGAAATTAGTCCATGAATGAACACTATGCATACCTTAGTTTGTGATTTCATGAAGATTGATGGAGGAAATTGTTGATTCTTAATTTTCTATGAAAATCCCTTGGTTATTCTTGAAAGGTTTTTGATAGAAGAGAGTGTATTTTGGGTGAAAAGTGTCTGAATCGCGAGTTAAAGGGCTTAAATAGGGGTGGTAAGTTGACCCTTTTAACCCTGGATGCGTCATTTAATTTTAGTAAAATTTTCCCCAACTGAACCCATGGCGGGATGCGGCGCTATCGTGCCGAGTCACTAGAATTTGACAATTGGGAAACTGAGGGATGGCGCGACGCGGAGTCATTGTGTTACCCCTTCTTTTGATACCGGGAACTTTGGTGCGACGTAGAGGAAATCGCGCTAAGACACTGGAAAAGGAAAATTCTGAATTTGGGCCCTGGTGCGACGTGCCATAATCGCGGACCCCAACTGGAATTTGCCAAATGCCATTTTCTCTGGTGGCGCGATGCGCCACTGACTAATATGGCAGTGTTTTACGACGGGAACTTAAAATATTTATAACTTCTTACCTAGTTATCGGATTTGCACGAATCTTATATCACTGGAAAGCTTATTGAATTTCCAATATGAAAAAAAAGTTAAAATCATAAAAATTCCTCATAGAATAAACATCATTCAATTTAGAAGCTAATACTAGACATTCTAGAGATGAAATTATCTAGGAAATAGTATGGGGTATTACAATATCTTCCCCTTGAGAACATTTTTCCTCGAATGCGACTGACTGAGAGGAGAGAAAAGAGAACTGACGTACATGCTGAACATGAATAAGTGAACATGATCTCAAGACTGACATGACTGGCAAGATGAATATATAATACTGAACATGCATATCTGATGCATGTGTAACTGATTCATAAATGCATGACATAGTGTTCTGAAGAACTAAGTTTCTCACAATGAGAATGCATGTCTGATGCATAATTACATAACTGAACTATTACATGCGTTCATGACTTAATATGCAATGGTACTTGATACCAAGTTTCTAATGGGAACATAAGCATGGAGCTGTATACAAAGTTTATGATGAACATCGAACATGAAACTGAGTAAGTTTAAGGAGAATTGTTACCTTGAGTTTGATCTGAGTTGGTGAAGAAGATGTGAGGTTACTCGGTACGCATGTCTGCCTCTACTTCCCAAGTATCTTCCTCGACGGATTGATTTTGCCAAAGAACCTTAACTAGAGGGACTTCTTTGTTCCTCAATCTACGAGTTTGATTGTCTAAGATTTCGACTGGAATCTCTTCATAAGAGAGTGTTCTGAACAATGATGCTCTGAATAGAAAATAAAATTTATGGGTCACCTCTGCACTTCTTGAGCAAAGATACATGAAAGACTTGTTGAACTGAGGCTAGATTTGAAGATAATTCTAGCTCATAAGCTACCTTGCCGAATTGACTGAGAATCTTGAAGGGACCAACATATCAGGGACTGAGTTTCCCTTTCTTGCCGAACCGCTTCACTGTCTTCATGGGAGAGATATTTATATAGACATAGTCACCAATCCTGAAATCAAGATCTTTTCTACGAACATCTGCATATGACTTCTATCGGCTCTGAGCAGCTCAGAGTCTTTCTTTAATCAACTGGGCTTTTTCCAAGGCGTTGAATACTAAGTCAGGCCCTATAACTGAGGCCTCACTAACTTTGAACCAACTAATTGGAGATCTACATCTCCTACCGTAGAGAGCTTCGAATGGAGCCATCTGAATACTAGAATGATAGTTGTTGTTGTACGTAAACTCAATCAAAGGTAAGTGGTCATCCCAACTTCCTTTGAAATCGATTCCACACGCCCTTAGCATATTTTCTAACGTCTAAATGGTCCTTTCTGCTTGACCATCTTTCTAAGGATTAAAGGTTGTACTAAAATGAACTTGGGTACCAAGACCCTTTTGGAATGCTTTCTAGAAATGAGAGGTGAACTGGGTACCTCTGTCAGAGATAATGGGAAATGGAACACCGTGAAATCTGACCAACTCCTTGATGTAGAGTTTGGAATAATCCTCGGCTGAATAAGAGGTATGAACTAGAAAGAAATGAGATGATTTGGTCATTCTGTCTATAATGACCCAGACTGAATCATGCTGATGACGAGTTCAAGGCAAACTCGTCACAAAGTCCATGTTCATAACTTCCCACTTCCAAGTAGAAATACTGAACTCTTGCATGGACCCACTAGGCTTCTTTTTCTCTATCTAAACCTACTGACATATAGAGCACTTAGTTACAAACTCTGTAATTTCTCTCTTCATCCCACTCCACCAATAGATTTCCCACAAGTTGCGGTACATCTTTGTGGCCCCTGGATGAATACAGTAGCGCACACCATGCGCTTCTACAAGAATTCACTACCTTAAGTCATCTACACCTGGAACACAAAGATGACCTTGACAATGCAGAACACTATTTCCTCCTTGGTAGAAAACCTCTACTTTCTGATCCTGAACTGACTCTTTCAACTAGACAAGGATGTGATCTCAATCTTGCTTTTCTTTCACCTCAGAAACTATAGATGATTCTGAACTACTCTGAACCCATATATCACCCTCATCTGTATCGACTAAGTGAACTCCTAGTCTGGCAAACTAATAGACTTCCTGAGATAACTTCTTCTTACTATCCTCAACATGAGAAACAATACCCATGGATAGCCTACTGAGAGCATCGGTGACTACGTTGGCCTTGACCGGATGATAAAGGACACTCATGTCATAATCTTTCAAGAGCGATAACCACCATCTCTTATAAAGATTGAAATCTTTCTGAGAAAAGACATACTGAAGAATTTTAAGATCTGTGAAGACATATACATGAACTCCGTAGAGATAATGCCTCCAAATCTTCAAAGCAAAGCCTACGACTGCTAACTCAAGAACATAAGTAGGATAATTCCTCTGATAGGGTTTAAGTTGTCTTAAGGCGTAGGCTATGAACTTACCATGTTTCATGAGGACACAACCCAAACCTACTCTGGATGTATCAAAAATACACTACGAAACCATTTGGACCATCTGGAAGAGCTAATACTAGAGCTGAGGTGAGTCGATTCTTCGACTTCTGAAAACTTTTCTCTCAAGGATTTTACCACTGAAATTTGACTTTCTTCTTAGTCAATATGGAAATAGGGGATTCAATAGAAGAAAACCACTCAACAAATCGTCTGTAATAGTTAGCCAAAACCAAGAAACTCTTGATATCTGATGGAGAGATAGGGCGAGGCTAGTTTCTTACTGCTTCGATGTTTTGAGGATCCACTCTAATGCCATCACTGGAAATGATATGAACAAGGAATGCTATTGACCTTAGACAAAATTCGCACTTACTGAATTAGGTGAATAGCTGATGATCTTTGAGAGTCTGAAGTATTGTTCTGAGATGGTGTGCATGATCATGCTCACTGCGTGAATAAATCAGAATATCATCTATGTAGACTATGATGAACATATCCAATTACTTGATGAACACATGGTTCATCAAGTCCATGAAAGTTGTTGGGGCGTTAGTAAGACCAAATGACATGACTAGGAATTCAAAGTGACCACATTCTCTGACTCTGAGCTGATAATAGCCGGATATGAGGTCTATCTTAAAGAAATAATTGGCACCCTGATGTTTTTCAAACAAGTCATCGATTTTGGGAAGAGAATACTTTTTCTTGATAGTGACCTCATAGAGTTGACGGTAGTCTATACACATTCTGAGAGAACCGTCTTTATTGCGCACGAATAATATTGGAGCGCCCCACGGGGAAATGTTGGGACTTATGAATCCCTTATATAAGAGATCCTTCAATTGTTCTTTTTGTTCTCTGAGCTCAGCTGGTGTCATTCTCTATGGCGGAATAGAGATAGGCTGAGTATCTGGAAGAAGATCAATACCGAAGTCTATTTCCCTTTCTTGAGGAATTCCTGAAAGATCTTCGGGAAAGACATATGAATATTCATTCACTAATGGGACTGAATCAAGACTGGGAGTCTTGGAAAATGAATCCTTAACATGAAAAAGATGATAGACACATTCCTTAGATATCAATTTCCTTGCCCGAAAGTAGGAAACAAGCTGACATCTAAAAACGGATACACTACCCTTCCACTCTAGGACGGGTTCATTTGGGAACTAAAATTGGACTATTCTATTTTTGCAGTTGACTGATGCATAGCAGGAATGAAGACAATCAATGCCGAGAATGACATCAAAATCAGTCATTTATAATTCGACTAAGTCTGCAGAAGTGACTTTCTAAAATATCATAACCGAGCAGTTCTTGTATACCAATCGGGCTATGATGGTTTTTCCCACTGGGGTAGAGACTGAAAAGGGTTCTGCTAGAATATCAGGACTGACTCCGAAATTGACTGCTATATAAGGAGTAACAAAAGATAAAGAAGCTCCTGGGTCTAGTAAAGCATAAACATGAACATGAAATATCTGTAACGTACCAGTAACTACATCAGGAGAATTTTCCTGATCCTATCGAGATGGAAGAGCATAGAGACGATTTGGACGTTGCCCACTAGTAGCACTGGAGGTGGCTCCCTGCTGATTTGGGTGATCGGACTAAGATAAGGAGAGGAGATGACTCTGATAACCTAACTAAGGGTAGTCTATAACTCTGTGTCCTGTCTTGCAACAAAAAAAATAGACATCGCTACCAGCTCTGCAAGCACCCTTGTGGTTCTTACCACAAGTTTAACAAAGGGGATTAGTTTGGGCTTTGCTAACATTGCCCTATAACCTATATCCTGGTGCTCTATCTTTGTTACCCTCCATGATGTTTGTCACCTTCTAAACCAGATCAATGAATTCCTGAGGGTCCTAATATATCTTAGACCTGTGGAAGGATGGGCGATTCATTCGGGTGAAGTCCCGAATCCTAGCTGCAGTTGAATTGGCCACTGGATTGGTTGGAATGACTGTTGGCCGTTCATTTTGAGAGGCAGCTGACTGATCAATAGTAGTGAATACAACCCTGAACTTCGCATGAGAAACATGATCGCCTAAATGATCATCGGGCTAAATGGCTGACTAATTTTCGATTCTTCTTTTAGGAGGCATATTCCGTAGGAGAAAGGGAGAAATAGATTAGCCTGAGAGATTGACTTGAGATTATGATCACTGGAATGACATCAATACTGAAAGAGGGGAAACTGTTCGAAAAACATCTTATAGCCTCCTATACATAAATGTGGTGCACAACATACCCTTGTACAAGACTCTACTAGATGTGACTTTCAGACTTCTTAGGACTCTATTGAACCTTAGGCTCTGATACCAAGTTTGTAATGCCATGGATATGGTACCTGAAATTCTACACGGTGCTCATGAACCCGGAGGACCACAAACTGACCCATGACTGATATCTGTATCTGTACACTGCATAATATTACATAATAATATGGAAACATGCACTGAAAGGCCATAAGGTTCAATACTGAACTTGATCAGAATGATATAACATCTGTGTGGGGTAATAAAATACCTAAAATAAAATTGAAAATACTAAAGTCTAAAACATTATTGTCTAGAAAACCTCTAACTGACTGAACTATCTGAGAAAGAAGTTGATGGGACATGTCCCCAACTAACTCTAACTAATAAATTGATTAATGAGATAATAGGGAAATAATCATGTCCTCGAATGATGAGGACTCACTTCTAACTTTGAATACTAAAACTGGAATCTACTAATGATCTGGAGATCGTGTCTCTAAACATGTGGTATAAGACACCAAAGTACAAATGCGTCAGTACTTTGAATGTACTGGTATGCATATGATGTAGGATGAATGCATGGGCTTCATATTCATGAACAATAATAATAACTGACTAACTATCATGAGCATGAGAATACTTGCATGAGACAAAACAACTGACACTAATACTGTCATAACATGATTCCTGAATCTGAATATGACTGATAACATGAGTGATTGTTTCTGACAGTCCTGGATCTGATGAAACTATCTGTGTTCCATAATGTATCTGAGTTAACTATATCTGACAGTCCTGAAATTTGAAGAACTATCTGAGTTCTATCACTGAGACTGATTAACTGTATCAGATAGTCCTGATTTTGTAACATGAAACTATGGGAAGTAGTTATCTAACTGACATGCCCCTAATATACCATTATGTCTTAGTTGGGGTCCAATATGAAACCCCAATTAGAAAGGGTGTTCATACCGCGCCACTAGTAAGGACAAGCTGTGGGTGACCCTCATCTGATAGTCTCCACTGAATGAGAATGGTGGGGCCCTTATCTGATAGTTCTTATCCACCTCATCAACCCTCATCGACAGTGTTGATGTCTCAACCTATGATGCCTACATAGTTTTTGTATGCAAGGATGACTGCTAAGGATCACACCCTCATTTGATAGTGTGTGTCCCATAGATATCAATTTCCTTGCTCGAAGGTAGGAAACAAGTTGACTTATGAAAACTGATACACTATCTTTCCACTCTAGGATAGATTTATTTGGGAACTAAAATTGGACTATTCTATTTTTGCAGTAGACTGAGGCATAGCAGGAATGAAGCCAATCCATGCCGAGAATGACATCAAAATCAATCATCCATAATTCGACTAAGTCTGCTGAAGTGACTTTCTGAAATATCATAATCGGGAAGTTCCTGTATACCCACCGGGCTATGATGGTTTTTCCCACTGGGGTATAGCCTAAAAAGGGTTATGCTAGAATTTTGGGACTGACTCCAAAATTGACTGCTATAGAAGGAGTAACAAAAGATAAAAAAGCTCCTAGATCTTGAAAAGCATAAACACGCACATGAAAGATTTGTAACATACCAGTAACTACATCAGGAGATTTTTCCTGATCCTATCGGGACTGAAGAGCATAGAGATGATTTGGGCATTGCCCACTAGTAGCACTGGAGGTGGCACCCTGCTGATTTGGGTGATTGGACTAAGCTGAGGAACGAAAATAACTCTGATAACCTGAATGAGGGTAGTCTATAACTCAGTGTACTTGATTTCCACAACCAAAATAGACATCGCTACCATCTCTGTAAGCACCCTTGTGGCTCTTACCATAAGTCTGACAAAGGAGATTAGTTCGGGCATTGCTAACACTGCCCATAGACCTAGATCCTGGCGCTCTATGCCTGTTACCCTACATAATGTATGTCACCTTTTGAACCTGATCAATGAATTATTGAGGGTCCTCATCTACCTTAGAACCGAGGAAGGATGCAGGATTCATTCGAGTGAAGTCCTAAATACTAGCTTCGGCTGAATAGGCCACTTGGTTGGCTAAAATGAATACTATTCATTCATTTTGAGTGGCAACTGACTGAGCAAGAGTAGTAAATACGACCCTGAACTTCACATGAGAAACATAATCGTGCAAAGAATCTTCGAACTGAAGGGCTAACTGATTTCCGTTTCTTCTTTTAGGAGGCATCTTCTGTAGAAGAAAGGGAAAAATAGACTAGACTGAGAGATTGACTTGAGATTATTCTTACTAGCACGAAATAAATACTGAAAGAGGGGAAACTGTTCCTAAAACATCTTATAGCCTCATGTACATAAATGTGGCGCTCAACACACCCATGTACAAGACTCTACTAGATGCGGCTTTCAGACTTCCTAGGACTCTATTGAACCTTAGGCAGTGATACCATGTTTGTAACACCCCAGATCAGGTAACCAAAATACTGCACGGTACTCATGACCCCGGAGGACCACAAGCTAAACCATGACTGATATTTGTACCTGTACACTGCATAATATGACATAATAATGTGGAAAGATGCACTAAAAGGACATAAGGTTCAATACTGAACATGATCTGAATGATATAACATCTGTGTGGAGTAACAGAATACCCAAATGAAAACTGAAAATACTGATGTCTAAAACATTATAGTCTAGAAAGCCTCTAACTAACTAAACTGTCTGAGTAAGGAGTTGATGGGATATGTCCCTAACTAACTCTAACTAATAAACTAATTAATGAGATAATAAGGAAATAATCATATCCTCGAATTATGAGGACTAACTTCTAACTCTGACTACTGAAACTGGAATCTACTGTTGACCTGGAACTCGTGTCTCTGAACCTATGGTATAAGACACCATAGCGCAAATGTGTTAGTACTTTAAATGTACTGGTATGCATGTGAGGTAGGATGAATGCAAGGGGTTCATATGTATAAACAATAATAATAACTGAATAACTATCATTAGCGTTAGAATACATGCATGAGACATAATAACTAACACTAATACTGTCATAACATGATTACTGAATCTGAATATGACTGATAACATGAGTGACTATATCTGACAGTCCTGGATAAGATGGAACTATCTGAGTTCCGTACTATATCTGAGTTGACTGTATCTAATAGTCCTTAAATCTAAAGAACTGGATTGATGGAGGAAATTCTTGATTCTGAATCTTCTATGAAAAGCCCTAGGTTGTTCTTGAGAGGTTTTTGAGAGAAGAGAGTGTATTTTGAGTGAAAAATGGCTGAATCACATGTTAAAGTGCTTAAATAGGGGTGGTAAGTTAACCCTTTTAACCCTGGACATGTCATTTAATTTAAGTAAAATTTTCCCGAAATGAACCCCTGGCGCGACGCAGCGCTATCACGCCATATCACTGGAATTTGACAATTGGGAAACTAAGGGATGGCATGACGTGGAGCCATCACATTTCCCCTTCTTTTGCTACCTGGAAATTTGACGCAACGTGGAGGAAATCTCGCTAAGACATTAGAAAAGGACAATTCTAAATTTGGGACCTGGTGCGATGCACCATAATCGTGGACCCTTACTAGAATTTACCAAATGCCATTTCCTCTTGTGGTGTGGTGCGCCACTGACTAATATAGCGTTGTTTTATGATGGGAACTTGAAATATTCATAACTTCTGACCCGGTTATCGGATTTGGGTGAATCTTATATAGATGGAAAGCTTATTGAATTTCCAACATAACAAAAAGTGAATATCTTGAAAATTCCTCATGGAATAACCATCATTCATTTTAGAAGCTAATACTCAACATTCTTTAGATGAAATTAGCTAGGAAAAAGTATGGGGTATTACAATATCTCCCCCTTGAGAACGTTCATCCTCGAATGAAACTGACTGAGAGGGGAGAATGGACAACTGACGTACATGCTGAACATAAATAACTAGAACATGATCTCATGACTGACATGACTAACAAGCTGAACATATAATCTTGAATATTCATATCTGATGCATGTGTAACTGATCCATGAATGCATGACTGAGTGTTCTGAAGAGCTAAATTAGATATGCATGTGTAATTGATCCATGAATGCATGACTGAGTGTTCTGAAGAGCTAAATTTCTCACAATGAGAATGCATGTCTGATGCATAATTACATAACTGAACTAATACATGTGTACATGAATTAATAAGCAATGGTTCTTGATACCAAGTTTCTAATGGGAACATGAGCATGAAGCTATATACAATGTTTGTGATGAACACCAAACATGAAAATGAATAAGCTTAAGGAGAACTGTTACCTTGAGCTTGATCTGAGTTGGCGAAGAAGAGGTGAGGATACATGGAACGTATGTCTGCCTCTGCTTCCCAAGTAGCTCCCTCGACGAACTGATTTTGCCAAAGAACCTTAACTAGAAGGACTTCTTTGTTCCTTAATCTACGAGTCTGATAGTCTAAGATTTTGACTAGAATCTCTTCATAAGGGAGAGTGTTCTAAACATCAACTCTCTGAATAGGGACTACAACTGATGGGTCACCTATTATTTTATTCATTAACACTTAGAAACCCTTTCTAACACTCTATAATTCTCTCAAATCTATTGGGAAAGGGAAGCTAGGGTTTCAATAAGACATAAAATTGGGAGCTTGTCTTGGTGATTTCTTTCCATCATCATCTCTATTTAAGGTATGTTCTCTTGCCTCATTGTTAGTTCCAACTAAAGGCATGGTTTTATACAATATTTTTTTTTATTTTCTTGTTGTATGATTTTGGATTTTAAATATGATTTGGGTGTTTTTGTTTTTAAATGCTTTGTTATGGTTTTCTCATGTTTTAATTATGCTTTTATATGCATTAATAGTAGTTTTGGATAATTTGTTGCATTGGAATGGTTCTTTGGTAATGGACTTTGGTTTTGGAAATATTATGCCCCTAATGTGTTTGATAAAATTCCTTTAATAATGTTTTCATTATAAAATTGTTTTTTCAATGGAACTTATGCATGGTTTAAACTTATTAATGGAAACCTAAATAGAATGAATGGTTTAAATAGTTTTAAATAGAATATAAGGACTTGGTCTCCAAGGTTTTAGTTGATTGGAAATCATATGGGGTACATGGAATCCCCTATGGTTTGGCTAAAGATAATACTTGCAAGTTATTGTTGGTATGATGATACCACTATTAATGGTCTTGTTTAATAAATGGTTAATGGATTGGTTTGTTTCTTGGTAATGGTTTTAGTTGGACAATAATGGTGGGATGTGTAGCAAAGCAATGGAAAGTGGAGATCTGAGGGGGTCCAAAATTGGAAACTTATATTTGCCGATGTAAGGTTTGGTCTTAGTGATCGTGTCCATTATGTCACACTTTAAATTTGGGGGATGTACTAGTTATCCCAGGTCTTCTCCCCTGGTTGTGAGTCTTGACGCACTAGGGCCCTTTCAGCAGGGGAGCTAAACCCATATAGCCCATGGGTGGTATAGAATGGCAGAGCTATACAACACTGATAAAGGTTTTAATGGCATGCTAAACCCAGTCCCCTTTCCCGACAAGGTTATATATATGTATGGTTATGTGAATATGGATTATTTTACATGGTTTTATAAATGGAATTATTTTATCCTTATCCTGAGTTCAAGCTAGCAATCACTCGCTAACCCTTCTTTGGACGGCTGTATACCTATGCTATGCAAGAATCGACCATTCTACTCCCTCTTATATAGTGATAGAATTAGGGATAGATGTTGGATTAAAGTGGTGAGCTTTTATCTTTTTGGAAAGCTCCATTTCATTTTATGGATATTTCTAGACACTTCGATTTTATATTGGATGTTGGTTTAGGGCATGGTTGGGGGAATGTCCTACCTGATTTTATTTTTCTTTTGGTTAGAGGCTTTATGGTACTAATATAGCTTGGTATGGGTAGGATTGGTATTAGTGTCGGCCTTGGCATTGGAATAAGCTTGTGGGCTGACATTATTGGACATAATTTATCACTATTCCATCATATTTTATTTTGGGATTAATTATATTATGTTTTGGAACTTATTTGGTTATGGCCTGGTTTATGGACCTTATTTCGGTATTATTTTTGTTCGGTATGGTTGGTACAACTTGGTGTGATGGATTTACTTAGTAGCGCTAGTCTAGGAATAAACCTGTCCCAAAGTCAGTCCTTATCCAGTTATGCTATCTTGATATATATTTGGAATTCAACCGACTCAAGGTATTCTAATGGTTGTTGGGTTGTGTAACCGGAGGTGGTCCCTAGTCCTGGTTGGACTTGTGATGCCTATTATGATAAGGCGCTCGGTCATGTCATGTTAGATAGCTTGGAAGGGTGTACTTTGGGTCCCAAAAGGGTTATATCATATGTTCAAGCTTATCGCTTAGTTGAGAGGGAATTTTTATCTTATTTATCTCATATTCATGATACTAATGTCACTTTACCTCCTTCTTTGGATTTTGTTCTTAAGGTTTATGAGTTTGCGGATGTTTTCCCCTCGAATTTTCCTGGCATGCCTCCAAATTATGCTATTAACTTTTCTATTGAGGTTGAGTCGAGAACCAAGCCTATCTCTATTTCTCTCTATAGGATGGCCCCAACCAAGATGATAAGAGGATTAGTTATAGGAATTGTTTGATATGGGATTTTATCTAACCTATTTTGTTACCTTACGGTGTGCCTGTCTTGTTTGTGAAGAAAAATGATAGATTTATGCATATGTGTATTGATTATCAGCAGTTGAACAAGGTAACAGTCAAGAATAAGTATCATTTTCCTCATATTTATGTTTTGTTCCACCATCTTTAGGGTTCTTTGGTACTTTAGAAAATTGATTTGAGATTCAGGTATCACCGTTTAATGATTAGAGCTTTGGATATTCCAAAGACAACTTTTCTAACTCGGCACGGTCATTGTCAGTTCTTTGTCATGTCCTTTCGGTTGACCAATGTCCCAGCCACATTCATAGAGATTATGTACAAAGTATTTCAACTGTATCTCAACTCCTTTATTATTGTTTTATAGATAATATCTGGTTTATTTCATGAGTGAGGCCGATCATGAGGACCATTTATGGATTGAGCTTCAAAGATGGAGGAATGAAAAGTTTTACGCTAAGTTCTCTAAGTTTGAGTTTTTGTTGGAGTATGTTTCTTTCTTGGGTCATTTAGTGACCATGAAAGGTACTATGGTTGATCCAACCAAGATTTCAGCAATTCAGTAAAGGGCTAGGCCTATTTTGCCCATTGATATTCAGTGTTTTGTTGAGTTGGCCAGTTACTATCAATGTTTTATAGAGGTTTTTTCATCTATTACAACTTTATTGACCAAGTTAACTCAGAAAAAGATTTCCTTTTAGTGGTCAAATACTTGTGAAGTGAGCTTCCAAAAGCTCATGGTTTTGTTGACATCAGCTCCTATCTTGACTTTTCCTAAGGAGGGCGTGGTTTTACCTTACCCATGATTTAGAGTTGTGCACGGGTGTTTTTTATTTGAAGTTGTGGAGGTACTAAATGTAAGGAGTTCATTTTGAAATTTTCTTGGGTCATCATAGCCTTCGTATTTCTTTACCTTGTGAGATCTTCATATGAGGCAGCGCTGTTGACTTGAGTTTCTTAAGGATTATGACTTGACTATTCTCTATCATCCAGGCAAGGCTAATGTGGTTGTTGATGCCTTGAGATAGAAGTCAAAAAAATGGGTAGCTTGGTGCATCTTTTGTTCGAGAAGAGGCCTTTGTCCATAGAGGTTCAGTATTTAGCTAACTAAATTATTACGCTGGATATTTCGACACCTAGGTGTGTTTTGGCTTTTGTGGATGCTAGGTCTTATTTGATGGTGCAGGTTCAGGCTCATTAGTTTGATAATGCCGGTTTGAGATTGATATGAGATAAGGTATTGAGTGGTAAGGCTAAGGAAGCCTCACTTAATTTACATGACATTTTGAGGATTAGAGGATGAGTTTGTATACCGAGAGTGGGTGATTGGATTAGATTTATTTCAGAGGAGGCCTATCATTCTATGTACTCTATCCATCCTGGAGTAACTAGGATGTATCGTGATTTTAGGTAGCATTACTAGTGAGATGGTATGATAAGAGATATAGAAGATTTTGTAGCTCATTGCTTATGTTTCTAGTACGTGAAGGACAAACATTTGAGGCCTGGTGGATTGCTTCAGAGGTTATCAGTTCTCGAGTGGAAGTGGGAATAGATTACTATAGACTTCATCACTAGGATGCCTCATACTCCGCATGGTTCTAATAGTATTTTGTTCATTGTGGATCGATTGATCAAATCTTTTCACTTTATTATAGTTTACATCTCTTTTAACGCTGAGAGGTTGGCCCATATCTATATTCATGAGATTGTGAGTCTTCATAGTATGCTAATGTCTATCATCTAAGTTAGAGGTTCAGTGTTAACATCTCACTTATGGGAGACTGTTCAGGATGATTTAGGTACTTGGGTTGATCTTAGTACAACATTTCACCTCCAGATTAATAGGCAGTTAGAGTGGACTATTCAGGTCTTGAAAGATATACTCTGTGCTTACGTGATGGAATTTGGTGGTCAGTGGGAGCAACATCTAACTTTTGCGGAGTTTGAGTATAATAACAACTACAATTCTAGTATTGATATGGCTCCTTATGAGGCCTTGTATGGTAGGCGTTGTCACTCTTCAGTTGGTTGGTTTGAGGTTTCTGATGTTAGACATCGATGTACAAACTTGAAATTTTCCAAGTCTCCAGCTAATGCCTATGCACCCGTAATCGCGATTGGCCTGTCGCTTACGTGACTCGACTTATCGACACCAAGTGTTGCAAATGATACATATTATTCGCGATCACTAGCCCCACAAAATGAGATGATAGGATCTCATATACGATACCTACCTTTAGGAAAGGTATCGCATAGGCGACCAGATAATAGCATATGCAGTGCCTGGGTCTTTTATAGACTCATGTTTTGCTAATTTTTACAATTTTTTAGACTTGGAGCTTAAGGTTTTGTGATTTTGAGTCATTTCTTCTACTGTTAAGATTGGGTAAGATCCATAACACCTATTCTAATTACTTTCTCCAAATTTTATTTGCAATTCTTATTTAAGTGCGAATTTAAAGGTAAAAATTAAGGATTTTGACCCATAACGTCTAAAAATTGTAATTCTTTGATTCAAACCCTGATTTCAACCCATTTTTAGTTGGTGAGCTTCTAATCTTAGGATTATAACTTTTCTTTAAATTAGATCTTTAAAACAACTTCAATTCTAGATTTTATAATGAGTTTTGGAGGTTTTTATGGGTAAATCTTGAAACATAATTTTTTTTTATTTGGATCTCATGTTTAACACATTTTTTCTTGGGTTTTCAGCTATAGACTCCTAAAAATATGGGTAACATATTTAAAAAACAAAGTTATGATTTTACCATTCTTAATCAAAAATCCATTTTGGGGGTCCGTATTGACCGAAATCAAAAATAGGAAAGATGGGTATCATTGTCTTCTTTTTGATGCATAGATTCTATATTTCTATGGTTTAGTTGATTCCGAGTTTGTTCATGCTGAGTAAGGCTTCAGGTTGAAATCTTTCTTATCGGTTTTTGACATTCGAATTTGGTTATGGCTTAACTTTCTTCAGACAGAGCGGGGTAGTAAATGTTGATACAAAATCATGTTAAGGGTGTGGGAACTAATCACAAAATGACTATAATTACTGTGTTGTTCCCATGTGGGTGTTTATTTACGATTGTGTTTGGTGGTTTTGGAATATTATTTGCAATGTGTCACACCGTGTGGGGTCCTATATAACATTATTGGCCGTGAATATAAGAAACTAATTGTGTCTTGTATAATGAAAAAGCCTAATGTTGTATGTCTTGTATAATGAAAAGTCCTAATGTGGTATCAATGGTGTATTTAATTTTATTCTACCCTCTTGGCATATGGTTTATGTTGGTATTCATAGATGGTTGTAACTAAGGAGTGGATTATTGGGTCACCTGGTAGGTATATTTGTTGGATAAGGAAATACTAATTCTAGTTTTTTTTGAGAATTATATCCTCATATCATACACGTTCATGAAACATTGGTACCACCATGAAAATTCTAGAAAAACTAGGAACACTGGCTTTTTGTAACAGAAATGAGGCATCTTTAAAACCTTTTATTGATGGATGTGCCGAAGAGAAGTTATGGATATTAGTATTTGATATTAGTTTTATATGGGTTGAAGAGGCCCCATGGGTCCTACAACAGAAATCTTTATCTTCGTAGGTGTATATAGAGGTTGTGCGACAACCTCGGGCATCACCATTTTTATCATCATCATCATCATATTTATCTATATAGAAATTTTTTTTACCTTGTACTTTTTGTAGTGTATTATTTCCTTTGAAGTGATATCTGTCTTTGAGTATTTATTCCTTCTCTACTAGTATGTGTTATACCTATCTACCTATATACATTCCTTGTATCTACTGTATCAGATGTGAATTTAGAGAACTGTTAATATAGACGGTATGGACTACCCTTTAGGATTTTTTCGGTTGCAGGTAATGTGCCCTTTATGGGTATTTTGTATGCTTTATATTTTGGTTTGCTCAGTCGGCCTATGATACCTACTGATTACAAGTGGATCGTTCTCACCCGTACTGCGTGTTTTCAATATAGATCTAAGTTTTAGTGTACCTAACAGTGGTTGACTTTGGAGATATTTTGGATCTATTCAACGTAGTGGTTAGATTTTTGCTCCCGATGTCTACTACTCCCTTTATTTATTTAGACTGTCTTTATTTTGCATTCAGAGATAGAGTTGTTCCTATTTTGGATATCTTATGTATTTTGATCTCGAGTTGTACTAGTTAGTTCTTACACTAGGACACTAGGTTTTAGCATTATGGTATGATATCATTTGGTTATTTTCTTCTTCTTTTATTGTATTGTGTGGTTCGATTCTAGTAGCCTTTCTTTCGGCTATTGATATTATTTTCATTTTTTGTATCAATTTGTGATAGGCTTATTTGTCAAAGTTTGCCGCGTTAAGTGCCTTCATGATCCTTACTTTTTTGGTTGTGACAATGGGAAAATCCACGACTATGATTTTGAGATATGGTTATTAATAAAATTCTTGTTACGACTTCTTCTTGATTGCACCCTCTAGGCTTATGGTAGCCCGCGTTGGGTTATTTACTTTATTGAACCTTCAAGGATTATGGAGGCCAAGTTATGTAGTTATAGCAATATTTTCTTTAATATTATTATTTTAACTATTTACTTACAGTATTTGGAGCATTATTCCAGGTTTGCCTTCTTTCATTGACTTAGCTTATTTATATCCTATTTATATTACGATTTAATTCAGTCAGCCTATGGTTCCTACTAACTACCCATTTCTTTGGTACTCATACTACATTTTTGTACCTTCTTGCTATAGATCCAAATACTAGATGACATTGTTGATGTTGTGATTGTGATAGTGAGATTTTGGAACAAGGGTGAGCTCTTAGAGCTGGATTTGACCTTTTCTCCATCTTCTTCTTTTGGATAGTCTTTCTATTTTTAAGATTGTTGTATTATTAACCTTGATAGTACTCATAGTCTCTTTAGTAGTGGCTCTTATACCAACTTTACTAGATCATGGAATGATATTGCTTTTCTCTAATTCTTCTTCATTTATACTATTGTATTTATGATTTATGTCTTGTAATTTAGCTACTTGCATAACTCCAACTTTTATACCATTTTCCACCAATTATCCCATTTATTATAGTTCTAGGATATGGACTAGTAGGGTAAAGTAGGTGCCATCATGACTCGTGAAATCGGGTCATGACAGTTATGCTTTGACTTTAAATGTAATGCAATTTAACACTAATATGTAATTAATTTTCAAATTACTATAGTTCTACCCAAATATTAAATTATAAAGTAGAGTACCATTCACTCATGAAAATATAGGTATTATCCAACCCATTTGTCACCCTAATCACCTTTATCCATATGAAAATGAGCTAGTTGAATTATTACTCATTTTATTTTGACCCATTTATCATTGCTACTTTACATCTTAGAAGATTAACCCAAGGGAACTGTAACAAGGCACCATACTAGTGTTCTGGACTAATATAAAACCATGTGTTCTTACTTTTCTGTCCTTAAGTTTTATATTATAGTTATTTGTAGTACAAACATCTCTGTAGTATCAAAGTCGACTAATTACACAATATAGATGTCTGAGAGGAGAAAAAGAAATTTCAATTTACCCTTAATTAAACTTTCAACTCGTATCAGAATAGGTCTCACTCATTGTTGCTTAACTGCATGTAAGAAAAGATCAAATTTCTAATTTCTTGTAGTGACCTTTTTGATCATTACATTATAGTCTAGCATGCCAAAATTTGAAGTAAGTTTCTCCCCATATAAAGTATTAAAAATTTCAGCCTAGGCTAGTCTTAGATTAATTCCAAGTGTGATGTGGTCTAGTTAAATTCAATAATGGATAGGTTAATAACTATGTGATTTGAGACCATAATATGAGATATAAGAATCAATGAGTTTGTAAAAGCTTTTGGAATTGAATTTGGGTTAGTAGAACTTTAGCTATATTGTTTGACTTAAAGGGGTTAGTTCGGGATGTCAAAATCTAGAAGTGTATTGAAAAATTGGTAACAATAAGGAGCTATCAGACTTTCTACCTTTCCAAGGCTACTATAGTGGAGGTAGGCTAATACCATGATACCACTATGTTGGAAGTGAGATTTAGTTAGACCTACCATAGTAGGTATATCCCTCTAGCAATGCTGCTAGAACACAAATCGGTACACTATAGCAGGCTGTACATAGTTAAATGTCTTTTCTAGAATTAAAACTGTATTTTTCATTTCACATTCATTTAAGACCAGGATAGGGAAACTTAGGGCAAAAATATAATTTTCCACCCAAATTCTTTTATTGAGGTAAGTTAATCCACCTATTTTCACTAGTTTTTCGATGATAAATCCTTAGAATTACTATGTGTTGATTATGGAAAAGGAATTGACTTAGTCTAGATTGATTTTATGGTGTAAAATTATGAAAATAAGGTATCACAATTGGGTTTTGGTTAAGGGTGGATGAGTTATAATAGCATAGTTAGAATTCATACTTTTAAACATGAAATTGATAGAATTAAGGCGGAACGAAGGTAGAAAATTCCTAGAATAAAGTAATGCTCATAATTTTGACCTGTGGTTTAGGTTGAAATCCCAAAAGTTGTTACAACATTATTTGATTAGTTTTTATATTTTTATGTTTAGACCATAATCAAGTTGAGATTATAAGAAAAGGCAAGGTTTGATTTTTTAGAGCATGGTGGGGGTTATATTAAGGTAGGTGACGGTTAAATTATAGTTGAATACTCAATTTGGTTTATGTATGCATTTTAATTGCCATTTTGTCTACTTGTTACAATGCATGTTGTTAATGTTAATTTGTTTGGTAATTCTACAAGTTATTTGATCACCTAAAATGAGATTATGTAAAAAGACCTTTTTAAAGTGTAAGTGTGGTTGCATTATCTCATATTTTTATAGTACATTTTATAACATGGGTTGATATTATGAGATAAATAAGAATAGGTTAATCGTCAAGGAATTAGTGAAATTCATGAGTATAAGGGCGAAGATGTAAGGGTGGAATAACACTTGGTTTGGGATAGGGTGGCAGACACTAGTTTTCTATGTTATTTTTTATATGAACTAATCTTGTCCCCTAGAGGTCATAGGTAGTGGGCATTTATAAGACTAATAACATATATGTATACGACATTTGTGAGTTTGAAGGTACCATGTGCTGATTGAGCTATATTGTGGTTGTTAGTTTGGTTTTTTTATTGAACTGAGTCATATTGTTGTGCTATTTTGGTTCCTTGAGTGAACCAAGTTATATTGTTATTGTTATTTAGATCCATGAGTTATCTGGATTGTTGTTATAGGTGAACTAAGATGATATTGGTAAAGTTCAATAAAGAGGTAATTCTGTCAAAGATGAGTTAATTATTATGAGTCATGGTACTTTACTTGGTTGAATATTTGTACTTGTTCTATGATTTTTGGTTTATTGGGTTTTTGTTGATGAGATAGTAAGTGAAGATATAATTACTACGTGTTACATAGGTGCTCTTCCTTCCGAATTATGGGTTATGTGTTTATATTTATTAAGTTGATTTTCCTATGACCCTACCAGTACATAGTGGTTTCTTACTAATACTACCTGTGATATTCTTTTTGTTGAGTCTAGAGCATATTCCAAAAACTCAGACAAGACCCCAATTGTAGACGGTGACCTATTCCGGCTCAAGGGTGAGCTTTAACTCGCGAGCAACCATGGGTCTTCCTACATTATGTTTTTTCTATTTGTTTCGGACATAAACAATTTTGTTGTTCTTGTTTTTCGAGTTGTACACATAGATTGTTTTGTTAGATGTTTTGGTACAATGACTTTCAGTTTAGGGGTGCTTTAAAAATTTTGAATTATTTTTTCATTACTACGTTTAGGACTATTAGATATTGCTATAAGATATATATGGAATTGTTCATTTTATTCAAATTAGTTAAGGGTTGATATTGAGTATATGGATTAGATGGTCCTCCCATAAGATTGTTAGTGTAGGTTCCACTCACGATGCGTCTTGGGTTGTGAAAAAGTTGGTATCATAGCCATAGGTTTGTTGATCTTATCATACTAAAATATATCAAGTCTTGTGGAATGATATAGAGATTTTGATATTTTTCATCGAAGGCTATGGAACTTTACGAAAATATCACATTTTTTTCTTTCATGCTATATACCAATTGGTATATGGCGATCCAAATTGGTATTTGACCTCTTCACTTTATTTCTTACAGATGTTGAATATGAGAGCTAAAAGAGATAGAGCAACAACTCCCACTCTTGTAGTTCAAGTTTTAAAGACTACTACCAGAGGTAGAGGACTGGGTAGAGGTACAGGAAGAGGTAGGGAAACACCTACAATAGGTGAAACCAGAGTTGCAATTAATCTTGCCTAATAGAGATCAGAGACACCTCCCCAACCCAAGGATCACCGCGATGAGGATATTCTAGAAAAATAAGAAGCAGTACTAGTTTTGGGAGGTGCAGCTCTTCCCCAAATATTGTTTGAGTTGATTGAATATATGCTTTCTTTTATGAGTGCGCCGGTGGGTACCGAATCCATGCCTACAGTGTTGACATACTAGTATCCATGGGTTCAATATGTTACTGCACTGACCCTAGGATAGATTTTTTTCTAGGATGGAGGCTTTCCCTCATTCGATTTTATGTCATATTATGATCAAGACCAAGCATGATATGTTGACTATGTTTTTGAATATGAAACCTCCCATCTTTATTTGTTTAGAGACAAAGATAATTTTGAGTTCATTATTGTTTTTTATGAGAGGATGAATAAGATGGGCATTATGGAGAAGCATACTGTAGAATTTTTGACCTTTCGACTACAGAGTAATGCTTAGCAATGATGGAGGGCTTATGTGAAATGTAGTTCTTTAGCTCTATCTCCATTGACATAGACTCAATTTGATACCCTGTTCTTATAAAAGAATATCAACAGACATTGAATGACAAGAAAAATTATGAGTTTCTAGCTCTTCAGAAGGGCAACATATCGGTTGTAGCCTATGATGCTAAGTTTCATGCTCTCTGTGAAAGTTTTGAATACCAAATTGCAAGTTAAGGCATTACAGATTAATTCTTTAGGGAAAACATTTAATGATGTTTTCGACTTTCTAATGAAAGTGGAATGAGTCAAATAAGTTGGACAGGAAAAAATAGTAGCATATACTGCCTATAATATGGGCAACTTTAGGGGATATTATTCTAGATACTATGGTCATCAGGCCTATCTAGCTCGTCTAATATAGTAAGCTTTTCCAATATTTATAGAGGTTTTGCTAAAGACCACTCAACTGTAATTAGTGGTGGGAAGCCAATGGGCATCATATTTGTCTACTAGCCGACTTTCACTGGATTAATCTTGTTTTACTTATGGTGGTTTTGGACACTTTAAGAAGAATTGTCATTAAGGTAGATAGTCAAGTTTTTAAGGTCATAAGTAGTCCAAGGCTATGGTTTCAACTAGTAAAAGTGGTAGTGGTAATGGTAGAGATCATCCATAGGGTAGGCATAGTGGTTTCCAGGGTAGCCATAGTGGAAATTGAGATGGTGTTAAGACAGTGAGATGTAGTGTGCAGCTTACTAGAGAGGTTACTTAGATCGATGATAGAACTTATTTCAATGCTTTTTTTGGAAATTTTTGGTGTAGGATTTTGATGTAGCCATTAAAGGTACTATTATCATCTGTGACAGAACAACTATAGTATTGTTTGAACCGGGTTCCACCTATCCATAAGTATCTATTAAATTTCCCTTTGGCTTAAACCTAGTTTTTGATATACTTGACTTACCTTTTATGTATCTACTCTGGATGAAGACTCTGTGGTAGTGACTCAAGTATATCATGCTTTCTCTAATATGTTCATGGGTTTTCATACTTGGGTAGATTTGGTGATTCTAGATATTCTTAAATTTGATATTATCCTGCGGTATGTCTTAGTTGTTCTCTTATCATCTTGTGCTAAATTATAATTCTAAAATTGTGACCTTAGACATACTGGGATGGATAAGTGAAAATGGAAAGGTGTTTTTAAGTCTGGCCCTATGAAAATAATTTCGTTCATTCATGCTAAGATGTTAGTGGGGAACGGGTGTGTAGCCTTTCTGGCACATCTTTGGGATGTTAGTGCAAGGTCCCCTCTATAAAGATAGTTCTTGTAAAGTCTAAATTTTAGGAGGTATTTCAGATTGACTTAAATGCTATGCCTCTAGATTGGGACATTGAATTTTGCACCGATTTGGAGCTGGTTACTCTCCCAATCGCTATTCCTCCCTAGATGATGGGAAAAAATGGGCAAACTCAACTCTAAATCATTTCCAAATGCTTTTAAATTTAATGTTCAATCAGTTTAGACTATTTTCAACAAAACTCAATAATACCCACGAAAAATCACTTCAATTTTTTTATCTAGTTATTTTTTCTATTTCTTAAACTATTTTTCTCATTTTTTTTAATAGAAGAAAGCCAATGATCTAGAATTGTAGGAACAATTCTTTTTACAAGCTCTAATACCAATTAAGGCATAATGTGATACAAAAATCCAAACAATATGATAAAATAAGATAAGATATAAGGGTATAAAAACTAGAAAGAAAAGAAGAAGAGATTTAAAAGAAAAGAAGGAAAACCTAACCACTAAACTATATTAACCATTAGATGTAATCCAAGGAAGAAGAGAAATGAAGCTCATATAAGGGAATACATGCCCAAGTAATCAAGATAGTTCAGTTGGAGAGATAAGAGCTTTCTCCAAAACTCCCAAAAGTTACCCAAATATCCAAGTTCATCCCACAAACTAACCGACCCTAATATGGAAGACTTAAGACTATTTAAAATAGTCAAACTACAAATATGATCAATGATTAAAATAATAGACACTTGGGCCTTTTATGATCTCCTTGGTTATCACCACTTTACTTAAAATATCTATTTGAGCATGTTATGGATTTTAAAAGATCTTTTGATGATCCTTCATGACATTTTAAATTCTTGTGGGTGATTGAAAGTTTTCGTATTCAAGATAGCTAACATCATCACTTTTGCTATCAATCATAATATCTCAATTTTCAATTCTCTCATTCTTAAAAAGAATTTGTCCTTATATTTAAGCCTTGCAAAATAAAAGAGGAAACAACAGCTAGAAAAAAATTATCATAATGCTTCAAAGCATTGTGAATTCTATAAGAAGCATGCTCGTGATCAAAATCAAAATTGAATCCTCTAAAGTACCAAGAATCACTATAAACATCTACAAACATATCATTCAGAAATCATCTCCCCAAAATGAAATCAAATTAAACTGTTTAACTAGACCACACCAATATTTAAATAACTTATCATCACAGTTTAAGAAAGAAGCATTGATATAATCCAACGAGAATGGGTATTCAAAAAGATGAGTAGAATAAGTTAAACAACTAATACTAAGACTAGTATCAATCAGTTCACTTTCATGTGTAGGCTCATCATTTTCTTCCCACATTATATCCCCTAGTGGATTACCATATATGTTGTAGCCTTTAAAATTTGATACATCATCAACTTCACAATGAATGACACTATGTTCATCATTATAACTAGTCATGTCATATTATAATTAAACATTATCTTAAAAGAAAGAAAAATCAATATAAAATGAAGAATCAAAGCATTTAAATTCACTCTAGAAAACGAAATCCCTCTTTCACAAGATTATCCATGATATGACCTAGATGAATGAAATAATAGATAGGATCAACAACACTATGCACACTTAAATGTCACTTGTTTGGCCTTCAAGATCATTAATACTCACATCATTAGTGGGAAACAATTTAAGCTCACAAGAATCAATATGTTTTGCCTCACACTTTAACTCAACTAGTGGAGTAAATTTAAGATGCAATAAGTCACAACTACCTTCAATGAGACACACATCACCCAAAACATCATGAATTTCATCAAATAAAATTAAATTAGAATGATGAATTTCATGTTCATCATTATCAAACAAAGGTAGAGTGTCATATTCAAAATTTTCATTCTTCCTAAAATAACTGACAACATCTTTAACACTAACTTGAGGTTCACTATGTTATTCAAAAGTCTCCTCAACTAGTGGCATATGAACACAAGCAAGTCTTCTATCACCATCAATTTCAAAAAATTCACATTCCTTAAATTCAAGCCTATCTTGAAATGACTCCTCAATACCATTATCAACACAAGAGTTTTTTTTTTTTTTACATAAGAAATATTCATATTAAATTACATGTAGTGAAATAATCTCTTTTAAGTCCATAAAATTTATCGTAAGTATAAACACTAGTTGCAATTATATTAAAATCCAAAGATCATTATAATGATTTGTACAAGTAACTTCAACTAGTGTTTGGCTACAACATCCAACATGATTTTCATCACAAAGATAAAATTCATTTTTCTCAAAAAAAGAATGACTTTCACTTAAACTAAAAAAAATTTCAAGAACATTTAAAGGATAAGGTATTAGAGTTAGTCATATTACCTTAAGATTCTCCTAAAGTTCCTTCTTTACCTTTTCCTTTATCATTTAAACTCACTTGAACACTTGAAGAAGTAAAGGATGTCTCAACCAAATCTTTAATCTTCAATAGTGGAATACTCTTCATTATTGTTTGCATTATGTAATACTTTCCAAACATATCTACAAAGGAGACATTACAACCAAGGAAAGAAGAATAAACATATAACAAGAAGCAAACTCGCTCGAACTCTCTTTTTCTTTACTTTTCTCAATTTTCTTTTCCTCTTCCTTTTCACTCTTTTTATTTTCAAATACTTCTCTCTTTTATTTTGGAAATGACTCACTACCTCAAATCAATCTATCATTTTTCACTCTTAAGTTGTCATTTATCACTCCCTCGCTTCTTTGAATCTTTTCTCTCATGATTATTTAACATTGGACAAGGTTCAAGAATTTTTTTTGAAGGATTAGGATGACATTTTACTTACACTTTGAACTTAACACTTTGAGAAGCATCAACTTTTCTCTTTATGTTCTTCTCTTTAGCAATGGCGTCCTTTTTCCTGAGATTTTCCCCCCTTCTTAATAGTCTTACCAACTCCAAGAATCTTTTTTCACCTTTAAAAGTGTAGATGGCATAAAGAAATACTCCTGACCTCTTACATTGACACAATACTTGTTAGTCTTTTTATCAAAAGATTGTTTTTTTTTTAATTATCCAAGATCTTTCAAGTAACAAATGACTATATTTCATTAGGATAACATCATATAATACTTCATCATGAAACTTGTTGAGTTGAAATTCACCAAAACTTATTTTGTGATCTCTAAAGTTTCTTTTTTATTCCGCCATTGTAATCCATATGGTTGAAGACGTTTTCTACAATTTAAGTGCTCAAATATGCTTGAACTTACAATATTTATGAAATTTTAGTTATGTATAGTCATAGAACTAGAAATTTCTTCAATTTAAGCATAAATATGTAACACGCTCTTTCTTTCTTCCATAAATTGGTCAATGCATGCTTTAACACACTCATGGTGTTCAACAAAATAATCTCCATTTATCAAAGCATTCAAATCATTACTAGGACAATGTACAACCTTTATACCATAAGTAGTATATGTATTCATATTATTGAATTTATTGAAATAAGTCCGAATGTTTCATCTTTTTTTAAAAAAAAAAATCTACCACCACCTCCTTATCAAAACAAACATAAGAACTAGCACTATTTTAAAGTTTATTGTTAGAACGATAGTATGAAAGCGAGCAACAATATATTCTATGAATTTCCTTATTATCATCATCAAGACTATAATCACTTTTCTTACTATTAGATTCATCACAATAAGAGTATATAAATGATTCATACCTTGAATCATCATCATTTTCAAAATCATTTTCAAAGTATTAGAATTCCATATTCACATTCTTCACCATAAGATCCACAATCTTTATCAAAGCAAATTTCATTGTTCGCATTGACATAATCTTCAAGATCATAATAACAAAGATTGTCTAAGGCTATGGAAGACATGATTTCAACCAAAATAAAATAGCAATAAAGTCAAAGGACCTCAAAAGTTCACTCACTTACATATATCAATCAACACCTATGTATACACTCAAGGTCAAATCTTTTAGATCTCAATCAATTAACCTCACCAACTCATATATTTTTCCTCTAAAGGGAATTTTCTCAAATCTCTGTAAGAACCATCAACTCAATCAATTCAAAGTAAGCATTCAAGTATCAATTCAGCGTGGAATTTATGGTAGACAAAGAAGCACAATAAAACTAGTGGATATAAATCAAGAAATTCACAAAGGAAATAAAGATAAAAAACAAGAAAGAACCATCACAAAAATAATTTAAAGTACAAAATTATAAATACAATGTATAAGAACAAGTATCCCAAAATATTAGCAAATAAGTAGTTATGAGCGACGAGTAGAATCTAGAATCAACATGAAAGTCATTTAGAGTAATCTTTAAATCTATAGAAAATAAACTCAAATCAAGGTGAACCAATCAATATGAAGCATTTCTAAGCATTACCTAATATATTTTGAACTAAGGAACCAACTCGAACTTCAATTTTTTTCAAGAAAATCTGCATAAGAAAAATAACTCATTTTTTGAACTTAAAATTGACCCCAAATGCATCCTTAGATTACAAAATTAAAACCTAATATAGTTTATCCAAGATAGAAATAACTTCTATTCAAAATATGAGGAATACAAAATAACTCCAAATCTTAACTTTTTACAATTCAAATAGTGTAGATATTCTTAGTGCTAAATTAGGGAAAATGGGCAAAATCAACTCCAAAACCCCTCAAATTTTATATACAATTGCTTTATACTATTTTCAATAAAACCCAACAACACCCTATCAAAATTCACTTCAATTTTAAGATCCAATTTTTTTTACTTTTTAAATTTTTTTAATAGAAGAAAGCCATGGATTAAGAATTGTAGAAATAATTTCTTTTTCAAGATCTGATACCAATTGATGTATAATGTGATACAATAAATCCAAATAAGATGATAGAAATAGGTACCATTTGTTTAGTTTGACAAGTATAAAGAGAACTTTAAAATCTCAAGTCTATTTTAGCCACAACTTCTATCTTCGCTTTGCCAATTAAAGTAAGGATTTTATAGAGTTTTGTTAGGCTACACATTTCAGCTTGGGTTTTGTGTTGATTCAAGAAAGAAATATATTTTTCTATGATTTAAGGCAATTGAAGACTTACAAGATTAATTATCCAACTTATGAGTTGGAGCTGGCAGTTGTGGTTTTTTGTCTTAAGATATAAAAACACTAACTTTATGGTGTAAGTGTGAGGTTTTCACATACCATCATAGTGTAAAGCATTTTTCCACTCAAAGGATATGAATTTAAGGTAGAGGTGGTGGATGGACTTACTAAAAGATTATGATATAACCATACAGTATTATATAGGAAAGGTAAATGTGGTGGCAAGAACATTGAGCCAAAAATTTATAACTATGAGTAAATTGTCTTATTTGAGAGTGGATAGGTGACCTTTGGCTAGAGACATCCAAATACTAGCAATGCGGTTCATGTAGTTTAGGATATCTAAGAGGGATGGACTATTGGCTAGTTTAGGTAAGATTAATATTGCTTTATTAAATCAAGGATAAGAAATTTGAGGATGTAAAGTTGAACATGATTTTAAAGGTAATCGACAGTGAGACCCAAGATGCCATATTTGATGCTTGTGGTGTGTTGAGGGTGAGACAGAATGTATGTATGCCTCGTGTTGATGATGTGATTTTGAGTTTTATTAAAAAAGTTCATGGTCCCCAATATTCCATATATCCTAGTGGAACTAAGATGTATCGTGACTTGAGACAACTTAATTGGTGGCCTCGAATAAAGAGGGATATAGTAGAGTATGTGGATAATTAATAAAATTACCAACACGTTGATGCTGCCCAAATTACACCTCTAAGAAAGTATAAAGTGATTGCTAAATCAAATATAGAACCCAAATAGGTTAGGGTCAAACCCATAAGGAATAGGCCAAATATCTATCAAGAGCTTGTTGATGTAATTAGAAATTGCATAAATAAAAAATAGAATTTTGTAATAATAAGAGTAATAGTAATAATTGTTGGTTAACTAAGTTGTGATCAATATGAGATAAGCGCCAGGGTTGTATTCCCTATGACTTCATAACTCCACCGATCATTCATGCTTATCAAACTATCTCGATGTCTTATATGCAAAATCTACAAATTATGTCACCTAACTATCTCTCTACCTAGGTTAGGGTAAATATCACTCATCTCCTCTGGGACACAGAGCATCACTTTATTAGCCCTTGTTTTATTATCTCAGATTAACTATATCAGTTACGACTTAAGTTAATTAATGAAGGTTGGTATCTTTCAATTACTGTTGATATTTTTGTTTCCTAAACTCTACCTCTCGCTTGAGAAAGTTTAAAATACAGGGGATTTTCTAATGTATGCACTCGTAAAGAAAGCAATCAAATTGAAGGAAATACTAATTCATGCAAGAATGTCGATCTAGAATGACTTCACAGTTAACCTGCATTGTTAATCAATATGGTTTCCACAATCCTAGTGATGGGGCTACGCTACACATAATTGTGAGTAAAAATGAAGATTTCATAGATGATAGCATAATGTTGAACTTACAAACAATAAGATGAAAACCCAAATAGCAAATTAATTAGAAAACCTAAAAACCATTATCAATAATTCCAAGATCAATTATGTATCTCAGAAATCAAAACAAAGTAAAAAGTGTATAAAGTTCATAACCTAGTTATAAAACATAAAAGGAGTATTTATAAATAAAAAATAAATGCTATCCTAAACAATGTAGGAAAATTGGGTCAGTAGCAGCCCATAACTCGTGGGTTGGGTCGTGCATCAGCCCCATGAGTCACGGCTTCAATTGTGGAAATCAATGATCAAATCCAACTTTTAGAACTTCAACTCATGACTCCAAATAACATGGCATGGGTTGGATTCACGACCTATAGGTTGATCTAGTGGAACTCAAATTTGTCTATACTCTTTAAAAGTCAACTCATGTCTACAACCCACAAATCGTGGGTTGCATCCATGGGTCATGCATTGACTCGTGGAATTCAGACTCTATAACACATTCTTAAAACTCAACTCACACACCAATACCAAGGGGCATAGGTACAACCAAAGAGTCATGGGTTGACTAGTGGTTCGCCAATTGAACAACTATTTATCATTTTCTCATTTTTTCTCTGAAACTTGTGTTCCCGTAAAATAATCACAAACACACCTCATATCCAACAAGAATAACTATCTTTCTACATAATTTCCTTATTTTAAGCACCCAAAGTTCTATCAAACCATGTCACATCAACACCCTCTACTTATAACATTTGCATGTCCTCAGGCAACTAAAATACAATAAACAACCAGGATACTTTACTAAAAGAAATTGAAGGAACCTACAACATTTAATTTATTCAGTTTATTTCCAAATTCCAACCACCTCCTATGCATATCTTTCAAAACCACTGTGTGTATACATGTATCTCAATATCATGAAATGAAAGGAATCAAGCAATGGCAACAGATCATCAATAAACAACCAAGCATTTATGCAAATAACATTATCCAAACAAATAAGTAGCTAACAACACTATCGATGTACCCTTACAATAAAAAAGGCCCATACTCTAATAGTATCATAATTAATATCAATGCAGGGACTATATCAAAGCACTGCCGCTCACAAAAAGTTCAAAGAATAAGCATGAAATACGATAGGTTTGCCCTTGTTTTCTATGTCTTAGTCTTTCAGACGATTGAATTGGGATCACTATAGGAATTTTTTGTCTTGTAATGTAGGTTTGGGGGAAGGACATATGGGAAATAGTGTATCAACCCTCCTTAACACTACACTTATATTTTTGTCTCTACTACTCATCCATGCTTCTTTTATTCTCCATTTATCTTCTTTATTTATTTTTAGATTGGGTGTGGTTGTCTTCATTCTTCCATTCATTACTTCTTTCTCTTCTTTTTTTTCTTTCTTATTATTTTCTCTCACTTTTTTCTATTTTCACACTTTTCTACCACACCCAATCAAATATTTTTTTTACTTCTCAACTTTTCTCCATTAAATTCTACAACTATACACCCCTATGATAGTTATCTTCAACTTAGATGATTTACCTAAGTTGATTTACAAATGTCCACGGATGGACTAGGGACAAAATAGATTCATTGTAATTAAAACAAAAAGGTGAATTGGTTAAAACAAGACCATAGGTCACTTTAGGATCAAGTGATACTTATTTTTATTTGGTCGGTCTTTTAGGATAAATGTGACTTTATTCAAATATGGCCTATGATCATTTCCCAACCAATTATCCAATAACTTAGTCAAAACTAATTGGGCAAATTCGGGATTACACTCAGAGTAAACTAAGTAAGCATCTCAAAAATATATATCACCGGCTGACAGTGCCCAGGCGCACACACAAGTGAACGTGGTCTAACAAGTAGTGAAGTTTCCTTCAAGAAAGCCGAATATCGATCCCCTAGGGACTTGATATAACACCTATTTAATTTTAGTTTACAGTTTAGATTCAATTGGTGCCAAAGTAACCAAAAAGAGTTTGTAATTTGTAAACCAAATTAAAGGAAATAATGCATAAAATAAAGGTCTTGAAACAATCAATGGAGTAAATCCCAGGTTTAACGTACTTCGAACAATCATATTATGTTATTGAACTTCCTTGCTTAATTTGCTTATCTTGGTTGTTGATTCGTAGCGTTAATTTCATGATCATGGTCTACGGACCTATAATAGTTTACCCAACTTGGACATTACAACTACATTGTTGAGAAGGGATGTAATAATCCAATTAAGTGTTTTAAAGCTATCATCCAATGTTTGAATCAAGTAAGTCTTCTAAGTACATACATATCCTAGATGGTAATTTAAATTCCTTATTTCATAAAAGAATACAAAACATACTTTGTTCATTCTTATGTTCTATCACCCAATTCCCTCTCTCGAGATCACAAGGGTGACAATAGATGTATTTTATGGGTGATCAACCCCTCAAATAGTTAAACCAAGAATAAACAAACAACCAATAATGATAAGCAAATCAAACAAAATTAATTCAATACATTAGTACTCATGTTCTTGGCTTTAACCCTAAAAAGGGAGTTTTTAGCCACTCATATCCATAATCAACATCCAAATAATCGTATGAATTATTAAAACCATAAAGAAAGCTAAATAAAAGAATAAAAATCTAAAAAGAATTTGTGGTAGCCTCCAATGATGTTGAAATGGATCTAGGGTATTCCAAGTATTTAAAACACGATTTAACATGTTATATTTATAGTATACAAGTCATAAACCGAATGGGATTAGGTTTCCACGTTGTCCTTGTTTAGTAAGGCACTTTTCTTTAGATTTTAATGCTCACCGCATCGCGCTAACATGCCAATTTTCATAAGGATGAAAAGCGGCATAATCGTACTAATATTCTAGAATTTGACAATTGTAGATTCACTCTCTACAATGACACAATGTCTTCTTCATCGCTATTAGGACCACAATGCGGGTGGGTTACTATTTTGGGCCACTTCTGAATCCAGTAGTGGGTCCCACTTGACAATAGGCCAATCCCATATTCCTCATGTTCCCTGGACATTCCAAGTGTCCAATTTTGTGTCAAGTTGTGTATTGTGCTATCGTTGATCCATTCCAAGCCTTTTTGAGTTGTTTCCACTTGATTTGAAGCTTGTATATCCTTTATATATTATCATAGTCCATTTACCAAGATCCTATAACATTATATACAATAATTTAGAGTTTAAAACATCACAAAAACCAAGACGGTGAATTGTAATAGTTCAGAGCTCGATCTAGGTTTCCCCAAATTCAATGTATTGAATAGAGATAGAGGCATCAAGTTGATACTCACCCCTAAATCACTAAGTGACTACACCACCTCACTTTTTCCAATATGAATGGGGAGAGTGAACTTCCCAGGATCCTTAAGCCTTTTCGACATCTTTTGGGTAACCACAAAACTACACTCTTCAGTAAGTGTTATTGCCTCCACATCCAACAATTTTATCTTATTAGCAACCACATCCCTAGAGAACTTAGCGTACTTGGTCATACACTGCAAAACTTCTTACAAAGGTAAGTTAATGCAAAGCTCTCTAAATATGTCAAATAACTTATTGAAACAAAAATCTTCCTTCACTTTTATTTGTCTCTAAGGGAAAGGAAGTAGTGGCATCTGCTTCTTCTCTGGTTTAACTACTTTAGTTTTTAAGTTCTCAAACTTCCTCAAATTATCAACAACTTTTTTGGATACCTGTTATGTCACCACCACAACATCTACCTCCTTAGTTATCTTAGGAGGTTCTCCATAAAGCTCTCTACCACTCCTCTAGGTGATTGCCATAACTTGTTTTTGATTTTCCGTATCTCCAAGCAACCCACCTTGAGGCCTGATTTTTAGTGTCTGTTGTAACTTCCCCAACTGCAACTCTAAGCTTCTTTGGGCTGCTTACTTATTTTTTATTTCTGCATATTGACTTTTTATGTCCGCAACCATTTTTACTTGACCAGCTAAGAGTTGTTTCTTCACCTCCTCCATATTTCTAGTTGATTGATTTGATTGAGTCTGTTGTTGCTAAAATTATTATGGCTATTGGGCATTCCATGTCTAATTTAGTGGCTGAGATTTCCACTTTATGTTGTAGGCATTACTATAATTAGGCCTCTGAACATTGCCTACATACATCATAGACTCAGGATTGGCCGCACATATGGCTACAGAATGACCACTGTTTTCGCACACCTCACACCAACCACTAGTTTGCTGAACTGCATTGATTGCTACGGTAGGATATGTAGCCCCCAATTTCAGGTTGTTAAAAAAGTGTTTATAATTGTTTGTAATGCTGCAACCTGAGCTAATAAAGCGATGTATTAGTCTACTTCCAACAAACCAACAATATTTTTGGTGGAACTCCTAGAATCACTATGCCACTCTATATTTCCTTGTGTGATATGGTTCATTAAGGTGTACAACTCATCATAAGTTAGCTCCAATGCTTGACCACCTGCGGCTGGATCTAGCAAAATCATCATATTATGATCTAGTGCTTCTACAAAAGTATCAACAAGTATTTTTTTGGACTGTTGATGGTTTAGACAGTCCCAAAGAAGTTTTTTGAAGTTCTACCTAGCATGATAAAGATTTTTATCTGGCTACTATTTGAAGCACACTATCTCACTACGAAGCTTCTTAGTCTTGCCATGATGTGATTATATTTGCCGGTTCCAAATTCAACCACTTTTTTGCTTCCCTAATCAGTGAAAAGAGGAACAACATCATCCTTACATCATCTCCATTCATACCCGGAGAAATGAATGTATTACTGATTTCCTAAAAATTCCACAAGTGGACATATGGATCTTCATGTGAAAGCCCTATGAACTGTCCACTAATAATAAAAAGCTATACCATATTTTGTTTGAGTTAAAAATTGCCTCCAGCTATCGGCTTCTGAAATGGGGAGGTAAAATTTATGGGAAGAGGGATTGCCACTTCTCTGACTGTCCTATGGGCTTCTTGTTCATCATTCTTGATGGCAGGATTCTCTTGGTCTTCTTGGATTTGAGGAATTTTAGGGAGAAGGATTGCTTCTCTCCTTATTTAATGGAAAAGTTGCTCAGGTTTGGAGCTTGGTTCAACCAAGTCCTGATCCCTTGCCAGTTTACTACTTTGTAAACCTGTTTCCTGTAAAACGAGAGCAAAGACCAAGCATAAAAATTACAAAAGAAATATAAAAGTAAATTTAAGAATAAAATAGTTTCCCAATTTCAAATCCTCGACAATGGCGCCAAAAACTTGACAGCGCGCATGCAAGTGTATGTGGTCTGTGGCCTTCAAGAAATCTGAATATCAATCCCACAGGGAGTTGATCTAACAACTATTTAATTTTAGTTCACAGTTTAGATTCAATTAGTGCAAAATTAACCAAAAGGATTTTGTAATTTTTAAACTAAAGTAAAGGAAATATTGCGTAAAATAAAGGTCTTGACACAATCAATGGAGTAAATCCCAGCGTTAAAGAACTTAGAACAATCATATTATGTTATTGAACTTCATTCGTTAATTTGCTTATCTTGGTTGTTGATTGATAGGGTTAATTGCATGATCTTGGTCTCCCAACCTTTAATCGTTTACCTAACTTGGACATTCCAACTACATCATTGAGTGGGGATGTAATAATCCAATTAAGTGTTTTAAAGTTATCATCCTACGTTTGAATCAAGTAAGGCTTCTATGTTCATCCATGTCCTAGATGGTAATTTGAATTCCTTATTTCATAAAAGAATACAAATCATACTTTGTTCATTCCCATGTTCTATCCCCCAATTCTCTCTCCCGAGATCACAAATGTGACAATAGATATATTTTTTGGGTGATCAATCCATCAAATAGTTAAATAAAGAATAAACAAACAACCAATAATGATAAGAAAATCAAAACAAATATAATTCAAAATAATAGTACTCATGTTCTTGTCTTTAACCTCGGAAAGGGAGTTTTTAGCCACTCATAGCCATAATAAACATCCATATAATTGTATGAGTAATTAAAACCATAAATAAAGCTTAATTAAAGAATAAAAACCTAAAAATAAGTTGTGGTATCTTTCAATGATTTTCCAATCTATCTAGCGTGTTCCAAAAATGTTTAAAACGTGATTTAACATGTTATATTTAAAGTAGACAAGTCATAAACTGAATGAGATTAGGTTTCCACACTGTCCTTGTTCATCAAGGCACTTCTCTTCCAATTTTTATGCTCACCACATTGCTCTAACATGCCTATTTCTATAGGACTGCTAAGCGGCATAATCGCGCTAAGATTCTGGAATTTGACAATTGTAGATTCACTCTTTACCGTGATACACTGTCTCCTTCACCACTATAAGGATCACAGAGGGTGGGTCACTATTTTTAGCCCATTATGAATCAAGTAGTAGGTAGCATGTGCCAATAGTCCAATCCCATATTCCTCATGCAACCTGGATATTCTAGGTGTCCAATTTTGCGTCAAGTTATGTATTGTGCTATCGTTGATTCATTACAAGCCTTTTTGAGTTGTTTCCACTTGATTTGAAGCTTTTATACCATTAATATATCATCATAGTCCATTAAAAAATAATCCTATAGAACTAAAAATGACAGTTTAGAGCTTAAAGCATCACAACATCCAAGACGGTGAACTAGAAATATGAGCTAAGACTAAGATTCATTCACTTTGATCTTAAGCTTATTGTTTTGAATCTTGTCTTTTTACAATTGAACCTTGAACATTATAAACAAGTTTTTTCACATATAAATACACAACAAAAACATTATTTACTCATTAAACACGTTAGAACCTAACACGATAGACTAAAATAACACCTAGCTCAAGCTAGTCACACTACTTTTCTCGGTTGTATTCTAAATGATCAATTTGAATCAAAACTCATGTGAAAACACCATTAAACATTGTTAAAACATACATGTCCACTTATATGAACATTTATATCATTATAAACACATTAATCACATGAATCATCCTCAAAACAAAGATAAATAGGCTAGAATAGTGACGGTAGAATGCATAAATACACCCAACATCATGAGGTTACATTATCAACTACTACCTATATGGTTTATGAAATGGTAAGCTATGATTATTTGTCACTAATACTAATTACATAAAAATATTCACCAATGGTCACCATTTCATAGCTTCACAACACACAGTTCATAAAAAATAAGAGGGGTGTCATTTTATAAAATACATAAAATACAAAAATTAGATTGTGCCAAGGATCCATATTTTCTCCTAGTCAAATAAAAAAAACATAAACAATACCCTAAACATGTTGGCTCTACTACGATAGCACACTGTAGAGAAAAGAGATAGAAAACAAAACTCTGTATGATTGGTACCCCCCCAAACTCAACTAAAAGTTGATGCACTATCCCCAATGCATACTAAAAAAAGATATAACAAATGAGAGTAGGGACATACTTGAGATGCTCTAGGCATTGGATATGGCCTCACCCTTAACTGGGGCATCAAAAGGAACATTGGGTATAGTGCCAGGAGGTGGTATTAGTCGACTAGAGAAGACTCCTAAATCGCGTTGTGCGTGCTCACTCTTGTCATGAAGAACAAGATAACAAACCCTGTGGCTTCCCTTTTCTGGTACATATCAAACTCATTTGATCTACCACTCTACTCAATGGGCTCTCATTTTCTCTTGTCCCCAATATTTTGGGATCATCATTATCAGCAAAGTGATAAAAAATCAATGATGGTGGTGTGGGAAGTGCCTATTGAATTACTGATATGACTGGGGGTATGACAAAAGTATGGATTTAGCTAATGAATGGATCTCATATTACATTTCCACCCTCTCATAAAGACTCGATAGATTAGGGACTTGAGCCTTACAGAGTTTCTCTCCTATTTTAATCTTAAAACTACCAATCCTCTAATGCTTTTCTCTAGTAAACCACTCTATGGGCACCATCATCCTAGATTTGACCCTCACCAATGATGTATCTAAAGTAGTCCACACCCAAGGCCTAATCTACCCCAATAACTTTGCCAATTGAGTATTTGTATGCATCTAGTGCTTTTCTTACTCCTATTGGATATCCATCATGTATGGTAAGAACTCATGAGATATTGTTACCATGCATAAAATAGGTATATTAGAGGGGCTATAGAGGTAGGAATTGGAGCTGAAGTGCCTTTGTCCCCTTCACTACCTACAGTTGTTGAAGTCTATGGCGTTGATTGTCTATCTAAAAATCAGCACCCAACGCCGAACACTCAACCTATTGAGTCAACTTAAAATATCCCTTAAAAAGGGATGCTCTAGATGAGGTAGAAGATTGCAATTTCTTCTATGCAACTGGGTTGGCATTATCATAAATCAACTGTACATCAATTAGTCAGGTCATCTTAATATGATGATCAATACTAGTAAGGCTGGTACTACCGCTATATTACATAGTTTCTAAATCAAATAGGGGAATGGTATGCTGGTTCTCTCTCTGAAATCTCTCTTATGTATCTTATATTGGATTCACTAGGAAAAATCTATATCAGATTCAACTATGATGCTAGCCACAAGCAATTCCTGGTTCAATATGAATGCAACCTATTCAAAACTATGGACTAAAAAAACTTTCTTACAAAGTGAAGGGTAGACTTCTTGATATCTAACTTCCTCTCTTCCCAAGGGGCATCAACATCGAGCTCAACAATCTGCCGAGTCACCCATATTATCAAATCTCTCCACTTCTCTAGATACCTTATTTCCCTCTGATCTTTACTGTCACCATTCTATAATCAAACTCATTTATAGCCATCATAAACTCATAACCTACTCCAATTAGATTTTCCTAATCGTCTACTCGAATAAGTCAATTGAGTACCTCTGAGAAGTGTATGGGCCAGTGGAGACTGATCCTGATCTCTCTTACACACTGGTGTAATCAAATCAATATAGGCGGCATAGGATTAGTTGAACTTGTGAACTAACTTTGGTCTATAGGATACAAAATGCTCACCCATCTATCCGAATTTGTATCTATCAATAGCTACAATCTTGATTAGAGGCTCCATATCTTTACTCTTCCTAGGTCTACCTTGATCGATTATATTTATATCTTTGTCATATATGTTATGCATGTACTCCACATACCACCTCTGTATCATTTTTTGTTATACTAGAGGTGTATATGGACTCTTTTATCTCTGTGGCTGGGATTGATGCAGTGGGATTCTTATCAACCTTTGACTATTTAGCTCTCTCATTAGACAAGGGAGAATTATTGCTCTATCACTACTACCTGACTTAGAATTTCCCCCCTCCTCAGACTAGGGTTACAACTATCTCCTTCTCATTGTCACAAAAATAGATACCCCCTATTTCTCATCAAATTATGTAGGGGCAGGGGAATTCAGTGGTGACCTTCATGCATTTTTCATCCAAGTCTTGACTAGAGCAATAGGATCTAGTGTTGTATCGGGCCTAGGAGAAGATGCTGGTGTGCCGGTTGAGAAACAAGCTGAGATGTTAGATACATGGAAGTTGTGGCTGTGGTATCTCTCTAAGTTTGGTGTCGTGTCTGGAAAGGTACCAATGGTGTAATATAAATGGAGTATTTTTCATAGAGAGACTCTTCTAGGGATACTTATATCTTAATATATATTATACACCCTTCTTCTATGTTCCTTTTGGTGCCATGGTGCTTGTATCGAGAAGCGTTAGTACTCAAACCACATCAATTGGAAAAGAATGAGAAATAAGTTAAACTGGTAGGTCCCATCTATGATACCAATTCACGACTCATAGACTGAGTTCAGGATCCATAGACTAGACTCCTTAATTGAGAATTTAGTCCACGAGTTCAATCAATGACTCATGGACTCAATTCACAAGTTGAGACTTGCCCTCGTGAAATCCAGACTATGATTTTGAATTTTAAACCCTGGTTTGATTCCTACGTGTCTAATATATGACTCATGAATTTCATTCACAGGTTGTGGGTTTGGTCCGTGAGTTCAAAACTTAGAATTAATTGATTTTACTAAATTTTTCAATTCCAAATTATATATATTTCTGTTATTCAATTCAATTTTGATCAAGAATTTAACATAATTCAATTCAATTTGATAATTTTAATTTCATGGGACACAAAATTATGATGATAACATTGATTAAAGAGATGGAACATTATCAAATACACATTATTACTTATTTGAAAATAAAGCTTACTCTTGCCCAGAAATTAAGGTTTAAGCAAGACAAGCAATATTGATTTTCATAATGAAATGCCCTTTTTATGTGTGGGAAGGAGGAATTAGGTTTGCCTTTGCTGGAGAAGGGAATTTGATATGGTGGGAGTGGTTTAATTTGAGTAATATTTGATTTCATTTGAGAGTTAGATATGGTATTAGGGTTAAAAGGAATGGGAAAGTCCTAATAAGGTCGAGTAGCATAGGCCCAAGATTTTTAAATTAAAATTCAAAGTTAGACTTACCTGGGTCAAATAATGTACACGAGTCGTGAATTTTATTTACCCCCAGTGGGTTTGGTCATGAGTCAAGATTTGCGACTTAATGTTTACTTTTGATTCATGTGATACATCCCACGAGGCATTGGTATGACTCATGACGTGTGGGTTGATGTTGTGGGTCATAGTTCTAAAAATATTGGGGATATCTGATTTCCACGACTTGATTCATGAGTCATGGATTACACTTACAACCCGTGGGTTAGGCTTGTGAGTCAGTTTAAGAGAGCATAAAATTCCCTTTGATTCTCATGAGTAATGTACTCGTGGTATAGACCTGATTCATAACTCGTAGACTGCACTCGTGAGTGAACTTAATTGGACTTATCTGAATTTTCCAATTTATCTTAATTTTGTGATTTCCTCATGCTTCCTTCTCTGCAAAACAAAACAAAGATTACAATAAAACATTGGGTTGCCTCCCAAGTAGTGTTTGATTAAATATGGCAACATAACGTAGCTATGTTGGATACTCAGACTTCACCAACAATCCCATAGGTTGCCTCCCATGAACCTAATTTAAGGTCACAGTACGACTCAACTTCCTTGACTGCTCAGGCTTTGTTAAGGTCTTCATTCTCAAACACTTTTAATCTCATCTATGTTTCCGATATTTTGCTTAACAAGTTGTCCGTTCACTTCAAATGAGACATAACCATCTCCCTATACCAATATTAAACAATGTGGAAAAAACTCTTACCACGGTGAATGGTCCATACTACCTAAACTTTAACTTAATAGGAAACGAGCAAAGATGCAAATTATACAACAAAACCAAATCACCCGATTGAAATCCCCTCTATTTAGTTCTCTTATCATGGTAAAATTTCATCTTCTCCTTCTACAAGGATTAAATCTCATAGGTAAGGAGGAGAAACATATCCATCTCACTCGTCTTCCCTAATCACAAGCTTGCAACATCACTCCACTTAAAATTTTAGATTTTTCAATACCCATAGTGCCTTATGATCAAGTTCAAATAGAAAGTGGCATGCCTTTCCATACACAAGTTAATAAGTATAGGCATCAATGGTGGTATTTATGCTGTTTGGTAAGCCCATAATCGACCATCTAACTTTATCGACCAATCAGTCCTATTGGCATTCATGGTCTTTGCCAAAATAGACTTTATCTCTCAATTGGAGACCTCAAATTGCCCACTTGTCTGCTGATGGTAAGGTGTTGCCAACTTGTGCTTCACATCATATTTATCAATTAAGTATTTGAACAGACGATTGCAAAAATGAGACCCACCATCACTGATGATATCTCATGGGGTATCAAATCTAGATAAAATATTCTTCTTAAAGAATGTTGTGACACTTTTAACTTCATTATTTTGAAACATAATTGCTTCCTCCTACTTAGAAATGTAGTTGATAGCACTAAGATACACTTAATACCATGCAAACTCACAAATGGGCTAATAAAATCAACACCCCTCACATAAAAACTTCACGCTCAAGGATGGGTGTCATAGGAAATTCATGTTATCGCAAGATATTTCCCTGCGATTGGAATTGGTCATAGGCCTTGACATAATCATGTGGATCCAAATAGATATTCGACCAATAGTAAAAGCATTGCAAAATTTTATGGGTAGTGCTAGTACCCCATTATAACCCCCAATTGGAGACAAATGCTAGGCCTCTAAAATAATAATCATCTGAACCTCAAGAATACACCTCCAAATCACACCATTAGCACGCACCAAAAATAACTATGGGTCATCCCAAAAGAACTTTCTCACCTCAAGAATAAATCACTTTTGCTGCTAAAATGACATATCTTCTAGAACGATATCTCTTGCCAAATAATTGGTAAAGTTAGCAAACCAAAGGAATAAGTCTTGTGATGCCACCAAGATATGCTAATATAAAAGAAATATCATCAATCTCAAGCTCATCCCTTAATTTTAGAATTGCCTCCTCATCTAGGTAGGACAACTAGTCTGTAACTTGGTTTTCGATGCCCTTTCGATCCTTAACTTTCAAATCAAATTCCTACAGTAGAAGCATTTATTGAGTCAACCTTGTCTTACCATATTTCTTCACCATAATTCCAAAGAGCAGCATGATCAATGTACACAATGACTTTGGTTCTAATTACGTAGGACCAAAATTTTTCAAAAGAAAATACCAACTGAATCAATTCCTGTCCAGTCACCGTGTAATTCTTCTATGTGGGATTCAATACTTTTCTAGCATAGTATATGGGATAAAGTGTATTTTCTCACCTTTGGCCTAGGACTAATCATTAGGCCATATCACTAGGGTCACATATCACTTTAACTGGTATAGTCTAGTCCGGGGACACTATAATAGGAGCTGAAATCAACCTCTTTTTAAGTCACTCAAAAGCCTTAATGCAAGCATCATCAATCACAAACATCAGCTTGATTTCTAGTAATTTGCAAGATGAATTTTAAATTTTAGATATGTTCTTGATAAATAGCCTATAGAAACCTACATGACCCAAGAAGCTCTGAATTCCCTTTATAGAAATTGGTGGAAGCTACTTTTTAATCACCTCAATTTTAGCCTTGTGGAACTCTATCCCCTTATTTGAATTTTTTTTGCATAAGCACTATCCCTTTCATGATCATGAAGTGTCACTTCTCCCAATTTTGAACCAAATTGCACTCTTCACATCTTTGCAAGGCACTGGACAAGTGAGCCACGCAACCATCAAATTAATCACCTATAACTCAGAAATTATCCATGAAAACCTCTATAGTGTGCTCCACGTGAGAAAAGATAGATATGATACAATGCTGAAAGGTTGTGGGAGCATTACAAAGACCAAAGGGTATTCATTTAAATGCGGACGTTCCATATAGACAAGTGAAATTGGTTTTCTCTTGGTCCTCGGGAGAAACAGAAATCTAATGATACCCCAAATAAATATTAAGAAAATAATATCATTCTCTACTAGCAAGACGGTCTAACATCTGTTCCATGAATGTTATAGAAAAGTAACCCCCCTCGGTCCAACGATTCAACTTCCTGTAATCCATGCAAACTCATTATCCCATGATTGGTCTCGTAGGAACTAACTCATTCTTCTCACTAGGGACCACAATAATCCCACCCTTCTTTTTCACACACTGAACCAGACTCACTAATTTGCTATTGATAGTAGGATAAACCACACCTATATCTAACCACTTAATGATTTCTTTCTACACCACTTTTTATATAGGTGGATTCAATCGATGTTGATGTTCAATGCTAGGTACACGTTTCGACTCAAGCTGAATTTTGTTAGTGTAAATTTTGAGTGAAATTCTAACTATGTCAGCAATAGTCCTGTCACAACCCAAGGCTACCCCCTAGCCACGACAGCGGTGCTTATGACCACAAGCTAACCCATGAGATGGTACCTGCAATGAGAACTGAACAAGAAAGTAATACAATACATGTATAGGATAAGATACTGTAAAACTAGATACTAAAATACGTATCAAAACATGTTTGAAATATATGATAGAATACTAGAAACTAATTATCTATTTGAAAATAACTTATAAAACTGAAATGACTGACTGACTGTCTAACTGATTTTCTGAAAGCCTCTAAGCATCATGGGGAGTTAATGGTCAAAACCCACAACTAACTCCAACTGACTTAACATAAGAAAGAACTAATGTAAATGAAATAAGAAAATCATGTTCTAGATTCTTAAGGACTCACCACTACTACTTCTGAGTAACGCTGAGCTGTCTAAGAGTGATCGGGAAACTGTGTGTGCAAGCCTATGTTATAAGACAACATAACACAGGGAAAAGTATGTAGCTAGTAATTTAAATGTACTGGTATATGAGATGAGGACAAGATGTGATGCATGAGATATCTCAGCATAATTGCATAAACAGGTAATATCTGAGAATGCAAGACCAAGGATAAATATGTTTCTGAGATAATTTGTAATCTAAAAGACTAAAAGTTTTATAACTAAAAAACTGAGAATCTATACACTTGGCCAATCAAACATGAACTAAAATAGACTAATTGTTGTATTGAGACTATGGGACGTATCATATAAACAACATACCTCAATCTCAGCTAATCGGGGATTAAACTGTAACCCCAGTTATATGGGTATCAGTACCGTGCCACGGGTACTAACACATGACTTTAAGGATCCACTAAATTGGTGTCCTAAAGGACAAAGGAGTCACCCACTACTGGCAGGTTCTCTCATGAGATATGCATCAACCCACGACTAACAGGTGCAAATCTCAAAGCTATGTTGGCTACGTAGTTTTTGAACTTAGGGACTCCTACTAGAGGTCACATCCTCTATTGGCAGGTGAGCCCCCATTCCTAGATTCTCTCAGTGCTAAATCATACTCCCAAATTAACTGACACTAATATTGAATTGACTAAACTCAACTGAACATTTATATATAACTGATAGTACTCATCATGATAATAAATATCTAAGTAAATCATAAGACTCATGGTTTCACTAAATTATTACTTGAAAGACCTAAAGCGTAAGTAAACACATAGGTATCGGGTGTTCATGACCCGCCAGCACTGAATGACCATAAAGCATGATATAAAAACTTAAAACTATCGGATGGGAATCATGGTTCAAAGACCCAAAGAATGAACATTCTACCAACATATGAAACTAAGCCACTGAGGAAACTAAGATCATGTACTAAACATGTATGACTTGAAACATGATTACATAGCTAAGTATGAAACATAATACATGAATTTAACTGATTTCGTGAATGCATGCAATGTCATGAGATTGGTTATATAGGTAAAACTAAGAATGGAAAAGAGTAATTCTAAGGAAGATAGTTACTTCAAGCTGAATATGGGTTTGCAAAGGAAAGGTGAGGGTACATGGTTTGCATATCTGTATCTACTTCCCAAGTAACTCCCTCAATTGACTGATTCCTCCAAAGAACATTAACCAAGGGAACTTCTTTATTCCTTAGCCTAAAAATTTGATGATCAAGGATCTCAACTAGGACTTCTTCGTAAGAAAGACTATCCTTAACGTCCATATCTTCTAAAGAAACAACTATCGCTTAATCACCAATGCATTTCTTTGAAAAAGAAACATGAAATACCGTAAGTACTAACTCGAAATCTGTAGGCAACTCTAGCTCATAAGCTACTTTCCCAAAATATCCCAAGATTCTATACGGGCCAACTTTGCGGGGACTGAGTTTCCCCTTCTTGCAAAATCTGTTGACTCCCTTCATAGGATAAATCTTCAAATAGACAAAATCACTAACCTCAAACCTAAGATCTCTTCTCCTCACTTCTGGATAAGATTTCTGACAACTTTGTGTTGTTTTTAGCCTCTTTCATATCAACTAAACTTTCTCCATCACATCAAACACTAACTCTGGCACAATCAAAGATGCTTCACCTACCTCAAACCAACCATAGGAGATCTACATCTCCTCCTATAGAGAGCCTTAAACAGAGCCATCTTAACAATAGAGTGATAGCTATTATTGTAGGCAAACTCAATCAAAGGTAAGTGGTCATACCAAATATCTTTAAAGTCAATAGCGCATGCCCTCAACATATCCTCTAAGGTTTGAATGGTCGACTCGGCCTAACCATCTATCTGAGGATAAAAAGCTATACTGAGATGAACATGGGTACCAAAACCCTTCTGAAAAACCTTCCAAAAGCGATAGGTAAACTAAGTACCTCTATATGAAATGCTAGACAATGGGACCCTATGAAATTTCAACAACTACCTAAGATAAAGCCTATCATAATCCTCAGTTGAGTACGAAGTATGAACTGGTAAGAAATGAGCTGATTTGATCATTCTATCTATAATGACCCATATTGAATCATGCTAACGGAGCATACGAGGCAACCCTATCACAAAATCTATGTTCATCACTTCCTATTTCCAAGTGAGGATGCTAAACTCCTGCAAGGTACCACTATCCCTTAGGTTCTCAACCTTGACCTACTGATAATTTAAACACATAGCCATAAACCCCGCAATATCCTTCTTCATACAACTTCACCAATAGATTTTCTGCAAATCATGGTACATCTTTGTAGCTCTTGGAAGGATAGAATATCACATGCCATGCGCTTTTGCAATTATCTACTATCTTAATCCATTAACACAAAGAACACATAACTTTCCCAAATATCGAAGCACACCATTTCCCTCTTGAGAGAAAACCTCAACGTTTTGGTCTCTAATTACCTCCTTCAACTTAACCAAACTAGGATCCCTGTCTTGTTTTTCCTTTACTTCGGCAACCAACATAGTCCAAACTATTTTGAGCCCATACACTACCTTCAGTAGAATCAACCAACCTAATACCTAATTTAGCAAGCTGATGAACCTCACTGACTAAATTCTTCTTATTCTTCTGCACATGAGAAACTTTATCCATTGATAACCTGCTAAGGTCATCTAACACTACATTGGCCTTGCCTGGATGATACAACACTCTCATATCATAATATTTTAATAACACAAGCTAACTTCTCTGACGATGATTCAGATCTTTCTGCATGAACGCATACAGTAAACTCTTATGGTTAGTGAACATATCAACATAAACCCCAGAAAGATAATGTCTCCAAATTATTAAAGTAAAAACAACAACTACCAACTCAAGATCAAGGGTAGGATAATTCTTTTCATGGGGTTTAAGTTGTCTAGAGGCATTGGCTATGACCTTGCCTCTCTGCATCAGAACATAACCAATGCCAATTATGGAAGCATTAAAGTAAACTACAAATCTATTTGAACCATCTGGAAAAGTCAAGACTAGATTAGAAGTAAGTCGAGTCTTAAACTCTTAAAAATTCTTCAAGCAAGAATCTAACCACTGAAATTTGAATTTCTTCTAAGTCAATCGAGACATAGGGATGCAATGAAAGAAAACCCTTCAACAAACCCCTTATGATATCAACAAAAACCTAAGAAACTCCTGATATCTGATGGAGAGATGGGTATGGGCCAGTTCCTTACTTCTTTGGTCTTTTTAGGTTAAACTCTAATACCATCACTGGAAATAATATAGCCAAGAAAAGCTAATGATCATAGCTAAAATTTGCACTTACTTAATTTGGAGAACAAATGATGATCTCTAAGGGTCTGTAACATAATTCTCTAATAGTCTACATGATCATTTGCACTATTGGAATAAACAAGGATATCATCAATGAACACTATGATGAACATGCCCAAGTACTATTTGAACACCCTATTCATCAAGTCCATGAAAGTTTCATGGACATTCATTAGTCCAAAAAACATAATTTGGAATTCAAAGTGACCATACTGAGTTTTGAAAGTTGTCTTCGGAATGTCACATTTTTTGACTCTAAGTTGATGATAGCCTTACTTGAGGTCAATATTAAACAAATAAATGGCACCCTGAAGTTAGTCGAACAAGTCATTAATTCTTGGGAGTGGATAATTATTATTGATTGTGACTTTGTTCAACTGACGGTAGTCAATTCACATTCTGAGAGAACCGTCTTTCTTACACACGAATAGGACTGGAGCACTCGAGGGAGAAACACTAGGCCTGATGAAACCCTTATCTAAGAGATCTTTTAATTGTTCTTTCACATCCTTAAGCTCATCTAGAGCCATTCAGTAAGGTGGATTAGAGATAGGTTGCGTATCTGGAAGGAGATCTACTCTAAAGTCAATTTCCCTTTCGGGAGAAACTCTAGGAAGATCTTCAAGGAACACACCTCGAAACTCCCTTACCACTAAAATTGACTAAAAACTCGGATTCGCAGAACTAGAGTCGTTCACTAGAACAAAATAGTAAACACACCCTTTAGATATCGTCTTTCTTTCTATATGATAAGAAACAACCTGAACCCTAAAAACTGAAGTATTACCCCTCAATTCAATGACTGCTTTATAAGGAAACTGAAACTAAATGACTTTATTTTTTCAATCAACAGAGGCATAACACGAGTGGAGCCAATCCATGGCGAGAATGACATCAATATCATTCTTCTCTAACTCTATGAATTCAACTGAGGTGACTTTCTTAGATACTATGACCGGGAAATTTTTGTATACCCATCTGGCTGTAATAAATTTACCCACTGGGGTAGACACTAAGAAAGGCACTGATAATGTTTTAGGACTAACGTAAAAATTGATGGCTACAAAAGAAAGTGAAGCTCCGGGATACAACAATGCATAAACATGAAGATAGAAAACATGTAATGTACCTTTAACCATATCAGGAGAACCTTCCTGATCATTCCGAGTCAGTAGTGCATACAGCCTATTCTGATGATTCCCACGGGTGGCACTAGAAGTAGCACCTTGCTGAGTCAGGTGACCTGCTGGAGGTGAAGAACGATTGGACTAACCCTACTGACTAGCCATCGGGAAGTCCTAACTCTGTGGCTTGGATTGCCATATCTAAAATACCTATCACTACCAGCTTTACACCAACCTTGATGATTTCTACCACACTTATTAAAAATTGGATTAGTATGACCACTGTTCATGCAACCCTAGGACTTAAAGCCTAGCGCTCTATCCCGAGTGTATTTCCTGAACTTAAGCATTGGCGCACTAGCTGAAGTAAGAGCTAGGACTAAAAATTTCTAATGGAACTGAGATCGATTACCACCTTCTGACCTTTGCTGATAAAAGTTAAAACTATCTCTTATGGCCCTCTTATTCTCTCTATCTTTATCCTTATGATTTTCCTCTTTAATTTAATGAACATGAACCATATTCCTAGATAGGTCCATCTCCTTAATCAACATGGAAAACCTACACTCCTTAACAACACTATCATCTACATCAGATACAAACTTACTCGTGCTAGAACTATTGTCTGCCACTATAGTAAGAGCATACCTCACCAACTGAGTGAACTTAAGAGAGTACTCCTTAAAACTCATACTACCTTGCTTTAGATTGATGAACTGTTGGACCTTAGGTTCCCTCAACTCTAATGGAAAGAATTTGTCTAAAAAAGTCGTGGCAAACTCTTCCTACTCAATAGTCCCTGCCTCCACACCTTGGTCCTTCTTTCAATGCTTAAGACAAGTGAGAGCTACATCTTACAAATGATATGCAGCCAACTCTGCCTTCTCACTCAAAGTGATGCCTATGATATCATTAGCCTTCTATACCATATCCAAAAAATCCTACGGATCCTCTTCAGACTTGGATCCTAAAAATAAAAGGGGATTCATTAGGGTGAAATCATAAATCCTAACTGTGGCCATATTAGCCACTAGATTAGCTTGGGAAATAGCCTATTGGTTATTCTGATCAGCTACAGAAAGGGCCAAGATAGGGAAAGCAACCCTAAATTTGGTGTGAGAGACATGCTCATTCAGGGGTTCTTCCTGAACAAGTGGTAGTGCGGGCTGATCCCCATTCCTTCTTTCGTTGTTTCTTCTAGGAAGCATTATCTATTAATGGAATGAAGGATGAGATAGAAAAAGAGTTTAAATAGAGCTCATGCTCTTTCATATGGCATGAACACTGAAAGAAGGGAAACTTTCCTAAAATGTTTCATAGCCTCTTGACCCTAAGTGTGGTGCGCTTCACACCCATGTACAAGACTTTACTCATTGTGGCTTTCGGACTCCCTAGGATACTTTAAAACCTTAGGCTCTTATACCAAGTTTTATCATGACCCTATGCTACTCTCTTGCAGTGACAATGGTGTTTACAACCACAAGTGGAAAAAAGCTAACCCATGAGCAAGTACATACTGTGAGCACTGAAATTGATAGTAATACATTATATGTGCGGGAGATAAGCTGATAAGATCCTATAAATTTGGATACTAAAATACCTATCAAAACATGTTTGAAATATCTAATAGAATACTAGAAACCAATTGTCTATCTAAACACAACTGATAACACTTAAATGAATGACTAGTTGTCTAACAGATGATCTAAAAGCCTCTAAACATAAAGAGGAGTTAATGGGACAGACCCTCAACTAACTCTAACTTACTAAACATAAGATAGTACTGAAGTAACTAAAATAAATAAATGTTGTCTTTGATGGATGAGGACTTCCACTATTGTCGTTGAGTAATGTTGAGCTATCTAAGAGTGGTCGGGAGATTGTGCATCCGAACCTATGTTATAAAACAACATAGCTGAATAAAAAGTATGCGGTTAGTACTTTGAATATACTGGTATATGATATTAGGACTGGCAGAGATGCATAAGGTATCTGAGAATAAATGAATAAACATATAATAAATGAGAATAAAAGACAAAGAATAAACATATTTCTGAGATAATTTGTAATCTAAAAGACTTAAGGATGTATAACTCAATAACTGAGAATCTATGCGCTTGGTCAAGAAAACTTGAACAGAAATAGACTAATTACTGTACTGAGACCATAGGAGGTATCATACATCGACATGCCCCAATTTGAGCTAATCAGGGTCCAACTTGTAAACCTAGTTGGAAGGGTGTCAGTACTGTGCCACGAGTACTAACACATGGCTATGTAGATCAACTGAATAGGTGTTTCAAAGGACTTAGGATTCACCCTCTACTGGCAGGTTCTCTCATGAGATATTTGTCAACCCTCGACTAATAGGTGCAAATCTCAAACCTAGATGGATATGTAGTTTTAGAACTCAAGGACTGCTACTAGAGGTCACACCCTCTACTGGCAGGTGAACCCCCATCCCTGGGTTCGCTCAGTGCTAAATCCTACTCCCAACTGAACTAACACTAATACTGAACTGACTAAACTCAACTGAACATTTTTACATAACTGATAGTGCTCATCATGATCATAAATATCTGACTAAATAATAAGACTCGTGGTTTCACTGAATTATTACTTGAAAGATTTGAAGCATAAGTAAACACATAGGTATCGGGTGTTCATAACCTGCCAGCACTAAATGAACATAAAGCATGATATTAACACTTAAAATTATAGGATGGGAATCATGGTTCAAAGACCCAAAGCATGAACATTCTAACAAACATGTGAAAATCATGAATTTGAGGATTTATTCTAAAATCAATAGAACATAACGTGGGATTTTCAAAACTTAAAACATGATATGACTCATTCCATTTGATAACACTAGTAACCATAAATTGACATTGAATTAACAAGGGAGTCATGGGACTTATTTCATCTTGAACATGTGTAAACTCATAAAGTAAACCAAAAGAGGGTTTAAGGGATCTATGGGTGAAAGGGACCCATGGATGAATACCACACATACCTGAAGTAGAAGCTTTTGGGAAAATTTCTTTGAAATTGTTCCTGACCTTGAGAAACCCTAGCTTCTTGGGGAAGATAAAGAAACCATTTTATCTTGATTATATTTAGTAAATTGTTGTTTAATGATGTAAATTAGGGATTTGGGGCCTTTTATAACACCCCTTCTAAAGACAAAATTACATGGGTTTAGCTTTTAAGTGAGTGGGGAAAGACACAAAAGCCCCTGGAAAAATGTATAGAAAATCGTGTTCCTAGTCGGTACGAGTCAAACTTATGACTCATATGTCAGGGTACGACTAGATTGCCGATGTGTGATCCCATGCTAACACATTTGAAGCTTTTAACAGTAAATAATTAAAAAGTCTTGAGAAACTTTAGTCATTTTTGATTAGTTTACTTTGGTTTTGCAGTAAAAGTAAAGGAGAAAGAGAACCATAAATAAAGGAAGCCAAAAGTATAAAATCGAAAGAAAATAAAGAGCTAAGTGTGGCTGACGACATCCATGACACGTCGTCAGCATGGTGATAGGATGTCAAGGATGCCGTCAAACTTAAATAGAAGAGGGAAGTTGCAGGATGTTTTGTGACGACCTTCATGACACGCCGTCAAGATCCTGATAGGCCGTCACTGTCATCATCAACCTTCGGTAGCAGAAGATGAATTTGTAGAGAAGTTGTCGACGTCTGTGATAGGCCGTCAAAATCATGATAGGCCGTCACAATTGTTGTCATCTATTCCGAAGAACAACTGAAACTTTAATTTTATTTCCTTATTTAGGGTTAACTATTTAAATCCTTGTTTTAGGGTTTTTCTATTATCCATGAATTAATTAACATATCCTATATCATATGACTTTTTTTTCTCTCTCTCTCTCAGACAAATATTTTGGTGCTTTGCCTTGAGATTCAATTGAAAGAACACTTTTGATTTCCTTCATTATTGTAAGTTAATCCTTTCAATTATGAATTCAACTTGTGTGATTATTTCCTGCATCATGAGTATCTAACCACTCTTAACCAGGGTTATGGAATCTAGGGTTAGGTCATGATAAGGTGTTGATTAATTACTCAAGGTTTAGTAGGTGTTAGGATTTCTTGGTAATTCTAATATTCTAACTTATTTCTATTGTTTGCAAATAATAGGCGTACCTACTTTGGTTTTCTTGAGAAAGAAATCATAAACAGTAGGAAGTGAATTATCGACAGGGACTCGGAAAGGCTTCATTTAATAATCAGTGTTGTAACAAGGTTGATTAACCTGAGGTCAAATCTGGGAAGTGAGTTGTGATTTCCTAAGTCTTAGAGGATTAGGAAATTAGACGCTTGAATAGGTCGAGAGACATTCGAACATACTATCAATAGAGATAGCTTGTCATCCTAACCACCGTGAGAACCTTGAGTTATTTATAGCATTTGTCATATACCATAAACCCTAGTGAACATAATCTCAGTTATTTCATAAAATATTGATTACAAACATTAATCTCAAAGTGACTAACAATTGTCTGAGAAATTTAAACCCCCATTTCAAGAAACAGTAAACTACCAGAGAATTATTTCGTAAACAACTTGAGTTCACACCCTATTCCCTGTGGGATTCGACCCCAACCTAGTTGGGTTTTATATTGACAACGATCACTTACACCCGTTCAAGAGTGTAGTTTGAGCATTATCAAAAATGGCATCGTTTTCGGGGAATACGGTTGTAAACTGAAAGTTTGTGTACGCTAATTTGCTATTAGTTAAGTTTTCTAGATTTACATTTATTTGTTGTTTATGTCTATTGTAGGTACTGTGTTGTTTATGCCAAAAACAAGAAGTTCTGGAGAACCGTTATTGCCAATTAATCCAGAACCTCAACTGATAGGGGAAATGGATGAACAACAAGAGGAGGACAGACTAGCCGCTTTGGCCAGGGCTCAAGCGAACGTACAAAATTTGGGTCAGCAAGTACATCACTAGAACCCTGATGAGAAAGACTTAGGTTATGAGGAATTGCTAAATCCTCAAAACACAAGGCGAGCTGAGCAAATTATTGCACCAGTGCAGCGAAATATCAGTAGAAACCATCCAATCCGAGGAAGGTATGGCCCACAACCCATTCAATACGAGGCTAATGAAGATAATGAAGGAATGAACGGAGCTGGTGCAATGGGTACTATCATTCCTCCACCATTGGCACCAGGTGCAAAATTCAGCATAAAAAGCACCAAGATCCAACTCCTGAATCTGAAGGGGTTGTTTGGAGGCTTACCAGGCGATGACCCGAACATGCATTTGGTGAACTTCATCACTATTTGCAAATCATTTGACAATTTGGGAGTGAGATAGAATGCGATCCAGTTGAGATTTTTCCCTTTGTCTCTGTCTGGAGAGGCAACAATGTGGTTAAATGAGCTAGATCCTGATTCTATAACCAACTGGAGACAGTTCAAAGAGGTGTTCCTAGAACGGTTCTTTCCACCGTCCAGAAGGGTACAGTTGAGGGATGAAATCGGTAACTTCAGACAACTCCCAACTAAAGCATTGCACGAAACCTGTGAGAGATTTAAGAAGAAGCTTGCAAAATGTCCAAACCACAACATGACGGACTTGCACTTGAAGGAGACTTTGTACAAAGCTTTCAACTCTGTGACAAAGCCAATTGTAGACAATGCTGCTGATGGTTCATTCATTAGTCTCTCTTTCCTTGATGCTTCTGACATACTGAATAGACTGACCAAGCATAGTCGGGCTTGGCATATATGGGATTCTGTAGTGGCTAGAGCGATTATTGCCGATGGTGTAACTGTAGAGCAGCGCAGAAGGGATGAGGAGTGAGACCAGTACATGGCCCACTTAAAGACACAGATGGACTTGCTGACCAAGCACTTGCTATCAGGAAAGACCGAAATAGTTAAGGCTGTAGAATCTCAGGGTACTTTTGCTACAGGTGACGATGCAAAGGCAATCTATGTGAGTAATCAGGGGGTTTTCGAGGCAATAGCCAAGGGAACCAAGGTCGGAACTTCTATACAAAGCATGATTATAAATATAGAGAGCAGGGACACTGGAAAAACAATAATGATAGGAGTAGTTTGTATGTTCCTCCTGTATGTAGGGATGTTGTAACAACTAGATCTGGAAAGATGTCTATGGAGGACATAATGTAAAATTTGTTGAAGGGAGTTGAAGCTACAAACTCAGGAGTAACTACTATAAAGAGTGAATTCTCTACCCTTAGTCAGTTGGTTAGCTCACACTCTGCTTCTATTAAGCAGTTGTAGCAGCAGATGAACCAACTTTCTGCTACACTGAACCAGAGAAAAAATGGTACTTTACCTAGTGATACAGTTCAAAACCCACAAAATGGTGGTTTGTGTATGGTGATTAACACTCGGAGTGGTAAGTTGTTATGTGACCTCTCTGTGGGCAAATCTATGGAAAATAAGATAAGTATTGATGAACCCGAAGAAAGTAGTCCAGTGGAGTCTGAGAAGGTGGATGGTTTTGTTAATATTTCAGAGAAAGAAGACGAGAATGAGGAGAAAGTGGTGTTAAAGACTATCCCAAGACCTCCACCTCCATTTCCTCAATGATTGAAGAAAAAGGTCGATGAGGCAAAATTTGGCAAGTTCATGGCTCTGCTCAAGAAATTGACAATTAATGCACCTTTGGTTAAGGCACTTAAGAAAATACCAGGCTATGCCAAGTTCATTAAAGACCCCATAACAAAGAAGAGAAAGGTCAGTAGTGAGAAGGTAGACCCGGGTGCATTCACTATTCTGTGCAAGGTTGGGTCTCTGGATGTTGTAAAGGCATTATATGATTTGGGTACCAGCGTGAATCTGATGCCACTAGCTGTATGTAAGAAGCTGGGTTTGGAAGATCCAACACCTACTAACATGCGACTGGTGATGGAAGATAGGTCAATAAAGCGACCTGTTGGAATTTTCCATGATGTGTTGGTAAAAGTAGCAGACTTTATTCTTCCTGCTGATTTTGTGGTACTGGATTGTGAAGTGTACTTCGAGGTACCCATTTTCTTGGGAAGGCCAGTCTTGGCAACAGAAAGAGTAATAGTTGACATGGAGTTGAATGAGTTCAAGTTTAGGCTTGGTAAAGAGGAGGCAAAATTCAAAATGCATCAACCCATGTCACAACAAAATGATATGAATGTTTTCTCAATCGTTGACGTCTTCAATAAGGATGAAAAAGGGGTATCAATAGGTTGTCTTGGCGAATTTTAAGTAGTCAAGAGAACCCAGTCGTGCCGTGACAGTAAATCAGGCGCTAATGAGAGGTAACCCACAATTTTTATGTTTGAACAAGTGTTTTTATTTTTAAAATTAGGATTTAGTATAGAGAAGGTGAAAAAATGAAAAGGGTCAGCTGGAAGGTCAGTCATGACGACATCTGTGACAAGCCATCACAACTATGACAAGCTATCACGAATGTCGTCAGCTAGATCAGATTTGAGAAATTCTCTGCATACTGTTGATGATGATCTTGACGGGATATCACAACCATGACAAGCCATCACAAATAGTCATCAGTACAAAGCCTAAAATCTGAAAACTGGGCCTAATTTTAATTAGATCCAACCCGGCCTAAATCGCGAGCCTTTTCAAATTTCCACCGCTTTTAACTTCTGTTTCTTTAGTATTTTTTTGCCTTAGTTAAAATAGTTTACATTCTTGGCAAAACACTCTAAGAAAAACAAGTTTAATTTGTGTGTGGTTTGCACTTAAGAATCAAGACCATCTTCTTCCTTCACTATTTTTCTTGTGCATGGCACTAAATTAAAAGCTCCATCAGGTATACTCTACTTCAACACTTCTTTTCTTGTTATGTATGTTAAATGAAAGATAACTCAAGTCCCCAATGTGATTGAACCAAGTTCAAACTTGGAAAATGGCTAAAATTGCACCTAGGGTTTGTTGTACAAGCCCAAGGGTTGAAAAGATAGCTCACGATTCAAATTCAAGTAAATCTTGAGCAAGAATGGGGACTAAAAATTTATTTAAAGTCAAAAGTGGGTTCTGATAAGTATGATGACATCCATTATAGGCTATCACTATCGTGACGACTTATCAGGAATATCATCAAAAGCTGACATAACTGAAGTTGGTTCTTGATAGAGTTGACAACAATCTTGATGGACTATTATAATTATGATGGCCTATCATGATTGGGTTTTGTCTGAGGTTGACGACAACCGTGATAAGATATCATGGTCGTGATGGCTTGTCACGAATTGTCGTCACACCTGGGGCCTAAAACATAAATGATCTTAGATTATTAATGTACCTATGTTTATGATCTTTAGGGTAAAATAGAACCAAAAATAAAGAGCCCCACAGAACCAAAGAAAGTGGCCAAAGATAATGTACATCGTAATCTCCTCAACAAGGAATCTGACTACGAGGAGAAGGAACCCTTGATCAGAAAGCTAAAGAATAAGCAGAGTCCAAAGAAAACTCCACCATCTCCACCTATTGAGGTGGAGGATAGTGATGATACTGCGTCGACCACAACTTCTGAGAAGGAGGGGTCTGAAAAAGGTGAGTCTGAACATGTTGAAGCTGATGAAGAGGATAGGGAAGAATCTGAAGAATCCGAGTCTGAAGGAACAGCTTCGGGTCCCCATCCACTGAGAAACAAGATAATGAACAGTCTCCACCTCGGAGATATCTTATCAAATGTAAGAACCCAGAAGTGAGGAACAATGCTAGATGGAAAATCCCTGGAGCTGAAGATATCTATATTGCTGGGTTACAAAGAACTGATAGAAGGAATGCGAAGAGGCCAATCCAAGAAGAAAAGATGATCATCACGAAAGGGTTGAGCAGATACCCTGAAGTGGAGAAGAACTTCAAAGAATACGACTTAGGACGGACTACAGTTAGAGGAGGTTTATTTTTCCCCACACTGGTTCGGGAGTTCTATGCAAATTACCAAGCCCAGTTGGAGAATATGTGCAAACCAGGTGAAAAAGTAGCAGATCAGCCTCTTCTAGTGATAGTTTGGGTGAGGGGTGTAAGCATTGATGTTTTGACTAGAGATATCAACAGATTCTTGCACGGCCCCAACTTTATGCCTCAGGCCACCACACTATCATTTTATGCTGAGATAAAGAATAAGGAAAAACAACGTCCTTGGTTGGCCAACATCATCGCTTACGGAGAACCGACTTGGGTGACAAACCCAAATGAGAGAATCTGTAAGTCCTCGTTGACTCAGGAGGAAAAATTTTAGTGCGGCGTAGTGCGAGTTTGGCTAATGCCTATTGATGGAGACAATATTCTTGGTAATGACCGGGCTATTTTGTTAGCAAGTTTGGTACAACAGTTTCCCTTGAACTTTGGGGCCTACTGATGGAGACAATATTCTTTGCGATGACTGGGCTATTTTGGTAGCAAGTTTGGTACAACAGTTTTCCTTGAAATTTAGGGAAATCATTGCGGATGTCGAGGGTCGACACTGTGATAACGCCCAAATTATAGCTCTCGTTAGAAAGTGTAAGTGGTCGCTGTCAAATATAGAACACAACTGGGTTGGGTGTCGAATCCCACAAGGAATACTTGGTCACTAAGTGTTGCAATTGTTAGTAGACTGTTGGTTGAAAATTCCACGGAAAAGGGGGGTTTTGATTTAGGCGTGAATTAATAATATCAAAGTAACGAATGAATGATTTGTTTAGTAAAGGTTAATCACAGAGAATAATAAGTTAGGGTTATGTCCACCTTGTAGTTTCTACTTCTCTATTAACTATGAGTAACGCGGAATTTAGACATGCATGCACATATAGAGAATCGTATTCTAATTCTAAATCCAAGTGTTTCCCAACCATCAAGGATTTATTTCACTTTAGCTCTCCCGAGCCTAAAGTGTATAACGAATGGTACAAATTCTCCAAGAAGTTAATCCGGTTAAGGCATTAACGTGTAAATAGAGGTTAGAAGCCCTATTTCCTTGTCACACTCTCTTTTCCAAACATGTAACTTTTCTCCCGAACAAGTTAATGCTATAATGGCATGTTCTCTATGTTTGCAACCATGAGAATTTAATTAAAACGAAGAGAGTAATGATATAAGTAGCATACACATCAAGAATTCACAAACTCATAGCAACAACTAGTATCTTACAAGGTTTCCATAACCCTAAGAGAAAAGTTTATCTACTCATGAGTACAACGGAAATCACCTTAGACATAATCATCATACCACAACTTAGAATAATCTTAGCGATGGGAATGATTCTTGGCGTCAAAAGGGAAAGAACGTCGTTCTCCTCTCCGATGCTCTAGCCTTAGCGTTTTTCTCTGTCTAAACTTACAGAATCTGGAAACTGAATAATGAAAAGTGATCGAATGAATGAATGATCGAATGAATGCTGAAAATTTCAGCAAAATAGGGTTTTTCTAACATCCTTGTCCTACTAAGTTACTGTTGCATCCCTAAGTACTTAGAAATACTGATTTTGCCCGGGACAAGTTCTCCATGCATCACATTCAGTCCACAAGCTTCCAAAAGCTGCCTTCCTTCTTATGTGAAGTTTCCCTTTGTTTCCGAAAGGTCCACAAAGTGCTGAAGTCTTCATCATTAATACCTGAAAAACTTGCTAATCACATAGGTTAGCTCACTTAAAGGAAAATGGACTAAAAGTGCAGGAATTATGTATTTTATCCTCCAAACTTAGCTAAAATATGGGTAAATTATGGTTCTTAGGGGTATAAATACGCCCAACATCACCACCCCACACTTAAAGCTTTGTTCTTCCTCGAAAAAAATATTACGTCCATGCAAACACCTAACTAGAATTTCACAATAGCAACACAAAATGTTCAACAAGACATGCACGACAATCATTAACAAAGAGTAGGTTCCTTGATCACTCCTAGAAACAATTCAACCTCCAACATAGACTCGTGAGGATGGTTAATTCGTATCCATAAGTTAATCCACAAAGAATCATATAACACTACCCAAATATCATCAACCATGTGTGTCTCACACAAGATATCACCCATAGTCGCTCAAAAGTTTTGCATTATTCAAAACATGGGTGTAAGACTCTCCTTGCTCTCACTCTCACAAAGAATTCTTATATTGAAACTGATGACCATAGGCTTGCCCTTAGTGTAATGCTCTACTAATATCGGAATGCTAAGCTTCGGATCAAATAGGTCTTTACAGGTTGTAATGTAGGCTAAGGGACAGGTAGGACTATTTTGGCCAGAAATAGTGAATATGTTCCCTAAGTGCTTTAATACACTACGTTATGTAATTAACACTCTCTTTTAAACAACCCCTCTACTTTCCTTTCATCTACCACCCCTTTTCACCTATTTTGTTATTCAATTATAAACACAACTATCTTTTTATTTTTGTATTTCTTTTTTTTTTCTCTTTTGTTTTATAAAACACCTCTATGATAGCCACTCTTTTTCACAACAATTTCAAGTACCAATACACTCTCAGGCATCACTTTCACCCAATTTCCTCTTATTTTGTCACATGACTCTACAATTTAAAGCGCTTAGGAATTTGGATCAAATTATGGTCTTGAAAAAAAATGGATTAGGCTACATATGAGGTTGTCAAAGAAAATAGCTAAAGGCTCAAAGGGGGTTAACTAGGATAATATACAAAGGTAGGTAAAAAGAAGGTAAACAATTACAGGCTGCCAAAGAAATGCCTAAATCATCTCCTAAACTCACACTCTTTATTTCTCTTTACATACACACCAGGCAAGTTCTAGCATCAGTCACAATACAGAATATACTATAACCTCACACACACAAGGCATATGGTCAACTTTATTGGGAGCAGTATAGACTCTTGACCCAACAGATGAATGAATTGAACCACACAATTATCACACAGTGAGTCACACTTAGAGCCTAAATGTCTCAATAGTAATGATTTAGCACAAACTCTTGTTATAATACCATGCCGTCTATCAGAACAATTTCATGCAAAATCTAAAAAAAATTTCGAAAATTTAACTAACTAATTACGACTAATTAGCAAAAACAAGAATAAATGTAGGAAAAAAAGTACCATACGGAATACAAATACCAGCACCCCACACTTAGACTGGACACGCTGCCCTCAGTGGAAAATAAATAAGGAGAACCTGATTAGTCGGACTCTTCCTCTATGTCTGGGGTCATACCCCCTGCGTCTGAATCATCATCAGAGTCTTCATCATCAGAGTTGTCCTCCACGTCTGAGTCTGGCAGTCGGCGATTGTCGTCAGTCGGCACGTCATCATCGAGAGGTTCCTCAAAATGTACCCCTACTCCACACATAGCCCGCGCATGCTCATTCATCGGGTAGTCATAATCCAACTGCTGAAGCTCTGCATCAGTCGGAACCCGACCCCCACTCATCATGGTAAACTGAGTCATGCCATATAGATGGAGAAAGAAACTTTCATCCCGAGCATGTCTTTCTGCAGTGGTAAGGTTGATGCCATGACCAGTTTCAGGATCTTTAACTTTCGTAAGATCAACCTTCTTCGGGTTGTGTGGAAGCTTATGATCTGCAGGTTCCTCTTCAATGTGCTCCTTCCTTAAGATCGCAGTCAACAAATTGCCAAATCTGAAATGGGACCTTTTGTTCAGCCTAGCCTTACGCATTGACGATCGTATAGCCGCACCAATGTTGATGGGAATATTAGTCATCAGAGCGTACACCAAGCATACTCTATCACATGTGATCTTTGTGTACTGTGTCCCAGGAATCAGGAAAGAGTTGACTATCCTCAACCATATACGAGCTTCTCTATTCAAGGAAGCATACGAGAAGGTATTGTGCTGACCGTTATCCTTGTGACGACTCCACCGGGACATAGACCTTGTTCCGCACAGTGTGTGTCTGATTACCCTGTAGGGAGGTCTGTGATAAAGCTCCTTGAGAGGTGATGGATCCACAGATGGAATACCCAGAAAAGAGTTGAAAAACTCCGCATTCAGTTGCAAGACTTGGCCCCGAATCATCACTTCACTTCCAGTAGTCTTTGGGGACCAATTGGCATAGAACTCTCGCGTTAGATCAAGATTTCATTCCCCTATATCTCGGAAAATGAAATCAAGATTTAGTGCCATGATTTTTGCCAAAATGCGGGGCTCTCTCTTTGCTAGATTCTCCTTCTGCATCAAATCCATGTGAACATATTTTTTCACTTTGTTGTTCTTGTACCACTCCTTTCCTTCCTCCTCTAGGACCCACTTTATCCCAAAAGTGCGTCGAGGTATTTGTAGAGAGGAGGACTCATCTTGATCTTTTCTTCCCCTTTTTTGACCTTTCTGCGAGGTGGACACTTTTTATTTTCCTTGTCATCCTTTTGGGGCCATTCTACTTTAGATTAAAATAGAGTCATGTTAGCTTCATCTCGGAAGATTCAATCGATAAAAAAACAGTAATGGCACCACCCCACACTTAATTTGTTAGCACAGACTAATTAAGTGAGTGATGTCGATTACTCAGACTTCATCAACATACATTTAGGCGATATGTTCCAACAACATGTTTAGCACAGTCATACTTTCATGTAATCTTTGAATATCCTTTCCAACTTTGTTTCATGTAATCTTAACTATACTTTAATGTTTGGATTAATGCACTTCTTGAATAAGACTACCACATAGAGATCGTATCAAGTTATTGCAGAGAAATAATCACAACATCATATGCTCGTGGTCAATCATGATCGTTATCTTGATGAACGAGTCATTCAAACATTCAATCTTTCAACTTTCACAATTACGCATTAAATTTACAATTTCGACTCCATAAAAATATAATAGTGTATAACAATCATATACAAGTCAAAACAAAGTCAAGAACACCCACACGTATTATTTTACGCAATCTAGATGTATCATAACAAACCAATCATATTCTTATCACCAAACACCACTTCAAAATCTAAAATACCATTATAAACGTAGTATTGCAACAACTACGGAATATAAAAGAATAACTTACTTGGTGATGGTTCGGGAAGATGATCTTGCAAGATTAGATGAGCAAAAAGAAAAATTTTGAGAGATTTGGGAAGCTTAGGCGGCGCCTAGGTTGAGCAAACAAGTGCATTTTGTTCTAAGGTTGAAGATCTATTTATATACTAAGCCATGGATCGGGTTTGATCCATGTAAAATCGGGTTAGGAGACAAAAATGCATAAGTAGGCGGCGCCTAATGCTTTGCCTATGCTTAGCATAGGCGGCGCCTTTGTCAATGCCTAGTTGGACATAGGAGGCGCCTTTGTCAATGCCTTGTTGGGCATAGGCGGCGCCTTTGCCAATGCCTTGTTGAAACAGTGAGCATAGGCAATGGCATAGGCGGCGCCTATGGTATTGCCTAGATTTACATAGGCGGCGCCTATGGTATTGCCTAGATTTGCATAGGCAATGCCTTGTCCGTTGCCTATGTGAGGCAGTAAGCACAGGCAATGGTATAGGCCTTGCCTTGTCCATTGCCTAGATTTTCATAGGCCTTGCCTTGTCCATTGCCTAGATTAGTATAGGCATTGCCTTGTCTATTGCCTAGATTAGCATAGGCAATGCCTAGCTGATAGAATTTTCTCCATCATTCCTACTTTACCACCTTTAGCATGGCTCACTTTCAACTCAAAATTTAGGACCAATCTCCTTCTTTATACATCTTTCTCCTACACTTAATCAAAAATAACAAAAAATGATTAGATGGATGGGTTGCCTCCCACCAAGCGCCTTAGTTTTGGTCGTGGTTCGAATCTTCTTTTTGGATTTTTATTTAACAAAAACAAACTCCTAGTAAAAAAAACTATTAAAAACGATGGGTTTTCTCCCATGTAGCGCTTGATTTATTGTCGCGGCACGACATATTTATCTCGATTACTTTAGACTTTATCGAGATAGACGGTGGCTATACATTTTATCGAGTCAAGTGGACCGATATATGGCTTCACTCGTTGGCCATTCACCTTAAAGACACCACCATCATTGTTTTCTAACTCTACTACTCCATACAAGTAGACTTGGCTAATTTTAAATGGACCAGACCATCTAGACTTCAACTTACCTAGAAATAGCTTCAGTCTGGAGTTGAAAAGAAGTACCAAATCACCCTTCTGTAAGTTTCATTAGATAATCCTCCGATCATGGTACTTTTTCATCCGCTCCTTGTAGAGGTCTGCTCTTTCATATGCGTGTAGACGGAATTCATCCATCTCATTCAGCTGTTCCAATCTCAGATTAATAGCATCATCCCAATTCAGGTTAATCCGCTTCAACGCCCACAACGCTTTATGTTTGAGCTCGATTGGCAAGTGACAAGCCTTCCCATAAACTAGTTGGTAAGGTGACATACCAAGTGGTGTCTTGAACGCATTCCTATAAGCCCATAAGGCATCATCCAGCTTTCGAGACCAATCCTTCCTACTAGCATTTACAGTCTTAGCAAGGATCACCTTGATCTCCCAATTAGAAACCTCTACCTGCCCACTAGTTTACGGGTGGTAAGGTGTAGCTACCTTATGTTGCTTGACCCCATATTTCACCAACACGGCTCTGAATAGCTTGTTGCAAAAGTGTGATCCTCCATCGCTTATGATGGTACGTGGTACCCCAAAACGAGAGAAGATATTTCTCTTTAAGAATGCTACAACACGCTTACCTTCATTATCAGCCAGTGCTACCGCTTCGACCCATTTGGATACATAATCCACAGCAACTAGGATATATTTCATCCCAAACAAATTCACAAATGGGCCCATGAAATCAATACCCCATACATCAAATAGCTCCACTTCAAGAATTTTAGACATGGGCATCTCATGGTGCTTTGAGATCGCGCCTTGCCTCTGACACTGATCACATCTTCTCACAAAATCATAGGCATCCTTGAATAATGAAGGCCAATAATAGCCGCTTTGCAATACCTTCCTGGTTGTCCGATCACCTTCATGGTGACCCCCAACTTGGGAAGCATGACTTGCTTCCAAGATGCTAGGTACCTCCACATCAGAGATGCATCTCCTAATAACACCATCAGCACATCGTCGAAAAAGATATGGTTCATCCCAGAAGTAGTGTTTCACATCATGCATGAACTTTCTCTTTTGATGAAAGGAGAGATTCTCAGGCATCACTTTACTTACCACGTAGTTCGCAAAGTCTGCATACCACGGTAAGTCTTCCACCATAGTGGCTAGGAGCTCTTCGTCGGGAAATGCATCATCAATCTCAAGGTTGGGTTGCTCTATGTGCTCACTCTCAAGCCTAGATAGATGATCAGCTACTTGGTTTTCGCAACTTTTTCTATCCTTTACCTCGAAATCAAATTCTTGAAGCAATAACACCCACCGAATTAGCCTTGGCTTAGCATCTTTCTTTGACATTAAATATCTCAGATCCGCATGATCTGTATGAACCACCACTTTGGTTCCCAACAAGTAAGCACAGAACTTTTCAAAAGCATAAACAACTGCTAGAAGCTCTTGTTCTGTGGCGGTATAGTTCTTCTGGGATCCATTCAAGGCCTTGCTCGCATAGTATATTGGATGAAATAGCCTTTCTCTTTTCTGACCAAGTACAGCACCCAAAGCTACCCCACTTGCATCACACATCACTTCAAACGGTAGGGACTAATCAGGTGCTACAATAATAGGAGCTTCAACTAGCTTCCCTTTGGGGCCTTTAAATGCCTTCAAGAAATCTTCACCGAAGTCGAACTTTGCATCCTTTTCCAAAAGTTTGCATAATGGACTAGCAATCTTGGAGAAGTCTTTAATAAACCTCCGATAAAAACCTGCATGACCGAGGAAACTACGAACTCCCTTTACAGAAATTGGAGGTGGTAGTTTCTCGATAACTTTAATCTTGGCTCGATCCACCTCAATTCCTCTTTCAGAGACTTTTTGCCCAAGAACAATGCCTTCCTTCACCATAAAATGGCACTTCTCCCAGTTTAGCACCAAGTTGAATTCAACACATCTCTGCAACGCCATACTCAGATTTGCCATGCATGATTCAAACGACTCACCTACTACTAAAAAATCGTCCATGAACACCTCCAAGGTGTCTTCAACCATATCAGAAAAAATGGACATCATACAACACTGAAAAGTGGCAGGTGTGTTACATAGCCCAAATGGCATACGTTTGAAAGCAAACGTACCATACGGTCATGTAAAAGTTGTCTGCTCTTGATCTTCAGGAGCAATGCAGATCTGATTCTAGCCGGAATAACCATTTAAGAAACAAAATCATCCCTTCCCTGCCAATCGATCAAGCATTTGGTCCATGAATGGCATTGGGAAGTGATCCTTTAGCATCCACAAATTCAGCTTCCGGTATTCCATGTACACTCTCGACCCTGTGACAGGTCTGAGTGGAATTAGCTCATTCTTTTAGTTTGCGACTACTGTCATGCCCTCTTTCTTGGGCACACATTGTACCGAACTCACCCATTTACTGTCGGAGATTGGATACACTATCCCAGCATCTAACCACTTAATAATTTCTTTCTTCACCACCTCTTGCATAGGTGGATTCAAATGACGTTGATGCTCAATTGTGGGAACGCAATCTTCTTCGAGCTGAATCTTGTGCATACATATCCCAGGAGGGATACCAATGATATTAGCAATAGTCCAACCAATGGCTCTCTTGTATTTTTTTAGAACAGAGATGAGAGCCGCTACTTGCTGTTCACCTAAATCAGCCGCAACAATAACCGGAAGTGTATCACCATTTCCCAAAAACGCATACTTCAGGTGGCTGGGCAGCTCTTTCAATTCTAGCACTGGTGGTTCTTCAATGGATGGCTTTGCTGGTAGTGAAGGTCGATTCTTAAGATCAAGGTCTAGCTTCTTAGGAGCATGAGAATATGAACCTATTCCTGTTAGAGCACAAATAGTTTCTTCATATTCTTCAACATCCTCACGCTCAAAATTTATAAGCACAGCAGCCAATGGATCAATAATCAGCTGTTTCTCTACAGATAATTCTTTCTCATCTTCATATAAACATCAGCTACAGAGAACGCATTCATATCTTTGGGCTGCTTCATTGATTTGCATACATCAAAATGGACCACTTCGTCATTCATCCGAAATAAAAGCTCATTAGCTCTTAAATCAATAAGCACACTTCCTGTTGCAAGGAAAGGACGCCACAAGATTATGGGAACTTCAGAATCCACCTCACAATCCAAAATAACAAAGTCTGCAGGAAAAATGAAGGTGGAAACCTTCACCAATACATCATATAAGATACCAACAGGTTATTTTACCAACCTATCTGCCATCACGAGCCGCATATTGGTTGGTGTAGGATCACCCAACCCCAACTTTCTGTAAATAGATAGCGGCATCAAATTGATGCTAGCTCCCAAATCGCACAATGCCTTAGCAAAATCCAAAGATCCAACCGTGCAAGGAATAGTGAAAGCACCGGGATCTGCCTTCTTCTGAACTAACGATCTTGTAGTGATTGCACTGCAATGATGAACATTATCTTCCAGCTCATAGCTTGCTGCCCGCTTCTTTGTCAAAAGGTCCTTCATGAATTTAGCGTACCCAGGTATCTGTTCCAGCACCTCCACCAAAGGAACATTAATAGTCAGTTGCTTCAACATAGTCATGAATTTACTGAACCTGGTGTCATCAGCTTTCTTCTTCAGTCTCTAAGGAAAAGGTGGTGGTGGAAGGGGAATAGTTTTCTCCACCACTTCCTTTTTATCTTTCTTCAGATTATCAATCTTTTTAGGCTGGTGACGTCTAAGTGTAGTGTCATGAACGTTCTGACTTTCAGCTTCTACAGAATCATCACAATCTGCTTCAATCACATTCTCTTCTGTATTATCAACCACCTGCTTTCCTTTGGATGGATTTTCCAACACCTTACCACTCCTGGTAGTAATAGCCATACATGATCCATCATTCCTTGGATTTTGCACGGTGTCGCTAGGTAGGGTGCCAGCTTTTCTTTGATTGAGTGTCGCTGATAGTTGACTCAATTGTTGTTCCAACTATTTTATTGAAGTGGAATGTGAATCAACCAATTGATTTATTGAGGATAAATTATTTTTTACCTCCGTTACTCCCGTGTTGGTTGCCTCCACTCCTTTCAACAGCTTAGCCATCATATCTTCCATGGACATCTTCCCAGAGCCAGATGTCGTGGCCTCACGATTTCCAGGAGGAACATACAAACCACTCATGTCAGTCTTATTCTTGTATCCGTATTTATCATAATAGTTCCGACCTTGGTTTCCTTGGGCATTGCCTCGGAAACCCCCTGATTATTCAAATAATTTGCTTCCTCCTCATAATCGGATTCATCTCTTCCCTGTGATACAACGGCCTTAAACCTTTTGGTCTTCCTTGATAATAAATTCTTGGTAAGAAGATCCATCTGCATTTTCATGTGAGCCATATCCTGGTCACATTCCTCTTCTCTTCGCCTTTGTTCTGCCGTCAAGCCAATAGATACAGTAGAGCTTGCTACCTCAGAATCCCTGGTATGCCAAGCTCTAATCTGCTTTGTCATACAATCTAGCATATCACTTGCCTCAATAAAAGTTAGGTCCATGAATGACCCACCAGCAGCATTATCAACCACTGGCTTAGTCACCGAATTCAAAGACCTGTATAATATCTCCATCAAGTGAATATTGGTCATATGATGGTTTGGGCACCGCATAAGCTTCTTCTTGAACCTCTCTCATGTTTCGTGAAGAGCTTCAGTTGGAAGCTGTCGAAAATTGCTGATCTCATCTCTTAATTATGCTCTTTTGGATGGCGGAAAGAATCTTTCTAGGAAAGCGTCTTTCAGTTGCCTCCAATAGTAATAGAATTAGGAGTTAGCCCGTTCAACTATAGAGTTGCCACTCCAGATAGAGACAACAGAAATAAGCGCAGTTGAATTGCATTCTGTCCAACTCCTAGATTGTCAAACGACTTGCATGTTGAGATAAAGTTGATCAGATACATATTCAGATCATCGCATGTAAGTCCACCAAATAACCCTTTGAGTTGTAATAGCTGAATCATGGTGCTAGTGATATTGAACTTGGCTCCGGGTGCCAAGGGCGGAGGAATAATAGTCCCTGTGGCACCAGCCCCATCCAGATCATCATCATCATCATCAAAAGGAGCCTGCACAAATCGTCGTTCAGGTCTCATTCTAGCTTGACGATCTCTCCTGTTCACAGGTTCTGCCACCTCATTTGCACGCCGTGGATTAAGTAACTCATCATCACCCAGGTCCTCATCATCAGGATTTGTTGCCCGACCTGGGTTATCAATATTCTGTTGATGTACTTGAGCAGCTGCCAACACAGCTAACCTAGCCTGCTACTGTTGAGCAGCCCTTCTTTCAAAGTCACGTTGTGCATCCATTCTGCCAATAAGTTATGGTTCAGGATTTATGGGTAATAATGGCTGACCAGATCTTCGTGTATTTGGCATGCACTCTACCAAACCTGAACAAAACAAAAACAACAAACAAAAAATAAAATTTGAGAATCTTTGACCAAAGGGTCTAGTAACTATCACAAACTTAGTTGACAACCGTATTCCCCGGCAACGGCGCCAAAATTTGATAACGCCCAAATTACAGCTCTCGTTAGAAAGTGTAAGCGGTCGCTGTCAAATATAGAACCCAACTGGGTTGGGTATCGAATCCCACAGGGAATACTTGGTCACTAAGTGTTGCAATTGTTAGTAGACTGTTGGTCGAAAATTCCACGGAAAAGGGGGGTTTTGATTTAGGCGTGAATTAATAATATCAAAGTAACGAATGAATCATTTGTTTAGTAAAGGTTAATCACAGAGAATAATAAGTTAGGGTTATGTCCACCTTGTAGTTTCTACTTCTCTATTAACTATGAGTAACGCGGAATTTAGACATGCATGCACTTATAGAGAATCGTATTCTAATTCTAAATCCAAGTGTTTCCCAACCATCAAGGATTTATTTCACTTTAGCTCTCCCGAGCCTAAAGTGTATAACGAATGGTACAAATTCTCCAAGAAGTTAATCCGGTTAAGGCATTAACGTGTAAATAGAGGTTAGAAGCCCTATTTCCTTGTCACACTCTCTTTTCCAAACATGTAACTTTTCTCCCAAATAAGTTAATGCTATAATGGCATGTTCTCTATGTTTGCAACCATGAGAATTTAATTAAAACGAAGAGAGTAATGATATAAGTAGCATACACATCAAGAATTCACAAACTCATAGCAACAAATAGTATCTTACAAGGTTTCCATAACCCTAACAATGAAGTTTAGCTACTCATGAGTACAACGGAAATCACCTTAGACATAATCATCATACCACAACTTAGAATAATCTTAGCGATGGGAATGATTCTTGGCGTCAAAAGGGAAAGAACGTCTTTCTCCTCTCCGATGCTCTAGCCTTAGCGTTTTCTTTGTCTAACCTTGCAAAATCTGTAAAATGAATAATGAAAAGTGATCGAATGAATGCTGAAAAATTCAGCAAAATAGGGTTTTTATAACATCCTTGTCCTACTAAGTTACTGTTGCATCCCGAAGTACTTAGAAATACTGATTTTGCCCGGGATAAGTTCTCCATGCATCACATTCAGTCCACAAGCTTCCAAAAGTTGCCTTCCATCTTATGTGAAGTTTCCCTTTGCTGCCCAAAGGTCCACAAAGTGCTGAAAACTTCATCATTAATACCTGAAAAATATGCTAATCACATAGGTTAGCTCACTTAAAGGAAAATGGACTAAAAGTGCAGGAATTATGTATTTTATCCTCCAAACTTAGCTAAAATATGGGTAAATTATGGTTCTTAGGGGTATAAATACGCCCAACATCACACTGCTTATATTTTTTCGTTTCTTATTATTGAGCTGTGCAGAGATGCTGAAGTGCTAAAGATTGTAGGAGTTGATGAAGACGTTCATGCCCGAAAGACTCACAACCTCATTCGGTTTGATGAGATTCAGTCGGTACTTAGACTTGACAGGGGGCAGAGGTAGCAGCAGAATCACCGGTTGCAAATGCAGGAGAAACACCTTAGGTCGATGTACAAGATTCCTCAGCACAGGAAGCTTCAGTGCCTGAGACTGAAGCCAATCCCTCAGTTCCTCCAGCAGTAATAGGTTTGGTATTTCAGCTTATTGATATCAGAAAGGTGGCTAAGCAAGAAAAGTGGTGCGAGGCCTATCTATATGCCTTCGCCAAATAGTTTGCTGCTGCTGTGGACAAAAGAATCAAGGCTGCACTAGAGCCTTTTGTGGCATTGCCTGCGCGAGTTGCAGATTTGGAGAATAGATTTGATGCCTAGGGAAAAGAGATGATAGGTGTTGATCTTGCTACATTCAGGGATGCATTGGATAAGGTTAAGGTTGAGGTTGGGGTGATGCAATAGCACAAAATTATGATGCCAACAGGTCCAGCTGCAGAAGAATTGGAGGAAGAAATTCCTATACTTGATCTCACTGCAGACTCCTCGAAGAAAAAAATAGGGGGAAAAGAAAGGAAAGAATAAGAAAGAAGAGCCAAATAGTGAAGAAGAAATAAAAGCGAAGAAGAAGGCAAAGAAGAAGGCAGAAAAGAAAGACTTGAAAAAGGCAAGATTGGTGTCTATGGCTGATAATGAGAAATAGGAAGCAACCATTCGAGCTAGGGCTGTAGGTGCTTTATCTAGCCAGGCTCCGACCACCGCCACGGTTGATTCTCCTGATGAGGAGAAGACAACAGATGATACAGTAGCAGGGTCGAATACACAGGATCCACGTGTTTGACTGTCTTCAAGTATACCCTAACCCTTAGTGCATTTTATTTTTGATTATTAAGTTGAGGGTGTAGGGTAAATTGTTGTTGTAACATAATTTGTAGATAATTAGGAATAGTACAAGTACTTGAGTCAGTTGGCTTATTTTTTATTTATGAGTACTTCTCCAGTGGTCTGATCTATTGTTTACTATGTGAATTGCATCCATTGTGACCACTGTGTATCTTTTTGTGGCATTAGTATGGCAAATGAATGACCTGTGTTAAACAAATGCATGAACCGGATAAGTAGTGATATGTAAGATACTTGTGTGCCATGTGTGTGTAAGGTCTTTCTCAGTTCCTATTGTGCTTTGAATCTAGAACTTGCTCGGTTAGTCGTTCCATGGTCATCGAATAGGCGTTAGGAAAGAATCATAGGCTATTTTTGAATGTTAGCCCACGTTATCCTAAATGACCTGCCCAATGTGAATAATATCCCTTGCTCCCCCTTTGAGCCTTAATAGCCTATTTTTTCTTGAGCACCTTTCACCTTCCCATTTACACATAATGAACCTGTCTTGGCCTTGGTCCTCCTTATACACTGTGCACCTTGAATTAGGAAAATAACCTGAGTTGAGGGTGGCTATTATAGGGGTGCGTGATGCAATCTGTGTATGAAGAGAGGTAAAATGAGAATAAAGAGTTGGATGCGGTGAAAAAGAAATAAAAAAAGAGAAAACTGTTTGAAAAATGATAAGAAAGTATTCAGTTAATTGAAAATACTGCATCCATCTTGAGCACGCATGATCAATAAAAGAGGGAAGAAAAGAAGGTTAAGAGATGAAACCCCTAGGGTCTAATGTAGTGTCAAGGAGTCTTAGTCATTTTGAAATGTCCATGAATATCATAACAGCCCCTAGCCTACCTTACAAGCTTAAGAAAAGCCCTATAGTGATCCTAACTTACATGTTTGAAGACTTGGGTACTGACTATAAGGTCAAGCCTATGGCATTTGATGCACAATGTTGGAACTTCATTCTGAGAGTGAGTCTTGTGTTTATCCCTGTGTGTATAAATTTTGATTTGAGTGAAAAAGGGATTTCTTTGTTGTGAGGGCACACTGGGTATATTTCTAATCACTGTCTTGTTCGGATAGTGTGATTTGGGTATGTGCTAAGTTGTTATTGCTGAAATTTTTGCCTTATGTTGATCCTTGTGAGTTGCATAGGTGTTTTCAATAATAGATACAGTTGTTCTTACTTTGACTGACCTTGGAGATAGTACATGTATTCTGAACTGAAATGAGTAGTTAGCTGCCAAATTATACTTTGTATACACTTAGTTATGTTAAGGTTGCTTGAGGAAAATCAATTGTTTAAGTTGAGGGTGTTCATGTGTGAGCCCATGCTAACACATTTGAAACTTTTAACTCTAAATAATTGCAAAGTCTTGAGCAACTTTAGACGTTTTTGATTAGTTTACTTTGGTTTTGCAGTAAAAGTAGAGAAGAAGGAGAACCACAAATAAAGGAAGCAAAAAGTATTAAATCGAAAGCAAATGAAGAGCTAAGTGTGGCTGACGATATCCATGGCACATCGTCAGCCTGGTGATAGGCTGTCAAGGATGCCATCAAACTTAAACAGAAGAGGGGAGTTGCAGGAAGTTTTGTGACGACATTCATGACACGCCGTCAAAATCTTGATAGGCTATCACTGTTGTCGTCAACCTTAGGCAGCAAAATTTGAATTTGCAGAGAAGCTCACGACGTCCATGACAGGCTGTCAAAATCAGGATAGGCCATCACAATCGCGGTCATCTATTCCAAAGAAAATCTGAAACTTTAATTTCATTTCCTTATTTAGGGTTAACTATTTAAAGCCTTGTTATAGGGTTTTTCTATTATCAATCAATTAATTAACATATCCTACAACATACAACTTTTTCTTCTCTCTCTCTCTCAAAGAAAAATATTTTGGTGGTTTGCCTTGTGATTCAATTGAAAGAACACTTTTGATTTCCTTCATTATTGTAAGTTAATCCTTTCAATTATGAATTCAACTAGTGTGCTTATTTCCTGCATCATGAGTACCTAAATACTCTTAACCTGGGTTATGGAATCTAGGGTTAGGTCATGATAAGGTGTTGATTAATTACTCAAGGTTTAATATATGCTAGGATTTCTTTGTAATTCTGATATTCTAACTTATGTCTATTGGTTGCAAACAATAGGCGTACCTACTTTAGTTTGCTTGAAAAAGAAATCATGAACAGTAGGAAGTAAATTAGCGATAGAGACTCGGAAAGCTTCATTTAATAATCAGCGTTGTAACAAGGTTGATTAACCTGAGGTAAAATCTAGGCAGTTTGTTGCGATTCCCTAAACCCAAGAGGATTAGAAAATTAGATACTTGAATAGGTCGAGAGACATTCGAGCATACTATCGATAGATATAGCTTGTCATCCTAACCACCGTGAGAACCTTAAGTTATTTGTAGCATCTGTCATATACCATAAACCCTAGTGAACATAATCCTAATTATTTCATAAAATATTGATTACAAACATTAATATCAAAGTGACTAACAATTTTCTGAGAAATTTAAACCCCCATTTCAGGAAATAGTAAACTACCAGTGAATTATTTCGTAAACAACTTAAGTTCACACCCTATTCCCTATGGGATGCAACTCGAACCTAGTTGGGTCTTATATTGACAACGATCACTTACACCCGTTCAATAGTGTAGTTTGAGCGTTATCAAAAATGGCGTCGTTGCTGGGGAATATGATTGTAAACTAAAAGTTTATGTGCGTTAATTGGCTGTTAGTTAAGTTTTCTAGATTTACGTTCGATTGTTGTTTTTGTTTAATTGTAGGATCTTTATAGGTGACGCCAAGCACCACTCAATTCGGAACTCCACCGCATAAGCAGACTGGCAGAATAGACACTATAGTATGAATTTGATGATGACAATATGGATGGAGCAGGTGTAACGGGTGCAATCATTCTTCCTCCGTTGGTACTTGGAGCAAAGTTTAATATTACAAGCACGATGATCCAACTCCTGAATCTGAAGGGGTTGTTTGGAGGCCTTCCTGGGGATGACCCCAACCCATATTTGGTAAATTTTGTCACTATTTGTACATCTTTTGATAACCCAGGGGTGAGACAGAACGCTATCCGGTTGAGGCTATTCACGTTGTCTCTTTCTAGGGAGACAACAATATGGTTAAATTAGCTGGAGCCTGATTTTATAACCATCTAGTGACAGTTGAAAGAGGTGTTCCTAGAACAGTTCTTTCCACCCTCCAGAAGGGTACAGTTGAGGGATGAAATCAGTAACTTTAGACAACTCCCAACTGAAGCATTGCACGAAACCTGGGAGAGATTTAAGAAGAATCTTGCACAATGTCCAAAACACAGCATGGCGGACTTGCACTTGAAAGTGACTTTGTATAGAGCTTTCAACTCTGTGACAAAGCCAATTGTAGACAACGCCGCTGGTGGTTCATTTGTTTATCTCTCCTTTCAAGATGTTACAGATATGCTGAGTAGGATGGCCAAACGGAGTCGGACTTGTACACCAGGGATTATGTAGTGATAAGCCCTACTATTCCTGCGGGAATAAATTCTGAACAACAAAGAAGAAATGAGGAGAGGGATTAAGATATGGCCCATCTAAAGACTCAGGTGAATCTTCTCACCAAGCCCTTATTATTAGGAAAAATAGAGAAAGTAAAAGCTTTGATTTCTCAGGGCTGTGTCGATGTGGTGCTTGAAGAAGAGGCTAATTATGTTAATAATCAGGGGGGTTTCCTAGGAAATATCCAAGGGAACCAAGGTCGGAACTTCTATGACAAGCCTGGGTACAGACACAACGAACAGGGAAACTGGAGAAACAGCAATGACAGGAGTAGGTTGTATACTTTTCCTGAAAATAGAGAGGCTGATGCAACTAGCTCGTGGAAGATATATATGGAGGATATGATGGAAAACTATTAAAGGGAGTTGAGGCTACCAACTCAGGGGTACTTACTATGAAGAGTGAATTTTCTACTCTAAATTAGTTGGTTAGTTCATACTCAACTTCTATCAATCAGTTGGAGAAACAGATGAACCAACTTTTTGCAACACTGAACCAGGGAATAAGTGTCAACCTACATAGTGAAACGATTCAGAGTCAGTAGAATGATGGCACATGTCTGGAAATTACTACTAGGAGTGGTAAGATCTTATCTGGCTCTTCTGTGGGCAAGTCTATGAATAGTGAGGTTGTTGTGGATGAACCAAAACAAATAAACCTAGTAGAGTCTGAGAAGCTGGATAACTCTATTGATGCATCAGAGAAGGTGAAGGAGAAAGAAGAGGAAGTGTTGTTCAAAACTATCCCAAGAACACCACCTCCCTTTCCTCAACGATTGAGGAAGAAGGTCGATGATGCCAAATTTAGCAAATTCATGGCAATGCTCAAAAAATTGAAAATAAATGTGCCTTCGGTTAAGGCACTTGAGAAAATGACAGGATATGCAAAATTCATGAAAGACCTTGTTACCAAGAAATGAGCAGCGGGTTGCGAATTGAAGGCAGACCTCCATCTTTGCAGCGCTATTTCTACAAGGACCTTAATCCAAAAGAAGCCAGATCCAGGTGCAGTCACTATTCCCTGCACAATTAGAACTATGTGGTTCACTAAAGCACTGTGTGATCTGGGAGAAAGTGTTAATTTGATGCCATTGACTATTTATAAAAAGTTGGGTCTGGGGAATCCAACACCCACCAATATGAGATTGGTGATGGAGGACAGGTCAGTAAAGCGGCCTGTTGGTATGATGTGTTGGTAAATGTTTCAAATTTCATATTCCTTGTATACTTTGTCATTCTGGATTGCGAGGTGGTCTTTGAGCTGCCCATAATCTTGGGTCGACCTTTTCTCGCAATTGGAAGTGTGTTGATCAATTTGAGAGTGAATGAACTCTTTTTCAGGGTGAACGATGAAGTGGTACAGTTTGATATGGGCAAATCAATGAAACAACATGATTAAATGAGTGTATTCTCAGTAGTTGATGTGTATTTTGAGGACCAACAGGATGTGCCCAGTAACTGGGTGGAGAGTTTGCATGGACTACCACAAGTTAAACTCTTGGACTTTGAAGGACCACTTCCCAATGCCTTTTATGGACCAAATGCTTGATTGATTAGCCGGTAGGGGGTGGTATTGCTTCTTAGATGGTTATTCTGGATATAACCAAATTTGTATTGCTCCTGAAGATAAGGAGAAGACAACATTCACATGCCCATATGGCACCTTTGCATTTAAAAGGATTCCATTTGGGCTATGCAATGCACCCTCCTTTTTTCATTGGTGCATGATGTCTATCTTCTCCGACATAGTAGAAGACACCATAGAGGTGTTCATGGATGATTTCTCTGTGCTGGGTGATTCATTTGAAATGTGTCTGGAGAATCTGCATGTAGCCTTGCAAAAATCTGTTGAATTTAACCTAGTGCTTAACTGGGAAAAATGCCATTTCATGGTAAAGGAGGGTATCGTTCTTGGCCATAAAATTTTCAAAAAAGGGATTGAAGTTGATCGAGCAAAGGTGAAAGTTATCGATAAATTATTGCCTCCCATTTCCGTGAAGGAAGTGCGTAGTTTTCTTGGTCATGCAGGCTTTTATCGGAGGTTTATAAAAGATTTCTCAAAAGTTACAAATTCACTTTTCAAACTTTTAGAGAAGAAAGTAAATTTTTTCTTTGATGACGAGTGCATGAAGGCATTTGAGTGCCTTAAAAGAAAGCTAAGGCCCCTATTGTTATTGCACCTGACTGGGCAAAACTATTTGAAATAATGTGTGATGCAAACGGTGTTGCCCTAGGAGATGAGTTAGGACAAAAGAGGAATAAGTTGTTTCATTCGATATATTACGCCAGCAAAGCACTAAATGGAGCGCAAAAGAATTACACAGTAACTAAACAGGAACTGCTGGCTATGGTGTATGCTTTCGAAAAATTCAGAGCTTAGCTGCTTGGGGACCAAAGTAATGGTCCACACTGACCATGTTGGCTTGAGATATTTGATGGATAAGAAGGATGCAAAATCAAGGCTTATTAGATGGGTGTTGCTGCTGCAAGAATTTGATTTCGAGGTCAAAGATAGGAAAGATTACGGATCATCTGTCTAGAATGGAAGGTGAAGAGTATGCTAGTGATGAAACAAAGATAAAAGACGCATTTCCTGATGAGGAAATCCTGGCAATTGTTGTGGAAACATTGCCCTGGTACGCGGATTATGCAAAATACGTTGTGAGTGAGGTCATACCAGAAAATCTTTCTTTCTACCAAAGGAAGAAATTCTTGCATGACGTAACACACCACTTCTGGGATGAGCCTTATCTTTTTTGGCAATGTGCAGACAATATCATATGGAGATACATGCCAGAAGTAGACATATTGTGCATACTAGAAGCATGTCATGGTTTCCCAGTTGGGGGTCACCATGCGGGTGAGTGGTTCCCCAGTTGTAGAGTGGCTATTATTGGCCAACATTGTTTAAGGATGCCCATGAGTTTATGCAAAAATGTGACTAATGTCAGAGGCATCGGTCAATATCTAAAAGACATGAGATGCCCTTGACTAAGATGCTTAAAGTGGAATTATTTGATGTCTGGGGCATTGATTTCATTGGTTCATTTGTAATCTTGTACAGGATGAAGTATATTCTGGTTACTGTTGACTATGTCTCTAAGTGGGTTGAGGCTGTGGCTTTGGCTAACAACGAAGGAAAGAAGGTTGTTGCTTTTCTCAAAAAGAACATCTTCTCTCGCTTTGGAGTACCACGTACTATGGTATGTAATGGAGGATCTCACTTTTGCAACAAATTATTTCGAGCATCTTTGGTAAAATATGGAGTGAAACAGCACAGAGTGGGTACTCCATACCACCCAAAAACCAGTGGGCAAGTGGAGGTGTCGAATCGTGAAGTTAAAGTCATCCTAGACAAAATGGTGAATGCTAGCCAAAAAGACTGGCCTCAAAAGCTTGATGATGCCTTGTGGGCATACCGGAATACTTTTAAGACACCCATTGGCATGTCACCATTTCAGCTGGTCTATGGAAAAGCTTTCCACCTGCTAATAGAGCTGGAACACATGGCTTTATGGGTGCTCGAAAGGTTGAATTTGAATTGGAAGGAAGCAGCAAATATGATACTGGGGGAATTGAATATGATGGATGAATTTCATCTCAGGGCAATTAAATGAGCATATCTGTATAAAGAAAAGATGAAAAAGTACCATGATTGGAGAATAGAGAAATGAGAATTCAACCGGGGGGATTTGGTGCTTCTGTTTAATTCTAGACTCAAATTGTTCCCAGGGAAGTTGAAATCTAAGTGGTCAGGTCCTTTTAAGGTTAGTCAAGCCCACTCTTCTGGAGTAATGGAACTCGAAAACAAAAATGGCAGCACATTCAAGGTAAATGGGCAACAGGTAAAGCTTTACATTGTCCAGAAAGAATAAGTGAAAAGCATCACCATTATCTGTCTCAATAAAGTCTGAGGTAATCGAGATACCTGAGTCGTGCCGCGACGTAAAATCAAGCGCTATGTGGGAGGCAACCCATGATCCCAGAGACTAACCCAGTCCAAGTATACTCTAACTCTTAGTTTAGTTTCTCTTTAATTCTAAGTTGAGGGTGGAGGGTAGTCTACTGTTGTAGCATAGCTTTGGGCAACTAGGAGAAATATAAGCACAAAAAGGCAGTGAGATGTCCTTGCTTGACTTTTGAACATCCTTCCAATGTCTTATTTGTTAAACTGTGTGGATTACATTTACTTGTGACCATTGTGAATCATGTTGTTGCATTAGTTATGGCTTCCTGATGATCATTACTAAAAAAAATGAATTTACATGAACTAGATAAGTGGTGGCCTGTGATATACTTGTGTGCCAGGTGTATGTGAGCTATTACATATTTCCCTTTATATGCTAAAGTAAGAACTTGCCTGGTTGGTCTTTCCATGGTCTGAGGATAGGAGTTAGGACAGGATCATAGGCCGTAATTGATTAACCCATTTTTAGCCTAAAATATCCTTTCCTCTATGCATAACACCCCTTGATCACTGTTTAGAGCCTAAATTGACCCTTTCTTTCGTATGACACCTATCACCTTCCTATGTATTCCACAATGAACCTATTTATCCCTGGACTTCCTTGGACACTGAGCACCTTGATCTAGGAAAATAGCCTAAGTTGAGGGTGTCTATCATAAGGGTGTGTGGTGTAAAATAATTGTGAAAAAGGGTGGATATTCAAAAAAAAAAAGGCGCAGCACCCAATGTGAATTTGGATTTCTTATAAGAGAAGATAAGAAAAGAAAGAGGATAATAAGTGAGTCTCAATAAAGTAGTGTAGTGTCAAGGAGTCATAGTCACTCTTAATGATCTTGAATATCATACTAGCCCAAAACCACACTACAAGCCTAAAAGAAGTCCTATAGTGATTCTAGCTGACCTAACTGAGGATTTTGGTAAAAATAATAAGGGCAAGCCTATGGCACTTGGCATACACTAACTGGAACTTCCTTTTGAGCGTGAGAGTCTTATGATAAACCCTATATTTGCATTGTTCGATTCCTTATATGAGAGGAAGGGATTTATTTATTGTGAGGGCACACTGGTATCATTGCTAGCTACTTTCTTGTTTAGATAGTGTGACATTGATATGTGAATGGTTATTGCGACTAAGATTAATGCTACTACTTGATTCCTTTGTGTTACAGTATTGTTTTCAATAATATGAACAGTTGGTATTAGTTTGTTTGGCATTGAAATGATAACTTTGTGTCGATCTTAAATGAAAAATTGGCTGCTGAATGTGCTATGTGTTCCCTTAGTTGGATTAAGTTGCTTGAGGATAAGCAATTGTTTTAAGTTGAGGGTGTTGATGTGTGCGCAATTCCGAACACATTTGAGTCCTTTAACCTAGAATAATTGTGAGGCCTTAAGCAACTTTTGTCGTTTTTTGATGTGTTTATGTTAATTTTATAGATTAAGCTAACGGGATAGAGAACCAACAAGAATGAAGGCAAAGAAGTCGACATCTGAAGAAATTTGAAGAAAGGTGTGGCTGACGACATCTGTGACAAGGCATCATAGGCTATCACAGTTTCCGTCAAATGTAACCAGGGAGTTGGCATAAAGTGAATGTTGTGACGACATATGCTGATAAGACGTCAAAAGTGTGACAAGCCGTCATAATCATCGTCAACCTTAGGCAAAAATTACCAAAATGGAGGAGGAGCTGACGACATTCATGGGACGCCATCAAGATCCTAATAGGTCGTCACTGTCGTCGTCAACCTTAGGCAACAGAAGGTGAATTTGCAGAGAAGCTGACGACGTCCATGACACCCCATCAAAATCATGATAGGCCGTCACAATCGCCGTCATCTATTCCGAAGAAAATCTAAAACTTTAATTTTATTTCCTTATTTAGGGTTAACTATAAAAAGCATTGTTTTAGGGTTTTTCTATTATCCATCAATTAATTGACATATCCTACAACATACAACTTTTTCTTCTCTCTCTCTCGAAGACAAATATTTTGGTTGTTTTCCTTGTTATTCAATTGAAAGAATACTTTTGATTTCCTTCATTATAGTAAGTTAATCCTTTCAATTATGAATTCAACTTGTCTGGTTATTTCCTGTATCATGAGTATCTAAACAGTCTTAACTTGGGTTATGGAATCTAGGGTTAGGTCATGATAAGGTGTTGATTAATTACTCAAGGTTTAATAGGTGTTAGGATTTCTTGGTAATTCTGATATTCTAACTTATGTCTGTTGGTTGCAAATAATAGGTGTACCTACTTTGGTTTGCTTGACAAAGAAATCATAAACAGTAAGAAGTGAATTATCGACAGGGACTCGGAAAGGCTTCGTTTAATAATCAGCGCTATAATAAGGTTGATTAACCTGAGGTAAAATATGGGCAGTGAGTTGCAATTCCCTAAGTCCGAGAGGATTAGGAAATTAGAGGCTTGAATAGGTCGAGAGACATTCGAGCATACTATCGATAGAGATAGCTTGTCATCCTAACCACCATGAGAACCTTTAGTTATTTGTAGCATCTGTCATATCCCATAAACCCTAGTGAACATAATCCCGGTTATTTCATAAAATATTGATTACAAACATTAATCTTGAAGTGACTAACAATTGTCTGAGAAATTTAAACCCCCATTTTAGGAAATAGTAAACTACCAGTGAATTATTTCATAAACAACTTGAGTTCACACACTATTCCCTGTGGGATTCGACCCCAACCTAGTTGGGTTTTATATTGACAACGATCTTTAACATACATTCAAGAGTAGTTTGAGCGTTATCAACTGCTGACTTATAAGCTTGGCAGATTTAAAAGAACATGTACTGGTCTGGATATGAGTCGTACTTTTAACTCGTTAGATGCCTATATAATTTGGTAAAGTCACTCGTATGATGAACGTACAACTTGGGGGAACCAACACTATTATTGATATGACTCCTCTCTATATGAGTTATACCTTTGTATATGACTAGATAACCCCTTGTCTTAGCCTGGACAGAACCTCAAAGGGTAAGCACTAATGTCCATGCAGTTGGCTTTATATGACTCGTACCCCTCTGGATGACCCATAGGGTCAAGTCATACCTATAACAGAATATTTAACATGCTATACTGACTTAGGTATATGTCCAATATAGGACTCGTACGCTGGGGTACGACTGAGGATCATGAGACGTATACTACAAAGAGACCGAAAAATATATGGGGTATTAAAAGTCCAACCAATAACACTTTTAAACCTCTATAAAACTAATATCAAAGCCTCTGCCTACCACTCTAATAAATTTATTACAATAATAACCGACAAGGTATTATTGGCCCCAAAAAAAACATAATGCAAATAAGAGGGGAGGGATTTTAATTCCAAAATCAGTGTTTCCTCAATAGATGGTCTAGCCTAAGGGGTTTCTATATTTTTCAAATCAAGGTCCAACTTCTTTAGTGTGTAAGAATATGAACCTCTGTCGATATTTTCGGTTACCATCTCATCATATCCATCAATACTATCGCTATCAAAATTTATTTTCATAGCCATGAGTGCCTCAACACTAAGTCTCTCCTCATTGGGTACAACCAATTCATCTTCATCCAGGATATCTATCATAGAAATAACACGCATATATTTTAGTTTCTTCATCAATTGACACACATTGAATGCGACCTTCTCATTATTAAGTATGAACTTTTTCACTATTTAATCTGCCATCAAAAGTTTTATAAAGGTCAACTTAGGCGACCCCGACCCTAACTGCTTGTAGATAACTAGTGGTATTAGATTAATGCTAGCTCTCAATTATATAAAGATCGTGCAAAGTTAAAAGAACTTATAGTACGAAGAATAATGAATGCTCTCAGATCTTTCTTCTTTTCAATTAAAGATCTCAAGGGAATGAAACTACAGTGGTGCATATTATCAACAGGCTAAAATATCTCTATCCATTTCTTGGTCACCAAGCCTTTCATAAACTTTGCATAACCAGGCATCTTCTCCAAAGTTTCCATAAGTGGTTTGTTTATATAAGTCTTTCAATATAGACATAAAATTTTAATACTTTCCTTCTTCAACCTTTAAGGGAATGGTGGAGGATGTCGAGTAAAAGTCTCTAATACTTGTGTGACCTTCTTACCCTTTTCTTTATCATTGTCAACTTTATTCTCTACAATTGTTAGTTTCTGAGATGCCTTATTAGTCACTAATTTCTATGCTGCATGTTCATTTGTATCATTAATTTCCATAAGGTTATTTATCATATCATCATCCACATGCATAGGTTTATCAATAATGTCCTTACAACTTTGGTTGTAATTGTAAGGAAATGATTGTCATTTTTTGTATTTTGAATAGTGTTGCTAGAAAAAGTTCTTAGTTGTTGTTGATTAAATATGTTAGACAACTTCCCAAATTTTTGCTCAAACTGCTTAATAGCGATTGCATGTGACTCTATCTTCTGGCTAAACCCTAAAATATCTGCCTTAATTTCCTTAAGGCAACTCTCTTGGAACTCTAAACCCTTCAGAAGCTTTATAAGCAACAATTTTATTCTTGAACTTCCAACTCAGCATGTCCACTCCTTGATGGAATATAAAGGCCACTCTTATCCTTGTACTAATATTTCCTCTTCTAGCCACCATCACGCTCTCTACTTTTGCCCCTATGCCTATCTCTATAGTTATTCTGACCTTGATTTCTTACCTTGAGTTCTATGTCTCTTGATTAGACCCTTAGTCCTTGGTTCAAAAAACCACCATCTCTCTATCTAAATACTTAGATTATTCCTCAAAATATGACTTTTCATGTCTATAAGCCTTACCTCATGAACCCACTTCATTTACCTTTTTTACATTAATTATTGCAAATTAATTCATAAGTATGCATATCTTAGTTCTTAGTTATGCTACCGCTTGATTTATGGACTCATTTAATTCTCTTTGGAAGCACCAATAGCATAAGTACCAGCTAATAAATCCACCTCCTTAGTATGACAACTTTAGTTGGTTTTAGTGATCCGGTCTAAGATTTTTGAATTATGCTCACAAAAAAGATGTATAAATACTCATCCTGTTATAATATCATCCACAACCTTGGTATTAGAATTCAAGGCTCTATAGAATACATCAAGCAAGTTTATCTTCGTGATTATGTGAATTAGGATATATTGAAGCTTCTTCTTATACCTCAACCATGTCTCACAAAATAGCTTAGAATGTAACTGCTTCAAATTATAGATCTTATCCTTCAACTACAACATTCTAGAGGGTGGCAAAAATTGGTACAAAAACTGTGTCCTCAACTAATTCCAAGTGGTAATAGATCTATGAAGCAACTCTTCTAACACTAAAGTCAGCTTTACTATCATAGAGAATGAAAATAACCTAGTCGTATAGCGTACTCACTCACACCAGACATGTTATAGAAAGTGCAAATCCCTACAAGGTTCATATTTTCATTATCAGTAGGTAAACGAAGAACTACCCCCTTTAAGTTAAGTAACTTGATCATTGCACTAGTAATATTAAATTTAGTCCCTTATGGCAATTCTAGAGAAATGGTTGCACCTATTTCAACTGGTTCAACATACCCTAAATATTTATCAACATTATCATAAAATGACAAATATCGATGGATGGAATATTGAACTCTATTTCTTCTTATTCTATCCTTGTCAATTACAGATCAACATTCTTCCTCTTCCTGTCTATCTAGTTCCTCCATAGCTTCTCATCTGGTAGGTACTTGCCTTGCAGTTTTCTCAACTATCAAGCAATTAGTGGTTTGATCAATAGTTTCATGAATACCATGATGTGGTGGCTGATTCAATGCTAGTAGAACCTCATGAACCCCTTCAAGTAGAGCTCTTGATTATTAACTTCATCTCTCTTTCTTTCAAGCTCGGGATCAAAGGAATTAGGGGATTAACTTTACTTTGCGTATTGGGTATACACCAACACGTACCCTAGAAATTGTAAAAGACCATAAATCAACAAACAAAACCAATAACTTCAACAAACTTGATCAATTAATTTGTAACTGTATTCACCGAAAATGGTGTCAAAATTTAATCTCTCCCAAATTACACCTTAGGGAAAGTATAAATTCATCACAGAATCAAGTATAGAATCCAACTAGGTTGGGGTTGAACCCATATGGAATAGGCCAAAAATATATCAAGAGCTTCCTGATGTAATAGGAAATTGCGTAAATAAATAAGGGGTTTTGGAATAATTAAGTAATTTCCATGATTGTTCGTTAATTAGGTATTGATAAATATAAGATAAGTATTAGGATTGTGTGTCTTATGACTTCATTACTCCATAAACTGTTCATGCTTATCAAACTATCCCGATGTCTTGCATGCAAAATATATAAGTTATGTATCACTTAACCATCTCTCAACCTTGGTTTGGGTGAATTTCTCTCATATTTTCTCAAAATCAGAGCATTGCATTACTAACCCTTGTTTTGTGATCACAAATTAACTATCCCAGTTACAGCTCAAGTTAATTAGATGATGATTGGTAGCTTTAAATTGAAATTGATATTTTTTTCCCAATCTCTATCTCAATCTCAAGCAGATTTATAATATAGGTGATATTATAATGTGTGCACCCATCAAGAAATTAATCAAACCAAAGGAAATACCAATACAAGCAAGAACATTGATCTAGAATTACTTCAAACTTACCTGCTTCGTTAATTCATCATGGTTCCCACAACCCTAGTTATGGGGTTTATCTACTCATGATCAGAAGAACAAATAAAGATTTCATAGATTAAAGAATATGTTGAACTTACAAACAAAAGATTAAAACCCAAAATCTTAAATCAATTAGACACCCTAAAAACCAATATTGATATTCCACGATCAATAATGTATCATAGAACTCAAAATAATGTAAAAAGTGTATAAAGTACATAACCTAATACTAAAACATCAAAGAAGTATTTATAGATACTAAATAAATCCTTCCCTAAACAGTGTCAGAAAATTGGGTTGACATTCGCCCACAACTCGAGGGTTGGGTTGTAGATCAGACCCACGAGTCGTTGCTTCAATCATAGAAATGGAAGCTTGTATCTAACTTTCAAAACTTGTACTCTGGGATAACCCTTTAGGTCATTTTCTATATTTCTATTTATTTTCGTTGATAGAGCTTCTCTATAGCTGCTCCAAGTCATTTATGACTTGCTGGAGCTAACAGTTCGATTACGGGGCAATCTGTTTGATTATTAGAGCCAATTCCCTATTTTGAAGTCTTTATTACTTCAAAATAGCCACCGGGAAAAATCTTTAGTAAGACAATCTTGTATGTAAATTCTAGTTATGTTAGCAGCTCCAAAATATCTTTTTTAGGTTAAGTGGACCTTTGGTTTGGGTCCCGAGACACCTAGACTCACTTCAACCTATTGGTCAGAAAGTTAATATAATGAAATATGTGTATGGGACCCACATTTGGGAAAACAACCTTGAATGAGAATTTTGAGTGCAACGTCGTATCTAGAAAATTGAATTTGGTGTGATTACATAGTTCATTTTCATATATTGCATCCTAAACAAATCCCGAGCACCAGGTTGAATCCATTTCGGACTTGGAAAAATCTGGTGCACCAGGTTTCTAGTACATCACGATCACGAATCGCTCTAGCAGTTGAGATAATCTAATTGTGATAGGGGTGAAATGATCGTGAATTATGTGAAAGATAGAAGATGGTGTGACCGCTAATCTTGGGGTCCAATAATGCTCAAATCACTCCCATAATTAAGGGGTGAGGCGGTCATTCTCAAGTAACCCAGTTTGAATTAGGGTCAAATCTCAAGGAGTGAATTATAGACTTTAAATACTATGGGTTTTGAAATTACTATGAGATTACCTGGAATGCTAACAAAAACAAATTGTAAAATAAAATGGGGGGATTTTTTTTGGAACTTTTTGTATGATCTTTAGCAAATGATCAAGATATGACACTTTTGTTTTAAGAAACAATGTTGGGGGAAATATTGGGATTCTGTCTAACTAAAGTTAAAAGTATATGGGTTAATGATGGTTTTGAATGAAATTTAATTGTTAACTAAAGTATAGGCTAGGTAAAAGGTCATTATGGTCAATATTTCAATAAAACCACAATGATTTCACCCGTTGTCTCTTTGAAGAACGTAACAAGTGTGAAATTTGTAATCACCCAAAACCTACATCAAGCATCCCTATTTCAAGGATGATTCTTTTGACATGATTTGCACTCCTAATACATTTATTTCTAAGATTGAAAAGGGGAGAAAACCATAGGCTTAATTTTCCACCATTGCTTTGTACCCCTATAACCCTCTTTAAAGGATGTTATAGGTTACCTCATATTCACCCTTATCCCTTTTTCAGGGATGATAAAGGGTTTCTAGAGTTTAGAGTTTTCACCGATCAAGCCTATTTGGAGTTTTAGGCATTAGCCTATCAAATTCCATCTCATAAGCTTAAGCAATGGTGAAATCCTTAACAACAACTAATAATCATGAAAACACAATAATACCCATACAAAAATTACACTCTAGTACAATATAATCCCAAGAATAAATTACTTAGCTACTCATGAAGAAAGTAAAGAGAGATGTACAATAAGAATTATCCAAAGCATTCATTATTGACAAAATCTTAAGAAATTTATCTTCCAAAGTTCATTACACACTTTCCCAATTAGGGTTTTAAGTCTAGAATTCAAAGATATGTTATGAGGTAAGAAATACCCAAAGAAGTAAAGGTTTTTGCTTATATATGATTTGGTATTTGTCTAAGTACATTTACAAAACTGCCCCTGGGTATATACCCGTGTGACCGTGATCATGCATGTCTATCTGCGACTGCGTCCATGCGACCATAGTTGTGTTCCACGACTGCGTTGTGTTGATCTTATTAACTGACTGCAACCACAAATTGAAGATCGCTCTTGTGGTAACTAAGGATGATGTAGTCCAGGTCTTCAACTGCACTTTTCGTTGCTTTCTTTTTATCATTTTTAGATCCAATCCATACCTTTTGATCTCCTTAACTCTATGCCTGCAAAGAGTGAATATTAGTGTATTTACTCACGAGCATGTATCATTTATTCATTCAAAAAAAGATAATGTACCTGAATGTTGAGTGAAAATGAGTGGTAAAATCACCACTCATCAAGACCCCTAACTTAAGACCTTGCTTGTCCTCAAGCAACACTACCCCTTATTATGAGACAATTTAATATGTATACCCTCAATCTATCACTCAATGATCATGATGACTCAAACTTGATTTCTGCCTCCAAAAGCTTTTTACACATTGAGAAATAGGCTTTTAATGACTCCCCTCATCACAAAATGAAATAGCGAAGGATTCCATAAACTTTGGGGAGAAGCCATGTAACTACTATTAACACTCAATAAATGACTCACATGTTGACTACAATCATGTAATACTTCCGATTATTTCATTGTGTGGAAGATGAAAAAATCACCCACCCAACTAGTTCACATGCCTCCTCATAAGTAAGGGAAAATTCACACACCTAGTTACCAAGTGTGTAACAAGGAATTTTAAGAGCAAATACTCACTCTCTCAAGAAATTCTTGATGTTGACAAGTACCATGGGATAAGTTCGCCCCTATTTTCAATCACCATTATAATGATCACACTTGGTTGGGAATTACAAAGGGCTTTTTATGCTTGTAATATAGGTTTAGTATTTAGTAGGATATCAGTTGGGAATAACATAGCTACACCCCTCCATGAATATTCATATCACACTTTTGAAATCCTCTTTTTTGGCTAAGGAACACTGTTCTTTAATTTCCTTCTTTTCCTAAGCCTACTAATAGTTTTCTTTGTGTACCATATTTTTTTTATTTCTATTTCTTGCATCTTACGCGCACTACATTCCTTTGATAGACTCATTCATTATCTATTTATTTATTTTTACGGTTTAACCTCATGAGGCTTTTTACTAACAACTTTGTGGCCTTACACTATCTTTCATAAACCTTTAACATCTCCAACTTAGGATTCTAGCCTCATGTTATATTTTCAAGTTCAAGGAGGCTTTTGGTTATAAGAGAGATAAAAAGTAAGGGTCACGGGTTGCAATGAGTTTGCCAAAGAAAGGTCCAAAGGCTCAAAGTGGGTACTAAGGATGATTATGAATGGGTAGGCCTTTTAGGCTAGAGTGGGCTTCCAAAAATACAAGATGTCCTATGATCATTTTACCAACAAAGCACAATTAAAATTTAGCTATAAAAGACAAAAGGGGTCAGTTCTAGATGGTACAAGTACACATGAGATGATGACAATTAACCTCATACACATGTCATGCAAACTTTGTCAGGGGGTTCAATTGTTCTACCAGCTCGAGACAAAAATGAAGTATTCACTATTTTTTCAAAGCCACCTTTCGGAGTCATATAAAGAGGGAAAAATTTCATCGCAAAGTTGCTCATGTCCATGCCTTTGAATTTTCCAAAAAATTCAGATGGAGGGGGTTGTTTGCTTTAGTATTGGCACCATACATAATTTGCTAATCATGACAACCACCCAAGCTATCATCTCACATTGTAAATCATAGTATGGGTGACCCACTATATGGTTACTTAGACTTTACCAATGGATAATAATGTAATCCTAGATTATCAATGCTATAGGTACTAAGACGTTCCTTACATTCTATGTGTAATACCCTGGATTTTCTTTAAGTCGAGTTTCGTCCTTAAGGGAAGTAAGGGATGACTTCCCAAGAGAGAAGTATTATAAACCATGTATAATTTCCCAAATATCAATTTAAATTTTATTTTTTGTCATGTAGAGAATTAAATTAGCTTTCCAATGATACCAATTTCTTCCAAATCCGGCATTGGGGTGAGAAGTTATGGCCGTTTTACAGGGAGTTTTCGAAACCCCCCAGGTACGACGGACAATCCGATGAAATGTCGAGTCTGTGATAGACCGTCGCTCATCCTGTCGAAACCAAGGTAGTAACTCTCTTTTCTGGCCCAAGTGCGATGGTCAGTACGTCGGACCATCAAGGCTGCAACAAACCATCGCCACTGAGGCAGTGGGGCCTCATCCTGACCAATGTGCGATGGACGATCCGACGAATCTTCAAGATAGCGACGGACCATCGCTTCAACCATCACACCATGACAGTGTATTCTTTTTCTGACCGGCATGCGACGGACGGTCAGGCTAGCGACAGACTGTCGTTTCGATCGTCGCTGCCCCCGATCATTATTTTAAGTCTTTTTTTAATAGAATTTTTGGTCTTTCTTCTCTTTTATACCCTGATTTTTTCCAAACGAAGAAAATGACTTCATTCATCATCCAAAACACAAAAGAGCTGGGGTTTTGCCCTCAAAGATCAAATCTAAAATCCTTTTCTAAGAAATCCAAAAACTCACCATAGATTCTACAAATTGAGTTGAGATTTGAGTTCCCCAAGTTCAAGTGTTGCAAGAACCCTCTCTCAAGAGTAAGAAGAATAGTTTAAAGCAAGATTGTTCATCCAATTTAATAATCTAAGGTATGTGGGGTTTTGAACATGGGTAATCCTTTCACCCTTGTTCCCAAAGGCTTATCTAAAATACAATTTTTTGCAACTTATAATAATTTACAAAAAATTGAATTAAGGTTTTTCACCTATTGTTATTGGTTGCAAGCTAGATTTTGATGTTTCCCATAAATTGAGAGTCTAATTGCATGTTTTTTACATATTTTTTTGAGAAATTAAAGCTGGGTTTATACCTCATGATTTTAATCCTTGAGAAGTTAATAGTTTCAATGTTTGAGATATTGAATTATATGAGCATGTTGAGATTTAGAGATAAATTGCAGTAAATTCCAGATTTCTACATGAATTATGAATCTATATGCTATCTATGCTATCTATTATGCATTTGGATGAGTTTTAACTTGAGATTAAATTATGGGTCATGAAGCCCTACTTGAGACTTGCAATTTTATGAACTATTGTGCTATAAGCACTCATGATTTGAGTATTTTGAGATTATTGAGAAATGTTTTGACCTAATGGTCATAGAGTTTTGAAATCCACTTTACCACATGTGATTACATATTTGATTGTTGGGTTCTTATGAACCATGAGAATATTTTGAATGTGAATTTCCATGAGATGAGCGAGATACACTAAAGGGAGTAGTATTTAGCACCGAGTTGGGTAAGTTACCATGGTTTCTTACCCCCGAACTATGTGCCACTATAGGTTCTAAATTTTGGGCCTGAGGCCGAGATGATTGGGCCCGAGGCCGTGATAAGTGATCACTGAATTTAAATTATACTCCTTGGCAAGAGTATGACATCTCTCCCCAACGTGAGGTTTCTTCCTTAGGAGGAAAAGACGCTGGACTCCATGTAGCTCGCATGGTTTATGTCGGTTTAGACAACCTCACTAAACTAAAGTATTTTCCATTGAGGTAGAATATTTTTCCTTAATCTCTGACATTAGATATTTTCTAAAGTGAACGAATTGCTTTTGAGTATTTTCCAAAGAAGGAAGTAGTTTTATCTACTAATAAGAGTTGATCATTAATTTTTAAACCAAATTCATATGATTCCTAGTTCCAAGTGTTTGCGTTCATAAGATTTATAAGTTACTAAGAATTAAAGAAGTTTTACTCCCCATGAGATATATGCATGAGTTTAAAGTATTGTCTAAAGCTTCCTGCATCTTATGAGTAATGAGAATACAAGGAGAGCACAGATTTTAAAGACAAAGTACAATGACTCACGAGATTTGTGTTACATGCTTCATTCCACATGATTTATGAGCTTTATATTTTAGACTTATTAAAGCCATGTGAGTCAATTCCTATTTGCATACATGATTTGATTAAAGAGTATTGAGATTGTTTTATGTAAATACATACACCCCCATATACTCAGTACATTCCCAAGTGTTGATCCACATATACGTCTATGTGCTATATTGTCTTATAATGTAGGTTCACGTGCTCAGTCCTAGTCTCGTCAATGATTTTTGAGTACCTTTATCTACATTTTTACAGTGGTGAGTCCTCTTGGTTCGAGGACCTATCTTCAGACATTTTAGTATTTGAGTGTTTATGTTTTTACTTTCAGTTTAGTTTGAGTCAGTTGGGGACCTGTCCCAATAGCTCTCGAGTTCATGGACTAGTAGAGGCTTTGTCATACTAGTTATCATACTGTGGTTGTGTTGAAATTTCCAGTATTGTGGTCATTTGGACAGAGTATTACTTTCGTATTTCCTTTGGTTGGATATGATAGTGCCAGTGTTTTGTATATTTCTTCTTGAATGAGTTATTATGAGAACTGATAGGCTCAAAGGGTCATCTTGGGGCTACTTGTATCCCTAAACACCGTGTGATGTCCTGGGAGGTGATTTTGGGTCGTTACAAACTTGGTATCAGAGCCTGAGGTTTTAAAGGAGTCCTAGGGAGTCTGATAAGACGCAATGAGTAGAGTCTTGATCATTGGTGTGTAGCGTGCCACATGTATGAGCAAGAAGCTACAAGATGTTTTAGGCAAAGTTTGTTTCTTTCTATCAGATTCCATCATTCCTGCAGTTGTCCCTCTAATCTAATAATTTGTGCTCTTCTATTTCAAAAAATGCCTCTCCGAAGAGCGAATGCCCACAGAAATGATGATGAGCAACCCCCACATGTTGATCTTTTGAATGAGACTGTGTCTCATACTGAGTTTCTGGTAGCCTTTTAGATGTTAGCCCAAGCAGTCACCACTAATGTTCGGGCCAATAACCAGGCTGCAATTACAAATCACCAGGGAGGTGATATAGCTGCTTCTAGGATCCATGATTTCATGTGGATGAATTCACCAGAGTTTTATGGGTCCAAGGTAGGTTATGACCCACAGTTGTACCTTGAAGAGGTGAGAAAGATCATGCAGGTGATACATATTTTTGAGGAAGAAATACACAGGTTGAAGGACATAGCTTGCGAATGGGTGTTATCATGAATGAAGGGTAGAGATGAGGATGCTACTCCTATGACTTGGATGGTGTTCTAAGATGAATTCTTGGACAAGTTCTTTCCGCTTGAGATGGGGGAAGCAAAGATTGACGAGTTTATGAACTTGAGACAGGGCTCCATGACTGTTAAGGAGTACTTCTTAAAGTTCAACTAGTTGGCAAAGTATGCTCCTGATTTGATTTATGACACCCGAGCTAGTATGACCAAGTTTATGACAGGTGTTTTTGGTTAGGTGCTGAAAAAGTGTAGGACTATGATGCTGTATAGAGATATGGATCTGTTAAGGTTGATGACATATGCACAATAGATAGAGGTGGATAAGATTAGAGAGAGAGACAATGTGATGGGTAACAAGAAGGGTAGATCTGAGAAACATGAGTATAGTCAGTTTATGTTACATGGAGGAAATTACCCTCAGTTTCAGAGACGTCCATCTATTACAGTGCCTTCATCAGTTTGTTCTCTCGTACCTAGAGGCTGGCAGGATTAAGGGAGAAGGTCTTTTATGTCTTGATCATAGAACAGTGTTGGTAACAGGCCCCGTTATCCTTCTTGTGCTAAGTGTTGTAGGGATCATCCCATCGAGTGTTTCACAGATTTAAGGGGTTGGTTTGGTTAAGGCAAGCAGGTCCACAGACTTAGAGATTGGCCGTATGATAGGCAGGGGACCATGGATGCCCGACCTCAAGCACAGACTTCTAGTACACCAGCTCCAGTCCCCCGTCCCACCCTTGTTCAGGGTGCTTCATCTAGCACTGCTGGCGGTCAGTACCAGAACAAATTCTATGCCATACCATTCCATCAGGAGTTGGAGGACTCTCCTAATGTTGTTATTGGTATTCTCAGTGCCTTTTGTTTTAATGTTTATGTGTTGTTGGACCCCGGGTCAAGTATCTCCTATGTGACCCCACTTGTGACTGTGAATTTCAAAATTATTCCCAAAAAGATTCTTGAGCCTTTCCTAGTCTCCACACCAGTAGGGGAGTCAGTTGTTACTAAACAAGTGTATAGATATCGTCCAGTTACTGTTCTTCATATAGTAATACTTTCTAATTTGATAGAATTAGACATAGTGGATTTTGACCTTATTGTGGGTATGGATTGGCTTCATTCTTGTTATATATCTATAGACTATCGTACCCGTGTTGTCAAGTTTCAGTTCCCTGATGAGACAGTTTTTAAGTGGTCTGGGAGTTCGGTATCTCCCAAGAGTCATTTTATCTCCTATCTCAAAGCCAAAAAACTAATATCCAAGGGTTGCATCTATCACCTAGTTAGAGTCAAAGACACTAAGTCCGAGGCTCCAAGTATTTAGTTGGTCGATATTGTTAATGAGTTTCTAGATGTTTTTCTGGAAGTTCCCCCAAGGGTACCTCCCGATAGAGAGATAGAATTCGGGATTGAGCTTCTTCCTGACATTCATCCCATTTATATTCTGCCATACCGTATGCACCTGCTAATCGTAATGAGTTGAAAGAGAAACTCAAAGACTTTTTAGAAAAAGGTTTCATAAGGCCTAGTATTTCTCCTTAGGGTGAACCTATTCTATTCGTGCAGAAGAAATATGGTTCTTTGCATATGTACATTGACTATCGTCAGCTTAACAAGGTCACAGTAAAAAATAAGTACCATCTTTTGAGAACTGATGACCTGTTTGATCAGTTGCAAGGTGCAAGTTATTTCTCTAAGATAGACCTTAGATCCGGCTATCATCAACTTAAAGTGAGGGAATGTGATATTCCAAAGACAACATTTCGAACCCGCTATGGTCACTTTGAGTTTCTAGTCATGTCTTTCGGGCTAAGTAATGCCCCAACAACTTTTATGGACCTCATAAATCGAATGTTCAAGCAATATCTCGATATGTTTTTCATAGTGTTCATAGATGACATCCTTGTCTACTCCCACAGTGAGCATGATCATGTAGATCACCTTAGAATTGTCATGCAATCTCTTAGAGGTCACCAGTTGTTCGCCAAATTCTATAAGTGTGAATTTTGGCTAAGGTCTTTAGCCTTTCTGAGTCATATTGTTTCAGTAGAAGGTATTAAAGTTCATCCCCAAAAGACAAAAGTTATAAGAAATTGTCCTAGACCTATCTCTCCATCTGATATTAGAAGTTTCTTGGGTCTAGGGGGCAACTACCACTGTTTTGTTGAAGGTTTCTCTTGTATTGCGTCTCCTATGACCCGGTTGACCCAAAAGAAAGTTAAGTTCCAGTGGTCAGATTCCTGTGAGAAAAGTTTTTAGGAGTTGAAGACTCGACTTACTTTAGCCCCTGTGTTGACTTTGCCTTGTGGTACAGATGGTTTTGTAGTGTATTGTGATGCCTCTAGAAAAGGTTTGGGTTATGTCTTGATTTAAAGAGGTAAGGTTATAGCCTATTCCTCTAGACATTTGAATCTAGATGAAAATAATTACCCAACCCATGATCTTGAGTTAGTTGTTGCAGTCTTTGCTTTGAAAATCTTGAGACACTATTTTTATGGTGTTCATGTTGATATGTCTACTGATCATTAGAGCCTGTAGTATGTGTTTACTCAGAGGGAGTTGAATCTTAGGCAGAGAATGTGGTTAGAGTTGAAAAAATACTATGATATGAGTGTGTTGTATCACCCGAGCAAGGCCAATGTAGTGGCAGATACCCTTAGAAGATTGTCTATGGGTAATGTTACTTATGTTGAGGAAGGTAGGAAAGAGTTATCTCGTGGTGTGCTTTGTCTAGCTAGATTGGGTGTTAGGTTGCTTGATTAAGGTGAGGGAAGTACTTTGGTGAAAAGTAGTTCCGAATCCTCTTTAGTTTCGAAAGTGAAGGAGAAGCAAGATAGAGACCCTAGTTTGGTTAGACTGAAGGAGGCAGTTAAGGACCAAAAGGTAGAGGTTTTCTCCTAAAGGGGGGATGGCGTGTTGAGATTGTAGGGTAGATTGTGTGTTCCGTGTGTTGATGATCTAAGGAAGAGGATTTATGGTTGAAGTGCATGGCACGTGGTATTCTATTCATCCCAGCACTACCAATATGTACCGCGACTTACGGGAAATTTATTGGTGGAATGATATGAAGAAGGATATAGCTGAGTTTGTAGCAAAGTGTACAATGTTCCAAAAGGTTAAGGTAGACCACCAAAGACCTAGTGGTGTGAAGTAAGAGTTTGGTATACCCTCATGGAAGTGGGAGGTGGTGAATATGGACTTCGTGACCGAGTTATCTCTTTTGCGTCGTCATCTTGATTCTATTTGGGTTGTCGTAGACACGCTGACTAAGTCCGCGCACTTCTTGTTCATGCATACATGTTATAAAGCTAAGGATTATGCTAGATTGTATATCCGGGAGTTAGTTAGGCTGCACGGATTTCCCTCATCTATAATTTTGGATAGGGGTACTCAATTTACTTCTCAATTTTGGAGGGCGTTTCAGCAGGGTCTTGGTACCCAAGTACTTTTGAGTTCCATCTTTCCTCCGCAGACAGATGGTCAGGCTAAGAGGACTATTCAGACCCTAGAAGATATGTTGAGGGTGTGTTCTCTTGATTTCAAAGGTAGTTAGGATGAACATTTTCCATTGATAGAGTTCGCCTATAACAATAGTTACCATGCTAGCATCGGGATGGCACCATTTGAGGCCTTGTATGGTAGGAGATGTAGATCAACCATAGGTTGGTTTGAAGAGGGTGAAGCTACCATAATTAGGCCTGATGCAGTGTTTAAAGCTATGGAGAAAATTAAGTTGATTAGAGAGAGGTTAAAGACAACTCAGAGTCATCAAAAGTCATATGCAGATGTGAGGAATAGATCTTAAAATTGAATTAGGTGATTTGGTGTACTTGAAGATTTCACCAATGAAAGGGGTAAAGAGGTTTGGTAAAAAGGGAAAGCTTAGTCCCTGTTATGTTGGCCCGTATAGAGTTTTGATCTGTGTTGGGAAAGTAGCCTATGAGTTTGAGTTTTCTGCGGAGTTGTCAGATGTTCATCATATTTTTCATGTCTCCATTCTTAAGAAGCATATTAGTGATTCCATTGTGGTAGATCCTTTAGAGAGTGCTGATATTCAGAATAGTCTTTCATTCGATGAGATTCCCATTGACATCCTAGATTTTCATATCCGTAGACTGAGGAACAAAGAGGTTCCCTTGGTCAAAGTGTTGTAGCAGAACCAGTCAGTGGAAGGCACTACTTGGGAGGCAGAAGCAGGCATGCAAGATAAGTACCCACACCTCTTTTCCGCGAGTTCAGATATATCGAAAGTTATTATTCTTCCTTAATTCAGCCCTTCTAAATCTAAAGATCAGCTATAAATCTATTTTTGCATGAGTTCTTGCAATTCCTGAGGTATTCCAGAGTTTAGAGAGATTTTGATCCATTATAAAATTGCTTCAGCTATGTGTACTCACTTTTCCTGTGTTCCTAGTATAACTAGTCACATTCGAGGATGAATGTTTCCAAGGGGGAGATATTGTAAGACCCCGAAAAGTTCCCTTATAGTCTGGGCCATAGAGCGTGTTAAGTAAAGTGTAATTCTGACCCTAAAAGATTGAGAAGTGACTACCCAAGTGATTGGTATTTCAAACATACAGAATTTTCTTAAATTTGATTTTTTTTCGTATAGAGAATTGAATTAGCTTTCCAAAAATATCAATTTCGTCCAAATCCAGGATCGGGGTGAGAAGTTATGGCCATTTTACTAAGAGTTGTCGGAACTGCCAAGGTTCGACGGACGATCCGACCGACCATCGAGTTTGCGACGAATCATCGCTCATCCCGTCGTAACCAAGGAAGTAACTCTCTTTTTTGGCCGAAGTGCGGAGGCCAGGACGAAGGACCGTCAAGGCTGCTACACACCATCACTGAGACCGTCGCCACTGAGGCAGTGTGGTCTCATTCTGGCCAACATGCGATGGATGATCTGACAAACCTTCAAGAATACGATAGACCATTTCTTCGACCATCACACCATGGAAGTGTGTTCTTTTTTTGACCGACGTGCGATGAACGATCCAACGGACCGTCAGACTAGCGACGGACCGTCTCTTCGACCGTCGCAGCCCTCGATCAGTATTTTAAGTCATTTTTTTAAGGAACTTTTTGGTCTTTATGCTCTTTTATACTCTGATATATTCCAAATGAAAAAAATAACTTCATTTATCAACCAAAACACAAGAGAGCTACAGTTTCTCTCTTCAAGATCAAATCTAAAACCCATCTCCAAGAAATCTAAGAACTCACCATAGATTCTACAAATTGAGTTGAGATTTGAGTTCCCCAAGTTCAAGGGTTTCAAGAACCCTCTCTCAAGAGTAAGAAGAAGAGTTTAAAGAAAAATTGTTCATCCAATTTCATAATCGAAGGTATGTGGGGTTTTGAACATGCGTAATCCTTTCACCCTTATGCCCAGAGGCTTATTTAAACTACAATTTTCTTAAACTTATGAGATTTTACATGAAATTCAATTAAGGTTTTTCACCCATTGTTATTGGTTTCAAGCTAGCTTTTGATGTTTCCCATAAATTGAGAGTCTAATTGCATGATTTTTACATGTTTTCTTGAGAAATTGAAGTTGGGTTTATACCTCATGATTTTAATCCTTCAGAAGTTAATAGTTGCAATCTTTGAGATATTGAAGTATATGAGCATGTTGAGATTTTGAGATATATTGCTGTAAATTCCAGAGTTCTACATGAATTATGAATCTATATGCTATCTATTATGCATTATGATTAGTTTTAACTTGAGATTGATTTATGGGTCATTAAGGCCAACTTGGGACTTGGAATTTTATAAACTATTGTGCTATAAGTGCCCATGATTTGAGTATTTTGAGATTATTGAGAAATTTTTTGACTTAATGGTCATATATTTTTGAAATCCACTATACCACATGTGATTACAGATTTGATTGGTGGGTTCTTATGAACCATGAGATTATTTTGAAAGTGAATTTCCATGAGATGAGCGAGATAAACAAAAGGGAGTAGTATTTAGCACTGATTTGGGTAAGTTACCATGGTCTCTTACCCTAGAACTACGTGCCATCGTAGGTTTGAGATTTTGGGCCTGAGGCCGAGATGATTGGTCCCGAGGCCGAGATAAGTGATCACTGAATTGAGGTTATACTCCTTGGAAAGAGTATGACACCTCTCTCCAACGTGAGGTTTCTTCCTTAGGAAGACAAGACGTTGGACTTTATGTAGCTCGCATAGCTTATATCAGTTAAGAGAACCTCCCTAAACTAAAGTATTCTCCATTGAGATAGCATATTTTCCCTAAATCTTTGAGATGAGATATTTTCTAAAGTGAATGAATTGCTATTGAGTATTTTCCAAAGAAGGAAGTAGTTTTCTCTACTAATAAGAGTTGATCATCAGTTTTTAAACCAAAGTCATATGATTCCGAGTTCAAAGTGTTTGCGCTCACCAGAGTTATAAGTTCTTGAGCATTAAGGAAGTTTAACTCCCCATGAGATATATGCATGAATTGAAAGTATTGTTTAATGCTTCCTTCATCTTATGAGTAATGAGAATAAGAGGAGAGCACAGATTTTAAAGCCAAAGTATAATGACTCATGAGATTTGTGTTACATGCTTCATTCTACATGATTTATGAGCTTTACATTTTAGAATTATTCAAGCCATGTGAGTGCTCGGCTAACTATTCCCTTGTCTTTAACTAAACTCAACTTATTTATTTTTCTCTTTCTCCACTTGTTGCATATACACAACCAACCTAGAGGTGTCTATGTCTTTGATCAACAAAGTTGACATGCTCTCAAGTACAAACTCATGAGACAATACTGAGGCAAACTTCCTCATCCTTGCCCTCATGTCTGACACCAACTCCGGAGCATACCTAGACAATTGACAAAACTTTATGGAATACTCTTTGATGGACATTCTCCCTTTCTTTAGATTAACAAACTCCTCCGCATTTTCTTCTCTCAACTCTAGAGGAAAGAGGCGGTCCAAAAAAGAATTAGTGAAATACTACCAAAAAGATGACTCATCAACACCACCCCTTGTCCTTTCCCACTCCTCGTACCATTGGTACACCACGTCCTTCAACTGATTGGATGAAAAGTTCACCCTCCATATCAGTGGAATACATGACCCCAAAAATCTTTTCCATATCATCTAGAAAACCTTAAGGATCTTTCTCCACCTTAATACCAGTAAAGGTCAGAGGACTCAACCTCATAAACTGGCCAACCCTTGTGGCCTCAGAAGATAGAGTAGTAGATGCACCATGCTCTTCTTGAGAAGCTACCAACTGAGCAATCATATGAAACTCAACATTCGACACGTCAGCCTAGGGAACTATAGGAGGACTAGAAGTAATCAGTGAAACTCCTAGACTATCAGGTATCGGACCACTAGACTTAGTAAGGACTCCATAAGTATAGCAAGTCCCATCAATATTGTCCCTAGTTACGATGAAAGGGTTTGCAGGAACTTCAAATCTTGTTTAAGGCATGATCTGATAGATGATCAAACAAAAATCAGAAGGATCCAAGACCTTAAACTTTATATCCTCAAATAATACTACAAGAATGTGAAACATTCCTAAATGCCTTGTAGCCTCTCTCTTATAAGTATGGCGCGTTACACCCCCATAAAGAGACTCTACTCGACATGGCTTTGTGGACAACCAACTAACAATGAACCCATACTATGATACAAACTCAACACGACCCAAAACCGGGCATTGTCGTGCGGGCATCTCAAGCCTCTCAAGGAACGTAGATCGCCCCATTAACCCAACCTTACAATCACATCAATCCACAAGTATCAGATAAACTTCCAACATATAATATGATAATGGAAACAAGACTAATAATCATGACTTAATAAAGTCTAGCCATTCATTAATGTCAACATTCAACATCTAATCCACCCAAGTCCATAGTCATCCTCAAGCCTATATAAATTTGAAGTCAATAATATGTCAGGACAAGCCCCTAACAATAGCCAAAACTGAATCTAAAATAAGTCATAAGCTAAGAAGACCATGAAATATGTGCCTTTTGAATGATGGAAGCTCACTACTTCAATGTCAACACATGAATCACCTGAACACTTAATCACTGCGCAGAAAGAGATGAAGATGCTCCGGCCCTCATATCGCATGGTGACACAACGTCTGAAGATGGTTAGCAATTGGAGCGCTAGCATATAAGTTAATTGAAAGGATAAAATAACGTCATTATTCAATACCGAGTGAAACCACCATAATCCACCATATTTATACACAGAGACATGTAAATACATATGGATACACCAAGTATAAAAAGATAACAAGGCCTTTACATGCATTTCAAAGCACTCAAACACGAACCATGAAGTGGAGGATTCTAACCTTCCACCTTTTAGGTTATAATGAGCAAGAGGACTCTAACCTCAAGCCAACTTATTAAGCAAGTGGACTCTAACTACAAGACCTTTCATTAGTTAAGTGTACTCGAACCACTAGCCATTTCGTTAGATAAGTGGACTCTAACCACAAGACTTTTTACTACGAAAGTGGACTCTAACCATAATCCATTTTGTTATGCAAGTGGATGCTAACCACAAGCCATCATGCTCATTACTAGTCGACATTGGGACTCTAACCTTTTGTCCATGAATTCACATCACACCATTCACATTTTGGGACTCTAAACCATTCAAACATTTCAAGCCATTAAGGCTATAATTTAAAATCATATATGACCACAAGGTCTCCATGAATCATATATCAATCAATAAATTTAATAAGATAATACATTATTTATAAATATCATTCAAGTCAAATTGTGGTCACTAAGACCATTATAAAATCAGTCATTAGAACTCTTACATCGAGCTTTAGATCAAACATAATTTAATTTCATATTAGGGACTCTAACCCCTTATTAACCAATTGAACCATCAAGGGCACCATCTAACTCATTACATGACCAACAAGGCCTTTACAAGATCATTCAAAAATTATTCTTACTCATTAAACCATTTCCTTGGTTCAATTCACCATCAACATGTTACTAGTTATTTCTAGAAAATATTTCCACAAACACCTTGAGGGCATACTCTTACCATGACCAAAACCCAAGTGAAAACTTTCAATATTAGGGTTACTCTTGAACTATTTATTAAACCATAATCAACACGCACCCACATGTTCAAACCATCACCATAAACATGTATAATCATAAGTTTAAACAAAAGAAAACATTACCCATCATATTACATCAAAACCCTCATCATTTGTCTCAAAATTCACCATTAATGATTCATAAACAATGTTTAAATAACATGATATTTGTTAAATAATAATCGGGGAAAAGTAACATACATTTTACAAGATGATTCACGAAAGGATTCTTGGTCTTCAAGTCTCTAGATGGCCTCTTTGATAAACCCTAGCCATAATCTTTGTTGAAGGAGTTATAAATAGGATTTAGGATTGTTCTAGTCTTGTATAAGTGAGAAATGAAGGGAAAATATATATTATGAAGTCTCTAGATGGCCTCTTTGATAAGCCCTAGCCCTAATCTTTGTTAAAGGAGTTTTAAATAGGATTTAGGAGTGTTTTGGTCTTGTTTATGTGAGAAATAAAGGGTCAATAGATGTTATATGGTGAGGGTTTTAAGGGTTTAGGGGTGGGGAAATTTCTAAAAAAGTCCTTAGCTAAAAGCTGTAAAAGTGAATTCCTGGAAGGGTACGACTCCATGTCTAAACCGTACCCTAGGGTATGAGTGGTACCTTAACACGTACCGTAGGCTTCACCATGGACCCTTAGTCTACCCATCATACGACTATACGTGCATTACTCGTTCCCAAAGGTATAAATGGTACCAAGTAACCCATACCCAAGTCAGTAGCCACTAGATGAACACCAACACTTTATAAAACTTGGCAGTATATGACCCATACCCTAACATACGACTTGGGAGAGACTAAACTGTATCTTGGATATTATGTTATCCACCTAAAATAATTTCTATATGAGATGGGCAGGTACTAGTCGTACCCTAGCATATGAATGGCATGCTAAATCCGTACCCAACCCAGAACCTTAAAACGTATGAAATTTTCAAATGATCCAAATCCTAGGTGTTTCACAAGATCATGTTCATAATCCATTATTCATTATCCATGGAAAATACCTCAATATCCATCAATTCACCAAGTAAATCTCATAAATAAACTCATTAGTCTCAACTAGGCCAAACATTTGCAACTAAGTCCATAATGGCTAACACAAGTTTTGACCTAAATGGGCCGGACAATCCTACTTCTAATCCTTAATTTCAATATTTAGACAATCTAAGCGTCAAACTAGGCTAAGGTATCTAGTTAAACTCCTCTATGTTAAGGAAGCCATAACCAATCCTAAGATAGGAATTCCACCTAGAAATATGGGCATTTGAGTCAGCTTAACACAAATTATGATTCCAATAACACCATACTATCTCAACAAGATTAAATACACAAATCATGCTTCCAACACTACAACCACATCTCAAACATAGCATTATATAATATCTAATCTATAAATTAGCTCAATCTAGGGGGAAGGCAATAGTATTTCAAAGAAGTAATAAGAATTTCACCCTACGGGTCCAAAACCCTCATCTAATCCAAAAAATTCAATAACTAAGACTAAGTTATTCTAATCATAACCAAGCCTCACATTCATATTCACACACAATATATATATCACACATCATCTTTAAAGAAGAGTGGGAAGAAGCCTACCACAATGTCAAATTACAAAATTGCTCTCCAAGCGTCCATCTTCACTTCACAATACAAAACTGCTATCACACTATCAAAATCAATATCTACTCAACAATACGAGTCTAACAATACCCATATTGCACCATCGTGCTTCGGGTCTTAAAATGACACCAAAGCCCAAAATGGATCCCACGTATGAAAAAACACATTTTTGAGTTCAACCCAACGTACATACATGAACAAGGAATCATAACCCTTAATAATTAGGTGCAAACCAAGAAAACTTTTTGCTAAAATCAAGCCCTAAGATAAATTGGGGTTGTAGGTCCAAACAAAGAAATTCAAGCATTAATTCAAAGGATCCTTACCTTAAATTCGAAGGTATTCACAATAATAGATGATAATCAAGCTCCTAAGTCTCCCACACAACTTAATTTTATGTTATCATACCTATTTAGGTATTTAAGATCTCAAAAATGATGGGAAAATAGCTAAATTTACTATATTAGGGTCTATTTATAAACCCCCAGGAAAGGAGATACAACGATCACCCTCCATTGGCCGCGATTGCACTTGGGGAAATTTCCATAAGGTGTGTTGTGCGATCGTTGTATCTCTTGCCATCATAGATTCAAAAACTTAAATTTTTTCCATGTTTTGGCCAATGTCTCGGAACTTATTCAGAATTCAAGTTTTACAAACAAACTATGTAACTGCATTAAATTCAATGCCTCATATGCATTGGTAAAGTCATACTTTAAATCTGAGGTCGTTTAGACCAAATATGGGTCCCACACCCATATTTCCAAATTTTCAACTTCCTGACCAATAGCTCAGAATGAGTTCGGGTGTACTGGGACCCAAACCAAAGATTTATCTAGCCTAAAATATATATTCTGGATCTGCTGGTGCAATTGAAATTTGCATCCGAGATCATTTTACTGAAGTTTTTGTCCGGTGTCCATTTGGAACCAACGAAGACTTATAAATCGGGAATTGGTTCTAAAAACCAATGAACTACTTGATAATCGAAAAATTAGTCCCAACAAGTCATAAACAACTTGGTGCATCTATAGAGAAGCCCTAACGAAGAACATAAGCGAAAATATGTAAAATGACCAAAAAGGTCATTACAATATCCAGTACTAAAAGGTCTTTCATCACTGAAAGTCAATAAATAGAAAGAATCTCAAAAGCTCAAAAGGATGAGGTACTATGTTTGCATTCTCCGAGCATGAATTCCTATATAACCTCAATGAAGAGGAAACACTTCTAAGGGATTTTCCCACAGGTATCCATTTTAACCAAGTAGCATCTCATTTTACCTCCAAACAGCCAAAACTCAATATCAACCACTAACTAGCCTCCAAATGAACTAAAAAGGCTAATGCATGCAAATCCAAACCATAACAAACTGATACTATCTCAATATCTGCACAAATCAACAAAGGTTTATCTAAGCCAAAATCAAACCAAGACTTGAGTCATACCACCGACTCCAAATTCAAATATACATATCCCTTACCAAACCATACTTGCTATCTACTCTGATCCAAGAGGAAAATCACCTGTGTCTCGTCAACACAATATCATCAGAGAGAACTCAAACAACTAAAGTTCATACACTGAAAGTCCAAATGGCAAACATGAGAATAAGCTATATGGGCATGAAAATAGAGATAATTAAGGGATATAATCCATTACAATACTATAATCAGTCCAAATGAAAATCAATCTGAAATCCTAAAGTCCAAGGTACAACTACCTATCATTGAATATTCCGCTCTAGGATATCCCATCATCCAAGAATGTAGCCTTATTGAATCCAACTCGAATAAACTAATCCCAGTGAGTATATCATCCAAAATTCACAAAGAAAACTGGAAACTCGAGGTCAAATCTAAAAGAACCAATACCAGGTCTATACGCTATCATCTGGGCACTTATCAATAATAATATATCGAAAGTCGACAAGACCCAATAGACTATCTCAGAGAGGGCACAACAATCTTATAAATGAAATCTGAACTGAGATAAGTGCAAAATAAAAGCTACACACAAGCTCTACAACACCAAGCTAAAATCCCAATATCGAGGTTGAATCCCTCAGTCTCTACTACCCAAACCAAAACCTAAAGATGGGTAGGCATACATATTCTAAATCTATCTTAACTTCCAAATCGCTATTCCAAGGCATCAAGCCAAAACTAAGCCAATAAGCCTACATCAATGCCAACCATGCAAATCAACTTTAGTATCAAAATCTAGCATATATGAGTTAAATCATACGAAGCCACAGTCAAGATATATCTGATAAAAATAAATCACCACCGGGATAACCATCGACTGAAAAATCAATGAACTAACTCTATATTAGCTAGAGGGTATGAAATATTACCACAAAACAAAAAGCATGCCGAAGGACAAATCACCGACTAGAAAGGCAAATAAGCCACTCCATACCACTGGAGTGAATAAACTATCTAATCATATTCAAAAACTCTCCAAGAATGCAAACCACAACAGAAAATCAATATCGCATGATAAAGAATTTCCAAATTTCCAACTTAAGAAGCAATTATAGAAAATGCCACCTTCCTTTAATTATCCAACTCCACTAGATAAAACCATAACATGAAAGTAAGGGAGCATACAATCTCCACACCAATAACATAGAAAAACCATCATAGGGGAATAAACCCAGCAAATCAAGTAGATGAATCCACGACATCTCAATATCAATACCAAACCCACTATCAAGCAATGAAATAGCTACAAGCGAGGAACGAACCCAAAACTTGTAAAGCTCCAAAAAATAGGCTATATAGAAGAAAATAGCCACAAAGTATGACTATGAAACCTAGAAGGTACGTCTAAGGATCCAAAACTCAAAAATAGATGATACAACTATAACACCATTACTATAATCATAACATAACCATAAAAGGTCAAATTATCTTCGATACCACAATACATTCTCAAATTAATCTAACATAGCTATCTAAGAGGGAAACAATGAACCTCGTCATGATCTATGGAATAAATCATCAAATTGAGTCATATCTACTCAAGCCACCGAATAGGATCACAAGAAAATAAAATTCTAACTAGATGACACTAGTCTATACAACTACCTAGAAAGAATCAATTTCATCAAGTAATACTGTCAAATAATATCAACAACCTCAAGCAGTGATAGCAATAGCAAAACAAATATCAACATCAATATAATGTACCACTCAAGGGCCACAATAAGGACATTATGCCAAGATAAATGAGACTCAAACCCAAATACTACTCTTTAATGAGAAATATCAGTACATATCTACTCTATCCACTACTAAAAGAAAAAAACATGGGAGTAGTCATAATTATGAATTAAATAACAAGGTACACAAAAATTAATACAAACTCATCAAGGCATATAATTAGCTATGGGTACAAAGACCCTAATACACAAAAGGAAAAGCTAAACACGGGGAAATAAAAGAACACCCATCATGGTGAAATCTTCAATCACATGTCTGACAGGCATAGGAAGAATAAATCTGAATCGGTACAGACTTGAATCAACCGACTTCATCATTGACTGAGGTTCCATGCATAGTATTTCTAACTGAACAGGCCATAACATCATAGGGATGATCTAGATAAGTTGAATGATAAGAAATTTCATGTCATGGATACTTTTTAGACTAGTAACCAATTTATTTAATGAAGCAACAACTCCTAAAGCTCTAATCCTGTAGGGAAACATAACTAAGTCGAAATGGCTGGCCAACTAACACTGCAAGAAATCTCTACTATAATGGACATCCTTCTTGCATTCATAGCCTATCTCAGGAACTCTAGGTTAGTGGTGAGATATATGATAACTTTGCCTACTCAACTAACTCGCATCTTGATCACTTTCTAAATTAGTGTCTCATCACGACACCACTAAAACAAAATATTGGAATACTTATAGATACAACCCCTTATAATCCAGAATGGTTGTCACAACCCGAACAATAATCCTAAATCTCCATAAGGTGTGATGGGAACTCTACCCATTATGATCATCATGACTAATTTAAGAACTACTCATAGTCTAAAATACAACATGCATAGAGAAAATAGGATGTGAACAAAATTGACCTCTACCCAAAGAATTCTTATTTCTAGATAAATACTAATAGTAATATATTTATGGCATGCCTCTTTCCTTCGTTTCCATAAGTCACCATAAATTCTATCTATGGTCCTCCCATAATCAACATCCTGATAGAAGGAAAACTCGACTGCTATCATATGTTTCGATGCCATGCAGAGTGAAAACACTAACTCTCTAATATATCCATGCATTGCTCAAACGGATATAGAATAGGAATGAGTCTGGCCTACTCAAGATATCCAATCTTATACATAAAAACTGGTCATGAACCTTGATGAACGCCAATAAACCCAACTCTGATCTGAGAATTTCTCAATGAATTGAATGTCATCCCTGGCTGTGAGGGTCTGCAACATAACTCGAATCCCAATATTGATTCTTAAAGGGCTGAAGTAGCCACGAGCTTAATAGGAGCCTAAGCTAGCCCCAAATCCTTTTGGCTAATGCTGAAGGTCTTTAATATCCACCTTTGACTCTATAGTCCAATGCTGCACTAAAACTTTGGAAACACGTGTCAAATTCTCATCCATATTTTTCAATAACATCGCCTATCTTGCATCATTCATTATGGACATAATAGAGTCCAAGAATGTGTTAGAGTTTGATAGCAATGCAGACAAATGATAATAAGTCAAGAATTGAAATACTAAAATGTCAATTTAGTCTCCCAAAGATAGGTTATAGACATCTCTACACCGATATGCAGGACTCTACTAAATACATGGCCCTTGTACTAATACATCGATAAAACCTAGGCGGTGATACCATTTTGTCTTGACCTAATTTCTCAGGTCATGATGCGCTTACTATAACCCACCAGGAGGCAAGCCAAACCCGTAGTAAAAAATAGCTTTTAATGGACTACTCAATTATAGAAATAAAAGAATGTAGAATAGATAAAATAAGGATTAATACATAATAAAGTCCCAAAACCTGGTTCTATCAGTACAAGAGCCTCTAGTATCATAAGAGTACAAAGTGAAATAACAATGAAATTACACTGATATAACTTATCTCTGAAAATAATATAGAGACTACTTTATGAATCAAAGAGAGATAAATAGTACTCCAAACGTCAGTAGCTTACTCTATATCTCTAAACCATGGCTTCTCTATATGATGCACAACTCAATAGTGATAACCCGTACTATGATCTGTAGGACGCAGAAGTGTAGTATGAGTACCAAATGAATAGTACTTAGTAGGCAACTGCCAATTAAGATCCAAAGATAAAGTGGGTATATACAACATATAAACAAAATAGAAAGTACACCTAAGAATTCAAAAATCATATAACAAGTCAATGAGATAATAAGGATATATTATTTTATTTATGTCCAATAGACCAACCTAATAAGGAAAGGTAATAAATAAGGGTGTACTATTTTATACCATCCATAATTAGGAATCTCAACACTATATCGTATATCATCGACTAATATATATATAAATAAAGGAATAAAGAAGGATATATAGTAGTGTACAAGGCCAAGAAATGAATAATCAATCTGAGTAATGAAAGAAAGATGGGATATATGGTAATACCATATGTACATATAGCTAGATGTACCCATATTTATATGGATATAAGGTTAACTCAAGTCATAACCTAAATCATCATGCCTTTATTTTAAGCACTCCTTATAATCCTATCGATATTTAATACAATCATACCCAGGGTTCTAATACATACGGCTAGTCATGAAATAATTATGCATAATAATACAATAAGAAGATACAAGAGGCCAAAAATATACCTCAAATATCGATACCGAATAAATGACTAATCTATCATAAACTAGCCATAATAATAATTATAACAATGATAATAATAATATAGACAATAATGCGAGTAACCATCTATTTAAGGAAACAAAATACCTAATCAAGCCTATGCATACCCATACCTCCCCAGACTCAGAATATTTAATCAACATACAACAATCACAAAGCATAGTCTTCACCCATATCTATGCAACCATCCCTAATCGGATGATAGATGTTGGTGAATACTGGTGATAAGCGATGCACATACAATAATAAATTTGTCAAAATCCACAATACCCTAATCGTCATCATCATAATCAACCTTCGGCCTTACCGGTATATAATCATCACAACATCCTTTGGCCTTGTCGGGTATCAATTTAATCATCATAATATTCTCCATCCATGTTGGGAATTATCACATCATCATAATATCCTCCTGCCTTGTCGGGTATCAATATCATCATCATAATATCCAAACTAGTATCACATAATAGAGAGTGACCCTAGAAGGGCTAAAGTAAAGTGAAAGACCCACGATGGCTAAAGTAAATACACATAAAAAGAGAAGCATGATAGAGTATATTTCCATAATTTAGCATTCATCATGAATATCATATTCTTTGTAAGTGTATAAATATTAGGTGTACAAACTTAAGTCATGGCTAAAAAAAAGTGTAAATCTATAATTGTTGCCTTGAGTGAACTTCGAGACTAAATATCTATAGAAGTGTAGAAAAGGTCATAATATTACACGACTGGAGTAAATAGTAGTGTCGAATCATAGACCGGAATATATCTTGGTCAAATCTATAAGATGGCCCTATTGACCGCTTTTACATATTTAATTTACCCATTAAGTTAGGTAGTTACTCTCATGAATAAATCTATTTTTAAGGTAGAACATAGGCTTTATCCATTAGTTAGTAACAACCAGAATAATATTATAATATTAATAGTATTGTATCAACCATTGATGAAACAATCATGAATATACTGAATCTATTCATGCCATCACCAGTATTCAAATATTAAAATCATAAACATCATACCACATCTTTCTCTATCCCATATCAGAGGGATGTGTATATAAACATATATATATATATATATATTTATATGTATCTATTTATATATATTTTTATATTCATAAACTACCACCTTATCCTTTACAAGGATAAATACTTCTCGGATATCCAACTCATATCAAAATATGGCCTTTGGACTAATAATGTAATTAGAATAATCACAACATCATAATTATGGCCTTAGGCCCATAGACATATTCAGAACTCATGTCAATAATCATATTTAAAAGTCATAGCATATCTATAACCATCTCATATCTAGGAGACGACTCACGTATGAGAGGTATAATATATCAATAAGGCACAACTCATAACTATGAGGCATATTACATCTATAAGACATCTCATGTCTATAGGTCATATATCATGACTATGATTAATATCTCCTATCTAGTCTAATTATTATATCTAAAAGAAACATCAACTTTGAGGGTCGTATATCATATCTAAGAGAAAAGAGTGTGTCTATAGTCCAAACATCAATTCTAAGAGGAATATCATATCTATAGGCCAAATAACATATTTAAGACGAACTAACATCTCTAAGGTACCAAAACCATGTCTAAGAGAGAATAGCATCTCTAAAGGCCAAATATCAAGTCTAAGAGGAAATAACATCTTTATGGAACAAAATTCATATATAAGAGGAATATCATCTCTAAAAACTCAATATCATGGCCATAATCCATTAGTCATTATCCGGGGGAAAATACATCAATATCCATCATTTCACTAAGAAAAAGGTTATTAGTATCAACTAGGACTAACATCCGCAACTAAGTCAACAACGGCTAACAAAAGTCGTGACCTAAGTGGGCCAAACAATCCCACTTCTAATCCTTAATTTCCATATTTAGGAAAAATATGCCCCAAACTAGGATAAGGTATTTAGTTTAGCTCCTAGATTTCAAGGAAGCTATAACCAATACTAAGATCGAAACTCCACCTAGAAACATGGTCATTTGAGTCAACTAAACCCAAATTACGGTTCCAACAACACCACACTAGCCCAATAAGATTAAATACACTAATCATGCTACAACGCTAAAACTAGATCTCAAACATAGAATTATATAATATCTAATCTATTAATTTGCTCAATCTAGGGGGAAGGAAATAGGATTTCAAAAAGGTAATAAGTATTTCACTCTATGGGTCAAAAACCCTCATCTTATCCCAAAAATTCGATAATCAAGACTAAGTTATTGTAATCATAACAAAGCCTGTAATTCATATTTATACACAATATATAAATTACACATCATCTTTAAGGAAGAGTAGGTAGAATCCAACCTCAAAGTAAAACAACACTGGCTCTCCAAGGTTTCATCTTTACTTTAAAATTCTAAAATTCTATCACACTATCAAAATCATAATCTACTCATCAATACGAGTCTAACAATACCCATATAGCACCATTGTTCTTTGAGTCCAAAATCAACACCAAAACCCCAAAGTGGGTCCCACATATGGAAAAAATATTTTTGAGGTCAACCTAACATTCATACATGAACAAGGAATCATAACCCTTAAGAATTGGATGCAAACCAGACAATCTTTTGGGTTTAAACTAATAAATACATGCATGAATTTAATCTATTCTTACCTTAAATTCAAAGGTGTTCATGATAATAGATTATAATAAAGCTCCTAAGTTTCCCAATCAACTCAATTTTGAGTTATCATACCCATTTAGTGTTTTAAGATCTCAAAGATAAAAGGAAAATGGCCAAATTTGCGACATTGAGGTATATTTATAGACCCCAAAGCAAGGAGATGTAGAGATTGCTCTCCATGGGCTTTCATTGTGCTAAGGGAGATTGCCATAATGGGCATTGCACAATCAGGCTATCTCTTACCATTATAGATGACAACTGAAACTTAGAATTCTTCAAAGTTTTGGACAATGCCTAGGGACTCATTCGGAATCTAATTTTCACAAATAAACTATGTAAACACACTAAATTTGATGCTTCAAATTCATTGGGAAAGTGTTTATTTCAATCTGAGGTTGTTTAGACAAAAAATAAACTCCACAGTTATATTTCTAATGTTTGAACTTTTTGACCAATAGGTCAAAATGAGTTTGGGTGTATTACGACCCGAACCAAAGGTCTATCTAGCCTAAAATCAATATTTCAGATTTGCTAGCATAGTTGCAATTTACATTCGATATTATTTTATTGAAGTTTTCAACTGGTGGCTATTTGGATCCAATAAAGACTTCTAAATAGTGAATTGGTTCAAAAAATTAAATGAACTTCTCGGTAAGCAATCATCAATCCCATTAATTCATAAATGACTTGGGAAAGCTATATAAAAACCTAATAGAAAAGATAAGTTGAAATATAGAAAATGACCCGAAGGGTCATTATACCTATATGTTGATTTAAGGTGAGTGATGTGAAACCTTGGTGCATAGAGTTAGTAGAGAAAGGTTATGATAAAGAATAGTTCATTCAGGATAAGTTGTTGGCAGCCTAAAGTGGAAAAAAGAAATATGTTCACCGTAAGTTAACAGATATGTAATTTAAATTCAATGAATAATTATTATTACAGGTGTCTCCTATGAAGAGAGTTATGTGATTTGGTATGAGGGGCAAGCTTCTCCTGCGGTATATCAGTATATTTGAGATTATTGATGATGTGGGTTCGATATATTATAGACATACATTGCCTCTAAGTCTGTAAAAAGTCTATCCGGCTTTTCATGTCACTATAACTAAAAACTACCAGGGGGATAGTGATTATATAATTAAGTGGGACATAGTGTAACTTAATAAGAATCTTTCTTTGAGGAAGAACTAATAGTAATTATTGATTGAGATGCTATAAAGTTGACCAAAGAGATAAGATTTGTGAAAGTCTAGTGAAAGTACCATCTTATTAATGAGAGCTCTTGGGAAACTAAGTTGGATATCAGCAGTAAGTACCCTTACTTGTTTAAGGATTCAGGTACTTTTCTTGGTATATTTTCCTTATTTTTATTAATTTATCATTCAGGGAGGAATGGTGGGTGAATTGGTATATATTGTAATGAAATTATTTATCATTACAGTGTAGTCTTAAGGTATGTTTCTCCACAGATGAAGTGTTAGAAATTTTAGGCTTGTCTAACCTTGGACAAATTTCAAGTATTTCATAATATAATTAATTTTGGTAATAGGTAGATTGATAACTATGTGATATGAAACCATAATATTATAAACAAGGGTGAAGGAGTTTGCAGAAACTTTTGGAATTAAATTTAGGTTTGTAGACCTCTAGATATAATATTTGATGAAATGAATTAGTTTAGGATGTCAATATATAGAATTATGTAACAAAATTGGAAACAATCAGGGGTTATTGTATTTTCTACCTTTCCTAAGCCACTATAATGGAAGGAGGGCCACTATCGTGGGCCCGCTATAGAGAAAATTTTCTCACTATAGTAGAAATCAACTTTAGTCAGACCCATTATATGGACAGATCTCTCTATAGCAAGGCGACTATAGTTGGAATCATGTCACTATAACAATCTACACACAATTAAATTGCAGTTTATAGAATTAAATCATATTTTTTGTTCTATGATAGTTTAAGGCCATGAGCGGGAAATTTAGGAGAAAAATCATCAATTTCCACCAAAAATTCCTTTATTAAGGTAAGTTAATCCATCTATTTAACTAGTTTTTCAATTATTAGTCCTTAAAATCACTAGGTTTTGATTATGTGGAGGAATTAACTTGATATATGTTGATTTTTGGCATAAAGTTGTGAAAACAAGATGTATTCCTTGGGTTAGGTCAATGGTGGATGGATTATGATTACATAGTTAGAATTCATAATTACAAATATGAAATTGATATAATTAAGATTGAATAAAGGTAGAAAATTCCTATAATAAAAGAATAATCATGATTTTGATCATAGGGATTAGGTTGTAATCCCTAAAGTCATTAAAACATTATTTGATTTGTGTGTACATTATTTCTTTTAGACCATAATCAAGTAAAGATTGAAAGAACGATAAGGCTTGAGTTCATTAGAGCATAGCAATACTTGGATTAATGTATGTGATGGTTAAATTATAAGTAAAAGTCTCAATTTGATTTATGTGTGTATGATAACTGCCTTTTTCTTTATTTTCTGCAATGCAACTGTTTAATGCTAACTTGTTGGATAATTTTACAAGTTGTTTGATCAACTAAAATGAGATTGTGTAAAGAGACTTGTTTTAATGTTAAATATTGTTGTATTATATCATATTTTAATTGTATATGTTATTACATAAGTTGATAGTGTTAGGTGAATGGGTAAAGGTTAATCATCGTGAATTTAGTGTAATTTAGGGAGTATAAGGATAGAGATATTTGAGTAATAATGGTAGAATGCTTAGTTTGGGATAGGGGTAGGAGACGTTGTTTAGGTTAATTGGTACATGCCTTAAGCTCATCCCCTATAGGTCATGGTTAGTGGGCATAAAAAAATCTAGTTGGAATTTATAAGACCCATAGCATGTGTGTAAGCATTATTGGGTAGTTTGATGGTTCCTTGGGTGAACTAAGTTATATTGTTATGCTATTTTGATTCCTTGAGTAGATCATGTTATATTGTTGTTGTGAATTGGATCAATGACTGGTTTGGGTTGTTTATATACTTGAACTAAGTTAATATTGTTTAATTTTAATAAATACGTAATTTTTACAAGGTTGAATCATGGTAATTGACTTGGTTGAAAATTTATATTTGTTTTACACTTTTCTAGTTTATTTGGCTATTTATTGTGTTGAAACAAATCAAAAGTATTATTTCTATGTTTCATATGGTTTCTCTTACTTACAAATGGTTGGTTATGTGTTTATATTTATGAAGTTGAGTTGGCCTATGGCCTTACTAGTACATAGTAGGTTTGTATTGATAATATTATGCTCTTTTTTGGTTGTGTGTAGAGTATATTTCAGTGGCTTAGACGAGGCCTTTATAGTAGAAATTGTCTAATTCAGGCTCAAGGGTGAGTTTTATCTTTCAAAAATCAATGGGTGTTCTTACTCTATGTTCTTGTCCACTTATTTTAGAAAAAGATAGTTTAGTTTCTCTAGTTTTGTGGATTACATCCATAGATTGTTTCATTTAGATGTTTTGGTACAATGACACTTAGTTTCTGAGGGAATTTTAGATATTTTGATTTATTTATGAATGTATTACTTTCTTTACTACTATTGGATATTGTAGAATTATTCATCTTATTTAAATTAGTTAAGGGTTGGTATTGAGTATTTGAATTAGATGGTTCTGCAACCGAAGGGTTAGTCTGGTAGCCACTCACAACGAGGTTTGGGTCATGACATTATTGAATCCCCAATGCCACCATAAGACAGACACTCATCAAATTGATCCCCCAATTTTTATTGGTCAACAATACTCGCACTGGAAGGAAAGATTTAGATTATTTGTCCAAGAAATTGATTTTCAAGCATGGGTCTTAATCAAGAAGGGAGCAAAACTCATTCTAGGAATCACTAAAAAAGATTCTGGAAAGGAATCCACCAACCAAATTGATCCGTAAACCTTTAAAGTGACAAATGAGCACTAAGAGGTAATTCAAACTAATTCTAGAGTTATTGGTTTTCTTCATTATGCAGTAGGTGGATCAGAATAATACCTGATCTCCACTTGTGATCCTACAAAGGATATGTGAGACAAACTCAAAATCACCTACGAAAGAACAAATAAATATAAGGAAGTAAGAATAACTGCTCCAGTAAATGAATATGAGCTCTTCAAAATGACTAATGATGAAAGTGTGGAATCCATTTTCTCTTAGTTAAGTAAGATTGTTAATGAATTAAAATCCTCGGGAATAGTCTACTATAATTGATTACAAGTACAAAAAACTCACCAGAAGTTTGCCCAAAGCATGAAAAGAAGTCATCATTTTTTAACATGGAGATATGTAAAATATGGCCTATAATGATGGTCCAGGTAATCTCATGGCCAATGAAAAAACCATTCAAATAGATACGACAAGAAAGAGAAAAGCAAAATAATTTCCTTTAGCACTGTAACTCCTTAAAATGAAAAAGATTTTGATGAGATAAAAAGTGAAGGCATGGCTCTCATAAATTGTGGAGTCAGGAACATGTTGACATAAAGACAATAGAGGCCACAATATTAAAAAAATGATGATAGTTTCTAACATTATAAAAAAATCAAGCCATATAAGGCAAATCTATCTAGAGTTCAAGAGAATTTTTTTTGAAAGAATAGTTCCAAGAACTTCAAAGCATGGAGCAATGAAAAAGGATAAATTGAAGAAAAAATAGAGATAACAAACATTTGTTTTATGGCTATAAGAAAATCAAGTGAGGTAAATATCTCTAACTATTAAAATTACGTAGATTTTCAATCCTTCCTTAACTTGATTGTAGATGAGCATCAGAAGGTAATTGAAGAATATAACAAGATTACTCAGGTGAAGAAAGACTAGAGAATTCTTTAAGAATCTAGTCATTTAGAAGTTAACTTGCATTTGAAAGAGCTTGGAGAAAATAAAATGTATTTAAATGGCACTATGAAATTTCTAAGTCGCTGCGCTAACAGATCTAGTAGATTTGTAAGAATAATTCCAATTATTTTTCAAAATCCTCTTCAGAATATTTTGTCTCATCTACATTCGATTTCTCTTTCAACAAACAATTATGTTTCTCATATGGTAAAGTTGATCAGAAATCCTTTAAATGCAGGTAATGGAAAATGGATTTAGAAACTCAAACATAAACGTTCTAACCCTCAAGGACCAAAGAATACTTTCATACATAAGAGAAATAAATATATCAATTTTTTAGGTTCACACCAAAAAAGCATACAAAAAAAGTATGTGTGTAATACATAGTGGGTGTTTTAGACTTATAAGAGGAAAAAATATTCACTCTATAAAGAAAATAAATTGTGGATATGTAAGATATGGCGACAATGCCAAAGGGTAGATTGTAGGAGTCAGATCAATAAAAGTCATTGCTTCATGTGACTTGATTGAAGTATTCCTGGTTGATGGTGTTTATTATAATTTGGTAAGAATCAGTTAACTCAACAAGTCTCGATGTATTTTTTAATTGTAACACCCCAAAAATCAAAACAAAAATCTGAACCATACTTAAAGTATATTTAAAACCAAGATTAATGATTTGGTGTAATAGGTGTTTTAGATATGAATCAAGTCCATATATTACTCCTACCTCACAGTTAAGTTAAAAGCTTCCTTAACGATTGAAATCTTGTATAGTCTATTTCTAGAGTAAACATCAAATGAGTATTGATCATACATTATGAGGAGTTTTCAATCTAAATAATTACCTAACAAAAGGTCTTTAGGTATTCTTTCCAATGCATCTGATTCTTTATTAATCTTGTTCTAGGGCTAAGAGATATGGTCATTTTAGTTAAACATTGTCCAACAGTGAGATGCAACAACCAATCCAATGATAATTCGTAGAACCAACAACCGTTGTATGTAATCGTCTATAGGAAAATCCCCAAAATATTGAAGGTTGACAAAAATACCTCCTTGGCATGAAAGAACCAATGATCATTGGTAGGGATCGTGGCTTAAGAAAGAGGATACAATGACTAGCAAAGGAATGATCATTAGAGGATTTAAAGAGCCATTCCTTTGATCATTTGATGGTGCAGAGAGAAAAATAAAAGTCCCTCCCAACCAATGATCCAACCAATAATTATTGGTAGATCCAACGATCATTGGTGTATTTATCTGTCAAAGGAACATCATTCTTTTTCCATTATTTAACCTCTTAAGCTACATCATTCTGGCTATTTCAAGGTTTATTGTTAAGTCTAAAGCTACCCCAAATCCATAATTAACTCATAACTCAGTCGCCATTTAGAAACTTGGAGAAAATAAATAATTATTTCTCTACAGGGTAAGAACTAGGGTTCATCATCTTTATACGCCAAATCTAAAGATTTTACAAAGTTTTTCACCTCCTAGTATATGGGATTTCATTAATTTGTATCCTTTAACCTATTAATTCCCTAAGTTAACTCTAATCCTTTCATTAATTCATTCTTTAGAGGTTAGGGTTACCATGAAAAATATGAATTCCCTTATCTTTCAGTTCCTTATTATGATTAAGCCATTAATACATGATTTTCTATGAATTTTAGTTTCATTATATATTGATAACTAAGAAACTTTGATATATTTATGAATTCATGATTTTGGACTTTTGGTATGTAGTTTCATATTCCATTCAAATTATAAAAATTGTCATGAAAAGTCACATTCTTTAGAGATAGCAGGTTATGAAAACTCGATGACATAGTTTTCATGCATTGATAGTTTGATGGTCAATACTTAGTTTCACAATATGCTTTCGTATAAAGTGACTATCATTTTAGTCTTAGAATCCATTACTATTGAGCTTATTAGATTATTAGTATAATTTAGTTCAGAGTAGCACTTAGCACTGAGTGGACACAGAGGTGAAGGCTCACTAGTCAGTTAGGATGACACATTTAGTAGTAGTCCCTAAGTCCCATAACTACGTCACCACTTTAGTCCTGATAAACTAATAATATTTATCAGTCTTGATGCCTCAGTCTTATCCATATCAAGATATATAAATTATGGAATTATACTAAATTATATAATTCCATGAATCTATTATAGTCCGATCCATAATAATTTAAGGGTTCCACATTATACAGTGATTGTGCCCTTAGAAAGGTACATAGCACCCTTCTAGTAAGGGTTACAAATTAGGCCCATTTAGGTCAGATTTGACATGTTAGTTAATAGTAACTCTATCATGACCCAAGACTACCCCTATTCCCAACACGGTGCATAGAGTCACAAGTGACCCTAAGCTAATTAATGGCCTGGCATAACACTATGAATACCCAAATAACTGATATAGAAGCACTATGAAAAAGATTAGTGCGAAAGCAAACTAAATGACAAAAGAATAAATTAACCTATAATAATATTTTAATTTTAAACCACAAGAGCTAAATATCTAACTGTATGTGTGAAAGCCTCTAATAAGATGAGATATTGGGACAAGCCGCCAATAAACTATAACTATCTAAAAAAAATACTAACACTAGTATTTAAATTATGAGGACTCACCAAAGTACCACTACTAATATAGTACAAGATCGAACTATGTGCGATCTGTATGATGAGAGTCAGAACCTATGTTATGAGACAATATAGCACAAAAGAGACTATACAATAAGTAGTTTGAATGCATGATAACGCTCAATCTACAGCTCTCGTAGGAGTGTAAAGCGGTCGTTAGCAAATATAGAACCCAACCTGGGTTGGGTATCTATCCCACAGGGAATAGCTTGGTCAACAAGTAAGTGAAGATTACTAGACTTTTAGTGAAAGTCTCGAAAAAGGGGGGATTCTTGTTGTGCAAGTAATGTAACCAAATAATAGCTAAAAACAGCTATAGCAAAGTAAAAAGAGAAAGAATGTTTTAGTAGGATGTAAACAATGAGAATTGAGGAGTTGGGGTTATGTCCACCTTCTGAGTTATACGTCTCTATTGACTATGAGTGTGTTGAATTCAGACATGCATGTGCTTATAGAGAATTGTATTCGATGGTAAATCCAGGTGTCTTTCGACCTATTCGAGGATTATTTCACTTTAACTCTTTCGAGCTTAAAGCGTATCTAACGGTATGAATTCTACAAGAGGTTAATCCAGTTACGACACTAACTTTTTAATAGGGGATGGGACCCTACTACCTTGACATTATCTCTTTTCCAGAAAGATAACCTTTCTTTCGAAAAAGTTAAATGTTATACTGACGTATTCTTACGTTTGCAACCACAAAGAATTTAGATTAAGATGAAGAGAATAATGATATAAGCAACATACGTGTCACGAACTCACAAACTCACAGCAATTGATAGTATCTCATTCGGCTTCCATAACCCCAACAGAGAAGTTTAGTTACCCATGAGTGCGAAGAAAATCACAATTGACATTGTTGTTATACCACAATAAAGATTTCACGTTTGTAATGGTGTGGTAGGCGTTAGGCGTGAATTCCTTAGCAAGGTAACGTTTCTCTTGTTGCGGAATTTAAGAATAGAAGAAGAAAAATAGAATTAATGGAAGAATATGTTCTGAGATGTAAGAAGATTTAAGAAGAAGATGATAGATGGAGATGTTCTAAAATCTCTAGCAAGATAGGGTATTTATAATACCCATATCCTATTCCTACTAAGCTAATGAAATGCTTAACCAAATACTACTAAGCTAATGAAATACTTAACCCAATTGTACTAGGTTAATGTATCATTATCCTAATCCTAATAAGCTAATGAAATACTTAACCCAATTGTACTAGGTTAATGTATCATTATCCTAATCCTAATAAGCTAATGAAATACTTAACCCAATTGTACTAGGTTAATGTATCATTATCCTAATCCTAATAAATTACTGCTAGTCCCCAAAGTCTTCAAAAATGCTGTTTTAGCCCGGGACAGATTTTCCATGCGCCATCTTTAGTCCTTGGCGTCCAAGATTGGCTTTTCTCCTTTCGTGAAGCTTTCTTTTGCGTCAAGTTATCCATGAAATGCTGAATTCTGCATCATTTATACCTGAAACTTTGCTAATCATGTTTGTTAGCTCACTTACAGGAAAATGGACTAAAAGTGCATGAAATATATAATTTGTTCTCAAAACTAGGCTAAAATATGGGCAAAATATAGTGCTATAGGCGTGTAAATTCGCCTATCATCAACACCCCGCACTTAAAGCTTTGTTCGTCCTCGAACGAAATATCATGTCCCTCTAAACATCAACTTAGGGTTTCACAGCAACAACATAAAATATTCGTCAAGACAAGCACAACAATTATAAAAAAAGAGTAGTTTTCCGATCATTAGTAGAGACCATTTAGCCTCCAACATAGACTCGTGATGGTGGTCAACTCATATTCAAAAGTTAAGGCACAAAGAATCATACTCAACTACCCAAAACTCATCAACCATGTGTGTCTCACAATATATTACCCATAATCACTCACAAGTATAGCATATTTTTCAAACATGGGTATCAAAATATCCTTGCTCTCACTCTCACAAAGAATTCATATGCAGCAACTGATGACCATAGGCTTTCCCTTAGTGTAATGCTCCACTAAATGTCAGAATGCTAAGCTTAGAATCAAATAGGTCTTTTGATGGTTGTAATGTAGGCTAAGGGACGGGTAGGACTATTTTGGCCAGAAATAGTGACTATGTTCCTAAGCGCTTTAATACATCACATTGTATTATTAACACTTTTCTTTCAAACAACCTTTCTACTTTCTTTTATTCTACCACTCTTTTTCTCCTCTTTTGTTTTTCAATTTTAATCATAACTAACTTTTCAGTTTTCCTTTCCTTTTTCTTTTGATAACATACCTCTTATGATAGCACTTTCTATTTCATAACTCATTCAAGCACCAATGCATTCTAAAGCATCATACTCACCCAATTTTCTCTTATTTTGTCACATGACTTTTTCACTTTAAAGCACTTAGGAATTTGGATCAAATTATGGTCTTGAAAAAAATAGATTAGGCTTACATACGAGGTTTGTCAAAGAAAATAGGCTAAAGGCTCAAAAGGGTTTAACTAGGATGATGTTCATGGGTAGGTAAAAAGAAGGTAAATAATCATAGGTTGCCAAAGAAATGCCTAAATCATCTCCTAGACTTGCACTCTTTATTTTCGCTTTACATACATACCAGGCAAGTTCTAGCATCAGGCACAAGCACAGAATCTACTATTATCTCACACACACAAGGCACATGGTCGACTTTATTGGGAGTAGTATAGACTCTTGACCCAACAGATGAAGGAATTAAACCAAACAATATCACATAGTGAGTCACAATTAGAGCCTAAACGTCTCAATAGTCATGATTTTAGCACAAACTCTTGTCATAATCTCATGCTGCCTATTAGAATAATTTCATGCGAAACTAACAAAACAAACAAACATAAATAAATGCAAATGTGGATAGAGAAGTATAGCATGCAAATACCAGCACCCCACACTTAGACGGGACACACTGTCCTCAGTGGAAAATAAATAAGAAGAACCTGGTCAGTCGGACTCCTCCTCAATGTCGGGGGTCATACCCCCTTCATCGGAATCATCATCAGAGTCGTCGCCATCAGAGTTCTCCTCCATGTCGGAGTTTGGCATTCTGCGATCATCATCGGTTGGCACATCGTCATCAAGAGGTTCCTCAAAGTATACCCCTACTCCACACATGGCCTTCGCATGCTCATTCATTGGGTAGTCATAGTCCAGCTGTTGGAGCTCTGCAGCAGTTGGAACATGACCTCCGCTCATCATTGTAAACCTCATCATGCCGTACATATGGCGGGAGAAACTCTCATCTCGAGCATGTCTCTCTGCCGTAGTAAGGTTGATGCCATGTGTTGATTCAGCATCTTTGACCTTTGTGAGGTCAACCTTCTTCGGATTGTGTGGGAGTTTATGATCAGCTGGTTCCTCTTCGATGTCTTCCTTCCTCAAGATTGCAGTCAACAGATTGCCAAAGCTGAAATGGGACCGCTTGTGTAGCCTAGCCTTCCGCATTGTAGATCGGATGATTACCCCAATGTTGATAGGTACATTCGTCATCAATGCGTATACCAAGCACACTTTATCTCTTGTTATTTTTGTGTATTGCGTCCCTAGAATGAGGCAAGAGTTGATCATGCACAACCATATCCTTGCTTCCCTATTCAAAGAAGCATATGGGAAAGTGTTGTGTCGACCAGTGTCCTTGTGTCTACTCCAGCGTGCCATGGATCTACTTCCATAAAGTGTGTGTCGAATTACTCTATAAGGAGGTCTGCTGTATAGCTCTTTGAATGGTGCTGGATCGACTGAAAGCAAGCCAAGAAAGGAGTTGATCAAATCCGTATTGAGTTGTAAAACTTGGCCCCGAATCTTGACTTCGCTTCCTGTGGTTTTCGGCGACCAGTTGGCATAAAATTCTCTTGTCAAATCAAGATTACATTCTCCCATGTCACGGAAGATGAAATCCAGATTTAATGCCATGATCTTCGCCAACATGCGCGGCTCCTTCTTCGCTAGGCTTTCCTTGTTTATCAAGTCGACATGAACATATTTTCTTTCCTTGTTGTTCCTATACCATTCCTTGGCTTCCTCCTCAAGAACCCATTTTATTCCAAACATACGGCGTGGTAATTGCATTGAGGATGATTCTCCTTGCTCCTTGCGGCCTCTTTTCTTGCCCTTTTGGGAAGTGGTAGCCTTCTCCTTGCCTTGTCTCGCTTTGGGTGCCATTGTACCTGAGACTTGAAATAGAGTTCACGTTAGCACAATCTCAATGGATACAATCTATACATAAGCAGTAGGGGTACCACCCCACACTTAGTTTGTTGATACGAATTAGTGAAGTGAAAGTGGTCGATTACTTAGACTTCATCGACATACGTTGTAGGAGCTATATTCCAACAAGAAAATCATAGATGTATCACTTCTTGCAACCTTTGCAATATTTTCATGTTAGATATATCAAGACAGCTACATAGGGATTACATCATGGTATTGTTTCTATCAATAATCATAACCTCCTATGTCGGTAGGCAACTATAAGTCTTATTCCGATGAACGGGACATTCTAATATGTAAGCATTCTAGTGACAAGATTATGCAATGTTCATGACTATAGCAATTCCGCAAGTAGTATAACACTGCATCAAAATCAATATTCAAGTCGGAAACAAGTTAAGAGTATCCTAACGTACATGTTCACTCACTTGGTTTTGTATCAACAATTCAAACACATTAACATCACCAATATTTCTTCAAGATGTAGCAATTCATAATAGACATAGAAACGTAGCACTTATGAAAAATAGATGAAGAACAAAAGAGTACTTACGTGATTGAAACCTTTGGAGATGTTCTTGTGAAGTGGGAGAGCAAAAAGAAAAGTTTTGAGATGATTTGGAGAGTATGTGCGGCACCTTGGTCAAGTTTTCAATGTGTTTGTGTTTCAAGACTAAGTCTCCTTTATATAGGAAAAGAATGGGTCGGGTTTTGACCCATTTAAAATCGGTTTTGGAGACAAAAAGTGACCATAGGCGGCGCCTTTAGCTTTGCCTATGGTGACCATAGGCGGCGCCTAATGCAAAGCCTATGGTGAGCATAGGCGGAGCCTAGTGCAATGCCTTTAGTGACCATAGGCAGCGCCTTTAGCATGGCATATGAGATTCAGAGACCAAATGCTTTAGCATAGGCGGTGCCTATGCTATGGCATACTTGAGCATGGGCGGCGCCTATGCTATAGCACACTAGATTTTGAGACCTTGGGCTATAGTATAGGATTTGCCTTGTTCGTGGCCTAGTTTTACCTAGGCCTAGCCTTGCTCGATGCCTATTTTGTCATAAGCAATGCTCAATCCATAGCCTTATGCATCTTCATTCCTAACTCACCACCTTTACCATGCAATACGTCCAAATCGTCATTTGAAATCAATCTCCTCGTTTTATACCTCTTGCACCTACATTTTCTCAAACCAATGAAAATAATTAGTACGATGGGTTGCCTCCCACCAAGCGCCTTAGTTTTGGTCGTGGTACGACTCTTATTTTTGGATTTTTATTTATCAAAAACAAAACACGTATTAGAACAAAAGAAAAAATGAAAAACGATAAACGATGGGTTGCCTCCCATCTAGCGCTTGATTTATTGTCGCGGCACGACATAGTTACCTCGAGTACTTAGACTTCGTCGAGATAGATGGTGGATCATTTTCTGAATGGATTCAGACGATAATGAGGCTTACTTGTAGGCATGCAATCTTCTTCAAGATGACCCTTGTGCATGCCTATCCCAGGAGGGATACCAATTATATCATCAATAGTCCAACCCATAGCTCTCATGTATCTCTTCAGAGCAGAGATGAGAGCCTCTATGTGATGTTTACTTAAATCATCCGCACTCACCGGAAGTATATTTATACTTTCCAAGAACACATACCTTAGATAATCGGGGAGCTCTTTCGATTCTAGCATTGGTGGCTCTTCAAGGGAAGTCTTCGCTGTTGGTGATGGTTGATTCTTAAGATCACGGTCCGGTTTCTTAGGAGTATGGGAATAGGACTCTATTTATGTTAGAGCACCCATAAGTTCTTCATAATCTTCATCGTCCTCATTCTCAACATTCAGTGGCGCAACAGACAATGGCTCAACAGTAAGCTGTTTCTCTACAGATAATGCTTTCTTATCCTCATGATGAACATCAACTACAGAGAACACATTCATATCGTTGGGCTGCTTCATTGCTTTGCATATATCAAAGCGGACCACTTCGTCATTCAACCGAAATAAAAGCTCATTAGCTCTCATGTCAATAAGAACACTTCCTGTTGCAAGGAAAGGACGTCCTAAAATTATGGGAACTTCAGAATCCACCTCGAAATCCAAAATCACAAAGTCTGCAGGAAAAATGAAGGTAGACACCTTCACCAACACATCATTCAAGATACCCACAGGTTGTTTTACCGACCTGTCTGCCATCACGAACCGCATATTGGTTGGTGTAGGGTTGCCCAACCCCAACTTTCTGTACACAGATTGTGGCATCAAATTGATGCTAGCTCCCAAATCGCACAATGCCTTAGCAAAATTCATAGATCCAACCGTGCAAGGAATAGTGAAAGCACCAGGGTCTGCCTTCTTCTGTACTAAGGACCTTGTGGCAATTGCACTGCAATGATGAATATTATCTACCGTCTCATAGCTTACTGCCCGCTTCTTTGTTAAAAGATCCTTCATAAATTTCGCATACCCAGACATTTGTTCCAGTGCCTCCACCAATGGAACATTAATAGTCAGCTGCTTTAACATCGTCATGAATTTGCCGAACCTTGTATCATCCGCCTGCTTCTTCAATCTTTGAGGAAAAGGTGGTGGTGGATATGGAATTGTTTTCTCCATGGCTTTCTTCTCCTCTTGCTTCCGAATTTTGGTAGTTTCAGGCTGCAAGTCGTGAGGAGTGACGTTAAGGACGTTAGGATCGGCTGCTGTGGCATCTTCCCCTTTCGCCTTATCATCAATTTCCGCTTCTTCATCAACCACTTTCTTTCCTTTTTCTGAAGTTTCCAACACCTTACCACTTCGGGTAGTGATGGCCATGCATGACCCATCATTCCTTAGGTTTTGCACAGTATCGCTAGGTAAAGTACCAGCCTTTCTTTGATTGAGTGCTGCTGAAAGTTGGCTCAATTGCTGCTCTATTTGCTTGATTGAAGTGGAATGAGAATCAACTAATTGCTTCATAGAGGAAAAATCATTTATTTCCTCCGTTACTCCTGCGCTCGTTGCTTCCACTCCTTTCAGTAGTTTAGCCATCATGTCTTCCATACTTCCAGAAATAGATGTGGTGGCATCACGTCTTCCAGGGGGAACATACAAACCACTTTTGTCATTCTTGTTCTTCCAACTACCTTGGTCCTTGTTTCCATATTTATCATAATAGTTCCGACCTTGGTTTCCTTGGGTATTACCTCGGAAACCCCCTGATTGTTCAAGTAGTTGGCTTCCTCTTCCGAATCAGATTCGTCTTTTCCTTTTGACGCAATAGCTTTCAATTTTTCGGTCTTCCCTGATAATAAATGCTTTGTAAGAAGATCCACTTGTGTTTTCATGTGCGCCATATCTTGATCACGTTCTTCTTCTCTTCTCCTTTGGTCTGCAGTCATGCCAATATAAAAAGTGGGGCTTGCTACCACAGAATCCCTGGTATGCCAAGCTCTACTTTGCTTCGTCATACGATCTAGCATATTGCTTGCCTGACCAAAGGTGAGATCCATAAAAGATCCTCCGGCCGCATTATCCACCACTGGTTTAGTTATTGAATTCAAGGCTCTATATAGTATCTCCATTAGGTGAACATTAGTCATGTGATGGTTTGGGCACCTCATTAGCTTCGTCTTGAACCTCTCCCATGTTTCATGAAGGGCTTCAGTGGGAAGCTGACGAAAGTTGCTGATTTCATCTCTCAATTATGCTCTTTTGGATGGCGGAAAGAATCTTTCAAGGAAAGCGTCTCTCAATTGCCTCCAATTTGTAATAGAATCAGGAGTCATCCCATTCAACCATAGAGTTGCCTCCCCAGACAGAGACAATAGAAATAAGCGTAACCGAATTGCATTCTAACCAACACCAGGATTGTCAAATGACTTGCATGTAGAAATAAAGTTGATGAGATGCATATTCGGATCATCGCCTGCTAGTCCACCAAATAATCCCTTGAGTTGCAATAACTAAATCATGGTGCTTGTGATGTTGAACTTGGCTCCGGGGGCTAATGGCGGAAGAATAATGGCTCATGTGGCACCAGCTCCATCAAGATCATCATCATCATCATCGAACGGTATTTGCACAGCTTGGCGTTTAGGCCTAAACCTAGCTTGACGATCTATTCTCTGCATGGGTGCCACCATCTCAGCAGTATGCCGCGGGTTTAGTAGCTCCTCATCGCCCAGGTCCTCATCATCAGGATTTGTTGACCGACCTGGATTATCAATATTCTGTTGATGCACTTGAGCAACCATCCTTTCAATTTCACGTTGTGCATCCATTGATGCACTAAACAAACCTAACAAAGACAACAACTAAAAGTAAAAGTACGAGAGTCTTTGACCAAAGGGTCTAGTAATTATCACAAACTTAATTGACACTTGTATTCCCCGGCAGCGGCGCCAATTTTTTATAACGCTCAATCTACAGCTCTCGTAGGAGTGTAAAGCGGTCGTTAGCAAATATAGAACCCAACCTGGGTTGGGTATCGATCCCACAGGGAATAGCTTGGTCAACAAGTAAGTGAAGATTACTAGACTTTTAGTGAAAGTCTCGAAAAAGGGGGGATTCTTGTTGTGCAAGTAATGTAACCAAATAGTAGCTAAAAACGGCAATAGCAAAGTAAAAAGAGAAAGAATGTTTTAGTAAGATGTAAACAATGAGAATTGAGGAGTTGGGGTTATGTCCACCTTCTGAGTTATACGTCTCTATTGACTATGAGTGTGTTGAATTCAGACATGCATGTGCTTATAGAGAATTGTATTCGATGGTAAATCCAGGCGTCTTTTGACCTATTCGAGGATTATTTCACTTTAACTCTTTCGAGCTTAAAGCGTATCTAACGGTACGAATTCTCCAAGAGGTTAATCCAGTTACGGCACTAACTTTTTAATTGGGGAGGGGACCCTACTACCTTGACATTATCTCTTTTCCAGACAGATAACCTTTCTTTCAAACAAGTTAAATGTTATACTGGCGTATTCTTGCGTTTGCAACCACAAAGAATTTAGATTAAGATGAAGAGAATAATGATATAAGCAACATACGTGTCACGAACTCACAAACTCACAGCAATAGATAGTATCTCATTCGGCTTCCATAACCCCAACAGAGAAGTTTAGTTACCCATGAGTGCGAAGGAAATCACAATTGACATTGTTGTTATACCACAATAAAGATTTCACGTTTGTAATGGTGTGGTAGGCGTTAGGCGTGAATTCCTTAGCAAGGTAACGTTTCTCTTGTTGCGGAATTTAAGAATAGAAGAAGAAAAATATAATTAATGGAAGAATATGTTCTGAGATGTAAGAAGATTTAAGAAGAAGATGATAGATGGAGATGTTCTAAAATCTCTAGCAAGATAGGGTATTTATAATACCCATATCCTATTCCTACTAAGCTAATGAAATGCTTAACCAAATCCTACTAAGCTAATGAAATACTTAACCCAATTGTACTAGGTTAATGTATCATTATCCTAATCCTAATAAGCTAATGAAATACTTAACCCAATTGTACTAGGTTAATGTATCATTATCCTAATCCTAATAAATTACTGCTAGTCCCCAAAGTCTTCAGAAATGCTGTTTTAGCCCGGGACAGATCTTCCATGCGCCATTTTTAGTCCTTGGCGTCCAAGATTGGCTTTTCTCCTTTCGTGAAGCTTTCTTTGGCGTCAAGTTATCCATGAAATGCTGAATTCTGCATCATTTATACCTAAAACTTTGCTAATTATGTTTGTTAGCTCACTTACAGGAAAATGGACTAAAAGTGCATGAAATATATAATTTGTTCTCAAAACTAGGCTAAAATATGGGCAAAATATAGTGCTATAGGCGTGTAAATTCGCCTATCATCAATGCACTGAGTATGTGAGATAAGAAATAACTTCTATAGGTTGAACATTGACAGCGCCCAATCGCACACGCTAGTCTACGTGGTCTACCAAGTAATATAGTGGCCTTAAAAAAGCCAAATATCAAACCCAAAGGGACTTGTTCCAATAACTATAAACATTTAGTTCAACTTCTAAGATTAACTTGATGCGGAGTAACCAAAAAGAATTTGTGATTGGAAAACTATAAATAAAGTAAACAATGTGCAAAATAAAAGACTTAACACTATCAATAGAGTAAAGCCCAGGGTTAAAACACTTAGAACAATCACACTACTCTATTAAACGTCATTCGTTAAATCGCGTATCTTGGTTGTTGATTCATAGGGTTTATCACATGATCATGGTATCCCGATCTCTAATCGTTTACCTAACTTGGACATTACAATTACATCATTGAGTGGGGATGTAATAATTCAATTAAGTGAATAAAACTATCATACTACATGTGAACCAAGCAAGGCTTCTAGGTACATCCCTATCCTAGATTCTAATTTGAATTCATTATTTCATAAAGAAATAAGAACCTTACTTTGTTTATCCCCATGTTCTATCTTCTTATTCCCTCTCTTGTGATTAAAAGGTTGAAAATATGTGTATTCTAAGGTTAGATACTCCATAAAATAATTAAAACAAGAATAAAAAAAATTATGATAAGCAAATCAACGAACTCAATTCAAAACAATAGTAGTCATGTTCTTGGCTTTAACCCCGAAAAGGGGGCGTTTAACCACTAATCGACATAATCATGATTCAAATAATTTAATACATAATAAAATATATTAAAAATATTATTAAAGATATGATAAAACCTAAAAATGAAGTACAAAATCCCCTCAATTGTGTAAGCACATTCCAAGATTATTAGCAAAGCGTGTACCATGTTCTATTTTACAGTTGAATGTATTTAGGCCGGCAAGTAAACGGAGGGGGATTCACCTTTTTGAGAGCACCGCACTGGTGGAGGCTATGTGGGATGTATTGAACCACAACAAGGGGGATTCCCATTCTCCATTGAACTGCAGTAGAGGGGACGATGTACCCATATCGCGGGTAGCCACTGTTTTGGGCACCCATATCAACATCCCACACTTAAATCCTTGTTCGTCCTCGAACAACTCTTTACTCTAAGAATCATAAGCTGAGGATACTATACACTTTTACTATATGCAAGACACTCAAACTAGTACTACAATGACTACACATAATGCAATTTTCTACACTAAGAATGTTATATACACAATAGAAAGTTCAAGAACCCTACTTCAAAACATCCTAGCCTCAAGAATTGACTCGCTAAGTTGGAAAACTCTTGCATATTTCTTAATAAAAGAAATCAGGAAAATCAACCACATTCATTAAACATGTTCCCTAATAATAAGATAGTTACCATAATCACTCATACTAATGCAATTTATAACATAATTGGTACAAGGATCAATTTACTCTCACTCTCATAAGGACTTCACAAGTTTCACATAATGATCCACAGGCTCTCCCTTAGTGTATTACTCCATTTAAAAAAATATATTCTTTTTATTACTCAACTCCCCATCACAACACATATTACTTATTTGAACACCAATAGCTAACACTTTGGGGCTTCAATTTCACCTTTTCCTTCTCGAATTTTAAACTCCTTACTCAATTAATTTACACTAAAGAACTTAGGAGCTTTTGGATCAAATTAAGGTCTATCAAAAAAAGGAATTAGGCTACACATAAGGCTGCCAAAGAAAAAGCTAAAGGCTCAACATGGCTTTCTAGGATTATGCATAATTGTAGGTCAAAAAGAAAATGTATAAAACAAGGCTATCAAAGAAATTCCTATATCATATCCTAAAACCACATTCTTTATTTTGATTTGCACACATGATAACACTCAACTTACATGTCAATTTGAATGCAAGGCGATCGTTGTCAATGTAATTACCCAACAAGAGTCGGGTTAAATCCACAAGGAACAATGTGAATGGCGACTGAGTAAGTACTAAATAATAGTTGCTTGCTAAGTTCAAACCTATGGTACAAAAAGGCTTGGGGGTTCTCAATTTTTTTGAATATGAAAGTAATTCTTGGTCTTCTAAAGGACTAATTTGAGACTAAGAATAATTAGAGTGTAATCAATTAGGTACGAATCTTGGGATTATGCTCTCCTAGGAGAAAGTCATGATGGGTTTGTGAAAATTCAATTTAAATTTTTATTTTTGATGATGTTGTATTGTGGTTAGTGTTTCAACAAAACCATAAAGATTTCACCCATTAGCTCTTTCGAGCACCTAATGAGTGTGTCAGCTAAATCCACCCAATACCTCAATTTGGCACCCATGTTTCTAGGATGGTACTCAAGGGATAGTCAACCTCCTATTCACCCTTATGTCTAAGATGATGAATTAATTGTATACAATTTCCTTGGTTCCTACATCCCTCTTGCAAGGATGATATGGGTTCCAAAAGTTCATCCAAACCCCTCTTTCAAGGATGATTTGAGCTTTCAAGAGTTTGGGATTTTCACCCATCAAACCCATTTTGGTATTTGGGGATTTCACCCACAAATCCTAAAAACTTTAGTCAAGCAATAGAAGAACCCATCCCCAATAAACTAGCATATGTACAAATGAATCACAACCCACACATAATAGCACCATATTCTAACATAATCCCAAGAGGAAGAACTAACTACTCATAATGATAATTAAAAAAATTAAAAAAAAATCTCCATTATATTGATTCATTAAAAAAAAGAATGCAAACCACAATTTATGTTTCAATGAATCTTCAATGGGATTTGCCAATTATCCACGTAGAAGTCAATTTAATATCTTCTTAGCTCAAAATTAGTACAAATTTAACTCCAAGCTCCAAGAGAATTACAAAAACCCAAAACTAAGGATGGGAGATAGGGTTGTAAAATGATGGATTCCCCAATAATGAATGGATTTCAAGCCTTAAATTGGATTTGGGGTCGGCTAGTCAAACTGACATTTCTTCCCTTGGTCTATTTTTTGCTCTAACACAATGGCAAAAAAATGATTTTGATCCCTCTCACTAAGATCATACTAAGTTCATCGCGATCGCAGTAGGTTAAACAACTTGACTAGGCGCGATCGCGATAACTGAGGGTTAGATTCTTATCCTGCTTCAGCTTGTCCAGCTCTTACAATCCAATTCCCTTTTTGATCCTTTTTGGCTTAAGTTTTCTTTTTTCCTTCTCAACACTTGTACACCTAAAAAATATTTGAATTAGTATATTTAACCCCAAATATGTCTCACTTTCACATTCAAATCGTAGTAGTGTGCATGAATATTTAGTGCAAATGAGTGGTAAATTCACTCCTCAAGAACACACACCAGGAAAGTTCTAGATATCACATGCAATAAGGTATATACAAATACCTCATATCACACATGGCATATGCTCAACTTCAAATATGATCATCATAGACTCTCAACTAAACAATCACATGATTTCAACTTTAATCCAACAAGTACAAGAGTCATAAACATGAGCCTAGTATTCTTAAAAGTAGTCATTCACACAATCAACATGTTTTTACAACCAAAACACTTATATTATGTAATCAACTATAGAACCAACAAGAATATCTCACTTATTCCTAACACAAAAAATTTAAATTAAAACTAAAAATAGGAGTTTCCCTGCCCCACACTTAAAAATCTACTTTATCCCCAAAGTAAACTTTAAAAGTAGAGATAGAAATACTGCCTGAGGCCTCTAGGCCTAGCTAGTAGCATCTTTATGCTTGAAGAGGTTTGAGGACCCCACACTTAGTCTCTGTCATTATCCTTAGCTCAGGTTTTCCGGTACTCAGTCTTCCCATCAACCTGTGCATCAATAAAAACAAAAACTAGTGAAGTAAAAAACTAAAAACTAAAAATAAAACATACCTACTTAACTTGGGTTGCCTCATAAGCGGCACCCAATTTAGTGTCTCGGCATAACTCTACTATACTCATCTAAATTCCTTCATCTATTTCCTCTTACTTGGAGGCCATCTTCTTATTCGTTTATGACCTCTTGAGTGTGAAATCTCAAGGTCAATAACTTTTTCAACAATAGCATTTTCAGGCTCATCAATTTGCATCATGTCGGGCTTAGTTAGTTGTTACTTAGGCTGCTCAATGAGGGTGTCTGAAGAGGTATTTTTGGGAACTATATCCACCACCCCACGCTTATACCCTTCAATCACAGTAATCATGCACAAGTCTTTATAATGGAATAGTGTGTTAAGCTATTTGTACACTTTAAAAACTGTCTCTTTATCCTCTAACCTTATTGTGAGCATGCCATCTCTCACATCAATCAAAGATCCTACCGTCGCTAAGGATGGATATCCCAAGATGACTGGTACTCTTTCATCTTCTTAAAAATCTAAAACAATAAAGTCAACAAGAATAATAAATTTACTAACCTTTATGAGAACATCCTCTATTACTTCTTTAGGATGAGCTATGGTCTTGTTTACTAGCTGCAGTAGCACAGAGCTCGGTCTAAGCTATCCTAAACCCAATGTGTTAAAAAATAATAGGGGCATCAAGTTGATACTTTCCCCTAAATTACTAAGTGCCCACCAAGATACACTCCTCAGAGAGTGCTACCTCCTCCATATTCTTTAACTTAACTTTATTAGCAACCACGTCCCTTAAGTACTTAGCGTACTTATGCATTCCCTACAAAACTTCTAAAAGAGGTAAGTTATTTTTTAGCTCTCTAAACATGTCTAATAAATTCTTAAAGAACTCATCCTCCTTTACCTTTATAAGCTTTTGTGGGAAAGGTAGTTGTGGGATCTTCTTCACTTCTTCAACAACTTTTTCTTTCGAGTAATCAGACTTCATTGACACTTTAGCAACTTTTCCATTTACCTATTTAAGACTGAACTCAGCATCTACCTCCTTAAGTTTTCTTTGGAGGTTCTCCATGAATCTCTTTACCACTGCTCAAAGTGATGTTCATAACTTGTTTTGGATTTTCAGTAACACTTGGAAACACACCTTGCGGCCTAGTATTTTATGACTGGTGTATTTGATCAAACTGTAACTCCAAGTTCCTTGTAATGGTCTACTGATTCTTCATATATTCTTCCAATTTTAATTGGGCAGCCAGAATCGGTTACATCATCTATTCCAAATAGCTATTTATCGACTAATTTACTTAACCTTGGAGTTGCTGAAACTTCTGTTGATGGGTGTTCCATGCCGATTTAATGGTTGAGTTTACCATTTCTGGTTGTAGCTGTTCCTATAGTTTGGACACTGAACATTGCCCACAAACATCACAAACTTAGGATTGGAAGCACATATATGCACTAAAAGACCACTATTTCTTCACACCACACACCAAGTGCTCTTCTGCTGGATTGAATTCACTACGGTTACTGGTTATGTAGCACCCAATTTCATGTTGTTGAGCTGTGAAGTCAATTGATTTTTTAATTTAGCTATCTGATTAGATATTACGGTAAACTGATCCACCGACAAAACACTAGCAATATTTTTTGTAGAATTCCTTGAGTTTTAATGCCTCCCAGGATTACCTTGTGAAATTTGGTTCAACAAAGTATACAACTCATTATACATTATCTCCAGATCTTGGCCACCTACAACTGAATCTAACAAAATCTTTATGTTATGGTCAAGTTCCTTAACAAAAGTATGAGCTAATAACTCATTAGACTATTGATGGTATGGATAGTCCCATAGAAGAGCCTTGAAACACTCCTAAGCATGATAAAAAAAATTCTCTCGCTTTTATTTGATGCACACAATCTCACTGCGAGGTCTCGCAGTCTTTCCAGACGGAAAATATTGGATAAGGAATCTCCAAGCTATGTCATCCCATGATATGATTGAGTTTTCCAACTTAGCATTCAATCACTCCTTTGTTTTCCTCAATAGTGAAAAGGGGAAAAATGTCAGCCTCACATAGTCAGTTGACACACCCGTAGGGATAAATAAGTCATTGATCTCAAAAAAGTTCTGCAAGTGGACTTGTGAATCTTCATGCGAATACCTGGTAAACGTTCCACTACTGATTAGAAGTTGCACCATATTCTACTTTAGCTGAAAATTACCTCCAGCAACCGGTTTTTGAAAAAGGGGAGGTCAAATTTATATGAAGTGGTATTTCCACTTCTCTAACTTGTCTTATGGGCTGCTTGCTCTTCTATTTGTAGAATATGAGAGAGAAAAATTTCTTCTCTCCTTCCCTGATGGAAGCGTTGCTTGGGTTCGAGGCTTGGTTAAACCAACTCCCTATCCCTTGAAAGCTTACTACTTTGAAAATATGTTTCCTACAAATACACAACTAAGACCAAAGCATAAATCTCCAAAGTAATCACAAAAAGAAAAACTAAAAATAAAATAGTTGCAAAATTACAAGTCCCCGACAACGGCGCCAAAAACTTGATAGTGCCCAACGTGGTCTACCAAGTATTATAGTGGCCTTCAAAAAAGCCAAATATCGATCCAATAAGGACTTGTTCCATTAACTATAAACTTCCAGTTAAACTTCTAAGATCAACTTGATACGAAGTAACCAAAAATATTTTTTGATTGGTAATCAATAAATAAAGTTAACAATTCATAAAAAAAAGACTTAAGATAATCTATAGAGTAAAGCCTAGGGTTAAAGCACTTAGAACAATAATACTACGCTATTAAACATCATTCGTTAAATCACTTATCTTGGTTGTTGATTTGTAGGGTTTATCGCATGATCATGGTCTCCCAATCTCTAATCGTTTACCTAACTTAGATATTACAACTACATCGTTGAGCGGGGATGTAAAAATCCAATTAAATAAATAAAACTACCATCCTACTTGTGAACCAAGCAAGGCTTCTAGGTGCATCCCTGTCCTAGACACTAATTTGAATTCCTCATTTCATAAAGGAATAAGAACCCTACTTTGTTTATCCCCATGTTCTATCTTCCTATTCATCTTCTCGAGATCAAAAGGTTGATAATATGTGTATTCTAAGTTTAGCTACTCCTTAAAATAATTAAAAAAAGAATATACAAACAGCCAATTATGATAATCAAATCAAAAAACACAATTCAAAATGATAGAAGTCATGTTCTTCACTTTAACCCTGGAAAGGAGGCATTTAGCCACTAAACAACATAATCATGATCTAAATAATTGAATACATAATTAAATATATTAAAAAGATAATTAAAGATATAATAAAGTATAAAAACAAAGTGCAGAATCCCCTCAATTGTTCCAAGATGTTCCAAGATGATTAACAATGTTTGTAATATGTTTTATTTAAAGTTAAATGGATTTAGGCCAGCATGTAAATGGATGGGGCATCGCCTCCTTGAGTGCACCGCTCTATTGAAAGCTACATGGGCTGTATTTCACCACAACAAGGGGAATGCACATTATCCATTATACTGTAGTAGAGGGGGCAACACACCCATATCGCAGGCAACCACTATTTTGTGCCAATTCATCCAATATTTGGCTAAGTGTTGTTCCACTTCTCATCTTGTCTTGTGGTGTTGTTTTGCCTTCAATTCCATATTTTCAACATCAAATATAATCTGCAGAAACTCCTTAAGAATCCTACAAAATTACACAACACGAATTAGATCTCAAAATAACATAACATTCACAACGATGAGTAAGAAACACGAGCTAAGACTAGGCTTGATCACTTGATCTTTCACTTATTATTTTGCCTCTTGACTTGACTTAATTAAACTTTTCACATTACAAACATATTGTTCCACATAATATTACACACTAAAACCATTAGTAACTCATTTGAAACCTTCTAATCCATCACGATAGACTAGAAGAACTCCTAGCTCAAGCTAGCAAAACTTACTTTCTGTCCTAAACTCTAATTGACCGATTTAAGTTTGAACTTCTTTGGAAACACTTTTAAACAATATAATAAACTCCTTGAACACTTATATGCTTATTTATATCATCTTCAACACATAAATCACATAAATTATCCTCAAAACAAGACTAAACAAGCTATAATAGCAACACTAAGGTGCATAAATACACCCAACATGAAACATGATTCATGTAACATAGTAAACTAATTCTAGACCAAGTAATAGTTTTGTATTGTATGATGAGTTGAATAATTAAATACAAGGTCATGGAATTTATGGAATCTAATCTATGGGTTATGGACTGTGGGATACCTTTAACCAATATACCCTGATCTAAGCTAATTAAGTTTTAACCTTTAACTCTAGCTGGAAGGGTGTCTAGTACCTTACCAAGGGTATGAACACTCACTGACGTGGATATACTAAGCTAACATCCAAAGGGACTAAGGTATGAAGCTTTATTTGATAGGTGAGCCTCTATAACCTATGGTGGCATCACAGTTTTTGAACTCAGGGACTTTTACTAAGGGTATAAGCCTTACTTATGGAGAGCCTTCATCCCTAGATCCGCTCGATGCTAAGTACTACTCCCAACTAAATGACACTGATAATAAAATTCTCAATAATATTAATATTTTAAAGTCTAAAAATAAATACATTATTTAAGAACACCCAAAACATCTAGAATAGAGGATATAAAACTCATCAAGTATATGCATGAAATCCTAGGTCATCAGGTTTACATGACCGACCTATCATCTCTCATGAATACAACTATTATATTAATTCCATAGATACGGAGTGGATTAAGAACTTTAGTATCCCTGTCTAACAGCCATGGATTTCATAATATAATTAGGGTTTATAATTTTAAATATATAATGGTACAAAAATTCATGTTAAAACATGGGTTTATAAATCAATGAGATCAAGGAACTAAAATATCAAGGAATTCACAACATTCATGAACCCTAAGCTTTGAGAATGGAATTAAACTATGAAATTGAGTTATCTTTGGGAGGTGAAAGGAAACTCATTTATGAAACCCCACATACCTGGAGATGAAAATACTAAAGAAATCTTTAAAATTGGAAGCTTAAAGAAGGTAAATCTTAGTTTCCCTATAGAAGAGAAATCACCTATTTCTCTCTTTATGATGCTAAGTGTCGAGTGTTTTCTACATAATGAGAGCTTCGGGTATTATTAAAATTAATACTCAGCATTGTGGTGGTCGAAACTACAAAGTTTTGATGTTAAAAGAGTGGAAAATTTTCGAAGACCCTCATAGAGCAAAAAATCTATAGAATTGAGTCGTATAAGTGATCCCATGATTACTGGACCCACCTATAATTGTGGGTGGTGATCATGGTATGAATGCTTAATTTAGGATCTTTGAACTCAACTCTTCGAGCTTTGATACAATCATAGGACCCACCTATGATTATACTTTGGTTCGTCGGTTGTAGGTTCCATTCAGATCAACTTTAGAAGTCACAATCATACATAAGATCATGAGTTCTAACTGTGGTCGTGGTTCCCTCTCGTGGTTGGAAGGTATAATTTTCAACTTTCATATTTTTAAGACATTTTAGTTAGACAAGAGGATTATAAAGTCGTAGAATCTCACCACGATCATAACTACACTCGTAGGTTCTCACTGTTGGACAGTGCTTCAATAAAATGGCCATGATGTTTTACTCAACTATTGAATCAAGGAAAAATAGAAAGCATTGGAAATATAATTCAAATATCAATAATTTAGTGGGTATTGAGATAAAAGATAATTCATTATCTAGGAGTTATGTTCATTTGAAGTTGACTATAGGGAGATTCTGCATAAGAAATTAATCTATAAAGGACGTTTCAACTTGCCTATGAACTAAGAGTTATTTGTGGCCTTAATACATTTCTAAATCACTTTTTATACAACCAAAAAATGAAGTTTGATATTACATGTACTTTAATCTTGGTTCTAATCTTAGCTTGGATTTTTAGGGTGTTGCCATATCTCCCCATGGGGTCATTCGTCCCTGAATAAAAACTAACTAAGATGAAATGTTAGGGAAAAAGTTGCAATCCCAAAACTAAATTTCTAAGAGTTGAACACTATCAAGATAACTGAGTTGATAACTAAAAGATGGACAAAATTGATCTCATAAATGAATGTTATGACATCAGAATAGTTGGATGACACAAGACAGAAATAATTAATTAAGGGGAAACTACTACCTCAATATGAAACTTTGTTTGAATAGAAAAGTCATTTTATCTGCCTCAATTTGTCAAATAGATATCTCAACTAACTGATTTCTTCAAATAATATTTACCAAAGTGACCTCCTTACACCTCAACTTATGAACCTGACAGTCAAAAAGCTAAACAAGGACCCCTTTGTAAGGGCACAATCGATTCGAAATCAAAAATGCATTTCTTTAACAAGGAAACATGGAAGACTGTATACAATGATGCTAAGTTTGTAGGCAACTCTAATTCATAGGTTACATTTCCAAAGAGTCCCATAATATTATAGGACAAACATAGTGGGGACCGAGCTTTCACTTCTTACAAAATCAATTCACCTTTTTCTTGGGAAAAACCTTTAGGTAGATAATATTAGTAGTAGTAAACTCGTATTAACTTCTCCTCGCATCTGCATAGGTTTTTCGATGACTTTGAGTCATTTTTTAGCGATTCTCTAATCAGCTGAACTTTCTCCATAACCTCATGAACTGAATCTGTCCCTATCAGTGTAGCTCACCAAATTTAAACCAACTAATTAGAGATCTATACCTACTACCATAAAGTTTTTTAAAAGGGTCCTTTTGAATACTATAGTGATAATTATTATTATAAGGAAACTCAATCAAAGGAAAATAATTATCCCAACTACCCCTGAAATTAATCACACAGAAGTCAATCACACATGCTCTTAGTATGTATTTTAAGGTATGAATGGTCTTTTAAACCTAAACATCTATCTGTGGGTGAAAAGTTGTACTAATATGAAATTTGGTACCAAGACCCTTATGAAAAAATCATCTAGAATTTAGAGGTAAACTGAGTACCTCTATCTAAAATAATTGTCCAAGGGACTCCATGCAATTTTACCAACTCCCTAAGATAGATCCTAGCATATTTCCTGGTTGAATTTAAAGTGTTAACAGGTAGGAAATGAAGTTGACTTAGTCATTCGGTCCATGATAACCCAAATAAAATCACGATGTTAATAAATATGAGGAAAACCCTGTAATGATGTTAATTTTCATCACTTCCTACTTCCAAGTAGGAATAATTATATCCTAAAGAATAACACTAGATCTTAGGTGCTCAAACTTCACCTTCTAAAAATTTGGACACTTAGCAACAAAGCCCGCGATATACTTCTTCATGCCATTACTCCAATAGACTTTCCATAAATCTCGATATATCTTAGTAGATACCGAGTGAATTTAATACTTAGAACTATGAGCTTCTAATATCATCCACTATATTAATTCATCTACATCTAGAACATATAATTTTCTCTCACAATGAAGAACATCATCTCCCCCCGGGAGAAAACCTCAACCTTCTGATTCTGGATTGCTTCTTTCAACCTAAGAAAAATAGGATCACTTAATTGCTTTTCTTTTACCTTTGCTATTAATGAAGATTTTGAACCAGTTAAACAAAAATTTTATATTTGGCTGAGTGAACCAGCAAAACACCTAATCTAGAAGGCTGGTGAACCTCACAAACTAACTTTTTCTCTTCATCTTCTGTATGATAAATATTTTACATAGACCCCACTAAGAGTGTAATCCATAACTCTGTCTTTAATCGAATGGTACAATACCTTTATATCATAATCCTTCAACAACTCTGGCAATCTCCTTTGACAAAGATTTAGATTTTTCTGGTTGAATACATACTGAAGGATCTTGTGATTATTGAACACATAAATATTAAACCATTAAAGTTAATGATTGAAAATCATTAAGGCTAAATAATTGTTGCTAATTCCAGATTATGAGTTGGATAGTTCTTCTCATAAGGCTTGATCTGTCTAGAGAAATACGCTATAACACTATTATTCTTAATCAACACACAATCAAGTCCAACTTTGGAAGCATCATAGTAAATAACAAAACTATTTGAATGCTCTGGTAGATTCAAAATTAGAGCGGTGGCAAGTCGAGTCTTTGACAACTGAAAAGTCTTCCCACACAAATCAGACTATTAAAATTTGACTTTCTTTTGAGTCAGTCTAGACATATGAGATGCAATAGAGAAAAAACCTTTAACAAGACATCTACAGTAACTAGTGAAACCCAAGAAACTCTAATCGAATGGTGGGTCTAGGTCAGTTCCTCTCTTCTTTAGTCTTCTGAGTATAAACTCAAATGCCCTCACCAAAAATAATATGACAAAGGATTGCTACTGATTTCAACTAGAATTCACACTTACAAAACTTAGTGAATAGTTTGTGATATTTAAGATCTATAAGAAAATCCTCCAATGGTATACATGTTCATCCTCATTCCGAGAAAAAATGAGGATTTTATCTATGAAGACTATGGCAAGTATGTCCAAGTACTACTTGAACACCCTATTCATAAAGTTTATAAAAGTTGCAGGAGTATTCATTAGTCAAAAATACATAACAATAAATTCTTAGTGACCATACCGAGATTTAAAGTATATCTTTGGAATGTCACATTCTTTGACTCTAAGATAATTATAGATGAATATGGGGGCTATCTTAAAAAGTCACTGACACCCTGAAGTTGGTCGAATAATTCATAAATCCTTGGAATATGATACTTATTCTTGACTCTAGCTTTTTTCAACTGATGATAGTTTATGCATGAGTGAACCATCTTTATTGTGCACAAAAAGAATTTGAGCACCCCATAGAGAGATGATGGGCCTGATGAAACCCTTGTATAGGAGATCTTTCTACTGTCCCTTCAACTCCTTAAGAAATTTATCATCTAGGGCCCTAAGGGTAATTTTTTCATTAAATCCCTGAACCTATGTTTTAATTTTATCATGAATTAGTTTGACATTCACATGATTTTGATGTTTGTTTTGTAGAATGGGTTGAGGGTTTTTAATGATTGTTTTCTGAATAATGTTTCCATGGTTTACATATGATTGTTCATGCTTTATTTATGGTTTAGAACTTGTGAGTTGCATGGACATGGTGAATAAATTAGGGAAATCATATTTATAGTTTTGACCTTGTTGGTTGCGTGGACATGGTAAATAAACTAGGGAATTATGTTTTCACCCAATTTTATGAATATTGACAATTTAATTAGTAACAACCTAAATCCAATATCATGAAATTAATTTTAGATATGAAAACTATGCCTATTGAACAATATCTAGAACTATTGCATGGAATAATAAGACTTATTGAAACTTAAATAGAGTTGAGTCCCCAATTAGCTATATACTTTGAAGTCCTATTCACTGATTGGGTTAGAGTCCTATTTGGCTAGATAGGTTGGAGTCGTGTTGGCTGTTAGGTAAGAGTATCGCATAGATGAATGGGGCAGAGTCCTATTGGCCATTGGGTTAGGGTCCCGCATGGATAAATAGGTTGGAGTCAAATGGGATGAGGGATTAGAGTCCCCGTTGGCCAAGTGGTAAAGTTTGGCAAAATGATAAACTTGCAAGCATAGTTATAACAATACCTATGATATGCCTTAACAAATGACTCATTGCTTAATGTTGTTAATGTGTTTAAATGTTCTAATTGGTCTTAAAGGTGGTTGTTTAGCAAATTCATGAAGGTTGAGGACCTAAAGGGATCAATATTGGAAACCATAATTGTCAATGCAATGGGTCTAAATAACAAGGTGGTTCGAGTCCCCCTTATTACCTAAATTGTTGTTCACATCACCTTTAGTATATGATTAAGAGGTTTGAGTCCTCCGTGCATATATATATTATAATTATTCTCCAGTTTGTATGGCTACATGCCCTGGGGCCCTACTAGGGTTGAGAAATAGGGCCCATATAGCTCGTGGGTAACATTATGAAGGTTAAGCTACACAGTCCAGGCTAATGTTTTAACCTTCATATTAAGTCTTATTCCCTATCTTGGTATGAATATATATGTATATACGTGTATATGGAAATGAGCATTGATACTATTTTAGACTGTTCGAAATGGAACTACTTTATTTCCTTATCTCTGAGTTACATACTAGTGCTCAACCCACAAACCTTCTTTGGAAACTATATCCCCATATGATATAGGGAACTGAAACACTTTGTTTTTCCTGCATAGTAATGGATGATTCTTTGATCGTTTGTGTACCATCTTGAAGTGGTGAGCCTCCTTCTTCTAAATGACATTACTTCTAGGTTTATTTTATGTATTAGACTACTTCTATTAGAATCTTTGGCTATCATCGGGGGAATGTCCTAATTTAGAATGATTTTGGTCTATTTAGAAGCTTTGTGGATTACTGTGGATAGGGATTTTATATTATGGATTCTTAGCACTTTCTTATTATTTATCACCCTATTTTATTATAAGATTGGAATTCATCCATTACTAGATGTACTATGTTTTGTTTGACTAGGAAAAGGGGGTGGTATTTAGTCCTTGGTGGAGTTGAGATACCCATCATAGCTTGGCCTTAGGTTGGGTCGTGACAAATATGGTATCAGAGCCTAGGTTTGGTGTCATTAGGTGTCAACAAAGTCATTTCAAAAAGAGTCTTTGTTATGGGTGTATAGCGTACCACACTTACAAGAGAGATTCTCCAAGACATTTAGGAATGTTTCCATTTCTTGTGATCTATTTTTGGGCTATAAAGTTTAAGGCCTTGACATCTCCTCTAAATTCATTTGTTTATATTTCAAATAATGTCTCCCCAAAGCTATGATACTCGTGGAAAATCCTTTGTCCCACCTGAGGAAAATATGGATGGAACTCGTCTTTCCTATATGGTACAAAGTCGGTCTAGGGTCCCTACTTCTGATTTCCCCTATGGAGTTCCACTTGTTCCCCTTTATCCTCTTCAAACTACTCAAGGTGATTTATCTAATATTGAGTTCCGCCATTTTATTCATCTGTTAGCCCAAAGGATGTCCTCTCTGTCACGTTTGTCTGGTCTTGTTATTAGGAGAAGAAATCAAGAAAAGTTAGGAGAGAAGCAGAATAAGATGTTTGGGTATTCAGAGCAAAGTAGATATTAGAAAACTAATGGTAGGCCTGAGAAATAGTGGACTATGGAGAAAATTTTGGTGAGTTTCCATGCGAATGTTTGTGCTTTTATCCTAGGTTTTTTGGGGATCGTTGCTTTTTAGACAATAATGGGTTTAAAGTATAGGGAGTCCAATTTTGGTCTAGTGAAGTTCAGTCAACCCTACCTTATACCCCTTGTAGAGTTTGTGGCCAATTGCACCCAGGTTATTATGATAAGAAAGGAATTTGTGCTTCAATTATGATCAGCCTGGTGTCATACAGCAGGATTGTCCTTCTTGGGTTAATAAAGTTTTAGTTGACACATCATCATCTCCTACACCAAAGAGTACAACTTCTAGTACCAGTATTGGTTGAAATTATCTCTATTCCCTCACCACCTGTCAGGAGTCGAAGACATCTCTCGACTTTTGTTTTTGGTATGTTAAAGATCTTTTTTTTTATGTATATTATTTACTTGATATAGGGTCCACTCTCTCTTATGTGACCCCATATATGGCTGTTAATTTGGCTTTGGTCTTGAGTGCACTTTATATCTTTTTTCTGTGTCTTCTTCGGTGGGTGACTCTATTGTGGCTAGAAAAGTCCTAGGGGTTATGTGGTATCTATCTTTGATAGAGATACCTTGTTATACTTGATAGAGTTGGATATGGTTAATTTTTATCTTATTCTGGAGATGGATTGGCTTCATTTATGTTATGCCTCTTTAGACTGTCGGAACAATAATGTCCTTTTCAAATTTACAAATGAGTCAATTATTATGTGGATAGGGAGTTCTCTAGTACCTAAGGGAAGGTTCATATCATATCTTAAAGCCTGGAAATTTCTTTCCAAGTGATGTATTTATCATTTGGTACGTGTTAAAGATTCTAACTCGGAGGGTCCTTTATTTCAATCTGTTTCCGTGATTAGTAAATTTCCTAAACTATTCCTGATGATCTTCTTGGTGTTCCTCCCAATAGGGAAACTAATTTTTCGATGATCTTCTTTTGGACACTCGTCCTATATCTAACTCTTATTATAGAATGGCTCTGACTTAGTTGTAAAAACTGAAGGAGTAGTAGAAAAATCTTTTGGATAAGGGTTTAATTCATCCTAGTGTTTCTTGGTAACGTGCTCCTATTATTTTCATGCGTTAAAAGATAGTCCCTTCGGATGTGTAAAGATTACCGATAGTTGAATAATGTGATGGTGAAGAATAAGTTTTCTTTTTCAAGTATTGATGGCTTATTTGATCAGCTTTAGAGTTCTAAGTACTTCTCTAAGATTGAACTTAGGTTGGGTTATAATCAGTTGAATATTAGGGAGGTTGATATCCCTAAGTATGCTTTCCAAACTTGGTATTGTCATTTAGAGTTCTTAGTGATGTCCTTCGGTTTGACTAATACCCCAATGACATTTATGGATCTTATGAACTAGGTATTTCGTCAATTCATAGATTTTTTTGTGATAGTGTTTATAGATGCTACTCTATTGTACATGAAGAGTAAGGCATATCATAATGATCATCTCTGTATCGTGTTCAGACCCTTAGGGATCATTATTTGTACGCTAAATTTTATAGTTTGAACTCTGGTCGAATGTTATTACTTTTTTGGGCCATGTCATATTCGGTGAAAGGATCATGGTGGATCCAAAAAAAGCTATGGTGGTTAGAAGTGGACTAGACCCATGACTCTAACTGATATTCAGATATTCTTAGGTTTAACTGGACATTATTGAAGGTTCATGGAAAGTTTGTGTTCTATTATTGTCCCATTGACCAGGCTGATTCAAAAAAGTAAAGTTTTTGTGGTACGACGCCTGTGAGGGAAATTTTGAGAAGTTGAAAGAGAAGTTAACTTCTGATCCTATTTTGAACCTTCCTGAGGGTATTGATCGCTTCATGAATTTTGTGATGCATCCCATGTTTGATTAGGTTGCATTTTGCTGAAGTAAGGTAAGGTGGTGGCGTATGCTTCTAGGCAGTTAAAGCTCTATGAAAGGAATTATGCGACTTATGATTTGGAGTTGTTGGCTATGGTGTTTTCCTTGAAGAACTGTCGCCACTAATTTTATGGAGTTTATGTTGACATTTATTCTAATCATAAGATCTTGAAATATGTGTTCACCCAGAAGAAGATGAATCTCAGGTAGAGGAGATGGCTTGAGTTGCACAAGGATTATGATATGAGTCAGCACTAGCACCAAGGTAAAGCTAACATGGTTGTTGATGTTATTAAAATATTGTCAATGGGGAGCTTATCTCATTTTGATGAGGAGAAATAGGGTTTGGTGAAGGATATTCACTGATTGGCAAATCTTGAGGTTCATTTATTAGACACCAAGGGTGGAGGTATGATTGTGCAAGAGGTGGTGAAGTCATCTCTTGATGTGGATCAAGGATGATATTGGTTAGTAGAAAATGAAGGCTTTTGAGATTGGTGGTGATGGTATCCTTAGCTACAAAGGTAAGTTGTGTGTTCCTAATATTGATGGGCTAAGAGAGAGGATCTTGGTTGAGGCTCATGAGTCGAGGTATATTGTTCATCCTGATTCAATGAAGATGTAATAAGAGTTAAAAGGGATCTACTAGTAGAATAACATAAAGAGGGATGTTGGAAATTTTTTGGCTAAATGTTTGGTGTGTCAGCAAGTGAAGGTAGAGTTCTTTAGGCCTGGTGGATTGTTTCAAGAAATTGAGTTTCCTATGTGAAAGCGAGAGGTATTTACTATGAATTTTCTTACCGGTATTCCACGGTCGCATAGTCAGTTTGATTCAATTTAGGTTATCATGGATAGGATTACTAAGTCTGCTAATTTCTTACCTGTGAGGAATAATTTCTCTACTGAGGATTATGCAAAGTTGTTCATTTAGGAAATCGTCAAGTTGCATGGTGCACCTGTTTCTATTATATCTGATGTACGTAATTCTTATCTCACTTCTGGAATATCTTTTAGTGAAGTTTGGGATCTAAGGTGAGACATAGTACCGCCTTCCACCCTCAAACGGATGGACAAGTTGAAAGGGCCATTTAGACATTGGAGGATATGCTTCGGTCTTGTGTGATTAACTTTGGTTGTATTTGGGTTAATCATTTTCCTCTCATCGGGTTTGCTTATAATAATAGTTATCACTCCAGCATTGGGATGGCTCCATTTGAATCTTTCTATGGTAGGACATGTAGTTCAACTATTGGGTGGTTTAAGGTTGGCGAGGCTTGGTTGTTAGGTCCTAATTTGGTTCATCATACTATTCAGAAGGTGAAGCTGATTCGGAATAGGCTTATGACCGCCCAAAGTTGACAAAAGTCCTATGTGGAGGTGTGGCAAAGGGAGTTTGGAATTAGGTGTTCTTGAATGTGTTTCCTATGAAGGGAGAGGCAGTTTGGAAAGAAGGGAAAGCTCAGTCCTTATTATGTAGGTCCATATATTATCTTGAAGAGAGTGGGAAATGTGGCTTATGAGTTGTATTTTCCTCAGAGCTTGGGTTTAATCCATCTGGTCGTCCATTTTTCGATTTTAAAGAAGTATGTGGGTTATCCTTCCTAGGTAGTTCCTTTGGAAAGTATTGGTGTTTTGGATTTCTTGTCTCATGAGCAAGTTGCGGATGATGTTTTGGATATGCAAGTCTATTGGTCGTGGACAAAAGATGTGTCTTCGGTAAAGGTTCTTTGGAGGAATCATAAAGTTGAAGAATCTATTTCAGAAGTTGAAGACGACATGATGTCCAAATACCCATTTTTGTTCCTTGTTCCAGATAATCATGCTTAAGGTATGTGCTAATCTTAGAATCATTGTTTTCTGTCTTTGTTAAATATAAGTGTGGGTGTACTCTATGTTAACTTGTGCTAATAAAAGCCTTGTCATATCATTCGGGGATGAATGATCCTAAGAAGGGAGAATCAAACACTCCAGGTATTGTTCCTTGAAATTTTCTTACATTATGGGCTTACTGCCCAGACTACCATACACCCTATGTTATTACTGGTCGTAGGACCCTAATCATTGCCTGACCAGTGTGGATTGGCCAATATTATATTATGATTATGATTGGATCCAAACAAGTCGTATTGTCCTATCCGTAGCCAAACAAGTGTTTGTTGCCAAAGTTTATACTAACACTATGAGTAGGACCTTATGATCGTAAAGTCCCTTGACGATTCATATGACTCAATCATAACCAGAACAATTTGGATGCCTTAAGACACTGTCTTGACTATGAGTGAAGAGAACAACTCATAGCCAGTCATTATGAGCCGTAGGTTGACCCATAGCGACTGGGCGACAACTTTCAACATATTTAAGTGGGGGTATTTTTGTCAATTCCATCCTCTCCCCACTTAGACCCCACATCTATAAAACACCTAAAAGGGGTTATTTTCACTCTTAAACAAAGAAAACATACTCTAAAACTCTCTCTAATCCCCCACATAAGGGCAAGGCTAGTGTTTCAAGAAATTGGTCATCTAGGGTCCTAAGGGTAATTTCTTCTTCAAATTTCTTAGTGATTAAGGCATGTATCAATGTCCCTAAACTTTTGTTTTAATTTTGGCATGAATTGGTTTGTCATTCACATGATTTAGATTTTGGTTTTGGAACATATGTTGAGGGCTTTGAATGTTTGTTTTATAGTAATATTTCCCTTGGTTAAAATATGATTGTTCATACTTTATTTATGGTTTTGAACTTGTGGGGTGCATGAACATGGTGTATAAATGATGGAATTGTGATTTCCCCTAATTTTATGAATATTGACAATTGAATTGGTAACAACCTCAACCCAATATTGTGAAATTGGTTTTGTATGTGAAAAGTATTCATATTGAACTATCCCTGGAACTACTGCATGGCATAAAAGGCTTTATTGAAATTTAAACGGGTTTGAGTCCCAAATTGGCTATATACTTTGAAGTCCTATTCGCCAATTGGTTAGAGTTTGATTTGGCTAGATGGGTAAAAGTCCTGTGGGTTGTTGGGTTAGAGTCCCACATGGCTAAATGGGTCGGAGTCTTTTTGGATGTTGGGTTAGAGTCCCATATGGCTAAAAGGGTTGGAGTCCCATGGTCTGAGGGGTTAGAGTCCTTGTTGGCTAAGTGGTAAAGTTCGGAAAAATGATAACCTTGCAAAAACAAGGGTAATATGATACCTATGACGGGCCTTAACAAATTACTCATAGCTTAATGATTGGGAATGTATGTAAATATTTTAACTGGGTTAAAGAGGGTTGTGTAGTCAATCAGTGAAGTTGGAGGTCCCGAAGGGATCAATTTTGGAAACCACATTTGGCGATGTAGGGGTCTAAATGATTGGGTGGTTCCAGTCCCCCTTATTACATGATCGAGTGTTCAATTAACCTTTAGTATATGATTGGGAGATTTGTGACACGACTAAAAAAGTAAACAACCATATCCATTCATAACCATACATACATACATACATACATATATATCCATGCCTAGAAAGGAAACCAGGTTTAGCATGTGTTTAAAACCTTTAACCTAGTTATGTGAAGCTTAACCATCCTAAAAAAAACTATGAGATATATGGGTCTAGTATTATCCCCTAAATGGGACCCGATATGTGTAGCCACATGAACCAGAGATGTCATAGAAGTAGGGGATTTCTGGGTAGCATTCGGTATTCCCATGTACCCCATAACTATCATAAATGGTTGCCATGACCAATCCTCATGTTTTCTAACATGAGTTTCCAGTGTCCGTCTGTTGGACTCACACCTTTCATGGTTAGAAATCACACCCCATCATTATAGCCCAACTAAAACCATTAGCACACAACCAAACCACCATTCCATTTATTAATAATAAAGGCTATAGGTAGTGGTATCGTCATAACGACTACAGCTTGAAAGCAATGTCCTTAGCCAACCTTTTTTAAGAAGCAAAGGGATTCTCATGTGCACATAGGTTACATTATTATTAAGTTTACTTAGCAGATTTGCATGTACACCACAAGTAGTTCATCAGTATGTTTGCTTGGGGGATTCCCTTATACTCCAAAAGTTTTCAATTAAACCAAACCATGACCACCAAGACCTTAACCTTTAACTATTTAAAACCATCCATATCGATTAGGGTTCCTTTACAAAGTTATAGCATGAAATAGTTACATTAAAACTCAAACAATATAGTAAAAGCATTATCATAGGCATTTTATCTAATATGTTGGGGGCATATTATTTCCAAAGCCAAAACTAAGAACCAATTAACCATTCTTATTCAACCAATTTCTAAAACCACCATGATAATATGAAAACCACAAGTAAAAAATATGGGAAAACCATAACAAACCATTATAACCAAAAATCCAAAGTATAATTCAAAACCCAAACATTATCACAATTTATGCCATGACAATAATTCATAAAATATTCCTTTAATTATAACTAACAATGAGGGAGGAGTAACATACCTTGGATTATGAAGAAGATGAAATAAAACCAACGTCTTAAGCCCCAAATTGATTGTATTAAAGAAACCTAGCCTTACCGGACCCAAAATCCTTGAGAGAGATTGGAGAGGGTTTAGAATATTTTATTGATTTCAAATAGGTTAATGAAGCCCCCAAAAAGGTGTTTTAAGTTATCGGATCCCGAGGTGTTATAAGGGGAAATGTCTAGAATGCCCCCAACTAAAATTTTAAAATTTTCCCACAGGAATGGACGACAAAACCCCTACAATCGTACCCTACCGTACAAGTGGTACCCACCACTCACACCCTAGGCGTTCCTTGGACCCCCAACACTTTCCAATATATGACCATTAAGGCAAACTCGTACCTAAGTATACCAATAGTATCCTTCACACAAACCCACAATAGGATCATGAGGGGTTGAACACAATCCAACTTACGGGTTGGACAATATGAATCGTACCCTTTACTCACAACTCATGGTGATCCACTCATAGTCAGATCCAAGTTAATTTACTAAGTTTCAGATTAAGTGAAGGAAAACCCAACCCAACGACTCGTCACCAACCATACAACTCATACCTACCTAGTCGTACCTATTCCAGAGACTCTGCCACCTAACACCACCCAACGCTGGCCAACATATGACCCTACCCTATCATACGACTAATACCTCCTAGTCGTATATGGTCCAGAAACTCTAACTTAGGAAATTTTTCTAACGGTCTAAACCCAAGGTGTTTCAATTCTCCCCCACTAGTATCATTCGTCCTCGAATTAAGGGTAAGGCAAGAACAAGCACGATTTACACCTCAAAACCTCTATTTCGACCTTTAACTAAGTTAGAAAATAGTGATCCAAGGAATAAATCTTTCCTTTAACAAAGTTTGATAACAAAATTATGATAAAGAACATATACCTTCTGTACGAATTCTTAGAACAAAAAATAGGAATGGATATTTGGACTTCATGTCCTCTTTCACTTCCCAAGTAGCCTCTTTCATCTTGTGGTTCCTATATAGAACCTTAATCGAAGCTACATCCTTGGACCAGAACCGACGAACCTGCCGATCCAAGATCTCGGTCGGGATCTCTTTATATGATAGAGAATCTGAGATACCCTACCCTTCCAATGGATAACCTATACACTTTCTCAACATAGAGGCATTGAAAATTGGATGAATGGAGATCAAACTAGAACGCAATACTAATTCATATGCCACATTACAATTCCATCCGATAACCACATAAGGACCAACATACCGGGGACAAAGCTTCCTTTTTTTTCCAAACTGCATTACTCCCTTCAAGGGAGACACTTTTAGGAATACCCTATCCCCAACCTCAAATTCCCAGTCTAATCGTCTTACATCTGTATAGGACTTTTGGAAACTTTGGTCAGCCTTAAGCCTTTCTCGAATCACCTTCACCTTAACTATTGCCCGGTAAACCAAATTTGGGCCAAATATATCTGCCTCACCAAGTTCAAACAACCCAATAAGAGATCTACACCTTTTACCATACAATGACTCAAAAAGGGTCATACCAATACTAGAATGGTAGTTATTATTGTAAGCAAACTTTACAAGAGGTAGATGCTCAACCCAATTACCACCATAGTCAATCACACATCCACGAAACATATCCTCCAATGTCTGAATAGTCCTCTCTACTTGGAGATTCATCTGCGAGTGGAAAGCAATGCTCAAACTAACTATTGTACCCAGGCCTTTCTGAAACGACCGCCAAAAATTAGATAAAAACTGTGTACCTCGATCAAAACTATTAGAAATTGGTACCCCATGCAACTTCACAATCTTATGAAGATACAACCTCGCATAATCCTCAGCCAAAAAGCTAGTTTTTACTGGCAAAAAGTGAGATGACTTTGTCATCCTATCCATGATGACCAAAATAAAATCAAATTGATTCAAAGATTACGGAAGACCGGTAACAAAATCCATCTTTATCACTTCCCATTTCCATTCAGGCAATTTAATTTCCTAATATAATCCCCCAAGACTCATGTTCTTAACTTTAACTTGTTGACACACCATATATTTGTCTACAAAATCAACCACGTCCTTCTTAAAACCATTCCATCAATATATTTCCTTGAGGTCAGGATATATTTTCATCAAACTGGGATGAACATTATAGCGTAACTCATGCACTTCACCCAATATACTTCATCGCAAACCATCAAACTCAAGAACACACAAGATCTCTTGGTACCGCAAGGTACCATCACCACTAATCTTAAATACCATTACCTTCTGCCCACCGACATCACCCTTGATTTTCATCAAGACAGGATCTAACATTTTCTTCTCCTAGATCTTTCCACAAAGAGACGACAACACCACTTTCTGTACCAACACACCACCCTTGTCAGTTTCCAAAAGTCAAACCACAAGGTTAGCCAAGCAGTGAATATACTTCGCCGACTCCTGCATCTCCTTTTCCACATGAGCTGAACTCCCCATGGACAACCTACTTAGAGCATTAGAAACCATGTCATCCTTACCTGGGTGGTAGTGAAGACTCATATCATAGTCCTTTTGAAGCTCAAGCCACCTCCTCTACCTGAGGTTAAGTTCTTTTTCAGTGAACACATATTGTAGGCTTTTATGATCTAAGAAGATATCCACATGCACTCCATAAAAATAGTGCCGCCATATTTTCAATGCAAACACCATACCTAATAGTTCAAAATCATGAGTAGGATAATTTATCTCATGTACCTTCAACTGCCTAGAAGTATAGTCTGTCACCTTTCCGTGTTGTATCAAAACACAACCAAGTCCAACTCGGGATGCATCATAGTAAACTACAAAACCTATAGTGTCTTCCGACAAAGTCAAAATTAGAACCAAAGTTAGCCTATCTTTCAGCTTCTAAAAACTACCCTCACACATATCTGACTAAGAGGATCTTACCTTCTTATAAGTCAACTTAGTCAATAGGGCAACTATAGTAAAAACAAAATCACAAATCTCCTATAATACCCGATCAAACCCAAGAAGCTCTGAATATCGATTGGAGTCATGGGTCTATGCCACTTCTTAACAACCACAACCTTTTGTGCATCCACCATGTTCCCTTCACTAGAAATAATATGACCCAGAAAAGTGAAAACATTCAACGAAAATTCAGATTTCGAGAATTTGGCATAAAAGTACTGCTTCTTCAAGGTTTCCAACACAATATGAAGGTGCTTGGCATGATCCACCTCACTTTTAGAGTACACAAAGACAATGACAAATAGATCCAAAAACTCTAGAAAAACCCTATTTATCAAATTTGTGAATGTCGCAGGAGCATAAGTCAAATCAAACAACATAAACAAGAACTTAATTTGCCCATACCGAGTACGAAAAGTAGTCCTAGGGATATCCACCTCCCTAATCATAAGCCGATGATACCCAGACCAAAGATTAATTTTTAAGAAGATCTTAGCATATTGCAACTAATCAAATAAGTCGTCTATCCTTGGAAGAGGATACTTGTTCTTAACCATCACCTTATTCAACTGGCGATAGTCAATGCCTATCAAAAAGGAACCATCCTTCTTATGTACAAATAACATCGGTCAAACCCACAAGGACACACTAAGATAGATGAAACCCTTATCCAAAAAGATCCTTAAGTTTTTCCTTAAGTTCCATCAAATCATATGGAGCCACTATATAAGGTGGAATAAAAATTGGATGAGTGTCCAAAATAAGATTAATCATAAACTCAATCTCCCTATTTGGAGGAACACCAAGAAGGTATTTAGGAAAGACCTCAGGAGCTTCATTCACCAACGGAACCTAATGTAAAAAATGACCCTCCAAGTTTGAATCTTTAACGCGAACTAGATAATAGAGACATCCTTTGGAGATTAATCTCCTCTAAGATATGATATAAACTTCCCATTAGGATCGAGGGAACCACCCTCCCACTAAATAATCGATTCACAAGGGAACTTAAAGACAACTTTACGAGTTCGGCAATCTAAGGACACATATCACAAGTGTAACCAATCCATACCCAGAATAACATCAAAATCCACCATATATAATTCATAAAGATCCACCAAAGTCTCCTTACTACCAAAAGAAACCACACACCTCCTATAGACTCTTTTAGCAATAGAGAGTCACCTACCGGTGTAGAAATAGAAAAAGGGTCTGAAAAACCTCGGGATAAAAACCAAAATAAACAACTACAAATGGGGTCGCAAAAGAGAGTATGGACCCCAGATTAAGTAAATAAGTCATGTCATGAGTAAAGAGTTGTAATGTACTAGTTACGACATCAGGCGATGCCTCAGACTACTATATAGACGCAAAAACATATAATCGATTCCGACTAGAGTTGGTACCAGAAGCTAAAACAGATTCAAAAATAGCACCCTTTGGTGTAAGAGAAGATGAAGAGAAATGGGAACCCTGTTCTCCCTCGAAGCAACCTTACCAACCGAATAGTTTTTAAGCATATGGCTTGGCTGGCCATATTTAAAGAACCTGTCCCTCCCCTCATCATAAAAAAACTAATGTAATCAACTACAGAACTTACAAAAAGGACATTATAAAACCAACTAAGCCTCACTAACCTGAGATAGGGCACCCTGTACCCTAAAAATATTACCACCCTGTTGATACCTATGACCTGATAGTTTCAGGTAGCAAGAACTAACTGTGGAGAAGGAACTAGAACTCCCCCACTTCTTCTTTAGCCACTTACCACTATCACTACCACTTTGTTGTTAATATTTTACTCAGAGAACCTAAAATTCTTTCTCTGCCTCTCCCCTATTTCATCTTGATTTCTCTTTTTCTCCTCCACCTGTTGCATATGAATAACTAACTTAGAAATATCCATGTCCTTGATTAGCAAAGAAGTCTAACTTTTAAGGATCAACTCATGAGATAGTCCTGAAGAAAATTTCTCATCCCACCCTCATATGAGACACCAATTTTAGAGCATACCTAGACAACTGGTGAAATTTCAAGGCATACTTTATGACTGCCATTTTCACTATTTCACCTAAAGCACTGATAAAAACTTAAGATGAACAAAACTAAGTCCTTCTCATAATGGGCATCCCAAGTCTAACCAAGACTGGAGAACGCCCCCATTACCCAACCCAACCTCCAAACAGATGCCCTGAGCAGATGAATTCCAAACATATAATAAGATATTGTGTTTAACAATACAAGGATTTTGGGATTAGGTTCATGACCTTGATCAACCCAAATAAGCCCAACCATCCGATGCCAACCGAGACCCACAACCAAACCTAAATAATAACAAAGTTCATGTCCATAACATAACATAATAGGATGGAACAATCATAAATACAGTAAAATGGTATCATCCCCAATACCATTTCCAAAACTAAGGCTGACACCACTTCCAACACCACTCATACAACAAAGCCATTATCTGAAAGTAAAATAATTTTCGATCAGGACATGCCCTCGACCCTAGCCAAAAAAATATTCTATGAAACTACAAAAATAAGTAAAGACATCCATGACATGAAATAAATCATTCTTGATTATAGAAGCTCACCACTTTAATCCAATCAATATAATATCAAATCTGATCACTGAGCAAGAGGAGAAGGATGGTCGGCTCCTACATAACATTAGGATACAATGCCTGAAGATGGGTTAGCAGGAGAACAAAAACTTGTACTCAGGTTAAGGATAAAATAATGCCGACTTTTAAAACAAAACAAACAAACATATGCATTCATAACCATACATATATATATCCATGCCGGGAAAGGGAACCAGGTTTAGCATGTATTTAAAACCTTTAACCTAGGTATATGTAGCTTAACCATCCTAGAACCACCCATGGGCTAGATGGGTATGGTGTTACCTCCTGAGTGGGACCTGATACGTGTAGTCGCATGAACCAGAGATACCATAGATGTAGGGGATTTCAGTGTACCCTTTGATCTCCATGAAATATATATAGAAGTGTAACTTAGCGGATTTCTATGTACCCCATAAGAATTATAAATGGTTTCCATGACCAATCCTCATGTCGGTAAACATGACTTTCCAGTGTTCGTCCATTGGACTCACATCTTCACGGTTAGCTATCACACCTTGCTAATATTGCCTAATCAAAACCATTTGCACACAACCAAATTAATAACAAAGTCTATAGGTAGTGGTTTGTCATACCAACTATAACTTGAAGGTAATGTCCTTAGCTAACCTTTTTAAAGAAGAAAGAGGATTCCTATGTACCAATAGATTACGTTATTATTAGGTTTACTTGGGGGATTTTTATGTACTCCACAAGTAGTTCATTATTATCTTTGTCGGATTCCCTTGTACCGCAAGACTTTTAAATAAACCAATCCATGATTACTAAGACCTTACCATTTAACCATTTTAAACCATCAAAACTAATTAGGGTTGCATTACCAAGTTATACCATCCAATAGTTACATTAAAAGTCCAACAATACAGTAAAAGCATTCTCATAGGTATTTTATCAAACATGTTAGGGGCATAGTATTTCCAAAGCCAAAGCCAAGTACCAATTAACCATTCCCATGCAACCAATTGTTCAAACCTCCATTATAATATGAAAAACATAAGTAAAAAATATGGGAAAACTATAACCAACCATTATAACCAAAAACCCCCAAAGTATAATTCAAAACACAAACATTATCATAATTTATACCATGAGAAGATATCATAAAACATGCCTTTAATTAGAACTAAAAATAAGGGAAGAGTAGCATGCCTTAGATAGAGAAGAAGATGAAAATAAACTACCCTCTTAAGCACTAAATTGATTGTATTTAAGAAACCCTTGCCTTTCTTAACCCAAAAGCCTTGAGAGAGATTGGAGAGAGTTTAGAGTGTTTGATTGATTGCAAAAAGGTTAATAAAACCCTAAAAAGGTGTTTAAAGTCATGGGGTCCCGAGGAGTAATATGGTGAAATGTCCAAAATACCCACAACTTAAACTGTAAAATTTTATTACAGGAAGGTAGGACCAACACCCTCTAATCATACCCTACCATACGAGTGGTACCCACCAATCATACCCTAGGCATCCCTTGGACCCCCAACACTATCCAATATATGACCACCAAGGAAAACTCGTACCTAAGGATATAACTAGTACCCTTAACCTGTACCCATAATAGAATCATAAGGGGTTGAACACTGTCCAACATACGAGTTGGGCTATATGACTCATAGCCTATCCACATGACTCATTGTAAGCCACTAATACTCAGATCCAAGTTAGGTTACAAAGTTTTAGATTAAGTGAAGGAAAACCCAACCCAATGACCTATCACCAACCATACAACTCTTACAAACTTAGTCAAACCCATTTAAAAACCTCAACCAACTAACACCATTAATACTAGACAACATACGACTAGGTCACCTGACCCATACCATATGATACGACTAGTACCTCCTAGTCGTTTGTGGTCTAGAAACTTTAACATAGGTAATTTTTCTAAGGTATCAAAGCCAAGGTAATTTACTTCATCTATGACCACATACCACCATCCCTGCCACTCTACTGTTGGCCACTACCCTGCTCAGAGAACCTAAACTTCTTGACCTACCTCTCCCCTATCTTAGCCACTTTTTCTTTTCTTTCTTCACCTGTTGCATGTTCGCAACAACCTTGGAGATATCTATGTCCTTGATTAGATAGGTAACTTTACTTTCCAAAATCAAGTCTCAGGACAAATTGGAAGCAAACTACCTTATCCTCTTCCTCATACAAAAAATAAACTCCCAAGCATACCATGATAACTGGTGAAATTTTAAGGCATACTCTTTGACTAGCATCTTACCCTACTTCACATTAACAAACTCTTCCTCTTTCATTTTCCTCAACTCTTAAGGAAAGAAGCGGTCCATAAAAGACTTAGAAAAGTCCTCCCATAAAGATTACTCAACACTTTCACCACTTGATAGATCCCATTACTTATACCGTTGGTACGCTATATCCTTCAGCTAGTAGGCGGAAAACTCTATGCGCTCCACATTTATGGAATGCATAACATGAAAGATCTATTCCATCTCATCCATAAAACCTTTTCCTTCACCTTAACACATGTAAAGGTTGGAGGGTTCAACATCATGAACTAACCCTTATGGCCTTAGAAAATGAAGTAACATGAATGTAATACTCAGATTGAGTAGCCACAAATTGTGCCAAAATCTGAATGAAATGACGAAGCTCAGCATTTGTCACTTTAGCCTGAGTAGTTTGAGAAATACTAGAGGGAACTGGTGGAACTCCAGAATAATCCAAAAATAGACCCCTAGACTAGTTATGGATCCCATGAGTAGAGTGTGTCCCATCAACATTATCTCCAGTTGGAATAGATGAGTTTTTATAAGCTTCAGATCATTGAGGCATGATCTGAAATGAGAACAAATGGGAATTAGAGAAGATTTAAGGACATAAACTCTACATCTTGAAAATAGAACACAAGAAAGTAAAACATTCCTAAATTCCTTGTAGCCTCTCCTTTATGATTGTGGTGCGCTACATACCTTAAAAAAGACTCTAGTCAACACTGCTTTATGGACTCTCAATTGACCAAGAACCTAGGGTTCTGATACCAATCTTAAATTACCCTAATTAGGGTCTAGTCATGTTGGGACCCTCAAGCCCAATAGGGAGCAAAGACCACACCAAATATCCAACCATAATTTTCCCGCAGCCTATGTCGGATTAATTCTAATCATATAACAAGATAAAACAATTGTAATTAAAGAACATTAGATAAAGTTCACAACCATATCTAACCAAGTATCCAAACAAACATCTAACTGATGTCAACCTCAATACTAATACCAATGCAAAGGTTGACACCAATGCCGACATCGCCTATTTCCATAATAGTCACACAAAGCCTCTAAACTAAAACAAAGAAAATCCAATCGGGACATGGTCCAAACGTAGCCAAAACCAAAGTCCAAGAAATAAACATAAGTATGGAAGGATATCCAAAGCATGAAATAAAGTCTTTCAGAGTATGAAAGCTTGATGTTTCGGCTTTTAACAAAATATTTTATTTCTTTTTCAAGGGATAATTGTACGTTTTCAAGAAATTGATGTTATGTTTAATACTGGATTTTAGTGTTTTAAGGTCAAGGATTTAGCTGCAGAAGAAACTTAGAAAAGTAGCAGAAAAAGGGTACTGACGATCGAACTGGAAGACCGCCAGCCAAGCAATGGATCGTCAGGGTGACCGTCAGAGTTAAACAAAAAGGAAAAAGTAGTTGACTGCAGTGATGGTCCAAGTGGCGGACCGGCGGACCTCTAATGGACCATCAACTTGGCTGTCAGGCTGAAACAAACTATAGAATTCCAGAATATCAAGTGACGTCCTATTCAATCGACCGTCAGGCCAGCGATGGCCCATCAATAGGACCATCAACCATAACCAGAATGTAGCAAGTGAAAACCTTCAGCGACAGTCCACGTGATGGACCGTCAGGATACTGACGGTCTATCAACGTGCTCGTTAACCTCAACATGGATTTAATAATTTAAAAATTCAAATCCTCATTACCTGGGAATATATAATACCAAGTTTAGGTTTTATTTAGGTATCTTTTCTCATATTTTCCATCCAAAAAATTTAATGTACGTAGTATTCATTGATAGTTAAGCTTCTATTATGGATCTAGTATTTTTATCATTAAGATTCGCATTGAAGATTCAAGAATAATTCTCATAATTTTTGTATGTAATTCTCTGAATTCATTTATGTAGAATACAATAATTTATTCTTCATCTTCTCTTGAGATGTGTAGCTAATCTCCCATAACTATTGTTATGGGAGCCCTGATGTGAATAGTTGATTAGGGTTGTGACACTTAATTTCCACAAGTAATTGAGATTGTATAAACCCTTCTTCATATTAATGACCATTCTTTGTTGCCAACTCGAAGGGTGAGCCCAAGAACATCACTTGTCTGAGAAGAAAAGTGTATGTTGGGAAAAAAAGGGGTTTACCTAAAATCTAAAGGCTTTAACCTTTGGGTTAAGGGTTGATGCCTTAACAAGGATCAACCCACATGAGATACTAATTGAATAAATTAACATCTTCCTTGAGTTTGAGAGAATTAAAGGGTAAATTATCCATTTAGGTTGAGAAACAAATGGGTAAATCTTAGAATTCAACAACTCTTACAATTGAATTTATAAATTGGAAATTTATGATAGCTAACAACCCCGATTGCTTGGACATCTTGGAGAACATAACTCTAGTTTGTTTACGCTCATTGAATTAATACTTACAAGAAAACTCTCTAGTTGGAATACATTTGATACAAGTATTTAGACATTATTGAGAAGTTGAAAACCCCCCTTTTAATCAGGAACCTTCGATCAATAGTCTATTAACAACCATATCACTTAGTTTGCATAGTATACCTTATGGTTTTTAACCCCAACCTAGTTGGGTTCTATATTTGACAGCGACCGCTTACACTTTCTGATGAGAGTTGTAATTTGGGTGTATCAAATTCTGGTGTTGTTACCAGGGAATACCGTTGTTAATTAAGTTTGTGATTGTTAATTGACCTTTGGTCAAGTTTCCCAAATTTTACCTTTGCTTTTTGGTTTTTTTTCATTACATGTTTATTATTGTTTATGCCATGCACTAGAAGTTTAGGAGAACCGCTATTACCCTTTAATCGTAAACCACATCTAATTGGTAGAATGGAGAACATCAAAAGGATGAGAGACTAGCCACCTTGGCTAGAGCTCAAGTTAATCAACAGAATGATGGTCAACTAGCTCGTTCCTGTAATCTTGATGAGAAAGATTTGGGGGATGATGATCTGATCAACCCAGCAAATAGGAGGCATGCATAGAACATAGAGGTGTCTGCAAATAGAGATTGGGTAGATAGAGGCAGAGAAAACCACCAACCTGCTATACAGTTTGCACCTGATGAGAAAAATGACATAGATTTAGATAAGGCTGGTTCAACCGGAGCAATTATTCAACCAGTATTGGCACCCGGGGTAAAATTCAACATAACCTGCACTATGATACAGTTGTTTAACCTGAAGGGGTTGTTTGGCGGACTTAATGGAGATGATAAAAATATACACTTAGTGAACTTCATCAACATTTGTAGATCGTTTGACAACCCTGGGGTTTAACAAAATACAATTCATCTTTGGTTATTTTTATTGTCTCTGTCTGGGGAGGGAACAATGTGGTTGCATGAGCTAGTACCCGATTCTATAATGTACTGGAGGTAATTAAAATGGTCATTCCTAGAAAGGTTCTTTCCGCCCTCCAGGATGTTATAATTGAGGGATGAGATTAGTAATTTTAGACAACTATCAAATGAGGCACTACATGAGACTTGGATGCGATTCAACAAGAACATGACATAGTTCCCGAACCAAAAGATAACTGATGAGAACTTGATGGAGATATTTTATAGAGATCTAAACTCCATCACTAAGTCAGCTATAGACAATGATACTGGAGGAGCATTCATTGAGCTGACTTTCTCGAAGTAGCGAATATGTTAGAACGATTGACTATGATAAGTAGATCTTGGCATACCATGGATTTTATGGTAGCAAGGCCTACTTTGTCTAGTAGTATGACTACAAAAAAAATGCCAGAAATAGGTGGAGCACGACCAAGATATGGTGCACATGAAAACCCAAATGGATTTGCTCACTAAACATCTATTATCTGGAAAGACTGAGAAAGTAAAAATTGTTGGTCACAAAGTAGAGATGATTTTGACTCAGAGGAGTAGGCTAACAATCTAAATAATCAGGAGGGTTTCTGAGGCTATATCCAAGGGAACCAAGGTCAAAACTATTATGATAAATCTGGTTACAAAGATAGGGATCAAGGGAGCTGGAAGAACAAAAATGATAGGAGTGGACTGTATGTACCTCCTGGAAGTCGTGATAATGTTGCTACCAATTTAGATAAAATGTAAATGGAAGATATAATGGAGAAGCTATTAAAAAGGGTTGAGGCGACCAATTTTGGGGCAACGACGATAAAGAGTTACTTGTCTTCCATGAGTTAGCTGGTAAATTCTTATTTAACTTCTATCAAACAGTTGGAGCAGCAGATGAGCCAGCTCTTGGTAGCATTTAATCAAATGAAGAGAGATAAATTGTTGAGTGATATAGTGTAAAATCCTTGCAATAATGGCTTTTTCATGGAAGTTACCACTCGGAGTGGTAAAGTATTACCTGGCCCTTCTGTGGACAAAGCTGTAATCAATGATGTGATTGAAAAATATAAAACCCATCAAATTGAGTCTCAGAAGCTAGATGGTAATACAGGTATGTCTAACCACCAATAGGTGGATGTGTTAGATAAAAAGGATAAAGAGAAGTAGGCAGTGGTTACTACTCTTCCAAAACCACCACTGTCTTTCCCCCATTGATTGAAAAAGAAGGATGATGACATAAACTTTGACAAATTTATGGCAATCCTGAAGAAGCTGGTGGTAAATATGCCTTTAGAGGAGGCTCTATAATATATATCCGAATACGCTAAGTTTATGAACGATCTTGTGATGAAGAATAGAATAGTTAGCTACAAACTAGTGGATAATCTTTATGATTATGGCTCTATTTATCTAATATCCTTGGTACAAAAGAAAGAAGACTCGGGAGCATTCAATATCCCTTGTACTATTGGGTATCTTGATTTCACTAAGGCATTATGTTACCTAGGAGAAAGTATTAACTTGATTCCACTTGCTGTTTTTAAGAAGTTGGGTTTGGGAAATCCTACACCCATAAACATGCGTTTAGTAATGGCAGACAGATCGGTAAAATAGCCAGTGGTGATATTATATGATGTGCTAGTTAAGGTGGTCAACTTTATATTTCCTACAGATTTTATTATTTTGGATTGCGAGGTGGATTTCAAGGTACCCATAATCTTGGGTAGACCATTCCTTGCAATTGGGAGCGTGCTTATAGACTTGTGAGTTAATGAGCTATTATTTAGGCTTAATGATGAGGTAGTTATCTTTGATGTATGCCATTCTATGAATAAACCTAAGGAAATGAGTGTATTATCCATTGTTGATATTTATTATAAGGACGAGCAAGAGGCTCCAATCGAAAAGAGATTTGTTGTGGAAACTCAGGTTGCAGTCTTGATGAACATTGATAGTGAAGGTATTGAGGAATATGAGGAGACATAGTATGCTTTGATGGGAATGGTATCATATTCATATTCTCCGAAGAAGATGGACTTAGACCTCAAAAATTGCCCAACACCACCGACTAAGCCATCTATTAAAGAGCCATCGGTGTTGGAGTTAAAAGAGTTGCCAGGCCATATAAGGTATGTGTTTCTAGGCAGTGGAAACACTTTACCTGTGATTATTTCAATAGATTTGGGTTAACACCAGGTTGAGGCACTTATCTCCATTCTTAGGTGGTATAAAAAGGTTATACGATGGACTATTGCCGATATCATTTGTATTCCTCTGGGTATTTGCCCTCATAAGATTTATCTTGAGGAAGATTGCACACCAACAATTGACCACCAATGTCACCTTAACCCACCGATGCAAGAACTGGTTAATAAGGAGATCATTAAATGGATTGATGCAGGAGTTGTAGACCCTATTTCAGATAGTAAGTAGGTAAGCCCCATCCAATGTGTTCCTAAGAAAAAGGGCATGACTGTAGTGGCAAATGAGAAAAATTAGTTGATCCCACTCAGACCTATGACAGGGTGGAAAGTTTTCATGGACTACCATAAGCTTAACTCATGAATTCTGAAGGACCACTTCCTGATGCCTTTTATGGATCAACTGCTTCATCGGTTGGTAGAAAGATGTTGGTACTATTTCTTAAACTGATATTTGGGACACAACCAGATTTTTATTGCTCCAGAGGATCAGGAGAAGATGATATTCACTTGTATATATGGTACTTTTGACTTCAAGAGGATATCATTTGGTCTGTGTAATTCACCTACCACCTTTCAACGATGCATAAGGTTTATATTCTCCAACATGGTGGAAGACACCTTGGAGGTGTTTATGGATGACTTTTCTGTGGTAGGTAATTCTTTTAAGCTGTGTCTGGTAAATTTGAGTAGATCATTGCAAAGATATTAGGATTTCAACTTAGTGTTCAATTAGGAAAAATGCCACTTCATGGTGAAGGAGGGCATTGTTCTTGGTCACAAAATTTTGGCCAAAGGATTTGAAGTCGACCGAGCAAAAGTCGAGGTAATTGAGAGATTACCTCCTCCCATCTCAGTAAAGAGAGTTCATAGTTTTCTTGGTCATGCGATATTCTATCATCGATTCATAAAGGACTTCTCTAAAATTGCAAACCCACTTTGCAAGCTTTTGGAGAAGGAGGCCAAGTTTGTATTTGATGATGATTCCATGAAGGAATTTGAATTACTTAAGAAGAAATTAGTTATTGCACCAATAATTGTTGCACCAGATTGGTCATGATCGTTTAAAATCATGTGTGATGCAAGTGGAGTAGCGCTTGGGGATGTGCTTGGCAAAAAGAAAGAAATATTGTGTCATCTCATTTACTATGCAAGCAAGGATTTAAATGGGGATCAAAAGAATTACACTAGTCTATGCATTTGAGAAGTTCCACAACTACTTTTTAGGGAACAAGGTGGTAGTACACACAGACCATGTCGTTTTGAGGCATTTGATTAAAAAGGATGTTAAGCCAAGGTTAATCAGATGGGTGCTTCTTCTTCAAGAGTTTGACTTTAAAGTCAAAGATTGGAAAGGATGCGAGAATCAAGTTGCAGATCACCTATCCTGACTTGAGAGGGATCAAATAGTCGAAGATGAGTTCAAAATTGATGATACATCTCTTGGTGAGAAAATCCTGGCTGCTGCATTCAAAAGAGTACCTTGGTATTTGGATTTTGTAAATTATGTGGTAAGTGAAATTCTTCCAGAGAATGTTTCTTTTCACCAAAGAAAGAAGTTTCTCCATGATTTTACATACTACTTCTGGGATAAGTTGTATTTATTTTGGTTGTGTGCGGATAATATTATCAGGCAGTGTATCCCAGAGGTGGACATGTTGAATATCCTTGAAGATTGTCATGCTTCTCCGGTCGGAGGTCACCATGCAGATGACTATACTACGAGGAAAGTGCTACAGAGTAGTTATTATTGGCCAAATTTATTCAAGTATGCATATGAGTTCATGAGGAGGTGTGATCAATTCCAGAGTCAAGGGTCAATCTCAAAGCACCATGAAATTCTTATGACAAAAATGATGGAAGTGGAATTATTCGATATGTAGGGCATTGATATCATGGGACCCTTTGTGAGCTCTTATGTATTGAAATATATATTGGTTACCATCAATTATGTGTCAAAATATGGTGAAGATGTTTCCTTGGCTGATATGAAGGAAAAGGAATGGTTGCATTCCTTAAGAAGAACACATTCTCTCACTATGAGGTACCGCGTAACATTATAAGTGATGGGGGATCACTTTTTTTGAACGGAGTATTTCGGGCCTCCTTGGCAAAATACAAGGTTAAGCAACACAAGGTGGCAACTTCATATCACCCACAAACTAGTGGGGAAGTGAATATTTCAAACCGAAAGATAAAAGCTATTCTTTCCAAAATGGTGAATGCTAGCAGACAAGATTGGTCTAGGAAGATGGATGATGCCTTGTAGGCATACAGAACAACTTTCAAGACACCCATTGGTATGTTACCGTACCAATTGGTCTATGGAAAGGCATATGACTTGCCGGTTAAATTAGAAAATAAGGAACTGTAAGCACTCAAGAGGCTAAATTTGAATTGGAATGAGGCAGTAGAATTGCGACTGGGAAGCTAAATGAGAAGGACAAGTTTCATCTCAGGGATTATGAAAGAATAGATTCGTACAAAGAAAAAATAAAGTAGTACCATGACCGAAGGATCAAAAAGAGACACTTCAAGAAGGGTGATTGGGTACTCCTATTTAACTCCAGACTAAAGCTCTTTCCAGGTAAACTTAAATCAAAGTGGTCTGGCCTATTCAAAGTTAACCAAGTCTACTCATCTGGAGTAGTTAAACTTGAAAATGAGGACGGAAGTGTCTTCAAGGTTAACGGTCAAAGAGTGAAGCTTTATATCAGTCTAATGGACTAGGTTAAATGCATAGCTACCATCTATCTCGATGGAGTTTGAGTAATTAGGATAATTGAGTCATGCCACGATAATAAATCAGGCGCTAGTTAGAGGCAACCCACAGAGTGTTGTTGTAACCATGTTAGAGTATTTGTTGTTTTTGTGTAATTTGATGTATTTGTGAAATTTACAGGACTGATAATGCAGAAACAAAGGATTTTCCCCATTTAAGAAAGGGTGACGGTAAGGAAGATGGACCGTCAATACCTTGATAGACCATCAATGGAATCGTCAAAGAATAGTAAAAAAATGGACATTCTGGCTAAGGATTTATGGCCAAGTTGACGGACCTTCAGGATACTGACGTACTATCAAGGACTCCATCAAACTGATGCTAAAATTTAAAGTTGCTAGATTACACTGATGGACTACTCGATGGACCATCACAGAACTGACGACCCATCGAGTCAGCCATTGCAACAAAATATGATTGACATGGTTTTGGTAAGCCACGATGATTAACCTGAGGACCGTCAGACCCCTGACGGACCGTCAGGTCAATTGTCAACATAACCCTAAGTGACGGGTCTGGACGGTTCAAATTCAATTCTTATTTAAGTATCCTTATTCGACCCACACTGTTTTAAATTTATAGAAAGAAGCGGTTACATACGTTACCACCCTTTCAAATCATAAAATTGTTTAATTTCTTCTGCATTCAAAGTATTTGGGATCATTTATCTCCTCTTAGAACTCTTCCTCTTTCTTTTATATCCAATTTAAACAACCTCATCATTCTCTTCCTCTTATTTGAAAACAAGTTAACAATCTTTGATAAATGCTTTAAAAAAAAAATTATTCCAAGTTTGCAAGTTAGGATAGTGAAGTGTACTGCACCATCAAGGCATCATAACAACCTTATTCTTATTCTTTGAATTGCTAAACATGGGTTAAGTAAGTTGTTAATTATTAAAGAAATTCCATCTTGTTTTTGCTTTGTTCTGATTCTGATTGTGAAGTCGAACCCTGGTGTGCATTGTTCTGGGTGAAGTCTGAGTAACCCATGTACTAAAAGTTAGAAAATTTGTACTCAAACGCTAAATTCATGCCATTATTGTGTTAAAAAGTGAGAATTCATATCAGGTGTTTGACAGAATGCCTCAGTGAAGTTTTAAAGAGAAAGTTAAAGTTGGCAGGCATCTTGAAGAATCGTCAGACCCCCGATGGATCGTCAAATCAACTGTCAAAAGATTATCAAAACTGGAACTTACTAGATAATCCACAACGGATGACTTGATGGACCATCATCCTCCTGAAGGACCTTCAGATCAATTGTTGCAAGGCTACCTAATATTTGAAACACTATTTAAGGCCTAACGACTAGGGTGACAGACCGTCATAAGCTCGACGGACCATCAACCCTTCCATTGAGTCAAGTTTGCAGTAATTTTTCTTTCTGATTCTGATCCAACTATTTTACTGATGTGATATTCAGGCAATATGGCAATAAAGCTTCCCCTAACAAGTGATGGTGAACGATCACAATGGGAAAAGGGTGAAATGGATTTGAGTGAGGAAGGCCCAACTTTCAACACTAGGTAAAGAGAAAAAATTAATCAGGCACTCTCCCAGTATGACGAGGAGAGATAATAGCTCCAGTAGCATAAGTTCGAGCCGCAACGAGAAAGGGCTCCAGGCACCAAACCCCGACCAAGTTGCGACATCAAAAATTGAGGATGCCAATGTAATCAAGAGCAAAGACCCTCAAACGAGGGAAGCTTTAAGGTGGAAAGTTGAGAGAGCAAGGGATAAATACCTTGATGGCTTGGAACCAACTGCAAGCAGGCCAATCAAGAGGCCAATAGTATAAGAATATCAGATAGTGAAAATAGAGTAGCATGAGTAGCTGGAGCTTGAGTGATAGTTCAATGAATATGAGTTAGCCTGGATGAGCAAACCACTTGGGGCATACCAGCCAAACCTTGTACGTGTATATTTTGCCAATTATTTGGCAATGGCAAATAAAGACTGCCCTAAGGGCTAAAAAAATTTAGATTTACCCAACAGGGAATCAGTTCCAATAAGAGGAGTTACCATTGATATTTCAGCCCACACGATAAATAGGATATTTTTTTGGACTGACTATGAAGCACCAGCTGCAGTTCTCGAGCTTGAACACCATTTGACCAAAGCATCAACCCAAATGCCTTGGTTGTCGAGGATTCTTACTGATGATGGGAACTCATCCTGGGCACTCAACCCATGAGAGAGCATTACTAAATCATCTCTTAGCTTTTGAGATAAATTTTGGTGGACCATTATTCGATTCAGGTTGATGCCAATAGGGGGAGATGCTAATTTGGATAGTCATATGGTTGTGTTAGTAGATAGTCTGATTGTTGGGATGAAGATTGAATTTGTCCATATCATTGCTAATGAGATGTTTGTTCGGGCATACAAAGTGGCAAGCGCGTTATCATTTTCCTGTTTGATCAAAATATTATGTAGGCAAGATAATGTGCCCTTGATTCGAGGAGTTGATAATGAAGTGCGTACAACTCATAGGTAGGACATTGAAAAGATGAAATATGACTCAAAATATTAAATATGATTCAACAAACCCCTACTTATTAGATACAATTAGCTCGGGCTCTCCACACTTCTGAGATCCTTATAGGTAAGTTGTTGCCTATTACTACTAATGTGCCACCCAATTATGTGTCGCCTAGTATTTTTGTAGTGTCCGAATCTATGCCACAAATATGTGGGACTTCAGACACATCTTTTGTCCCACCCCAATATTCGGAGTATAGGTTGACACGGGAAAATTTTGCCAAGACTGTTAAGCAACAAAAAAAGTTTGAAAAATAATTGAGCACTTGGGCAAAGAAATTCAAGACCTTTGTTGATCACATTTTTTATGAATCCTTAAATCCATATAAGAAGATTTAGGAGAGAATGGATGATATGGAGGAAAGCATAAACAGGAGGCTGGATGCACTATCATTGCCTGATTTTGCAAAAATTTTTGTTGAGTTCAAGCAAACATGGGCTGATATAGTTGAGCTCAAGAGACAACCAACACACACCATGATTGATCCAAATTTGGTCATTAGTGATGAAAATGAGGGTTTCATTAACCTTATGGGGAACCCTTTGAAAGATAAAGGAAAGTAAGTACATGAATGTGTGGATAAAACAACTTCCAAAAGAAAAAAGAGAGAGGAAATGACACTAGAATAACGAGAAGAAAGTGATATAAGGAAGGCTGCTAAGAGATCAAGGTGAGATAAATAGAAGAGATAGAAGAATCTTGTAGATGAAGCTGCAGTAGTTTCCACCAGTTCTGCCCCAGTAAGGGGGACTATTTTAGACGTAACTCCGGTTAAGATACCTCTAATTATGGAGGATGACATAGTGAGTACCCCTACCACCATAGAGGTCAATGTTGCTGCAGATGTGGCCAAAGAGGCCTCACCATATTTGACTGATGCCTTATCTGAATAAGTGGCTTTACAAGTATTCCCCTCCTCTGTACTTTACTTTTATGCATGGAGGCATATTTATTTTTAGTAGGGGTAGGTGTACTTGTACCATGAGAGTTTTTTTTCCTGTGTTCTTTTTCGCCCGTGTTCTATATAGTAAAATTGGCATGTCTAGGTTGCATTTTCTTTACCTAAGTGACTGTGATGTACATATCTGTTCGTTAATGTTATTTATGAATTTTCTTTTCTTTTAGAACATTTTTGTATATATGGATGATAAATGAATGTGGCATAAGACTATGAACATATTTGTATGACTATTTCTTCTTGTCATTTAGTATATGTTTATCAACCATTGGTGATTCTATAATTGGCATTACGATGTAAAGTATGCATGACCATGTGATGTAAATCCCAAGAGTTGGTAGAATAAGTGTAAATCTTGTGCCTATGTGTGTGAGAATTTGTTTTAGTTCTTGCATAGTGATACACCTAGAACTTGCCCAGTTCATTAATATTGTTTTTTGGTTGATTCGATAAGATAGGATAGCAGGACTCCTTGTACTTTTAGTCCACTTAGCCAAAATAAATGACCCACCATAAAGATTTTTCCAGTTTTGAACTCTTTTTGAGATTATATTAGTTTTTCTTCATTCCCAATAACTCTAATTAATTCTCTTTAGGTTGTTAGCGCCTAACTTTGGCCTTGGACCAATGTTGGACATTGTACACCGTAACTTAGGAAAAACACCTAAGTTGAGGGTGGCTACTGTCAGGACATTAGCAGTGTAACAAAAAAGTGGTATAGAGCTAAAATCAAGCATTTGGCCCTGATCTATTTAAGATATTTTGCACCTCAACTGACTGTATCAGCATAAGTTGAGAGTGTCTAATGCTTCAAAAAAAATGCGGGTTTATGGTGAAGTGTGAATGAATAATAGAAGTTCTAAGTGAGTTGGAAAAACAGTTGTTTTAGTGAGTAGAATTCAAGGGTAAAGATAGTAAAGTATAAATTTTAAGTCATTTTTTATATAATTTGTCCTCACCTAGCCTCAAAACCTCATTACAAGCCTGAAAAAGACCGGTTTGATCTTTGCAAATCAACCATAAGGGAGAATGAGATGATAAGAAAAAGCCTATTAGAATGTATGCTATGTTTGTAACTTCTTTGATGAGTGTAAGAGTCTTGATTTTCTTCCACAAGATACATGAATAATGAGTGGTGGACTTCGTTGACTATGAGGGAAACTTGGGTTACACTTAGTTTTGTTGATCTCTATAGGATATTGTATCCATGTTTATGTGTGTGCTGAATTATAAAAAATGTCGGTAGTAGATCCTGATGTCTTAAGCCCATATGAGTGAGATGACAGTTTCAGTGGTTGTGTGAAATCAATTTCAGCAGTTGATTTCCTATCATTCTATTGTTCATGTATATGATTTGGTGCTGAGTTGCTTGAGGACAAGCAAATGTATTAAGTTAAGGGTGCTGATGGAACATTTTACATTTTTTTCAAGGGATAATTGTATGTTTTCAAGCAAGTGATGTTGTATTTAATACTAGATTTTACTGTTTTCACGTCAAGGATTTAGCAGAAGATGAAACTTGGAAAAGTAGCAGAAAAAGGCTACAGATGGTTTAATTGGCAGACCGTCATCCAAGCGATGGACCGTCAGAGTGACCATCAGATTTAAACAGAAAGGACTAAGTGGTTGACTCACATGATGGTCCAAGTGGCGGACCATCGGACCTCAGATGGACTGTCAACTGGTCGTCTGGCTGAACAGACAGTGGCATTTTAGAAGATCAAGTGACGTCCTATGCGACGGATTGTCAGGCCAGCGATGGCCCGTCAATCGGACCGTCAACCTTAACCAAAACATAGCAAGTTAAAAACTTCAGCGACAGTCCACGTTATGGACTGTTAGTCTACCGACCAGCTGTCAACGTGATCGACAACCTCGACGCGGCTTAAATAAGTTAAAAATTCAAATCTTCAGTTCCTGGAAACTTATAAATACCCAATTTAGGTTTTATTTAGGTATCTTTGATCATAGTTTCATTATGTTTTATCATAGTTTCTATCTAAAAAACCTATTGTACGTAGTATTCATTGAGATTTAAGATTCGATTCTGGATCAAGTATTTTTATCATTCAGATCCTCATTGAATATTCAAGAAAAATTCTTGTAATTTTTGTAAGTAATTCTCTGAATTCATTTATAAAGAACACAATGATTTATTCTTCATCTTCTCTTGAGCTGTGTAGCTAATCTCCCATAACTATTGTTATGGGATCCTTGATGTGAATAGTTTATTGGGGTTGAGATACATAATTCCATATGTAATTGATATTATATAAACCCTTCTTCATATTAATGACCTTTCTTGGTTGCAAACTCAAAGGGTGAGCCCAAGAACATCACTTGTCTGAGAAGAAAAGTGTATGTTGGGAAAAAAGGTATTTACATGAAATCTAAAGGCTTTAACCTTTGGGTTAAGGGTTGATGCCTTAACAAGGATCAGCCTACATGAGAGACTCATTAAATAAATCAACATCTTCTTTAAGTTCGAGAGAATTGAAGGTTAAATTATCCATTTAGGTTGAGAAACAAATGGGTAAATCTTAGAATTCAATAACTCTTACAATTTAATTTATAAATTGGAAATTTAAGATAGCTCACAACCCCGACTGCTTGGACATCTTGGTGAACATAACTCTAGTTTTTTTATTCTCATTGAATTAATACCTGCAAGAAAACTCTCTAGTTGGAATACATTTGATACATGTATTTGGACATTGTTGACCATTTGAAAATCGGCCTTTTAATCAAGAACATTCGATCAACAATCTGTTAACAACTATAACACTTAGTTTTCACAGTATTCCCTATAGGATTAGACCCCAAACTAGTTGCGCTCTATATTTGACAACGACCGCTTACACTTTCTGACGAGAGTTGTAATTTTGTCGTATCAAAGCTCACCACTTCAGCCTGACATAAATGTTTTCCCTGCATCTATTCACTAAGTAGGAGGAGTAGTATGGCCAGTTCCTGCATCGCGCGGGGATACAGTTCCCAGACATGGATTAGTAGGTAAATGCTAGCATAAATTTAGGAATATGGATAAAATAATGTTATCATTCAAAACCAAAGTAAATAACCACATGCAAACACATACATACATATATACCATGCCGGGAAAAGGAAACGGGGTTTAGTATGCATTTAAAACCGTTACCTGGGTTGTATAGCTTAATCATCCTAATATAACCCACAGGCTATATGGGTCCAGTGTAACCCCCTGAATGGTCCCAGTGAGTGTAGCCGCATGAACTAGATATATCATAGGGGTCGGGGATTCTCGTGTACCCTTTGCCCTCCATGATACATATGTACAAGTATAACTTAGGAGATTTTCGTGTTGTCGAAAAGTATATGGTCACTATGACCAACCCTTATATGTCAGCAAACATAAGTTTCCAGTGTCCGTCCTTCGAAATCACATCTTCCCAGTTAGCTATCACAACACGCCATTATTGCCGAATTAAAACCTTTAGAACATGACCAAACAACCAATTCCAAGAGTTATTTACCAAGTCATTATGAAGTGGTATCTTCATGGCGATTATAACTTGCAAGCAATGTCATTAGCCAACACTTGAGAGATTCCCATGTACCCCATAGGATTTTCAATTAAACCAAAACCGTGGCCACTAAGGCCTTTCCAATTCATTTGAAACCAACCAAACAAATTTGAGTTCCATTACTATATTATGCAATTCAATTATTTCAATAAAAGTCATATGTGACAAAATCATTCTCATTGGCATTATATCAAACACATTGAGGACATATAGTTTCCAAAACCAAAATTAAGAAACAATTGACCATTCACATGCAACCACATGTTAAAAACAATATTATAACATGAAAAACATGAATAGAACATAGGAAAACATTATCCAACCATTAGTAACCAAAACCCCCAGCATATATTTCAAAACCCAAATTAATATCACAATTATGCCATGTAAACCATTAAGTAAAACATGATTTTAGTTTGAACTAAAAATGTGGAAGGAGTAATATGCCTTAGATACCAAATAAGATGGAGATAAACCACATTTTAGATCCTTAGTTGATCACCTTGAGAAACCTAATCCTCTTTTCAAACCACAAACTTGAGCTAGATTTAAGCATGTTCTGAGAGTGTTTGATTGAGAATTAAAGGGTTAATGAAGTACCAAGAGTGTCTTAAGTCGTGGGGTCAAAAGAAGTTAAGAGGGAAAATATCAAGAATAACCCCCAACTTAAACTATAAAAATCACTGTATGAGGGTATGATTTGGACCCATTACTCATACCCACATCATACGAGTGGTACTATCCACTCGTACCTTGATCAGAATGTTGGACACCATACACCATCCACCATATAACTCTCTTTTCTCCAATTATAACCATAAGATACGAGTAGTTCCCATATGTCATATCTAAGATAGAAACAAAGGGTTTGGACACTGGATAATATAGGACTCCACTATACAACTGTACCCTATCCTCACATCTTATGGAGAGTCACTAGTACTTAGACCTAAGTCAGGTCACTATGTTTCAGATTAAATAAACAATCAACCCAATGATCCATTACGAACCGTGTGATTCATACTACCAAATCGTAACAACTACAAAAACTTGGCCACAAAACACTGGACATACTACGAGTTGGGTCACCTTGCCCGTACCATCGCTGAGTCATTTCATCAATAGAAAGCTAAAATCTCTAGAAATTTTCAAGTTCCAAAACCTAGGGTGTTTTAGTTTAAGTCCCCCATGAATATATTTTATGATTATTCTTTGGTTCGTACAGCTATATGCTTTGGCGAACGATCAGGGGGTGAGAACTGGGGCCTATATAGCCTATGGGTACTATTATGATAGTTAAGCTGCACAGTCCAGGCTAATATCTTAACCTTCATGCTAAGCCTTATGCCCTATCCCGACATCTATATATATGTATATACATATATATGGACATGAGCATTGATACAATTTTTGGGTTGCTTGAAATGGCACTACTTTATTTCCTTATCCTGAGTTACATGATAGTGCTCATTCCAGTAACCATCTCTAGATGTTGTATCCCCATGCGATACAGGAAATAGAGACGCTTCTATTTTTCCTACGCAATGATAGGTAATTATTTTACCATTCATGAGTCATCTTGAAGTTGTGAGCCTCCTTATTCAAGAATGTCATTACTTCTTGGTTTATTTCATGTCTTAGTCTACTTCTATTGGAATCTTTGGCTATCGTCAGTGGCATCTTCCGATTTAAATTTGTTTTGTTTGTTTAGAGACTTTGTGGATTATTGTGGATTGGGATTTGGTATTATGGATTATTAGTAATTTCTTATTATTGATCACTATATTTTATTATATGTTTAGAATTCATCCACTACAAGGTGTATTGTGTTCTATTTGACTAGGTAAAGGGGTGGTCTGTGGTTCTCGGTGGACGTGAGATACCATTCATGGCTAGGCCATGGTTTAGGTTGTGATAAATTATGACTAGAAAATCTTTGTATACCTATCTGGAGATGACTGAATTACCAACTAGCGTATAGACTGAGAAGGGTTTTGGGAGGATTTTTCAATCGACACCAAAGTCTACTTCTATAGAAGGAGTCAAAAATAAAAGTATGGCTCTAGGATCTAACAATTCATACACATAAATATGAAAGACTTGTAACATACCAGTGACCTATCAAGAGAACCCTCCTGATCCTACAGAGTATAAAGGATGTAGAATTAGGTCTAACAATATCCACTAGCTACACTAGATGAGGCACCCTGCTGAGTCAGGTGACCTACTCGAGGTTCTAAAGAGTTAGACTAACTTTGCTAATGAGCATCCCTACCTTTATTTGAATCCACTAGACATTTTCTCAATCCGTTGCATGTCATGCCACACCAAAAACATGTCATATACTTACCCTTGTGGTTCTTACCATATTTCCTGAAAATTGGGTTAGTAAGAACAATATTCACACTATCCTGGGACTTAGAGCCTAGTGCACTATCTCAATTATCTTACCTGAACATGGAAACTAGAGCACTAACAGAAGATGGGGCTAGAGCTAAAGATTTTTTCTAGAACTGAGAATAATTATCACCATCTAATCTATACTGAGAGAAATTAAAGCTACTTATTCTAGCCCTCTTACTCTCTTTTTGCTTCTCCTTAATTTTATCTTCTTCAATATATTGAGCTTAAACCAACAACCTAGAGATGTTCATCTCCTAAACCAACATAGTAGTCTACACTCTTTGACCATATCCTTAAAAATATCTGACACAAACTTACTCATTCGGGCGGTAGTATCAGCAACCATAGTCATAGTATGCTTTGCCAACAGAGTAAACCTAAGAGAATACTATTTCACACTCATATTAACCTACATTAGATTCATAAATTCGTACACCTTGGCTTTCTTATCTCAAGTGAGAAGAACCTATCCAAAAATATTTAAACAAACTCATCCCACTATGTAGATCCTGCATGCGTACCCTATCATCTTTCCTTTACTTGTACTAGGTGTGAGCCACTACATGCAACTGATAAGTAGACAAGTCATCACTTTTAGCTGGACTGGCATCCATAATATTGGTAACTTTATGAATACTATCCAAGAACTCCTATCGATCCTCTTAGGACTTAGATCCAAATATTACCAGAGGATTTATACGAGTAAAGTCTCAGACTCTTGTTGTCGTATTCAATATTGGATTATATGGAGCAACAACCTACTGGTTATGGGTGATCATTGACTAAGAAAATGCTTTGAAATCATCCCTAAATTTGGTATGGAATACTTGTTCGTTTAGAGGATTTACTGAAGCTGGTGGTCGCACTTGTTTATTCCTATTTATGTTATCATTCTCATTCTACCTTCTATTAGATTTCTTTAGAGGAATATTATGTAAATATGTAGATAAAGAGTTAAAGAAATGTTTTAAAAGATCACACTCTGTCACATAATTTGAATATGAAAAAAGTGAAAATTTGCCTAAAATATTCCATAGCCTCTCACACATAAATATGGAGTGCTTCACACCCATGAACAAGACTCTACTTAACAAGAATCTTAGACACCCTAGGATACTTTAAACCTAATGCTTTAATATTAAGTTTTTCATGAAATGATACTTCCCCTTAGTCATAACATAGTTCTTAGAGTCACAAGTGACCCCAAACTAACCTGTTGCCTGACATAACACTATGAAAACCAAAATAATGTTTTAGAAACACTATGAAGAAACTAAACTAAATGATAAATTAATGATCAACCAATAATAATATCTGGGTTTAATACTATAAGAGCTAAATATCTAACAGTATGTCTAAAAGCCTCTAATAAGATGAGTTGTTACGACAAGCTCCCAACTAACTCTAATTATCTGAAACTAAAATTAAATAAAAAGAAATATTGATACAAGTCCTTGAATGATAAGGACTTACAAAAGTACCACTTCTCATATAGGAGGAGATTGTACTATGCACGATCCAAATATCGAACGTATGAACCTATATTATGAGACAATATACTACAAAAGAAAGTACGTGATTAGTACATTAAATGTACTGGGTATGTAAGATAATAAATAATTGATATAGACTAAACATGATACAAGTAAAATAGTAAACAGATGCAAGACCAAATAATAAACATGTACTATATGATAAGTTAAATAACTAAATACAAGTTTATGTTAGTATCAAAATTTGACTTATGGGAGCTACTGTTAATCGACCTACCCCAAACTAAGCTAATCGGTGTAAAACCTATAACCCAAGTATGAAGAGTGTCCAGTACCTTACCAAAGGTATGAACACTGACTAATATGGATTCACAAAAATGATATCCAAAGGGATTATGTGACACGAACCAAACCAGGGCCTGGTCGCGTCGAGTGCCTCAAGCAGAATCGGGATTGGAGACCCGCCCCATTACCCAACAATAACTACACTAAACTTTATGTCGAATAAATTCTGAATATATATAACATAAAAAATAGAATGATCATAAATCAAATACAGTAAAACGGTGTCATCCCTAATACCAACACCAATGTCAAGGTTGACACCAATACCAACTCTGCCCATGCCAACATAATGTAAAAGCCTCTATCTAAAATTATAACAACATCGTTTCGGGACATACCCCCGACCATAGCAAAAAACCAAAGTCTAAGAAATAAAAAAAGTATGCAGAGAAGTGTATGACAGAAAATGGAGCCTTCCAGAGTATGGAAGCTTACCACTTCAATCTTACTCAAAGCTATCCCTGAATCTAAGTTACTGAGTAGGAGTAGTAGTATGGTCGATTCCTGCATCATTTGTGGATACTGCACCCAAAGACGGGTTAACAGGTGAATGCTAGCATGTACTTATGAGTAAGGATAAAATAATGCAAACATTTGAAACCAAAAATAATATACAACCATATCCCTACCTTTATACATATATATAATCCATGCTAGGAAAGAGAACCAGGTTTAGCATGCATTTAAAACCTTTAACCTGGGTTTGTATAACTTTACTATCATAATTTGCCCACAGGCTATATGGGGCCAGTTTTACCCCCTTAACGAGCCCCAGTATATGTAGCCGTATGAATCGGAGATATCACAAGGGTCAGGGATTCCCGTGTATCCCACATGTACATGATATTCATGAACAACCCTCATGTCAACAACCCGTTATTATTTCCCAATTAAAACCTTTAGCACCTAACCAAACTACCAATTCTTATGTTAATTACCAAGGCGTTATGAAGTGATATCGGTATATCGACTATAAATTGCAAGCAATGTCATTAGCCAACATTTAATGGATTCCCATGTACCAAAATAATTTTTAATCAAACCATGCCATGGCTAACAAGGTCTCTTTAAACAATTTAAACTAATTCAGGTTCCATAACCATATAATGCAATACGATAGTTTCAATTAAAGTCAAACTATTTGACAAAGCCATTCTTATTGGCATTTTAACCAACATGTTAAGGGCTTATAGTTTCTAAAACCAAAACCAAGAACCAGTTGATTATTCCTATGAAACCACATGTTCAATTCCATTATTTTAATATGAAAACAATAAGAAAAACAAGGGAAAACAATATTCATCCATTAACAACCAAAACCCCTAACATATAATTAAAAAGCCAATAATACCCATAATAAAATCATAAAAACCATTCTTTAAAATAGGAATTTAGTTAAACTAACAATAAGAGAGGAGTAACATGCCTTATATACAAAAAAGTACTAAAGGAAACCACCCTTGTGAGTCCCGAATAAATTGTATTAAAGAAACCCTAGCCTTTCTTGAACCAAGAGCCTTAAGAGAGATTTAAGAGTGTTTGAAGTGTTTTTGATTGATAATAACAGAGTAAATGAAGTCCCAATAGTGTTTTAAGTCATGGGGTAAAAAGAAGTTTAGAATGGAAATGTCTAGAATACCCCTAACTTAAACTGTAAAAATTTCTGCAGGTGGGTACGATTTGGGGACCTCACTTGTACCCCATCATAAGAGTAGTACCCCTAACTCATACCCGGGGCAGAAAGTTGGACTCCATATTCTATCAAACATATGACTTTCCTTGACCAAATCGTACCATCACCATATGAAAATTACCCACCTATTCTTACCATATGCAAAATATAAAGGCTAGACATAGGACATCATACAGTTTGGCACTATACTTTTCATAACCTAGCATACAACTCATATTATGACTTCTTATATATTGGACACAAACCAACAAAAACCATATTGAGTATCAAACTACCAAGGACTTGAAAACGTATCCACATCATATGAATAGTAAGCCTAAGTCGTATGGTGTCTAAAGAGTTCAAAACTCAGGAAAAGGTTCAATACCCAGGGTGTTTCATTGAGGTATCAAGCATGGCCTCATAGGTGAACCTTTAGAACCAACGATGGTGTTATAGTTCTAGTAATTAGGGACTTTTATTAAAGATCTCAGTATAACTGATGGGTGAGCCTCCATCCCTACATTAGCAAAATTCAAAGTACTACTCCTAACTGAATGACACTGATAACTAAAATGCTCAATATTAGTAATATTCTAAAGATTGTAAATAAATGCATTATCTAATAGAATTAAAAACATGTAAAGTACAGTATATAATACTCAATAATTATATGCATGAAATCATAGGTCATCAGGCATTCATAACCCACCATCTCTACAAAATACAACTATTATGACAATACTAATAACTGAGTGAATTAAGGAAATTAATGACTTAAGTCCAACAATCACGGATTTCATAATAAAATTAGTGTTTATAAATTTGCTCATGTAATGGTATTTAAATCCATTTTAGAACACGAGTTTGTAACTTAATGGGATTAATGAACTATATTATGAAGGAATTTTCAACATTTATGAGCCCTAAGCTCTAAGAAAGGAATTATACTGAGAAATTGAGTTAAATTTTGACCCAATAAGTGAAAGAATACCCATTGATTCAATACCACATACCTAGATATTAAAACCTTAAATAAATCTTTGAAATCGGAAGCTTGAAGAAGATGAACCCTGGTTGCCTTATAGAGAAGAAATTGCCTCTTTCTTTTTTCTGTTATGGTAAGTGTTGAGTGTTTTTTGAGTAATGGGGGATTAGGGTATAAATAATATTTATACTCATCCTTGGGGTGTGTTTACAAGATTCATTTTTGATGTTAAAATATTAGAAAAATAAGGCAAAGCCCCACATAAAATGTATTGAAAATCTGAATAATAGAGTCACACGGACCATCCCAAAATTATGGTACCCACCGATGATCGTGGGTGATGATCATTATTTGGAGTCTTAATTTGGGATATTTCAAATCTGTAAAATGAGCCTTGGTATGGTCATGGGACCCACCTATAACTGCACCTTGGTTTGTAGGTCATAGGTTCCAACCGAATCAACTATAAAAGACACAATCATACCTAAGATCATGGCTTATACCATAATCGTAGTTCCCTCTCGTGGTTGGAAGGTATAATTTTCAACTTTAAGATTTTTGGGATAATTTAAATTAGACAATAGCATTTTATGATCATTGAATCTCACCACGATCACACCTACACTCGTAGGTTCTCACTGTTGGACAGTGCTTTACTAATATGGCCATAACATTTTATACTGATACTGGTTTAGGAAAAAATAGATGATTTGGAAACATAATTCAAATATATATCATTTGGTGAGTCTTGGGCTAAAAAATACTGCATAACCTAGGAGCCATGATTATTTGAAATTGAATATAGGGAGATTCTTCACAAAAAAAAAATCGGTAAGGGATGTTTCGACTTGGCTATGATCTAGGAGTTACTTATGTCCTTAATACATGTCAAAATAAATTTTCACACCATTAAAATATGATAATTTATTTTACATGTACTTGAATCATGGTTCAAATCTTAGCTTGGATTTTTTGGGTGTTACAAACTCCCATTGTTCAAACTCTGACATTGCATGACCTCGTATTTAACTTATTTAGTACAATATTCATCAGTTACATGTTTTATTACTTGGTATTCTTTCAAATTATATGTATCACTTAAGTTTAGTTTATACTCTCTTGTTCAATATGTTCAGTGCATAAAGCATAACTATAGCTCACATACTCAGTACATTCAAAGTACTAACCAGACACTTTCTTTAGTTTTATATTGTATTATAATATAGGTTTAGATGCTCAACATACCCCATGGTTAGCATGATACTGCATCATCTCTGAAGATGATTTTGGTGAGTCCTTATCATTTGAGGACTAGTTTCAATAGTATTATTTCATTATTATTTAGTTTGAAAAATAGTTTGAGTTAACTAGAGGCTTATCCCAACAAATTATTTTAGTAGAGGCTTTCAACAGACATGTAGTTTCTAGATTTATGGTTTTGTTTAGAAATTTTTTTTCCTTTTACATTTCATATTTGATTTACTTATACTACTCATATTTAGCTTCCTCTTAATGATTTTCAATTTTATACAACACTTTTCTTATTATGCCATACCATGTACTTTTGGTTACTTGTGACTCTAAGCATGATGTTATGACTAGTTGGTAGTCTTGAGTCATGAAAAATTTGGAATTTGAGAATTAGGCTTAAATTTTCTTAGGTTGTTTGAAAGTCACAATAAGTAGTCTTATTCATAGGTGTGAAACGCACCACACCTATGAATAAGAGGCTATGAAATATTTTAGGAAATTTTTACTTCTGTCATGTTCATATCATCTGATAGAGTGTGAACTATACTTAATATCCTTCTAACTCATGCTTTATGCATGTAATTACTTAAAGAAGAGAAAATAGAAGGAGAAATAAAAATAAAAATGGAAATCGGCAAGAACCAACATCTCCAATATACCCTTTGAATGGACATGTCTCATATGTTGAGTTTAGGTTTGATTTTTAGGTTCTAGATCAGGAATTGACTACCCAGGTTAACTAGAAGGTTGTTTCACAATTCAACCTAAATAGGAATATAGTAGTGTCCAAAGTCCAAGATCTTACCCAGATGAATTCTCCTAAGTTCCATGGTCCAAAGCTAGGGAGGATCTGCAAGAGTTACTTAATGGCATTCAAAGGTCACTTAGATCATGTGTGTCACTCTAATTGAGAGTGAAGATTTATCTTCTTATTAGTTAAAAGGAGTGGTTTATACTTGGTGTAACCGGTAGAAGTAATATAGGGGCATAACTATATTATTGGACAAGTTTTTCCCGCTTAAATTAAGAGAAAAAATGTTTTAGGATTTTTTTTAACTTAAAAAGGGTAACATAACTATGAAGGAGTATCCTCATAAGTTTATTCAACTCTCTAAGTATGCTCCGGTGATGGTGGCTTATATTAGGGAATGTATGAGTAAGTTTGTGTAAGGTATTTCCAAGACTTTTGTTAATGACTGAAGAACTTCTATGTTACTTATGGAGATGCATATCTCTAGGTTGATGGATCATGGTGAAAATATTAAGGAAGAAAAGATCAAAAAGAGTGAGAGGAAGAATAAGAGGGCTAAAAGAGGTAGCATTGACTTTTCAAAGTAGAACTCAGGCAGTGTTAATCACTCTTAGTTTTGTCAGAGGTCTTCGGCTCTAGCCTTATCCTCTGGTAGTGCTCTAGTACCCAAGTTTGGATAGGACTATCAGGTTAGGGCACTAAGTTATAAGTCCCAATGTAGTGTTGCCAGTAGGTGTACTCATCCAATGTGCTAGAAGTGTGGTAAAAAACACCAAGAGAAGTTCATAGTCAAAAGTTATAATTATTTTAGCTATGGTAAGCTAGGACACCAATAGAGGGAGTGGACTTAAATAAGGGTAGGCATATTTATAAAGAGAGTGAATCCAACACTTCAACAACTCTAGTAAGTTTCCAAAATCAATAGGGTGCCTCATCTAGTGTAGGCCATGAATAACTTCAGAATAAGTTTTATGCACTTCAGACTCAATAAGAAAAATAAGGTTCTTCCGATGTATTCATGAGTATGTTGTGAGTCTTTCATATTGATGTGTATACCTATCTAGATCCCAGAGCTACACTTTATTTTAGAACACCCTATATAGTGGTAAACTTTAGTATTAGTCCCAAAATCCTCTTAGAACCCTTCTCAGTCAATATTTCTATTGGTGATTCAGTCATAGAAAGATATTTTAGTAAAATTTCCCAGTAATAGTTCTCAAAAAGTTACCCCAGTTAATCAATTAGAGTTAGTATAATAGATTTTAATGTTATTATTGGCACTGATTTTCCACATTCTTACTATGCCTTAGTTGATTTTAGAAATAAAGTAGTCTACTAGTAAATTCCAAATGAACCTGTCTTAGAGTGAAAGGGTAGTACCTTGGTGCCTATAGATTGATTTGTATCTTATCTTAAGTCAGAAAAAAATTATTTCCAAGGGGTGTTTCTATTATTTTTTTAAGTTAAGGATTCAAAGTCGGAAACCCCAACTCTTTAGCCAGTTCCAAATACCAAACCTATTTTAATTCCCCTTACATAATGGCTCTAGCCAAACTTAAGGAATTGAAGAAACTGCTGAAATATCTTTTATAAAAGGTTTTATTAGGCCCATCACCTCTTTATGGGGTTATCCAGTTCTTTTCGTGCCTAAGAAAAGTGATTCTCTCATACTATACATCAATTATTGTTAATTGAATAAGTCACAATAAAGTACAAGTACCTCATTCCTAGAATTGATGATATATTTTGCCAACATCAAGGTCTCGATTGATTTCCGAAGAAAGACCTTAGATTTGACTATTATCAGCTTAGAGTCAGAGAACATGAGATTTCAAAGACAGCATTCAAACTTGGTATAGCCACTTCAAATTTGTTGTTATATCTTTTGGACTATCTAATACACCTACAACTTTTATTGATTTAATGAATAAGATAATTAGTACTTGGATATGGTCATAATTATCTTTATTAATGACATGCTTATTTATTTTGGAGTGAGTACACACATGCAAACAATTTGAGGATGGTCTTGCAGCCCGTCACAGATTGCCAGCTATTTACTAAGTTAAGAAAGTGTGAATTTTGGTGGAAATCAATAGCATTCCTTGGTTGTATCATTTTCATTAAGGGCATTGAGGTTGATCCTCAAAATACTATAGTAGTTACAAAATGGACTAGACTCATCTCAGACATTAAGAGTTTCTTGGGTTTAGTGTATTACTGTAGACTAATTATTGAAGTATTTTCATCTATTTCTTCTCCTATGTCTAAGTTGACTCTCAAGAAAGTCAAATTTTAGTGGTTTAATTCTTGTGAGAAAAGATTTTAGGAAATGAAAACTTGACTCACCTCTGCTCTAACATTAACTATACCATTGGTTCCAAATGGGTTTGCAGTTTATTATGATGCTTCGAGAGTTGGACTTGGTTTAGTGTTGATGCAACATGACAAGGTTATATCATATATCTCTAGATAACTCTAGCCTCATTAGATCAATTACTCAAATTATGATCTTGAGTTGTCAATAGTTATATCTGACTAAATAATTTATAGGGTTCACGTATATGTGTCCATGGATCACAAGATCCTTTAGTATATATTCAGTCAAAAAGACCTAAATCTTTCTCAGAGTATATGGCTAGAGTTGTTAAAAGACTATGATATGAGTATTTAGTAGTATTTGGGTAAAGCCAATGTTGTGGCTAATGATCTCAGCAAGATGTTTGTGTTTCTCATGTAGAGGGTGAGAATACAGAGTTAGTTCATTAGTTTCATAGGCTGGCTAGGTTGGGAGTTCAGTTAGTTGATTTAACCGAAGGTAGTATCATGGTTTAGATTGGTTCAGAATATTCCTCAATACTTATGCTAAAAGAAAATCAAGATAGTCATCCTATTTTTCTTAAGAAGAAAGAAGTTTTCCAAAGTCAACAAGTTGAGGTTTTCTCCCAATGAGGGATGGTGTTCTTTGTTGCCAGTGGAGATTTTGTGTTCCATAAATAGATGACTTTAAATAGAAGATGCCAATAGAAGATTATAGTTCTCTGTATTTTATTTACCCAGGAGACACTCAAATATACAACGATCGATGGATTGGAAGAATGGAATGAAGAAGGATATCATAGAATTTATAGCTAAGTATCCAAATTACTTGCAGGTTAATGTTAAACACCACTGACATTATGGTTTGACACAGGATATAAGTATTCCTACTTGGAAGTAGGAAGTTGTAAATGTGGACTTCATTATACAGTTTCCTCATACTTGCTTATAACGTGATTCTATTTAGGTTATCATGGATCATATTTCTAAGTCAGCACATTTCCTACCAGTTAACACTTTACATATAACAAGGGATTATGATAGACACTATCTTAGGGAGTTGGTAAAAATTACAAAAAGTCCATTTGACTATCATTTCTGTTAGGGGTGCTCAATTAACTTCTTAGTTCTGAAGATATTTTTAGAAGGGTTTTGTTACACAAGGTCATCTCAGTACAACATTTTATCCACTAATAAATGTTTGGGTAGAGTGGACCATTTAGAACATAGAGTATATGTTAAAATCTTGTATGATTATTTGAAGGGTAGTTGGGATGATCACTTACATGTTTGATAAAAGGATCCTATGAATGTAGTATGTATTATGATGTTAGTCAAGTCTTCAAGTAAATCATGCTATGTCAGTTTCCTTCTATCAAGTCCTGGGGGTACTTATACCCAAAATATTAGATGTGTTCCTAGAGCTACGTCATGTTTTTCACGATACTCTCAGTAAAGCTATGAACTCTTAGACTTCAGATAGTCTTATGACTTAGGAAAAATCTCCATGATCTCATGACTCAGTCAGTTGTCAGATATCAGTAGTATTTCGTCAGCTATGAAAATTTAGTAACTCAGTCCATGCTCAGTTCAGTTCAGTAAATCATGTTCAGTGTCTATTCAGATTGGAGTAGGAATTAGCACCCAGTGAACCCAATGATGGGACCTCACCTATTATATGAGGGCGTGATTCCTAGAAGAAATCTTTGTGTTCCAAAACTATATAGCCAATATAGGTTGAGACATCGTAGTCTGCTATATGAGGGTAGATGAGGTGGCTTAACCTTTTATGTGAGGGTTCCCACCATTCTCGCTAGAGTTACCTATCATATGAGGGTTACTCACATGTTTTCCTTACAAGTGGCGCGGTATTGACACCCTTCCAATTAGGGCATATATTGGCCCCATCTCAGCTATTGTAGCACCTTTGGGGCATATCGGTTAGATACTACTTCCCACAGTTTCATATTATAGAATCAGGACTGTCAGATACCATCAATCAGTCTCAGTAATAGAACTCAAATTGCTCTTTAAATTTCAGGACTGTCAGATGCAGTCAACTCAGATATAGTACAAAACTCAGATAGTTCCATCAGATTCAGGACCGTTAGCTACAGTCACCCACGTTATCAATTATATTCAGATATAGTCACCCATGTTATCAGTATTATTCAAATATAGTCCTTCATGTTATCAGTCATATAGTTACTAGCATGTCACGTTATCAGTATACAGACTCAGAAATCACGAAATCATATTGTCAGTTGCAGTTATGTATTTATGCATGTATTCTCACATTCATGTTAGACAATCAATTAGCACTATTAATGCATGTGAACCATTGCATATAGCCTACCTCACGTGTGTACTCGGTACATATGTACTGATGCATTCGCACTATGGTGCTTTCTTTTTATGTTACATCATTGGTTCAGAGACATGAGTTCCAGATCAGCAGTAGATTCCATATTCAGTAGTCAAAGTAGTAGTGAGTCCTCATCCTTCAAGGACATAATGATTTTCTAGTATATCATTGATTAGCTTGTTAGTTGGAGTTAGTTGGGCACATGTCCCATCAACTCCTTATTCAGATTCTTCAGACAGTAGAGGCTTTCAGACTAGATGTAAACTAGATGCAGACTAGATACAAACTAGTTACAGACTATCATGTATTAGACTTCAGTTTTATTTTGGGTATTATATTACCCCACATAGATGTTATGTTATTCACTTATGTTCATGATCAAACCTTATGGCCTTTCAGTGTATGTTTCAGCATTATTATGTTATCTTATGTAGTATACAGGTATAGATATAAGTCATGGATTAGCTTGTGGTCCTTCGGGGTCATGAGCATCGTGTAGAATTTTGGTTCAGTAAATTGGGTTGTTACAAACTTGGTATCACAGCCTACGGTTCAATAGAGTCCTAGGAAGTTTGAAAGCTGCATCTAGTAGAGTCTTGTACATAAGTGTGTTGCATGCCATATTTATGTGCAAGAGCCTATGAGATGTTTTAGAAGAGTTTCCCTTATTTCAGTATTCAAGTCATGCCTGTGAGCATAATCATAAGTCAGTTTCTCAGTCTAATCCGCTTCTTCTTTTTATTTCAAAACATGCCTCCTAAGAGAAGAAATCAGTCAGCCCCTCATCTCGAAGAACCTTTGGGCGATCATGATTCTCATGCGGAGTTCAGGACCGTATTTACCACTCTTTCTTAATCAATTGCTGCTCATAATGAACGGCCAACAGTTGTTCGGGCCAACCCATTGGCCAACTCAGTGTCCAACTCAACTGCTGTAAGGATTCTAGACTTCACCCGAATGAATCCTCCAACCTTTCTCGGGTCTAAGGTAGATGAAGACCCTAAGAAATTCTTAGATCAAGTTTAGAAAGTTACAGATTCCATGGGGGTGACTACTGTTGAGAGTGATGAGCTAGCTACATACCATTTACTAGATGTGACTCATGATTAGTTCAAACAGTGGAAGTTTGAAAGATCAGATGATGCAGGTCCTTTAGAGTGGGAGGAGTTTGTCACTACATTCTTAGACAGATTCTTTCCCTAAGATCTTAGATAATCTAAGGTGCTAGAATTCATCAACCTTAGGCAGCGCAATATGACAGTGAAAGAGTATTCTTTTAAGTTTACTCAATTAGCCAGGTATGCCCCCCATGTGGTTGTAGACAGTAGAGCCAAAATGAGTAAGTTTTCTTCAGGGGTGAAGGACAGCATGATTAATGAGTGCATATCCACCATGATGAACAGTGAGATGACCTTAGCTAGACTTATGACCCATGCTCAGCAGAGAGAGGAGCAGAAGATTAAGCAGAGGGAGAAACATAATAAGAAAGTGAAGACAGGTAGTTTCAACTTCACTCAGCCTAAGTTAGAAGGTGAAAACCATTCTCAGTTTCATCCTAAGTCATTAGTTCCATCTCCTTCTACAGCCAGTGTTCCAGTTCCTAAGTTCAGAGAGGGTAACAAAGATAAAGCGCCAGGATTTAAGTCCCAGGGTAGTGTTAGTAGTTCCCGCACCTATCCTCTTTGCCATACCTATGGTAAGCACCATCAGGATATTTATAGAGTGGATAGTGACATTTATTTTGATTGTGGTATGCAAGGCCATAGAGTTAGAGACTTTCTGTAGCCAGGTCCTCAGGGTCAACAGAATTGATCTTCAGCTCAGTCCGGTCGCCCAAATCAGTAGGGTGCCACTTCCAGTGCTACAAGCGGGAAATGCCTATGTCATATCTATGTTCTTTAGACTCGACAAGATCAGGATAATTCTCCTAAAGTAGTTACTGGTACGTTATAGATCTTTCATATGCATGTTTATGCTTTGCAAGATCCAGGAGCTTCCTTATCTTTTGTTACTCCTTATATAACAGTTGATTTCGGAATCAGTCCCAAAATTCTAGCAGAGCCCTTGTAAGTATCTACCCTAGTGGGTAAAACCATCATAGCTCGGCGGGTATACAAGAACTACTCGATTATGATATTTCAGAAAGCCACATTAGCAGATTTAGTCGAGTTAGAGATGACTGATTTTTATGTCATTCTCAGCATGGATTGGATTCATTCCTGCTATGCCACAGTTGACTGAAGAAATAGAATAGTTCAGTTTTAGTTCCCAAATGAGACCATCCTAGAGTGGAAGGGTAGCGTATCCGCTTTCAAGGGTCAACTTATTTCCTACCTTCGAGAAAGGAAAATGATATCTAAGGGGTGTGTTTATCATCTAGTTCATGTTAGAGATTCCAGTTCTGAGGCTCCCAGTCTTGAATCAGTTCTAGTAGTGAATGAATATTTTGATGTCTTTCCCATAGATCTTTCTGAAATTTTTCCAGAAAGGGAAATAGACTTTGGTAATGATCTTCTTTCAGACACTCAGCCTATCTCTACTCCACCATACAGAATGGCACCAGCAAAACTCAAGGAACTGAAAGAGTAGTTGAAGGATATCTTAGATAAGGGATTCATCAGACCCAGCATTTCCCCGTGGGGTGCACCAGTCTTATTTGTGCGCAAGAAAGATTTTTCACTCATAAAGTGTATAGATTACCATCAACTCAATATGGTTATGGTCAAGAAAAAGTATCCTCTTCCCAGAATCGATGACTTGTTTAACCAACATCAGGGTGCCAGTTATTTCTCTAAGATAGACATCAGATCCGGCTATCATCAGCTCAGAGTTAGAGAATGTGACATCCCAAAGACAGATTTCCGTACGTGGTATGGCCACTTCAAATTTCTAGTCATGTCATTTGGTCTTACCAGTGACCCAACAACTTTCATAGACTTGATGAATTGTGTGTTCAAGCAGTACTTGGATATGTTTGTCATAGATGATATTCTGGTCTATTCCCGTACTTATCGAGATCATGCAGACCATCTCAGAATAGCACTTCAGACTCTTAGAGATCATCAGTTATTCCCCAAATTGAGTAAGAGAAAATTTTGTCTAAGGTCAGTAGCATTCCTTGGTTATATTGTTTTCGATGATGGTATTAGAGTAGATCCTCAAAAGACCGAAGAAGTAAGAAACTGGCCTCGCCCTATTTCTCCATCAGATAACAAGAGTTTCTTGGGTTTGGCTGGCTATTACAGACGGTTTGTTGAGGGATTTTCTTCTATTGCATCCCCTATTTCTAGATTAACTCAGAAAAAGGTCAAGTTTCAGTGGTCATATTCATGCGAGAAGAGTTTTCAGGAATTGAAGACTCGACTCACCTTAGCTCCAGTTCTAGCTCTTCTAGATGGTTCAGACGGTTTTGTAGTTTATTATGATGCATCTAGAGTGGGTTTAGGTTGTGTCCTTATGCAATATGGTAAGGTCATAGCCTACGCCTCTAGACATCTTAAGCCCCATGAGAGGAATTATCCTACTCATGATCTTGACTTAGCAGCCGTAGTCTTTACCTTAAAGATTTGGAGGCATTATCTCTATGGAGTTCATGTAGACATCTTAATAGATCATAAGAGCCTTCAGTAAGTCTTTTCTTAAAAGGATCTCAATCTTCGTCAGAGAACATGGTCAGATCTCTTGAAAGATTATGACATGAGTGTCCTCTATCATTTGAGGCCAATGTAGTGGTCGACGCTCTGAGTAGACTCTCTATGTGTAGTGTTTCTCATGTTGAGGATAGTAAGAAGAAGTTAGCTCAAGAAGTACACCATCTTGCCAGACTAGGCGTTTATTTAGTCGTCTCTTCAGAGGGCGGTGTATGTGTTCAGAGTAGTTCAGAATCATCTCTAGTTTCTGAGGTGAACGAAAAGCAAGATAAGGATCCTAGACTAGTTAAGCTAAAAGAGTCAATTCAGAATTAGAAAATAGAGATTTTCTCCCAAGGGGGAGATGGTTTCCTCCATTCTTAGGGTAATCTATGTGTTCCAGGTGTAGTGGACATAAGGCAGGGAATTCTTGTAGAAGCATATGGTGCGCGTTACTCTATTCATGCAGGGGACACTAAGATGTACCGCAACTTGCAGGAAATATATTGGTGGTGTGGTATGAAAAGAGATGTTGCAGAGTTTTTGGCTAAGTGCTCTATATGTCAGCAAGTTAAGATATAGCATCAAAAGCCTAGTGGTCCTATGTAGGAGTTTAGTATGCCTACTTGGAAGTGGGAAGTTGTGAACATGGACTTCGTGATGGGTTTTCCTAGAACTCACGTTAGCATGATTCAGTCTGGGTCATTATAGATAGAATGACCAAATAAGCTCTTTTCCTTCCAGTTCATACCTCTTATTCAACCGAGGATTACGCCAAGCTCTACATTAAGGAGCTGGTCAGATTGCACGGTGTTCCGTTGACTATTATCTCAGACAGAGGTACCCAATTCACCTATGATTTTTTGAAAGCATTTTAAAAGGGTCTTGGTACCCAAGTCCATCTTAGTACAGCCTTTAATCCTCAGAAAGATGGTCAACAAGAAAGGACCATTCAAACTTTGGAAGATATGTTAAGGGCGTGTGTAATTGATTTCAAGGGTAGTTGGGATGACCACTTGCCTTTGATTTAATTTTCATACAACAATAGCTATCATTCCAGTATTCAGATAGCTCCATTTGAATCTCTCTATGGTAGGAGATGTAGATCTCCAATTGGTTAGTTCGAAGTTAGTGAGGCCTCAGTCATAGGTCCTGACTTAGTATTCGACACCTTAGAGAAAGTTCAGTTAATTAGAGAAAGACCCTGGGCTGCTCAGAGCCGACAAAAGTCTTATGCAGATATTTGTAGAAAGGATCTTGAGTTTGATATTGGTGACTATGTCTACCTCAAGATCTTTCCTATGAAGGGAGTGAAGATATTCAGAATGAAGGGAAAACTCAATCCCCGATATGTCGATCCTTTCAAGATTCTTAGTCGTTTAGGCAAAGTTGCACATGAGCTTAAATTTCCTTCAGATCTAGCCTTAGTTTATCAAGTCTTTCATGTCTCCTTGGTCAAGAAGTGTATAAGTGACCCATCAGTCGTAGTCCCTATTCAGAGCATAGATGTTAAGAACAGCCTCTCTTATGAAGAGATTCCAATTGAAATCTTAGACTATCAGACTCATAGATTGAGGAACAAAGAGGTCCTTCTAGTTAAAGTTCTTTGGTGAAATCAGTTCGTCGAGGGAACTACTTGGAAAACATAAGTAGATATGCGTACCCATTATCGTCACCTCTTCCCCGCCAACTTAGATAAATCTCAAGGTAACAGTTCTAACTTAGTATTCAGTCTCATGCTCATGTTCCCATGGTAAACTTGGTATCAATTACCACTGCATATTCAGTCATGCATTCATGTATCAAATCAGTTATATAGTTATGCATCAAACATGCATTCTCATTGTGAGAAAACTTAGTTCTTCAGAACTTTTAGTTATGCATTTATGAATCAGTTGCGCATGCATCAGATATGCACGTTTAGTATGTTATGTTCATCTTGTCAGTCATGTCCGTCATGAGATCATGTTCAAGTTATTCATGTTCATCTCATTATTTCCTCTCTCAGTCAGTCTCATTTGAGGATGAATGTTCTCAAGGGGGAGATACTGTAATACCCATGTTTTTTCTTAGCTTGAAAATCATCTCAAGGATGTTAAAACTTGCTTTGAAATAATAATTCATTCTTATACACATGGTACTTCCATAATTTTCACTTACTATCAAGTGGGAAATTGAATAAGCTTTACATTGATATATAATTCGCCCAAATCCGACACCCGGGCAAAGAGTTAAAGCCTTTTTAGTGAGACAATGTTTGACCTAAGCCTTCAGCGCATCGCGGAGATAGCTCAAATGGCAATTGTCAAATTCCAGTGTTGCTCCGCGATAGTGGCGCGTCACGCCACACTTTCATGTCATAGACAAGGTGGCAACGTAATAGCTCCACGTCGCTCCACCGTGCAGTTTCCCAATTGTCAATTTCCAGTGACACGGCGTGATAGCGCCGTATCACGCCAAGGGCCCAATTATGGAAATTTTACTGAAAATTAAATGATGTTTCCAGGGTTCAAATGGTCAATTCCCCCCCCCCCCTATATAAGCTTCCAAACTCGGGATTTAGCCCTTATTTATCAAAAATATTGATGTTTTTCTCAAATACTCTCAAGAACTAAAGCTAGGGTTTTCATAGAAGATCCAGTTTCAAGAAGGTTTCACCATCAATCTTCACGAATTCACGAACTAAGGTATGCATAGTGTTCATTCATGGACTCCTTCCGTCCATGAAGCCCAATAATCCTTTTTTAACTACAAGTTATGGATTTTCTTCATGTTTTAATGGTTTGTATGTTCTCTTTCATGTTGATAAATGAGGAATTTATTTATATTCTATGATTTGATGATAAATTCCATATGGGTTAATTAGTATAGATAAAGATTAACGAAATATCATAACTAAAACCTTGTATGATGGAATTGGAATTGAATCATGATGTTTAATTGTTGTATGATGTGCTTTACATGTACTACACCTACAATATGTTCGATTAAATGCCTAGATGAAGGAAAATTGTCTAACTAGCATGATATCATGAAATCCCTATGTATGTACAAGTTTATGCCTATTACATGTTTGATGAAAGGCTCCTATAAATGTAGTATTTATTATAATGTTAGTCAAGTTTTCAAGTAAATCATGCTATGTCAGTTTCCTTCTATCGAGTCCTGGGGGTACTTGTTCCCAAAATATTAGTTGTGTGCCTAGAGCCACATCATGTTTTTCACGATACTCTCAATCAAGATATGAACTCTTAGACTTCAGATAGTCTTATGACTCAGGAAAAATCTCCATGATCTCATGACTCACTCAATTGTCAGATATCAGTAGTATTCTGTCAGCCACAGAAATTCAGTTACTCAGTCTATGCTCAGTTTAGTTCAGTAAATCATGTTCAGTGTCTATTCATATGGGAGTAGGAATTAGCACCGAGTGAACCCAAGGATGGGAACTCACCTGTTATATAAAGGTGTGATACCTAGAAGCAATCCTTGTGTTCTAGAACTATGTAGCCAGCATAGGTTGAGAGATCGTAGCCTGCTATATGAGGGTAGATGAGGTGGCTTAACCTGTTATGTGAGGGTTCCCACCATTCTCGCTAGAGTTACCTGTTGTATGAGGGTTACTCATGTGTTTTCCTTACCACTGGCGTGGTATTGACACCATTCTAATCAGGGTATAGATTGGACCCCGGCTCAGCTATTATAGCATATTTGGGGCATGTTGGTTAGATACTACTTCCCAGAGTTTCATGTTACAGAATCAGGACTGTCAGATACAGTCAATCAGTCTCAGTAATAGAACTTAGATCATTTTTCATATTTTAGGACTGTCAGATACAGTTAACTCAGATGCAGTACGGAACTCAAATAGTTCCATCAAATTTAGTATTGTCAGCTACAATCACCCATGTTATTAGTTATACTCAGATACAGTCACCCATGTTATAAGAATTATTCAGATACAGTCTTTTATCTTATCAATCATATTAGTTACTAGCATGTCACGTTATCAGTATACAGACTCAATAATCACAAAATCACATTGTCAGTTACAGTTACGTATTTATGCATGTACTCTCACGTTCATGTTGGACAGTCAGTTAGCATTATTCATGCATGTGAACCATTGCATATAGCCTACCTCACATGTATACTCGGTACATATGTACTGACACATTCGCTCTATGGTTCTTTCTTTTTATGTTACACTATAGGTTCAGAGACACAAGTTCCAGATCAGCAGTAGATTCCAGATTCAGCAGTCAGAGTAGAAGTGAGTCCTCATCCTTCGAGGACATAATGATTTTCTAGTATCTCATTGATTAGCTTAATAGTTGTAGTTAGTTGGGGACATGTCCCATCAACTCCTTATTCAAATTCTTCTGACAGTAGAGGCTTTCAGACTAGATGCAGACTAGATACAGACTATCATGTATTAGATTTCAGTTTTGTTTTGTGTATTCTATTACCCTACACAGATGTTATGTTATTTAGTTATGTTCATAATCGAACATTATGGCCTTTCAATGAATGTTTTCATATTATTATGTTATCTCATGCAGTATATAGGTACAAATATCAGTCATGGGTTAGCTTATGGTCCTTCGAGGTCATGAGCACCGTGTAGCATTTTAGTGCAGCAAATTGGGGCGTTACATGGGCCCAAGGTTATATGGGGTTGCATTATTTTCTAAGTTTAGTATGTATTGTGTATGGTTTGTAGTATCCTTGATTTATTAAGTGGAAGAAGCATAGTTGTATATTACATGGTATTCTGGATATCCAAGTTAATGAGTTATGGATAGATGGTGTTGAGTCTTTAAGTAAGATTTTTATTCTTATGATTTGGGAAGAATATAAGTGTAGAAATGCGATCTTAGTATGCTATGACTATGTGTGTAGTGAGGTAGGTGTGCTTGCAAAGGAGAGTGTAAGTCTTTGATGATGATTATTGAAACTAGAGAAAGTTAAGAATGGTATATGGAAGGGTGTCCAAAAATAAAGTCAGTAAGTTCAAAAAAATATAATGTATATGTGTGAGTGTAGCATTTATGTGTAGACCATTAGAGAAAAGATATTCTAACTCAGTCCAAGGAATATGAAATAGATCCATAAGTTTAAAAGGATGGCTTTAGTCTAAGAGGGAGATATTCTAAAACCCCATAAGGCCCTAGCTCATTTCAGTTCTCTATCACAGTTAAAAGGGTGTAAGGCTTAGATGATTTCACTAAGTGTTAGGACATAGTCATTTCTAAAGATCCTAAAATTGGATGATTTTATTTTTGACCTTCTCGACCTCAGAATGTCAATTTCTAAGTTGTTTTATGATCAGGGGTGGAGAAGGTACATCTTGGGTAAGTTTTGAAATTTTTGGACAAGCATAAGGGAATGATTGGATGTCGAAAATAGTAGCGCCTGCGATTATCATGGGACGCACGCTCCACAGCACGCTCCCTTATATTTTTCCATCTTATGTTCCAGCTTAATTTAGTGCCAATGCTCATACACTTTATGCGTATTCAAGTTCATTCTCAACTTCTAGTAAGTAACAGCTTCACTCTATGATTCGAGTCATCTCTCAAAAATCTATGGACTCCAGTCTTATGTTAAATAGCTTATGCTAAGTATGAACTCCTGTTTCATAATATAACAAATTTTTAGAACTCATGATACTAGTGAAATTAATATTATATCATGTATGCCCTCAGTTTATATCTCTTTAATGAATCCATGCCTTTGACATTCTATTCCTCAGACCTCAGTTAAGTATTAAAGTTATGTATAGTATTCTTTCCTGCTTCAGGTCCTTATGTGTTAGCTCTTCAGTAACCTCTCCTTATGTTAATATAGTGGTGATGATAATGGATAATCAATGGTTTAGATGTTAGAGAGATGATGAACCTCATTAATAAAGATTATTTATGTCTTCTCTAAGGCTAAAGGATGAAGGAATATGGAGGTAAATCTTTGGTATATGTAATAGTTAGTTGAGAACTCTGAGTGTGTCTTCTTGAGAATAGTGAAAGAAAGTTGGTATTGATAAAGGTTTAGAGAATATGAGAAGTATGCCCTTATGGGTGTTTTCCTTGAAGTTCATATCTAGTTTAGCAATAGGATTTAACTCCATGTTGGGATGTAAGTGGACGAATGCAACATGCGCTAGTGAATCCATAGTAAGAGTTTCATGTTAGTCATTGAAGTGGTAAGGCATATTATGCTTAGGGTGTGAGCTCTAAAAGAGACATGGAGGATTGAATCATGTAGCTTAGACTAGTATTATGGTGTGGCATGTTTTAACTTGTGATTTTGAGTTAGGCTTGATTATGATGAGGAAATTCAGTTTATCTTAGACTTAGGTAGATGGACTTATCAATGCCTATATGAAAATTTTAAGTTTGATCAAATGATGGTATGTAAGGGTAATAGTATAGTTGAGGGAGTATTTAAGATACGATTCTAATCTTGAAAGTACGAAATTGCATTGCCTAAAGCCTAGTAATTCTATCCTAAGGTTATGATTTATATCTCTATGCTTCATGATATAGAGTTGTATTAATGTTGTGACTCCTTATTTAGATGTCTTGATCAGATCATACCCAAAATTCTTTGCTCCCTAATGTTATTAGAATTTCTTAGAAGAGTGTTGAAGAAATAGTCTATTTGAGTATGAGTAGTTAGTATGATCCAGTCCATATAGCCCGCAATCTAGTTTAGCAATTAAACAGATAAGCTCCTATAGATTTCCAACTTTCCATCTAGTCTGACTACACAAAGTTTCATGAGTAAGGAAATTTCATGAGGTAAAATGTTCATATTCATGCAAATTATGAATTCACCTCTGTCCATGCACAAGGCATCGGCTTCAGATTAAGATATTTAGTCATGATTCATTTCATAAGTGTTTAGTGAATGATCATAGTTTCCATGTATTCCATCTCAGACAACGTAATACCCATTGTATGATCTTAGTCTCGTTATCTCATGATTCATGCTTATATAATTTATCGCTTCATAGTTCTATATGTACGATTGTATCATGAACACTTCAAGCAAATTTTAAATTCTCAACATGAATCGGCTCCTCAAAGTAAGTAAAGGCAAGTCAGCTAAAAAATCAGTTTAATGATAGAAGTTTTGAATGTTTTATCTTAGTTATATACTTTCTTGGAAAACTTATTATATCCACGTTATTCAATACCTCTAAGGATTCAACAAGTTCCTATCCAATATTCGGGGACGAATGATTCCAAGGGGGAGATAATGTAATACCCCGTATTTTCATGCTAGAATTCTAACCGTCGTTCCAACATGTGTAAGATCTAATACAAATGATTCCAATATGAATATAAGTTCATGATCATTATCCTAGTTAATGAAGTGCTTTCGAGGTGACATATGTTCATAGAATTCACTTAGAACAAAGTTGAGATAAGAGCCTTTAATTCTTTCAAAGTTTAGTATTTGATTCTACAAGGGTCTACTTTGAACATGTATACCTTTTTATATACTTAGAATTTTTCTACTCAAGACCCACCAAATTGTAGATAATTGAATCATTCTTTGAAACAATACAAATTTTGAATTAATTTGATACCCGAGAAAAAAGTAATAGCCTTTTTTGTAAGAGAGGCAGTGAGTCGCGTGATTAGCGTGCGATGAGAGCTCCATCGCACGCATCTATTTTTCAGTTTCTATTTCCGCATTTTTAAGGGCATAATAAGTCCTTTCCTCCAACCTAACTTGTCCATAACACATAATTAAAGCCCCAAGGAACATTATTTGCCTCATTTATTCATAATTCATCTCCAAGAACAAAACCCTAATCACCATCCAAGCACTTCAAAACTCCATTACAATCTCTTCAAGAAAAAACAAGAATTAAGTTCCCTAATACAAGAATCTCAAGAAAATCTTTCAAGATCATCTTCAAGGGTTTCAAAGTCAAGTTTTCTACATCAAATCAAGCCTATTAAGGTATGTGGGGTTATTAACAAGGATACTCTTTCATCCTTGTGCCCAAAACTAGTTTTAAAGTTTAATTTATATAAATTGCAATTAGGTTTCATACCCAACCTATCTTGTTTTTTACTTTATGGATTTAAGTGTTAAAGTACATGCTTGTTCTCATCTATTTATTCTTTGATTTGAAGATTTTCAATTAGTATTTAACCATGTTATTATGTTGCAAGTTTTATGAAGGAAAGCATGAGATTTAAAGGCTTTAACTGCATCAAGATTATGCATGCTCAAGTTTTGATCCATAAGATTCATATTTGATTTTGATTTCGTTATCTTGACTGAAATTATTAAAGTATTTCAAGAAGATTATTTAGAATGAAGTATTATTTGGATTTTCCATGAATTTACAACATTAGTTATTAACCCCTTGCTTGAATATTGATATTTCAAGAAGATTATGCTTTTAAGCATCCGATGATTTGCTTATAATCTATTTTTGAATCATGATTTGATCTTTTGATCCTCAGCTAAGAAATGAAATAGACTTTAGAGTTTTGTGTTCAGTTTTGATTACAAATTAGCTTGATTACAACTTAAAATAGATAAATGCATAACTGGTTTTCCTTACAAATCCTTATGTTATTTTTAAAGTGGATTTTCTACAGAATGAGCATACAGATTAAAGGGAGTAATATTTAGCACCGATTTAGGTCTGATCCCAAGGTCTCATGCCCTAGAACAACGTGCCACCATAGGTATTAATACCCCTTGTGGGTTCAATATAGTGATCACTCTATATAGGTTCTATTCCCATGGGAAGGGTAGAACAACTCTGCCAACATGGGTAAGAGATGTTGGACTCCATGATAGCTCACATGGTTTAGGTCAGTCAAAAGAAACTCCCAATTGAAAGATTAAAAGTAAAACTTTTAGAACTAAGTGTTATGACTCACAAAGATTATCTATGCTTTACATACTCATGATTTATTCATGATTTCACAGTACATGTTTTATTTAAGCCAAGGTGAGTCATTTACACTTAGCATACATTATTTTAAAGCTTATGAATATATTCATTATTTTTTCACCTATGTGTTCACCCATTCATGCTCAGTGCATTCCAAAAGTATTGATCCACATATAGGCCTATGTGCTATATTGTCTCATAATGTAGGTACCAGTTGTAGCACACACATCATAATTAGACAGTTTGCAACTTCCAGTCAGCAGATGATGGGTTCTTTTTATTCAAGGACTCGAGTCAATTTTAGTTTGAGTAGTATCTATTTTTGTTTATTCGGTCGTATTGGTTTGTAATAGTTGGGGGTCATGTTCCGACTACCTATAGTCAATACTAGTTGAGGCTTCATTGACAGTAAGTAGAGTTGATGTGTTGGATTCTAGTCCTATTTTATATAATCAGAGTTGTAATTGTTTCAATATATTTTTATCATATGTTCAAAAAAGATTTATCTTCCGCATTATTCTTTTAAACTTATTTATCTTATTCGGTGCTCATGAGTTATGCTAGTATAAGGGTTAGCTTGGGATCACTTGTGGTCCTAAGCACCGTGTGATGACAAGAGGGTAGTCTCGGGTCGTTAAAGCTATTGCAAAGACTCAGCAATTTAGAAACCACTTGCTCATATGTAATTTATTCTAGGATGATTGAGACCTTTTTCACCGATCTGACAACTATAATCTCATGTCTCATCTTATAGATTCTTTCGAGTAGTTTTGACTAAATTCTTGTTGAGTTGTTTTTTTAGCTAGAGTTAGCTAATGGAGTTCTCATCATAGTGTTATTATGAGTGTATGTAGAAATAGAGTGATTGTTAGTGGGTAGGAAATAAGAGTTTAATTTCTAGATTGCTGAAGAGTTGTAATCATTTTAATTGCTTGGTGATTAGTGGAGAGATTGCAAAATCTTACTTAGATAAGTCGTAGTTTTAGTCCTTCGACAAAGGAGGTTTTCACATAAATATCTCTTATTATTTACCTTTCTTTAATTTCTCCTTGTGTTCTGATTGTTCTACGATATCCTTACATGGGGACCTGGTACCAAATCATGTCTTAGATATACTGGTGGACCGTTCTGAACTATCAAGTTTAGTTTAGTCTATCTTTTAGTTATATATTTAGTTATCATTGCATTATTCAAGTCTTGGAACTCAGCATTGGGATTGCGGCTCTTTCCCTACTCTTTCAGTTTTGTTAATTTTCATTTAAGGACGAATGGACCCACGAGGGAGATACTATAACACCGCAAAAAAACAAACTAAGATCCAAACCGTACTTATAACCAAGAAATTTTTTTGTATTATGAGATGTGGTTTAGATAGAAATTAAGGACATATGTAACTCCTAGCTCATAGTTAAGGTGAAACCTTCTTGGCCGATTGAATTTTTGTATAGGATATTTCTAGAGCCAACTTTAAATGAGTATACCTCCTAGATTATGATGAGGTTTAAATCTCCAGACCCACCTAATGAAAGGTATCTAGTTTTTTTCCCAATATATTTGATGTTTATTAATCCAATTTTGAATCTAAGAAATGACCTCTTCGGTGAATCACTATCCAGCAGTGAGATACCACGAATCCAATGCCTTTGGTAGATGCACCGACCATTGGAGGTTCTCGCATGTAGGAGATAATAAGTGGCATTCTCCCACTTATTTATATCTATGTTCTTATGATTGTGTTATTAACCATAATATGAGTCTAATTATCCTTTGAGTGGTGCTTATTTCAGGTATTTTTGGTTGCTAAGGAGTTTTGCTGGAAAGAATTGAAAATGAGAATATAAAGAACTGAAAAGAAGGAGCCGAAAGCAAATCTTAGAAAATGCCCTTAGGTACCACTAAGGCAACATCAGAAGAACTTTAAAATCTATATCAAGATCCATCAACACCTCTTTAGTGGCCCGAGTGGTCGCTTTTGCAATTCGGTCAACTCAAATGATAGTTGCTTTAGTGACTAATCTGATTGCTTTAGCGAATATTCAAAGTCATCATGATCGCTAAAGAGATCATTGGGCACTTTGTAGGGCAAGTTTGTATTTTCATTATTTTTTATCCTAATTCATATAAAACTCACTCCCTGGCAATTCTAACAATCTTTGGCTTATTTCTCAACTGTTGGAGGCTAGAGTTCTTAACCTAACACCATCGGAATTAAGATTTGAAAGTTGTGTAATGTTAAAATTCTTACTCCTTTCCTCAGTTTCTTGTTTGATATTGAATAATTAGGTGTATTTAGATTCATACTTAAGTATTCATTTTTAGAAATAATACAATACTCATGTGCTGAATTTGAATTTTGATTATATCTCATGTTTTTGCGTTAGTTGATTACTCTTAGTTAAAAGGTGGGTTTTGCTTATCTAAATCAATTTCATTCTTCAATAAATTTATAATGGGAGTAGCTAACCCTAGGACTCATCCATTTAACTCAACTAAGATTAAAAGAGTTAGTATAGGTTGGGAAAGATTAATTTAGTGTAATTTCATTCTTATGATCCATGCAATGGAATTTTTTGCTAAACATAGTCAAATTCTAACGTAAACAAAAGTTGGCTTTGTGATTTATGCTTCTAGCTTTGTTTAAAATAAAAAGTGAGGAGTAAACCTCAATTTTCGAAAGACATTAGTTGGTGATTTCGAATCCAAGTCTAACTTTTTATCACGCCCCGAACTAGGGTCTGGACGTTATGGGTATCTGAAGCACACCGTGGCCGGAGACCACCCCCTAACCTAACCATCTGAGCATAATAAAATAATAGAAGAAGCAAAATCAAACAATAAGAATGATATATAGACCAATAATAAGGTTCTATGAATCAAAAACATATAACCAATCCCACACTTCGTCCACAAAACCTCTAAAACAGAACACCAAATTAGGTCGGGGCTTGCCCCCGATCATGATAATGGAAATTTTTATTTCTCAAAATCTGAAAATAAATCTAATGAGATGGTAAAGATTTTTGAATGATGGAGGCTCACCACTTTACATCAACTCAATCGATATCCTCTCCACCTAAGACTGCACACGAGTAAACAAAGAAACCTAGTACTCTAAATCATGAAATGATGCAGCGTCTAGGGACGGTCAGTGGGATAAGCATTGTATTTTAAATTAAGTAGCAATAAAAGAGAAACTCTCCATAAACCTTCGATAATACCCTAACCAAACTAGGTCCTAGCCGTGATAGGTATCTCAACCACACCATAGGCCGGAGACTACCCCTGAGCCTAGCTACCCTAGAAAATAAAAAAATAGTGGAATAAAAGCCAAACAATAAAAACTACATATAAACCAATAGGAAAGTTCTAAGAAATAAAAATAAATAACTAAGCCCACACTTTGTCCATGAAACCACTACAATCAGAAAACCAAATTAGGACAGGATATGCCCTCGACTATGACAATGGAACTCTCTAGTTTCCAAAATCTGAAAAGAAACCTAATACGATAGTAAAACTTTCTGAATGATAAAGGCTCACCACTTCACAGTAGCTATATTGGTATCTTCTCCACCTTAAACTAGACACGAGTAACCAAAAGAACCATAAGACTCTACATCATAAAATCATGTAGCATCTAAGAACGGTGAATTGGATAAGCACTGGTATATAACTTATGAAAGGGGTAAAACAAAGCCATGTCCAAGACCAATCAAAACCACATGCACACATTTATATGTATATATATAATGTTGGGGTAAGGCGCTAGGTTATTAACATATGAGTTAAAAACCATTAACCTGGAAAATGTAGATTTATCTATCTTAAGGGCACCCACAGGCTATATTGGTTTAGCTTCCTCTACTGAAAAGGTCCTAGTGCGTGTTAGCCACCTAAACTAAGAAAAATCTGATGAAGGTCCAGAGATACCAATGCTCTGATAATCCCAAAAATATATATAAAGTGTTAACCATTGGAACGACCCAAAGTCACCTCCCAGGATGTCACACGGTGCTTAAGGCTACAAGTAGCCCCAAGATAATCCTTTGAGCTTGTTTCTACTAATAACACTCATTTCAAGATTAAATAATTCAAACACTAGCATAGTCATATCATATGAAAGGAAATACGGAGAAAATACTCGGTCCAAACAACCATAATACTGGAAACCTCAACACAACCATAATTTAATAACTAGTCTTACAAAGCCTCTACTAATCCCTGAACTAGAGAGCCATTGGGACAAGTCCCCAACTGACTTGAAATGAACTAGAAATAACAACATAGTCTCTCAAAATATTGATATGTCTGAATATAGGTCCTCAAACCATGAGGACTCATTACTGTAGGAATGTAGATAGAGGAACTCGAAAATCACTGATGAGGTTGGGACTAAATATGTGGGGGTGCATGCATTTATATAAAACAACATCAATACTCTTTAATCAAATCATGCATGTAATAAGTAATGACTCACATGGCTTGAATAAGTATAAAATATGAAGCTCATGAATCATGTAAAATGGAACATGTAACACAATCTCATGAGTCATTATACTTTTAGCTTTGAAATTTGTACTCTTCTCTTTTTCTCATTACTCAAGGCTAAAGAAAACTTTAAGCAATACTTTCAACTCATTCATAAATCTCATGGATATTAAAACTTCTTCAATGCTCAAGAACTCATAACTCATTTGAACTCAATGTAATGACCCGATTTGCTGAACCAAAATGCTACACGGTGCTCATGACCCCGAGGGACTACAATCTAACCCATGACTAATATTTGTACCTGTATATTGTATAAGATAAATTAATAATGCGAAAACATGCACTAAAAGGCCATAAGGTATGATCATGAACATAACTGAATAATATAACATCTGTGTGGGGTAATATAATACCTAAAACAAAATTGAAAATACTGAAGTGTGAACATGATAGTCTGTATCTAATCTGCATCTAGTCTGAAAGCCTCTACTGTTTGAAGAATCTGAATAAAGAGTTGATAGGGAATGTCCCCAACTAACTCCAACAAATAAGCTAATCAATAAGATACTAGAAAATCATTATGTCCTCAAAGGATAAGGACTCGATTCTACTCTAACTGCTGAATTTGGAATCTACTGTTGATCTGGAACTCGTGTCTCTGAACCTATGGTGTAACATAAAAAGAAAGCACCATAGCTCAAATGCGTCAGTACATATGTACAAAGTATACATATGAGGTAGGCTATATGAAATGGTTTATATGCATGAATAATGCTAACTGACTATCAAACATGAATGTGAAAATGCATATGTAAATACGTAACTATAACTGACAACGTGATTTCATGATTTCTGAGTCTGTATACTGATAACGTGACATGCTAGTAACTGATATGACTGATAACATGAAGAACTATATTTGAATAATGTTGATAACATGGGTGACTGTAGATGACAGTCCTGAATCTGATGGAACTATCTGAGTTTAGTACTATATCTGAGTTGACTGTATTTGACAGTCCTAAAATCTAAAGAACTATCTGAGTTCTATTACTGAGACTAATTGACTATATATGATAGTCCTGATTCTGTAACATAAAACTGTGGGAAGTAGTATCAAACCGATATGCCCCAAAGGTGCTATAATAGCTTAGCTGGGGTCCAATCTATGCCCTGATTAGAAGGGTGTCAATACTGCAACACTGGTAAGGACAACATGTGAGTAACCTTCATATAACAGGTAACTCTAGCGAGAATGGTGGGAACCCTCACATAACAAGTTAAGACACCTCATATACCCTCATATAATAGGCTACAATGTCTCAACCTATGCTGGCTACATAGTTCTAGAATGCAAGGATTGCTACTAAGAATCACACCCTCGTATAACAAGTGAGTCCCTATCCTTGGGTTCACTCGGTGCTAATTCCTACTCCCATCTGAATGGACACAGAACATGATTTACTGAACTAAACGAAGCATGGATTGAGTTACTAAATTTCTATGGCTGACGAAATACTACTGATATCTGAAAACTGAATGAGTCATGAGATCATGGAGATTTTTTCTGAGTCATAAGACTATCTGAAGTCTAAGAGTTCATAGCTTGACTGAGAGTATCGTGAAAACATGACATGGATCTAGGCACACAGCTAATATTTCTTGTACAACTACCCCAGGACTCGATGGAAGGAACCTAACATGACTTGATATTCTTAAACACATGATAATCGCCATAATACGTTTATTGAAGCATTTTATTAAACATCTAATAGGCATAAGCTTGTACATTTATGGGGATTTTTATGATATCATGCTAGTTAGGAAAATTTCCTTAATCTAGGCATTTTATCATAGATATGGCAGGCATAGTACATGTAAACATCATGATATAGCAATTAAACAGCATCGTTCACTTCCAATTTCATCATACAAGGGTTTAAATCTTAGGGTTACATGAATCTATGGCTATAGTAATTAAAACCACATAGAAAAAATCAATAATCATTGATTAGAATCCAATGTCACGTCTATCAAGCATGAACATGAGCAGTCAAAACATGAAAACATATAGAAAATCCAAAACTTGAGTTTAGAGAAGGGATTCTTGGACTTAATGGACGAAAGGAGTCCATGAATGAACACTATGCATACCTTAGATCGTGATTTCATGAAGATTCATGGTGAAACCTTCTTGAAATTGGACCTTCTATGAAAACCCTAGATTGAGTTCTTGAGAGTATTTGAGAAAAACATCAATATTATTGATGAATAAGGGCTAAATCCCGTGTTTGGAAGCTTATATTGGGGGAAAAATTGACCCTTTTAACCCTGGACACATAATTTAATTTTCAAAAAAAAATCCTGAATTGGGACCTTGGAGCGACGCGGCGTTATCGCGCCATGTCACTGGAAATTGATAATTGGGAGACGGCACGGTGGTGCGATGCAGAGCTATTGCGTTGCCACCTTGTGTACGACCTAGAATTTTAGCACGATGTGCCAGTACACGAAGAAACAATAGAAATTGACAATTTCCATTTGAGCTATCTCCGCAACGCGCTAAAGGCTCTAGTCAAACACTGTTTTGATAGGAAGTGAATTATATATCGATGGAAAGATTATGCAATTTACCACGTGATAGGAAGTGAAAATTATGGAAGTACTACGTGTATAAGAATGTATTCTTATTTCAAAGAAAGTTCTAACATCCTTGAGATAATTTTCAAGCTAAGAAAAAGCACGGATATTACAATATATCCCTCTTGAGAACATTCGTCCTCGAATAAGACTAACTAAGAGGGGGAAAATGAGCTGAACATGAATAACTTGAACATGATCTTGTGACGGACGTGGCTGACAAGCTGAACATAAAATAATGAACATGCATATCTGATGCATGTGTAACTGATTCATAAATGCATAACTGAATGTTCTGACGAACTAAGTTTTCTCACAATGAGAATGCATGTCTGATGCATAACTATATAACTGATCTGATACATGAATGCATGACTGAATATGAGGTGGTACTTGATGCCAAGTTTATCATGGGAATATGAACATGAGACTGAATACTAAGTTAGTGATGTACACTAATCATGAAAATGAGTAAGCTTACGGAGAACTGTTACCTTGAGCTTGATCTGAGTTGGTGGGGAAGAGGTGAGGATACTTGGTACGCATATTTGCTTCTGTTCCCAAGTAGCTCCCTCGACGGACTGATTTCGCCAAAGAACTTTAACTAGAGGGACTTCTTTGTTCCTCAATCTACGAGAATGATAGTCTAGGATTTTGACTGGAATCTCTTCATAAGAGAGGCTATTCTGAACATCGATGCTCTGAATAGGGACTACGACTGATGGGTCACCTATGCACTTCTTGAGCAAAGTGACATGAAAGACTGGATGAACTGAGGATAGATCTAAAGGTAATTCGATCTCATAAGCTACCTTGCCGAATCTACTGAGAATCCTAAAGGGATCGACATATCGGGGATTGAGATTTCCATTCTTGCTGAATCTCTTCACTCCCTTCATAGGAGAGATCATTAGGTAGTCATTTTCACCAATCTCGAACTTGACATCCTTTTTATGAACATCTGCATAAGACTTCTATCGGCTCTGAGCAGCCCAGTGTCTTTCTCTAATTAACTGAACTTTCTCTACGGCGTCTAATACTAAGTCAGGAACTATGACTGAGGCCTCACTAACTTCGTACCATATGATTGGAGATCTACATCTCCTACTATACAGAGCTCCGAATGGATCCATCTGAATACTGGAATGATAGTTATTATTGTATGCAAATTCAATCAAAGGCAATTGGTCATCCCAACTACCCTTGAAATCAATTACACATGCCCTTAGCATATCTTCCAAAGTCTGAATGGTCTTTTCTGCTTGACCATCTGTCTGAAGATAAATGGTTGTACTAAGATTATTTTGGGTACCAAGACCCTTTTGGAATGTTTTCCAAAAATTAAAGGTTAACTGGGTACCTCTGCCTGAGATAATAGACAATAGAACACCGTGCAATCTAACTAGCTCCTTGATGTAGAACTTGGCATAATCCTCGGTTGAATAAGAGGTATGAAATGGAAGGAAAAAAGAGTTAATTTATTCATTCTGTCTACAATGACCTAGACTGAATCATGCTGACGACGAGTTTGAGGAAAACCCGTCACGTAGTCCATGTTCACAGCTTCCCACTTCCAAGTAGGACTACTGAACTCCTGCATAGGACCACTAGGCTTTTGATGCTCTATCTTAACTTGCTGACATGTAGAACACTTAGCCATAAACTCTGCAACATCTCTTTTCATCCCACTCCACCAATAGATTTCCCACAAATCACGGTACATCTTAGTGTCCCCTAGATGAATAGAGTAATGCGCACCATGCACTTCTGCAAGAATTCACTGCCTTAAGTCATCTATGTCTAAAACACAGAGATGACCCTGAAAACGAAGAACATCATCTCCCCCTTGGGATAAAACCTCTATTTTTTTATCCTAAACTAACACTTTTAGCTTGACAAGGCTAGGATCCTTATCTTGGTTTTCTTTCACCTCAGAAACTAGAGATGATTCTGAACTACTCTGAACACATACACAACCCTCTGAAGAGTTGACTATGTGAATGCCTAGTCTGGCAAGCTGGTGGACTTCCTGGACTAACTTCTTCTTACTATCATCAACATGAGAAATACTACCCATGGATAGTCTACTAAGAGCATCGTCCACTATATTGGCCCTGACTGGATGATAGATGACACTCATGTCATAATCTTTTAAGATCTCTAACCACCTTCTTTGAAGAAGATTGAGATCTTTTTGAGAAAAGACATACTGATGGCTCTTATGATCAGTGAAGATGTCTACATGAACTCCATAGAGATAATGCCTCAAAAACTTTAAGGCAAAGACTACGGCTGCTAACTCAAGATCATGAGTAGGATAATTCTTCTTATGGGGCTTAAGTTGTTTAGAGGCGTAGGCTATGACCTTACCATTCTACATGAGGACACAACCTAAACCCACTCTAGATGCATCATAATAAACTACAAAACTGTCTGAACAATCTGGAAGAGCTAGAACTAGAGCTGAGGTGAGTCGAGTCTTCAATTCCTGAAAACTCTTCTCGCATGAATCTGACCACTAAAACTTGACCTTCTTATAAGGCAATCTGGACATAGGAGATGCAATATAATAAAATCCATCAAAAAATCATCTGTAATAGCCATCCAAATCTAAGAAACTCCTGATATCTGATGGAGAAACTGGGCGAGGCCAGTTGCTTACTACTTTGGTCTTTTTAGAAACTACTTTAATTCCATCACCGGAAATAATATGTCCAAGGAATGCTATTGATCTTAGCCAAAATTCATACTTATTGAATTTGGCAAATAACTGATGATTTTTTAGAGTCTAGAGTACTTTTTTGAGATGGTCTGCATAATCGCACTCAGTGTGGGAATCGACCAAAATATCATCTATGAAGACTATGACGAACATGTCCAAGTACTGTTTAAACACGTGGTTCATCAAGTCCATGAAAGTGGATGGGGCATTGGTAAGACCAAATGATATGACTAGAAATTTGAAGTGACCATACCGCGTACGGAAAGCTGTCTTTGGGGTGTCATATTCTCTAACTCTGAGCTGATGATAGCCGGATCTGAGGTCTATCTTAGAGAAATAACTGGCACCCTGAAGTTCATCAAAAAAGTTAGCGATTCTGGGAAGAGGATACTTGTTCTTGACCGTGACTTTATTGAGTTAACTATAATCTATACATATTCTGAGAGAACTGTCTTTCTTGAGCATGAATAAGATTGGTGCGCTCCACGAGAAAATGCTGGCTTTGATGAATCCATTATCTAAGAGATCCTTCAACTATTCTTTCAATTCCTTAAGTTTTGTTGGTTCCATTCTATATGGAAGAATATAGATAGGCTGAGTGTCTGAAAGAAAATCAATACTGAAGTCTATTTCCCTTTTGGGAGGAATTTCTGAAAGACATCTAAATATTCATTCACTACTAGGACTGATTCGAGACTGGGAGCCTCGAAACTGGAATATCTAACATCAACTATATGATAAACATATCCCTTAGATATCAATTTCCTTGCCCGAAGGTAGGAAATAAGTTGACCACTGAAAGCGGATACACTACCCTTCCACCCTATGAAGGGTTTATTTGGGAACTGAAACTGAACTGTTTTGTTTCTATAGTCGACTGTGACATAGCAGGAATAAAGCCAATCCATGCCAAGAATGCTATTAAAATCAATCATCTCTATTTCGACTAAGTCTGCTAAAGTGACTTTCTGAAATATCATAACTGGGCAGTTCCTGTATACCCTCCGAGCTATGATGGTTTTACCCACTGGGGTAGAGACTGAGAAGGGCTCTACTTGAATTTCAGGTCTGATTTCGAAATCAACTTCTATATAAGGAGTAACAAAAGACAAGAAAGCTTCTGGATCTAGAAAAGCATAAACATACACATGAAAGATCTGTAACATACCAGTAAATACATCAGGAGAAATTTTCTAATATTTTTGGGTTTGAAGAACATAGAGACTATTTGGGTGTTTCCTACTAGTAGCACTGGAAGTGGCACCCTGCTGATTTGGGCGATCGGACTAAGCTGAGGAGCGATTCTGTTGACCCTCAGGACCTGGCTGCGGACAGTTTCTAACTCTATGGCCTGGCTTTCCAAAACCAAAACAAATGCCACTACCTGCTCTACACAAACCCTGATGGTGCTTACCGTAAGTCTGGCAAAGAGGATAGGTGCGGGCACTGCTAACACTGCCCTGGGTCTTAGAGCCTGGCGCTATATCTTTGTTACCCTTTATGAACTTAGGAACTGGAGAAATTTCTATAGAGGGAGCTAGAACTGATGACTTAGGACAAAACTGAGAATGGTTTTCTCCTTCTGATTTAGGTTGAGCGAAGTTGAAACTACCTGTATTCGCTCTCTTATTCTGTTTTTTCCCTCTGCTTAATTTTTTTGCTCTTCTATTTGCTGAGCATGGGTCATAAGTCTAGCTAAGGTCATGTCACTATTTAGCATGGAGGATATGCACTCATTAACCACGCTGTCATTCACCCCTGAAGCAAACTTACTCATCTTGGATCTACTGTCTGAAACCACACAAAATTACCTCCCGGGATGTCATACGGTGCTTAAGGCTACTAGTAACCCCAATCTAACCCTTTGAGTCTGTTTCTACTAATAACACTCATTTCAAGATGAAATAATTCAAACATTAGCATAGTCATATCATATGAAAGGAACTACAGAGAAAATGCTCGGTCCAAATAACGACAATACTCAAAACCTCAACACAACCACAATCTGATAACTAGTCTGACAAAGCCTTGACTAATCCCTGAACTAGAGAGCCATTGGGACAGGTCCCCAACTAACTTCAAATGAACTGTAAATAAAAACATAGTCTCTCAAAATATAGAGATGTTAGAATATAGGTCCTCAAACCATGAGGACTCACCACTGGAGAAATGTAGATAGAGGTACTCCAAAATCACTGATGAGGTTATGACTAAGCACCTGAACCTACATTATAAGACAATGTAGAACATAGAAGTATATGTGGATCAACACTTAAGAATGTACAGAGTATGTGGGTGTAATACCCGTGTTTTTTCTTAGCTCGAAAATTATCTTAAGGATGTTAGAACTTTCTTTTTAATAAGAATACATTCTTATACATGTTGTATTTCCATAATTTTCACTTCCTATCACATGGGAAATATAATAATATTTCCATCGATATATAATTCGCCCAAATCCTACACACGGGCGAAGAGTTAGAGCCTTTTTAGTGAGAAAGTGTTTGATCTGAGCCTTCAGCGCGCCGCGGAGATAGCTCAAATGGCAATTGTCAAATTCCAGTGTTGTTCCATGATAATAGTGTGTCTCGCCAAATATCCAGATCATAGACAAGGTGTCAATGCATTAGATCCATATCGCACCATCGTGCAGTTTTCCATTTGTCAATTTCCAGTGACACGGCGCAATAGCGCCGCGTCGCGCCATGGGCCCAATTCGGGAAATCTTACTGAAAACTAAATTATGTGTCCAGGGTTAAAAGGATCAATTTTACCCCTATTTAATCTTCCAAACATGGTATTTATCCCTTATTCATCAAAAATATTGATGTTTTTCTTAAATACTCTCAAGAACTCAAGCTAGGGTTTTCATAGAAGGTCCAATTTCAAGAAGGTTTCACCATCAGTCTTCACGAAATCATGATCTAAGGTATTCATAGTATTCATTCATGGACTCCTTTCATTCATGAAGTCCAAGAATCCTTTTTAACTACAAATTATGGAGTTTCTTCATGTGTTCATGCTTTGTATGTTCTCTTTTATGTTGATAAATGAGGAATTGATTTCTATTCCATGATTTGATGATAAATTTGATATGGGTTGATTAGTATAGATAAATATTTATGAAATCTCATGACTAAAACCTTGTATGATGAAATTAAAAGTGAACCATGATGTTTAATTGCTATACCATGATGTTTACACGTACTATGCCTGCCATATGTTTGATAAAATGCTTAGATGAAGGAATATTGTCTAACTTGCATGATATCATGAAATCCCCAGGTATGTACAATATCATGCTTATTATATGTTTGTTGAAATGATCCTATAAAGTTAGTATGTATTATGATGATAGTCAAGTCTTCAAGTAAATTATGTTATGTCAGTTTCCTTCTATCGAGTCCTGGGTGTACTTGTACCTGAAATATTAGTTATGTTCCTAGATCTATGTACTGTTTACATGATACTCTCAGACAAGCTATGAAATCTTAGACTTACGATAGTCTTATGACTCAGGAAAAATCTCCATGATCTCATGACTAAGTCAGTTGTCAGATATCAGTAGTATTCCGTCAGCCACGGAAATTCAGTAACTCGGTCCATGCTCAGTTCAATTCAGTAAATCATGTTCAGTGTCTATTCATATGGGAGTAGGAATTAGCACCAAGTGAACCCAGAGATGGAAACTCACTTGTTATATGAGGGTGTGATTCCTAGAAGAAATCCTTATATTCCAGAACTATGTAGCCAATATAGGTTGAGACATCGTAGCCTTCTATATGAGGGTAGATAAGGTGGCTTAACCTTTTATGTGAGGGTTCCCACCATTCTCTCTAGATTTACCTATTATATGAGGGTTACTCACATGTTGTCCTTACTAGTGGCGCGGTATTGACACCCTTCTAATCAGGGTATAGATTGGACCCCAGCTCAGCTATTATAGCACATTTGGGTCATGTAGGTTAGATACTACTTCCCATAGTTTCATGTTATAGAATCAGGACTGTCAGATATAGTCAATCAGTCTTAGTAATAAAACTTAGATAGTTCTTCAGATTTCAGGACTATTAGATATAGTTAACTCAGATACAGTACGGAACTCAGATAGTTCCATTAGATTCAAGACTATCAGTTACTGTCACCCACGTTATCAGTTATACCCAGATATAGTCACCCATGTTATCAACATTATTCAGATATATTCCTTCATGTTATCAGTTATATCAGTTACTAGCATGTCATATTTTCAGTATACAGACTCAGAAATCATAAAATCACGTTGTCAGTTACAGTTACGTATTTATGCATGTATTCTCATGTTCATGTTAGATAGTCAGTTAGCATTATTCATGCATGTGAACTATTGCATATAGCCTACCTCACATGTATACTCAGTACATATGTACTGACACATTCGCGCTATGGTGCTTTTTTTTTTATTTTACACCATTGGTTCAGAGACACGAGTTCTAGATCAGGAGTAGATTCCAGATTCAGCAGTCAGAGTAGAAGTGAGTCCTCATCCTTCAAGGACATAATGATTTTATAGTATCTCATTGATTAGCTTATTAGTTGGAGTTAGTTGGGGACATATCCCATCAACTCCTTATTCAGATTCTTCAGACAGTAGAGGCTTTCAAACTAGATTCAGACTAGATACAGACTATTATGTTTTAGACTTCAGTTTTTTTTTTGCTTATTCTATTACCCCACACAGATGTTACATTATTCAGATATGTTCATGATCGGACTTTATGGCCTTTCAATGCATGTTTCTGCATTATTATGTTATCTTATGTAGTATATAGGTACAAATATCAGTCATTGGTTAGCTTGTGGTCCTTTGGGGTCATTATCACCGTGTAGCATTCTGGTTCAACAAATCGGGTCGTTACAGTGGGGGTGAATACATTTATATAAAACAACATCAATTCTCTTTAATCAAATCATACATGTAATAAGTAATGACTCACATGTCTTGAATAAGTATAAAATGCGAAGCTCATGAATCATGTAAAATGGAACATGTAACACAATCTCGTGAGTCATTATACTTTCAGCTTTGAAATTTGTACTCTTCTCTTATTCTTATTACTCAAGGCTAAAGGAAACTTTAAGCAATATTTTCAACTCTTTCATATGTCTCATGGAGAGTAAAACTTCTTCAATTCTCAAGAACTCATTACTCTTTTGAACTCAAATAGTTAGAATTCAAAATCATATAACTTTGGAACATACTTGAAGGTATTTCATTCACGTTAGGAAAATATCTCATTCAAGCTTTAGGGAAAAATACACATATCTAGGGAAAGAATTTTAGTTTGTAAAGAAAATATCTTATCTCAATGGAGAATACTTAGGGAAGTAACTGATCTAGAAGTTTAAATGTCAAGGGGGGTTCTCTTAACCGACATAAACCATGCGATCTACATGGAGTCCAATATTTTGTCCTACTAAGGAAGAGACCTCAGGTTGGGGAAAGACGCCATACTCTTACCAGGGAGTATAACCTAGGTCCAGTGATCACTAAACAAACTTAGCCTCGGGCCCAATATCAACTCGGCCTTAGGCCCAATGATAATCATAAACTCGGCCTCAGGCCCAAACTATGGTGGTACATAGTTTTGGGATAAGAAACCATAGTAACTTACCCACTCGGTGCTAAATACTACTCCTTTTAGATTATCTGCGCTCATCTCGTAAAAATTCACTTTTAGAAATAATGTCATGGTTCACCACAAACCTAATAATCAAATATGTAATCTCATGTAGTAGAGTGGATTTCAAAAATCAATGACCATTAGGTCCAAACATTTCTCAATAATTTCCGAATACTCAAATCATGGCTGTTTATAGCACAATAGTTCATAAAATCTCAAGTCTCAAGTAGGTCTTAATAACCCATAATTCAATCTCAAGTTAGAACTCATTAAAAGCATAGTAGATAGCATATAGATTCATAACTAATGTAGAAATCTGGAAATTTCAGCAATTTATCTCAAAATCTAAACATACTCTTATACTTCAATATTTCAAACATTTAAACTATTAACTTCTCAAGGATTAAAATCATGGGGTATAGACCCAGCTGCAATTTCTCAAGAAAACATGAATAAATCATGCCATTGAACTCTTAATTCAAGGGAAACATCGAAAGCTTGCAACTAATAACAATGGGTGGAAAACCCAATTCAATTTCATAAAAAATCTCATAAATTGCAGAGAATTGTAGTTTAAATAAGCCTTTGGGAACAAGGGTTAAAGGATTACCCTTGTTCAAAACTCAACATACCTTGAATTAGAAGCTTTGGATGAACTCTCACTTTTGGAACTGTATTCGTACTTCTGAATGAGGGTTTCTGAATCCCTTGACTTGGGAATGTTGAATCTTGAATCAATTAAGAAAATCTATGGTGGATTCTTGAGATTCTTGGAAGAGGTTTTGGATACTTAATGTTTTTGTTGAGAGAGATCTTGAGAAAAACTTCATAGGATGCTTGTAAATGACCTTGATTTGGTGTTTGCATGCTTTAAGAGGCTTGGAAAAAAGTCCAAAGTGCCCTTTTTAACTTTTGTACGAAGCTAAAAAAAATTGAACTGGGAACCCAATTTCATGGGCCACCGTGATGTGCCACTATCACGGTGGCTTACTAGAAATTGACAAATAGGAAATTGGTAGTCACCGCAATGTGGAGCCATTGCGTTTTCCCACTAGTTAGGACCTTGAACTTTAGCGTGATGCGTCACAATCGCTCCAGGCCACTGGAAATTGACTATTGCTAAATTGGGGTCCTCCGAGATGCACCACTATTGTAGAGTTCCACTGGAAATTGACAATTGTCAAATAAACCCTCTCCGCGATGTGCCAAGCACTAAAATAATGTTGTTTTCAGACTAGTTCTTAAATTATCCATAACTTGTTACCCGGGTATCGAATTTGGGTGAATCTTATATCAACAGAAAGATTATCAAATTTCCCATATGATAAAAACTCGCAATTCTATATGGTTAATACGATACTCACTTAGAAAGTCACTTCTCAATCTTTTAGGGCCAAAATGACAAATCACTTAACATGCCCTAAGGCTTATTCTATTACAGAATTTCACAGGGTCTTACAACCATGCACATGGTTATAAAGATCTCCCATGCTGCCAAACATAGTTTCTAGTATTAGTACCCTGGGACCTCCACCTTCACAGTGAGCTACACTACCCCCTTTAAGCCCAAATTAAAACCATTTATTAAATAATCCCAATAATAAAAGCAAGATGACTTTTATTAAGGAATTTACCATTGGCATGATCATAACAATTATGCTTGCAAGATAAGTCCACTTATGCCATTCAAATCTAATTAAAATAATAGAATCCTAAACATCAATTGAAAACAAAACCATAGCCATCAAGGCCCGTCAAAAAAACCATTTTTATGTTCCATTAGCCTTTTATGGTATGCAAGGTTCCAAAAGTGAGTTAAATTGTGAATATATCCATGTTTCAAAACTATTTCACAAAGTGGGTTGAGGTTTATATAGATTTCTTACCAAAATCCATAAATTTAGGGAAACCCATGTTTCTCTATCCAATTCCCATACCCATACACTTATTTATCTTAACAACCATAAGAAAAAAGCATGAATGACAAGTTCAAAACCATGGAAAAATAATCCAAGTAATAACCATTCAAATCCCTCAACCTAATAATTAAATTCACATGGATAATAATTAAAAACACATTTTTATATAAAATAATGTTAGGATGATAGACATTCTTGAAACACCAAGAAATTTGGAGAGAAAACAACCAATTGGAGACTAGATAATTAATCCTTTAAACCCCTAGTTTTCTCTTGCCTTTAGAACTTTGAGAGAAGAGAATAATGTTTATGGCTTGGTAAATAAAGAAAAAGGAACCCTTGGGATATTTTTAGTTGTGGGATACTAGTTGGATTGGAGGAAAGAACCAAAATGCCCATAATGAAAATGTGTAGGAAAAATATGTACTAGTCATTACGTGTCAGGTAACGACTCATGGTGACTGGTCATGAGTTATTTCCTGGAATCGTGGTCTTGGAAGAAACTCAGGTCAACCACATTATTATTTCCATGATTCCCTAACCATAATTCGTGACCTCACCTTATTACCCTAGGGGATCTAGTTGTGACCCTAATAGTATCCTTAGGAAACTTCACAGGTGAGATAGCAAGTCTCACCTCATGAATCATGATGAGTGATAACAACTCATCACTTGATTTGATGTCTGGGCATGTCGTAAATACTCAAAAACATTCAGATTCCAAGACCTAGGGCATTATATTTTCTAAATACATGATTAAATTATGACTAGTTATTTGAATATGATGGATCATTGATAGAATTAATTCCTTGTATTATTTTTAATGTTTCCCATTGTTGTAATATACATTTATCAAATATTTTTCATATTATATCTTTTGATTATGTTAAAAATCCCCAAAAACATTTGTATCCTTTATTTGGGCTATGACGAGTTCCTTTATTCCATGTTTTCTTGATTTCCAGTCATATTGTTCCCTATGGGATCTATCCCAGCTCAATGTTGGATAATTATATTGCTATAAATTATGTACACTTACTTTTATGGTGTCTTTGAGCATTATAAATAATGGAATGATAATGTGGGAACAAATATTTGGCATATTACTGTGACATTTAAATTTGTAAATATGTTTTTGTGATATTCTTTTGTTTCTTATTATAGTAAGATTTTTTTTTGTATACTTGTTACTATGACATGATTGTTACTATGACATCATGGAATGATAATAAGTTTAGTGGTTGTGAATTTTATCTTGATGACCTATATCTGCATTGTGGAGGACTCTACTTTTGACAAGATTGTAGAAACAGTCTTAAGAGAGTGGTGTGTGCACTATCAAGATCCTAGAGGGAGTATGGTTTTTACTTGGGTGGAGGTGAAGATGAAATTGGAGTGATTTTCCCAATTATTATGCCCCTCTACTTGTTATTCTAACGAAAATGCTAGTTGTTTTCTTAAGTTTGATAGGTATCCTGATGTGGAAAAGAAAAAGGAACATGCCAGACATAAAGGTATTGAAGCAATGCTTCATACTATTTTTGGACCGAGTGACTACAATGAGGGAAGATATGCATCTCTTGCACCAATAAATGGAGACATTTGGAAAGGAATGTGAAAAAAAAAGACCCTTGTAGAGATGACGATTAATCAAGTGTCTTGGGTTTGCCTGATTCTAAAAAAAAGTAGTTAAAGAAGAGATTTCAATTTATTTGTTTGAGTCAAAAATGTGTGATAAATCAATTGAAAATTGCCAAAGTCAAAAAGTGGCTCAAATTGATGAAGAGGAACAAAACTTTGATGAAAAAATCTTGGATTCTCCAAGCAAACAAATTGAGGAGATGTTGAAAAGTGAAATAGATAAAAATGAAGAGTGTGGGAAAGTCATGGCTAGGGGGTCTAGTTGTGACCCCGACAGTATCCTTAGGAAACTTCACAGGTGATATAGTAAGTCTCACCTCACGAATCATGATGAGTGATAACAACTCATTACTTGATTTGATGTCTGGGCATGTCGTAAATACTCAAAAACATTCAGATTCCAACACCTAGGGCATTATATTTTCTAAATACATGATTAAATTATGACTAGTTATTTGAATATGATGGATCATTGATAGAATTAATTCCTTGTATTATTTTTAATGTTTCCCATTGTTGTAATATCCATTTATCAATGATTTTTCATATTATATCTTTTGATTATGTTAAAAATCCCCAAAAACATTTGTATCCTTTATTTGGGCTATGACGAGTTCCTTTATTCCATGTTTTCTTGATTTCCAGTCATATTGTTCCCTATGGGATCTATCCCAGCTCAATGTTGGATAATTATATTGCTAGAAATTATGTACACTTACTTTTATGGTGTCTTTGAGCATTATAAATAATGGAATGATAATGTGGGAACAAATATTTGACATATTACTGTGACATTTAAATTTTTAAATATGTTTTTGTGATATTCTTTTGTTTCTTATTATAGTAAGATTTTTTTTTGTATTCTTGTTACTATTACATGATTGTTACTATGAAATCATGGAATGATAATAAGTTTAGTGGTTGTGAATTTTATCTTGATGACCTATATCTGCATTGTGGAGGACTCTACTTTTGACAAGATTGTAGAAACGGTCTTAAGAGAGTGGTGTGTGCACTATCAAGATCCTAGAGGGAGTATGATTTTTACTTGGGTGGAGGTGAAGATGAAATTGGAGTGATTTTCCCAATTATTATGCCCCTCTCCTTATTATTCTAACGAAAATGCTAGTTGTTTTCTTAAGTTTGATAGGTATCCTGATGTGGAAAAGAAAAAGGAACGTGCCAGATATAAAGGTATTGAAGCAATGCTTCATACTATTTTTGGACCGAGTGACTACAATGAGGGAAGATATGCATCTCTTGCACCAATAAATGGAGACATTTGGAAAGGAATGTGAAAAAGAAGAATCGGATATCGTACCCACGAGGACTAAGCAACTAGCAATTCAACAAACTTTAGTTTTAGGCAAGTATGTATTAAGTGTTATCAAGTATCAAGATGTTTTTTAAGTTTGGAATAAAAAATGTAAATAGCTAAGAAATAACTATTTGTGACAATAGAAAAGCAAGCAATGGTTGTAAACAGTGATGATGAGAATTCCAGGGTTGAGGCACTTCTAATAATCTTACAGATCTCTATTCATATTGTATTTTACTTGGCCATCGGGTTGTTGATTCGCAAGGTTTATATTACAATCTTGATATCCCGGCCTCAAATCTTCTACCTATATGAATATTAAAACTACATTGACTAAACGAGATGCAACAATCTATCTAGGCGCATACAACTACCTTCTTGCAGTTGAACCAAACAAGGCTTCTAGGTATATCCATATCCTAGATACTATTTCAAACCTCTTATTTTATAAAATGATAAGAACCTTGCTCCTTAATTTCTTCGTCCTTTCCTACGATTCTCCTCCCGAATTCACATATAAATATAGATTTATTCTAATGGTGGCCACTCATCAAAATAGTTAGCACAAAAAATTAAGAACAACCCATATGATAATCCAACAAGAAACTACGATAAAGAATATCAAAGAGTAATTATGTTTTCAGCCTCAACCACAAAACAAGGGTATTTAACCACTCTTGTCGTAATTCAACATCCAAAATAAATAATTAATCATACCAAGAATTATTCTTGAAGTAAAGAAGTTCCAAGAATGTCTACGAACCCTAAAGGAGAGATTTTTCTATTTTTCCGCCGCTCTGTGCTTTCTATAGTGTCTTAATTATGTTTTCCGTGTTAGCCTTTATACAAGGCCAATTGATGCCTAGGTGGAGTGGAGCCCACATCGCAGGTGTTAGTGTGCCGCTCTAGGTGAGGCACTGCCTGCTCTGTAGCGCCGCTCCAAGTAAGGCACTTTCTTGTCTGTAGCCCGGCTCCAGGTAGGGCGCTACAGGCGTATCACCCTGGTCAATTGTAATTCACCTTGAAAATTTTCTCTAGGTCATGGAAGCACGGTTATGGAGCCAACGTCGTGGTCTAATTTCCCTGGTCCACTGGAATTTGTTTTCCACTATTTTTTTATGGCACAATACTTGATTCTCTTAGATCATTGCTCCACTACCTGATCCAACCTTCCCAACTTGCTTTACAACTCATTCCAGTGTCTGTGATACTCCATATAATCAACTCACAGCATCAATCATCACTTGCTTCATAATATACATCCGATTTTGTCCAAATCCATTTCAAATTTACCCTGCATCACAAATCATGTCGGTTAGATACGGAACACAATTAAGGTTTAAAAGTAAATAGAATAGGACATTTTGGCTCTCAAAACAAGTCCAAATGTGGGTGAATATTGGTGATTAGACATATAAATACGCCCTAGATCACCCAAAACTTGTTGCGTTCAAATGCAAACGCAAGTGTATGTGATCATTCAAGTAATATAGTAACTTAGATAGTCGGATATTGTACCCACGAGGACTATGCAACTAGCAATTCAACCAACATTAGTTTTAGAAAAGTATGTATTAAGTGTTATCAAGTATGATGATGATTTTAAAGTTTGGAATAAAAATGTAAATAGCTAAGAAATAACAATTTGTGACAATATCAAAGCAAGCAACGGTTGTAAACAGTGATGATGAGAATTCCAGGGTTGAGGCACTTCTAACAATCATATAGATCTTTACTTTTATCGTATTCTAGTTTGCAATCAGGTTGATGATTCGCAATGCTTATAGTACGATCTTGATCTCCCGACCTCAAATCTTCTACGTATCTGAATATTGCAACTACATTGACTAAAAGAGATGAAATAATCCATATAGACGCATACAACTATATTCTTGCAATTGAACCAAACAAGGCTTCTAGTTGTATCTCTATCCTAGATGCTAATTCAAACCCCTTATTTCATAAAAAAATAGAATCTTTCTCCGTAATTTCTTCCTCCTATCCTACGATTCTCCTCCCGAATTCACATAGAAATATAGATGTATTCAAATGGTGGCCACTCATCAAAATAGTAAGCACAAGAAATTAAGAACAACCCATATGATAATCCAACAAGAAACTACGATAAAGAAATCAAAGAGTAATCATGTTTTTAGCCTCAACCCAGAACAAGGGTATTTAGCCACTCATGTCAGAATTCAACATCCAAAATAAATAATTAATCATACCAAGAGTAATCTTGAAGTAAAGAAGTTCCAAGAATGTCTAAGAACCCTAAAAGAGAAATTTTTCTATTTTTCCATTACTCTGTGCTTTCTACAATGTCTTAATTATGTTTCCCATGTTGGCTTTTATACTAGGCCAATTTATGTCGGGTGGAGAGGTACCGCGTAATAGGTGTCAGTGCGCCGCTCCAGCTGAGGCGCCGACTTCTCTATAGCGTCACTCAAAGTGAGGCATCGCTTTTTCTGTAGCGCTGCTTTAGGTAGGCTGCCGCGGGATTATCGCCCTGGTCCGCGGGAATTCGCCTTGAAAATTTTCTCTAAGTCATGGAAGCACGATTTTGGAGCATGCGTCATGGGCTAATCTCCCTGGTCCACTGGAACTTGTTTACCACTAATTTTTTTACGGCACAACTCTTATTTCTTTCAACTCATTTCTCCGCTACCTGATCCAACCTTTCCAGCTTGTTTTCTAACTCCTTCTAGTGTCCTTGATACTCCATATAATTAACTCACAGCATCAATCATCACTTGCTTCATAATATACATCCGATTTTGTCCAAATCCAATAGAAATTTACCCTGTATCACTAATCATGTCGGTTAGATACGGAACACAATTAAGTCTTAAATACAAAAATAATAGCATATTTTGTCTCTCAAAACAAGTACAAATATGGGTGAATATTGGTGATTGGGCATATTAATACACCCAAGATCACCACCCCACACTTAAAACCTTGTTCGTCCTCGTACAATCAACAACACAATACTTAATTAATCTCAACATCAAAACCTAAGAGTAATGCTTGCGTTGGGTACTTACAATTTATAACAATTTCTTTTCATCTCAAAATATGTCAAAAATACTTTTACGCAGAAGGACAATTTGTTTCAAACATCATTATAGAAAAAGTGATATAAAATTTGTTGGCAAACTTAATCAAATCACTCAATCTAACAACACAATAAGTAATCCAGACTTTCATCCGCATGCACCCTCATAACAAGAAGATTTCCCCATACCACTTAAAATTTTTCAATACATTAATAAAGGGAATATCAGATTTACATCACTCACTCTCAACAAGGAATTCATACATGATGGATAATGAACCATAAGCTTTCCCCTAGTGTACTACTACACTAATAGTCGAATGTTAGGATGAAGGGTCAACTAGGTCTTTTATGGTAGCAATGTAAAATAAGGGACGGGTAGGAACTATTTAGGAAATAGTGACTAATCCCACCAAGCGATTTAATACAAGTCAATCTAAAATCAAAATAACATTATAACAATGCAATGTCTACTTTCTTATCTTCACACAACATTTTCTCCACCCCAATCTCATTAAGCACATTAATATCAACTATGGCGGGAGTATTTCTCTTTTACCTCATGATTCAATTTTCCACTCTTCTTCACACCCATTTACGGTTACACACCCCTATAATAGTCACCCTTAACTAAAGATACTTTCCTTGGTTGAGGTGAACGATGTCCGAGGTGGACCAGGGCCAAAACAGGTTCATTGTAACAAAATCGGACTACAAAAACTGAAATTTCTTTCAAATTTTCAATAACTCCCAACTATCACAATTAAACACACAAATAACTATTTTTTTAGGGCTTCACATTCACCTTTCTCCTTCTTCAATTTCATAGTCCCTACTCATATAATCATCTATACAGAAGTGCTTAGGAGTTTTAGATCGAAGAACGTTCTATCACAGAAAGAATAAGGCTATATATGAGGCTACCAAATAAATTAGGCTATAATTTCAATAGAGCTAACTAGGGATATGCTCAAAGGTAGGTAAATAAGGACTTGAAATTTCAGCTATCAAAGAAATGCCTACATCATTTCCTATAGCTAACAACCTTTATTTTGCTATGTAAACACACCGGGCAAGTTTTAGACATTCCTATACATGTAGTGTACAAACAAAATCTCTCAAACTCTTGGTGCATGATAGGAATCAAGTCGGATCCGTATGATTCACGATCTTGTTCTTTGTCAAATTCAAATTGTGCTAACAAATCATATGACACCTATAGTGATTAAGCATATACAATTAAATCCTCTTTAATTTAAGACATGCTTTTGTTTTAAAACCAATTCATTCCAAGTCACTAAAAAATGGACCAACACAAAGCACTACTCAAAAAGTCATGATTATTGGATTTTTATCAATTGTAAGCTTCTAAAGACTCACTCCTTTTAAGACGGTCATCATCCATCTATCATAGGGGAGGTCAACTAGCTATGACTGTTTATTTCTAATTACCTTAAGGGAAAAAATGAGAATTGTCATTGGGGGCAAAAAAATAATACTTTAAACTAAAGAAATATGCAAAAATCGCATTGAGGGCAAATTGTTGCAATCCATACTTTGAACTTACTAACTATAACAAACATAGTGTTCTGAATAGTTAGAAATACCAAGTTTAAGATCCAAACACAAAAATAAAAACACCTAAAGAAAAAATAAAGATAAAATTGTCCAAACAACTTAAACCAAAGAAAAAAAGAATAAGGAATGAGAATTCCACCACCCCAGACTTAAAAAAAACATTGTCTCACTACTTGCAAATAAAACATAGTATGAGGTGGTGATGGAATCCCTTATTACATGTCAGCATCTGATTCTAGGCGATAGGCTGCTGCTCCCAAGTCTGAATCATCATCATCTTCATTTGTCTTCTTTGACTCTGAATCAGAAGCACGTAGCCGACACCCCTCGTCAGTAGGCACATCATCATTAACTGGCTCTATAAAACTAGGGCCTATCTGTAATATGGTCCTCGCATTATGACCAAGAGAATAGTCTAATTCTAAAGCTCTAATCTCCTGCTGGGTAGCTGGGTACCCACCAACCCACAACTAAAGCATCTATAGACCGTACATCCGTGCAGTGATCTTATTATTCTGAGCCTGACGCTAAGGCATAGTTAATGCAACACCGTAGGTAGGACTCCCTTTAGTACGTGATACATCAACAAGGCTGGTGATCAAAGGCAGCCTATAGTCCAGGTCTTTCTTGTCTACCCCATGATCTCGCAAAAATCTTATCAGTAAACCCCCAAAGCCATACATGCTCTCCGAACAAAGACACGTCTTTTTCATACCTGAGAAAATCACTACACCTACATTCATATCAATATCATTACGCATTAAGGCATAGATAAGTCATACCCTTTTGTGTGTCACATCAGTTAGGTACGTCGCCTGTAGTAGACAAGTGTAGATGATCTTGGCCCAGATTTGGGCCTCCCTATTCATATAACTAAAGGGCAATGTAAGGTGAACATCATTTTGTTTATTGTGGGACCATCTTGATATCGAGTAATTGCCATACAGTAAATGGCGGATGTCAGCATATAGTGGTTCTACATACATCAGCTTTAGGGGATCAGCATCAAATTCAGGTGTCCTAAAAAAAATATTCATGAATGAGCATTGAAAGTGACAACTGTCCTCATAATTTGATTTTTGAGCCTCTATCTCGTGGGTCCCACTTAGCATAAAACTCTCTTACAAGGCTCAAATTGCACTCATGAGGCTGTGTAACCAAGAAGTCCATATGTAATTCTTCTATCTGATGCATAATGTAGGGAAATTCTTTCAAACGATTCTCCCTATGAAGGAATTTTTTGAACATATACTTAGACTCGTCATGCTTTGCATACTATTTCTGGAAAGACTCCAACACCCATCTAGTTCCATACATCCTCTCGTGCCTATGTGGGATAGTTAGAAGCTGATATGCACTACCACTTGGTCTATTTCTTTTTTGAGTTAGCTCAGAAAACCTTGCCTTGGCATTTCCCTTCTGTTGTCGACTAGACATAGTACCTATCAAACAAACCATGTAGCAACCATATCAAACATATGGAGTATGTTGAACTAGCAACCACTAAGTGTGTTGGGGTTTGAAATACCCCACACTTAGTTGCTAGTACAATTACTTGGGTAGAAAAACTGGGGTACTCAGACTTCCCCTCAATTATCAATCAACATAAGCAAATATTTCCCCCAAACATCATAACAAATTAAAATAATATGTTATTTAATACATAGTGCATACAATAGTCCTTACTTCATCAATACAACTTGAAATGTAATTAAATTTATATAGCAAGAGGATTTCATCAACATGCACTCATATACCCAATTAGACACTTGTGCATGATTTCACATGAGGTCAGTCCAACGGAATGCATAGATAACAGTATAACATGCACTAATTAAATGTAAAGTGATTGGGGAACCCCATACTTAACGAATATCATGGTTGTGCAAATACATCACCTCAAGGTACTCAGACATCCCTCATTATCAAAGTATAACAGACAAATTAATTCAAGCACTATAACCAACCCATATTTTTTACACAAAATTACCCAAACATGCAAAATCCCATAACAACTCATGGGATAGAACATTCTTACATCAAGGAACAAGCACTTAATAAAGACAATCTTTTAATTCTGAAGCAACAACACATCCCTAAGGAGGAAATCAAACTAAATCTTCCAAAAAGCAACTAATGTAATCATTTCTTGCACCTGATCAAGCAAAAGAATGTAAAATGGAGTACTTACTTTTTTAAGTGGTGAAGAAAATGAAGATCTTTCATTGCTTTTCTTGAGAAAAAACTTGTTGAAGATGCAAAAACTTGTTGTGTAAACGCAAGTATACGTGATCTCACCAAGTAGTAAAGTGGCCCTTTAGAAGCCAAGTATCTATCCCATAGGGACTTGTGTTGACAACTATATAACTCTAGTTCAACTATTGAGATAATGTAACCAAGAAAGTTTTAGAATTGTAAACTAAACTAATGTAGAAAACTAATAACTTTTGACAATCAATGGATAGAGATCCAGGGTTAAGGCTTACGAGCAATCATACTATTCCATTGAACTTTATTCGTTAGATTACTTATCTTGTTTGTTGATTCATATGGTTTATCACATGATCATGGTCTCCAAAACTCTAATCGTCTACCTAACTTGGATATTACACCTACATCGTTAAGCGGGGATGTAATAATCTAATAAAGTGCATGAAGCTATCATCCTACATATGAACTAAGCAAGGCTTCTAGGTATATACCTATCCTAGATGATAATTCAAATTCCTTATTTTATAAGAGAATTAGAACCTTACTCTATCTATCCTCATGTTCTATCTTCTTATACCCCCTCCGGGGTTCACAAAGACAGCAATAGATATCTTCTAAGGGTCGCAAATCCTTAAAATAGTTAAAAAGGGTAAAGAAACAACCAAATATGATTAAAAAATCCAAATTAAATTAATTAAAATCAATAATAATCATGTTCTTGTCCTTAACCCCGGAAAAGGGCTTTTAGCCACTAATGGACATAGTAGTAATCAAAATAATTGAATATATGATAAAATCCAATAAAAAGCTAAAGTAAAAGAATAAAAACCCTAATTGAAGTTTTTTCCATCCCCTATCCAAGTTCCAAAGTCGGCCAAGGTCTTTAGCATCAAGTTCAAGTGTCCTATTTATAGAAGAACAATTTTGTCATCGGTGGGACAAGGGGCGCGTCGCGGGCTCATTCCGCTGGGATAGGGGGCTCGTCGCGGGATCATCATAGGGACACACTGTTTTGGGTCCCTTTTGAATCTTTTGGAGCATATCACGTGTGACTTGGCCATTTGTAAGGCTCCACACACGCTAGGAACATCCCGGGTGTCCGTTTTACGTCAAATCTTGTCCCGTGCTCTTGTTGATCCATTCCAAGCCTTTTGGTGTTTAAACTTGATTTACAGCTTTTATATCATTCATATATCATCATAATAAACGCAAAAAGAATCCTATAGAATCACACACCACAAATTATAGCTCAAAACAGCAAAACATCAAAGATGACGAACTTAAAACATGAGCTAAGAATGCTAGTTTTTGTCCTTTTGATCTTTAACTTAGTTTTGACTCTTGGCTTGTTTCAATTGACCCTTAAACATCATAAACAAGTTTTTACACTAATAAATATACAATAAAACCATTAGGAACTCATAAAATACAATAGAATCCAACGCGATGGACTTGAACAACCCTAGCTCAAGTTAGTTTAAGTAGTTTTCTCGGTTGGACTCTAATTGAACAATGTAAACCCAAAATTGTTTGAGAACACCTTTAAACATTGTAATTACACACTTGAACACTTATATTCTTATTTATCTCATCATAAACATATAAAGAACCCAGGAAGTCCTCAAATCAAGGTTAAATAAACTTAGATAGCAGCACTAAAGTGCATAAATACACCCAACATCACTAACCCTATGTTTAATTTTATAGGTTCTACTAATCTCTAATTTAATTCTATTCAGGAGGTACCAAAAACAACAAAAAAGATTATCATGTTGGAAAAAATTAAAACTTCATATCTAAGAATAATGAAATGTCAGAATAAGAGTTTTAATCCAATACAAAGATAGATGCAAGAACCAAGACAATTGTAACAACAACATGAAATCAATTGAACAAACATCAAGAAGAAGATAATAATCATAGAGGTGGGAGGATGTACCATTTAGATCTGAACCTTCATCAATGGTATTATCTCTTTTGAGCTTATTCTAAAGTAGAATAAAATAGTGAGAAATCCGTCAAATCTTTGTTGTCCTAAATTAAGGAGACCTAATTATCTTACCTAGGGATAGAGAGCTGGTATGCTTGAGACAAGCTGAAGAAGTCTTCACTTATCTCAAATTCATGAAGTCCATGAGATTTTTTGGTGTCCAAATACGTTCACTCAAGATCATCTTTAATGTGTGCCCTGTCTTTTGTTATGTTAAGATTACCCTGACAACATACATACCAAAACTTCAAAGGTCACTAGAGAAAGAATAGTTGATTGGGGTTAGTGAACATGGGTGATTCTGAGGATTTCCTAATTTGGGAGTAAATATCTTTTCATTTTGTCTAAATATTCAGGTATGGACTTGGTATTTTGGGGCCAAAGTTCATATCTTTATATTTTTTGTTTTGGGTTATCAATAAATAGGCCAACTACTTGTATTTAATTAAAAAAATCAACAAACTCAATCTATCACTTTGTAATTATATTCTCTGGAAACAACGCAAAAACTAGATGTTGCCACAATTACACCTCCCAAAAAATGTAAAGCATTTGTTGAATCAAATATTGAACCTAACAAGGCTGGGGTCAGTCCCATGAGGAAAAGGCCAAAGTTCAATCAAAGAGTTTGTCTATGTAACTGGAAAGCAAGTAATTAAGGAGAGGGGGGTGTTTTGAAAGTAAATAACAATAGTAATAGTTATTGCTTGATTGGATTGTGATCAATATAAGACAAGCACTAGGGTTGTGATCCCCATGACTTCATAATTCTATAGATTATTTATGCTAGCAGACTATCTTGATGCCTTGCTTGTAAAATATAACAAAATATGTATCATCTAAGCGACTCTCGACCTTGGTTAAATAAATTTCACTCATCTCCACTCTAAATCAGACCATCTTATTACTAACCTTTGTTCTGTGATCTTAAATTAACTATCCCGATAATGTGGTTCAAGTTAATAAGAAAAGGTTGATAGCTTTAAATTTTTATTGTTATAACCTTTTACAATCTCTAACTCTCTCTTGATAAAGTCTAGAATATAGGAGAGTTCCTACTATTTGAAACAGTTAGTAAATCAATTAAACGAATGAAATACCAATACATGCAAGCACACTGGTTTAGAATGACTTTACACTTAACCCATTTCATTAATTCATAATGGATCCTACAATTCTATTTATGAGCTTTAGATACTCATAATCGTAAGCACACAACAGGAACTCATAGACGAAACCATTATTGTGTACGTAAAAGAATAAGATAAAAAATACTAAAATCTTAAATTGAATAAAAACCCTAAAACCCAATGTTAAATATTCCAAGAAAAAGAATGTGTCTAAGAACCTCAAAATAATGTAATAATTCGTAAAATAATGATAATACCTAATTGGAGTATTTATATACACAAAACAAATCCTATGCTAAAATGTGTAGGAGAATCAGGTCGACAACATCCTACGACTCATAGATATGAGTCATGAATTATTCTATGGGTCATAGATCTCTCCCGTGGAAATTGGGCTTCAAGTCCCTTCCTCGGTATAGATTCATGATTTTAATTCACGGATCATAGGTCAGGTTAATGAGTCGTAGGGTCCTTCCGTTAAAATCCAGATTTGTTATCCTCTGCAGGTTCTCACTCATAAACTAGTTCCACGAGTTATTGATCAAGTCCAAGAATCGTGGGCCTGAGTCATGGAAATTACACTCTGCCTTCATCCTTAGAACTTCATTCACGATTGTACTTCATGGGTCGTAAACCATACCCGTGGACCTCTAGCTTTTTCCTTACTTAGTAAATTTTGATTCTTTTTCCTCAACTTTACCTCCAAACTATATTTTCCCGCACATCATCACAAAAATACATCATACCTAACAAAAATACCTAAGTTCTTGCATATGTTCCTCATTTTAAGCATAAAAAGTTCCGTCAAATCATGACACATCACATTTAACTACGTATTCATACTCTATTTCAGATTTATAGTGCTCTTTACTCTTGACACTAGATCTTTTAGATTGGAGTTATATTTATTTTAGATATTGAGTTCTTTTTATCATATTGGCCCGACTTTATCCTAATGAATCATTTTTTATTATTATTGATCTTTTTTTCATCTCTTATGACTCTTATGGAGTTATGCTTATGTAACGCCCCGAGTTTGTACCCCGAATGCTACATGGACCTTATGATCTCGAGGGACCACAAGCTAACCCATGACTGATATCTATTGTGAGTACTAAATAATAATATTTTAATAATGCAGAAAATAGGCTAAAATACCATAAGGTTCACAATTTGAATAATGATAAAGAATAACAACTGTAATAATATCTAATAAAACATCTGAATTTTGAAACATTGTTTGAACTAGTCTAGTCTGAAAAGCCTTTATCTGAACTGTCTGAATGTGGAGTTGATGGGACAAGCCCCCAACTAACTCCGACTATTGAAATACTGAATCTAATATAATAATGAAATAAAAAAATATCCTCGATAGATGAGAACTCACTACTGAATCTGATACTGTTGACTGAATCTGTCTAAGCACGGTCAGGAACCTGAGCGTCCGAACGTATGATATAAGACATCAAAGCATAAAGAGAAAGTATACATCATTACATGAAATGTACTGGTATGCTAGATTATGTAAGGTTGAATGCAAGGGTTTGTATGCATGAACAATAACTAACTGAATGATATGGAATAACTGAGTAAGAGTACCCGGATAACTGAAACTGTTGTAAAATCCTGAGTATGCAATACTGTGCATATACGTAAATATTGTATCTGAGCTTTCACTGAAGCTGAGTACTGATTTCTAATACTGAGTAAAAGATATCTTTAGTCACTGATAACTGAGTGACTGATACTGAGTGACTATATCTGACAGACCTAATTCTGTAGAACTGAACTGAGTTCTATACTGAGACTGAAACTGAGACAGTAGAAGGTAGTCATTTAACTGACATGCCTCCTTTTTGAATAGATTTAGGGTACAACCTGTAACCCTAACAGGAAGGGTACCTGTATCGTTCCACGGTCAAAGATAAGCTGAAGAGTCACCCTTATCTGGAAAGTGCCCTGAATGAGAATGGTGGTACCCTCAACTGGAAGGTAAAACACCTCATCAATCCTCAACTGGCAGGTCAATGTCTCAAACTACGCTAGCTACGTAGTTCTGGAATGCAAGGACTACTTCTAAGGATCACACCCTCTACTGGCAGGTGAGCCCCCATCCTTGGGTTCACTCGGTGCTGAATCCTACTTCTATCTGAATGACACTGATTACTATACTAAGCTGAACTAGACTGATACTGAGTTTCACTGAGTTTTGTAACTGCCTGTGTACTTACTGTTTTAGGATATAACTGAGACTATTCTATAACTACTAGAGATCAAGGTAAACAACTAGATTTTCAGGTATTAGATACCTCCAGGACTCGATAGCATGAAAATAAAGCATAGCATGATCTCGAAAAGCATAACAACGTCTATTTGTTCATAATTCATTCATAGAGACATTTTATCAAACACTCGTAGGTCATAAGCTTATACATGATTGGGATTACATAATGACATGTCATGATTCCACTATTTACTTCACATAGGCATTTTAGCAAACACTTGGCGAGCATGGATTATTTCATATGATAACGGTCAACACATTAACATCATTAATACAATACTCAATTGAAATTTAAAGGGTTTAGCATACAATTCACATAATTTATCATATAAACTATTTTAATTTCATGAAAACTTATAATTAATCATGAATTGAAACCCAATTACTATCCTCAACATGAATACAATCAATTTCAAGCACGAAATTTATAAATCTGAGATCTTGTAAGTTTAAAAAAGGGTTCTTGGACTTCATGGGTAAAAGGAACCCATGAATAAACACCTAACATACCTGAGAAGAAAAGTTCTTGAAGGTTCTGGGAGGAGTTCTTGAGTTTGTTCTTGATTTCTTGAAGCTAGGGTTTTGCCCTTTGTGAGAGAATATTTTAATCTTGAGAGAAAGTGAGGAAATAATTCTATCACTAGGTTAATTAGGGTTAATCACATGTGTAAGACTAACTTAGGTCATGGAAAAATACCCAATTACCCCTAGGAAAGATTTTAAAATTCGTCATTGGATGCCCGATTTTGGGCCTCATCGCGACGCGGTGGCATCGCAGTGAGCCACTGGAATATGGCTGACACTGTGTAAAAATAGACGAATGTGAAATAGACCCTTGGCGCGATACGTCACCAACGCAGAACCTCATTGGAATTTGACAACTAGGAAAATGGCTAGTGGCGCGATGTGGTGGGATTGTGTTTCCATACTAGAAAATGACAATTGTGAACTAGAGCATGTGCATGATGCGCCATTATTGTAGAGCTTCACTGGAAACTGACGACTGTCATTTGGCTGTTCTCCGCGATGTGTTGATGTGCCAGATGGCACACTGGTTTACAAAAATGGCTCTAACTCTTCACCCGGGTATCAAATTTGGGTGAACTTTATATCGCTGGAAAGCTGATTGAATTTTCTACGCAATGGTATACTCTAAATTGAAAAAACCCTGAGTAATTTAAAATTTTTATATAGGATTACTCATGTACTGAGAGTTAAATTAAGCTATGGAAATATGAGGTATTACAATATCTCCCCCTTGGGAGTATTCATCTTCGAATGAGACTGAGTAAGCTGAGAAATACTGATAGACTGAGTTTACACACTGAACATGCACAACTGAAACATGATTTTATGACTGAAATCACTAATAAGTTGAGTTTTCATACTAAACATGCATATCTGATGCATGAGTACATGACTGAACTAATTCATGAATGCATGACTGAATATGCAACGGTAATGGGTACCAAGTTTATAACTGTAAATGAACATGGAACTGAGCAAAGCTAAGGAAGACTATTAGCTCAATCTGGAAATGAGTTTCCAAAGAAGAGGTGAGGATTCTTGGTCCGCATATATACTTTTTCTTCCCAAGTATCTCCCTCAACGGACTGATTCCTCCAAAGAACTTTGAACAAATGAGCTTTTTTGCTCATCAGTCTGTGAATCTGACAATCAAGGATTTGGACTGGGACCTCTTCGAAAGAGAGATCATTCTGAATGTCTACGCCCTCTAAGGGAACTATGACTGTTGGGTTACTAATGAATTTCTTTAGCAAGGAGACATGGAACACTGGGTGTACTGAAGCTAGATTTAAAGGTAACTCAAGCTTGTAAGCTACCTTTCCGAAATAGCTGAGAATTCTATAAGGACCGACATATCAGGTAATGAGCTTTCCCTTCTTGCCAAACCTCTTTACCCCTTCATGGGTGAGATTTTTAGGTACATAAAATCAGCGACCTCAAACTTGAGATCTTTTTTTCTTACATCTGCATACTATTTTTGTTGGCTCTGGGTTGCCCTAAGCCTTTCTCTGATCAACTAAACCTTCTCTAAGTTATCGAACACGAGATCGAGCCCTACTAATACGGCCTCACCTACCTCTAACTAACTAATTAGAGATCTATCTCTCCAACCATAAAGAGCCTCAAACGGAGCCATCTAAATACTAGAATGATAGCTGTTATTACATGCAAATTCGATCAAAGGCAAGTGGTCATTCCAACTACCTTTAAAATCAATCACGCATGCTATTAACATATATTCTAGAGTTTTAATTGTCCTTTCTGCTCGACTATCTATCTGAGGGAGCAAGGTTATACTAAGGTGAACATAGGTACCAAGACCCTTTTTGGAATGATTTCTAGAAGTGAAAAGTAAACTAGGTACCTCTATCTCAGATGATGGATACTGGGACTCCATGTAACCTGACCAACTCACTGATATAGAGTTTGGCATAGTCCTCCACTGAATAGAAAGTATGGACTGGCAAGAAATGAGCGGATTTGTTTATCCTATCTACGATAACCCAAATTGAATCATACTGATACCGAGTACGAGAGAAACCCATCACAAAGTCTATGTTCACTTCTTCCCATTTTCATATGGGAATACTGAACTCCTATATGGACCCACTAGGCTTCGGGTGCTCAATCTTAACCTTCTGACACGTAGATCACTTACCTACAAACTCTACAATATCTTTCTTCATCCTACTTCACTAATAGATCTCCCGCAAATCGCGGTACATCTTAGTGGCCCCTGGATGAATCGAGTAATGCGCACCATGCTCTTCTTCAAGAATTTATTTCCTCAATTCATCTACACATGGCACGTATAGCCGACCCTGGCAACGCAACACACCATCTCCCCCTTGGGAGAAAACCTCTACTTTCTGATCTCTGACTGACTCTTTCAACTTAACAAGGCTGGGATCTCTATCCTGTTTTTCCTTTACTTTGGAAACTAGATATAATTCTAAACTATTCTGCACCCTCACACTGCCCTCTGCTGAGTCGACTAAGTGGACACCTATTCTGGAAAGATGATGAACTTCTTGAGTTAACTTCTTCTTACCACTCTTAACATGAGCAACACTACACATAGATAACCTACTGAGAGCATCTTTCACTACATTGGCCATGCTCGGATGATATGGAACACTCATGTCATAATCTTTCAACAACTCTAACCATCTTCTCTGACACAAATTCAAATCTTTCTGAGAGAACACATACTGCAAGATTTTGTGATTTGTAGGGTAATTCTGCTAACTCAAGATCATGGGTAGGGTAATTCTTATTATAGGGCTTAAGCTATTTAGAGGCATAGGCTATGACCTTACCTATCTGCATGAGGACACAACCCAAACGTACTCTGGATGCATCACTGTACACAACAAACCCATTTGAACCATCTGGTAATGTTAGAACTGAGGTTGTAGTGAGTCGAGTCTTCAACTCCTGAAAACTTTTCTCACATGAATTTGACCACTTAAACTTGACTTTATTCTAAGTCAATCTAGACATGCGGGATGTAATAGATGAGAACCCTTCAACAAACTGACGGTAATAGCCAGCTAAACCCAAGAAGCTCCTGATATCTGATGGAGAAATGGATCTAGGCCAGTTTCTCACCAACTCAGTTTTTTGAGAATCAACTCTAATGTTATCACCGAAAATAATATGACCAAGGAACGTTGCTGACCTTAGCCAAAATTTGTACATACTGAATTTGGCGAACAACTGATGAGTTTTGAGAGTCTGGAGTATTATTCTGAGGTGATCTGCGTGATCATTCACACTTCAGGAATAAACAAGAATATCATCAATGAAGACTATAACGAACATGTCCAAGTACTGCTTGAGCACGTGGTTTGTTAAGTCCATGAAAGCTGTTGGGGAGTTAGTGAGACCAAAGGACATGACTAGAAACTCAAAGTAACCCTACCGGGTTCGGAAAGCTATTTTTGGAATGACACATTCTCTGACTCTAAGTTGATGATAGCCTGATCTGAGGTCTATCTTAGAAAAGTAACTAGTGCCCTTAAGTTGGTCAAACAAGTCATCAATTCTAGGAAATAAATATTTATTCTTGACTGTGACTTTGTTCAACTGACGATAGTCTATACATATTTTGAGAGAACCGTATTTCTTATGCATGAATAAGACTGGTGTGCCCCACGGGGAAATGTTGGGTCTGATGAACCCCTTATCTAATAGGTCCTTCAACTGCTCTTTCAGCTCTTTGAGTTTGGCTGGAGCCATTCTGTATGGAGGAATAGATTAGGCTAAGTATCTGGAAGAAGGTCTATTCTGAAGTCAATTTCCCTTTCGGGATAAACTCCAGGAAGATCTTTTGGGAAACACATCTAAGAATTCATTTACTACTGGAACTAACTCAAGACTAGGAGTTTATGAATTAGAGTCTTTGACTCGTACAAGATGATAGGCATATCCCTTGGATATCATTTTTCTCGCTCTAAGGTATGAAATCAACTGACCTTTAAGCACTGTGGTACTACCCCTCCATTCAAGGACTGGTTCATTTGGAAACTAAAAATGAAGAATTTTGTTTCTACAATCAACTGAGGCATAGCATGAATGGATCCAGTCCATGCCGAGAATAATGTTGAAATTTGTCATCTCTAACTCTATTAAGTCCGCTGAAGTGACTTTTGGAGATATTATAACTGAATAGTTCCTGTATACCCATCGGGCTATGATTGACTGACACACTAAGGTAAAGACTGAGAAAGATTCTATTAAGATTTCTGGTTTGACTGTGAAATTGACTGCTATGTAAAGAGTTACAGAAGACAAAGAAGATCCTGGATCTAATAAGTGATATACATGTAAATGGAAGATCTGTAACATACCAGTGACCAAATCAGGAGAACTTTCCCGATTTTGTTTGGACTCAAGTACATAGAGCCTATTTGGGCGTTGCCCACTGGTGGTACTTGAAGTGGCACCCTGTTGATTTAGGTGATCGGACTGAGCTGAAGGACGATTGTACTGACCCTGAGAGCCTGACTGAGGAAAATATCTTATTATATGTCCTTGCTTGCCACACCTAAAATAAACATCACTGCCAGCCTTGTAGACACCCTAATGGTTTCTACCGTATTTCTGACAAAAGGGATTTGTTCAAGCACTGCTGACACTACCCTGAGATTTAGAGCCTGGTGCCCTATCTTTGTTACCATTTCTAAACTTAGGTACAGGAGCATTGGATAAGGACAGAGATGGAACTGAAATCTTTGGACGAAACTGAGAATGGTTACTGCCTTCTGACTTAGGCTAAGTGAAATTAAAGCTACCTGTTCTAGCTGTCTTGTCCTCCCTCTCTCTCTCCTTATTCTTAGCCTCTTCTATCTACTGATCATAGACCATGATCCTGAATATGTCCATCTCCTTAATCAACATCATTGTTTTGCACTCCTTAACCACACTCTCTGACATCCCAAACACGAACTTGCTTATTTTGGACCTATTGTCTACTACTACATGGGGAGCATACCTGGCTAACTGAGTAAACTTGAGGGAATACTCTTTCACACTCATGTTTCCTTGCCTGAGATTGATGAAATCTAACACTTTGGATTCTCTCAGGTCTAAGGGAAAGAATCTATCTAGGAAAGCAGTAGCAAACTCTTCCTATTCTATGGGCTCTACATCTATACCCTTGTCTACCTTCCACCAGTGGCAGAGCTAGGAATATGGTGAAGGGTGTGCAAATATTATTCTCAACTAGGTTAAGAGTGTGCAAAATTGAATATAGACACATTATGGTTAACATTTAACCTCTATTCACTATATAATTTTCCAGCGAAGGGTGTGCATCTGACCACCCTTCGTCAAAGGTAGCTCCGCCCATGCTTTCTCTGCCTAAACCACGTATGGGATACATCTTATAACAGATAGGTAGCTAACTCAACACTTTTACTGGATGTCACTCCCATGGTATCTGTGACTTTTTGAACCTGATTGAGGAACTCCTCTGGATCTTCTTCGGGCTTAAATCCTGAGAATGGGGGAGGATTCATTCGGGTGAAGTCCCGAATCCTGGATGTAGCAGTATTGGTCACTGGATTGGCCTGAACAACAGCTGGCCGTTTATTCTGAGCTACTACAGAATGGTCTAGAGTAGTGAAGGCAACTCTGAATTCTGCATGGGAGACATGCTCATCCAGATGGATCTGCCTGAACAGGCTGAGGTGCTGGCTGGGTTCCTGTTCTTCTTCCGTTGTTCTTTTTAGGAGGTATGTTCTATAAATGGAGGTAAGAAAAGGATTAGACTAAGAGTTTAACTTTAGCTCATGCTAACTCGCATGACATGAATACTGAAAGAAGGGAAACTTTTCCTAAAAATGTCTCATAGCCTCTTGTCCATAAGTATGGCGTGCTACACACAAATGTACAAGACTCTACTAGATACAATTTTCAGACTCCCTACGAATATTTTAAACCTTAGGCTCTAAAATCAAGTTTGTAATGCCCCGAGTCTGTACCTCGGATGCTACACAGTTCTTACAATCTCGAGGGACCATATGTTAACCCATGACTGATATCTGCTAAGAGCACTAAATGATACTACTATAATAATGCAGAAAATAGGTTGAAATGCCATAAGGCTAACAATCTAAATACTAATAAAGAATAACAACTATAATAATATTTGATAAAACATCTAAAATTTAAAACACTGACTGAACTAGTCTACTCTGAAAAGCCTCTATCTGAATGTCTAAATGTGGAGTTGGTGGGACCAGCCCCAAACTAACTCCGACTACTAAAATACTGAATCTACTATACAACAACAACAACAACAACAACAACAAACCCAGTGTATTCCCACATAGTGAGGTCTGGGGAGGGTAAGATGTACGCAGTCCATACTTCTACCTCTAAAGAAGTAGACTGAATCTACTATAATAATGAAATAAAATAATATCTTTGATAGATGAGGACTTACTACTGAATTTGATATTTCTGACTGAATCTTTCTAAGCGCGGTCAGGAACCTAAGAGGCTGAACCTATGATATGAGACATCATAGCGCAAAGAGAAAATATGCATCAATACATGGAATGTACTGGTATTCTAGATGAGGTAAGGATGAATGCAAGGGTTCATATGCATGAACAATAACTGTCTGAATTATAAGGAATAACTGAGTAAGAGTACATAGATAACTAAAACTGTTGTATAATACTGAGTATGCAATACTGTACATATACGTGAATATTGTATCTGAGCTTTCACTGAAGCTGAGTATTGATTTCTGATACTGAGTAACTGATATTTGTAGTAACTGATAACTAAGTGATTGATATTGAGTGATTGTATCTGACAGTCCTAATTCCGTAGAACTAAACGGAGTTCTACACTGAGACTGAAACTAAGACAGTAGGATGTAGTCATCTAACCAACATGCCCCTTTTTTTAATAGATTTAGGGTACAACATGTAACCCCAGCTGAAAGGGTATTAGTACCGTGCCACGGGTAAAGACAAGCATAATAGTCACCCTCATCTGGCAGGTTCCCTGAATAAGAACGGTAGTACCCTCAACTGGCAGGTAAAACACCTCATCAATCCTTAACTGGCAAGTTGATGCCTCAACCTACTCTGGATACGTAGTTTAGGAACGGAAGGAATGCTTCTAAGGATCACACCCTCTACTGGCAGGTGATCCCCTATCCTTGGGTTCACTCGGTGCTGAATCCTACTCCCAACTGAATGACCCTAATTACTATAATGAACTGAACTAGACTGATACTGAGTTTCACTGAGTTCTATAACTGCCTGAGTACTTACTATTTTGGGACATGACTAAGACTATTCTATAACTACTGTAGCTTTAGGTAAACAGCTAGATTTTTGGGTATTAGATACCCCCAGGACTCGATAGCATGAAAAAAAGCATAGCATGATCTTGAAAAGAATACCAATGTCCACTTGTTCATAATTCATTCATAGAGACATTTTATCAAACACTTGTAGGGAATAAGCTTGTACATGATAGGAGCAATGAAAATGGCATGTCATGATTCCACTATTTACTTCACATAGGCATTTTAGAAAACACTTAGGGAGCATGGATTATTTCACATGATAACGGTCAATACATGAACATCATGAATACAATACTCAATTGCAATTTCAAAGGTTTAGCATAAAATTCACATAATTCATCATATAAACTATTTTAATTTCATGGAAACTTATAATTAATCATGAATTGAAACCCAATTACTATCCTCAATATGAATATAATCAATTTCAAGGATGGAATTCATAAATCTAAGATCTTGTAAGTTTAAAAAGGGGTTCTTGGATTTCATGGGTGAAAGGAACCCATGAATGAAAACCTTACATACTTGAGAATAAAAGTTCTTGAAAATACTGGGAGGAATTCTTGAGTTTGTTCTTGATTTCTTGAAGCTAGGGTTTTGCCCTTTGAGAGAGAATGTTTTAATCTTGAGAGAAAGTGAGGAAATAATGCTATAAGTAGGTTAATTAAGGGTTAATCACGTGTTTAAGACTGACTTGGGTCATGGAAAAATACCCAATTACCCCTAGGAAAGATTTAAAAATTCATCACTAGATGCCCAATTTTGGGCCTCACCGCAACGTGGTGGCATCGCGGTGAGCCACTGGAATGTGGCTGACACTGTGTATAAATGGACGAACATGAAATAGACCCTTGGTATGATACGGAACCATCGCAAAGCCTCACTAGAATTTGACAACTGGGAAAATGGCTAGTGGCGCGACGCGGTGAGATCGCGTTGCCATACTGGAAAATAACAATTATGAGCTGGAGCATTGGTGCTATGCGCCATTATCGTAGATCTTCACTAAAAAATGACGACTTCCATTTGGCTGGTCTCTACAATGAGATGATGTGCCAGATGGCACACTGCTTTACAAAAATGGCTCTAACTTTTCGCTCGGGTATCGGATTTGGGCAAACTTTATATCGTTAGAAAGCTGACTGAATTCCTACGCAATGGTAAGATCTAAACTAAAAAAAATTAAGTACTTTTAAAATTTCATATAGGATTACTCATGTACTAAGAGTTAAATTAAGCTATGGAAATACGGGGTATTACAGCTTACCTGCCAGGTTTGAGTCGAGGTAGGTGTCATAATGACCTAGGTTTCTAGGTTGTGACAAAAAAAACACGATGCAACTTTTACACACCAGTAGACAGTTCTCAAGTCTCACATATGAGGATCTAAATGACATATTTAGAATTTTTTAGATATCAATGATATGTAAATTCCCAAAGAAGTCTCTAAAGACTATGTACAACTCATTCTTTTTCTATTTTCTTTATTAGGGGAAGCAAAGAGGTGGTTGAAAGCAGAGGCACCTAATTATATAACTACATCGAATGACATTTTAAGGAAGCTCTTGATACATTCCATCTGAGAAGACGGTAAAGTTTAGAAGCGAGATCATGAGATTTGGATAGAAGGATAGTGAAAAATTGTATCAGGCTTGGGAAAGATTGAAGTCACTCCTCAAGGATTGTCCACATCATCAGTAGAAAAATCAAGTTCTAGCTTAATACCTTTGCAGAGAGTCATGAACCATACACTAAAATGTTATTAGATTCAACAATTAGTGGTCAAGCTCTAAGAAAGACTTATGATGAGCTATACACTCCTCTTAATCATATTACGCAAGGTAATCCAGGTTGGAATGGAGACAATTCTAGGGGTATGGTAAAGAAGGATTCATCAGTGTTAGATATTGATAGTATCAATATATTGGCCACACACCTAAGCTACTTTTTAAAAACAAATAAATACAAAGCTCAATAAATTGGGCTTTGCTCAACCAAAAGCAAAAATGAATATATTACAATCGATTCCAACATGAGGCAAAATTTATGGAGCTAGTGATCATCCAACAGAATTGTGTGGAGCAAATCCAGAGTTAGTAAATTTTATGGGTAATGCACAAATATAAGGAAATTATAATTTTGGTAACACCTACAATCCTAACTGGAAAAATCATTCCAACTTTTTATAGGGAGGTAATCAAGGGAATAACTCTAATAAAAAGTAGTATAGGAACTAAGTGCAGAATCAGAATTATTAACAATAGTCTCAGGTAAACTAATTTAATGTTTAGCAAAGCAATATTGAAGATATGTTGAAGAAGATTATGGCTGACTAAGCATAAATGGCTACTGACATTAAAAATCAGAAACTTGCCACTAAAAACTTATAAAAGCTGATGGGCTAGTGAGACAAAGCTCAAAACACAAAGCCTCAAGGGGTTTTGATAAGCAATACCAATTTTGATCCCAAGAAAGTATTATAAATAACATTAAGGAGTATGAAAAACTTAGATGAAGCACCTTACAAACAGAAAATCCATGAGGCACCTGCAGATTTTTCTAGACCAAGACTATTGCTTAAGTAGTTCTAGAAAAGATAGCTACAAAGAATGTTTATCTAATTAGACAAGAAATCCAAGAGACCTCCACCATCGTTCCCTCAATATCTCTAAAAAATCAAAGAGGATGCAAGCTTCAAGAAGCTCTTTGATATCTTCAAAGAATTACGTAAAACTTTCTCTAATTGATGCTTTTAAGAGGATGCCAAAACATGTATAATACCTGAGAGATCTGGTGGGAAGTAAAATATGGTTACTAAAGAGTGCAGTTCAAGGGTAATGAGAAAGCCCCCAAACAAGCTCAAGTACCCCAGGAATTTCACCATCCCCATACAAATTGGTGAAAGTGAGGTTGTTCATATGTCGTTAAACTTAGAGCCAAGTATCAATTTGAGGCCCTTGTTTGTATTTAATACTTAGATTGGGAAAACTAAAGCCTTCAATGATAGCTCTACAGTTAGTTGATCCATCGAGAGTGACTCCAGAAGGAATCATTGAAGATGTGCTCATTAAAATTAGTAAGTTTGTGGATTTTTTTAATTTTATAATTCTTGATTTTGATGAATATGTCAATGTGCCAGACATATTGGAGCACCTATTTTTAGCCATTAGTGGAGGTCTCATTGATGTGAGAGATGGAAACCTTAAAATGCAAGTGAATGATAAAGATTTTACCATAAGAATATACAAAGCATTCACCATACCTCCAATCTATAGAGATTTATACATGATCACAGAGGTGAAAAAGATGAGTATATTCTTACAAATATTTGTACTTTGATATATGTCATCAAATGGTTTTAGGTGAAGAAAAAAAAAGTTCACAAGATATTGTGAGAACTGGAGAATGTGTTAGAAATGACTGAATGTGATCCTAAGGGGGATATAAAGATAAAAAAAAGGAAAAATATTAATGGTGGTCCTTCTAGAATAAGAAAATAGAAGAAAGTTAAGTTAGACAGGGAAGAAGAAATTAAGAGATTCCTAAGTTAACTTTTTACATGAGTCATTCCACGATACAAAATTAGGCTTCTTGGGAAGCTACCCATGATGTACTTGTGGTAGCCTTGTTTTTCTTTTATAGTGTTACCTTTTGTTTGTTTTGTTTGTTTTATGTAGATTGGGAAAAGTATGAGTACCCGATGTCAAAGCTAAGGAGCATGGAAAAAGCATAAGTATGGGGTTTTTTACCCCTTTTATGGAAATTATAGAGAGAAATATGATGCTAGCTAGGCCCTAGAGGCTCCAGGAAGTACTCCCGGCCCTTGTTTCTGCCTCTGATCAATGCTTTGGGGATAGAGCATAACTTTAATTATAGGGTGGGAACTTCTGATATATTGTAGGGTAAAGTATGTTATAGGTTTGATTTGTTTGCTTTTAGTTGGTTGCTTTTGAAAAAAATAAAAAAAGATTTTTGTTTTATTCTTTTAGATTAGAATAGTTTTGTTTGTTTTTAGCTTTTTAGTCATTGATAGAGCATACTTTGCCTACCCCTTGATTTTTCTTTTTGATTCTTTTATGGGTGGGGGGAGGCTTTGAACTGGGTATACTTTTTATTTTAAGGATTATCTTTTATTTTTATTTATAGTTTTGGACTTCTCTGGATAATGGATGGATGACGACCATCTTGAGACAAAATTAGTCATAGGTGATAAGTCAGAAATGGAACCTTTCACGAATTGATTTCTAGGTACTCCATCTGAAATATGCTAGACTTCAAGAATGACTCATTACAAGAACATAAAAATAGAAACTTAGTTAGAAGCTCAATTGGAGCCTTCGAATTTTAAGCTTTTGTAGGCCCTTTTTGTACTTCTTTTCTTTGGTTTTTTCTTTTTATGGAATATTCCTTTAGCATAAGCAAGTACACATTCTTTTAGCTTCAATTTTTGGATCAAACAACACCTTTTTGAATGTTATTACTCAACAAAATAAGATCATGAAGAACATGTGAACATTTAAAAATTGACCCTCGATCAAACAGGCTTTAAATGCGATGAAATTTTAACCATGGGCTACTTTTGACCCCACAGAAAAAAATCCAAAGGTTTTATGCCCCAATCCTAACCAATTGCTCCTAAAAATTAAACCAACTTCAAAATTCGGAGAACACCATAAAGATGGTGAACTTTCAATTTTCAAACTCTCTCATTTTAACTCAAAACCACTTCAAATTCAATATCCGGGCCCTTTTTTGTATGGGGAACAGATCCCATGTCTTTCAACCTTCAATTTCACTTTAATTTTTTTTATTTGAAGATCCATTTCTATTTTCTGCAAAGCTCAATCCAATAATGGTCGATTAATCTAACCCACTCTAATCAATCTCAAATCTCAGACTGGGTAATTTATGCTTGAGAACACTAATCTAGCATAAGAAACTCAAGAAAACACAAAAATCAAATTGGAGCAGATTTGGACTCAACTATTTGATGATAGAAGTTTATGTATAATTTAAGAAAAGGTTTCATAAAGAAAAACCAAGGAGGAGATCCTGCATGACTAGGTAGTTTTAAGGATCAAGGTCCATATTTATGTTCCTCAAACCAGTGATTTTACTAGGTTGATACCGAGGGGATATTAAGATAAATTATGACTGGAAGTTACACTGTTAGCGATGTTAGATGAAGAAGGACATAGTAGATCCCATATCTTGGTGTTTGAATTGTCAACAAGTGAAGTATGAACACCACAAATCTGATGGTACGAGTTATTGGATTCCCATACCTGAGTGGGAATGGGAGTGAATTAATATGAACTTTGTAGTAGGGTTGACCTCCTGGTAAATTTGATGTTATATGGGTCATTGTAGTTTGATTTACTAAGTATACATCTTTTTATACAAGTCCAAACTACCTATAAAGAGAAAATATTTTAGTCATATATTTGAGAGATAACTCGCTTTCATGGGGTGCCCATTTCTTTTATTTTAAACTGGTGCACATAAGTTATATCTCATTATATTGATCTATGTAGAAAAAGTTGGGTACTCAGGTGGAGCTTAGTATAATACTTCACCCCTAAGATGATGGTCGGCATAACTGGATTATTTAAGTTCTTGAGGATATATTGTGATCTTATGTGATTGAATTTTTTAGTCACTGGGACTAAATTTTTCTTTTAGCAGAGTTTGCATACAACAACTTTTACCAATAGAGCATTGAGAGGGAACCATTTGAGGCTTTGTATGGTAGAAGGTGTCCATATCTGATTATTTGGTTTGGTCTATTTAAGGTTAGGTCGTGTACAAAAAATTAATTTAGGGATTCATTGGACAAAGTAAAGTTGATCTAATAAAAACTTTTAACGGCACAGAGTAGGCAAAATTGTTATGCAGATTGAAAAGTTTGTGATTTAGAATTCATAGGAGGAGAGCACTATCTGTTGAAAGTTTTTTTTCATAACTGGCAATTTTTTATCATTCAATCAAACGGTTGTGTCTAACTTTGCTTCGATTAAGCAATTGGAAACTCAAATTGGGAAAATATCCACCCAAGTCTATGTTAAGCCAAAGGAAGGCCTGCCCAGTGACACCATTGTGAACCTGAAAAATAAGGCCCAAAAGTTTTCTATTGTCACTAGTAGTGGAAAAACCCTCGGTGATCTTGTGGTAGATGTCAAAAAAGATCCCAATATGGAACAAAGAAATGTGAAGAAAAAGCTTGTAAATAATTCAAAGGAAGAGATGCTTAAGTCTCATGAAGGGAAAGACAAAGAGTCGGTGTTGAATGAAGAAGTTGATAGTGAACAGTGTGATCTAAAGGTAGATGAAAATAATGAAGTGAGAAGTGATCCAATGCCTGCCATAATGTTTCTCTCTCCGTTCCCTCAAAGGCTCAAAAATAAGAATGATAATTTGAAATTCAAAACATTCATGGCTAAGCTTATCAACCTCTCCATTAATATCTTATTGCTTGAAGCTATTCAAGATATCCCGGGGTATGCTAAGATTATCAGAAAATTGAGGTCCAAGAAGAGGCTTGTTGAGAGTAATACTATCGAAGTCACTCGTGGATGTAGCTTTATCAAGGCTAGTGGGATTGTGGAAAGAAGGAAGATACAGGAGATTTTACAATTTATGTACCATCAAGAAAAATAAGTTTGAAAAGGCTTTATTTAACCTTTGTGCGAGTATAAATCTCATGCCCTTCGCAATATTTAAAAGGCTTAACTTAGGCACCCCTACTCCAACGTCAATGAGTCTTTTGATGGAGGACCGGTCTATCCAAAAACCGATTGGTGTTGTGTTCGACATGTGGGTGAAAGTGGATAGATTCATCCTCCCGACAAATTTTGTGGTGCTAGATTGTGAAATAGACCAAGAGGTGCCTATCATTCTTGGTCGACCTTTTCTTGTCACCGGGAGAGCCATTGTTGATTTGGAGATTAGGGAAATGATGTTTAGAGTTCATGATGGTGAAGTGTCCTTCGGTATATGCAAAACAAAAAAACAACCCATGAATCTTCAAGTGGTATCGATGATAGATGTTGAAATCGAGGAAGTGAGTGAGGGGTCCCTTGAGGACCCAACATGAGAAAGAAGGAAGACGTCCTGCCACAAATGCCACAAAAGTGGGGCGTACCCTTTGTTTTTAATTTTGTACTGTAGACTTTAATCTTGTCAATTGATTATTCCATACATTTACGGAACTATGGAGTGTGTTGATTGAGTTTGAGAAGGGGAACGTGTGAAATCCCTTCTTAGTGATCTGAACAGGGGAAAATATGTCAAAAATGAGAAATAAGCTAAATAGGGGAAATCAAGAGTGTAAAAATGCCCCCAGTTAATGTGATAATGGGACCTTGTTCACGATTGTGTTCACCCACATGTCCGCGATCGTGGAACTATGACCGCAATCGCGGTCAAAGTAGTCATATGACCATCTGAATCACTTATTTTCCCCTCAGTCCCTTCTTAACTTTTCTCACTAATTGGACCCATTTCTGGTCAAATTTTGAGCATTCCAACAACATCGTTGCATCCATCTTGCATCACTCATTCGATAAGTGGCTCAAATCTATGCTTTATTTATTGAAAATAAACCATAGATTGCATGTTATAAGGAAGGCCTAAAATTAGTATTTTTAGGCTTAAATACTTGGTCAATTATAATTGAGTGGTGATTAACTGCTAGAAATATTGTGCACACATGTGGGAAAGTCTTGAGTACCCAAAGGGTATGTGAAATTGAGAAAAATAAAGGGTGCACACCAATTGCTCGATCAAATGCCCAAATGAATTTTCACTAGTGTTTTTTACATTCTAAGGGCACAATCGAGTACCTAGTAAACTTGTTCAATAATTCCAGTGAAAATTCTTGTTGTAGAACATGTTTTGGATAAAAATTTAAATTTTTGGACATTGGAGATTTTGGCATAAAATCGATCTCAGGTACCGCGATCACGGTCATCGGGACCGCAGTCGCGACGATATGGCCCGCGATCGTGGTAGCTGAGGCTGATTTTCTGCCTGGGCCAAAAATTTTGCACTCTAGGTTTTTATCCAAACACCACCAAGTAACTATCCCATGTTCTTTACTAAATAAAATGGCTTAGTTTGTGCATGTAAATGTCAATGTTTAATGTGGTTGCATTGTTCTAATGTTTTTTAGTATCATATCATGGAAGAATACCACCAAGTCCAATTCATGTCACCCGAATGCCACACTCTTTACTATGGTGATCTTTCGAGGACAAAGTTTCTCCCGGAGAGAGTAATATGCTTGGAGAAAGTGCTGGAAAAGCTTTCGGCATTTCATGATAGGCTTGTGGCCACGGGGTGGCAGTGCTTCTCCCCATATCCTTTTAAGGTGAATGAGTAATGGGCCCGTGATTTCTATGCTAATATTAACATAGTACTTTTCTTAGACCTATTCAACATGGTTATCAAGATCCGAGGGAAGGAGGTGAACTTTACGATGGAGAAAATCAATGATATCTACGGGCTCCCAAATGCAAATATGGGTGAGTTCGAAGAGAAAAGGTGTGAGCCGGGAAGCTGGTTGGCAGAAAGACTATGTCCCCAAAGGAAGTCTCTTTGTAGTGACCAATTGAAACATATCCCTGAATGACTTCACTACTAAGGCTCGGATTTGGTTGAACATCATATGTAGCCGAATCTCCCCTTGCACCCGCATGATAGCAATTCCATATTTTTGGGCTCGAATAGTTGCTTGCATTCTAGATGACATTCTTTTAAAAGTTGGTCAGCTCAGGGTTTTTGACATAAAATTCTTCAAGAACCAGGGTGGTACAAATTTTTTCTTTCCCTCTTTGATTACTGAGCTTTGCATGAGATCCGAGCTTAAGGAGTACCCTAGAGATACTTGGGTGCACCCTGGTCCCCCTCTATCCTCTTAAAATTCAAGGTGAGGTTGTGCCAACAAAAATATGAAGAGAAATAACAACTTAGGAAAGTCAACACGTAAGGATACTTAGTCTTATAGGTCGTATACCGCCTAACGATACTTAGTCTTATAGGTCGTATACCGCCTAACCTTTTAAGGATATTGGTGTTGATATTACGTCTATTAGGGAGTTTGTGTCGGGTTTTCCCCAGGGGCTCAGAGATCCCTCCACCACCCGTTACTCATATGTGTCCCGATCTAATTATAAGAAGTATCGAGAGGACCAAAAGAAGAAGAGAGATACCATTGCTAGTATTGAGAAAGCCTACTCATCCTTGGCAGCGTCATATTGGGATCTCCGAGTTTCACATGAGAAAATGGTAAACTAGAGAAAAAGAGAGATAAATTCTTCAGAAAGATATGGAAGGGGGTGAAGGGCCTGTGAAAGGTCCTAAAACCCTTTGATAGACTTCCTTCCTCCCGAGTTGAGAGTGACGATGAGGCCCAACCAAGTACTCTAGTCCTGAGGATACTGATGATAATGCAGAGACTGAGAGTGATAGCAGCTCTTGATGCAGTTTCAGAGAGCACCCTTATCTCTCTTTGTGCTTCTTTGTTTATGCAGTGCGGACACTATTAGCTTTTTAGTTGGGCGTTCCTGTCTCCGCATTCATTTGATTTTGTAAGACCCCATAAAGTCCTAACCCATTTCAGCCCCATATAAAATACCAAAAGAGGTCCCAGACATAGATAATTTGAGCTAAGTATTGACACTTAGTCTTATTTTTTACCTCAATATTTCAATGGTTTTATTTTTGATCTTTCTGAACATAGATTACTGATTTTTAAATTGATTCGTGATCAGGGTTATTTATAGGTCATATCGGGAGATTTTCAAAATTTTCAGACATTGTTTGAGGCACGTTTGGATAACTAAAATAGTAAGTCAATGCGATCAGGACGCATCGCGTTGGCCATCGTGTCATCTCAATCGATGTGGCGCGTAAGTAATCGTGTCGACACCATCAATGCGGCGCGTTGTGTATCACATCACTGGGCATATTTTTTGTATTAAGTTACGGGTTTATGGAGGTAATTGGGTTAATTTCTCCTTACGTAATTCATCCTTAACAAGAAATTTAGCCTCCCAAAAGGTGAATTCACTCATTATCTCACAAATTCTCTCAATAGCAAAGCCCTAGTTCACAAACAATTCTCACGAATTCAAAAATCAAGGTATGTTTAGGCATTCATCCTTGGGCTCCTTCCACCCTTGGAGTTCAAGAATCTTTCTTTAAAACTTAGATTAGGATTTACCTTCTTGAATAGAATCGTGTTCATGTATGTTTTGTTGTGTGGGATTTCAAGTCAAGAATATTTTGAGTTTCATGGGAATTAACTAGAATGTATGTTGATTTATGTAACCCTCATGTTAAATCCTTGAATTTTGGTGTTGAATGTGGGAGTTATGATAATCATATATTTCTCATTCTCATGTATAAGAATTAAGTATCCTAAGTGTTTGACAAAATGTCTATGTGAAGTAATTGTGCATGATAACTTATGTGTGCTACTTTTAAGGTTGAGATATGGTTCCATTATCTATGCAATCGAGTCCTGGGGGTATCGAATACCTAAAATTTAGTTGTTGTCTAGTTTTCCAGAGTCTACAAGATGAATTTAGTTATACAATGAGCGAGATCTCTCAGTTAGTTAATGTAGTAAAGTGACATTTCAGTCAAACCTAGTACGGTCTAGTGATCAGTTTAGTGTCGATTCAGTTAGGAGTAGGATTCAGCACCGAGCAAACCCAGGGATGGGGGCATTCCTGCCAGCAAAACGTTTGACCCTTAGTAGCATTCCCTGTGTTACAGAACTATGTAGTAAGTGTAGAGTAAATCATATTCTTTCCAAACTAAAGTTGATGTAATCATATACATCTAATGAGTCTTTCTTCCAGATTAGGGTTGACCTAGCTCATGTTAGTAACCCGTGGCACGATGCTAACACCCTTATAACTGGGATTACAAATTGGACCCCAAATCAGTCTATTATCGGGGTATGTTGGTTAGATGATAATTCCCATAGTTACAGTTTCAGTATTCACTATTTAGTAATCAGTATCCAGTATTTAGTATTCAGTATTCAGTACATAACTCAGTTTAGTTCTATACGATCATGACTTACAGTTATCATTTATTCAGTTATCAAAAACTCAGCACTTTAGCTTCAGACTAATTCAGACAGACGATATATGCTTGGTATTGCATGTTCAGTACTTACAGTAGCCCCAGTATTGCATATCCTCTAATCCATCTATTTCATGATATTTAATTATTATTCTTATGCACATGAACTCATGCATATCAGCCTAACCTCACGTAGCATTCCAGTACATTTATAGTACTGATGCATACTCTTTTTTTGCGCTATGATATCTCATATCGTAGGTTCAGATGCTCGGTTCCTGACCATACCTAGCCCGCTAAGTCTATCAGCCGCAGCTACAGTAGTGAGTCCTCATCCATTGAGGACGTGACACTCATTTAGTTATTTTATTATTTATAGTATTTCAGCTTTTCAGTTACTATCAGACAGTAGTTGGAGTTAGTTGGGACTTGTCCCTTCAATTCATTTATTTAAGATATTAGAGGCTTTCAGACACTTTCAGTAAGCAGTTATTCTACAGATGTACTTAGTATTGATTCAGTTTTATGAAGCTTATGGCATTTTCAGTTTTACCTCCACATATGTTTTGATGATTATTATTCAGCGCTCACAACAGGTACCAGTCATGGGTTAGCTAGTGGCCCTTTGAGATTATAATCACCATGAGACGCCCAGGGTGTAGTATCGGGGTGTTACAAACTTGGTATTAGAGCCTAAGGTTCTAAAGTATCCTAGGGAGTCTGAAATCCACGTCAAGTAAAGTCTTGTGCATGGGTGTGTAGTGCACCACACTTATAGATGAAAGGCTATGAGATGTTTTAAAGAAAAATTCCTTTGTTTCATTGTGCATATCGTGCGAGTCAGCATGAGCTCAAGTTAAACTCTCTGTCTAATCCAACTTTCCCTTCCGTTTACAGCATATGCCTCCAGAAAGAATAATGAAAGAAGAACTGGAAACCGGCCAGCACCTCCGCCCGTTCAGGAAGATCCCCTGAACGAGCATGTTTCTCACGCAGAATTCAGAGAAGCTTTCACCACTCTAGCCCATTCTGTGGCAGCTCAGATTGTTTGACTAACTGGTGTTCAGGACAACCCAGTGGCCAATACTTCTGTAGCTAGAATTTGGGACTTCACCCGAATGAACCCTCCTTCATTTTTTAGGGTCTAAGTCTGAAGAGGACTCACATGAATTCCTTGATATGGTGCAAAAGGTAACAGACATTATGGGGGTAACTGCTAGTGAGAGTGTTGAGTTAGCTGCCTATCAGCTGCAAGATGTAGCTCATACATGGTTTAAGAAGTGGAAGGTAGATAGAGGCGCAGATGCAGGGCCTATAGAATGGGAAGAGTTTGCTACTGCCTTCTAAGATAGGTTCTTTCCGTTAAAGTTGAGAGAGGCTAAGGTGTTAGAGTTCATCAACTTGAAGCAAGGCAACATGAGTGTGAAAGAGTATTCCCTCAAATTTACTCAGTTGGCCAGGTATGCTCCTTATGTGGTAGCTAATTGATCTGAGGTGGTTTTATACACTTTTGTGTCATTATTCTAGCTTATTTTGCCTTGTTTTGAGAGCAATTTGTGTGCTTAACATGTTCATATTGATATAAATAAAAATTTAAGTGTCCAAGTGTGCTTTTACAATGTCCAGAGCATTTTTCAAACAAGTTTGTGCTTAATTGAGTAATTTAGAGTTCAACCCAGAAAACTAGTTTTACTAGCTTGAGTTGTGTGTCTAGTTGGTCTCGATTGATTCTAATGTGTTTGATTTGTTCTAAATATTTTGATGGTGTAATTATGAGTGGAATAACTTATTTTAAATGTGCAAAGTTCAATTTGATTAAGTCAAGAGTCGAAATAATAAGTGGAAGATCATTCTGAATTTGCTTTGTCTTAGCTCTTGCTTTGATTTGTTGTTGAGAATATTGTGTTGTTTTGATCTTTAATTTGTGGTGTGTGATATTGTAGCAGGCTTTGTGAGGTGAATACAGTGATATATTGATGATTTAAAGGCCAAAAAATCATTGGAAATACATTACAAAAGGCACGAACAAAAGATATGACGTTCAACACTTAACCAAAATTTTAGAAGTAAATTTCAATGAGCCAACGCGAAATCGACGGATCGCGTCGATATTCCCAGTGCAGCGACGCATTCATAAACGCGTTGTGTCGATGTGTTTAACACGAAAAACAGTACAAAAAATAAAGGCGGCTGCACAGATTAAGGAATCTTTGGAGAATAGTTTGGAAAATCGTGCCTACATCACAATCCCACTTAAATTTGGAATGTAATATATATATATATATATATATATATATATATATATATATATATATTGCATTGGACAACACAATTGGGACAATTTTATTACAACTTGGACACCTGGGAAGTGTAAATACATGGCTGGAGGAGGTGAACAATTTTGGTGAAAATCATTATTACCTGGACGCTGTTTTGGAGAAAAATTGCGGAGACGGTTACATGGTTAATTAGGTTTTTATTTTTTTTATTTATTTAGTCTTTAATTTTTCATATTATCTATTCAATTATTTGGATCATTATTGGCTAAAAATCCTTCTTTCGGGGTTAAAGCCAAAAACATGAGTACTATTATTTCGGATTAATTTCGATTAATTTTTGCTTATCATATTTGGTTGTTTGTTTATTCTTGTTTTAATTATTTTAAGGATTCGCGACCCTTAAAATACATATATTATCAACCTTTTGATCTCGGGAGAGGGAATAGGGAGATAAAACTCGGAATAAATAAAGTTTTGGTTTTTATTCTTTTATAAAATAAAGAATTGAACTTAGCATCTAGGACAGGGATGTACGTAGATGCCTTACTTGATTCATACATAGGATTATAGCTTTAATTAACTTAATTGGATTATTACATCCCTGCTCAACGATGTAGTTGTAATATCCATATTAGGTAAAATATTAGAGGTTGGGAAACAATGATCATGCAATTAACCCAACGAATCAACAACCAAGATAAGCAAGTTGACGAAGAAAATTCAATAAATTAGTATGATTTTTTGAAGTGCTTTAACCCTGGGCTTTTCTCCATTGATTGTCCCAAGATTTTTATTTCTACGCTTTCTATATTTTATTTTTAATTTACAAAATTACAAACTCTCTTCTTGTTTATTTTTTCTCAATTAGTTAGACTAGAATTAGATAGGCGGCGAACGCAAGTCCCTGTGAGATCGATACTTGGGCTTCCTTGAAGCCACTATATTACTTGATAAGACCACATACACTTGTGTGTGCGCTTGGGTGCTGTCAAGTTTTTGGCACCATTGTCGTGGACTTGTATTTTGGAAATTGTTTATTTTAGTTTTACTTTTAGATTTATTTGGTGTTTTTACGCTTGGTCTTATTTTTGTGATTTGCAGGAAACAAGTTTAAAGGATAATAAGCTGGCAAGGGATCACGACTTGGTTGAACCAAGATTTGATCCTGAACAACTTTACCATAAACACGGGAGAGAAGCAATCCTTCTCCCAAGAATTCCTCAATTCCAAGAAGACCAAGAGCATACTGTTCCTGTGGCTGAACAATAAGCAGCTGGTAGGAAGGTTAGGGAAGTGGCAGTCCAACTTCCAACAAACTTGACTTCCCCAATTCAAAGACCAATAGCTGGGGGGGATTTTGAGATGAAATACAATATGGTAAAGCTTCTTATTAGCGGTGGACAGTTTGCAGGGCTTTCATACAAGGATCCACAAGTCCACTTGCAGACCTTCATTGAGCTTACAGATACATTCACTCCAACCAGGGTGACTCCAGATTATGTGAGGCTGACACTGTTTCCCCATTCACTTATTGGGGAAGCTAAAAAGTGGTTGAATGCAGAGCCGGCTAGTTCAATCACAATATGGTGTGACTTGGCCAGAAGGTTCCTCATCAGATTCTTTCCATCAGGCAATACTGTGAGACTAAGCAGTGGGATAGTGAGCTTCAAAAAGAAGCCTAATGAAAATCTATATCATGCTTGGGAATGCTTCAAGGCTCTTATTTGAGATTATCCACATCACCAACAGTCTAATAAGGTACTTTCTCATACTTTTGTAAAAGCTCTTGATCACAATACAAAGATTTTACTAGATTCAGCCGAACGTGGTCAAGCGTTGGAGCTAACTTATGATGAGCTGTACACATTACCGAACTGCATAGCACAAGGAAATCCAGAGTGGCATTTAGATTCTAGAAATGCCATGAAAAGAATTATGGGAGTATTGGAGGTGGACCAATTAACAGCTATATTAGCTCAGGTTTCTGCATTGTAGAATTTGATCAACACAACATTCAGCAGGATGAAGTTGGGAGCAACACAACCTGCAGCAACAGTCAATGCTATCCAATAAGCTATAGGTTGGTGTGAGGTATGTGGAAATAGTGGTCATACGGCTACCATATGTGCTTCAAATCTGGAATCTGTGATGTATATGGGCAATGCTCAAAGGCCAAATTACGGTAATGCCTACAATATGAAGTGGCAAACTCATCCACCTAATCAGCCATAGAACACCCCGCAGCCAAAGGCCCAATCAAATTAGTCTATGAGTAACATGGAAGAGATGATGAAATAAATTTTAGCTGGTCAAGAACAATTGATTGCAGATCTAAATAGTCAAAGGGCAGAATTATAGAATCAGCAAGCGTCCATAAGAAGTTTAGAGTTGCAAGTGGGGCAATTATCACAGGTACTGAATACAAGACCACAAGGTGGGTTGCCAGCAGACACAGAAACTCCAAATCAAGTCATGTCAATCACCATGAGGAGTGGTAAATAGCTTTAAGGAGAACCTCTCAAGGCAACAAAGAAGGTAGATGCTGATGTGGTGACTCAAAAGGTAGATGACAAAGTTGCTGGAAATTCAAGAAAGTCTGAGTACTTGAATGAAAAAGTTGCTAAACCAGAGAAGAAGAAGAAGAAGAAGAAGAAGAAGACGCTACCACTACCCTTTCCTCAAAAGTGCATAAAATCAAAGGATGATGCATTGTTCAAAAAGTTCGTTGATACATTCAAAGAGCTTCATATTAACTTACCTTTGCTAGATATTTTGCAGAGTATGCCTAAGTATGCAAAGTACTTGAGGGATCTAGTGGAAAAAAAGGTGAAATTGCAAGATGTAGGGGCAATAACACTCATTAAAGAGTGTAGTGCGGTAATGACACAGAAAATCCCCAAGAAATTAAAAGATAAGGGAAAGTTTGCTATCCCTATTCAAATTAGGAACAAAGAGGTTCATGCACTGAGTGACTTGGGGGCAAGCATAAACTTGATACCCCTATCTTTGTTTAAAAATTGGGCTTAGGAAAGCCTAGATCGACCACCATGGTTTTGCAGTTAGCAGATAGTTCCATGGCATATCCGAAAGTAATAATTGAGGATGTACTCATAAAGGTTGGTAAATTTGTTATTCCTGCTAACTTTTTTGTTCTTAATTTTGTGACAGATGAACAAGTACCAATTATTTTGGGGCGTCCATTCTTAGCAATCGGAGGGGCTTTAATTGATGTTAGAGAAGGCATACTTAAGATGAGGGTAGATGATGAAGAGGTGATATTTGATATTTACAAAACACCCATTGAAAGTCCCTTATATAAAGATTTATGCATGATCAATATGATTGAAAGGGATGAGTGTGGGATGTTTAATCTACCAAAGACCTCTTCCGACTACCTGATTGAGCGTCCTAAGATGAAACCACCAATTCCCAACATGTTAAAAGGTAAAAGAGGTCTGAAAGAAATGAAAAAATGGCTCCCAAAAGGGAGTAAAAGGGTGAAGGAATATGGCTGAGTTGAGTTTGGTCATGTCGCGACACTAAATCAGGTGTTTCTTGGGAGGCAACCCAAGCTAATTAGGTATGTTTTCTTTTCAGTTTTTTTTATTTTTACTTCACGTAGTTTTTATTTTACGTTGAGTCACAGGTTGAAGGGAAGCTTGAGTACCATAAACTTGAGCTTGAAGTATGGTAAAAACTGAGTGAGGGGTCCCATGGGTCTCATTTATGTGAAGATGCTACTAGCTAGGCCTAGATGCCTCAGGGAGTATTTCTATCTCTTACTCTAAAAGTTCACTTTGGGAACAAAGTAGATTTTTAAGTGTGGGGTGGGGAATTTCCCAAATTTTGGCTCAATTTTAAAAAATTTAGGTTAGGAATAAGTAAGATATTCTTATTGGTGCTATTTTTTATTACATGTGCAAGTGGGTTTGTTTGTAAAAGCATGTTAATTGATGTGAATTGCTATTTTTTAAATTCCTAGGCTCAAGTTTATGACTTTTCATGTTGGCTTAATTTTGAATTTGTGCTATTGTTTGGTTGGGAGTCTATGATGATCCTATTGAGTTGAGCATGGCCCACGTGTGTATAAGTTTTTTTTTTGTAAATTCCTTGTTGCATGTGATGTCTAGAACTTGCCCGATGTGTGTGTGAAGCGAAATAAAGAATGTGGGTTTAGGAGATAATTTAAGAATTTATTTTGATAGCCTTATTTTATACCATCTTTTACCTATCTTTGTGCATTATCTTAGTTAACCCCCATTGAGCCTTTAGCTTATTTCCTTTTGTAGCCTCATAGGTAGCCTAATTCCCTTCTTTGATAGACCATAATTTGATCCAAAAAGCTCCTACGTGCTTTAATGAACAAAAAAATAAATTTGAAAGGAGTTGAAAAATTAAAGAGGAAAAAGGTGAAATTGATGCCCCAAGGTAATAGTTATTGGTGTTTATAATTGATGTGTGGTGGATTGTTGTGATATAAATATTTTTATAAATATTTCCATGATTGTGGAAAAAGAGAAAAATTAATTCTTGTGGTAGTAAACTATGTGTCCACCAAGTGTTTGTGAAAATGCTTAAAAGAGATGGGGCAAAAACAAAAGATATGGGTAAATGAAATGGTGTAATACAATTGTTGGAGAATGGTTTTAATTGTTTAATGTAGCGTATTAAAGCGCTTAGAGAGGTTAGTCACTATTTCCAAATAGTTCATACCCGTCCCTTAGCCTACATTACAACCCGAAAAAGACCTATTTGATCCTAAGATTTACATTCGAATATTAGTAGAGCATTACACTAAGATAAAACCTATGGTTCATTATATGTAACTTTTGAATTCTTTGTGAGAGTGAGCGTAATTTTATTCTTGTACCCATTACGTCATAAATTGCATTATTGTGAGTGATTATAGGGTAACTCTCTTGTTGTGAGGGGCACATGTTTGATGAATGTGGGTGATTTGTATGACGTCCTTGATTGAATTATATGCATGATTTTGCCATATATTAAGTGAATTCTTGAGGTTAGGATATTTTGGAATAGTGTTCATGAGCTATCAATTATGTAAATAATGTGCTTTGTGTAGAAACTTGCATTTTGTGTAATCATTGTAGTACTAGCTTGAGTTTCTTACATTTACTAGGAGTGTAGCGTCACCTTAGTTTTTTATACTTAGATTAAAGAGTTGTTCGAGGACGAACAAGAGTTCAAGTGTGGGGTGATGATTTGAGGCGGTTGTATACACTTTTGTGTCATTATTCTAGCTTATTTTGCCTTGTTTTGAGGGAAATTCATGTTCTTAACGTGTTCATATTGATATAAATAATCATTTAAGTGTCCAAGTGTGTTTTTACAATGTCCAAAGTATTTTTCAAACAAGTTTGTGCTTAATTGAGTAATTTAGAGTTCAACCCGAAAAACTAGTTTTACTAGCTTGAGCTAGGTGTGTTTCTAGTTGGTATCAGTTGATTCTAATGTGTTTAATTTATTCCAAATATTTTAATGGTGTAATTATGAGTATAATAACTTGTTTTTAATGTGCAAAGTTCAATTTGATTAAATCAAGAGTCAAAATAATAAGTAGAAGATCATTGTGAATTTTCTTTGTCTTAGCTCTTGTTTTGATATGTTGTTGAGAATATTGTGTTGTTTTGATCTTTAATTTGTCGTGTGTTATATTGTAGGAGGCTTTGTGAGGTGAACACATTGATATATTGATGATTTAAAGGCCAAAAAGTCATTGGAAATACATTACAAAAGGCACAGGCAAAGGATATGACGTTCAACACTTAACCAAAATTTTAGAAGTAAATTTCAGTGAGCCAACGTGAAGTCGACGCATCGCGTCGATATTCCCAGTGTAGTGATGCATTCATAAACGCATCATGTCGATGTGTTTAACACGAAAATCAGTACAAAAAATAAAGACGGCTGCACAGATTAAGGAATATTTGGAGAATAGTTTGGAAAATCGTGGTAAAGGGAATGTGACATTCCAAAAACAGCTTTCAGAACCCGGTATGGTCACTTTGAGTTTGTAGTCATGTCCTTTGGTCTCACCAATACCCTAGTATCCTTTATCGACTTGATGAACCGAGTGTTCAAGGAGTAATCGTACATGTTCGTTATAGCCTTCATTGATGATATTCTTGTTTACTCCCATAATGAGAAAGACCATGCAGACCATCTCAGAATAGTATTACAAACTCTCAGAGCCCATCAGTTGTTTGCTAAATTCAGTAAGTTCGAATTTTGGCTAAGATCAATATCTTTCCTTGGCCATATTATTTTCGATGATGGCATAAGAGTTGATCCTCAAAAGACTAAAGCAGTGAGAAACTGGACCAGACCCATCTCTCCATCAGATATCAGGAGTTTCTTGGGTTTGGCGGTCTATTACCTATGATTTGTTGAAGGATTTTCATCTATTGCTTCCCCTATATCCAAATTGACTCAGAAGAAAGTCAAGTTTTAGTGGTCAGATTCTTGGGAGAAGAGTTTTCAGGAGTTGAAGACTCAACTCACTACAGCTCCAGTTTTGACTTTGCCCGACGGTTCAAATGGATTTATCGTATATTGTGATTCTTTCAGAGTTGGTTTGGGGTGTGTTATGATGCAGAGAAGTAAGGTTATAGGCTACGCCTCTAGACAACTTAATCCCCATGAAAAGAATTACCCCATCCATGATCTTGAGCTAGCAGCTGTTGTGTTTGCCTTAAAGATTTGGAGGCACTATTTGTATGTGGTGCATGTTGATGTTTTCACAGACCACAAAAGCCTACAGTATGTATTTTTGCAAAAATACCTAAACTTGCATCAGAGAAAGTGGTTAGAGTTGTTGAAATACTATGACATGAGTGTTCTATATCATCCAGGCAAGGCCAATATAATGACAGATGCGTCCATGGGTAGTGTCACTCACGTGGAGAATGGTAAGAAGAACTTAGTTCAGGAAATTCATCATCTTTCTAGACTAGGTATCCATTTGTTTGATTCGGCTGAGGGTAGTGTTTGGGTGAAGAATGGTTTGGAATCTTCTTTAGTTTTGAGATGAAAGAAAAGCAAGACAGGGATCCCAGTTTAGTTAAGCTGAAAGAGTCAGTCAGAGAAAAAAAAGTAGAGGTTTTCTCCCGTAGGGGAGATGGTGTGTTGCGTTTACTGGGTAGGCTATGTGTGTCATATGTAGATGACGTAAGATAATAAATTCTTGCTGAAGCGCATGGTGCGTGTTACTCTATTCATCTAGGGTCCACTAAGATGTACCATTATTTGCGGGAAGTCTATTGGTGGAGTGGGATGAAGAGAGACATTGCAAAGTTTATGGCTAAGTGCTCTACTTATCAGGAGGTGAAGATTGAGCATCAAAAGCCTAGTGGTTCCATGAAGGAGTTCAGTATTCCCACATGGAAGTGGGAAAAAGTAAATATGGACTTCGTGATGGGTTTGCCTCATACTCGTTGCTAGCATGATTTTATTTGGGTCATCGTAGAAAGGATGACCAAGTCCACCCATTTCTTGCCATTTATACTTCCTATTTAGCCGAGGACTATGCCAGGCTCTATATCAGAGTGTTGGTTCGGTTACACGGTGTCCCATTGAATATCATCTCAGAAAGAGGTACGCAGTTCACTTTTCATTTTGGAAAGCCTTCCAAAAAGGTCTTGGTACCCAAGTCCATCTCAGTACAGCCTTCCACCCTCATATAGATAGTCAAGAAGAAAGGACCATTCAGACTCTAGAGGATATATTGAGAGCATATGTCGTTGACTTTAAGGGCAGTTGGGATGACCCCTTACCTTTTATTGAGTTCGCGTATAATAATATTATCATTCTAGTATTCAGATGGCTCTATTTGAGGATCTTTATAGAAGGAGATATTGATCTCCCATTGGTTAGTTTGAAGTAGGTGAGGGGTCGGTAGTGGGGCCTAATTTGGTGTTTGATGCTTTAGAGAAAGTGCAGTTAATCAGAGAGAGGCTTAAGATAGCCCAGAGCCGACAAAAATCATATGCAAATGTGAGAAGGAAAGGTCTTGAATTTGAAATTGGTGACTTTGTGTATTTAAAAATCTCTCCCATGAAGAGAGTGAAGAGGTTTGGTAAGAAGGGGAAGCTTAGTCCCCGACATGTTGGTCCTTATAGGATTCTGAGTTATTTCAGAAATGTAGCCTATGAACTTGAGTTGCCTACAGACTTAGCATCAGTGCAACCAGTGTTTTATGTCTCCTTGCTAAGGAAGTACATAGGTGACCCAACAGTTGTAGTCCCCATGGAGAGTATAGATGTTCAGAATAGTCTCTCTTATGAAGAAGTCTCAGTCGAAATCCCCGATCATTAGACTCTCAGACTAAGGAACCAAGAAGTTCCCCTGGTCAAAGTTCTTTGGCAGAACCAGTCCGTTGAGGGAGACACTTAGGAAACAGAAGAAGACATGCAGACCAAGTACCCTCATCTCTTCTCCGCAAACTCAGACTCAACCTAAGGTAATAGTCTTCCATAGATTTACTCTGTTCCATTCTTAGTGTCAGCTGCATATCATTCTCATATCATTTATGCATTCATGGATTAGTTCAATTATGTGTCATGCATCAAGATTAAGTCATGTTTCAACTATACATGTCAGTATAATTTCAGTACCTCAATGCCTCTCAACTTAATCAGTCTCATTCGAGGACGAATGTTTCCAAGGGGGAGCTATTATAATACCCCATAAAGTCCTAGACCATTTCAGCCCCATATAGCATGCCAAAAGAGGTCCAAGACTTAGAAAATATTAAGTGTTGACACTTAGTCTTATTTTTGGTCTTATTTTTGTCCTTGATATTTTAATGGTTTTATTTTTTATCTTCCCGGCCTTATATTATCGATGTTTAAATTGATTCATGATCAGGGTTATCTATAGGTCATCTCGGGTGAGTTTCAAAATTTTTGGACATTATTTGAGGCAGGTTTGGATGACAAAAAAAGCAATTCAACGCGATCATAATGCGTCGCGTTAGCTATCACGTCGTCACCATCGACATGGTGTATCAGTAATCGCGTTGACACCATCACGCAGTGCGACACCTATCACATCACTAGGAACATTTTGTGTATTAAGTTACGGGTTTGTAGGAGTAATTGGATCATTTTCCCCTCACATAATTCTGCCTTAATACGAAATTTAGTCTCCCAAAAGGCAAATTCACTCATTATCTCACAAATTTTCTCAATAGCAAAGCCCTAGTTCATCAAGCCAAGACCAACCCCTCCTCCCCCTAAGAATTCACCAACAATTCTCATGAATTCAACAATCAAGGTATGTTTAGGTGTTCATCCTTGGGTTCCTTCCACCCTTGGAGTTCAAAAATCTTTCTTTAAAACTTAGATTATGATTTACCTTCTTGAATGGAATTGTGTTCATGTATGTGTTGTTGTGTGCGATTTTAAGTCAAGAATATTTTGAGTTTCATATGAATTAACTAGAATGTATGTTGATTTATGTAACCCTCATGTTAAATCCTTGATATATGGTGTTGAATGTGGAAGTTATGATAATCATAAATTGCTTATTCTCGTGTACAAGAATTTTATATCCTAAGTGTTTGACAAGATGTCTATGTGAAGAAATTGTGCATGATAACTTATGTGTGATGCTTTTAAGGTTGAGATATGGTTCCATTATCTATGCAATCGAGTCCTGGGGGTATCGAATACCCAAAATTTAGTTGTTGTCTAGTCTTCCAGAGTCTACATGATAAATTTAGTTATACCATGAGCAAGATCACTCAGTAATTTAATGTAGTCAAGTGTTAGTTCAGTCAAGCCTAGTACAATCTAGTAATTAGTTCAGTGTCGATTCAATTGTAAGTAGGATTTAGCACTGAGTGAACCCAGGACTGAGGGTATTCCTTCCAGTAGAGGGTTTGACCCTTAGTAGCAGTCCCTGCATTACAGAACTACATAGCCAGTGTAGGGTAAATCGTCTTCCTGCCAGACTAGGGTTGACGTAATTATATACATCTCATGAGTCTTCCTGCCAGATTAGGGTTGACCCAGCTCATATTAGTAACACGTGGCATAGTGCTAACACCCTTCAAACTAGGGTTATAGGTTGGACTCCAAATCAGTCTATAATTGGGGTATGTTGGTTCGATGATAACTCTCACAGTTACAGTTTTAGCATTCAGTAATCAGTATCCAATATTCAGTACATAACTCAGTTCAGTTCTTCACGATCATAACTTACAATTATCAGTTATTCAGTTATCAAAAACTCAGTACTTTAGCTTCAGACTAATTCAGACAGATGATATATGCTTGGTATTGCATGTTCAGTACTTACAGTAGTCTCAGTCTTGCATATCCTCTCATCGAGCTATTTCATGATATTTAGTTATTATTTTCATTCACATGAACCCATACATATCAGCCTAACCTTACCTAGCATACCAGTACATTCAAAGTACTGATACATACTCTTTGTTTGCGCTATGATGTCTCATATCATAGGTTCAGACGCTCGGGTTCCTGACCGTACCTAGCTAAATCAGTCTATCAGTCGTAGCTACAGTAGTGATTCCTCATCCATCGAGGATGTGACACTCATTTATTTATTTTATTATTGATTGTATTTTAGTTTTTCATCTACTGTCAGACAGTAGTTGGAGTTAGTTGGGTCCTGTCCCTTCAACTCATTTATTTCAGATATTAGAGGCTTTCAGACACTTTCAGTTAGCAGTTATTCTACAAATGTACTCAGTAATGATTCAATATTAGGTACCTTATGGAATTTTTAGTTTTACTTCTGCATATGTTTCATTATTATTATTCAGTGCTCACTACAGGTGCCAGTCATGGGTTAGCTTGTGGTCCTTTGGGATTGTAAGCACTGTGTGACGCCTAGGGTGTAGTCTCGAGGCGTTACAGATTTGGGCCTATATTATTGAAATTTCTGGATGTTTTTATGTTCTTTTGGATGATTTTTATTTTTTTTCCTTGGGTTGTAATATTCGGGAACTCGGATGGTGCCCACATTTGCATGGATTAGTCATTTTTGTTTTTAGATTTTTACTTTATCTTTATGTTTCATATGGGGATATTGAACGAGCTTTTTCCTATGATAGACTGAGTGATGACATTCTTAAGGGAAAAACCTTTGTTATTGGGTTTTGAGCCTTAGATGCAGGGGAAGTCTGAGTACTCGTGACATTGAGGTCGCAAATGCATGGGAAGTTTGATTACCTGTGGTATTTTGGATTTTGGGATCGCATTTATACCTATGGCGAAGTCTAAGTAGCCATATGGTTTGCTCATATAAATGCTAAAAATATGATACAAAGGCTTGGGTAGGTGCCATAATAGCAAATTATGCGTGGTGCAAATGCAAAGCAAATATTCCCTTCCATCAAAAATATTTCAAAAAAATCAAGGGCATGGATGTAAGCGACCTCGTAACAATACTTTTTCTCTTTCTGTGACTCCAAAATTTTGGCTTGTGAAAATTGGTAGATACTCCATTTTTGTCTCTAATGGGAGGGGATATTAAGCCTCCTTAGAAAATTTGCATGCCATGTGCGGTAATCTTATTTGTCCAAATCTCATTTATACCATCTAGAACTTTATCCATTAATCTCTTAAGGCTAATTTTTATTGTACTTGGTTGGTGAGATGATCCTAGGCCATCTTTGTGACCCACTCTAGTATAAAAAGCTTTCCCTTGCATAGTTGTTATCCCTAGTCACACACTTTGAGCCTTTGGACCTTTCTTTGGCAAACACATTGCAAGTCGTGAGCCATTCAATTTCTATCCCTCTTTTGAACCTAATCCTCCTTGAACTTAAAAATGCAACTTGAGGATAAAAAACTAAGTTGGGGGTGGTGATGATTGGAAGAGGTAACTTTGGGCCATGAAGTTGTAAGTGAGTGCCTAAGAGCTTAAGCTTTTAGAACAAATAAATAATAAAAATAAAGGATCCAACAAAGGAAAGAAAAGCATGAAGTATGATAGAAAAAGAATTGAAAAGAAAATAGGTGAACTAAAGAAATAAAAGTAGGCACATATATAAAGAGTGAAACCAAAAGAAGTGGCCCAGGATCAAAAGTTGGATGGAATAGTGTAATGTATATGTTCAAGGAGGGAATAAACATGTTTTTCCTAAATTATATCTTATCCTACCTCAAACCTACACTACAAGCTCAAAAAGCCCTTCGAGATCTCAAACCAAGTGTATTCATTGTAGTGGCAATTGAAAATAGGGGCAAGCCTATAGCATGGTACTTGTTAGCATCGAGAATAATTGTGATAGAGACATCTTTGCACTTAAATCCGTTGTTTCATATTTGATTACTTGGTGTGTGAAATTTTCCTTCTTGTGAGGAGCCATGTAAACAAGTTGAGGTGGGTGATTTTGTCATCTCCCAAAAAATAAGTCAAAAGTAGTATAATGTAAGTTGAGGTCAAAGGTGAGTCACTTCTAGAGTATTAGTGATTGTCACATGGTTTCTCTTTGAAGTCTTTTACATCCCTAAAAATTACATTTTTTGTTGAGGGGTGTCGTGAAATTAGTTTTGCCCATGTTTGAGGAGCTATTTTTGGTAGTAATCAAGTTGAGGTAAAGTTGAGGTCATTGTGATCATTGGGTCATATAATTTAGGCATAGATGTGCATTATCTCTTAGTAATAGGTAGTGTTGCTTGAGTACAAGCAAAGCTTTAAGTTGGGGGTGTTGATGAGTGGTGAATTTACCACTCATTTGCACTCAACATTCGTGCACACTACTACGATTTGAATGTATAAGTGAGACAATTTTTTGATTAAAAATGAAATAACTGTAACATTTTGCAGGCATACAAGTTAGGAAAAGGAAATATGTGTATGCAAGCTAAAAAGGGTCAAAAGGATAATAGAAATAGAGCTAGAAAATCTGAAGGAAAAAAAGGCTTCAGATACCGCGATCGCGGTCTGTGGGCCGCGATCGCAGCCAGTAAAGTCAGGTCAAATTTCCATGATCGCAGTGTCCTTACCGTGGTCGAGGTAGCTGCGATCATGGACAAGCTGCAGTGATCGCGGCTACGCTAGAATATGCCCAGGGGCAGATTTGTAATTTCATTCAGCTAAACCCAATTCCTTTTAGAGGCTAAAACCCTTACTCTTTTAGGCATTCTAGACTCTTGAAAAATTTTGAATTTGAAGTTTAAACCCTAATTTTGGCAATAATTGTATTTGGATTTGGAGACTTTGAATTTAGTATAATTAAAGAATGGATGTTTTGAACAATTCCTGTGGTATATTTTTCCCTCTTTTCTTCATGAGTAGCTAAACTTTCATTGTCTTGGGATTATGTTGATCTAAGGTGTAATTATGTATGGGTTGTGATGTATTTGTGTATATACTAGTTTGTTGATAGTGGGTTTTACTACTGCTTGGTAAAATTTGTTGGGATTTGTGGGTGAATGCCCTAAATACCCAAAATGGGTTTGTGGGTGAAATCCCCAAATTCTTGAAAGCTCAAACCATCCTTGAAAGAGTGGTTTGGGTGAACTTTTGGAACCCATATCATTGGTGAAATAGGGATATGGGTGACAAGGCAATAGTGGACAATTAATGGATCTAGTTTGCTAATTTTAACTATCTTAGACATAAGGGTGATTAAGAAGTTGACTCTATCTTGGGCATCTTCTTAGAAATAGGGATGCCCAATTGAGGTAATAGGTGGTTGTAATTGACATACTTGTCAGGTACCCGAAAGGATCAACGAGTAAAATTCTTGAGGTTTTGTTGACAAACTAGCCTCAATGATCTTATACCTAGCTTACTATATCGTTGATAACTATCATGTACACTAAATCTTCATGCACCCATGCATAACTTGCCCTCAGGCAGACATAATCCCAAGATTCTTCTCATAACGAATTCAAATCACAATTGTTGTTTAATTTGTTGATTTGAGTTGCTATTAACAAACACTTTCCAACCCCCCAACCCCCTTTTTATTTATGAGTTGTGTTTTATTCACATTTAGGGTCACTTATAGTAGCATTTAACACCCATAGGACTAGAATTCTAATTTTTCTCCTCGTGGATTCGACCTCAACATAAGTTGACCTATTGACAACAATCGTCCTCTACCTATTTTGATGGAATAGGTGAGTGTCATCAAAATGGTGCCATTGTCAGGGAGTGAAATTTAGTTTTCACTTGTGTGGTTTTGAGTTTTACTTTGGGTACACCCGCAGTGGTTTGTATTTATTTTGGTTGTCGTTTTTGTTTTTATTTAGGTGACCTTTATAGTGTACACAGAACTATGAGTGACAATGTACGTCACGCTTGGTCTTTTGATGGTCCTCTTGATGATGAGGGCCAACTCAATGACATTAGACATTCAAATGTCATCTGTATCACACCTACTCATGGGAACGGTGTTTACTCATAGGAATGGTATCTTTCATGTCACAAGCATCATGTTGCATATGCTATAAATGAAGGGACTTTTTTGGAGGCAAGCATATGAGGACCCCAACTTGCATTTGGAGATTTTTTTGGAGATTTGTGCACCCTTTGATATTGCACACATCACCCAAGAGTCCATCCGACTTCGCCTCTTCCCATTCTCTCTAACAGGGGAGGTGGTGCTATGGCTTCGATCTCTTCCGTCCGGATCACTTACTTCATGGTAGGAACTCACGATTGTATTCCTTGACCAGTATTTTCCACCATCCAAGATGGTACAATTGTGTGATGAAATCACTATATTTAGGCAATTGAATGGTGAAACTTTGTATGGTGTTTTGGAAAGATTCAATGGGAAGCTTACTCAATGTCCCAATCATGAGGTCCCGTCTTCTACCAGGCCTTAGATCAACTCAATAAGACCTTGGTTGATAATGCGGTAGGGGGATCTCTTGTAAGGCTAACATATGATGTGGCTTTCAATTTTCTTAAGGTTACCAAGAAAAATCAGGGATGGCATACCCTAGCCACTGAGGTTCCTAAAAGTTCTCCTACCTCTTCATATGTTGATAAGGAGCAAAGAAAAAGTATGATTGGGACCGAGAGAGATAGGGAACGTGACCATGATTGGAGAGATAAGGACCGTGAGTATGATCGTTATGTTCCTCCTCATGACCAGGCAAAGGGTAAAGATTCCAACCACATTGACACCAATAAGTACAAAACAGAAGGTGTGCTAGCAAGGATTTTGATGAAAGTGGAGGGAATGGATAAAATGGTTCGTGAATTAAAAGGCAATTTTTTTCAACTAAATCAAATGGTTGTGTCCCACACCACTTCTATTAATCAATTGGAGACTCAAATCGGGCAAATATCCACCTATATCAATGCTAGGGCAAAGGGAGGCCTCACTAGTGACACCATTGTGAACCCAAAAAATAAGGCCCAAGTGTTGGCTACTGTCACTAAGAGTGGTAAAAAACCTAGTGATCTTGTGTTATATGTCAAAAAAAGCCCAATATGGAACAAAGAAATGTGAAGAAAAAGTTTGTGAATGATTCAAAGGAAGAGACTCCTAAGTCTCATGAGGGAAAGACAAAGATCCAGTGTTGAATGAAGAAGTTGATAGTGAAGAGGGTAATCTAAAGATAGTTGAAAATGATGAAGTGAGAGGTGATCCAATGCCTACCATAATGGTTCCCCCTCCATTCCTTCAAAGGCTCAAAAAGAAGGAGGATAATGCTAAATTTAAAACATTCATGGCTAAGCTTAGCAACTTCTCCATTAATATCCCATTGCTTGAAGTTATCCGAGATATCCCGGGGTATGCTAAATTTATCAAAAAATTGATGTCCAAGAAGAGGCTTGTTGAAAGTTATACCATTGAAGTCACTCATGGGTGTAGCGTTATCATGGATAGTGCGATAGTAGATAAGAAGTAAGCTCTGGGAGCTTTTACAATTCCATGCACCATCGAGACATAAGTTTGAAAAGGCATTATGTGACCTTAGTGAGAGTACAAATCTCATGCCCTTCGCAATATATAAGAGGCTTGACTTGGTCACCCCTACACCAATGTCGATGAAGCTTTTGATGGTGGACCAGTCTATAAAGAAACCAGTTGATGTTGTGTTCGAAGTGTTGGTGAAAGTGGATAGATTCATCCTTCCATTGGATTTTGTGGTGCTAGATTGTGCAACGAAAAAAAAGGTGCCTATCATTCTTGGTCGCCCTTTTCTTGCCACCGAAAGAGCCATTATTGATTTGGAGCTTAGGGAAATATAACGCCCCGAATCTGGTACCCGGAATGCTACATGGTGCTCATGACCCCAAAGGACCATAAGCTAACCCATGACTGATATCTGTAACTGTATACTGCAAAAAATACTTTATAATGCGGAAACATAAACTGAAAGGACATAAGGTTCAATACTGAACATGATCTGAATGATATAACATCTGTGTGGGGTAATAGAATACCCAAAACAAAACTAAACATACTGAAGTCTGAAACATGATAGTCTAGAAAGCCTCTAACTGACTGAACTGTCTGAGTAAGGAGGTGACGGGACATGTCCCCAACTAACTCCAACTAATAAACTGATTAATGATATAATAGGGAAATAATCATGTCCTCGAAATATGAGGACTCACTTCTAACTCTGTTTGCGGATATCTAGAATCTACTATTGCTCTAGAGCTCGTGTCTCTGAACCTATGGTATAAGACACCATAGCACAAATGCATCAGTACTTTGAATGTACCGGTATGCATGTGAGGTACGCTGAATGCATAGGGTTCATATGCATGAACAATAATAATAACTGACTAACTATCATGAGCATGACAATACATGCATGAGTCATAACAACTGACACTAATACTGTGATAACATGATTACTGAATCTGAATATGAAAAATAACATGAGTGACTGTATCTGACAGTCCTGAATCTGATGGAACTATCTGAGTTTCGTACTGTATCTGAGTTGACTGTATCTGACAGTCCTAAAATCTGAAGAACTATCCGAGTTCTATTACTGACACTGATTGACTGTATCTGAAAGTCCTGATTCTGTAACATGAAACTGTGGGAAGTAAATATCTAACCGACATGCCCCTAATATGCCATTATGGTATAGTTGGGGTCCAATCTGTAACCCCAATTGGAAAGTGTGTCAATACCCCGCCACTGGTAAGGACAAGATGTGGCAGACCCTCATCTGATAGTGTCCCCAAAAGAGAATGGTGGGGCCCTTATCTGACAGTGTTTATCCACCTCATCAACCCTCATCGGACAGTGTTGATGTCTCAACCTATGATGGATACATAGTTCTGGAACGCAAGGATGACATCTAAGAATCACACCCTCATCTGATAGTGTGTGTTCCCATCCTTGGGTTCACTCGGTGCTAATTCCTACTCCCATCTGAATAGACTCTAAACATGATTTACCGAACTGGGCATGGGCTGAGTTACTGAATTCCGTGGACTGACGGAATACTACTAATATCTGACAACTGACTGAGTTCATGAGATCATGGAGATTTCCTGAGTCATAAGACTGTCTGAAGTCTAAGGATTCATAGCTTGACTGAGAGTATCGTGAAAACATGATATGGCTCTAGGCACACAACTAATGTTTCGGGTACGAGTACCCCCAGGACTCGATGGAAAGAAACTGACCAAGCATAACTTACTTGAACATATAACTAACATCATAATCCATAATACATTTATAGAATCATTTCATCAAAACATGTGATAAGCATAACTGTACATACATGGGGATTTCATGGTATCATGCTATTTAGGCACTTTTCCTTCATCTAGGCATTTAATCAAACACATGATAGGCATAATATATGTAGGCATCATTATTCAACAATTACACATCATGATTCAACATCTAATTTCATCATCCTAGGGTTTAATCATAGGTTCACATGAATATACATCTATACAAATCAATTCCACATAACATTAATCACCCAACATTGATTTGAATTTAATTGATCATTCTCAACATAACAAAATAAACCCAACATGAAGTTCATAAATAAAATCTAAAACTTGAGCTGAGGTAAGTCGAATCTTCAACTCCTGAAAACTCTTCTCGCAAGGATCTGGCCACTGAAACTTGACTTTCTTCTGAGTCAATCTGGAAATAGGGGATGCAATGGAATAAAATCCCTCAACAAACCGCCTATGATAGCCAGCCAACCCTTACCGCTTCGGTCTTTTTAGGATCCACTCTAATACCATCACTGGAAACGATATGACCAAGAAAAGCTACTGACCTTAGCCAAAATTCGCACTTACTGAATTTGGCGAATAGCTGATGAACTCTGAGAGTCTGAAGTACTATTCTGAGATGGTTTGTATGATCGCGCTCACTGCGGGAATAGACCAGGATATCATCTATGAAGACTATGATGAACATGTCCAAGTACTGCTTGAACACACGATTCATCAAGTCCATGCAAGCGGCTGGGGCATTGGTAAGACCAAAAGACGTGACTAGGAATTCAAAGTGACTATACCGAGTACGGAAAGCTATTTTTGGAACGTCACATTATCTGACCCTGAGCTGATGATAGCCGGATCTGAGGTCTATCTTAGAGAAATAACTGGCACCCTAAAATTGGTCAAATAAGTCATCGATTCTGGGAAGAGGACACTTGTTCTTGACCGTGACCTTATTAAGTTGACGGTAGTCTACACACATCCTAAGAGAACCGTCTTTCTTGCGCACGAATAATACTGGAGCGCCCCATGGGGAAACGCTGGGCCTGATGAATCCCTTATCTAAGAGATCCTTCAATCGTTCTTTCAGTTCTCTGAGTTCTTTTGGGGGCATTCTATATGGCAGAATAGAGATAGGCTGAGTATCTGGAAGAAGATCAATATCGAAGTCTATGTCCCTTTCGGGAGGAATTCCTGAAAGATCTTCGGGAAAGACATCTGAATATTCAGTTACTACTGGGACTGATTCAAGACTGGGAGTCTTGGAACAGGAATCCTTAACATGAACAAGATGATAGACACATCCCTTAGATATCAATTTCCTTGCCCGAAGGTAGAAAATAAGTTGACTTCTGAAAATGGATACACTACCCTTCCACTCTAGGACGGGTTCATTTGGGAACTAAAACTGGACTATTTTATTTCTGTAGTCGATTGTGGTATAGCAGGAATAGAGTCAATCCATGCCGAGAATGACATCAAAATCAGTTATCTCTAATTCGACTAAGTCTGCTGAAGTGACTTTCTAAAATATCAAAATCGGGTAGTTCTTGTATACCCACCGGGCTATGATGGTTTTACCCACTGAGGTAGAGACTGAAAAGGGCTCTGCTAGAATTTCAGGACTGACTCCAAAATCGACTTCTATATATGGAGTGATAAAAGACAAAGAAGATCCTAGATCTAGCAAAGCATAAACATGTACAAAAAAGATCTGTAACGTACCGGTAACCACATCAGGAGAATTTTCCTAATCTTGTCGGGACTGAAGAGCATAGAGACGATTTGATCATTGCCCACTAGTAGCACTGGAGGTGGCACCCTGCTAATTTGGGGGACCGACTGAGCTGAGGAGCGGAGATGACTCTGATAACCTGACTAAGGGTAGTCTCTGGCTCTATGGCCTGGCTTTCCATAACTAAAACAGACATCGCAACCAGATCTGCAAGCACCCTTGTGGTTCTTACCATAAGTCTGACAAAGGGGATTAGTTCGGGCATATTAACACTGCCCTGAGACCTAGAGCCTGGCGCTCTATCTCTGTTACCTTCCCTGAACTTAAGAACTGGAGCACTGGCTAAAGAAGGGGCTGGAACTGATGACTTAGGACAAAACTGGGAACGGTTTCCTCCTTCTGATTTAGGCTGAGCGAAGTTGAAACTACATGTCTTCGCTCTCTTATTCTGCTTCTCCCTCTGCTTAATCTTCTGCTCCTCTATCCACTGAGCATGAGTCATAAGCCTAGCTAAAGTCATGTCACTGTTCAGCATGGCAGATCTACACTCATTTACCATGCTATCATTTACCCCTGACACGAACTTACTCATCTTGGCTCTGCTGTCTGCAACCACATGAGGGGAAAATCTGGCTAATTGAGTAAATGTAAGAGAATACTCTTCAGATGTCATATTGCCTTGCCTGAGGTTGATGAATTCTAGCACCTTAGCTTCTCTAAGATCTTAGGGAAAGAATCTGTCTAAGAATGCAGTGACAAACTCCCCCCACTCTATAGGACCTGCATCATCTGACCTTTCTGACTTCCACTATTTGAACCAAGTATGAGCCACATCCTGCAAATGATATGCATCTAGCTCAGCACTCTCAACAGTAGTCACCTCTATGAAATTTGTCACCTTATGAACCTGATCAATGAATTCTTGAGGGTCCTAATCTACCTTAGACCCGAGGAAGGACGGAGGATTCATTCGGGTGAAGTCTCGAATCATAGCTACGTCTGAATTGGCCACTGGGTCGGCCGGAACAACTGTCGGCCGTTCATTTTTAGCGGCAACGGACTGAGTAAGAGTAGTGAATGCGGCCCTTAACTCCGCATAAGAAACATGATCAGTCAAAGGATCTTCGGGCAGGGGGGCTGACAGATTTCCGTTTCTTCTTTTAGGAGGCATGTTCTGTAGAAGAAAGGGAGAAACAGATTAGACTAAGATATTGACTTGAGATTATGCTCACTGGCATGACATAAATACTGAAAGAGGGGAAACTATTCCTAAAACATCTTATAGCCTCCTGTACATAAATGTGGCGCGCAACACAACCATGTACAAGACTCTACTAGATACAGCTTTCATACTTCCTAGAAGTCTATTGAACCTTAGGCTCTGATACCAAGTTTGTAACGCTGCGAATCTTGTACCCGGAAAACTACACGGTGCTCATGATCCCGAAGGACCATAAGCTAACCCATGACTGATATTTGTACCTGTATACTACAAAAAATACTTTATAATGCAGAAACATGAATTGAAAGGCCATAAGGTTCAATACTGAACATGATCTGAATGATATAACATCTGTGTGGGGTAATAGAATACCCAAAACAAAACTAAACATACTGAAGTCTGAAACATGATAGTCTAGAAAGCCTTTAACTGACTGAACTGTCTGAGTGAGGAGTTTACGGGACATGTCCCCAACTAACTCCAACTAATAAACTGATTAATGATATAATAGGGAAATAATCATGTCCTCAAAATATGAGGACTCACTTCTAACTCTGTCTGCGGATATCTAGAATCTGCTATTGCTCTGGTGCTCGTGTCTCTGAACCTATGGTATAAGACACCATAGCACAAATGCATCAGTACTTTGAATATACCGGTATGCATGTGAGGTACGCTGAATGCATAGGGTTCATATGCATGAACAATAATAATAACTGACTAACTATCATGAGCATGACAATACATGCATGAGACATAACAACTTACACTAATACAGTGATAACATGAATACTGAATCTGAATATGACAGATAACATGAGTGGCTGTATCTGACAGTCCTGAATCTGATGGAACTATCTAAGTTTCGTACTGTATCTGACAGTCTTAAAATCTAAAGAACTATCCGAGTTCTATTACTGAAACTGATTGACTGTATCTGAAAGTCCTGATTTTGTAACATGAAACTGTGGGAAGTAAATATCTAACCGACATGCCCCTAATATGCCATTATGGTACAGTTGGGGTCCAATCTGTAACCCCAATTGGAAAGTGTGTCAATACCCCTCCACTGGTAAGGACAAGATGTGGCAGACCCTCATCTGATAGTGTCCCCAAAAGAGAACGATGGGGCCCTTATCTGACAGTTCCTATCCACCTCATCAACCCTCATCGAACAGTGTTGATGTATCAACCTATGATGGATACATAGTTCTGGAATTCAAGGATGACATCTAAGAATCACACCCTCATCTGATAGTGTGTGTTCCCATCCTTGGGTTCACTCGGTGCTAATTCCTACTCCCATCTGAATAGACTCTGAACATGATTTACCGAACTGGACATGGGCTGAGTTACTGAATTCCGTGGACTGACGGAATACTACTAATATCTGACAACTGACTGAGTTCATGAGATCATAGAGATTTCCTGAGTCATAAGACTGTCTGAAGTCTAAGGATTCATAGCTTGACTGAGAGTATCGTGAAAACATGATATGGCTCTAGGCACACAGATAATGTTTCGGGTACAAGTACCCCCAGGACTCGATGGAAAGAAACTGACCAAGCATAACTTACTTGAACATATAACTAACATCATAATCCATAATACATTTATAGAATCATTTCATCAAAACATGTGATAAGCATAACTTGTACATACATGGGGATTTCATGGTATCATGTTATTTAGGCACTTTTCCTTCATCTAAGCATTTAATCAAACACATGATAGACATAATATATGTAGGCACCATTATTCAACAATTACACATCATGATTCAACATCTAATTTCATCATCCTGGGGTTTAATCATAGGTTCACATGAATATACATCTATACAAATCAATTCCACATAACATTAATCACCCAACATTGATTTGAATTCAATTGATCATTCTCAACTTAACAAAATAAACCCAACATGAAGTTCATAAAGAAAATCTAAAATCTTGAATTTATAAAAAAGATTCTTAGGCTTCATGGACAAAAGGAGTCCATGAATGAACACTGTGCATACCTTAGTTCATGATTTCATGAAGATTGACAGAGGAAATTCTTGATTCTGAATCTTCTATGAAAAACCCTAGGTTGTTCTTGAGAGGTTTTTGAGAGAAGAGAGTGTCGTGTTAAAGGGCTTAAATAGGGGTGGTAGATTGACCCTTTTAACCCTGGATGCGTCTTGTAATTTCGGTAAAAAATTCCCGAATTAAACACCGGGCGCGACGCGGAGCCATCGTGTTGCCCTTTCTTTTGCGACCTGGAACTTTGGTGCGACGCGAAGTAAATCACGCTGAGATACTGGAAAAGGACAATTGCCATTTTATCTTGTGGCGCGGCGCACCACTGACCAATATGGCGTTGTTTTACGATGGGAACTTGAAATAGTCGTAACTTCTGATCCGGTTATCGAATTTGGGTGAATCTTATATCGATGGAAATCTTATTGAATTTCCCACATGACAGAAAGTGAAAATCTTGAAAATTCCTCATGGAATAACCATCATTAAATTTAACAGCTAATACTAAACATTCTTGAGATGAAATTAGCTAGAAAAAAGTATGGGGTATTACAATATCTCCCCCATGAGAACATTCGTCCTCGAATGGGACTGACTGAGAGCGGAGAAAAGACAACTAACGTACATACTAGACATGAATAACTAGAACATGATCTCATGACTGACATGACTGAAAAGCTGAACATATAATACTGAGCATGCATAGTTGATGCATGTGTAACTGATTCATGAATGCATGACTGAGTGTTCTGAAGAACTAAGTTTCTCACAATGAGAATGCATGTATGATGCATAATTACATAACTGAACTAATACATGCGTGTATGACTGAATATGTAATGGTACTTGATACCAAGTTTCTAATGGGAACATGAGCATGAAGCTGCATACCAAGTTTGTGATGAACACGGAACATGAAACTGAGTAAGCTTAAGGAGAACTATTACCTTGAGCTTGATATGAGTTGGCGAAGAAGAGGTGAGGATACTTGGTACACATGTTTGCCTCTATTTCCCAAGTAGCTTCCTCGACGGACTGATTTCGCCAAAGAACCTTAACTAGAGGGACTTCTTTGTTCCTCAATCTACGAGTCTGATAGTCTAAAATTTAGACTGGAATATCTTCATAAAAGAGTGTTCTGAACATCAATTCTCTAAATAGGGACTACAACTGATGGGTCACCTATGCACTTCTTGAGCAAAGAGACATGAAAGAATGGATGAACTGAGGCTAGATCTGAAGGCAATTCAAGCTCATAAGCTACCTTGCCGAATCGACTGAGAATCTTGAAGGGACCGACATATCGGGGACTGAGTTCTCTTTTCTTGCTGAACTGCTTCACTCCCTTCATGGGAGAGATCTTTAGATAGACATAGTCACCAATCTCGAACTCAAGATCTTTTCTACGAACATCTGCATAAGACTTTTGTCGGCTCTGAGCATCCCGGAGTCTTTCTCTAATCAACTGAACTTTTTTTAAGGAATCGAATACTAAGTCAGGCCCTATAACTGAGGCCTCACTAACTTCAAACCAACCAATTGGAGATCTACATCTCCTACCTTAGAGAGCTTCGAATGGAGCCATCTGAATACTGGAATGATAGATGTTGTTGTATGCAAACTTAACAAAGGAAAGTGGCCATCCCAACTACCCTTGAAATCAATTGCAGACGCCCTTAGCATATCTTCTAGAGTCTGAATGGTCCTTTCTGCTTGAACATCTATCTGAGGATGGAAGGTTGTACTAAGATGAACTTGGGTACCAAGACCCTTTTGGAATGCTTTCTAGAAATGAGAGGTGAACTGGGTACCTCTGTCTGAGATAATGGACAATGGAACACCGTGCAATCTGACCAACTCCTTGATGTAGATTTTGGTGTAATCCTTGGCTAAATAAGAGGTATGAACTGGAAGGAAATGAGCTGATTTGGTCATTCTGTGTACAATGACCCAGACTAAATCATGTTGATGACGAGTTCGAGGAAAACACATCATGAAATCCATGTTCATTTTTTCCCACTTCCAAGTAGGAATAACGAACTCCTGCATGGACCCAATAGGCTTCTGATGCTCTATCTTAACCTGCTGACATGTAGAGCACTTAGCTACAAACTCTGCAATGTCTCTCTTTATCCCACTCCACCAATAGATTTCCCGCAAGTCGTGGTACATCTTTGTGGACCCTAGATGAATAGAGTAGCACGCACCATGCGTTTCTGCAAGAATTCATTGCCTTAAGTCATCTACACCTGGAACACAGAGACGACCTTGACAACGAAGAACACTATCTCCCCCTTGGGAGAAAACCTCTATTATTTTATCCTGAACTGACTCTTTCAACTTGACAAGGCTGGGATCTCTATCTTGTTTTTCTTTCACCTCGAAAACTAGAGATGATTCTCAACTACTCTGAACCCATATATCACCCTCATCTGTATCGACTAAGCGAATGCCTAGTCTAGCAAACTGATGGACTTCCTGAGCTAACTTTTTCTTACTGTCATCCACATGAGCAACACTACCCATAGATAGTCTACTGAGAGCGTCGGCCACTACGTTGGCCTTGGCCGGATGATAAAGGATACCCATGTCATAATATTTCAAGAGCTCTAACCACCTTCTCTGATGAAGATTGCAATCTTTCTGAGAAAAGACATACTGAAGAATCTTATGATCTGTGAAGACATCTACATGCTCTCCGTAGAGATAATGCCTCCAAATCTTCAAGGCAAAGACTACGGCTGCGAACTCAAGATCATGAGTAGGATAATTCCTCCCATGGGTTTAAGTTGTCTGGAGGCGTAGGCTATGACCTTAGCATGCTGCATGAGGACACAACCTAGACCCACTCTGGATGCATCACAATACACTACGAAACCATCTGGACCATCTGGAAGAGCTAATACTGGAGCTGAGGTAAGTCGAATCTTCAACTCCTGAAAACACTTCTCGCAAGGATTTGACCACTGAAACTTGACTTTCTTCTGAGTCAATCTGGACATAGGGGATGCAATGGAATAAAATCCCTCAACAAACCGCCTATAATATCCAGCCAAACCCAAGAAACTCCTAATATCTGGTGGAGGGACAGGCTTGGGCCAGTTTCTTACCGCTTCGGTCTTTTTAGGATCCACTCTAATACCATCACTGGAAACAATATAACCAAGGAATGCTACTGACCTTAGCCAAAATTCGCACTTACTGAATTTGGAGAATAGATGATGATCTCTGAGAGTCTGAAGTACTATTCTGAGATGGTTTGTATGATCGCGCTCACTGCGGGAATAGACCAGGATATCATCTATGAAGTCTATGATGAACATGTCCAAGTACTGCTTGAACACACGATTCATCAAGTCCATGCAAGCGGTTGGGGCATTGGTAAGACCAAAAGACGTGACTAGGAATTCAAAGTGACTATACCGAGTACGGAAAGCTATTTTTGGAACGTCACATTATCTGACCCTGAGCTGATGATAGCCGGATCTGAGGTCTATCTTAGAGAAATAACTGGCACTCTGAAATTGGTCAAACAAGTCATCGATTCTGGGAAGAGGACACTTGTTCTTGACCGTGACCTTATTAAGTTGACGGTAGTCTACACACATCCTAAGAGAACCGTCTTTCTTGCGCACGAATAATACTGGAGCGCCCCATGGGGAAATGTTGGGCCTGATGAATCCCTTATCTAAGAGATCCTTCAATATTTCTTTCAGTTCTCTGAGTTCTTTTGGTGGCATTCTGTATGGAAGAATAGAGATAGGCTGAGTATCTGGAAGAAGATCAATATCGAAGTTTATTTCCCTTTCGGGAGGAATTCCTAAAAGATCTACGGGAAAGACATCTGAATATTCATTTGCTACTGAGACTGATTCAAGACTGGGAGTCTTGGAACGGGAATCCTTAACATGAACAAGATGATAGACATATCCCTTAGATATCAATTTCCTTGCCCGAAGGTAGAAAATAAGTTGACTTCTAAAAATTGATACACTACCCTTCCACTCTAGGACGGGTTCATTTGGGAACTAAAACTGGACTATTCTATTTCTGCAGTCGATTGTGGCATAGCAGGAATAGAGTCAATCCATGCCGAGAATGACATCAAAATTAGTTATCTCTAATTCGACTAAGTCTGCTGAAGTGACTTTCTAAAATATCATAATCGGGTAGTTCTTGTATACCCGCCGGGCTATGATGGTTTTACCCACTGGGGTAGAGACTGGAAAGGGCTCTGCTAGAACAACTAGAAAGGGCTCTAATTGGCCACTAGGTCAGCCGGAACAACTGTCGGCCGTTCATTTTTAGCGGCAACTGACTGAGTAAGAGTAGTGAATGCGGCCCTGAACTCCCCATGAGAAACATGATCAGTCAAAGGATCTTCGGGCAGGGGGGCTGACAGATTTCCGTTTCTTCTTTTAGGAGGCATGTTCTGTAGAAGAAAGGGAGAAATAGATTAGACTAATAGATTGACTTGAGATTATGCTCACTGGCATGACATGAATACTGAAAGAGGGGAAACTGTTACTAAAACATCTTATAGCCTCCTGTACATAAATGTGGCGCGCAATACACCCATGTACAAGACTCTACTAGATGCGGCTTTCATACTTCCTAGAAGTTTATTGAACCTTAGGCTCTGATACCAAGTTTGTAACGCTGCGAATCTGGTACCCGGAACACTACACGGTGCTCATGGTCCCGAAGGACCATAAGTTAATCCATGACTGATATTTGTACCTGTATACTACAAAAAATACTTTATAATGTAGAAACATGAATTGAAAGGCCATAAGGTTCAATACTGAACATGATCTAAATGATATAACATCTGTGTGGGGTAATACAATACCCAAAAAAAACAAAACATACTGAAGTCTGAAACATGATAGTCTAGAAAGCCTCTAACTGACTGAACTGTCTGAGTAAGGAGTTGACGGGACATGTCCCCAACTAACTCCAACTAATAAACTGATTAATGATATAATAGGGAAATAATCATGTCCTCTAAATATGAGGACTCACTTCTAACTCTGTCTGCGGATATCTAGAATCTACTATTGCTCTGGAGCTCGTGTCTCTGAACCTATGGTATAAGACACCATAGAACAAATGCATCAGTACTTTGAATGTACCGATATGCATGTGAGGTATGCTGAATGCATCGGGTTCATATGCATGAACACTAATAATAACTGACTAACTATCATGAGCATGACAATACATGCATGAGACGTAACAACTGACACTAATATTGTGATAACATGATTACTGAATCTGAATATGACAGATAACATGAGTGACTGTATCTGACAGTCCTGAATCTGATGGAACCATCTGAGTTCCTTACTGTATCTAAGTTGATTGTATCTGACAGTCCTAAAATCTGAAGAACTATCCGAGTTTATTATTGACACTGATTGACTGTATCTGAAAGTCCTGATTCTGTAACATGAAACTGTGGGAAGTAAATATCTAACCGACATGCCCCTAATATGCCATTATGGTACAGTTGGTGTCCAATCTATAACCCCAATTGGAAAGTGTGTCAATACCCCGCCACTGGTAAGGACAAGATGTGGCAGACCCTCATCTGATAGTGTCCCCAAAAGAGAACGGTGGGGCCCTTATCTGACAGTGCTTATCCACCTCATCAACCTTCATCGAACAGTGTTGATGTATCAACCTATGATGGATACATAGTTCTGGAACGCAAGGATGACATCTAAGAATCACACCCTCATCTGATAGTGTGTGTTCCCATCCTTGGTTTCACTCGGTGCTAATTCCTACTCCCATCTTAATAGACTCTGTACATGATTTACCGAACTGGACATGGGCTGAGTTACTGAATTCCGTGGACTGACGGAATACTACTAATATCTGACAACTAACTAAGTTCATGAGATCATGGAGATTTTCTGAGTCATAAGATTGTCTGAAGTCTAAGGATTCATAGCTTGACTGAGAGTATCGTGAAAACATGATATGGCTCTAGCCACACAGCTAATGTTTTGGGTACAAGTACCCCCCAGGACTCGATGGAAAGAAACTGACCAAGCATAACTTACTTGAACATATAACTAACATCATAATCCTTAATACATTTATAGAATCATTTCATCAAAACATGTGATAAGCATAACTTGTACACACATGGGGATTTCATGGTATCATGCTATTTAGGCACTTTTCCTTCATCTAGGCATTTAATCAAACGCATGATAGGCATAATATATGTAGTCACCATTATTCAACAATTACACATCATGATTCAACATCTAATTTCATCATCCTAGGTTTTAATCATTGGTTCACATGAATATACATCTATACAAATCAATTCCACATAACATTAATCACCCAACATTGATTTGAATTCAATTGATCATTCTCAACATAAACAAAATAAACCCAACATGAAGTTCATAAAGAAAATCTAAAATCTTGAATTTAGAAAAAAGATTCTTAGGCTTCATGGAAGAAAGGAGTCCATGAATGAACACTGTGCATACCTTAGTTCGTGATTTCATGAAGATTGATGGAGGAAATTCTTGATTCTGAATCTTCTATGAAAAACCCTAGGTTGTTCTTGAGAGGTTTTTGAGAGAAGAGAGTGTATTTTGGGTGAAAACTGGCTGAATCACGTGTTAAAAGGCTTAAATAGGGGTGGTAAATTGGCCCTTTTAACCCTAGACGCGTCTTGTAATTTCAGTAAAAATCCGTGTCACTGGAATTTGACAATTGGGAAATTTAGGGATTGCGCGACGCGGAGCCATCACTTTGCCCCTACTTTTGCGACCTGGAAATTTGGCGCGACGCTTAGGAAATCATGCTGAGACACTAGAAAAGGAAAATTGCCATTTTAGCTTGTGGCGCGGTACGCCACTGACCAATATGGCGCTGTTTTACGACGGGGACTTGAAATAGTCGTAACTTCTGACCCGATTATCAGATTTAGGCGAATCTTATATCGATGGAAAGCTTATTGAATTTCCCACATGACAAAAAATTAAAATATTGAAAATTCCTCATGGAATAACCATCATTCAATTTAGAACCTAATACTAGACATTCTTGAGATGAAATTAGCTAGGAAAAAGTATGGGGTATTACAGGAAATAAGGTTTAGAGTTCATGATGGTGAAGGGTCTTTTAGGGTATGAAAAATAAAGAAACAATCCGTGGAGCTTCAAATCCGAAATAGATATTGAAGTCGAGGAAGTGAATGAGGGGTCCCTTGAGGATCCAACTTGAGAAAGAAGAAAGAAGTCCTGTCACAAATATAACAAAAGTGGCCTGTATCCTTTGTTTTTAATTCTATAGTGTAGATTTTAATTTTTTCAATTGAATAATCCATACATTTGTGGCACTAAGAAGTGTGTTGAATTAGTTTGAGAAGGAGAAAGTTTTAAATTCGTGCTTAGTGATCTGAACAGGGGAAAATGTGTCAAAATAAGAAATAAGCTGAATAGGGGGAAAAAGGGGTGCAAAAATGCCCCCTGTTACTGCGATCGCCAGACCTTCTCCGCGATCGCGGTCAAAGCAGTCATATGACCATCTGAACCACACGTTTCCCCCACACTCCCTTCTCAACTTTTCTCTCTAATTGGACCCATTTTGGCCAAATTTTGAGAATTCCAACAGCATCCTTGCATCCATCTTGCATCACTCATTCGGTAAGTGGCTAAAATCCATGCATTAATTATTGAAAATAGACCATAGAATGCATGTTATAGGGAAAGCCTAAAATTATGATTTTCATGCTTAAATACTTGGTCAATTATACTTGCGTGATGATTAGCTGCCAGAAATGATGTGCACACATATGGGGAAGTCTTGAGTACCCAAATTGTATGTGAAATTGAGAAAAATGAAGGGTGCACACCAAGTATTCGATTCAATTCCCAAATGAGTTTTCACTAGTCTTTTTTACATTTTAAGGGCATAATTGAGTACCTAGTAAACTTGTTTAATGATTCTAGTGCAAATTCTTGTTGTAGAATATGTTTTGGCTAAAAATTTGAATTTTTGGACATAGAAAATTTTTGCATGAAATCGGCCTCACGTACCGTGATTACGGTCATTATGATCGCAATCGTGGTAACTGAGGCTGATTTTCTGCCTAGCCCAAAAATTATGCACTCTAATTTTTATCCAAACACCACCTTAGTGAACAACATGGCTTAGTTTGTGCATGTAAATATCAATATTTAATGTGGGTGCATTGTTCTCAGGTTTTTCAGGATCATATCATGGAAGAATACAACAAAGTCCAATTCATCGCACTCGAGTGCCACACTCTTTACTATGGTGATCTCCCGAGGACAAAGTTGCTCCCAGAGAGGGAAGTATGCTTAGAGAAAGTACCAAAAAAGATTTTGGCATTTCATGACAGGCTTATGTCCATGGGGTGGAGGTTCTTCACCTCGGATCCTCGCAAGGCGAATAACCAATAGGTCCGTGAGTTCTACACTAACCTCAGCAGAGTACCTTTCTCACTCCCATCCAACATAATTTTCAGGATACGAGGGAAGGAGGTGAACTTTGGGGTGGAGCAAATTAATGATATCTACAAGCTCCCAAATGAAAATATAGGTGAGTTCAAAGAGAAAGGGTGTGATTAAGAAATTTGGTTGGCAGAAACACTATGTCCCGAAAAGGAAGTCTCTTAGCGGTGAACAAGAGAAACATATCCATGAATGACTTCACTGTTGAGGCTCAGATTTGGTTGAACATCATATGTAGTCGAGTATCCCCTTGCACCCACATGATAGCAGTTCCAGATATATGGGCTCGGATGGTTGTTTGTATTCTAGACAGAATTCCTTTGAATGGTGGTCAGCCCATGGTTTCTGACATGAAATTCTTCAAGAACCAAGGTGGTAAACATATGTTCTTTCCCACTTTGATTACTAAGCTTTTTAGGAGACCCTGTAGATACTTAGGTGCGCCCTGGCACCTCTATCTATCCTCTTAAAATTTAAGATGAGGGCATACCGGGCAAAAATAAGTAGAGAAAGATCGACTTAGGAAAGTCGAAAAGTGAGGAGCCTGAGTCTTGTAGTCCATCCACCACCTGAATTCTTTAGTATATTGATGTTGATATTATGTCCATTAGGGAGCTCGTGTTGGGTTTTCCCCAGGGGACGAGATAGCCTTGGACCACCCGTCATGCATATGTGTCCCGATCTAATTATGAGAAGTATTGAGAGGACCAGAAAAAATAGGGAGATATCATTGCTAGGCTTGAGATAGACTACTCTTCCTTGGCGGTGTCATATTGAGATCGTTGGGTTTCACAAGAAAAGTTGGTAAAAGGGAGAAAAAAGAGATAAATTCTTCAGCAAGATATGGAAGGGGGTGAAGATCTTGTGGAAGGTCCTAAAACCTTGTGATAAACTTCCTTCTTCCAGAGTGGAGAGTGAAGATAAGGCCCCAGTTGAGTGGTCCGGTCCTAAGGATACTAATAATGATACAGACACTGAGAGTGATAGCATCCATGATCCATTCAATTTTTATCCTGTTTTGAACCCTTCCCACCTAGAACTTAAAAATACAACTTGAGGCTAAAATCCTAAGTTGGGGTGGTGATGATTGGAAGAGGTAACTTTGGTCCACGAAGTTATAAATGAGTGCCTAAGAGCTTAAGATTGAGAACAAATGAATAACAAAAAGAAATGATCCGACAAAGGATATAAAATCATTAAGTGTGTAAGAAAAAGAATTGAAAAGAAAATGGGTAAAGCAAAAAAATAAAAGAAGGCACATGTGTAAAAAGTGAAAACAAAAAAAGTGGCTCATGATAAAAAATTTGATGGAATAGTGTGATGTAGATGTTCAAGAAGGGTATATACATGTTGTTCCTAAATGATATCCCGCCCTACTCCGAACCTATGTTACAAGTTCAAAAAACCCTTCGATATCTCCAGCCAAGTGTAATCATCGTAGTGACAATTGAAAATAGTGGCAAGCTTATGACATGGTAGTTGTTAGCATAGAATCCTTGTGTAAGAGAGAGATTTTCACTAAAATCCCTTGTTCCATATTTGATAACTTGGTGTGTGAAATTTTTCTTCTTGTGAGGAGGCATGTAAACAAGTTGAGATGGGTGATTTTTTCATATCTCAAAAAATGAGGCAAAAGTAGTATAATGTAGTTGAGGTCAAAGGTGATTCACTTCTAGAGTATTTGTGATTGTCGCATGGTTTCTCTCTGAAGTCTTTTGCATCCCTGAAAATCACATTTTTTGTTGAGGAGTGTCATGAAAATAGTTTTGTGCATGTTTGAAGAGTTGTTTGTGGTAGTAATCAAGTTGAGATCATTGTGATCATTGGGTCATATAATTTGGGAATACATGTGCATTGTCTCATCGTAAGAGGTAGTGTTGCTTGAGGACAATCAAAGCTTTAAGTTAGGGATGTTGATGAGTGGTAAATTTACTACTCATTTGCACTCAACATTCGTGCACACTACTATGATTTGAATGTATAAGTGAGACAAATTTGTGATTAAATGCACTAACTTCCACATTTCGCAGGCATATAGGTTAAGAGAAGGAAAGATATGGATGCGAGCTAAAAAGGGTCAAAAGGGAGAAAAGAAGTGCAACTAGAATACCTGAAACAGAAACAAGCCTCAGTTATCGTGATCGCGGTCTGTGGGCCGTGAGCGCAGACAATCAAGCTAAGTCAAAATATCGCGATTACGGTGTCCTTACTGTGGTCACGGTAGCCTTGATCGCGTATAAGCTCCAGCGATTGCGGCTAGGCAGGAATATGTCTAGAGGCAATTTAGTAATTTCATTCAGCCGGACCCAATTCCTTTTAGAGGCTAAAACCCTTACTCTTTTGGGCATTCTAGACTCTTGCTACATTTTGAACTTGAAGTTTAAACCTTAATTTGGGCAATAATATGTATTTTGATTTGGAGACTTTGAATTTAGTATAATTGAAGAATGGATGCTTTGATTAATCCCTATGGTATATTTTTCTCTCTTTGCATCATGAGTAGCTAAACTTTCATTGTCTTGGGATTATGTTGAACTAAGGTGCAATTATGTGTGGGTTGTGATGTATTTGTGTATAATTTAGTTTGTTGATAATGGGTTTTACTATTTCTTGGTTAAATTAGTTGGGATTTGTGGGTGAAAGCCCCAAATACCCAAAATGGATTTGTGGGTGAAGGCCCCGAATTCTTAAAAATTCAAACCATCCTTGAAAGAGGGGTTTGGGTGAACTTTTGGAACCCTTATCATCCTTGAAGGAGGGATGTGGGTGACAAAGAAATAGTGGACAATTAATGGATGTAGTTTGCTAATCTTTACTATATTAGACATAAGGTTGATTAGGAAGTTGACTACATCTTGGGCATCTTCCTAGAAATATGGATGCCCAATTGAGGTAATATGTGGTTGCAATTGACACATTTGTTAGGTACCCGAAAGGGTCAAAGATTGAAATTCTTGAGGCTTTGTTGAAAAACTAGCCTCAAGGATCTTAGACCTCGCCTACCATATTGTTGATAACTAACATGTACACTAAATCTTGATGCACCTATGCATAACTTGCCCCTAGGTAGACATAATCCCAAGATTCTTATAACGAATTTAAATTACAATTGTTGTTTAATTTATTGATTTGAGTTGCTATTGACAAACACTTTCTAAAAACCAACCACCCCACCCCCCTCATTTTTATTTATGAGTTGTGTTTTATTCACATTGCGGGTCACTTATTAGTAGTATTTAAGACCATAAAACTAGAATTCTAATTTCGCTCCTCGTGGATTCGACCTCAACATAAGTTGAGCTATTGACAACGACTGTCCTCTACCAATTTCGATGGTATAGGTGAGAATTATCAAAGGGATAGATGAGTGATTCAGTCAAACCTAGACGATGCATTTGCCTCATAATTCGATTATGGCCCTTTCATCCACTGACCAGTTGATTTCTATGGCTGGCCAGCCTCCCCCATTTCTTTGTGATAGTTAATTTCCTTTATTTCCTAACACCACTTCTTTAAATCTTAATGACAAAAACAATAGATAATGACCATAAATTGACAATCACACCTAAGCTTATGCCTAATGGAGATACAACAACAAACAATTATGCCTACATGTTGAAGCCTTTCAATACAAATTTTCCACAAAATAGAAACACACCTCAAATCAAACCTATCTCTATGAAGAAGCGCACTTAGAAGATGGTATACCTAGAATCACGTGGACTTAGGATGAAGTAAAATGTATGAACGCTAATGAGAATTTGCAATATGTGGTGATTGTAAGGTTTTCACACGGCTGGCCTAATATGGAGGATGTCAGAACTCAAATCCCCATGCAATGCAATGTAAAAGATGGATGAAAGTTTGGGCTATTGAGAAATAGACATATTCTTATGCACTTTGAATTGTTTGAAGATTTTATGAATATTATGTCTAAGAGTGCTTACAATATTACTGCAAAAGATAGAGCATCATATCAAAGGCCTCTTATTTATGATGCAAAATTCAAAGTTATCAAAGAAATGATGCAAGTCATGTCCCGGATATCTTCCCCTGACCTTTGGCCCATTATTTTTGTAAAAGAATCATTGTTTTCTCTTGCATCTATGGTGGGAAATCCTATTCATCCAGATACGGCTACTGTAAATAAGATGAGACCCAATTGTGCCAGAGTTAAAGCAAACGTGGATTTAATGGTAGATCTTTCAAAATTTATTGAGTTGGAAATTGAAGATCTAGGGACAAAGGGGTCTAGAGTGGAGAGAGTCAAAATTCAGTGTGATATGTTAACTAAGTATTGCAGAAAGTGCAAGACTCAAGGCCACAGTAAAGAAGAATGCAGAGTTCTACATCCTGAGCTGAAGGAGGAAATGAATAAGGACACTAATGAAAATATAGAGGGAATGTATGAAAACGAGGAACAAAGAGGCTATCACAAAATTATACAATGGAACCCTACTAAAAAGAGATTCACACTAGAGAATAACACTAAGAAGTTCTTAAGTCACACTGCTACAGAGCAAGCAGGTGAAGCTGTTACTACAAAGAATATGTTTGAGGAACTTTCAGATAAAAAGAACGATGCACTTGTGAATGAGATGGTGTAAACTAATAATGACAAAAATAGCAACCTGGATGATAACAATGAGAATTGTAGTAGAAATAACGAGGAGAAACCACAAAGGCATGGGTCAACAATTTATTTTACAAAAATGAAAACCAAAAAATTGATGCTAAACACAAAAGCAACCAGGCGATGCAACCTCTTGTACTAATGATGGAGCACAACAAGAGGAGGGAGAAGTAGGAACTAATACTGATAATTTTGTTAGTAATACTACTAAAAATCATTTTTTGTTAAATACAACAATAGATAGAAGTATTGAATAAAAAAAAGAGGGGAAATAGACATATTTGCAATAATCAATTTAATTTAAGACTTGACCAACAAGATGATCTAATAGAAGAACCTTTACTTGTAAGTAAGGAGAAAGTAGTGATTCCTCATTTATAGGATGCAGAGGAAGACTGTGCAGCAAAGGACACATCACCCATCAAGAAACTCAAAGATATTGTGACACACAAGGGTATTGAAGATACACCTGCAAGTACCAAAGAAGAAGATTTAAATGAAATTGCTTCATCATCAGAGGTTAACTCTAGAAAACACATCAAGAAAAGGAAGAAAAGGATTGAACAAAGAGGAGTCCTAATAAGAAGTGCATCTTCCAAATCCATTAGTACTTTATGATGATAGCTCAAATATGGAATATTATATCAGTAAGAACCCCAAAGTATTTTCACAGAGTTCAAATTCTTAATGATCATCATAAATTTAGTTTTATAGCTTTTTGGAACCTTTCTAAAGAGATAATCAAATACAGAAGTACATGAAAAGATTAAAAATGGCCTATGCAGAATTAAATTGCAATGGGAAATTATAGGTTTTTTTCAAGGAGTAGATAGATGGGGAAGTTATCATGTAGACAAATCAACAAATTACACTCAAGTTATTTTTTCAAGACATTGATAGATACTGCATTATCACACTAATGTATGCTAAATGTTCAGAAAATAAGAGGCGATCTTTGTGGGATAGTATCTACAATATCACATTGAACATGAATTATCCCCGGATTATTAGGGAGATTTTAATGTAACCTTAAATGTGGAAGAGAAGCTTGATGTCTTCCGGTGATTCAAGAGCATAAGGATTTTGGTTTTTGTTTCAATTCCACTAAATTAGAAAAAGTTCCTTTCAAAGAAAATCATTTTACTTGGCGGAATGGAAGAGTTGGACCAGATTGTATTTACAAGAGACTAGATAGAGTTTTCACTAATGAAGATTTGCAAGACTAGTTCTCAAACAGGTAAGTGGAACATTGTCTTAACCTGAGACTATCCCCTAGTCGTAACACGGTGCTTAGAGTCACAAGTGACCCAAAGATAACCCATGGTCTGGTACCTGCTACGAGCACTGAGGAAAAAAATATCGTGCGGAGACTAATTAAAAATCTGATACCAAATGATATTGAAAATAAAGACAATCATGTCTGGATATCTGATAAACTAGAAAACATGTCTGACCGCTCGCGGAGTATAGCTCACATCCAAACATCTGATTGGGGAACGGGGCAACGCCCATGAAGCTCCGGCGGAAAGGGAAGGCCTGCCAAGCCGTATGCCCATGGGTGCAGGATTCTTCGAAAAAGCGCGGGCTGAATCGGAGACCTGGGACCTTGGCTTAGTAATGAATAAAGGGAAGCTCTTCGAGCTTTCTCCGCCGTCTGAAAGCCTCTAAACATGATGAGTTATTAGGAAGGACCCCCAACTAACTCCCACTAACTGAAATAGCATGAAGTAAAAATACAAAGATGAATAACTAAGAAAATAACTAGTCCTCAACTTAGGAGGACAAACCAATGCTACAACCGAGTGTTATGGGAACGAACTAAGTGCGACCTAGGAACTGAGTGTCCGAACTATTGTTATAAGACAACATAGCGCAAAAGAGAGTATGCGATCAGCACTTTGAATGTACTGGTATTTGAGATAGAATCTATCTTATATACATATATACTAACCATAAATTCATGAACATGCAAAATCCAATGCAACAATAAGTATAAACATGTACTAAAATAATATGAATAACTCAATGACTGAGATACTGAACACTTGGTCATACAACCCTGAACTAAACATAATCTGAATATTGAATAGAGGACTGTGGGAGCTAGCTACAATCGACATACCCCAATCTAATCTAATCGAGGTCCAACCTGTAACCCCAATTAGAAGGGTGTCTACACCTAGCTAAGGGTACTAATATTGGCTGGCGAGGATCTACTAATCTGATATCCCGAAGTACTAGGCTGTCATGCCTCTACTGATAGGGGACCCCTCATAACCTATGGTGTCAATGTAGTCTTAGAACTTAGGGACTACTACTAATGACTCATGCCTAACTGACGAGGGAGTTTCCATCCCTGCGTTCACTCGGTGCTAAATATTACTCCCAACTGAAAGGTTCTGAAGTATAACTAAAACATAACCTAACAACTGGTATGCTCAAGTCATAGTATTCTGAAATTAATACTGTATACATAAATTGGAGAAATCGTGAACTTGTAAACTGATGCACATTTAATCCCTAAGCATTGGGTATTCATAACCCACTAGCATATACTAGTGCAAATGATCATGAAAGTGGTAAAACTGAACATAGTATGGAAAATCATGAATAGTACTCAACATATCAATCAATGATTTTGATATAGACAATGGAGATTATAAAACATATGGAAACACAATTCTCATGAGGACACATGTTTTCATGGTACATAATCTAAACAATTGGGAGAGAGTTGAAAGAATTCCCAATTTACTTGAAATTTCATAAAAGGGAAAAATGGGTTTGTATTTGTAAATTTAGGAAATTTATTGGGACTCACTGGGTGAAAGGAGCCCATTGATGAATATCCCACATACTTGAGAAGAGATGACTTGGTTAAATCCTTGAAGTTAAGCTTATTTTTGGGAAACCCTAGTTTGTTCTTGAGGAAGAAGGGAATCACTTTATTTTTCTAAGAGAAGTGATTTCTGAATTTATGAGGTGTTAGGGTAGTTTTAATCCACCAATAAATAATGTTGGGGGTACCCGAACAACATGGGTTTGGGTTTAAAGGGGTGGAAATTACCAAAAATCCCTTATTAAAAACATGTAGGATTTTTGTTCCAAATCATTACAACTCACCTCACGACTCGTTACGACTGATCACGAGTCGTGTTTAAGTTGTAACCCAAAACCCTGAGGTCTTGAGTTCTTTTTTCTATGTCTACGACCTTCCTCCTATGACTCATTATGACTAACAATGAGTAGTTAGGCAGAGTCATAGTTTGAGGATTGATTCTTGGATCCTTTACTAGTTAGGCTACGGGTCCACATAATGACTCGTAATGTCTGACTATGAGTCGTGTGCTTGACTTGTAACCACTAGAATGGATTCTTGGTTGAACACTGTTGTGACTATGAGTCTCTTCTAACGACTCAAAATGTCTGATTATGAATTATGGAGTGGAGTCACGGTCACTAGGCTGAAACTAAAGGTTCTTTTTGTTGTTAATACGACTACTCGTAATGACTCATAATGTCTGATTATGGGTCGTCATGTGAGTCGTAGCCACTGTCAACTGACTGACACTTAAAACAAAAATTGCATAACTTCTTGCCATGATATCAGATCGAGGTGAGACTCGTAATGTTGGAAAGCCAACTTAGTGGCCTATATTTTGAGTGGTTTAGAGCTTAAAAATTTAGGGTATTACAATATCTCCACCTTGGGATCATTCATCCCCGAATGAAATTGTCTAAGCTAGGTATTAGGAAAAACTGAGATCATGCACTAAACACTTATGAGCTGAATCATGACTAACTATCTGAATCTAAAACATGATCCATGGACTGAACTGAACTCATGAACGCATGCTATAACATGAGTATGGATGGATAGATGAAATAGAAAATGAGAGAACTAATTAATTAAGAAAACCATTCTCCTCGAGATGAATTTGTATTAGAAGAGAAAAGATAAGGGTACTTGGCTTACATATCAGCTTCTGCTACAGAAGTAGCTCCCTCAACTGACTGATTTCTCCACATAACTTTCAATAAAATAACTTCTTTATTCCGCAACCTACGAATCTGATAGTCAAGGATCTCAACTGGGACTTCTTCATAGGAGAGGCTATCTTCCACGCCCACACTTTCTAAAGGAACAACTGAAGTTGGACCACCAATGCATTTCTTTAGAAAAGAGACATGGAATGCTGGATGCACTGATTCTAACTCAGTAGGCAACTCTAACTCATAGGCTACCTTCCCAAAATAGCTCAAAATCCTATATGGGCAACATAGTTGGGACTGAGCTTCCCTTTCTTACCAAACCTCTTAAACCCTTTCATATGGGAAAAATTTTAAAGACACCAAGTCACAAATATCAAACTCAAGCTCCCTCCTCCTCATATCTGCATAGGATTTTTGATGACTTTAAGCTATTTTCGCCTTTCCCAAATCAATTAAACCTTTTTCATCACCTCATATATTGAATTTGGCCCTATCAAAGTAGCTTCGCCAACCTCAAACCAACCAATAGGAGACCTACACCTCCTACCATAAAGTGCCTTAAATGAAGCCATATAAATACTAGAGTGATAGTTGTTATTATAGGCAAACTCAATCAAAGGCAAGTGACATCCCAAAAACCCTTGAAATCGATAACACAAGCCCTCAACATGTCCTTTAAGGTCTAAATGGTCATCTATGCCTGACCATCTATTTGGGGCTAAAAAGTCATACTAAGATGAAATTGGGTACCAAGACCTTTCTGAAAAGCCTTCCAAAAATGAGAGATAAAATGAGTACCTCTATCTAAAATGATGGTAAATGGAACTCCAAGTAACTTTACCAACTCTCTGAGATAGAGTCTCGCATAATCCTCAAAAGAATATGAAGTATGGACTGGAAATAAATGGGCTGACTTGGTCATTCTATCCACAAAGACCAAAATAAAATCATGCTGATGATGCATACGAGGTATCCCTGTAACAAAGTCCATATTCATCACATCCCACTTCCATGTGGGGATGCTGAATTCTTGAAGAATACCACTAGACCTCTAGTTCTCAACATTAGTCTGCTGACAATTTGAACATTTAGCCACGAATTTTGCAAACCATGCACCTCTGTTAACATTCGCTGCCTCAAATAACCCAAGTTCATAACACATAACTTGCCCTGACAATGAAGTACACCAACTCCCCCTTGGGAGAAAACCTCAACCTTCTGATCTCAAACTGCCTAATTTAACTTAACCAAAATAGAATCTCTATCTTTCTTCTCTTTTACCTCAAAAACCAAGGAAGATTCTGAACCATTTTGAAACCATACACTACCTTCGGCCGAATCAACCAACCGAACACCTAATCTAGTAAGCTGACAAACCTCACAGACTAATTCTTTCTTATTATCCTTAACATGGGCAACACTTCCCATAGACAATATACCAAGGGCATCACCACAATATTGGTCTTACCCGGATGATACATCACACTCATATCATAGTCTTTTAATAATTATAGCCACCTTCTCTAATGAAGATTTATGTTTTTCTGAGTGAACACATTCTGTAAACTCTTGTGATCAATAAACACTTCAACATGAAGCCCATAAAGGTAATGCCTCTAAATATTTAAGGCAAAAACAACTGTTTCCAACTCAAAATCGTGAGTTGGGTAGTTCTTCTCATGAGATTTGAGTTGTCTACGCTATAAACTCGCCCCATTGTATCAACGCATAACCAAGACCAACTCTCAAAGCATCACAGTAAACTACAAAACCATCTGAACCCTATGGTAGGGTTAAAACTGGAGCGGAAGTGAGTCGAGTCTTCAACACCTAAAAACTCTTCTTATAGGGATCAGACCACTAATATTTGACTTTCTTTTGGTTCAATCTGGACATAAGTGAATAATATAAGAAAATCCCTTAACAAACTATATGTAGTAACCAGATAAACCCAAGAAACTACTAATATTTGATGGATAGATGGGTCTAGGCGAGTTTCACGCTGCCTCGGTCTTTTGAGGACAAACTTGAATTCCATCACCAGAAATGATGTCGCCAATGAAATCTACTGATTTCAACCAGAATTCACACTTGCTAAACTTAGCAAATAACTGGTGATCCTTAAGGTTCTGCAAAACAATCCTCAAATGGTTTGCATGTTCACCTTAACTATGAGAATATACGAGGATGTTGTCTATGAAGAATATGACAAACATGTCCAGGTACTACTTGAACACTCTATTTATCAAGTCTATAAAAGTTGCAGGGGAATTCGTTAGTCTAAAAGACACAACTACAAATTCAAAGTGACCATACCGAGTTCTGAAGGCTGCCTTCAAAATGTCACTTTCTCTGACTCTGAGCTAATGATAACCGGATCTGAGATCTATCATGGAGAAAGAATTGGCACCCTAAAGTTGGTCGAACAATTCATCAATCCTGGGGAGAGGATACTTATTCTCTATTATGACTTTGTTCAACTGACGGTAGTCGATGCACATTCTGAGAGGAACATCTTTCTTACACAAAGAGAACAGGGGCATCCCACAGTGAAACACTAGGCCTGATGAAGCGCTTATCTAATCGATCTTTCAATTTATTAAGCTCGGCTGGAGCTATTTTGTAAGGTGGGATTGAAATAGGCTGGGTGTTTAGGAGGAGATCTATTCAAAAAACAATTTCCCTCTCAGGAATATCTTCGGGAAATACTTCCAAAAACTCATTAACTACGGGAACTAATTCAATACTTGGAATCTCAGATTTTGAGTCCTTGATTCGGGTAAGATGATAGGTGCAACCCTTGGATATCATCTTTCTTGCCTTAAGGTAGAAGACGAATCAACCTATAGGCGTGGAGGTACTCCCCCTCCATTCTATGACTGGCTAGTTAGGAAACTGGAACTAGTGTATTCTATTTCTACAGTCAACAAATACATAACATGAGTGGAGCCAATCCATGCCAAGAATGACGTCAAAATCGGTTCTCTCATTCTATAAGATCAACTGAGGTAACTTTTGGGGACACTATGACTAGGAAATTTCTGTACACTCATTTAGCTATGATACAGCTACCTATGAGTGTGGACACTGAGAAGGGTTCTAAAAAAATTTCTAGGCTAACACCGAGTCAATGGCTATATAAGGAGTCACGAAGGACTGTGTGGCTCTGGGATCTAATAATTCATACACATGAATGTGTAATACCTACAACGTACTAATAAGCATATCAGGAGACAATTCCTGATCCTGTCGAGTCTGAAGGGCATAGAGTTGAGTTTGATGATGTCCTCTAGTTGCACTAAAAATGGAACCCTGCTGAGTTAGGTGACCTATTGAAGTTGATGAGGAGTTAGTCTGGCCTTACTGGTGATTATTCCTACCATACACCTACTTGCTGGGCAATCCCTTATCTTATGGCCTGGTTTGCCACACACATAACACGCATCACTACCTACCATACAGTCACCCTTATGGTTCTTACCACATCTCCAACAAACTAGGTTGGTGCGACCATTATTCACGCTACCATGGGATTTGAAGCCTGGTTCTCTATCCCAATTATCCTGTCTGAACTTATGCACTGGAGCATTGGCAGAAAATGGGGTTGGAGCTGAGGATGTCTGGCAGAACTGAGGATGATTACCACATCCTGACCTCTGCTGAGAGAAGTTAAAACTACCAGTTCTGGCCTTCTTATTCTCACTATCCTTTCTTTGAGCTTCTCATCCCCAATCTGTTGAGCATGAACCATCAATCTAGAAAGGTCTATCTCCTTAATCAACATAGCTATCCTAAACTCCTTGACAACATTTTTTGAAATGCTACATACAAACTTAATCATCCTGGCCCTAAAATCAACCACCATAGTCAGAGCATATCTTGATAATTGGGTGAACTTGCATGAATACTTCTTCACACACATGTTACCCTGCTTCAAATTAATGAACTCTTGCATCGTGACCTCCCTCAATTCGAGTAGGAAGTACTTATGTAAGATAGCAGTAGCAAACTCATCCTAATCCATAGGCACTACATCGGTACCTCTATCTTTCTTTCATTACTTAACCCAGGTGTGAGCCACCCCTTACAATTGGTAAGCAGCAAAATTGGCACTCTCATTCGGGGTAATACCCATAATATCAGTCACCTTCTGCACCATATCCAAAAACACATGTGGATCCACCTTGTACTTGGATCCAGAGAATGCTAGGGTATTCATTCGATTGAAATGTCAAATTTTGAATGCTGGATGAGGCAACGACATGCTGATTGTTTTAGAAAGCCACAGATTTGGCTAAGGCAGTGAAAGTGGCCATAAATTTAATTTGAGAGACCTGCTCATTTAGAGGGTCCTCAAGAATAGGTGGTGGTGCGGGCTTGTCCCTATTTCTCCTTTTATTGCCCTTCTGGGAGGGATTTCTGTAAACGATAGATAAAGAGTTAGATGAAGGAGTTTAACAGAGCACACGCTCCATCACAGGACATGAATACTAAGAGAAGGGAGACTTTCCTAAAATATTTCGTAGCCTCTCTCCCATAAGTGTGGCGTGCTTCACACCCATGAGCGAGACTCTACTTAACATAGATTTCAGATACCCTAGGATATTTAAACCTTCGGCTCTGATACCAAGTTTTTCACGATCCGAGACTACCCCTAGTCGTAACACGATGCTTAGAGTCACAAGTGACCCTAAGTAACCCATGATCTGGTGTCTGCTATGAGCACTGACGAAAATAACAAATTACTATACCAAAACTAACTGAAAATATAATATTAAATGATACTGAAAATAATGACAATCATGTCTGGATATCTGATAAAATTAAAAACATGTTTGACTGTCTAAAATACTCTAAACTTGATGAGTTGTTGCGATAGGCATCCAACTAACTCTGACTAACAAAATTAGCATGAAGTAAAAACACTAGGATGAATAACTAATAAAATAACTAGTCCTCGACTAATGAGGAATCACCAATGCTACAGCTGAGTGGCATAGGAACGAACTATGTGTGAGTTGGGAATTAAGCATCCGAACCTACGTTATAAGACAACATAGCGCAAAAGAGAGTACGCAATTAGTACTTTAAATGTACTGGTATATGAGATGGAAGCTAGATGATATACATATATACTGATCATGAATACATGAACATAAGAAATCTAATGCAATAACAAGTATAAACATATACTAAAATAATCTGAATAACTGGATGACTGAGATACTAAACACTTGGTCATGCAAACTTGAATTGAACATAATCTGAATAACTGAACTGGGGATTTGGGATTTAACTACAATTAACATACCCCAATTTGAGATAATTGAGGTTCAACTTATAATACCAGTTGGAAGAGTGTCGATAGCTTGCCAAGGGTACAACACTGACTGGCATTGATCCACTAATTTGATATCCCAAAGGACTAGGGTGTCATACCTCTACTGATGGAGGAAGCCCTCATAACCTACGATGGCCATTTAGTTCTAGAACTTAGGGACTTCAACTAACGACTCATGCCTAACTGACGGTGGAGCCACCATCCCTGCGTTCACTTGGTGCTAAGTGTTACTCCCAACTAAAAGACTCTGAAGTATAACTAAAACATAAAATAATAACTGGAATGCTCAAGTCATGGTATTCTTAAATTAATAATATATACATAAACTGGAGAAATCATTAACTTGTAAACTGATGCATGTTTAATCCCTAAGTATCGGATATTCATAACCCACCACCATAGACTAATGCAATTGATTATGAAAGTGGTAAAACTGAATATAGTATGGAAAATCACGAAATGTACTCAACATGTCAATCACTAATTTTTGATAGGGACAATGGAGATTATCAAATATATGGAAACACAATTCTTATGAGGACACACGTTTTCATGGTACATAATCCCAACAACTGCGAGAGAGTTGATAAAATTAATAATTTACTAGAAATTTCATAAAAAGTGAAAAAAGAGTTTATATTTGTAAATTTAGGAAATTTCTTTAGACTCAAGGGTAAAAGAAGCCTATTGATGAATATCCCACAGACCTGAGAAGAGATGCCTTGGTTAAATTCTTAAAGTTGAATTTGTTCTTGGGAAACCCTAGTTTGCTCTTGAGGGAGAAGGGAATCACTTTATTTTGCAAAGAGAACTGATTTTTGAAGTTATGAGGTGTTAGGGTAGTTTTAATCCACAAATAACTGATGTTGGGGCACCCAAACGACGTACGCTTGTGGTTAAAAAGGGTAGAAATTACCTAAAAGCCCTTATTAAAAACGTGCAGGAATTCTGTTCCCAATTGTTACGACTCACCTCATGATTTGTTATGACTGGTTATGAGTCGTGGTTTGATTCATAAGCTAGAACCCTGAGGTCTGAAGTTCTTTCTGCTATTACTATGACCTTCCTCTTATAACTCGTTAAGACTGACTACGAGTCGTTAGGTGGAGTCATACTCTGAGGCTTGATTCTTGGATCCTTTACACGGGTCCACATAATAACTTATAATGTCTAATTATAAGTCGTTAGCTGGACTCGTAACCACTGGAACAGATTCTTGGTTGAACGTTGTTGTAACTACGAGACCCTTCTAACGACTCGTAATGTCTGATTACAAATCGTGGAGTGGAGTCGTGGTCACTAGGTTAAAACTAAAGGTTCTTTCTGTTGTGACTACGAGTACTCATAACGACTCATTACATCTAATTACGGGCATCATGTGACTTGTATCCACTGACAGTTGACTGACGGTTAAAGGGAAAATTGCATAACTTATTGCCATGATATCAGATCGAGGCGAGACTCGCGACGTTGGAAAGCCAACTTAGTAGACTAACTTTTGAGGGGTTCAGAGCTTGAAAATTTAGGGTATTAAAAACATCTAGCAAAAACTAGCTTTGACCATGCCCCCTCCTTATTACCTTGAGTCAGAGTAATCATAGTTACAAGAGGCTTTTTAAAATTCTCAAATTCTAGGCTAAGCATGAAGGTTTTCTAGAGATCGTGAGAGAGAATTGGTATACTAAAAAAGAGGGTAACTATTTTTATATGTTTAAGCACAAAATTAAACATATAATAATAGTTCTATCCAAATGGAGCAAAGAGACTTTTGAAGGCATCTTTCAGCAGCTCTTTATTATAAAGAAAGTGGTAAAATTAAAAGAACAGCTCTTTGAAGAAGATCCCTCCCCTGAAAATAAAAGTGTTCTTCAGCAGCACATATAGAGTTAAAATTATACTTTCATTATGAAGAATATTTGAAGACAAAAGGCTGGACTTACTGGGTTCTTAGAAGGAGACATAAATACTGAGGTTTTCATAACTTGGTAAAGAGAAGAAGACACGGGATCAAAATATAAAATAATACAGGATTCTATTGAAAAATGGTTGGAAGATGAAAATTTGATTGCTACAGAAGCTATAAATTTCTTTCAAAATCAGTTTCATTAAGGTGAGAAAAGTCAAGATTTTACTGTTCTGATCACATTCCTCATCTAATATCAGAAGTTAATAATGAAAAACTCGATATGATTCCAGAAATAGAGGAAGTCAAACATGTTTTTAGCTTAAAGGGAGAAAGTGCTTGTGGCCCTGATCGTCTTTCAGCTACCTTTTATTAGATTTGTTGGGATATTGTTGGACAAGATGTTATAGAACTAGTGAAAGCTATTTTTGAAAGAAATACACTCCCTAGAGCTATCACCCATTCTAACCCGATTCTACTTCCTAAGAAGGCTAATCGTCAGAACCTAGTTGATCTTAGACCTATAAGACTGCGTAATTTTACCAATAAATTTATCTCTAGAGTGCTTCATGATAGATTAGAAAAGCTTCTTCCTAAATTAATTCCATGCAGTTAGTCAGACTTTGTGAATGGAAGATGCATTATAGAAAATATTCTCTTCACATAGGAGATCACTATTGATATTAGGAAAAAGGGTAAACTAGGTAATATTGTTATTAAATTGGACATGGAAAAAAAATATGACAGGGTCTCTTGGTTATTTCTTACTATAGTCTTGAGGAAGATGGGTTTTTCAGAACTGTTCATAGAATTTATATGGAGATTGATTGCTAATAATTGGTATTTAGTACTTTTAAATGGACAAACACATGCTTTTTTTTCACTCGACCAGAGGTGTCAAATAAGGGGACCCACTATATCTAGCCCTCTTCATTATCACAACAGAAGTCCTATCTAGAGCACTTAACAGTTTATTTGATAGGAATAAGTATAAAGGTTTGAGTCTTCCTAAATGGAGTACAAAGATTAATCATCCAGCTTATGCAAATGATACAATAATTTTCACTTTTACAGAAAATAATCACTTAAGATGACCATGGAGATTGTTAGATATTATGAAAAAGCCGCAGGCTAGTTTGTGAATAGAGAAAAGAGTGCCTTCTACATGCACATGAATTGTTTTACAACTTTGGAACAAATGGTAGCTACTTGGATAAGTTTTTCAAGGGGTGAGTTTTTTTTCAAATATCTTAGATGTCGTATTTCTCATTCTAGAAAGAAGGTGTACCATAATGATTTGATAAAAAAAATAAAGGAAAATTTGCAAAACTGGAAGGGTAAACTATTTTTATATGATGGTAAGGTAGTGCTAATCACAAGTATCCTTCAAACCATGCCTTTATATTTTCTTTCAGCTTGGATCCAACCAAATTTACCATCAATGAAATGCACAAAATTTTTTCAAGGTTTTTTTGGAGTAACAAAGAAAAAGGAAAAAGTAGACATTGGTCAATCTTGTTGAAAGTTTGCATACCTAAAGAAGAAGGGGGTTGTGATTTAGGTCCTTATTTGATGTGTCAAAAGCTCTGTTTGCAAAACTATGGTGGAAATTCAAAACTTCCAAAACTCAGTGGTCTACTTTATATGGAATAAATATTACAAAAAGTTCACTCCTACTTTAGCCTAATGGAAGGGTGGTTCACATTTATGGAAGATAATACTAGAAGCAACAGATTTAATTGAAAGTCATATTTGGTGGGAAACAAGGTCTGAAAATACAAGTTTTTGGCTTGATAAGTGGAGTAAGCTCGGATCTAAGTGGACTAAGCTCGGATCACTTTCTAGCATTCTACTGTTGGTTTTGGTATGAATCAGAATATTGATGAAGTAAGTTACGTGTTAAATAATGGGCAGTGGAATATCCTCTTCTGGTTCAAAATCTTCCTATGCAAGTAATGGAGCATATCACAACCTCTCCCTCTAGATGATACTGTTATTTTCGTTTGTACTTTGGGTACTCAGAATCAGTATATGCAGAACAATAACTTCAACTAGAGCTCAAGTATAAAAAAGAGCACAATGAAGTATATCAAATACCCTCAACACAAGATCAAAATGACCTTTCCAAGAGGTGTATTTTATTCTTCCAGAAAATAGATGAAACAGAAATGAATAAGGCCAAGTCGTCCTAATTCACGGAGTTTCCTTAAGGAAATAATTCCCCTCACTGTACCCGAGGTTGTGGAATTTTTACTCCCAGGATAAAATGGCCTTCAATCCAAATATACCGGTACCTCAAATATTTGGACTCGTCGAACGCACTCAACAGTTTGAATGATCACACAGAGTTTTTGAAGACAAGAAGAGTATTTTCTAATCTGAAATTTCGTATATAAAACCTGTGGATGAAAGCAGGTTTATATAGCCATAACATGCCTCTTCTGAAAAGAGGCAATGGTTCACTCCAAAGGTTACACCTTTGCTGTAAGTTTATGTTTGTTCATCAAAGATTACATCTTTTCCTGAACAGTCATCTCATTTCATGAATCAGTGTGTCACTTCATTGAAGGATTACATCCTTCTGAAGCATCATTTCGAACCATTGCAACCTTCTGTAGCCTCAGTTCAGAACAATGTATCATTTCTGAAGCACCAGTTCGAAAACAATGCATCAGTTCACTTGAAACAGTGCAACTGTTACTGCATGTATATATAAATGGAGGTCCGAAACTGCAAAAAAAAATTTACTGCGTTTTTTTCTTGACATTCTTTGGAATTCAAATAAAGTTTGTCCAAGAAGATAGATCTCATCGATCCAAATCCAAATTCGAAGCCGAGCGAGCGACGACGACGACGGCGCGAGGCATCTATTATTTCTTGCCTCACTTGCCATGTGGAGTAAGTGTTCTTAATTATAAACACTTTCAAGTTCTCTTCTTCCACCAATGTGGGAGAAAGAGTAAACTTTCTAATTTGGGAGTACACTTTCCAATTTAGTGTCTCCTTCCCCTCCACCGTTTTATTCTCCATTTTTCCATTCACACTTCTTTCATATACTATGAACCCAACAGATACACTAACATTATTGATAAAAATTAGTAAGCCTTATCTAAGAGTGGAGAATTTACAGTCAAAACAGCTTGGGACAAGGTGAGAAATAGGAAGGAAAAATCCCAGTTCTTTTCAAAGATGTGGAAAATGGGTCTACCCTTTAAAGTATCTTTTTGCTTATGAAGATTATGGAAAAAGAAGCTTATTGTGTATGATATTGTAGCTAGATGTGGAATTGTTATAGTTGTAAGGTTTAAGTGTTGCTTAAACCCTCAACTAGAAACTATAGATTATCTTTTTTAATAGGAGAATTTGCAACTAATACTTGGAGGAGATATGTTGCTGATGTGTGCATGGGCCTTTTATTCATATAAATAAAACTATAGTTAAATGGTGGAAACTATATGTGCATACATGCTAAAATCTCTTCTAAGAGTGATTCCTGTTTTTATTGTGTGGTAAATCTAGAAATGGAGAAACAATGTAGTGCATGGAGGCAACATGACTAGCAACCGGGTCTTTTATGATTGTTGATCTTAATTTGTATCACTATCCTTGGTGAAATATCCTTGGATAAATGCTATTTCTAAAATCTGGCCTCTACTGGTACATTTTTTTGAAAGTCGTACATCACAAGTTACTTGAAAACCTATCAACTAGAAATTCCCTAGAAGAGGTGCATTCAAATACAATATCGATGGATCATCAAAAAAAATCTTGGTCCTGCATCTTGTGCTTTTTGTATTAGAAATTATAGAGGGGAATTTGTTCATTTTAGAGCCTGCACTATTCTTAGATCATCAAGCTTGTATGCAGAAAACAAAGCTATTGAAAAGGGTATTGAATATTGTGTGATTGAACAATTACTACCTTTGATAGTGGAAATAAATTCTTTACTAATAAAGCAAATTATTGATGAATGATGGAAGGTCCCATGGATAGTAAGCATGGAGGTGAAAAGGAATACAGAATGGAGAAATAAGAAAGATATAACTTTTACCCATACCATGAGAGAACAATTTTAGATTAAGTCAATGACACAATCATTCAATTTTTATACCTATTGTGGTAAAAAAATTTCAAGATCTTCATTATCAAGAATTACTTCTCTGGACACCATTCTTCAACTCTTTTTTTTTACCAATCCACATCACTAAACTTAATTGATGTTATTATTGGACCAACTGCTTCACTCGCACCATATGTATTGTTGATATTAAATTCTCTTTTTGTTAATTTCTTTCAGTTTGGTCATATTCTCTGGTGATGGCAGTATCCTTGCTACTGTTACATTCACTTCTTCAACCCTCTTCTCACCAGGCTTCTTCATCATAATATTTTGAGCAAGTTGGGTGTTTGTTCGTACTCTCCAATTTGAGGGAGGTATTGAAATATTGTTGTATCTATTCATTGGATTGAGTTGATTCACTTGTTTTATTTTACTGTATATTCGTCTTCTACATTACATAGCTTGGTCCAACCTTGGTTTCAACTGCCTTAACATATTCATTTCAAATTAAATTTAGAATTTTTATATATTATTTTATTCCTTTTGTACACCCTAGGTAAATTTTTAGTATATATCTCTAATATCTTGTGCCTTATTTAGTAGTGTATCCTACCTTATTTAGGAGTGTATCACTTTACTATTTTGTACCTTATTTAGACTTCTACCTTATTAAGATGATTTGAATTTAGTTTACTGTTAGATTTTAGTTAGGTTTATTTTGATTTCATTACTTGTATAAATAAGGCATTGTACCTCCATTTTATTTCAATTGAATACACTCAGTACAATCAATTCAACTTCAATTATCCAAGTATTAGATTCAATTCAATCATTCATTCATTGAAATTCAATTACTCATTCAATTTTCTTTCATTTTTCCGCAATCTCCTTCAAACTTCTTTCAATATCCTACACATCATGATGTCAAGTCCCAAAACTTAATCAAGGACCTTAACATATTAATCAAACAATATGATATAATTATGAAAATAATGTTAAATGTCATATATTTATATCAAATAATATTTATAAAAATATGTTCAAATCATCAAATGTGAGATTGAACCCAGAGCATATCAACTATCTCCCAACAATAATGATGGGTGGTTATGAATTTTATGTATTTGCTGGGATTGGAAAGTTGTGTATTTTTATTTTATTTTATTTTATTCTTGGTTTAAGTTACAGGTTGTGTAACTTGGCTTCAATTTTGGATTTTTCACATGATTATCACATTATGATTCAAGCTTTGACATATATTGGTAACATTCTAAGCACCATAAAAGTAACATTTGTATTACTAGAAAATAGTAGTAAAAGATTTAAGGCTCACCTGAGATGAAGAAGAAGCTTAGTGATTAAATAAGAAAACGATGGTAACGATCTGGGATGCACAGAAACAAAATAAAGTTAATAGATTGAAACAACATCTGAGGCTTTTTATCCTAGTTATTTATGATAAAGGGCTTTCATCAAACACCTAACTTGCATAATGAAAATATCAACAAGACACTTGCAAATAATAGAATTGCAAAGGAACTTGTCAACGATAACAGATTGAAACTCACCTGAGATGAAAGAACATGATGAAAGAAAGCAACAAATACCAATTTAATAATGATTTGCACATCTATTAAAGAAAACCACAAAACTAAAAATAAATTAAAAGTAAAGTGGAGAATTTGTAACTCTCCTGAAGCTGTGTCTCTATGACACGTGCAAAAACTATCACGACGGCTCAACACATATTACACAATGTTAACTAAAATACCAAAGAAGCCTATTTTTAATAAGCTAAAATAACGAAACTGCCCTTTGAGGTAAGAAGGGAGGACAACCGGGAGGTGCTTGCTTCATGGCACTTATATATAACAGTAATATAATTTATTATTAGGTGTACTCTATAAAATGAACACTATTAGATTGTGGTATTTCAAGTATTTGCATTTTTTTGTGACAGTCTTATTAATTGAAATATTTTGCTTGTATGTCTATTTACTTATTCTACTCGTCTGATTAATTTGAATTGGTAAAATTATTGGATTATTACCTATCGGTTGGAAATATAAGTTTCCTCACGACTTGTGTTTTTGGACTATGACATTCTCTTTCTTTCAATGTACTTACTGGCCATTTAATGCCTGTTTTTAGTGAATTAGTCTTACGTGACTTAATATTTTTCCTTTGTGGAATGCTTGTCTTTACATTTGAATCCGAGATTGACAAATTATCCCTAAAATATTTCTTAATAATGCTTTGGTAACAAATGTCACAGTTTAATGTTTCATCCAGAAATTAGTTCATACAGTTTGTATAATGACTAAACGTATATGCCAACCGATTTCTTCAATTTTGGCAAATATACTCTTAGTCATTTCCGCTGTATAATGGAGCTTAACTCGATCAGGTTTTGAAGCTTGTTTTTCTTCTTTGTAAGCCTTTACAAGTCAGGACCCTTTATAAAAAAAAGTGCTTATAAATGAGTATGTCTTTTGTTTAATCTTAGCGCATTCCATTGAGGAACTAATTGGGTCCTCTGACGTCTAATTTTGGGGATAAAAACACTCTTGTGTGAGAGTTCCCTAACCAAGAGAATAATGATTAAATCAAGTTCAAAATATGATAGGTGAAATACACCAATGATAATATGATTTACATTAGGTCAATAAAATGAAAAACAACAGAGAACTTCGGGAGAAAGAATATAAGTGTATGACAACAACATACCTAGTATATTCTCATCAAGTAGGGTTTGGGGAGGGTAAGTATACGTAGTCCATACCACTACCTCAGATGTGAGATAGAGAGTTTGTTTTCGATAGCCTCGCGACTCAAGATACAATAGTCTAGAAAAGAAATAAAAAGGTACTAGAAACAATAGGAATAATCACATCGAATAATAACATAAAAAAGACTCACCAAATAATAAAACAAGGGCAGCCCGGTGCACTAAGATCCCACTATGTGTAGGGTCCTAAGAAGGGCCCAATCATAAGGATCTATTGCCCGCTATGCGTAAAGGGTTATTTTCAAGGCTTGAACCCGTGACCTCTTATTCACATGACAATAATAACATACTTTGAAATAATACTAATACTATATCTAAAAGCACGACTAACAAAACAAAGTCCTCCTACCTACTAACAATGACACATCCTTCCTACTATTCTTCTACCATAATCCGCCCCTCCACACATTTATATTCAGTGTCATATCCTCGATAAGATGAAGCTTCTTCATGTCATGTCTAATCACCTCACTCTAATATTTCTTCATTTTACCTCTACTTTGCTTTAATCCATCCCTAGCCATCCCCTCACACCTTTGCATTGGCATCCATGTCCCTCTTCATTACATGTCCAAACTATCTCAACCTCACTTTTTGCATCTTGAATTCCATCGATAACACTCCCACCTTATCTCGAATATCCTCATTTATAATCATATCCTTCATCGTACACCCACAGATCCATGCTAGTATTCTCATCTCCGTTGTCTTCATCTTTTGGATGTGAGATTTCCTGACCGACCAACACTCCTCCCCATATAACATAGTCGGTCTAACCACCCACTCTATAGAAATTGCCTTTGAGTTTAGGATACACTTTCTTGGTACACAAGATTTCGTATACGAGCCTCTATTTTATCCACACTACCCCAATTTGTTAAGTGACACCCTCTTTAATATATCAATTTTCTTGAATCATAGATCCAAGATACTTAAAACTATCTCTCTTATTGATGGCATGAGTATCAAAGGTTTATACCACATCAGCCTCTTGTGATTCCTCGCTAAACTTACACTCCAAGTATTCCATCTTGGATCTACTCAACCTATACACTCTAGACTCTAAAGTTTGCCTCTAAACCTCCAAATTAGTATTAACTCCACACAGGTCTTATCAATCAAGACTATATCATTTGTAAATAGCAAACACTAAAGCACCTCACATTGAATTTACAAAGTCATAACATCCACCATCAGGACAAATAAAAATAGAAAACACTATAGTCTACCACTTTATTTTTTCCCTCCTGTGTACTTCCAAAAATCCACTAAGATCGTGTCTGGCCTAATTGTTCTACCCCGATGTATCCCACAAATACCACTCTTAACCTCCGTAGCCTTAACTCGCCTACAATATCCATAGTTGTGAAGCCTCTCAAAGTGTTCAAAATCCCCCAACATAATGTTGGAGTCCCTTCATTTATTTAAGACTGTCATCTCCTCCTAATAAAAACCTCATCCACCAAAACTTTTTCATCAATATCCTTAATACATTTCACTTAATCAAGGTCCCAAACCCTCTTTCCCTAACCTTGGATACCTTGTACAACTTTTTATCACCACCTTTACCCTTTAATGTTGTGTATAAGCTTTCAAAAAATGCATTTTTAGCAGTCAAAATGTCACGGCCTGACCCCGGGCCTGGTTATGAAGGGTATCTCAAGATCACGAAGGGCTGGAGACCACCCACATAGCCTACTCTGCATTATTAACCCTTGACTGCTCTCCCTCCTCATACCACTAATATGCTACATCATTAAGTTTATATGCAACAAACTCTACACCCTCAGAATCAGTAACATGCATAACTTAAAACATCTTCTCCATCTCATCCATAAAACCTTGAGGATCCTTCTCAACTTTAAAACCAGTAAAGGTTGGGGGATTAAACCTCATAAACTGCCCAACTTGGGTGACCTTGTAAGAAAGAGAAACGAAACCCACACGATCAAACTGATGAGATTGAGATGTCACCAACTAAGTCAATAGATAAATAAAACGGTCAAACTCCGCATTAGAGATGTATCCATGTGGTGACTAAGCATGAGTGTCACCAACCGGAGAAGAATCAGTGGGGACCAATGGAACACTAGGTGGAGCAGCACAATCAAGAGAGGGGATCCTAGATCTAGTCTGCACTCCATAGACGGGGTGAGTCCTATCCACATTTCCCTTAAGTGGGGCAAAAGTGTGTAACACCCCGAATCTGATACCCGAAATGCTACATGGTGCTAGCAATCCCGAAGGACCACAAGCTAACCCATAACTGATATATGTAACTGAGAACTGCATAATATACTGTATAAATACGGAATAAAAGGGCTGAAAGGCCATAAGGTTCAAATATCTGATAAAATATAAAATCTGGAAATACGGTATATCAATACCAAAACTAAAATAAATTGTTTGAACATGCTAGTCTGAAAGTGTCTAAATTGTCTGAAAACTATGGAATTGATGGGACATGTCCCCAACTAACTCCATCTACTAAAACTGAAATAATGAAGTAATGAAATAATCATGCTATCCTTAAATGATGAGGACTCACTTAAAATCTACTTCTGCTGGCTGAATCTGAAGCTAAGTGCGATCGGGAACTTGAGTGTCCGAACCTATGGTATAAAACACTATAGTGTAGAAGAAAAGTATACGTCAGTACATTTGAATGTACTGGTATGCAAAGTGAGTAGGCTAAATGCATGGGGTTCATATGCATAAACAATACTAACTGACTGAATAACATAAACGTGAGAATACATGCATGAATACGTAACTGTAAATAAGATCGTGATAATACTGACTACTGAGTCTAAATACTGATAACATGAGTTTTATACAACTGATATACTATTAACTGAGTGACTGTGTCTGACAGTCCTGATTCTGATGGAACTAGCTGAGTTTCGTACTGAACTGAGTGACTGTATCTGACAGTCCTAAATCTGAAGAACTATCTGAGTTCTTTTACTAACACTAAGATTGAGAATATGGGAAGTAATCATCTAACTGACATGCCCTAAATCTGAACGGGAGATGGGGGGGGGTCCAACCTGTAACCCCAGCTGGAAGGGTATCAGTACCGTGCCACGGGTAAAGACAAGCTGTGAGTTAATCCTCTCTGACAGGGAGATCTTCCGTCAACTTCTCCTAGTAGGAAAACTTAAATGAGATGTATAATCCCTAGACTCATAGGGGTACATGTCAACCTACGCTGGCTACGTAGTTCTGTAATGCAAGGATTGCTTCTAAGGATCACACCCTCTACTGGCTGACATGTGACCCCTTATCCCTAGGTTCACTCAGTGATGAATCCTACTCCCAACTAAATAGACACTGGACTGATTTCCAAGTTCATACTATGCTTGAATGAGCTGTCACTGATCATGTTACTGACTGAACTGAACTGATTTCACTAAGTTTCATTGACTGGTAGAATACTACTGAGATCTGATAACTAACTGAGATTACTGAGTACTATAAAGGACTGGACTGATACTGATTTCACTAAGTTTTATTGAATGGTGGAATACTACTGAGATCTGATAACTGACTGAGATTACTGATTACTATGAAGGACTGGACTGATACTGAATTTACTGAGTTCTCCTTAGTCATGTGACTGACTGAATTCTAAGGATCATGGCTTGACTGAGAGTATATTGAAAACTGACGCTGGCTCTAGGCACACAACTAAATTATCGGGTACAAGTACCCCCAGGAATCGATAGCATAAAATTAACAAGACATGACACTTCTTTGAATACATAACCATAGGCTACAATTCATAATACAATCATTGGGGGATTTCATGAAGCACTTGATAGTCATAATCTTGTACATGGATAGGAATGCATTCAAACATATCATAATTTCACAATTCTAGTCTCATGAGCATTCCATCAAAAACTATAGACATAGATTTAGCATGGGAATCATTTTGAACATCTAGTTGTAGCCTAAGTTCATCATTTAGATCAACAAAAGGTCAAAAAACACAATTCTACTCACTTAGGCATTTTATCAAACACATGGGATGCATATACTTAGGCTTGGGCATGAACACTAAGCAATTATATCTTGGCTACTTTAATCAACTCAATTTCATGAAATTCAATCCACATGCTAATATAATATAAAGAAATACATAAAGATTCCATCATGAAAACCATACAAATCAACAACATGGATACAATTTCAATCCACAACATGATCATCATTATTTAAGCTTTAAAAAAATGGTTTCTTGAACTCCAAGGATGAAAGGGATCCTTGGATAAACACTTTACATACCTAGATGGATGATTTCTTAAAGATCAATGGAAGAAAACTTGAATCCTTGGCTTGAAATTAATCACCTAGGGGTTCTTGTTCTTGAGCAATTGTGGAATAAGGAATGTATTTAGCCAAAAGAGCGCTAAATTTCGTGTTTATGAGGGCTGAAGGTCAAGGAAAATAACCTAATTACCCTTAAGGACGCGGTCATTTAATGCCTAAAACTGGGTACCAACGCGTTGAGTGACGCGGTACGTCAATGGCACCGACGCGATACTCGACGCGTCACGCCATGATCGCGTTAAGCCTCAGTACTTTTGGCTTTGTCAACCTGCAACAATGTTAACCAACGCGATAGGTAACGTGGCGCGCTAAGATCGCATTGGTCCACTATTTTGGGACACCAAACGCTGTCTAAATATGGTTCGAAAAATCCAAAACTTGTTTGGGAACACCTATTGACCTCCCTGATCATGAATTAGCAAGAATACCGACCATTAAAAAACATTAAGGTCGCGAAATGAGATTTCCAACTTTTGAAGGCAAAAAATAAACTAAGTCTGGAAACTTAGCTAGAATTTTCTAAGTTTGGGATCCCCTTGAAAAGCTTAAAGGACTGAATTAAGCTTAGAAATTTTGCGGGGTTTTACAAAGTGCCAGAACAGTTCCTAAGAACATCACATCTCCGAGGAGGCATGATCTGAAATGTTAGAAAACTGGGAATTGGAGGAATTTCAAGATACCAGACTCTATAGCTTGAAATAGAACAAATAAAAGAAAAATATTCCTAAATACCTCGTAGACTCCTTCTTATAAGTGTGGCTTTCTACATACCTATAAAAGAGACTCTACTTGATACGACTTTGTGGACAGCCATGGATACTAAACCTAGGCTCTGATACCAAGCTTTTCACGACCCGACCCCGGGCCTAGTCATGATGGCTATCTCAAGCCTACCAAAGGTTGGTGACCACCCTCATAGCCTTTCCAAAACATAAATGAAACAACAATAGAAGATAGATAAACATGATGATAAGATAATCAAAGTAACTCAAAGGAAAGCTCTAAGAGTCAACAACAACCATTCCTACAATCTTGTCTACAAAATCCTCTAAAGAAAACTAAACATCAATCTAAGTTGGGGCATGCCCCCGACAATAGCCAAAAAAACCCAAAGGAATAGTCTAAGACATAAACCAATCAAAGAAGTAACGGGACTTTTGAAAGAAGGAGGTTGACCACTTCAAGCTGATCGACTGATGAACCAAAATCACCTAACACCGCTCAAGGAAGCAAAAGTGTCCTTGAATCCTATATTATAAAATAATGTAGTGTACTAGGATGGCTAGCGGGATGAGCGCTAGTATGTAACTCAGGGATAAAGGATAATGTAATGCTGATATTTTAAACCATCCAAAATAGTTTCAATGTACATATTCACATACATGCATTCACAAATATATATAATGCTAGGATAGGAAACAAGGTTTAGCATGAGAGTTAAAATAATTAACCTGGACCGTGTAGCTCTACTGTCCTAAGAACACTCATGGGCTATATAGGTCTGGCTCCCCCCACCGGAAGGGCCCCAATGCATGTAGCTGCATGAACCAGAGATATACAAGAAATTCTGGGGAATCCACAACCCTTCGTTATTTTGGATACAAATATAAAAAAGTGTGACGCATGCACACGGTCATCAAGACTCCCACACTGACAAATGTGGTTTCCAATATTAGTCCTCTCGGGACCTCCACCTTCATGACAAGTTATACAACCCTCTTTAAGCCCAATTAAAATATTTTCACATAACCCAACCATTTAATCGAGGAGTTATTCATCAAGCAATAACCAAATAGTATCGTCATACCAATTCATGCTTCTAAGCAAATTTCATTTTGCCATTATCTTGGGGTAATCCATGACCCTCAAACTCCATTACTCATTAACTTGGGGGGATCTGCGACCACTAAACACTTAATAAAAATCATATCATGGCCACTAGGGCCTTTCAAAGCCATTTATAGTCCTTTAACCTTTTTATGCAATGCATTAGTTTAGAAAAGTGGGCAAAACCATATTTCAAAGATAATTATGCGAGTGGGTTGAGGTGATTACCAATTCCAAGACCAACAATCCATTAATTTGGGAGAATCCACGACCCCGGTAAATTATTAAATCAATTTGGGGGAATCACCGACCCCCGTCTCATCCATCATTCCGATGCACCCCATTGGGTTTCAAAATTCATCAATCAAGCATAAATAATGCAAGTAAATCATGGGAATACCATTTTGACAAATACAATGCAAAACCCTCAACCCAACATTCAAAACCAAACATTTAAAACCATGGAAATACAAAGCCATTGCATTCCATAATAAAAATACAAGTTTAGGGAGAGAAATACATGCCCGAGACACCAAGAATTTTGAAGAGAAAAATACCCTTTGATCCCTAGATGACCAATCCCTTAAAAAAACTAATTATTATTTCTTAGGGATTTGAGAGAGATGATAGGTGTATTTGATTAGTGTTGGGGTGATAATGAGGCTCCAAAGATATTTTTGGTTGTGGGTCATATTTAAAGAAGGAGGAAAATATCCAAAGTGCCCTTAATTAAAATACAGAAAAACTACTGCTAGTGTTTATGAGTTACCCCACGACTCGTGGTTTGGATAATAACTCAGAGCACCTCTACTGGTTTGGTCACAAGTCCCACTTTACGAGTCGTACCAGACCTTATGACTCATAAGGTCATAGTCATAGTTGCAATAGGAATAATGGGTCATTACACTGGTGAGGCTATGATTCCCACCTCACAAGTCGTGTAGACAATCGTACTTAGGATAGAAACTTCCAACTTAGCCTCTTTCTTAGAAATCTTATACTCCTCACTATATTTTACTTGTTTTCTTCATCCTTACTCTCGGCCCACTTTGCATAAGCCCTCTTCTTTGCTTGTACCTTCCCTTTAACCACTCCATTACACCACTAATAACCTCGGTGCTTTTTAGATCAACCTATCGAGAGAACTAACACCTCTTTAGAAATCTCCCCAATGTAACTGACAGTCTTATCCTATATACTATCAATGCCCCTCTACGCTCTAAAAAATTTTTTGCCATCAACTTCTTCCTTATCTCAAGCGCACTATCCATAGTCAGGCTACCTATCTAATCCTTAACATGTCACCTATACCACTCATCATACTTCCCTCCTTCTTAATATCCAAGTGCATCACTAAAATCCTATGTTGGGTCAAAAGATTATCACTAGGTAAAAGCTTACAATCTTTACAATGACCCCTATCACCATTCCTAAGGAGAAAAAAGTCAATCTAAGTCGCTGAACTACGAAAAGTAACCAAGTGAACCTATCTATTTGGAAAGTTTGAATTAACTTCCAACAATCCAAAAGCCGTTGAAAATCCAAAAGAGCACTCGCAGGTCACTTTTTTCATTTTTAAATAATGCCTCGAAAGGAGAAATTTCATATTGAATTCTTGGATCGTTAACTCTCAAGTTTCATATGAATTTTATTTAAAAATATAACCTCTCAATCTATTATTTCATAAATCCAAATCTAAATCCAAAGCTGAAGTTAAAGCTAAAGCCAAGCAAGCAACAACGACGACGCGAGGCTTGTCTTCTTCTTGCCTCACTATCCACATGAACTGATGTCTTTATATTTAAGAATGAAGAAGTTCCTTTCTCTCACTAATGTGGGACACCACTTCTTTATTAAAGTGAAAACTCAATTAAATTTTCCCCTATTTTTCATTAATATTTTATCACCTAGAACTAATAATCCTCCACATGAATAGGGAATTTCCTTAAAAAATTATATGGAAAATTGTGTGATCTACAAGAAAAGATTACTTGCATCTGGATAAGTAGGTTTTTCTTTGAACTTTCCATAGTGAACTTGGATAAAATATACTCGGTCAATCGATAGATGAGATATCTTTGAACCGTTGAATTTTTGTGTACACCTAGACAACACAAGTCACACAACTAATCTTTTATCATTTAAAGTCCTCACAGTTATATTCATTTCAGTCATAAACACAATATGGTTTCATGGGAGATTAGAGAATATGCTTTTACTATCATTCTCCTTGAACCAACTTTTATTTCACCCTTACATAGTGATTCCTAAATGATTAATCCTATAGATAAAACTATTTGGTCATACCTAACAAACTTAGAAATCATTAAAAATCTTCAAACTATAAGCTTTATCCTTATTTCCTGCACATTATCTTTATTATGAGAACAAATTGATTTAATTGGCAATGTCAAACTGTCAGTCACAACTTTATTTGATCTCCTTGAGCCTAGCTCTTGGGATCTCCATTCTGCTAGATAGAGTTACCGCCTTGATGACTTGTCTTAGGCCTTAAATTCATTCTCTTTGATGATCTCTCAATCCCTTCTATAGTTAGGCCTTTTGTAAGTGGACCTGACACATTATTCTTTGACTTCACATAGTCAATTATGATAATTTCACTAGAGAGTAGTTCTCTAATGGTATTATGTTTGTATCTTATATGACGAGATTTATCATTATATATCATGCTCCCTGCCCTACCTATTGCAGCTTGACTATCATAGTGTATGCATATTAATGCCAAAGGTTTGGGCCAACAAGGAACATCCTTCAAGAAATTCTAGAGATATTTAGCTTCTTCACTGACTTTACTAACGCTATAAATTTAGATTTTATTATAGAGAGGGAAATATATGTCTGTTTGAATAATTTCTAAGAAACTGCTCATCCACCTAGAGTAAATATATATCTGCTCATGGATTTTACTTCATTTAATCTAGTGATCCAATTTGCATCAATATACCCTTCAATTATTATTGGATATTTGTTATAATGTAATGAATAGTCTTGAGTATGTTTAGATACCCTAAAACTGTTTTCATTGCCATTCAATGAGTTCAATTGAGATTACTCATGTACCAACACAATTTACTAATAACACATGTTATATCTAGTCGTGTGCAATTCATGTTATACATCAAACTTCTCAGCACTCTTGTATAGTCCAATTGTGAGTCACTTTAATTTTCATTCTTTTGAAGTGTAAAGCTCACATTTAATGAAGTCTTGATAATATTATAATCCAAATACCTGAACTTATCAAGTACCCTTTCAAAACCTTGTAAAGTTATATGAATTTTATCCATAAGATTATATCAGCAACTTCAACATCTTTCAGATTTAATTTGCTTTCTAGCATTCTTTAAGTAGCATCTATGTCAAAAACATCGCTGATGATCAACATGTCGTCCACATACAAACAAACAATGACTTTGTGATTTGGAGGGTCTTTAATGTAAACACATTCAGCACATTCATTTATCTTTAATCTGTTTGATAACATGGTTTGGTCAAACTTTGCATGTCACTATTTGGGTGTTTGCTTTAGTCCATAAAGTGACTTAACAAGTTTGCATACTTTTCTTATCTTATTTGAAACCACAAAATCCTCAGATTATTTTATGTAAATTTCTTTCTCCAATTCTCCATTTAAGCAAGTTGTTCTCACATTAAATTTGATGAATTTTAAGATCATATGCCATGGCTAATGCAACCAACGTTTGAATGGACGTTATTCTTGAAACTGAAAAGTATGTGTAGAAATAATAAAGACCTTGTTTTTATTTAAAACTTTTCGCAATAACTCTTGCCTTGTAAAGTCAATAGAACTGTTGACATGCAATTTTGACCCTCCTTCCTTCAAATTATATTTATTTGAGCTTCCAATTAGTTATAAATCATATACTTTATTTTACCATTATTTCTTATTATCATTTAAACTTCTTCTTCTCCTCCTCCTCCTCCTCCTCCTCCTCATCATCAGCATCACCAAACAAACGTTGTCACATTTTATAATTACTAAAAGTTTTAGCAACTTAGTATCAAAGTTAGTATTATTACTCTACAACTCCCATTTTGCTGTCGTTGCGTTATTTCAAGTTTTTCAACTATTAAATTAATTATAAATCAATATTTTGTATCTAATATTTTATGTTAAATCATTAGTGAAAAGCTATAAATATTAGTACTTTATTTTTTGATGTCTTATTAGTACATAGTATACTAGTTATGAGATTAGAGGCTCAAAAGAATTAATTAAGAGAACAAAAAAGCCCCAAAGCCATTTAAAATTTGCCCAAAACGCAGTAGTCCAAGAGATTAACCCTTCAACTCTTTTGCAATACCTTGAACTATCTATTTTGCCCTTACTTATTCTGCCTGAAATACCCATAGTGCCCCCAGAACTCTATAAAGTTATCTAGTTCCATCAGTCGCGCCTTCGGACCTTTTCCCTCTTCTTCCTCTTCCATTTCTAGGCAAACAACAAGCTTCACAACCATGATAGAATATGTCATTCTTTTTTCATGATTTGTCGTCTCATTCATGTGGAGGTTGAATTTAGACAAGCTGCAATGTTTGAATTTCAAACAATCAAATTGAAGAACCGATTCCCACTTAAGAAGGAGAACTCTAATTTCTCACTATAAATACTTGCATTTGGAATCCATTTCAAAACATGTTTTGGCGGCTGCTACTCCTACAACTCGTAGAGTTATTACTCTCTTTCTCGCTAAAAAATATACTTGTTTGCTTTACTTTATTTTGTTTCTCAGCCGAGTAGAAGTTCTTTATGTTTTGATAATTTTTTGGTCTTGGAAAGCTTTTGAGTCTCCTCTCCTCTACTTTCCTAGAATTTATTTGTATAGCATCTTTTGTATCTTTCTCTTCCCTTTGGCTTTCAACTGTGACAAGCTTTTGTGCCACATTCGAAATCACTGCTTCATACTCCATTTTTTCTCTTTTATTGATCTTTGTTTAGCATTATCGTGAGATAAGATTTCCACTGCCCCAACCACCTATTTTGCTCTAATCACTTGGTTTTTGTTCAATCTTTGTTAAGATTCTAGCTCTATACTCTGTTTTGGGCTCATCGTTTCTTGAGTTTTGGTAACACTCACCTCCCTTCTCTCTATTGTTTAAAATATTTGTGATAAACCATTATTCTCAATCTTTAGAAAACCATGTCTTATCAGTATCCTTTTGTTTCCTTAGCTATAATAAATGATTTTAAAAATGGGTTTCGGCTCGGTTTGATGCTTACAGAGATAAAAAGTCATTTTTTCACTCTGTAGGCACCATGATTTAAAAAAAAACGATTTTGTTAGAATAAAATGTTGGCATGAAATCAGCTTTTTGTTCCAAGTTAATATTTATTTTTGTGTCTTTCTATGGTGAAAATTTGACATAGGTAACGTGTTTTTCTGATAAAAGAAAATGATCAAACAAGATGTTTTGCTCCAGTTTATAAATACTATGCAGTTCGTTGTCTATCTATGTATTTCTTCTAACAGAATGTGAGTCCGCTTGGCAGTGCTACTTCATGTTCTTAGTCACATACATACCTTTTCCTTTAACCTCTATTATGAATAAGGGGAAGTTAGCTATTTTATTTGGTAAAAACAAGAATTGTCCTGTTTTGTTTTAAGTAAATGTCCCGCCTCAGGATTCAGGTTTTTGATTAGATTTAAGTGGTGAAAGTTACATGTGGTAGTGTATATTGGTTCTTTGATACAATTCTACACTTCGTTCTTCAATATCTAGTCTTGAAATTTAATTATATTTCTAGCTTCTATTGCTCTCGGTTATGTAAGTTCTATTGTAGCTCTTAGTTTGATATTGACGTAAATACTACAATAATTATATTCTATGAAAGCATGAAAGATTGAAAGGTAGCTTCACATGGTTTATAGTTTTGGATGCTAGCATGATTTTTCGCTTCTTGCATTCTGTGCTCATCTTTCTTCTTCCTTTTAATATCATCTAAGAATAATTTTTTCCTTTCTAATCTTCTTCGTTTTGCTTGCATGAACACTTTAGAGCAAATTAGAGACTCAATTTGGGACTCTCACAAAATCAAGTCTATGAGACTCGACACATCATCATGCCCGTATATGGGGCCTTTACAACTGCTTAGACCATCCCAATAGCAATAAAAACAAGTCAAACCTTCTCCCCTATTTTTCATTTGTTAGCATATTAACCGTCTCTTTTGAGCGACTTATTTTGTGTTTGTAATTTAGTTTTCACTTCTTCAGTGCGGATTTTGTGTTAGAATGAGGTTATAATTTATTTTTTGCTTAATCACTTAGTATATCTTTTATAATAAATTACTTATCATGCATATAATCATTATATGCATGATATATATATATACTTATTGGGTTATCGGTTTACCCAATAACCCAATAAGAAAAAATCGAACCGAACCAATTACCCAATAATTTTTTTTTATAAAATCATTAAAAAATCGTTAACCCAATAACCTAATAACAATAAACCAATAATATTTTTATCGGTTCGGTTTATCGGTCGGTTCGATTTTTGCACAACCCTAATATAATGTTAGCTTTTTCACTTTTTAAAGAATCAGTATTTGATTTTAAGGCAATTTACTCCTAAAATATTATTTTTTTCAAATCATGCATATTGATTCACGCACAGAGGTCATATTTTTACTTCATTTTGAGCCATAGATTTTGGACAAGCAACGTTGTTTCAAACAAGTGCAACTTTTTTATTTTTTAAAAGAAAAATGTGCACCATTTCGGATAGAAAAGAGTTTACAAGTTTCAAGTTTACCCACTAATATAAAGATTTCTCACTTTTACTCGGCTTTTCAAATTGCTTAGCACTCATTTTTTAGACTTCGTTAATTAACCTGAGTTTGATAGGTTAATTGTAATTAGATGATCCTTTTGGTTGTTTAATCCCTTCCCTTTAGGATAATTAGAATTCTTATCTAGAATCACTTAAGTTAAGTAGACCTCAAAATAAAGTCTTTATTTATAATCACTTGGTTCATAATAGGTGTCCTAATTCACCATAAAACTAATTAGATGACAACTTTCTTAATATAATTATAAATTCAATATGTTGTAACTCAATTTGACCCATGTTGAAATGGGGTATAACAACTTGATGACTCCGCTGGGGACTTTGGTTCTAAGTATAACAGGCTTAGGCTAATAATTAAGGCTTTTAACAAAAAATTATTTGTTTTACTTTAATTGCTTTATGTATTTCTCATGTTTATGTGATATAAATTATTTATTTACTAGTACTTTATATAAATTATTTATTTACTGTTACTTTATATAAACCGCCATTCATTCATATTTCTTCCCTTCAGAAAATTGACACAATCAAACATACACGCGAGGTTTATTTTGAGCACGCCCAAATTTCTTTTAAAATTTTAAATTTTAGGGGAGTTGTCATATGTACGGTGGGTCTGAATCTTTTGTCATGTGACAGCGTAGCCTTCTCTATCGAATAGTCTGTTCGAGAACCTTATATCTAGTAAGACAACTCTTACTATACCTAGGATACAGCTAAACCAATTTTTTTAAGAAACATGCATCATGAAAACCTAGGAGGATTATTATCCGCGGTATATTAAGTTTGTTAGTCAGTCTTACCAATATGTCCGAGTGAGTTCACGACCCAGAGTGACACTTATTATTTATTTGTACATTATTTGAAGAATGATTGTTCCAAAATATAGACTGTCGCTCTAAATTAATTAAATTTTAGGTGGTAGGGTATTATTAACTCCTTTGTGTTGCAGAAAGTTATGCAAATCCCTAACTTCGATTGGTGGAGACTCAATTCGAAGAACGTCGTGAGGATATAGAAGTCTAGATGTGATGGAAGACAGTATATATCTGTTAAAACCTTGAGGGTTGTACTACACAGTGAGGGACCAGGTCCTTCAAATCAATAACAAGCAAAGTATTCAAAATAACTAGGAAGTAAGAGACAGTGCAGGAAGAGTAAAGACACAAGATTTTTACATGGAAATCCAAGAAGGGAAAAACCACAGCTTTTCCTCACAAGCACCAAAGAAATCTACTATCATCAATCTCCTAATTACAGTCTAGATTTCAGCCTAACTCTAGGCTCCTTTCGCTAGTAGAAACTCTACTACAAGCTCATCTTGATAACTCTACCAAGGACTCTCTCTACTGATTAACTGTAGTCAGTCTCACACTTTGGCAACTCTACCTAAGCATTTTTCTCAACAAACCGAAACACTACTCTTATAACATAAGTGGTTCATTAACAAATCAATACTCAAGAACACTCACTCATTCTTTAAGCGTACTACAATGATAAGAACATGAGTAATGCTTGAGTAGTCTTGAAATGGAGTTTTTATTGCCTCTCTTCACTCTTTATAATTGTACAAAAAAACCCATTTGATGAAGATGCGTCTCTTTTCTTTTATAGATGAGTAATGATTAGGTCTGAAAAATCATTGGACCAACTGTCCTAATCAGTACAAAATAGCAACTGTAAGTTTATTATCCAAGAGGAAAAAACTGTGCTGACAACGCGTGCCAGTTGTACTGTACCTTACACATCTAGGGACCTGGTCCCTTGAAGTTAGCTTCTCATTATCAAAACTATATATAGCAGTTTCCCCTTTTTTTGGTGATGATAAACCAACCATACAGCTTTGAGCATCAATGCACGTTCATCACATTTTATTGGTGTGATTACCACCTAAAGATGAATGTTCCCCTTATTATTATGCTTTCTCTATGATGCAATACAAGGACCTTATCCCTTGTTGTCATTTGTAGAAAAAACCTCTAATTTTCCCCCTGTCATTATGCACCTTTATTTAGTGCACTTGCACATTTCTTTTCCACTTGCACACTTTCCCCTGTCAATATGACTCCTTTCAAATCTACAACTTATTTCACTTGTTACGTGGTCCACCTGGTACCTGGTCCCTACTACATGAACTTAGTATTTTTGGCATCATTGAAAAGTTAGAATAGTAAACCAAGAGTAAATTAAGCACAAATTAATTAACTTATGTCCAATGGGGCAACACTATCATGAAGAAAAACTTTGCAATTTAAGTAGAACAAATGTAACACACAAAGAAAGGATTCATTCATAAGTAAGATAAGTATCATTGTAGTGCATAAACTAAATGTTCTTAGGGAAAAAGCCACAGGAATTAAGAAGGATTAACAAGTGATGGACTAGGAAGAAGATTTTCAAGGAGTAGGGTCAGGTTGTTGTTGAGATGCCTTATCTCTGCATTTGACCTAAGGACCTCGTCAGTTAAGATTGACACCCTCTTCTTCAGTTCAACATTCTCTATTATAAGCATTTTATGACAACGAGCTTCCTTTGGAGAGATGTTGAATTGTCTCCTAAAGCTTACTGATTTCTTCATCCTTGGCAGCTAAATTGCCCTTTATTTTCTCTATTTCCTTGTTGATCTCCCTTTGATAAATGCTACCTGATTTTATACATTTAGTCTTGTCCAATGTCTTCATGAAAAGAATTTTAAATACAGTCCTTTGGGTTTCATTCTCACAGACATTACCAAATTAGTCAAATACCTTATTCAACCAATATCCATAAGGCATGGCATGCTTTCCATTCTTCCTAAGAACTACTTTGTGAATGTGTTCGATCATCAATATAGGTAGATTAATGAATTCAAATCTACTCAGGCATTCCACAACATAAAAATCAGCGGATGAGGCAATGTTTTACTTTTGTGACTTAGGCAGAATCACCTTTTCACAAAATTCAAAGACTAATTGAATCTCACTCTTGAGTGATTTCCTATTCACTGTAGCCACAAATTTTTCTTTGATTTTGGATGCATTTTCTAATAATTCTATTGAAGGCATCTTGCCTGGAGACAGTTCTCACCCCATATATAGGAACTTCTAAAATCCTTCCCAGTGTTTCCCCATTTAGCTTAATTTTTTTCCTTGGACCTATGCAATCAAATTCATCCCATCTTCTAAGAATTCAAAAATGAAATAGAATTCCCTAGCTATCTCATCAAAAAAGTGGTAATAGGTCCTTTCATTGGATGCATCCAAGCTTGATGTTTAACCAACTCAACTAATTTAACCATACCAAGTTCTGTTAGTACATTTGAATAAAAAAATCCTTCCAATTAACACCTTTTGATTCTTCAAGAAACCGTTTCTTTCTTCTTTATATACAACCTTATTTTTCTTCCTATTGTTTCTTCTAGTATAAGTGATCACAGATTCTCTTTCAACTACTTTTCTTTTCTTGGGACCAAGTCCCTCAAGAGTCAACTGCTTCTCAGTAAAACTTCTAGACTATTTTCTAGATTTTTTTTGTGTTTACTGATATCAATTTTCTTGTGATCAACTAAACTCTTTCCTGAGCTATTTGACAACAAGATGAGATTTTCAGCAACCCAGGTTTCATCCAACACAACATCATTAGGCTAGTTTTGAAGATTCAAGAATGGTTGTTCATCAGCAGATTAAGTGATGAAGGGGTTAGGCTTTGAAAGAGCAAGTGAAGAAGGATGTTTTTTCAGGACGATTTAGGAAGGAATTTTTCACAATTCTAATCTTAGAATCCTTTTAAGGACATGAGAATAGGAGAGCTGCAACCATCAAGAAGGTACTTTTCTTAGAAGGGCTATTTGGGATTTAGATTTTCCTTGTTGATAAGAGAAGGATTCATTGCAGCAAGATTTAAGAAATAATAAGCACAAGGATGGGTTTTCTAGGGGAATAGGATATGATCAATTTAAGACTTTAGGTGACTCATCTTTCCTTTTAGAATATGAAAACTTTGTTCTAACATAAGGACAGGGAGGACGCGGCTTTTTCTTGATAGAACATATAAAATTTGCACATATAAGATACTAACTAAGAGATGGGACCAGATCCCTCTCTAATTTGAGTGAATCTCCAACTTTGTGCATGTCATATCTGTCTACTTCCAAAGTTTCTCCCATGGGTGTATACCTACATGAGTATGGTACTGAGTTAGACTAATATGCACCTAATTTACCAAGGATACCTACTTCTCAAACATAGCCAAATTTTGGAAGGGAAACTGATTCATCTAGTAAGTCAGGTTGATTTGATCAATCCCAGCTACAACTTATTTGATTCATTACACCACAACATATCATACTTTGGTATGGAAATAGGTATGAGGAGCATGTCCTAAACTTAGCATTCTTTTGAATTTTCAAGGTTCCTTCTACATTACTGTTTACTAGCCAACATCTTCCATATTCTTTTACACCTTTGTGAGCTTATTTTTTGGAATAGGAATGCTGGAAGGAACATGAAGTTTCTGACTTAGACTTTTGTTTGAATTTCTGCTATAAAATTTCAATATCCAGAGGATGAGAAGATATGTGCTTCCAGATTAATTTTCTGAGATGACTTTTACTAGGACCTGTGAATCCTGAACAGACACTTCTTTGAAGTCCTTCTGCATTGTTAGGATCTTGACCATTTCCATCAGTTGCATGCAATTTTTGTACTTTTTTACCTATTCACATAAGACACCATCACCTTGAAGTTCTCAGGAAAGAGAGTGCAATCAGACCTTCCATTCATATCCTTAAGCAATTACAAATCAAGAAGATTATTCTGGTTGCATACCCTTTCTCTCTTCTGTATTTAATATCATTTGTCACACTTGAGAAACCATTCAAGTTTGAGTTCCCAGTAGGAACACAGAGGTATGATTAAATCCTTCTTTGTCCATCTAGGTAATGATCACTTTTTCATGTTTTTCAAAGGTCTTAAGCCTTTAGAATTGATACTCCCCTAATGGATATATTTCTTATTGATCCTTTTTTCTCTAAGCTAGCTTTGACAGTCTTCTTTGATGTTTCCATCTCTTCCACAGTAAGTACATAGAAGCTTGTGGACTTTGTTCTTAGCATTTTGAGCGGCCTTTCCATGAAAAATAGTTGATTGAGTTTTGTACTAATACCCCAAACCTTTACAATAATTACCTCCTTGATTAGTCAAGTTTTGATTTGAGAGGATGTAGTCTATTGTAGAAACTTTTCAACTTCTTCCCTCAGACAGACCATCTTCCTTTTTAACTCCTCATTCTTCTGGAGCACATTCATGAGATGGATTTGAGAATTCTTTAGCTTCTCTTTAAGCTTAATTTGAAGTTGTGAGGACTCTTTCTTCCCTTTCCTATCAGAAGTATCTACTTCCTTCAATTGTCTCTCCAAACTTAGATTGTTTGATTTTAACTTAGCTTAATGTTCTTCTATCTTAGAAATCTGGAGAGTTAGGGCAATTAATTCAAGCCCCTAATTCCCTATCTTTTCTTTTAGACCATTTTTCTTAGTTCTCAATTTGCACACTGTATCAGTCAATACATTTTCTAGCTTCTTTATCTTCCTCTCACAGTAATTTTTAAGATTTTTCTTAATGTCAGAGATAGTTACCTCATTTTATTCTTCATTTTCAGTGCCTATTATGAAAGCAAACAAGGAATCAAATGTTACTTTCTCATCTTCCACTACAAGCATAGAGACATCTGTAGACCTCTTAACTTCATCAGATTTACTAGAGGAGTCATCCCAACTAGCTAAGGCTTATTTAACTATAAGATCAACTGCAGCCTATCTTCTAGATTTTACAAGGACCTAGTCCCTATTTTTTCCTTTGTCACCTTTAGAGTTGTGATAATCCTGATAGTCCATTTTGTACATTAAACAATCCTTAAAAAAATATTCCGGACTTCCATATCTGTAACAAACTTTCATAGTGGATTCTTTTCTATTGCTACTCCCACATAGTTGAAACTGGCCACTTTGTCTCATAGCTCTAACTATTATTTTTTCCAAATAGGCAGCATTTGTGTCTTCTTCATTAGAGTCTGGTTGAAATGCTTTTAGTGCCACAGATTTTTCCTTGTTTTTCTTCTTGCTTCTCCTTCTCTTGCTATTTTTTGAGCTCACGGGATTTTAGATTTCCAATCAGTTTATCCATAGTGAGGGTCTTTAGACTCTTTGCTTCAATTATGGCATCTACTTTGATTTCCTAGGACTTATGAAAAACCCTAAGAATCTTCCTCACTTGCTTGTATACTGGAATCACTTCTCCTAAGCAATGAAGCTTATTAGTGATATAAGTGAACCTAGTATGCATTTCTTGGACTGTTTCTTCTTATTTCATGGTGAAGATTTCTTACTGAGTAGTCGTATGTCTACTTTAAAATTATTTACATCAGTAGTACCTCCATGTGCAATCCTCAAGCAATCCTAGATCTCTTTGTCCTTTTTACAAGCTAAGATTCTACTATATTCATCAGGCCCTATACCACAAACTAGCAATTTCTTGGCCTTGTAATTCTTCTCAATTTTCTTTCTATCTTCATCATCATACTCTCTCCTACTTTTAACAACAATTCTAGTTATTTCTTTTTCTTTGATTTCTTTAATAGGAACATGAGGTCCATCAAGGTTTATGTCCATCAATTCACTATCTTTAGCCATAATGAAGTCAAACATTCTGGTATTCCACCACTCATAACACTTCTCATTGAATCTTGGTGGTCTAGTGGTAGATTTCCTTTCTTCTAGATTAGGTAGAGAAGCCATGCTAGCCATGAAACTCTAGGTGTGAACCTTTTAGAGTGAGCTCACTCTGATATCAATTGTTGAAATCCTGAGGTTTGCACCCACAGTGAGGGACCAGGTCCCTCTAAATAAATCACAAGCAAAGTACACAAAAATAACCAGGAAATAAGAGAAAGTGCAGGAACAGTAAAGACACAAGATTTTTACGTGGAATCCCAGGAAGGGAAAAATCATGGCTTTCCCTCACAAGTACCAAAGAAATCCACTATAATCAACCTCCTGATTACAGTCTAGATTTCAGCCTAACTCTAAGCTCCTTTCTCTAGTAGCAACTCTACTACAATCTCATCTCGGTAACTCTACCAATGACTCTCTCTACTGATTAACTCTAATCAGTCTCACACTTAGGTAACTCTACCTAAGAACTTCTCTTAATAAACTAATTCACTACTCTTATAACATGTGTAGTTCATTTACAAATCAGCACTCAAAAATACTCACTCACTCTTTAAGCGTACTATAATGATAAGAACATGAGCAATGCTTGAGTAGTCTTGAAATGGAGTTTTCACTGCATCTCTCCACTCTTTAGATTTGTGCAAAAAATCCATTTGATGAAGAGGCATATCTTTTTTTTTATAGATGAGTGATGATTAGGGCTGAAAAATCATTGGACCAGCTATCCTAATCAGTACAAAATAGTACCTGCAAGTTTGTTACATAAGAGGACAAAACTGTGCAGACAATGCGTGCTAGCTGTACTGTACCTTGCACATCCAGGGACCTGGTCCCTTGAAGTTAGCTTCTCATCATCAAAACTACATATAGCAATATCAAAAAGTATCTTTATTTTATTTTTTAATGAAAAACATAAGTCTATCTTTGTATTTATTTTGGGGCTAGATTTGCTTAATTAATTAAAAAGCAATGAAATGACATATTCTGATACTTTTATTTTTAAAATACATGTTAGTCCTACCTTCGGCATAAAGGAGTCATCTGTATATTAGGATGTATTATTTAATATACTTATACTATTTGTTTTGTAAATTTTCTTGTTTACTTGGTACTTGACCTACATGAATTTATTTGCAATATGATTTTACTTGATATTTACTAACTTCACCTTTATTTTTCCTTTATTTTTAGAGATGAGAGTTACATTCGCATTTATATATCTCTTTATTGCCTATTGTAATTTTTTAAAATATTTTATATCCTATTATTTCATTAAAATTACATAATCGTAATACTTTCATGCTTAGCACATTTTAATGGTTCAAGAGCGCTATTTAGAAAATTATCTTAAGCCCGTCGAACTCTTAGTGTTTCAATGTTTCCTTCTATTTTCATTTTTCCATATTCTATAAGGTTCACATTCTTTCTTTAAATTTTTAATGTGTTTAATTTATCATTATTTTATAAAAATTCCCTTGAGTTTCTCAATACTTTTGTTCGTAATTTATTAAAAAAAATTCTACTCTATTAACGTAGGAATAATTCTTCGCAAATATTTTGCCTATTTATTTTTCCTACGTCATTTATTGCAAATTTTTCCAAATTCGTGCTAAATTCGAACTTTTAATTTTTCACCTTTTGAAGCTCTTACAAGTCCCTCCTTTATGGGTTTAATCTTCTGTTTATAACGATGAAATATTTAGTCCATCAGTTTCAAGCTTTATAGTATCTATTTAGTGTCAATATACATCATAAACCTTCGCTCAGGCTCTCAAATTATTCAATATTTCCTTGGTATTTAAGGAATTTGTTTCTTCTTAAATTGGTAGGTGTCTAAATTTATTTGCACAAATAAAACACCTTGGTTTCTGAACCTCGAAAAATTTTCTGGATTTTTGGTCTCTAGAAAGGATATGACTAGAGGTAATGACTCATACACTGGGATACAAGTGGTATAGGTTAGTCGTATACTAACCAGTATTGGTTGGTGGGTTGGACTTGGTTTCTAGAATAGGTACGAATTGGGTGGTACAAGTTGTATCGATGAACACGGGTTGTTTGGTTACTTCACTTAACCTTGAACTTAGTGACTTATATTAGATTTGAGTACGAGTGGCTCACCATGCATCATAAGTCAGGGTACGAGTCATACCTTGGACTCGTATGGTGGCCAGTGTTCAAACCTTCTGGGATTCTATTCTACTTGGGGTACGATTTATGGGTACTAGTCATACACTTGGATACGACTTTGGTTTAGGTGTATCATACCTTGGATAATGTTAGGTCCAAGGAGGAAGGCTAGGGTACGATAGATGGGTACCACTTATACAGGATGGGTACAACTTATAAGGGTCTGTTGTACCCTATGACAGGAATTAAATGTCATTTAATTGAGGGTAATCTGGATATTTCTCACTTATCCTAATAAGGCCCCACGACTTATATTCTTATTGGGAGGTTATTTTCCCTATTATTCTATTCTTAAACACTTAAAAACACTCAAATCATCTCTAGAATTCTTAGGCAAAGAAAGCTAGGGTTTTATCTTAAGGAGTAAATTAAGGATTGTCTTGATGATTTCTCTCCATTATAATCTTGGTTTAAGACATGATCTCATTCCTCATTGTTAGTTCCAACTAAAGGCATAATTTTATACAATGTTTTCATAGTTTGAATGATGTATGATTTTGGGTTTTCAAATATAAATTAAGGGTTTTGGCTGTAAATGCTTTGTTATGGTTTTCTCATGTTTTAATTATGATTTTATAAGAATTAATGGTGGTTTTGGATAATTGTTTGCATGGGAATGGTTGTTTGGTAATTGGCTTTGATTTTGGAAATACTATGCCCCCAATGTGTTTGATAAAATGCCTATAACAATGTTTTCACCATAATATTGGGTTTTCAATCGAACTTATGCATAGTTTAAACTTGGTAATGAAACTCTAAATGAGATGAATGGTTCAAATATTTTTGGAATGGTTTGGCTTAATAAACATACTTGTGGGGTACAAGGGAATCCCCCAAGTTAATATGGTAATGAATGCTTGTGGGGTACATAGAAATCCTCAAAGTTAATTAGATAACATGGTTTATGGGTACATGGGAATCCCTTGACCACTAAAAGGTTTGGGTAAGGACAATACTTGCAAGTTATAGTCGGTGTGACGATAGCCTTGGTTAATAATAATGGTTTGGTTGGTTGAAAATGGTTTTAGTTTGGCAATAATGGCGGGGTGTGATAGCTAATCGTGAAGATGGGAGTTTAATGAACGAACACTAGAAACTCATGTTTGCCAATATGAGGGCTAGGGCATTGCAACCCTTTTATGATACTCATGAGGTACATAGAAATCCTCTATGTAAAATTTACATATGCATCATTAAGAGTGAAGGGTACATAGGAATTCCCGACTCTTATGGTCTCTCCGATTCTTGTGAATACACGCATTGGGGCCCATTCAAAGGGTTACACTGGACCCATATAACCCATGGATGGTTAAGTACGGTTAAACTTCATATACCCATGTTAATAGTTTCAAATGCATGCTAAACCCGATTATATTTCCTAGCATGGTTATATATATATGTATGGTTTATGTGTGTATGAATGGTTTTACTTGGTTCTATTAAATGACATTATTTTATCCTTATCCTGAGTTTATGCTAGCGTTCACCTGCTAAACCCTCCTTCGAGCGTTGTATCCCCACCTAATGCAAGAACCAACCATTCTACTCCTCCTGCTTAGTATTCAGACATTCGGGGTCAACTTTTGGATTAAAGTGGTGAGCTTCTATTTTTTGGAAGGCTCCATTTCAGAGATGTTACTTTATACTTTAGTTTATTTATGGATATTGGTTTTGGCTATGGTTGGGGACACGTCCCAACTGGACTTTTGGTATTCTTTGGTTAGAGGCTTTTATTGAACTACTATGGGTTGGCATGGGCGGGATTGATAATGGTCTCAGCCATAGTATTAGTATTAGCATTGGTATTGAGGATGACATCATTAGACAAAATTTCTCACTTTTCCATCGTATTTCATTTTAGGATTATTTAATTATTAATGGAACTTATTTTGTTATGGTCGGATTTATGGTTTTGGTTTGACTTAGTATAGTTGGACGATTGGTATGGGAGGGTTGCTATGGGATGGTTGGACTTGATTGGGTTGGTCACGGTTGTGATCCTATCCAGATTCTTGATGTAAGCTATTATGCTATCTTGTTATATACTCAAAATATAGTCAACTTAGGGCAGGCGGCTGGAGGTTGGATTGGGTAGCCAGGGTGATCTCCAGTCCTGATCGAACATGGGACGACCATTACAATAAAGCCCCAGGTCGGGTCGTGTAAAGTTGGTATCAAAGCTTTAGTTTCATGGTTAATTGGGAGTCAACAAAGACGTGTCTAGTAGAGTCTCTTTTAGGGGTACATAGCATGCCACACTCATATGAGAGAGGCTACGGGGCATTTAGGAATGTTTTACTTTCTTAGTATTTTGTTTTCAAGCTTGGAATATAATTCCTAGAATTTCCTATAATCATTGTTTGTTCGCTTTTTAGATCATGCCTCGATAATCTGGAACATAAGAAAATTCCTCTGTCCTATCTGGGGATGATGTTGATGGGGTACGTCCTACACCTGGAGTTCGCACTCGTTCTCAGAGTCTTATCCCTGATTGTTCTAGAGTTCCCCTAGTTGCTACTAGTCCTTCTCAAGGCGAGGCAACTAATGCAGAATTTTGCCAGTCTATTTATACTATTTCTCAATTATTTGTTTCTCAAGCTGAGTGGGATGTATCTGGTGTTCTATCTGCTGAAGCCATAAGGGTTGGCCAGTTTATGAAGCTGAATCCTCCTACTTTTACTAGTGTAAAGGTGGAGGAGGATCCTTAGTCTTTCTTTGATAAAATAGAGAAGATATTCAGGGTGATGCAGGCCATAATTGTGGAAGGTGTAAATTTTATAGCTTATTAGCTCACGAATGTTGTGTACCAATATTATGAAGAGTGGGATAGGGATAGAGGTGATGTGGAGGAGTTGTCCTTATGGGATGCTTTTTCTAATGCTTTTTTGGATTGTTCTTTCCTTAAAAGGTGAGGGAAGTAGAGATAGAGGAGTTTGTGTATCTCAAGCAAGGTAAAATATTTGTGAAGGAATATGCCTTGAAGTTTCATCAGATGTAAAGGTATGCTCCTAATTTGGTAGCTGATATGAGGGAAAGGATGAGAAAGTTCACTTGTAGGCTATCTTGGGATTCAATCCTTGAAACTAAGACTGCTTTGCTGATTAAGGATATGGATATTTTAAGGTTAATTGTCCACATATAGCAGGTAGAGGATGAGAAAAGAAAACAAACAGAGTTTGAGGAAAGAATGGGTAAGAGGAGTAGGTTCTCTATGTAGAGTGGTGCTCAGTAGCAGGGTGGTCTGGGATAGAGGTAAATAGCTGAAGAAGAAGTGAGAAAGTTCTAGTTCCTTCTCTACTACTAGCACTTCTTATCCAAGGATGTTCGATGATAGGCGTCCAAAGGGTGGTGATAATTTCCGAGCACAGGGTGCCCAATCTCAGGCGAGTGGGGTTCAATTTGCTTTTTTTTTGCCTTCTTGTTGGTTCTGTAGTCTTTTTCGTTGGGGTTATTATGATGAAGGTAGGGACAAGTGTTTTAAATATGGCTAGCCAGACCATATGCTTAAATATTGTCCGTTCAAAAAGGGTGCATCGAGAGTGGTCAAAGATCCAGTTGCTTTATCTTCTGATCATGCACCTAGTGGTTTGGCTTCGATGTCTTCTCCTACTTCTGGTACCAGGACAGGCTGAAATAGGTTGTATGTTATTGCATCTTGGAAGAAATCTGAGGCATCACCTGATGTCATTACTGGTACGTTACAACTCTTTTCTCATGACGTGTATTGTCTGCTTGATCCAGGGTCCACTCTTTGTTATATGACGCCATATGTGCCTGTATGTTTTGATTTTGATCCGAAAGTTATTTTGGATCCTTTTTTTATCTCTACCCCGGTAGGTGACTCTATTATTGCTTCAAGAGTCTATAGGGGGTGCGTGGTATTTGTTGGTAGAAAACAGACCTTGGTATATCTATTTGAGTTAAATATGGTGGAATTTGATGCTATTCTAGGAATGGATTGGTTACACTCTTGTTATGTATCCTTATATTTTCAAACCCGTAAGGTTGTCTTTAGGTTCCTTATTGAACTGGTTATAGAGTGAGAGGGTGGTTCCCTATCTCCTAGGGAGAGGTTTATTTCTTATCTTAGATCTCAGAGATTAATATCCAAAAGGTGTCTTTATCACTTGGTTTGGTTAAAGATTCTAACTCAAAAGGTCCTTTTTTTACTAGGTGGTAAATGAGTTTCCTGAGGTATTTTCGAATGATCTTCTTGGTGATCCTATGGATAGGGAAATAGAGTTTGGTAATGATTTAGTTGCAGACACTCGTCCAATATCTATTGCTCCTTATAGAATAGCTCCGGATGAGTTGAGGGAAATCAAGAAGAAACTTAAGAATTTTTTGGATAAGGGGTTTATTCGTCCTAGTGTATCCCCGTGTGGTGCACCGGTGTTGTTCGTGCACAAGAAGGATGGTTCCCTTCAGATGTTCATTGACTATTAGAAGTTGAATAAGGTAACGGTCAAGAACAGGTATCCTCTTCTAAGAATAGATGATTTGTTTAATCAGTTGCAAGATGCCAAGTTCTTCTCTAAGATAGATCTTCGGTCTGGGTATCATCAGCTTAATATTAGGGAGGAGGATATCCCTAGGAGGGCTTTTCATACTCAGTATGGGCACTTTGTATTCTTAGTGATGTCATTTGGTTTGACTAATGCTCCGATGGTATTTATGGACTTGATGAACAAGGTTTTTCAAGCAGTTCTTGGATGTTTTGTCATCTTGGTATATTCTAAAAGTGAGGTGGATCATGCCAATCACCTCCGTGTGGTATTGCAGACCTTGAGGAACAACAGTTGTATGCCAAGTTCTCTAAATGTGAGTTTTGGTTGAACGCTGTGACTTTTCTTGGTCATATTATTTCTAGTGAGAGTATAATGGTGGACTCTCAAAATGTGGTTATGGTTAAGATGTGTCCTAGACCCACGACTCCAACTGATATTCATAACTTTTTGGGTTTGGCTAGGTATTATAGGTGGTTTATGGAAAGCTTTTTGATAATAAATGCTCCTTTGACCAAATTAACCTAGAAGAAGGTCAAGTTTTCTTAGTCGGATACTTGTGAGGAGAGTTTTGAATAGCTTAAGGATAAGCTTACTACGACTTCAATTTTGACATTGCCCAAAGGCAATGAGAGGTTTGTGATTTGTTGTGTTGCATATCGTGTGGGACTTGGTTGTGTGTTGATACAATATGGTAAGGTGATTGCCTATGCATCCAAGCAATTAAACGTGCATGAGAGGAACTATCCTACTTATGATTTAGAGCTATTGGCGGTGGTTTTTTCTTTGAAAATATGGAGGCATTATCTATTTGGAGTGGACGTGGACATTTTTCCTGATCATAAGAGTCTCCAGTATGTGTTCACTCAGAGGGAGCTAAATCTCAGGCAGAGAAGATGGTTGGAGCTTCTCAAGGACTATGATATGAGTCTTCACTATCACCCAGGTAAGGCTAATATGGTTGCTATTGCTTTTAGCAGGTTATCCAAGGGGAGTTTGGCTCATATGGAGGAAGAAAGGCGAGAATTGGTGAAGGATATTCACCGTTTAGCCAATCTTGGAGTTCGTCTTTTGGACTCCAAGGATGGTGTTGTGATGGTTCAGGAAGTGGTTAGGTCATCTCTTGGTGCAGAAGTTAAGGATAAGAAAGTGCTAGATCCTGTCTTGATGAAAATCTAGAGTGATATTGGTGGACAAAAGGTGATGGTCTATGAGATCAGTGGTGATGGTACTTTGCTACACCAAGGGAGGTTATGTGTTCCTGGTGATGATGGGTTGTGACAAAGGATCTTGGCTGAGGCGTATGAATCACGCTACATTGTTCATCCCGGTTCGACAAAAATATATTAAGATCTCAAGGAGATATATTAGTAAAATGGTATAAAAAAGGGATATGGTTGATTTCATAGCCAAGTGAATGGTGTGTCAAGAAGTTAAAGTTGAGCACATGAGGCCTGGTGGGTTGTATCAATAAATTAATTTGCCTAAATAGAAATGTGAGGTAATTAATATGGATTTCGTTATCGGTCTTCCTTGATCTCGAAACCAATTTGATTTAATTTGGGTCATTGTGGATAGGATGATGAAGTTTGCTCACTTTTTTCATATGAGGACTACCTTTTCGATGGAGGATTATGTGAAGTTGTATCTTCAGGGGATGGTGAAGATGCATGGGGTACCTGTCTCAATTATCTTTGATCGTGGTACATAGTTTTTATCTCATTTCTGGCAGTTTTTTCAAAAAGGTTTGGATACCAAGGTTAGTCTGAGTACTGCTTTTCATCTGCAGTCGGATGGACAAGCGAAAAGGATAATTTAGACATTGGAGGATATGATTCAGGCATGTGTGATTGATTATGATAGAAATTGGGTTGAAAATCTACCTTTGGTAGAGTTTGCTTACAACAATAGTTATCATTCTAGTATTGGTATGGCCCCTTTTGAGGCATTGTATGGTAGGAGTTGTAGATCTCCTATTGGTTGGGTCGAGCTTGGTTAGGCGGATATGTTTGGTCTGGACTTGGTTTATCAGGTTATGGAAAAATTAAAAGTGATTCGGGATAGGCTTAAGGCTACCCAAAGTTTCCAAAAGTCCTATGCAGATGTAAGGAGTAGAGTCTTGGAGTTTGAGGTTTGGGATAGGGTGTTCTTGAAGGGAGTAATGAGATTTGGTAAGAATGGGAAGCTCAGTCCTTGGTATATTAGTCCTTAAGTGGTTTTGCAAAGGGCTGGTAATATGGCATATGAATTGGAGTTTCCTTTTAGTTTGAGCTTCATTCATTCGGTATTTCATGTTTCCATGTTAAGAAAGTCCATTCGTGATCCTTCTTCGATTGTTCCTTTTGAGAGGTTGGGTATTTCGAACTCTCTGTCTTATAAAGAGGTTCTGATTGAGATCTTGGATAGGCAGGTTCATTGGTTGCAGACCAAGGATGTGGCTTGGGTTAAGATTCTTTGGTGGAACCATAAGGTGGAAGAAGCTACATGGGAAGCGGAGGAGGACATGAAGTCCAAGTATCTGCATCTATTTTCTGCTCCTAGAATTCGTTCGGAAGGTATGTGTGCTTCAACATATCTTTATTTTCTGAGTTTGTTAAAGGAAAGATTAATACCTTTGCATCTTTGTTTTCAAACTTTGTTAAAGATTGGGAATATATTTAATAATGCAAATGACTCGTGTGTGTGGTTACACCTACCTTGTCCGTCATTTGGGGACAAATGTTCCTAGTGGGGGAGACTGAAACACCTTGGTTTATGGACCTCAAAAAATTTCCTGGATTTTTGGTCTCTAGAAAGGATACGACTAGAGGCATTGACTTGTACACTGGGATACGAGTGGTATGGGTTAGTTGTATGTTGACTAACATTAATTGGTAGGTTAGACTTGGTTTCTAGAATAGGTATGACTTGGGTGCTACGAGTCGTATTTATGAATACGATTTGTTTCGTTACTTTACTTAACCTTGAACTTAGTGACTTAGGTTGGATCTGAGTACGAGTGGCTCAACATTAGCCGTTATCTAGGGTAAGAGCCGTACCATGGACTCGTATGGTGGGCAGTGTTCAAACCTTCTGGAATTCTATTCTATCATGGGTACGATTAATGGGTACTATTAGTACACTTAAATACTAATTGGGTTTAGTTGTGTCGTACCTTGGATAGTGTTGGGTCCAAGAGTGAAGTCTTAGGATTCGAGAGGTGGGTACCACTCGTACAGGATGAGTACGACTTGTAAGGGTCAGTCGTGCCCTGTGACAGGAATTAAATGCAGTTTAAGTAAGGGCAATCTGAATATTTCCCCACTTATCCTAATAAGGCCTCATGACTTATATTCCTATGGGGAGGATATTTACCCTACTGTTCTATTCTTAGACACTTAGAAAACACTCATAAATCCTCTCTAGAGTTCTTGGGTAAAAAATTCTAGGGTTTCATCTTAAGGAGTAAATTGAGGATTGTCTTGGTGAATTCTCTCTATTATCTTCTTGGTTTAAGGCATGTTCTCTTCCCTCATTGCTAGTTCCAACTAAAGGCTTGATTTTATACAATGTTTTCATGGTTTGAATGTTGTATGATTTTGGGTTTTCAAATAAATTGGGGGTTTTGGCTATAAATGCTTGGTTATAGTTTTCTTATGTTTTCTAAGCTGTGCTGTTTGGGATGCAGACTTACTGAAAATGATAGAGGCCATATGTAGATCATTTCTCTGGACAGGAACAGGGCAACTATCAAAGAAGGCTTTAGTGTCATGGGAGAAAACATGCTACCCAAGGGCCGCAGGAGGATTGAATGTGATTAATATCAAGGTATGGAATAAAGCTGCAGTCATGAAGCAATTATGGGCAATATCAATCAAGAAGGACTCATTATGGATAAAATGGGTACACAACTACTACATAAAGCACAGGAATCTGGAAGATATGAACTTATCCGAGAATGCAGCTTGGGTAATTAGGAAAATTTTGGGTTGCCGGGACACTTTGATGCAGATGAACTCAATACAAGGCTCATTTGTGCAAAGAATAGATGAACTACAAATGGGAGGGTCCTACCAGATAAACAAAGCTTATGCAAGATTACTACCTCAGCTACCAAGATCCCCATGGAAACCAATAGTGTTGCAGCCTATGGTTCACCCTAGAAATCACTTTAACTTATGGCTGGCCCTGCAACAAAGACTTGCCACAGTGACTCGACTCCAAAAATTTAGTATACAGGTACCTATGGATTGTATATTCTGCGCAGGAACTACTAAGAGCTTTTCCCACTTGTACTTTGAATGCACATATACTAAAAGCCTATGGAGTAGAACAGTGCAGTGGTTGGGTTTTCATCACGTTATAGAGAATTGGGAATCAGAAATACAGTGGATCAACCAAATGGCAAAACAAAAATCTACAGCAGCAAGCATCACCTGTTGTGTATTCACAATGGTAGTATTTTGCATTTGGTGGGAAAGAAACTCTGCTAGGTTCCAAGGAAGATGTATTAGAGTTGATGCAATTTGCAGAGAGGTGACCATGCACGTTCACATAAGAGGGAGTGGAATCATCAAATGGCAGCCACATCTCCAAAGGCTAAATTGTTTCCCATAATAGTGTTGTTAGGAGAATGCTAAACATTGCCTAGACTTAGAGCTCTTAGTGAGAGGCAAGGGTCTGCCTGAGCCTGGTATTGTAATGCAAACTATTTTTTATCAATAAAAGACACTTTTAATAAAAGAAAAATTATTCTTTTATATGCATTAATGGTGGTTCTGAATAATTGGTTGCATGGGAATGGTTATTTGGTAATTGTATTTGGTTTTGGAAATAATTTTCCCCCAATGTGCTTGATAAAATGCCTATAACAATGTTTTTATCATAATATTGGGTTTTCAATGGAACTTATACATGGTTTAAATTTGGTAATGGAACTCTAAATTTTATTAATGGTTTAAATGGTTTTGGAATGGTTTGGCTTAATAAACATACTTGTGGGGTACAAGGGAACCCCACAAGTTAATATGGTAATGAATGCTTGTAGGGTACATGAGAATCTCCCAAGTTAATTAGATAACATGGTCTATGGGTACATGGGAATCCCTTGACCACTAAAAGGTTTGGCTAAGGACAATACTTACAAGTTATAGTCGGTGTGACGATAACACTACTAATAGCCTTAGTTAATAATAATGGTTTGGTTGGATGTACATGGTTTTAGTTGGACAATAATAACGGGGTGTGATAGGTAACAGTGAAGGTGGGAGTTTAATGAACGAACACTGGAAATTCATGTTTGTCGACATAAGGGGTAGGGCATGGCGACCCTTTTATGATACTCATGAGGTACACGAGAATCATATAAGTACACTGTCCATATGTATCATAAAGAGTGAAGGGTACATGGAATCCCCGACTCTTATGGTATCTGTGGTTCGTGCGGATACACGCATTGGGGACCAATTAGAGGGGTTATACTGGACCTATATAGCCCGTGGGTGGTTAAGGAAGGTTAAGCTTCACATACCTAGGTTAATGGTTTCAAATGCATGCTAAACCCAATTCTCTTTCCCAACATGGTGTTATATATATATATGTATGTAAGGTTTGTGTGCGTATGGATAGTTTTACTTGGTTTTATTAAATGGCGTTATTTTATCCTTATTCTAAGTTCATTCTAGCATTCACCCGCTATCCCGTCTTTAGGCGTATCCCCACGCGATGCTTTAACCGACCATTCTACTCCTTCTGCTTAGTATTTGAACATTCAGGGTCAACTTTTGGATTGAAGTGGTGAGCTTCCATCTTTTCGGAAGGCTCCATTTCATGGATGTTATTCTATACTTCAGTTTATTTATAGATATTAGTTTTGGCTATGGTCGAGGGGCATGTCCCAACTGGACTTTTGGTATTCTTTGGTTAGAGTCTTTTATGGAACTACTATGGGTTGGCATGGGCAAGATTGGTATTGGTCTCAGCATTAGTATTGGCATTGGTATTGGGGCTTACATCATTGGACAAAATTTCTCACTGTTCCATCGTATTTTATTTTGGGATTATTTAATTATTAATGTAACTTATTTAGTTATAGTCGGATTTATAGTTTTGGTTGGCTTGGTATGATTGGACGGTTGGCATGAGATGGTTGGACTCGATTGGGTCGGTCACTGTTGTGATCCTATCCCAGAGTATTCATGTGAGTTGTAACGTTATCTTGTTATATGCTCGAAATTCAGCAACCTCAGGATATCAGGATAGGCGGATGGAGGTTGTGTTGGGTAGCGGTGGTGGTCTTCAGTCCAAGTTGGACTTGGGATGCCAATTACGACAAGGCCTCGGGTCGGGTCGGGTCAAAAAATTACCCAAATCACGCTTGACATTATTTGTTTGACTTTCTCCATCAAATGTTTTTAGAGAGACGGTGCAAGTTTGATACTTCTTTAAAGTTTCACTCATTCAAAATGCTTGTTTTTTCCCATCTTGGTCTTATCAAGTTTGATTTTTCTGCGCTTATTTCAAATTCAAGTTTTAGTATGCAAGTCGAGGGCAATCCTATTGGTTTATATGGTTTTTGTCTTCGATAATTTTTCAATTCGCCAATTATAAATTAGAATTTTGAGTCATTCACAATTCTTTAGCTTATCAAATTTTAATCTTCGTGCTCTCTATTTTCTTATTTGTTATTATTTCGAGTTTATATCACTTATAGGACTTGATCCATTAGGTTCTTTTTAATCACATTTCTAAAATATTCTACTCTTAGCCTTTCATATACCTATTCTATGCTTATTGAGTGTTTCATTTTTCTTTAAAAGATAGACTTAAGTTGAGCATTATAATGACCCCCCAAGTTATTTTCTTGATTTTTGTGCATTTTGGGAAGTTCGAGCCTTCCCGAAATGGCTATAAATTATTTATAACTTACTGGAATTGTCAATTCGATTATCGAGCAGTTCATTTGGATTTTAGGCTCATTTTTCTGTTTTGTTTACTATCATTGTTAAGGAATTGGTCTCATATCAAAACTCACAAAAACAATCTCGGATGAGAATTTTGACAACGCCATCATCTTCGAAACATTGACTTCTAGCTAGGGAGACCCTTGGTTCACATCCCAAGCCTTTTAGACTTATTTTGGGCTATTAGTAGACTCTATGAAAAAGAAAACTATAGATGTAAACCCCATATTTAGTCTAAACGCTCTAGGATGAAAGTTTTGATGGTTTCATTGAGTCGGTAATATCGAATTTGGTGTAGTAGAAAAGTTCATTTTTCATATGGGATTCTGAACGTATCTCGTGCTCCAGGTAGTAGTCCATTTAAACTTAAAAAATTCGATGCCTCAAATTGTTGGTGCAGACACTTAAGAGGTCAAATAACCGCTTAAGTGGTTGTAGCTTTAGCGATATTGAGCCACTTTAACGGCCTTGTCTGTTTGGATGAGGACCGCGTAACCACTTCTTGTCTACTTTAGAAGAGGTCACTTTATAGGTTGTTGCTTTAATATCTAGGGCACTGCCTTAGATTTCCCCCTCTTTTTCATGCCCAATTACTTAAGAGGACATGTGCCGCTTAAGCGGTAGATTCTTAAGTGGCCAAGTGACCGTTTTAGCTGCATGTAGGTTAAATTCTCCCTTCTTCACCTAAATTTTCCATTCATTTATTAACCCTTTTCCATAATTTTTGAGAGTTTGGAGTGTGGAAAGTGCAGGGAATCATCCATTGAATCTAAGGTAAGTTAGCCCAATACTCCTTTGTCATTTCCCATCATTTTCCCCATCAGATTCCATCCCTTTTCATAGTAAATTCTTAGAAATTAGGCCTTAAAATTCTTAGACTTTAGGGGCTGATTTGTTCCCCGATGTATGCTTTGTTTGCTCAACTTTTAGGTACACAATTCTTGTTATTCAAGGGACCTCGTGATAGATTCAATTTTAGATTTTATTTATGGGTCCCACGATATTTTTTTTGACTTGAATTCCAACCCGACCTTTTATATAGCAATATGGGTCTCATTTAACTCCTATTGAAGTATAGATTGTTATTTTTTTATAGCCTAGTGGTATCGAAAGATCATAGAGCAAAGATGAATAATTTATGGTTATTCAAGAGTTGTGGCTCGGCATCGTGGTAGGCTTCAGTCTACGTTTCTTCATGAGATAGTGGATGGTATAGAATGTATGTTACGTAAGGATGATAAGGACATACTTATGGCTAGTATATCATGATTTATCCTAATTAGGGAGTTTGGAAATAGAAAGGTAACCTGACCTCTAGGATGAAATACTTGCTATGGCTATAGAATTCTATCACCTAGGTTATAAGCATGTTAACCATAATTTGTTATTAAGTATCCCTTAGTATAAGGTTTACTATTTGACTTAGTTGATAGGGATCATATTTTCCCCAATTATAGTATTACTATTATGCTAGTTATATTATTGTGCCTGAGGTCGTGATTACGATACTAGTTGGACTCCATATGAGTATTTTGCCCTTAGAAAGGGCGTTATTCTAGTTGGTGGACGCTTAGCCTCTTGGTGTTGTATTGTTTGGATACTGGTGATGGCATGCATACTTTTAGATGCATTCATTCTCATCTAGTGGTATGATTCCAACCAAAACCATGATTTTACTATTGTTTCTAAAAAAGGATTTGTTCCTACTTTTCACTTTTAAAATGGATTCTTTTATGAAGAAAATTGTACCACCTTATGTAATGATTTATGAGATTTTAGAACTAAAAATGATGTTTTGAAAATTAGACCGAGATTGATTTTGTTTCATGATTCATCCACTCTTTTACCATTACTATTTAATTCAGTCGAGAGAGATTCCAACTCTTTCTATACTTTTATGCTGATTTAGTCCAAAAGATGATCTCGGGCAATAATTTATAGACTTACACACTTTTTGCCATGGTTTGAGTTCGTGCACTTTTGATATGTATACATTTCTCTTGTACTGCATGGAATAGATTGATAATGATGATGATTGGAAGTCATAGATTGGGATTAGGCAGTGTGTATGAATATTCCTGAATTCTCTAGGGGCCCCTTCGTCTGTGCGTCACAGTGTTGGAGAAGAGAGGTCACTTGTCATGACCCGAACAAGGAATCTGTCATGACAGGTATCTCAAGTCCTCTGAGGACTAGAGACCACCCCTTTAGCCTGACCAAATACAACACAATATAGCTAGCAGTGGATGAATTCCGAACATATAACAAGATAAGCTGAGTTTTGAACATATAACAAGATAGGCAACTCATAAAGGAATCTAAGAATCTAAAAAACATCCCATTCCACAGTAACCACATAGCCTCTAAACAGACCAAAACTAATCAAAGTCGGGACATGCCCCCATCGATAACAAAAATAAAATCCAAAAGATAGTACAAAACATAAGTAAACTATGAAATGACGATCTTTCGAAGGATGGAAGCTCACCACTTCAAGTAACTCAATCAATGTGCAACCCACCTAACGATGCACAGAGGTTGGAGAAGTGCCTTTGAATCCTATATTATGAAACAATATAGGTCCTAGGAACGTTAGCGGGGTGAGGGATAGCATCTAACTCAGGGATAAATGGATAATATAATTCCATGCTTAACAGTTCAACATCTTTCAAGACAATGCACACAATCTCATGCATATACTTATATATAACATGATGGGATAGAGAACAAGGCTTAGCATGAACTTTAAAACATTATCTTGGGTTGTGTACCATAACTGCATAATAGTACCCATGAGCTATATGGGCCCCATCTCTCACCTCCTGGTCAGGCCCCAGGGTGTGTAGCCGCACGAACTAGAGAATAATCATAGCATTTATGCATAGTGGACTCGAACTTCCTATCCATGTATCAAGCGTGACTCAAACACCCAATTATTTAAATCCCCATGCCGGCAAACGTGGTTTCTAGTATTGGTCCTCTCAGAACCTCCACCTTCACGGTAAACTACCTAACCCTCTTTAATCCCAAATTAAAACATTAGCACATAACCCATTTACTTAATCAAGGAGTCATTCATAAAGGCAATATCAAGTGGTATCGTCATAGTGACTATAACTTTCAAGAACATATCATTTTTACAAATCAAACCATTTCCAATAGGACTCTTACCCATTAGCTAACAGGACTCTAAAGTTCCAAGTAGGAACCAAACCCTTTAGTAAAGTGGGACTCTAACCCTCCCCAGCCACTAGGAATCCAAAGTCCCAAGTCGGAACCAAATCATGTAGCAAAGTAGGACTCTAACCCGTAGCTAATAGGACTTCAAAGTTCCAATTCAAAACCATACCATGGTCACCAAGACCTTTGAAAATCTAATTTAGCCATTGATGCAAAGCATTAGTTCAAAGTAGTCGGGAAATCCAAATGATTATTCACACTCCAAAACCATTTATGCAAGTGAATTGATGTAACGCCCCGAGTCTGTACCCAGACGCTACACAATACTTATAATCCTGAAGGACCACAAGCTAACCCATGGTTGGTACCTACTGCAATAACTGAATAATAGTATTGTAGTATGTGGAATTTAGGAAAAAAACATGCCATAAGGTTCAATACTGTAATAAAACTAAATACGGTAAAACAAATACCAAATCTGATACATCTGTCTCAAAAATACTCTAGTCTGAAAAAGCCTCTAAATTTTTTGAAATATTGAGTTGATGGGAAAAGTCCCCAACTAACTCTGAACTACTGAAATAAGATGAACTACTGAAATAATCATCGTGTCCTCGAACTAAGAGGACTCATCACTAACTATGTCAGCTGAATATCTGAATTGCTAAGTATGATCGGGAGCTCACGCGTCTGAACTTATGATATAAAATATCATAGCATAAAAGAGAGGTATGCATCAGTACTTTGAATGTACTGGTATGCAAAGTGAGGTAGGCTGAAATGCATGGGTTCATATGCATGAACAACACTGACCGAATGATATGAATATAACTGAATCAGAGTACATGTGTGAATACGTAAACTGTAACTGAGATCGTGATAATACTGGATAATGAGTTTTGAATTACTGATTTACAGATATCTGAGTTTACTGATACTGTATTATTGTTAACTAAGTGACTGTGTCTAACAGTCCTGATTCTGAGTTCCGTACTGAACTGAATGACTGTGTCTGACAGTCCTGATTTCTATAGAACTGAACTGAGTTCTATTCTGAAGACTGAAACTAAGACTGTGCGAGGTAATCATATAAACAACATACCCCTCTCTGAGCTAATTAGGATCCAAACTATAACCCCAGGTGGAAGGGTGTCAGTACCAAGCCACGAGAAAAGACAAACTGAGTCACCCTCATCTGGCAGGTACTCTGAATGACAATGGTGGTACCCTCAACTGGCAGGTAGATCACCTTATCAAGCCTCAACTAGTAGGTTGATGTCTCAACCTACATTAGATACGTAGTTTTGGAACATAAGGACTGCTTCTAAGGATCACACACTCTACTGGCAGATGAGTCCCCATCTGTTGGTTTACTCGGTGTTGAATCCTACTCCCAACTGAATAGATACTTGACTGGATTCTAGACTGTTCTAGTTTGGACTGAACTATTTCTGATCGTTCTTTATAACTAAATTGAACTAAATTCACTGGGTTCCGTGGACTGATGGAATACTACTGAATTCTATTAACTGACTGAATTTACTAAGGTCTAGACTGAATACTGAATTGGACTAGACTGATACCGAGTCTACTGAGTTTTTCCTGAGTTCTGTAACTGACTGAGAGTACTACGGATCGTGACATGACTGATACTATCCTGAGACTGACCATGGCCCTAGATAATCAGCTAAATTGTCGGGTATTAAATACCCTCAGGACTCAATAGCATAATTTATAAGACATGGCTCAATCTTGAAACATGATAAATAACTACTTGATCATCATTCATTCATTGGGACGTTCTAACAAACACTTGCATGACATAAACTTTAATACATGCTAACATGATATAATTTAATTATTTAATTCTCATGAACAACTCACCAAACACTTGGAAGGCATTGTATATGCACTTAGTACTAATCAACAGATGAGCATTACAATTTTAAGGCTTTAACATGAATTCACATGATACTACATACATAATAGTTGTTTTTACATAAATCTTGCACTTAATCATGGAATGGAAATCCAATCAACATTATAATCATGAATACACTTGAATCCAAATCATGGAAATCATGAAATCAAGCTACTTGAAGTTTAAAAGAGCTTTTGGACTCTAAGGGTGGAAGGAACCCTTGGATGAACACTTGACATACCTTGGTTACTAAATTCTTAAAGAAAAAATGGTGAAACCTTGAGCCTTGTCTTTGAAATTAAATCACCTAGGGTTCTTGTTCTTGAGCAATTTGAGAGAAAATGAGTGTATTTTGCTTAATGAGAGTTGGATCTCGTGTTTTAGGGCTTAATAGGGGTGGGAAAGAAACCCAAATACCCCTATGGATGAGGCTTTTTAATGACTGAAAACCAAACTGTCGATGCACAGGCCGACGCGCCGCGTCGTTGCCATAGACGCGATAGCCAACGCGCTGCATTGAGTTCACATTGGTTCACTGGAAATTTACATTGGGAGTCAAGGAAAAATATTAATCGATGCGATGGCCGCCACGCCGCACTGAGATCGCATTGATCCACTATTTTGGATTCCCAAACGTGGTTCAAACAAGGTTCGAAAAATACAAAATTCATCCGGAAACACCTACTGACATTCCTGATCATGAATTAACCTAAAGTTTGACATTTTAAGGTTGTAAGAGTCGTGAAATAGAGTTTACAACTTACGAAGTCCAAAATAATACTAAGTCTGAATACTTAGCTAGAATTTTGTAAGTCTGGGACCCCTTAACAAGCTTAAAAAACTTAGTTGAGCTTAGGATTTTGCGAGGTATTGTAATATCTCCACCTTGGGAACATTCGTCCTCGAACGAGACTGATTAAATAGAGAATACTGATAGACTGGACTTAGACACTGAACATGCACAACTGAAGCATGATTTCATGACTGAAATTATTGATATACTTAATTATCATAATGATTATGCATATCTAATGCATGAGTACATAGCTGAACATGATTCAAGAATGCATAACTGGGATTACTAATAAGCTAGGCTTTTATACTGGACATGCATGTCTGATGCATGAGTACATGACAGAACTGATTCATGAATGCATGACTGAATATGCAACGGTACTGGATACCAAGTTTATAACTGTAACTGAACATGGACTATTCCAATCTAAAGAAGACTATTACCTTAAGATGAGAATACTGATGAACCTGAGAACATTTACTAAACATGTATGAACGGGAACATGAAAACATTAATGAGATTGAAATGGGATACATGAACTGAACTGATCCCCTAAGCACATAGCTTACGACTGAGATTGGAACTTGAGGGTCTACTCATGAGTACCCATTATTCCAAACTGGATTCATTATATGAAGAGAAATTGGGAGGTTTAGGACATGAAAGCTCAGGGTTACGGTACATCTCCCCCTTAGGACATTATGTCCCTTGAAGAACGCTGACTTGTCTGAGATACTGAGGAAAATCTGGGACGATGCATAGGACACTTTTGAACTGAGTCGTGACTGAATATGTGGGATATAAATCTGGAACATGATACATGAACTGAGATAAACACGTAACTACCTAGTTTCTACATATTGGAATAGTTACATTCATGAGGCTTCGAATAGTGTGACTAGATGGAAGGATGGGAAACCCAACCATACGAATATTGTTCGCCTTACTACTAAACTGAATTGTTGGTTTTGTGGACTAACTTATGATGAAAACTTATATTCGACTGGACCCTTCCTTTGACACTCTTTCTATAGAGTTTTAGTGGATTTAGGGATCAAGGAGTTTTGGCATGGCGGAATAAAATAGCTGAATAAGAAAATCACTTCCTGGCTATAATTCTGTAATATGAGTCGGGGCCTACCAAACATCATTTAAGATGAAGTGACTAAGCCTTATGCACTGCAACTATAATTTTTCAAGATTAGACATATCCCTTGAATACTCTCTCAACTATACTCTCTGCCTTAGTACAACACTTCTCTTGAGACTACTGAAATATTTACATGGGCGTTGAGCATGAGTGCATAAACACACTAACTTATCTATTTATCTGAGTAGCTGATAGTTGATAACTTGGTCAAGTAATATTAAACTATACTTAGTCTGAATAACTGGACTGGAACTATAGAGTATCATGCCTACGAGGTAAGGACTGACTGGGTAACATGAGATAACTGAGCATGAATTCATGGAAACTGTATTATTTGAGAAGTCAAGACCAAGAGTATAACATGACTCTAAAATAGTATGTAAACTGAGGTACTGAAATACTAATAATTAAATAACTGATAACTATACACTATGGTCAAAAAAATATGAAATTGAACTGAGTTATTGATCTGATTACTGGACTGGGACTGGGACTGAGACTGTAACTAAGACTACAACTGAGACTATACTAGAACTGAATACTGGGTTCTGATAACTCTACCTATTGAGGTATGATCTGGACTGAATTCTCCCACTAAGTTCAAGCCTACTCAAATATCTGAAATGCATTTAGCCACTTACACATCAACATGACATTTAAGCCTATCTTCATAACTACAACCTCGTGTAAAACTACTATGCAATAATTTTTTCTTAACATGAAACATTTACTCTCTCCCTTCTAAGCAACTGCTCATCACTACATATTTTTGTAAGGAGAGTGCACTAAAGGGTTAAAACATGAGGACCTGAAGCATAAATGACACTATACCGAACTTGACACTTAACTGAGGCCTGTGGAATAGGATATCAACATCCTAGATTTTATCAAGAAATCTAAATTAAAGGATTTATATAACAAAATCCGAATTTAGTTATAGCATAAGTTATGGGAACTGAGCATACTGTATGACATTAGTACATGAGTCATGAGCTGCATGACCTGATTTTGGAGTTTATGTATTCATGGAACATGATTCATAAGGCAGAGTGAACTCGAACTCCTTATACTAGGAATTATAAGAGTACATAATTCTTGTTAATGTGCACGAATATGAGCTATGATCATAAAGCTGACATGTAAGGCATGGGTAGTTGTCGTGATAGCTGAAGTACAAAACTTTGTATTGAGGTAAGGACGGGTTGGGAATCAACCTCTCCCACCGCTTTTCTACATACGCTGACATTACTACTAAAATTTGAAGGCCTGACTTTCTGAGATATCTTAATCGAACAGTTTATGTATACCCTCCAGCTATGATAGACTGACCAACTAGTGTAGAAACTAAGAAAGGTTTTGTTAAGGTTTTCGGTCTAACTTTGAAATCAACTGCTATGTAAGGAGCTATGAAAGACAGAGAAGCTCCTGAAACTAATAAGAAAAAATATGTAAATGGAAGATCTGCAATGTACCAGTGAACGCATCAGGAGAATTTTCCTGATCTCATCTGGACTGAAGTACCAGAGCCTATTTGGGCGTTGCCCACTAGTGGAACTGGAAGTGGCACCCTATTAATTTGGGTGACCGGACTGAGCTGAAGGATAACTATACTGACCTTGTTGGAACAGATCTTTTCCCCTATGAGCCATTACCCTACACCCCCGCATCCTATGGCCTAGCTCACCATATCCAAAACACACACCGCCGCCTACTCTACACATACCTAGGTGATTTCTACCATATTCTTTGAAAAGCGTATGGGTACGACCACTTCTCACACTACCCTGGGTTTTGGAGCCTGGCGCCCCATTATGACTGTCATTCTTGAACTTTGGTACTGGTGTACTGGCTGAGGATGGAGATAGAAATAAAGATTTTGGATGAAACTGGGAATGGTTACCGCTCTCTGACTTAGGCTGATTGAAATTGAAACTACCTATTCTAGCTCTCTTATTCTCCTTCTCCTTCTTCTTAAGCTTCTGCTCCTCAATCTGTTGAGCATGGACCATAAGACTGGATATGTCTATCTCCTTAATTAGCATCGTTGTTCTGCACTCCTTAACCACACTATCTAACACCCTAGACATAAACTTGCTTATTCTGGACCTATTATTTGCTACTACATGGGGAGCATACCTGGCTAACTGAATAAACTTAAGGGAATACTCTTTCACATTCATACTCCCTTTCCTGAGATTGATGAACTCTAACACCTTGTCTTCTCTCAACTCTAAGGGAAAGAATATATCTAGAAAAGCAGTAGCAAACTCTTCCCATTTTATGGGCATTGCATCTGTGCCCCTGTCTACCTTCCACAGCTTAAACCACGTATGAGCTATATCTTGTAGCTGATAGGTAGCTAACTCAGTACTCTTACTAGAAGTTACTCCCATGATATCTGTGACTTTCTAAACATGATCGAGAAACTCCTGTGGATCCTCTTCTGACTTAGATCCTGAGAATAGGGGAGGATTCATTCGGGTGAAGTTTGGAATGTTGGCTGAAGCAGTATTAACCACGGGGTTGGCATAAACAGTAGCTGGCCATTTGTTTTGAGTTTCTATTGAATTGGCTAGAGTAGTGAATGCAGCTTTGTATTCTGCATGAGAGACATACTCGTCCAGGGGATCTGCCTGAACGGACTGAGGTGTTGACTGATTTTTGGTTCTTCTTCCATTAGTCTTTTTGGGAGGCATATTCTGTAACCGAAAGGAAGAAAAGGATTAAACTGATAATTTATCTTGAGCTCATGCTCACTCGCACGATATGAATAATGAAAGAAGGAAAACTTTTCCTAAAATATCTCGTAGCCTCATGTCCATAAGTGTGGCGTGCTACACACCCATGCACAAGACTTTACTAGGTGCGACTTTCAGACTTTCTAGGACTCTGTTGAACCTTAGGCTCTGATACCAAATTTGTAACACCTCGATTCTATATCTTGGATGCTACACGGTGATCATAATACTGAAGGACCATAAGCTAACTCATGACTAGTACCTGCTGCAATAACTGAATAATAATACTGTAATATGCAAAATTTAGGTGGAAAATATTCCATAAGGTTCAATACTGTAATAAAACTGAATATGGTATAACAAATACCAAATTTAATACATCTTTCTGAAAATATTCTAGTTGAAAAAGCCTCTAAACTGTCTAAAATATGGAGTTGATGGGACAAGTCCACAACTAACTCCAAACTACTAAAAAAAGATGTACTACTGAAATAATCATTGTGTCCTCGAATTAAGAGAACTCATCACTAGCTCTGTCAGTTGAATATCTGAACTACTAAGTATGATCGAGATCCCGCACATCTGAACCTATGATATAAAACATCATAGCACAAAAGAAAGGTATGCATCAGTACTTGAATGTACTAGAATGCAAAGTGAGGTAGGATGAAATGCATGGTTTCATATGCATGAACAACACTGACCGATTGACATGAATATAATTGAATAAGAGTACATGTATAAATACATAAATTGTAACTGAGATCATGATAACACTGGATACTGAGTTCTGAATTACTGATTTACTGATATCTGAGTTTACTAATAGTGTATTACTGTTAACTGAGTGACTGTGTCTGATAGTCTTGATTATGTGGAACTATTCTGAGTTCCGTACTGAACTGAGTGACTGTGTTTGACAGTCCTGATTTTAGTATAACAAAAATGAGTTCTCTTCTGAACACTGAAACTGAGACTGTGGGAGGTAATCATCTAACTGATATGCCCCTCTCTGAACTGATTGGGGTCCAACCTATAACCCCAGCTTGAAGGGTGTCAGTACCGTGCCATGGGTAAAGACAAGCTGAGTCACCCTCATATGGCAGGTTCTCTGAATGAGAATGGTGGTACCCTCAACTGGTAGGTTGATGTCTCAACCTATACTGGCTACGCAATTTTAGAACATAAAGATTACTTCTAAGGATCACACCCTCTACTGGCAGGTGAGTCCCTATCTGTGGGTTCACTCGGTGCTGAATCCTACACCCAACTAAATAGATACTGGACTGGATTCTAGACTATTCTAGGATAGACTAAATTATTTTTAATCGTTCTTTATAACTAAACTGAACAGAATTCACTGGGTTTCGTGGACTAACGAAATACTACTGAATTATGTTAACTGACTGAATTTACTGAGGTCTGAACTGAATACTGAATTGGACTGGACTGATACTGAGTCTACTGAGTTTTTCTTGAGTTCTATAGCTGACTGAGAGTACTACTGTTCGTGACATGACTGATACTATTCTGAGACTGACCATGGCTCTAGGTAATCAGCTAAATTGTCGGGTATTAAATACCCTCAGGACTCGATAGCATAATTTATAAGACATGGCTCAATCTTGAAATATGATAAATAACTACTTGATCATCATTCATTCATTGGGACATTCTAGCAAACACTTGCATGACATAAACTTTAATACATGCTAACATGATATCATTTCATTATTTAATTCTCATGAACAACTCATCAAACACTTGGAAGGCATTATATATGCACTTAGTACTAATCAACACATGAGTGCAAATCTTGCACTTAATCATGGAATAGAAATCCAGTCAATATTATAATCATGAATACACTTGAATCCAAATCATGGAAAGCATGGAATCAAGCTACTTAAAGTTTAAAAGAGTTTCTTGGACTCCAAGGGTGGAAGGAACCCTTGGATGAACACTTGACATATGTTGGTTGCTAAATTCTTTAAGAAAAATGGTGAAACCTTGAGCCTTGGCTTTGAAATTAAATCACCTAGGGCTCTTGTTCTTGAGCAATTTGAGAGAAAGTTAGTATTTTTTTCTTAATAAGGGTTGAATCTCGTGTTTTAGGGCTGGATAGGGGTGGAAAAATGACCCAAATACCCCTATAGACGAGGTCTTTTTAATGACTAAAAACTAAATTATTGATGCTCAGTATGATGCGCTTCGTCGTTGGCATCGACGCGATAGCCAATATGTCGCGTCGAGTCTGCACCGGTTCATTGGAAATTGCCACTGAGAGCCAAGGAAAAATATTGAGCGACGCAATGTCCGATAGGCCGCACTGAGATCGCATCGTTGCACTATTTTGGATTCCCAAACATGGTTCAAACGAGGTCCAAAAAATATAAAACTCATCCGAGAATACCCACTGACATTCTGATCATGAATTAACCTAAAGATTGATATTTTAAGTTTATATGAGTCGTGAAATAGAGTACCAACTTACGAAGGCTAAAATAATACTAATATTGAATACTTAGTTAGAATTTTTTAAGTTTGGGTCCCTTTAGCAAGCTTAAAAGACTGAGTTGAGTTTATGATTTTGTGGGGTCTTACAATTGAGGTTCTCATCAATTTCAAAATCAAAATTCAATTACTTAGGGAAAAAATGACCTCCATTCCACAACCATGCCCATGCACTCCAATAAGTTCACAAATCCACAATTCAAAGCATAATTAATTCATGAAAACCATGGGTAAAGTATTTAAACAATCATTCTCCAAAACCCTCAACTCATCATTCAAAACCCAATATCAAAATCATGTGCTTACCAATTCAATTCATGCCATAATAAAACAAAAATTTAGGGAGAGATATACATGTCTTAATCACCATGAAATTTGGAGAAGAAATCACCCTTATAGCCCTAGATGACATATTTCTTACAACCCTAGCCTTGTCTTTAAATGGAGAATTTTAGAGAGTTAAGTTGTGCTTATGATTACTTAATTATTGATAATAGGGTCCCCAGTGTGCTTTATATCATGGTTACTAAGTGGGGAAGTAGGGAAACATCCATAATGACCTTAAATAAAAACACTAAAAATTATCGCCAGTGACCACGGGTCACCCTACTACTCGTATTGTGACCCTATGACTCATAGGGATAAGTCATAGTTAGGATAGAATCAATGGGCCTCTACATTGGTTTGGATACAAAAGGCACACTAGGCTCATAAAGAGTCTGTACGACTCGTATGGACTCAATCGTTCTTAGGGAAGAGACTTTGGGTAACACATTAGTCACCTTATGACTGGCACATCATGACTCGTAATGAGTCTTTATGACTCATTGGGTGTGATTCATGATCAAGGTAGTGACATAGATAAACCTTACTGGTCAGTCTACGACTGGGGTCCTATGACCTATATAGATACATTATGACTCGTAAGGTGTGTCATAGCTTGGGCAATAAAATCAAAACTCAGGGATTTCAAAGGCTAAAACTCTGGGGTGTTATATCACTGTAGGTCCTGCCTTCATAAGTTGTTGAGCTGAATGACTTGTATACACTAGGTATATTATGGCACTCAAATCAAATATGGTATTATGGATTTACTTTGCATTCATTAATCCATATGCATTTACTATCACCGATATATTATTTGGTCCTTATATCTATCAACTTTATGGAGGTTGTATAGGTATAGGCTTTGATTGTTTTTTGCTGAGAGTTGATTAAACCTTCCAGGCTTATGGGGGTCTGATTAGGTATTATTTATCTAGACTAGTCGGTTACTTTATTGTTGTTATTATGGTTAGTTCATGGCGGTTGATTATAGACTGGTACCAGAGGTTGTTGGTATGTCTCTAAGACCTTTACTTTATTATAGTAAGTTGTATTACGGATAGTTCTGAAACACCCTAGTTTTTGGACCTTAGACAATTTCTTAGAATTTTGATCTCTAGACCCAATACGACTCATGGGTATGAGCCATATGTTAGGGTATGAATGGTATGGTCCAGCCGTATACTAACCAGTGTTGGTTGGTGGGATGGATTTTGGTTACTGGAATGGATAAAACTTAGGGGTATGAGTTGTATTGGTGGTTATAGATTGTTTAGTTCCCTAACTTAATCATAGACTTGGCTACTTTGGTTGGATATGAGTACTAGTGGCACACTATATGAGTACTAGTGGCACACTATGAGCCATAAGCCAGGGTATGAGTAGTACCATGGACTCGTATAGTAGCAGTGGTCAATCCTCTAGGTATTTTATTCTGCCAGGGATATAGGTCATGGATACAGATCATATGTTGTGGTTACGACTTAGTTAGATGATTCATATACTAGATAGTGTCTTGCACAAGGGTAGAGGTTCTGGATATAGATGGTGGATACCAATCATATCGGAGTGTACGACTCATGAGGGTCATTCATATCCCTGTGAAAAGATTTTGGTGCAACTTAAGTGTGGGTATTCTGGACATTTCCACACTTATCCCAATAGGGTGCCATGACTTCTAACTTACATGGAAGGTTATTTACCCTATTATTCTATTCATTAATACTTAGAAACTTTTCCTAAATACTACATAATCCTCTCAAAAGCTTTTAGAAAAGGGAAGCTAGGTTTTCAACTAAAAGATCAATTTGGGGCTTTTCTTGAATATTTTGTTCTGTCATCATCTTGGTTTAAGTCATATTCTCTTCCCTCGTTGTTATGTATAACTAAAGGCATGGTTTTTATGAATGTTTTATGATTTCATTGATTGTATGATTTTGGTTTTCAAATATAATTTGGGAGTTTTGATGTTAAATGGTTGGTTATGGTTTCTCGTGGTTTTAATTATGCTTTTATATGCATTAGTGGTGGTTTTGGATGATTGAATTGCATGGAAATATTTTATTGGTAATTGAAATTGGTTTTGGTCATATTGTGCCCCCAATGTGTTTGATAAAATGCATATAAAGATATGTTCCTTGCATTGACAACTTTTAATGGAATTCTTGTATGTTTTAAAACTTGGTAAAAGAATTGATGGTAAATTGGTTAAGCATGTGGGGAACTCATATGTTTCCCAAGTGGTTTAATATGGTAAATGAAAGGGCACTTAAAAGTCCCCTAAAACTTATATATGGTTAGCTATGGATGATACTTGCAAGTAAGGGTTGGTATGAGGATAGAAATATCAATGGACTTGGTTAATAAATGGATAATGGTTTGGTTATTTGGAAATTGGTTTTAATATGGCAATAATGGCAGGATGCATAGCAAAGCCGTGAAAGGTAGAGGTTCTGGGGGACCAAAACTAGAAACTCATATCTGCCGATATGAGGTTGGTCTTAGTGACCGTGTGCATAATGTCATACTATATTTGGGGGATGTACTAGTCATACCATGGGATACTTCCCTGGTCGTGTGGCTACATGCACTGGGGCCCTTTTAGTATGGGGAGCTGAACCCATATAGCCCATGGGTGGTTTAGGACGATAAAACTACACAGCCCAGGTAAAGGTTTTAAAGTCATGCTAAACTTTGTCCCCGTTCCCAGCATGGTTATATATGTATATATATACATATATGTTTGTGTGAATATGGGTGGTTTTACTTGGTTTTATAAATGGCATTATTTTATCCTTACCCTAAGATCATTCTAGCGGTCACTCGTTAACCCCATCTACTGGCAGCTATGTAGGAATCTGCCATTTTACTCCTACATAGTGATTGACTTAGGATCAATATTTGGACTAAAGTGGTGAGCTTCTATCCTTTCGAAAGGCATTATTTCATGTTATAGATATTTCTAGATATTTTAGTTTTATTTTAGATATCGGTTTTGGCTATGGTTGAGAGCATGTCCTAATTAAATTTCATTACTCTTTTGGTTAAGGGTTTTGTGGTACTTCTATAGGTTGGAATAGGCGGGATTGGTATTGATGTTGGCCTCGATATTAGAATAAGATGAAGGGTTGACATCATTGGATGAAATTATTGGTTGTTCCACCTATTTCATTTTGGGATAAATTATATTATGGATTGGAACGTTCTTGGTTATGGACTTTATTTTGTATTGTTGGATTATTAGTATGGAGTGGTTGGACTCGATTGGGTTGGTCACAATTATGAACTATTCCCAGAGTCTTTACGTGAGTTGTTACACTATTTTGTTATATGCTCGACATTCAGCCAACTCAGGGCAGGCGGTTGGAGGTTAGGTTGGGTAATGGAGCTGGTCTCCGATCCTGGTCAGACTTGGGATGCAAATTATGATAAGGCCCCAAGGTGGGTCATGTCAAGTTGGTATCCGATCCTAGGTTCATGGTTAATTGGGAGTCCACAAAGTCGTGTCGATTAGAGTATCTTTTAAGGGTGTGTAGTGCGCCATACTCATAAGGGAGACGCTACAATCCATTTAGGAATTATTTACTTTCTTGGTATTCTATTTTCAAGCTTGGAGTCTCATTCCTGGAATATTCTCTAATCCTTGTTTGTTCTTCTTTCAGATCATGCCTCATAGATCTGAAACACAAGGAAATTCTTCTATCCCATCTGGGGGTAATATTCAAAGGGTGTATCCTACTTCCGGGGTTCATCTTCGATCTCACGATTAGGGGTGTGCATCGGTTCGGTTTAGTTTTGTGTTATTGGTTTGGTTTATCGATTTTTGGGTTTTAAATTTGTAAAACCAATAATATATTTTCTTATCGGTTTCGATTTATCGGTTTTTAGTCCTTAACGGTTCAATTTTTGGTTTAACCAATAAGAAAATACTCATAAAATAGAAATAGTAACAACTAACATAATAAATGAAATGTTAGTTACCTCTAAAATTCTACGCAATGTATTTTAGTTTACAAGAATCTTCAAACTTGAACTGAATGTTAGTTCGAAAAAAAACTAAATCCTAATTTTTGGAAGCTACTAAATGCTTCAAGCTTTCGAATATGATAATACCCGATCTTTATATTGTTCCTTTGTTTCCTTGAATAGGTTAATACTTTATGAATCACAAAATTGTGAATAAATAGTGCATATATATAGAGAGAGAGATGTAATAACCTAATACCAATATCCCAATAGCATTGTTAATATATATATATGTATATGTAGATGTAATATATATATATATATATTTATGTACATATAACATAAATAGGGATAAAACAATAACTTAGTGTATCCTTATTGGGTTATCAGTTTAACCGATAACCCAATTAGCTAAAATCGAAACCAACCCATTTACCCAATAATTTTTTTATAAAACTAATAAAGAACCATTAATCCAATAATCCAATACCAATAACCTAATAGCATTCTTATCGGTTCGCTTTATCGGTCGGTTCGGTTTTTGCACACCACTACTCACGGTCCTATTCCTAATAGTTCTGGAGTTCCACCAGTGGCTACTAGTTCTTCTCAAAGCGATATGACTAATGCGGAATTCCATTATTTTATTCATGCTATTGCAAAATTGGTTACTTCTCGGGCTGAGCGGGATATGTTTGGTGTTTTGTCTGATGAGGCCACAAGGGTTGGCAAATTTATGAAAATAGGTCCTCCCATTTTTTTCTAGAGTGAAGGTTGAAGAGGATCTATAAGGCTTTTTGGATGAGATGGAAAATATATTTTGGGTGATGCGGGCTACTAATGTGGAGGGAGAAAACTTTGTAGCTTATTTGCTAAAAAAGAATGTATATCAGTGGTATAAGGAGTGGGATAGGGATAGAGGGGATATGAAGGAGTCATCCTTATGGGATGCCTTCTCTAGTGATTTTCTAGATCATTTCATTCCCCAATAGTTGAGAAAAGCAAAGATGGAGGAGCTTGTGAACCTCAATTAGGTGAGAATGTTTGTTAAGGAATATGCCTTGAAGTTTCATCAATTGTCAAGGTATGCTCCTGATTTAGTGGCTGACATACGGGCTAGAACGAGAAATTTTGATTCTCTTTTGAATCAGGATTTGATTTTGGAAAGAAAGTATGCCTTACTGATTAAGTATATGCACATCTCTAGGTTGATTATTCTTATGCAGAAAGTGGAGGATGAGAAGAGGAAGCAAACGGAGTTTGGAGGTAGGCAGGGTAAGAGAAACAGGTTTTCTAACTAGGGAGATGATCAGTCTTAGGGTGGTGAAGATGGTGGCAAGTGGTAAAAAAAAAGAAGTGGGGAGTTGTGGTTCCTACTCTTCAGCTAGTGCTCTTTACCAGTTAGGTAACAGGCGTCATCATGGTGGTGACAGTTTCTGGGCACAGGGTGCCCAATCTCAGGTAAGCGAAGGTCAGTCAATTTCTTCATGCCCTTATTTTTGGTTCTATGGTCGTCCTCATCGGGGTTATTACGGTGAAGGAAAGGACAAATGCTTCAAGTATGGCCAGGTAGGCCATCAGCTCAGGGATTGTCCGGTTAGTAAGGTTGCTACGGGGGAGAATAAGATTCCTGTGGCTTCATCTTCTTCTTCTACACCTGGTGGTATTGCATTTTCTTCTATTATTGCTCCTGGTTCTAGTGTTGGTCAGAACAGGTTGTATGCTTTAGCGTCTCGACAGTAATCCAAGGCATCACCTAACATTATTACAGGTATGTTACAGCTTTTCTCTCATGACGTATATTTTTTGGTTGATTCGAGGTGTACTCTATCTTATGTGACTCCTTATGTGGCTGTATCTTTTGGTTTTGATTTGGAAGTTATTTTGGATCCTTTATTTATTTCTACCGTAATAGGTGACTCGATTATTGCTAAGAGAATCTATAGGGGGTATGTGGTATCTGTTGGTGGCAAGTAGACCTTGGTGGATCTGTTTGCATTAGATATAGTGGATTTTTATGTCATTCTAAATATGGACTGGTTAGACTCTTGTTATGCATCCTTGGATTGTCGGACCCGTAGGGTTATCTTTAGGTTCCCTGCTGAACTAGTTATAGAATAAGAGGGTGTTTCTTTTGCTCCTAGGGGGAGGTTTATATCTTATATTAGAGCTCAGAGGTTAATATCTAAGGGTTATCTTTATCACATAGTCTGGGTTAAAGATTCTGACTTGAAAGGTCCTTCTTTTCAGTCAATTCCAGTGGTTAATGAGTTTTCCGAGGTCTTTTTGGATGATCTTCCTGTGTTTCTCCAGATAGAAAGATAGAGTTTAGTATTGAAATAATTGAAGACACTCGTCCAATTTCTATTCCTCCTTATAGAATAGCTCCGGCTGAGTTAAGGGAACTCAAGGAGCAACTTAAGGATCTTCTAGATAAGGGGTTTATTCATCCTAGTGTATCTCCTTGGTGTGCACCAGTGTTGTTTGTGCGCAAGAAAGATGGTTCCCTTCGGATGTGCATTGACTATAGGTAGTTGAACAAGGTGACGGTCAAGAACAAGTATCCTCTTACAAGGATGGATGATCTGTTTGACCAGTTGCAAAATGCTAAGTTCTTTTCTAAGATAGATCTTCAGTCTGGGTACCATCAGCTAAAGATTAGGGAGTTTGATATCCCTAAGATGACTTTTCATACTCGGTATGGGCACTTTGAGTTTTTGGTGATGTGATTTAGGTTAACTAATGCTCCGGTGGAATTTATGGATCTGATGAACATAGTTTTTCATCAGTATTTGGATCTCTTTGTCATTTTATTTGAAAAGTAAGGTGGATCATGCTAATCACCTTCGTGTGGTATTGCAGACCTTAAAGGAACAACAGTTGTATGCCAATTTCTCCAAGTGTGAGGTTTGGTTGAACGATGTAACTTTCTTAGGTCATATTATTTCTAGTGAAAGGCTCATGGTGGATCTACAGAAGGTTGTCGTGGTAAAGAGGTGGCCTAGACCTATGACTCCATCCAACATTTGGCGTTTCTTAAGTTTAGCCGGTTATTATAGCTAGTTTATGTAAAGCTTTCTGTCAATAGCTTCTCCTTTGACCAAGTTAACTCAGAAGAAGGTTAAGTTTTCTTGGTCAGATCTTGGTCAATATGTCAACAGGTTAAGGTTGAGCACATGAGGCTAGAAGAGTTGTATCAACAAATTGATTTTCCTGAATGGAAGTGGGAAATGATCAATATAGAATTTATTACCAGTCTTCCTCAGTCTCGAAGTCAATATGATTCGATTTGGGTCATTATGGATAGAATGACTAGGTCTGCGCTTTTTGCTAGTGCGGACTATTTTCTCTGTGGAGAATTATGCAAAGTTGTATCTTCAGGAGATTATGAAGCTGCATGGGGTGCCTATTTTGATTATTTCTTATGATGGCACACATATTTTATCTCATTTTTGGTATCTTTTTAGAGAGGGTTGGGGACCAAGGTAAGTCTGAGTACTACTTTCTATCCGCAGATGGATGGGCAAGTGGAGAGAACTATTTAGACATTGGAGGATATGCTTTGAGCCTGTGTGATTGATTTTGATGGAAATCCGTTTGAGCATCTACCTTTGGTGGAATTTGCTTACAACAATAATTATCATTCTAGTATTGGAATGGCCACTTTTGAGGTATTGTATGGTAGGAGGTGTAGATCTTCTATTGGTTGGTTTGAGCTTGGTGAGGTGGATATGTTTGGTCCCAATTTGTTTTTCTAGGCTATGGCATAGGTGAAGGTGATTCGGGACAGGCGTAAGGCTGTCCAAAGTCGCCCAAAGTCTAATGCAGATGTTAGGCATAGGTTGGGGATAAGGTTTTCCTCAATGTATCTCCCATGAAGGGAGTAGTGCATTTTGGCAAAAAGGGAAAGCTCAGTCCCCGGTATGTGGGTCCTTATGAGATATTTTGAAAAGTTGGTAATGTTGCTTATGAGCTAGAGTTTCCTTCTAGCTTGAGCTTGGTTTATTCAGTCTTTCATGTTTCCATGCCGAGGAAATGCATTGGTGATCCTTCTTCAGTTGTTCCTTTGGAAGGATTGTGTCTCACTGATTCTTTGCCTTATGAAAAGGTTTCGATTGACATCTTGGATAGACAGGTTCATCGGTTGTGGATAAAGGATGTGTCTTTGGTTAAGTTTCTTTGGTGGAACCATAAGGTGGAAGAAGCTACATGAGAAGCGTAAGAAGATATGAAGTCCAAATATCTGTATTTGTTTTCTATTTCTAGTATTCGTGCGGAAGGTATGTGTCTTCAACACTTCTTTATTTTTTGAATTTGATTAAAGGAAAGATTAATATCTTTGTCTCCCTATTTTCAAACTTTGTTAAAGATTGGGATTATATTTGATAATGCAAATGACTCGTGTGTGTGGATACCCCTACCTTGTCCGTCATTCGGGGATGAATGTTCCTAGTGGGGGAAACTGAAACACCCTAGTTTTTGGACCTAAGAAAATTTCTTGAAATTCTGATCTCTGGACCAAATACGACTCAAGGGTACGAGCCGTATGTTCAGGTACATATGGTATGATTAAGTCATGTTGGTTGGTGGGATATATTTTGGTTATTGGAATAGATACGACTTAGGGGTATGAGTCGTATTGGTGGTTATTGATCATTTGGTTCCTTAATTTAATCTTAAGACTTGGCTACTTAGGTTGGATCTGAGTACGAGTGGCTCGTCATGAGCCTAAAGCCAGGGTACGAGTCGTACCATGGACTCATATGGTAGATAGTGTTCAATTCTCTAGGTATTTTATTCAACCAGGGATATGGGTTATGGATACGGATCGTATGATGTCTTTATGACTTGGTTGAATGAGTCGTATACTGGGCAGTGTCTAGTCCAAGGGAGGAGGTTCAAGATATGAGGTATGGATACCAATTATATCAGAGGGTACGACTCGTAAGGGTCAGTCGTATCCCTGTGATGGGATTTTGGTGCAACTTAAGTGGGGGTATTCTGGACATTTTCCCACTTATCCCAATAGGGTCCCATGACTTCTAACCTACTTTGGAGGTTATTTACCCTATTATTCTATTCATTAAGACTTAGAAACTCTTCCTAAACACTCCATAATTCTCTCAAAAGCTTTTGGGCGAGGGAAGTTAGGGTTTCAACTAAATGATCAATTTGGGGCTTGTCTTCTTGAATTCTTTTTATCATCGTCTCGGTTTGAGGCATGTTCTTTTTCGTCATTGTTAATTATAACTAAAGGTATGGTTTTAATAAATGTTTACATGATTTCATTGATTGTATGATTTTGGTTTTCAAATATGATTTGGGAGATTTAATGTTAAATGGTTAGTTATGGTTTCCAATGGTTTTAATTATCCTTTTATATGCATTAATGGTGGTTTAGGATAATTGGATTGCATGGGAATGATTTATTGGTAATTGAAATTGGTTTGGGTCATATTGTGCCCCTAATGTGTTTGACAAAATGCTTATAAATATATGTTCATTGCATTGACTACTTTTAATGGAACTCTATCATATTTTAAAACTTTGTAAAGGAATTGTTCATGGTTTAAATGGTTTGGAAGGGTAAATGGCTAATTGGTTAATCTTGTGGGGAACACGGAAGTCTCCTAAGTGGTTTAATATACTAAATGGAACGACACTTAAAAGTCCCCTTACCCCTATAAATGGTTGTCTATGGATGATACTTGGAAGTAAGGGTTAGTATGACGATATCAATATCAATGACCTTGGTTAATAAATAGATAATGGTTTGGTTATTTGGAAATTGGTTTTAATTGGACAATAATGGCGGGATTTTAGCAAAGCCGTGGAAGGTGAAGGTACTGGGGGGCAAAACTGGAAACTCATATTTGTCGATATGAGATTCATCTTGGTGACCGTATGAATGATGTCATACTATATTTGGGGGATGTACTAGTCATCCCATGGGATACTTCCCTGGTCGTACAACTACATGCACTATGGCCCTTTTAGTATGGAGAGTTGAACCCATATAGCCTATAGGTAGTTTAGGACAGTAAAGCTACATAGCCCAGGTAAAGGTTTTAAAGGCATGCTAAACTCGGTCCCCTTTCTCGACATGGTTATATATGTATATATATGGTTCTGTGCATATGGATAGTTTTACTTGGTTTTATAAATGGCATTATTTTATCCTTACCCTGAGATCATGCTAGTGGTCACTTGCTAACCCTGTCTACTGGCGGTTGTATACCCATGTTATGCAGGAATCAACCATTCTACTCCTCCTACATAGTGATTGACTTGGTATCAGCATTTGGACTGAAGTGGTGAGCTTCCATCCTTTCGAAAGACATTATTTCATGTTATGGATATTTCTAGACATTTTGGTTTTATTTTGGATATCGATTTTGTCTATGGTTGAGGGCATGTCTGAACCAGATTTCACTACTTTTTTTGTTAGAGGATTTGTGGTACTTTTATGGGTTGTAATGGGTGGGATCAGTATTGGTGTTAGCCTCGGCATTGTAAGAAGCTAAAGGGTTGACATCATTGGATGATATTATTGGTTGTTCCATCCTATTTCATTTGGGGATTAATTATATTGTGTTATGGAATACCCTTTGTTATGTCCTAGTTTATGGCCCTTGTTTGGTATGGTTGGGTTATTGGTATGGAGTGGTTGGACTCGGTTGGGTTGGACACGATTGTTATCTATTCCTAGAGTCTTTATGTGAGTTGTTACATTATTTTGTTACATGCTAGGATTCAGCCAACTCAGTGAAGGTAGATAGAAGTTGGGTTGGGTAACAGGGGTGGTCTCCGGTCCTGGTCGGACTTGGGATGCCCATAACGACAAGGCCCCTGGGCGGGTCATGTCAAGTTTATTCGTGGTTAGACATTTTTGCTAGAAGCCTTGATCATGCTAGCATTAGATTTCCTATTTGTTAAGAGAACCTGGAGAGGTTATTTGGCTACCTTAGGTTGTAAAATTTGAGTTATTCTGTACACCTATATGTATATATATAAAGAGAGATAGATAGATAGATAGATATGGTGCTACCATATATTCCTCACTTCTCTTATTTATTTATATTTTATATGTATTCTTTGGTCTTATATTCTGCTATGTATCCTTCTTCAAATCTTTATTTATATGTTGGCTAGTGATATAAGGTATAGTACTTTAGTTCCTGAATACTGCTAGAATAGGATAGTTTATCCTTTTACTCCATTAGCCTTATTATTCTTAGTTTCTTAGATAGTTGTCTGTAGTTATATTCTCTTACATGTTATTTATACTTACATTATCTTTGGAGCTCAATCGGTCGATGCCTATTGACTACTATATATTTGGTACTCATACTACACTTCCACAACCTACAGATCAAAGTAGATTTATCGCCATTGTCATATACATCACTTGGAGCAACAATGGATAAGATATTTGGGGTGTAATCTTAGCATTTGGAGTATTAGTACTCTCCCTCCTATGGATTAGATAATCTTTACGCCGTATTCAGAGATGACTTGTACTTATATTTACTTATATTTCACAATATGCTCATATTTTGTTAGAAATTCGTGTACTAATTTCACCAGGTCTTGGGGTTGCTTTATGTATATAAGTCTATTTATCATTTTATTTCGTTGTCTTCTTTCACCTCTTTGATAGTCCAGTACTATCTATTTTGTATTATGGTTTGGCTTACCTACTTGTGGGTTATAATAGGTGGCATCATCACCTGAGAAATTAGGTCATAATAAATTGGTATTAGATCCAGGTTTACCAGTGTTGACGTACAAGAGCTCAGTGTCTAGTAGAGTCCTACAGATTGGTACAGAGATGTTTGTATCTTATATTTGGGAGGCCACAAGGCATTCTTTAGAAATTATATTTTGACTCTTTGTCGAGTGTTCGTATTCTAATAAACCAGTAGTGCTTCTATGTACTCTATTCTTTCCTAGATGGATAACACGAGGTTATCGATAGATGTGGACAAGAATTCAGCATATGTTTCTAGAACTTCAACTCAACATCAGTCTAGGGAGTCAACTATTAATACCAAATATCTTGAGTGCCAGCTAAAGAATTTTGGTCTAACCCAGGATCCCATAGAATTTGTGTCCGCTTCAGCCTTTCAAAGTACAACATTGGGGATTCCAAAACTTTTTATGGATACTTCACAGCTAGAGATGATATCTGATACATCGAGTAGTCCTCGGAATAAAGTTGGGTTTATTAGTGTTTAACAAGGTTCCTTGTCTATTTTAGAGTATGAGATTGGGTTTCTCAAGAGATATAAACATACTCCTATGCTATATACTTCAGAGCATGAGATAATGCATGGATTTATTAGAGGATTAGATTTTCCACTTCATTTAGTGTGAAAGCATTTGATAGAGTTGGGGCTTCTTTACCTCAAGTTGTTAATTACACGAGGACCATTGAGAAAGCATATATTAGGACATACAAAGGTAGTGGTAAGAGATGATTTCATTAATACAGTGTTATTGATATTCCATCTAGGATTAGGGATCCTCGCGGTGGGGAAGTACTTGTAATATGCCAGTTCCTTACTGGAAGCATCTCAGACTGTTAGTGGCTCACAAATCAGTCGTGGTGGTCAAAGTGAGTAAAGTTCTCATCAGACCATGTAGAGTATTTGGTGTAGATCTATAGATCGTGGCGGTCATTCTAGATCAGCAAATGCAGTACCCTAGAATATTCCAAAAGCTTGTTTTAGTTGTGGTAAGATTGGTCACTGGTCTAAGGAGTGCCACAGACGTGAGTTGGTTGTTCAGAAAGGGTCATCATATGTTCCTCCCTATCTTAGAGCTGAGCCTGGAACTTCAGAGATACTTTATTATTATGGGGAGGATGATCATTTAAATATGGAGTCTCCCAAGCGTCCGTTAGTTAGCCAGTTAGTGTCAACTCATGTTTCTTACTAGGTTAGTGCTTCGAGAGTTTGCTATGACTATAGTGGGTCATTGGTCTAGAGAGTGTCCCTGATATGGTATTATTAGTTATTCAGTTTATCCACATTTGTCTCATGGTGTTATGTTACCTTCAGTTAGAGATAGTGTATTTAGTGCCCTAGTTGGAGATTCAAATGCTTTATTCGAGCTTGGACCTACTCAAATTCATAATCTTTCGGGCATACTAGGTTTATGATTTTGGATTTCTGGCATGATAGGTACGCCCTTCATTTCTTATCTCTTACTTTCTATTTGAGTTTAATTGGGGTTTTCATACCCATCGATGACTATATTATTTTGAATTTTTTGTATTGGTTGTTGTATGCCTTGATATAGATTTTATACATATATGACTACCCTCGTGGATAATTTCTCTTAGTAGTGGATAGAGTGTTTCAGTATCGTATTTTCCCTAAGGTGTAATATTTGGGTTAAAGTCCCTTTACCTTGGCATATTGGCCTTTTTATGGCTCTAGAGTGGTACTTGCCATTGATTTTTTATTTTGGTACCACCTACACCTTATAGTGGTGTCACTATGTTATTGTTATTATAGTCATAGTTTTGATGTTGATCGATCCATACTTGATGGACGATTTTATTCTTTTGCCTAGATGGCTAACTCTATTGGTTGATTCTTTCTCTCTTTGTGAGGTTAGATCAGCTATTGAATAAATTGTGAAAGTGAAAATAGGTTTGGCCTTCCATGGTTCTGTTATGGTTCTAGAATTGGCAATTTGGTTTTGATGCATGTCTTTGTGTTTGAGATTCGATGATTGGCCTTCTGGTTTGCTGAGATTTTAGCATTGTTTATCCTTCTCTATAGCCCATTTATTAGGTTGATAAATTAGAGACTTATTATTTTGATTTGGCTAGTTCATTGCCTAGTAATAGCCTTGATATTTATGATGAAAGGTCTAAGGCTTGCCTTTATGGTTTTTGAGTTCGTCTCCTAGTTAAAGCTTTGATCTTGGTATTGGTATGGATTTGGATACTCTAGTTTATCCATGATGTAGTTCTTGGTCCAGGTGAGGTAAGGGTGGTGGACATGGTTGATCCTTTTCTATAGTCGCTTCTTAAGTTAGCCAAAAGGTAATTTATTATCTTGATTTGCTTGATCTATTTTTTGGTAGTGCAATTGACCTTGGCATAGATGTTAAGATTGGTACGCTATTCCTCTACAATGTGATTCATGGTTTGATTGGGTTAAGGTTGTTTTTCAATGTATGGACTTAGAAACTTTTCATTTAGGCATTTGTTCAGCCTAAAGTGACTTTATAGAGTGTTTCTCTTTGGTGATATGTGCCTATGGTTATTTTTTGTCGTAGATTGAGCATGAGATTTACCAAAGTCAGGATAAAGTTGTATTTCACTGAATTGCTTGAGTTTTGATCATCACTAGTACTATTTGTAGCCTTTGTAAGTTCTTGGTTATGCTTTGATGCATTATGACATCAATATATATGGAGATGACTGTATGTGTCTTCAGCCGGCAGTGTTACCCAGTTGTGGCTATATTCTTCAACAAACATATTAATTTTAGTTTTTGTAGGGACCATTGGGGTATACGCCTGATTTATGATAGTAAGGTCGATTTGGGTATTTGGACTTAGTTCAGACTTCTTGGCTCAAGTTTTGGAGTTTGACTCTTATAAAAACTTGGAAGTTGTGATATAATTTCTAGTATGGATGCTTACTACTTGTCTACGCTATTGGTTTGGACAGTTGGAATTGACTATTTCAACTTTAGTGCTGAAGTTATAGTTTTGGATTGTGCAACTTGGTTGCAGCCTTCGTTTCAAGTTTGACTCAGTTGGAGTTTCATATATAGCCTACGTTTCGGTCTTCCTCAATTTAGATAGATTGGGGTTGATTGATTTTCGGATGGTAGCCTGTTGGAACTTGATGATGAGTTCTTCAGCCTTTGACCTTGGTTTTAAGGCTTTGCTAAAAATTTTGAATATCGTCTCAGCAAAAGATATGTGCTTAAGTTGAGCTTAGCTTGGTTTCATCCTCAGTTAGTGGGACACCGTGGAGAAGATGGTTAAGTTTTGAGTGTTTTTTCTTCGAACTCCTGACTGTTAGTTTTGACAATCATTGGGACTGGTTGATGGCGGGAGATCACAGGCTTTGACCATCTCTATTTATATGTCCAGGTAGCACTTCATGGGTTTATTTTTATATTTTCCATTATGGATATTTAGTGGATCAACTCCAATTCCTCGAGGTTAGAGTGATATGTTTGCACGAATAGGACTCAAAAGACATTTTTCATGGTTCAGAGTAGATAGTAGATTTGGAAAGGTAAAACAAGGCTATATTTGGATATTGGAGTTGGTTGCATGATTTATCACTTGGATTGCCTTTAGCTTGGTTGAGTTTTTACTTAGTTGTGCTTACATTAATGTGATATCAATGTGTTGTGGTTTATATTTGTATGAATCAGTCATTCTCGATTCAATTAGAGATCAGCTGGTTGTTTAGATTGAGTTTTGGCTATTTGGAAAGTGAAGTAAGAAAGTTGGTTGAAAAAAGGATTCCTTAGAAAAATCCCTTGGAAGTGTTGTATCTTCTTAGAGGTTACTTGGGGAGTCCTCTAGTAGCATGAGGGATAGTGCCTCATCACTTAGAGCTTTCATGCTCTTTCTATCCATTGACTTTTGCGGATAAATATCCTTTTAGTAGTGGATATTGTAATGACCCTCCAGATCATTTCTTTTCAGTTCACGCATTTTTGGCATTTCAATCCTTCCCACAGTAGCTACAAGTCATTTATGGCTACTGAAGTTATATCGATTATCTAGCAGTTCGTTTGGGTTTTAGTCTCATTTTCCTATTTTGGAGTTATTGCTGTTAACAAATAGATCTCAAAAGAAAACTCTAAGTACGCAACCTTAAATGAGAATTTCGACGGTGCCACTAGCTTTGGAACGTTGCCTTCAGGCTAGGGGGACTCTTGGTTCAGGTCCTAAGATTTTCAAACTCACTTTGGGCTATTGGGTTGATTCTATAAAAAATAAAACTACTGTTGTGGGCCCACATTTAGTCGAAACAATCTCAAATAAAAATTTTGATGGTTCCATTGAGTCCGTAATGTCGAATTTGGTATGGTAGCATAGTTCGTTAGCGCGCATGGGTTTTAAACAAATACAAAGAACCCAATTGGTGTCCATTTGGACTTATAAAAATGTGATGCCTCAAGTTGTTGGTGCATCCGCTTAAGTAGACAAACGAACACTTAAGCGATAGATGCTTTAGCGACATTGAGCCATTTTAGCGGTCTTGGTTGTAGACCGCTTAAGCCCACTTTAGGGGACGTTTCTTTACCGGTCAAGATACAATTTTAGCGATCCCCCATCTTTCCTTTCCCAACCTCTTTAGTGGACATGTGTCCCTTAAGCATTAGTCGCTTAAGAGACCAAGTTACCGCTGTAGTGGCACCTGGGTTGTTAAATCTCCCCTTCTTCTCCCGAATTTCCCATTTATTTCTGAACTCTTTTCCATTATTTTTGAGAGCTTGGAGCGTGGGAAGTGTGGGGAATCATCCATTGAATCTAAGTTAAGTTAGACCAACACTCCTTAGTCTTTCCCATTAATTTTCCCGTCCAATTACGTTTTTTTCCATTGTAAATTCTTAGAAACTAGGTCTTAAAATCCGTAGACTTTAGGGGCTGATTTGGATCCTGATTTATGCTTTATTTGTGTTCAATTTTTGAGAACACATTTGTTGTCTTTCGAAGGACCTTGTGATAGATTTAACTTTGGATTTTCATTTGCGGGCCCCATGGGCCAGTTTTTTATTCAAATTCTAATCCGACCCTTTATATAACAACATAGGTATCATTTTACATGTATTGACGTGTAGATTATTATTTTGATCATATGATGGAGTTTTGGGATCATAGGGTAAAGACAAGCAATTTATAGATGATTCCAGAGTTGTGGTATGACATCGAGGTATGCTTCTATCTACTTTTCCTTATGAGATGGTGTATAGTATATAATGCATGCTAGGTAAGGATGATAGGACATTTTAATGACTAGTGTATCATAATTAAGCCTAATTAAGGAGTTCGGTAATAGAAAGATAACCCGACCATTAGGATGAAATACTTGTTATGACTATAGAGTTCTATAACCCTAGGTTATAAGCATGTTAACCATAGTTCGATATTAAGAATCCTGTAGTATAAGGTTTACTATTTGACTTAGTGGATCGGATCATAGTTTCCCCAATTATAGTATTACTATTATGCTAGCTAAATTATTGGGCCTGAGGCTGTGATTAAGATACCAGTTGGACTTCAGATGAGTATTCTACCTATAGAAATGGTGTGATTCTAGTTGGTGGATGTGTAGACACTTAATTCTTATTATTTGGATACTGGTGATGACACACATACTTTTAGGTGCATTCATGCTCACTTAGTTGTATGATTCCAACCAAAATCATGGTTTCACTGTTGTTTTCTAAAAGGGGATTTATTCTCACTTTTCACTTTTAAAATATATTCATTTATGAAGGGAATTGTACCACCTTATTTAATGATTTATCCATTATTTTTCCACTACTATTTACTTTGATTTAGAGAGATTCCGACCCTTTTTATACTTTTATATTGATTTAGTCCAGAAGTTGATCTCGGGTAAAAGATTAACAAATTTACACTCTTTTATTGATGGTTTGAGTCTATGCACTTGTTAAATATATATATGTGTGTGTGTGTATATATATATATTCTATGTATATATACACACACACACATATATATACATATATAAGTGTGTGTGTGTGTATATATATATGTATAAATATATATGTGTGTGTGTATATATATACGGATATTCCCGAATTCCCTAGGGGGCCCTTCATTTGTGAGCCATAGTGCCGGAGAAAAGAGGTGGTCGTAGGTCTTGCCTTTACGAGTTGTTGATATGGATGAGGTGTATACACTTGGTACATTGTGGCACTCAGATCATATAGGGTACTATGGATTTACTTTACATTCATTCATTCATATGCATTGCCTATTTCTTATCTATTGTATGGTGCTTATATCTATCAGCCTTACGGGGAGTTGTGTAGGTATAGACTGTGATTGATGTTTGCTAATTGTTCACTGAATCTTCCAAGATTACTGGGGTCCAGTTAGGTATTATTTTCTAGAATAGTCGGTTACTTTATTGTTGTTTTTATGATTATTTCGTGTCAGGTTGATTATGGACTAGTACCCAAGGTTTTCAGTATATCTCTAAGACCTTTACTTTATTATAATAAATTACATTATGGATAATTTATTTATAGCTATACACTTTGTCTAGTGTCTTTGATCATGCTAGCATCAGCTTTCCTACTAGGTTAATATTTCCTAGAGAGGTTCGTTTGGCTACCATAGGTTGTTACCTTTGAGTTAGTCTTGCATACCTATATATATAGAGAGAGAGAGAGAAAGATTCTATCACCCTATATTCCTCTGAGAGAGAGAGAGGTATGGCATCACGATATATTCCTCTCTTCCCTTGTTTATTCATGTTAATATGTATTTCTTGACCTTGTATACTAACTACTATATATCCATTTTCCACTCTTTATTTTTATATTGTGTAGTGATATGTGGTATATTACTTTAGCTCCTGAATACTGATAAAATAGGATAGTTTATCCTTCTATTCCATTAGCCTTATTATGATTAGTTTTCAAGATGTTTGCCTGCAGTTATTGTAACACCCCGTATTTCCCTAGCATAATCTAAGTCCCAGTGCATGAGTATTCATAAATGAAAATTTCTAAACACTCATCATTTTTCAGTTTAGAGCCTGCCATTGCGTAGGAAATTCAATTAGCTTTCCAACGATATAAAATTCGCCGAAATCCAATAATCGGGTAAGAAGTTATGGAGATTTTAAGTTTCAGTCGTTAAACATCGTCATTTTAATCCTTAGCGCATCACGGAGACAGTCCAAATGACAATTGTCAATTTCCAGTGTGACTCCGTGATGCAGGCCATTTACCAGTTTGGCAATTTCCAGTAGGCCTCCGCGAAGGTGGGGCATCGCGGAGGTGGCCAAATTGGCACTTCAAAGGATTAACGCGATAGATCCACATCATGGTGTTCGTACAGGTCCAAATTGTCCATTTCCAGTGGCTTGCACGATAGTGGTGCGTTGCGCCAAGGCCAAAAATTGAGAAGGTCAATTTTTAGCTTACATTTTAAATCCGTTTAAGGGTATTTGGGTCTTTTTCCTAAGCCCTAAACTCATCCTAAAACACGAAATTTAGCCCCAATTGACCTAAATAATCATTCATTATTCAACTTCCTCTCAAATTAAAGATCCCCTTTCAACAACAAGAAACCCTAGCTCTCAAATTCAAGGCCAATCCTCAAGAACTCACCCAGAACTTCAAGAAATTCACTATCCCAGGTATGTTAAATGGCCATCCATGGAACCCAAGTAACCCATTTTAAACACCAAATTATAATCTTTTGGAGTTATTATGTATTAAATTATGATTTCATCCATGAATCTCCATGCACTATTGATTTCATACTATGTTACCATGAAATTATCGTTACTATTCAACTCTCCATGTTTTAATATTATTATTTATTGAATTAAACCATGATTTAGTACTATTATGTTGAATTCATGTTATTTTTATAAGTTTCATGGCATTCCTATGATTGTTTTAAACCCTAACTACAAGTGTTTGATAAAATGCCTACAAGAGTGATTGATTTAAATAAAAGCCTTCATGTTTTGTCCTTCAATCTTTAGTGTCATTTTACTATTATTGTTTTGAATCCTGGGGGTATTGAATACCCGAAATCCATAGTTGTTTACTTAGTCTTGTATCAGTACATTACAGAATAGTTTTCAGAACAAACTATGAGCATTATCAGAACAGTCAGTTACCGGTTTGATGAACTCAAACAGTCTAGTATTTCAGTGTCTTTCAGTTAGGAGTAGTATTTAGCACCGAGCGAGTGTAGGGATGGTGGATTCCCCGTCAGATAGGCAAAGTCATTAGTAGTAGTCCCCATACTGCAGAACTACGTAGCCAGCGTAGGGTATGAGAAGTAACCCGTCAGATTAGGCTTGACTATCTCGCAGGAGTCACTTGTCAGTTCAGGCTTGACACCCTTAGCCTTTGGACATTATATCAGTTTAGTGGATCCACATAGCCATTGCTAGTACCCGTGGCACGGTATTAACACCCTTCCAACTGGGGTTATAGGTCGGACCCCGATTAGCTTAAATTGGGGAATGTCGGTTAGATGATACCACCCACAGTCTCAGATATAGTCTCAGTTACAATCTTAGTTCAGTTATGCAGTCTTAGAGTTGCTTGACCAAAGCATACAAATATCAGTATTTTTTAGTATCTCAGTTTATAGATTTTACTCAGTCCATGTTATATTCTTGGTCATGCATCCCCAGTGTTTACAGATTTTCACGTATCTTTAGTATTTATAGACTGTCATGCATACTCGGTATTTACAGATTCTCCATATTTTTAGTATCTACAGATTCCATATTCTATACTCAGTACTCCATGTTTTACATACATATTCAATTAATTATTAGTTCTATTCATGAAACCATGTATATCATCCTACCTCATTTTGCATACCAGTACATTTAAAGTACTGATCGTATACCTTTATTTTGCGCTATGTTGTATTACATCATAGGTGCTGACGCTCAGTTCTCGGATAGCGCTTTGACCTCACTCCTCAGGTTATCAGCAATACAGTAGCAGTGGTGAGTCCTCATCATTCGAGGATAGATTATTTTACTTTATATCTCTATTTCAGTAGTTAGCACAATTAGTTAGGGGCCTATCCAATCAACTCATATTTAGTCAGTCAATTTTAGAGGCTTTTCAGACATTAGAGTCAGTTATCTAGTATTTAGATTTTCAGTTGACATGTCAGTTTATCAGTATTTAATCAGATTCAGTCAGTTTTTCTATAGATTCATATTTTAGTATTTATTCAGCGATAAAACCTTATGGCAATATCAGATGGTTTATACAATTATGATATTATTATTCAGTGCTCACAAAAGGTACCAACTCATAGGTTAACTTGTGGTCCCTCGGGACTGTAAGCACCGTGTGACTTTTAGGGGGTAGTCCCGGGTCGTTACAAACTTGGTATCAGAGCCTAAGGTTTTAAAGTGTCCTAGAAAGTCTGAAAGCCGCATCAAGTAGAGTCTTGTGCATGGGTTTGTAGCGTGCCACACGTATGGACGAGAGGCTACAAGGCGTTTAGGAAAAGTTTCCCTTCTTTCAGTATTCATGTCGTGCGAGTGAGCATGAGCAAGTTAAACTCCCTATCTAATCCATTTCTTCCTTCCGTTTACAGAACATGCCTCCCAAGAAGAACGAAAGAAGAACAGGAAATCAGCCAGTCTCTCAGCCCGTCCAGGCAGATCCTCTGGACGAGCACGTCTCTCATACTAAATTCAAGGCTGCGTTCACTACTCTAGCCAATTCCATAGCAGTACAAAATGAATGGTCAGCTGCTGTTCCAGCCAACCCAGTGGCCAATACTGCTGCAACTAGAATTTAGGATTTCACTCGGATGAATCCTCCTTCTTTCATGGGATCCAAGTCTGAAGAGGATCCACGAGAATTCTTAGATATGGTTCAGAAGGTAACGGATGCTATGGGGATGACATCTAGTTAGAGTGCTAAGTTGGTTGCATACCAGTTGCAGGATGTAAACCATACTTATTTTAAGTAGTGGAAAGTTGTTAGGGGTGTACATGTAGGGCCTGTAGAATGGGAAGAGTTTGCCACTACTTTCGTAGACAGATTCTTCCCATTAGAGTTGAGAGAGGCCAAAGTGTTAGAGTTCATTAACTTGAGGCAGGGCAGCATGAGCGTAAGGGATTATTCCCTCAAGTTTACTCAGTTAGCTAGATATGCTCCTCATGTGGTAGCTTATAACAGGTCGAAGATGAGCAAATTTGTGTCTGGAGTGTCTTATAGTGTGGTAAAGGAGTGTAGGACTGCAATTCTTATTAGTGAGATGGACTTATCTAGGTTGATGGTCCATGCTTAACAGATAGAGCAGTAAAAGATTAAAGAGAGGGAAAGAGAAAATAAGAGAGATAGGATGGGTAGTTTTAATTTCAATCAGCCAAAGTCAGAAGGTGGTAAACGTTCTCAGTTTCATCAGAGGTCTACAGCCCCAACACCCTCTTTAGCCAGTTCCCCAGTACCTAAATTCAAAAACAACAATAGGGATAGGGCACCAGGCTCTAAGTCCCACGTCAGTGTTAGCAGTGCTGGTACAAATTCTCTATGTCAGAAATATGGCAGACACTATCAGTATGAGTGTAGAGCAGGTAGTGATGTGTTCTTTGGGGGTGGAAATCCAAGCCATCAAATTCAGAAGTGTCGGGTAGTTGCTCAGAAAGGTAGGGATATACACCAACCAGTCCAGTCCCATCAGTCGTCAGTTCCATTCGGTCGCCTGACTCAGTAGGGTGTCGCTTTTAGTGCTACCAGTGGTCAGTGTTGGATTAGATTATATGCTCTTCAGTCCTGCCAAGATCAGTAAAATTCTCCTGACATAGCTACTGGTACGTTACAAGTCTTTCACTTATATGTTTATGCTTTATTAGACCTTGGAGCTTCTCTTTCTTTTGTAACTCCAATATAACCATCAACTTCAGAGTTAGTCCCGAAACTCTATCAGAGCCTTTTTAGTGTCCACCCCAGTAGGCATTTTCATTATAGCCAGACAGGTATGTAGGAACTGTCCAATGATAATATCTCAGAAAGTTACCATAGTTGATCTCGTGGAGTTAGAGATGATGGATTTTAACGTCATTCTCGGGATGGATTGGCTCCAATCATGCTATGCCTCAGTTGACTGTCGAAATAGAATAATTTATTTTTAGTACCCAAATGAACTAGTCCTTGAATGGAGGAGTAGTACTACAGATCTTAGGGGTCAGTTGATCTCGTACCTTAGAGCCAGAAAGATGATATCAAAGGGGTGTATTTACCATCTTGTGCGAGTCAAAGTCTTAAACTCAGAAACATTAACCCATGAGTTAATTTCAGTAGTCAAGGAATCTCCATAGGTGTTCCCTGAAGATCTCATCGGAATTTCTCCCTAAAGGGAAATCGACTTTGGAATAGACCTTCTCATAGATACTTAGCCTAATCTATTCAACCATACAGAATGGCTCCAACTGAACTCAAAGAATTGAAAGAACAGTTGAAGGATCTCTTAGATAAAGAATTCATCAGACCCAGTGTCTCCCCATGGGGTGCACTAGTTCTATTCATGCATAAGAAAGACGGTTCTCTCAGAATGTGTATTGACTACTGTCAGTTGAACAAGATCACAGTCAAGAATAAATATCCACTTCTTAGAATCAACGACTTGTTTGACCAAATTTTGGGTGCTAGCTATTTTTCCAAGATAGACCTCAGATCAAGCAATCATCAGCTCAGGGTCAGAGAATGTGACATTCCAAAAATAGCTTTCCGAACCCGGTCAGGTCACTTTGAGTTTCTATTTATGTCCTTCGGTCTTACAAATTCCCCAGCAACCTTCATGGATTTGATGAACCGAGTGTTCAAGCAGTACTTGGACATGTTCATCATAGTCTTCATTGATGACATTCTTGTTTACTCCCATAGTGAAAAAAATCATGCAAACCACCTCAAAATAGTACTTCAGACTCTTAGAGCTCACGAGTTGTTTGCTAAATTCAGTAAGTGTGAGTTCTGGCTAAGATCAGTAGATTTTCTTGGCCATATTATTTTTGGTGATGGAATTAGAGTTGATCCTCAAAAGACCGAGGTGGTGAGAAACTGGCCTAGACCCATCTCTCCGTCAGATATCAGGAGTTTCTTGGGTTTAGCTGGCTATTACCATTGATTTTTTAAAGGGTTTTCTTCTATTCCATCCCCCATGTCCAGATTGACTCAGAAGAAAGTTATGTTTCAGTGGTCAGATTCATGCGAGAAGAGTTTTCAGGAGTTGAAAACTCAACTCACCTCAGACCCAGTGTTGACTCTACTAGACAGTTCAGATAGTTTTGTTATGTACTGTGATGCATCCAGAGTAGGTTTGGGTTGTGTTCTTATGCTGAGAAGTAAGGTCGTAGTCTATGCCTCCAGATAGCTTAAACCCCATAAGAAGAATTAACCTACTCATGATCTTGAGTTAGCAGCTGTAGCATTTGCCTTAAAGATTTGGAGGCATTACTTGTATGGGTTGCATGTGGATATGCTCACAGATCATAAAAGCCTTTAGTATGTGTTCTCTCAAAAGATTTAAATCTGTGTCAGAGAAGGTGGTTAGAATTATTAAAGGATTATGAAATGAGTGTTTTGTATCATCCAGACAAGGCCAATGTAGTTGCTGATGCTCTCAGTAAATTGTCCATGGGTAGTGTAGCTCATGTTGAGAATGGTAAGAAGCAGTTAGATCAAGAAGTCCATCAGCTTTCCCGACTAGTTGTCCACTTAGTCAACTCAGTAGAGGGTAGTGTATGGGTGCATAGTAGCTCATAATCATCCCTAGTTTCCGAGGTGAAGGAAAAGCGGGATAGAGATCCCAGTCTAGTTAAGTTAAAAAAATCAGTCAGAGATCACAAAGTAGAGGTTTTATCCCAAGGGGGAGATGGTGTGTTGCATTGTTAGGGTAGATTGTGTGTGCCTGGTGTAGATGACTTGAAGCAACAAATTCTTGTAGAAGTGCATGGTGTGCGTTACTTTATTCATCCAGGGGCCACTAAGATGTACCATGATTTGCATAGATCTATTAGTGGAGTGGGATGAAGAGAGATATTGTAGAGTTTGTGGATAAGTGCTCTACATGTCAGTAAGTTAAGATTGAGCACCAGAAACCTAGTGGGTCCATGCAGGAGTTCAGTATTCTTACTTGGAAGTGGGAGGAAGTGAACATGGATTTTGTGATAGGTTTGCCTCGTACCCGTCATCAGCATCATTCTATTTGGGTTATCATAGATAGGATGACCAAATTATCTCATTTCTTGCCAGTCCTTACCTCTTATTCAGCCGAGTACTATGCCAAACTCTATCTCAGAGATTATGTTAGGTTGCACGGTGTTCCCTTATCTATCATCTCAGAAAGAGGTACCCAGTTTACCTCTCATCTCTGGAAAGCATTCCAAAAGGGTCTTAGTACCCAAGTCTATCTCAGTACAGCCTTCCACCCTCAGATATTCTAAGAGCATGCACAGTTAATTTTAAAGGTAGTTGGGATGACCACTTGCCTTTTATTGAATTCGCATACAATAACAACTATCATTCCAGTATCCATATGGCTCCGTTTGAGGCTCTCTATAGTAGGAGATTTAGATCTCCAATTTGTTGGTTTGAAGTAGGTGAGGCCGCAGTAGTAGGTCCTGACTTTGTTTTTGATGCCTTAGAGAAGGTTCAGTTGATCAGATGAAGGCTTAGGGCTGCCCAAAACTAACAGAAATCATATGCAGATGTGAGGAGAAAGGATCTTGAGTTTAAGGTTGGTGATCTTATGTACTTGAAAATATCTCCCATGAATTGAGTGAAGAGATTCGGTAAAAAGGGGAAAATCAATCCATGATATGTCGATCCCTTCAGAATTCTTGATCATTTTGGAAAGGTAGCTTACGAGCTTGAGTTGCCTTCAGATTTAGCCTCAGTACACCTAGTGTTCCATGTCTCATTGTTGAAAAAGTGTATTGGTGATCTAGCTGTTGTTATTCCCTTAGAAAGTGTAGATATTCAGAACAGTCTTTCCTATGAGGAAGTTCCAGTCGAAATTCTTGATCATCAAGTTCGTAGACTAATGAACAAAGAAGTTCCATCGGTCAAAGTTCTTTGGCGGAATCAGTCCATTGAGGGAGCCACTTGGGAAGCAGAAGCAAATATTCGAACCAAGTACCCTCATCTCTTTTTCGCGAATCCAGATTCAGTAGAAGGTACTAAATTTCTTAAGATTTCTCTCTATCATGCTCAGTTTCAGTTGCACATCATATTCATGTTAATCGTGCATTTATAAATCAGTTCAGTCATGCATTCCATGCATCAGATATGTATGTTCAGTGTGTAAGCTTAGCCCATCAGCTTTCCTCAGCTTAACCAGTTTTATTCGAGGATGAATGATCCCAAGGGGGAGATATTATAACACCCCATATTTCCCTAGCATAATCTAAGTCCTAGTGCATGAGTGAATGTAAATAAAATTTTTGAAACACTCATAGTTTTTCGGATTAGAGCCTGTCATTGCGTAGGAAATTCAATTAGCTTTCCAACGATATAAAATTTGCTGAAATCCAATAACTAGGTAAGAAGTTATGGCGATTTTAAGTTTCAGGCGTTAAATATCGTCATTTTAACCCTTAGCTCATCGCGGAGACAATCCAAATGACAATTGTCAATTTCCAATGTGACTCCGCGATGCTGGCGCATCGCGGAGCAGGCCAATTTCCAGTTTGATAATTTCTAGTGGGCCTCCGCGATGATGGCGCATCGCGGAGGGGGCCAAATCGGAGCTTCAGAGGAATAAAATGATACCTCCGTGTTGTGGTGTTTTTTAGGTCCCAATTGTCCATTTATAGTGGCTTGGCACGTTAGTGGCGTGTCACGCCAAGGCCAAAAGTCGGGAGGGTCAGTTTTCAGCTTACGTTTTAAATCTGTTTAAGGGTATTTGGGTCTTTTTCCAAAGCCCTAAACTCATCCTAAAACACGAAATTTAGCCCCAATTGACCTAAATAATCATTCATTATTCAACTTCCTCTCAAATTAAAGATCCCTTTTCAAGAACAAGAAATCCTAGCTCTCAAATTCAAGGCCAATCCTCATAAACTCACCTAGAACTTCAAGAAATTCACTATCCCATGTATGTGAGATGTTCATCCATGGATTTCTCTCATCCATGGAGCCCAAGTAACCCATTTTAATCACCAAGTTATAATCTTTTCAAGTTATTAATTTTTAAATTATAATTTCATCCATGAATCTCCATGCACTATTGATTTCATACCATGTTACCATGAAATTATCATTACTATTCAACTCTCTAGTTTTAATAGTATTATTTATTGAATTAAATAATGATTTAGTACTATTATGTTGAATTCATGTTATTTTTAAAAGTTCCATGCATTCCTATGATTGTTTTAAACCCTGAACTACAAGTGTTTGATAAAATGCCTACAAGAGTGATTGATTTAAATAAAAGCCTTCATATTTTCTCCTTCAAGCTTTAGTGTCATTTTACTATTATTGTTTTGAGTCCTGGGTGTATTGAATACCCAAAATCCAAAGTTGTTTACTTAGTATAGTATCAGTACATTATAGAATAGTCTTCAGAACATACTATGAGCATTATCAGAAAAGTCAGCTACCAGTCAGAATGGGAGTAGTATTTAGTACGGAGATGGGTATGTTACCAAGGTTTCATGCCCCAGAACTATGTGCCACCGTAGGATTAAGATTATTCCCACTTCTATGTGGATGACTAATATTGTGATCATATAAGATAAGAAGTTCTATTCCAATGGCAAGGGTAGAACAGCCCTACCCAATGAGGGAAAGATATGGGACTCCATGAATGCTCACATGATATATGTTGGTTAGAAGAACCTCTCAAAAGATGTCCCCTACTCTTAAAATAGTCTATTGGTTTAAAGCCCTAAGATAAAATATTTTCCAGATTTTAGAAACTAAGTGTAAAGGCTCACAAACTTACTCAGATATTACTTTACTTAAGATTTTATTTACAGAATTATAGCTTTTAGTTTTCAGATATAAAAAGGTGAGCCCTTTTCACTTAGCCTATATGATTTGAGAATAAGAACATAATACAAATTTTAGAACTAAGTGTTGTGACTCACAAGAATTGTATTATATGCTTTACTATTCATGATTTATGATCTTCAGATTACTCAAGCCTATGTGAGTCATTTACATTTAGTTCGCATGATTTTATAAATTATGATGATATTGCTTAATTATTCTATTCACTCCCATATACTCAGTGCATCCTTAAAGTACTGATCCACATATATGTCTATGTGCTACATTATCTCATAATGTAGGTATAAGTTCAGTTATAGCACACATACTATATTCAGACAGATTGCAGCTTCCAGTCAGCAGGTGATGAGTCCTCTTGATTTAAGTGCTCGAGTCAGTCATATAGTTTGAGAAGTATTTCATTTTTCTTGATTCAGTCATATTGATTTAGGATAGCTGGGGGTCATGTCCCAACTACCTATAGTTAATACGAGTAGAGGCTTTATTAACAGTCAGTAGAGTTAATGTATTTGATTCCAGTTTTGTTTTGTAAAATAAAAGTTATAAGCATCTTAATTTAGTTCTGCATTGATCAGATTCAGAAAAGAGTTATCTTTCGCTTATTTTGATCAAATTTATGTATTTTATTCAATTACTTAAGAGTTATGCCACTAGAAGGGTTAGCTTGGGATCACTTATGGTCCTAAGCACCGTGTGACATCTTGGAACCATTTTCGGGGCGTTACAAGCTAGATGAGGTAAGGATGAATACAAGGGTTCATATGCATAAACAATAATTGACTGAATGATATGGAATAATTGAGTAAGAGTACATGGATAACTTAAACTGCTGTAAAATACTGAATATGCAATACTGTGCATAGACGTGAATACTGTATCTGAGCTTTCACTAAAGCTGAGTATTGATTTCTGATACTGAGTAACTAATATCTTTAGTCACTGATTACTGAGTGACTAATACTGAGAGACTATATTTGATAGTCCTAATTCTATAGAACTAAATTGAGTTCTATACTGAGACTGAAACTGAGACTGTGGGAGGTAGTCATCTAACCGACATGCCCCTTTTTTGAATAGATTTGGGGTCCAACCTGTAACCCCAGTTGGAAGGGTGTCAGTACCGTGCCACAAGTAAATACAAGTTGAAGAGTCACCCTCATCTGGAAGGTGCCTTGTATGAGAATGGTGGTACCCTCAACTGGCAGGTAAAATACCTCATCAACCCACAACTGCCAGGTTAATGTCTCAACTTACGCTAGCTACGTAGTTTTGTAATGCAAGGACTGCTTCTAAGGATCACACCCTCTACTGGTAGGTGATCCCCTATCCTAGGGTTCACTCGGTGCTGAATCCTACTCCCATCTGAATGGTACTGATTACTATACTGAGCTAAACTAGACTGATACTGAGTTTCACTGATTTCTGTAACTGCCTGAGTACTTACTATTTTGGGACATGATTGAGACTATTCTATAACTACTGTAGCTCTAGGTAAACAACTATATTTTTGGGTATTAGATACCCCCAGGACTCTATAGCATGAAAATAAAATATAGCATGATCTTGAAAAGCATAACAATGTTCACTTGTTCATAATTCATTCATAGAGACATTTTATCAAACACTTGTTGGGCATAAGCTTGTACATGATTGGGACTACATAATGATATGTCATGATTCCACTATTTACTTCACATAGACATTTTAGCAAACACTTGGGGAGCATGGATTATTTCACATGACAATGGTCAACACATGAACATCATGAATACAATACTCAATTGTAATTTCAAGGGTTTAGCATACAATTCACATAATTTATCACATAAACTATTTTAATTTCATGGAACTTATAATTAATCATGAATTTAAACTCAACTACTATCCTCAATATGAATACAATTAATTTCAAGCATGGAATTCATAAATCTGAGATCTTGTAAGTTTAAAAAGGGGTTCTTGGACTTCAGGGGTGAAATGAACCCATGAATGAACACCTAACATACCTGGGAATATTATTTCATGAAGGTTCTTAGAGGAATTCCTAAGTTTGTTCTTGATTTCTTGAAGCTAGGGTTTTGCCCTTTGAGAGAGAATGTTTTAATCTTGAGAGAAAGTGAGAAAATAATGATTTAACTAGGTTAATTAGGGGTAAATTATGTGTTAAAGGATGATTTGGGTTATGGAAAAATACCCAATTACCCCTGAAAAAGATTTAAATATCATCACTGGATGCCTAATTTTGGGCCTCACCGTAATGCGGTGGCATCGCGGTGAGCCACTGGAATGTGGCTGGCACTGTGTAAAAATGGACGACTGGGAAAATGGCTAGCGGCGCGACGTGGTGGAATCGTGTTGCCACACTGGAAAATGACAATTGTGAATTGGAACATTGGTACGATGCGCCATTATTGCGATGACGCACTGGATTTTAACAATTTTCATTTGGCCTAGCTCCGCGACGCGGTGCTTGTCATTTTGACACACTATTTTACAAAAATGGCTATAACTTTTCACCTGGGTATCAGATTTGGGAAAATTTTATATCGTTGGAAAGCTAACTGAATTTCTACGAAATGGTAAGCTCTAAACTAAAAAAATCTGAGTATTTAGAAAAATTTTAAATAGGATTACTCATGTATTGAGAGCTAAAATGAGCTAGGAAAATATGGGGTATTGTGATATCTCCCCTTTGGGATTATTCTTTCTCGAATGAGACTGATTAAGTTGAGGAACACTAATAGACTGAGTTTACACACTGAACATGCACATCTGAAGCATGAAATACATGACTGAACTATTGATAAGCTGAGTTTTCTTACTAAATATGTATATCTGATGCATGAGTACATGGCTGAACTGATTCATGAATGCATGATTGTCATGAAGATGATATGCAATGGTAACTAATATGAAGTTTGTAACTGTAACTGAATCATGGGACTGAGTAAATCTAAGGAAGACTGTTACCTCAAGCTAAGAATACTGATGAATCTGAGATCATTTACTGAACATGTATGAACGGAAACATGAGAACATAATTGAGTCTGAAACATACTACATGAATGAATATCATGAACTTAACTAATTCCATAAATGCCATACGGCTGGGACTTGGAATGAGAGAGTCATCTTATTAGTACTTATTACTCCAAAATAGATCTTGTTACATGAAGAGAAACTGGAAGGTTTAGGGCATGAAAGATCGGGGGTTATAACGCATCTCCTCCTTGGCACATTGTGTCTCTAAAAAAATACTGACTTGGCTGAGATACTAAGGAAAAACTGAGACGGGGCACCTTTGAACTGAATCGTGAATAAGTACATGGGATCTAAAACTAAGGCATGGTACATGAACTGAACTGAACTTGCAACTACCCAGATGCTCCATCCTCGAATGGTCGTATTCATGAGACTTCGGATAGGATGACTGGGTGGAAAGATGGGAGACCATATGAACTTGACCGCCTGACTGTTAAACTAAATTGTTGTCTTTACGAACTAACTCATTCTGAAAACTTATACTCAACTGGAGCATTTCTTGACACTCTTTCTATAAAGGTCTACTGACTTAAAGGAGCAAGGAAATCTTGGCATAGTCTGAATAAGACATCTGAATAAGAATTCACAATATGGCTAAAATTCTGTAACATGGAGCAAGGCCTGCGAAACATCATCTAAGATAGAGTTACTAAGCCTTATGCACTACAACTACTAACTTGCAATCTTAGCCACGTTTCTCAACTATTCCCTCAACTATAATTTCTACCTTGACACTGCATTTCACTTGAGGCTACTGAAAATATTCATATGGGCACTGATATCTCTACCTTCTAAGGTCTGAGCTGAACTAAATTCTACCACTACATTTAAACCTACTCGAATCTATGAAATGCATTTATCCACTTACACATCAACATGACATTCAAACCTTTCATAACTACAGCCTCATGTAAAATAAGCATGCAACTATCTTTCCTTAACATGAAATATTTACTCTTCCCATCAAAGCAACTGCTCATCATCATATCATTTTATAAGGAGGGTTTAGTTCACTGAGAGGTTAAAACATGAGCACCTGAAGCATGAATAGACACTACACCAAACTCGACACATAACTGAAGCCTGAGGAATAGAATATCAACATCATGGATTTATTAAGAGATCTAAACTGAGGATGCATATGGCATAAATCTAAATTTAACTGATCATTAGGAGTGTAGCATAAGTCATGGCAACTGAGCATACTGTAAAGAATGAGTATATGAGTACATGAGTCATGATATGTATGACCTGAGTTTGGAGTTTTTGTATTCATAGAACATGATTCGTAACACTGAGTGAACAGGAACTCCTTATACTAAGAACTGTAAGCGTACATGATTTTTGATAACGTGCACGAACATGAGTTATGATCATAGAACTAATATGTAGGGCATGAGTAGATATCGTGATAGCTGAAGTACAAAACTTTGCACCGATGTAAAGAGAGGTTGGGCATCATCCTCTCTCACTGCTTTTCTACACATGCTGACATTACTACTAAAATCTGAAACCTGACTTGGTTACTTGTTCTACCATCTCCCCCTTATCTTAAAGTCGTTATTCTAAGTCTATGAACCACTTAATAAATAACTCTAAACTGAAATGCTACCATTTTACTCTAGAGTTTGGGGTAGACACTGAGAAAGGTTCTGTTAAGATTTCCGGTTTGACCATAAAGTTGACTGCTATACAAGGAGTTACAAAACAAAAAGAAGCTCCTAGATCTAATAAAGCATATACATGTAAATGGAAGATCTATAACATACCAGTGAACACATTAGGAGAGGTTTCCTAATCTTGTCTGGACTGAAGTGCATAAAGCTTGTTTGGGTGTTTCCCATAGATGGCACTGGATGTGGCACCCAGCTGGTTTGGGCGACCGAACTGAGAAGAGGAACTATTGTACTAACCATGAGAACCTGACTAAGGATAATCTCTAATCCTATGGTCTGGCTTGCCACACCTAAAACAAACATCATTACCAGCCCTACAGACACCCTGATGGTTTCAACCATATTTCTGACAAAGAGGATTTGTTCGAGCACTGCTGACTCTACCCTGAGATTTAGATCCTGGCGCCCTATATTTTTTATCATTTCTGAACTTAGGTAATAGAGTACTAGATGAAGACGGAGCTGGAACTAAAGATTTTTGGTGAAACTACGAATGATTTCGCCTTCTGACTTAGGCTGAGTGAAATTAAAGCTACCTATTCTAGCTCTCTTATTATCTCTCTATCTCTCCTTATTCTTAGCCTCTTTTATTTAATGATCATGGACCATGATACTGGATATGTCCATCTCCTTAATCAACATCACAGTTCTGCACTCCTTAACCACACTCTCTGACACCCCAGACATGAACTTGCTCATTCTGGAACTATTGTTTGCTACTACATGGGGAGCATACCGGGATAAATGAGTAAACTTGAGGGAATACTCCTTCACACTTATGTTTCCTTGCCTGAGAGCGATGAACTCTAACACCTTGACTTATATCAGCTCTAAGGGAAAGAATCTATCTATAAAAGTAGTAGCAAATTCTTCTCATTCTATAGGCTCTGCATCTTTACCCCTGTCTATGTTCTATTCCTTAAACCATGTATGAGTTACATATTATAGATAATAGGTATCTAACTCATCACTCTTACTGGATGTCACTCCTATGATATATGTGACTTTCTGAACCTAATCGAGAAACTCCTGTGGATCCTTTTCGGGCTTAGATCCTGAGAATAGGGGAGGATTCAAGTCTTGAATCTTGGTTGCAGCAGTATAGGCCACTGGGTTAGCCTAAATAGAAGCTGGTTGTTCATTCTAAGCTGCTATAGAATGGGCTAGACTAGTGAAGGCAGCTCTGAAATCTGTATGGAAGACATGCTTGTCTAGGGGATCTGCCTAAATAGGCTGGGGTGCTGACTGGTTTCCTGTTCTTCTTCTATTGGTCTTTTTGGGAGGCATGTTCTATAAATAGAGGTGAGAAAAGGATTAGACCGGGAGTTTAACTTGATCTCATGCTCACTCACACGACATAAATACTGAAAGAAGGGAAACTTTTCCTAAAAATGTCTCATAGCCTCTTGTCCATAAGTGTGGCGCGCTACACACACATACACAAGACTCTACTAGACGTGGTTTTTAGACCCCCTTGGACTCTATTGAACCTTAGGCTCTAATACCAAGTTTGTAACACCCCGACTCTGCACCCCAGATGCCACACGGTGCTTACGACCCCAAGGGACCATAAGCTGACCCATGACTAGTACCTGCTGTGAGCATTGAATAATAATATTTTAATAATGTAGAACATAGGCTGAAATACCATAAGGTTCATAATCTAAATACTGATAATAATAACATCTGACAATAATATTTGGTAAAACATCTGAAATCTGAAACACTGTTTGAACTAATCTAGTCTGCAAAACCTCTAACTGAACTATGTAAAAGTGGATTTGATGGGAAAAATCCGCAACTAACTCTGACTATTGAAATACTGAAGCTACAGTAATGCTTAAATAAAAGCATAGCCTCAATAGATAAGGACTCACTATTGAATCTGTTGCTGCTAACTAAATCTTTCTAAGCGCGGTATGAACCTGAGCGTCCGAACCTATGATATGAGACATCATAGCGTAAAGAGAAAGTATGCGTCAGTACGTGGAATGTATTGGTATGCTAGATGAGGTAACGTTGAATACAAGGGTTCATATGCATGAACAATAATTGACTAAATGATATGGAATAACTAAGTAAGAATACATGGATAACTGAAACTACTGTAAAATACTGAGTATGCAATACTGTGCATATACGTGAATACTATATCTGAGCTTTCACTGAAGCTGAGTACTAATTTTTTATACTGAGTAACTGATATTTGTAGTCACTGATAACTGAGTGACTGATACTGAGTGACTGTATCTGATAATCCTGATTATGTATAACTGAACTGAGTTCTATACTGAGACTGAAACTAAGACTGTAAGAGGTAGTCATCTAACCAGCATTCCCCTTTTCTAAATAGATTTGGGGTCCACCCTGTAACCCCATCTGGAAGGGTGTCAATACCGTGCCACGGGTAAAGACAAGTTGAAGAGTCACCCTCACCTAGTAGATACCCTGAATGAGAATGGTGGTACCCTCAACTGGCAGGTAAAACACCTCATCAATCCTTAACTGGCAGGTTGATGTCTCAACCTACACTGGCTACGTAGATCTAGAATGCAATGACTACTTTTAAGGATCACACCCTTTACTGGCAGGTGAGCCCCCATCCTTGGGTTCACTCAGTGCTGAATCCTACTCCCATCTGAATGACACTGATTACAATATAGAGCTGAACTAGACTGATACTAAGTTTCACTAAGTTATGTAACTTCCTGAGTACTTACTATTTTAGGAAATAACTGAGACTATTTTGTAACTACTGTAGCTCTAGGTAAACAGCTAGATTTTCAGGTATTAGATATCCCAAGGACTCGATAGCATGAAAATAAATCATAGCATGATCTTGAAAAGCATAACAATGTCCACTTGTTCATAATTCATTCATAGAGACATTTTATCAAACATTTGTAGGGCATAAGCTTGTACATAATTGGGACTGCATAATGACATGTAATGATTCCACTATTTACTTCACATAGGCATTTTAGCAAACACTTGGGGAGCATGGACTATTTCACATAATAATGGTCAACACATGAACATCATGAATACAATACTCAATTAGAATTTCAAGGTTTTAGCATACAATTCACATAATTTATCACTTAAACTAGTTTAATTTCATGGAACTTATAATTATTCATGAATTGAAACCTAATTACTATTCTCATCATGAATACAATCAATTTCAAGCATGGAATTCATAAATTTGAGATCTTGTAAGTTTAAAAAGGGGTTCTTGGACTTTAGGGGAGAAAGGAACTCATGAATGAACACCTAACATACCTGGGAATATTAATTCTTGAAGGTTCTTGGAGGAATTCTTGAGATTGTTCTTCATTTCTTGAAGCTAGGGTTTTTCCCTTTGAGAGAGAATGTTTTAATCTTGAGAGAAGGTGAGGAAATAATGATATAACTAGGTTAATTAGGGGTGAATTACGTGTTAAAGGCTGATTTGGGACATGGAAAAATACCCAATTACCATTAAAAATATTTTAAAATTACACTGGATGCCCAATTTTAGTCCTCACCGTGATGCGGTGGCATCGCAGTGAGCCACTGAAATGTGGCTGGCACTGTGTAAAAATAGACGACTGGGAAAATGGCCAGTGGCGTGACGCAGTGAAATCACGTTGCCACACTGGAAAATAATAATTTTGAACTTGAACATTGGCGCGACGCGCCATTATCGCGATGACACAATAAATTTGACAATTACCATTTGGCTTGGCTCCGCGATGCAGTGTTTGTCATTTTTACACACTGATTTACAAAAATGGTTATAACTTTTCACCTGGGTATCGGATTTGGGAGAATTTTATATCGTTGGAAATCTGACTAAATTTTCCTACAAAATGGTAAGCTCTAAACTGAAAAGTTCTGAGTATTTAGAAAAATTTTATATAGGATTACTCATGTACTAATAGCTAAAATAAACTAGGAAAATACGGGGTATTACAACACTGCATGCTATTATATGAATTTCTAGAAAAATTAAGCTTAATTTTTCATTTATATTTTGTAAAGCACTATTTTTACTAATATTACTACATGGTTTGATGAATTTCGTAATACTGCACATTTGCGTAATCCATTAGAGAATCAGTCCAGTGTGTATGCATTTGTCTCATGATCTTTGTTGTAGGACTTTTATTTAAATTTTATTATTTTATACTCTATTAGTCTTAAAATTTTATCAAGACTTGGTTGAAAGCATAATCCACATACAACAACAACAGACACAGCAAAATGTGGAACTTTATCTTACCAGTAAACTAGGTAATTTATTAGAAAGTCAAGATTACCAACAAGGGTCAAGGATCTACTATCAATCTTGAATCAACATATTGTTGGGTTCAATTTTTGTGAATAGAAAATGGAGGGACACAATCCTTCGAGGAAAAGACACACTATTTCAAAAAAAGGGTGAGTCGGATATGACTGTTCAGAAAAGACGTTTTGTTTTAGAATAGACAAACATGACTGTTCCAAAATAATACACCCTTTCATGAACCATCCCTTACTTTTCGAAGGGGTATTTTATGGCTATAAATACCTTAACTTTTTTCCTTAAGTAGTATGAAAATTTCTTCACAAGAAAAACATTCTCTTGCTTCTAAAAAAACTCCATGTGATCATCTCATGTTGAGTGAGTTCAAAGAAAACCAGAAAGTTTGAGGTACCACTACATTCTGGTTGTGAAGCCATTTTATCCTGGGAGGAAAATTTTGCAAACTCGGGTACTTGGGGGAAATTATTCCTTAAGGACACTCCGTGAATTCGGAGGACTTGGCTTATTCTGTTTTCATCTTATTTTTTAAAATAACATACTTCTTTGATAGTTCTTAAAGAACTTGTGTTGAAGGTGTTAAAAACTTCATAGGTGTTCTTGATATAGTCTTGAACTTGTGTTGAAGTTTAGTGAACTAACATACAGATTGTGTACCCTAAACAACAATCTTAAGGAAATAAATACTAATCTATATTATTTTGTTTACTGTTTTTTCAGTAAATAGTTTGAACTTCATATTGATAGTTCTTTAAATTTTTGAACTTTTGTTTGAAGTTCTTGATACTTCATTTTGATAGTTCATAAGTTGGTTGAACTTGTTTTGAAGTTCTTAACATTTGGTTTTTATTTTTTTCAAGAAAATAGTTTGAACTTTATTTTGTTGGTGTTCATAAGTTGGGTTGAACTTATTGTTAAAAGTTCAAATTTGTAAATACAGAGTTAAAACTGCATTTGATTGTTCATATGTTAATTTGAACATGTGTTTGAAGTTATTGTTGAAAAATACAGATTTTATCAAAATTGAGAAAAACAACTATTTAAAGAAAAGTATAAAAATATTTATTTTTGTGCTTGTTTGGTGAAGGGGAAAAAAAATTATCGTCATTTATAAATCAAGTATTTGTTTAATCTGTATTGGATCTGATTTTGTGGAAACTAAAATCTTTTGATTTCTACTCCCTCAGTTAGTAAAATATAAAAACTTCATCGAGAAATCAGTATGAGAATTCGGATCGAAGAATATAAGAACTTCACCGATTCATTAAAATCCCTGTATTGGTTTCTGGAGTTTAAAATCTATGGGATTTCACTCTGTTTGAATTTGATTATGATTTGAAGTCATAAAAACTTTATCATATTTCATATTTCATTCGGTTGATGATTTGAAGATATAAAAACTTCATCATTGACAAGAACTAAGTTGGCTAAAGATTAAATTCTTTATTGTTAGTATTCTGAAATACTAAAGAGTATGTCAAAGATTGACAGAAAAATAACGAATGAAACTGAACAATAAATTGATTTGGTTGTGATGATATTGTCTCAACGACAACCAATGTTGCGTCATTAAGTCGTTCAGGTATTGCTCTTCCAATGAAAACGGCAGAGAAACTAGAAAAATAATTTGGTGTGAACTTCAAAAAATGGCAGCAAATGATGTCATTTTGACTGGCCAAACTTGCAATGCAAATGTTCACAACTATAGATCCTTATATTCTTTAAAACAAATGATTGGAAATCAATTATCTAATTTGAAAGATCTTATGAGTCATTTCACTATAGACGAGGATAATGAGTTGAATGAAAAATCATCAATTATGATTGCAAATCCTATTAAGGATGATAATCCAAATGATAAGAAGATGAAGGAGTATTCTGAACAAGATAAAGAGCAGAATAATAAAATGTTCAAAGGCAATTGCTACTTTTGTAGTGATGTTTGCCACAAAGCTCAAAATAGTCATGTTCTAAATAAGAACAAGAAAAGAAATTAGATAAACATGTTGGAAACAACTAGAAATATTGAAAATCTATGTGATATGATCACTAAAAGCAATCTAGTTGGATATCCAAATGAATGGTGGTTTAATTTACGAGCCACTAGACACGTTTAAGCGGAAAAAAAAGTTTTTGCTACTTATGATCCCGTTGATCATAAAGAATTAATATTCATGGGAAATAATACAGCAACCAAGGTTGAAGAAAGTGGAAAGATATTCTCAAAAGTGACTTTTGGCAAGGTGTTGACTCTCAACAATGTTCTCCATGTTCCCACTATAAGGAAAAACTTAGTGTCAACAACACTTCTCATTAAAAATGATTTTGAGTGTGTGTTTGTTTTGAAAAAAATTGTACTAAGCAAGAATGAAATATATCTAGGAAAGGGCCACCTCAATGGGGGCCTTTTCAAACTTTATGTAATGGTCGTTGAAATGAAGAAAGCTGAGGCTTCTTCTTACTTACTAGAGTCAAACGATTTGTGGCATAGTCATTTAGGATATGTCAAGTATAAAATCTTGCAAAAACTGATTAACTTAGAAGTTTTGCCAAATTTTGAGTGCAATAAATCAAAATGTCAAACGTGTGTGGAATCAAAGTATGCTAAGCATCTATATAAGTCCGTTGAAAGGAATTTCAATCCCTTAGACTTAACACACACTGACATTTGTGATATGAAGTCAACACCATCTCGTGGTGGGAAAAAGTATTTCATAACTTTTGTTGACGATTGCACTAGATACTATTATGTTTATTTGCTAAATAGTAAGGATGAAGTAATAGATGTATTTAGGCAATATAAAACAGAAGTTAAAAATCAGTTAGAGAAAAAAATATCAAAATGATAGGAAGTGATAGGGGTGGAGAATATGAATCTTCCTTTGCGGAAATATATGTAGAGAATAAAATTGTCCATCAAACTATGACTTCGTATTCACCTCAAACTAATGGAATTGCAAAAAGAAAAATCAAAACTTAAAGGAAATGATGAATGCCTTACTAATAAGTTCAGGTTTACCGCAAAACTTGTGGGGGGAAGCTATCCTTACATCTAACTGAATACTCAATAGAGTACCCCATAGTAAGACACAATCATTTTCATACGAAAAATGGAAAGAAAGGAAACTAAACTTAAAATATTTCAAAGTATGGGGGTGTCTAGTGAAAGTCCAAGTTCCTATGCCTAAAAGGGTGAAAATAGGACCTAAGACAGTGGACTGCATATTCTAAGATACGCTAAAAGTAGTAAAGAAAGTTATTTTTTGATTCATAAATCCGAACATCCGGATATCACTGAAAATATGGTAATTGAAATAGATAATGCTGGATTCTTTGAACACATTTATCTGTATAAAACTAGACAAAAACAATCTAGTCGAGGATCTAAACGATCTCGAGATAAACCAAGTGAGGATGTACATAATGATGAGAATCCAAGACGTAGTACACGTCAAAGAACTTCAACTTTGTTTGGATCAGATTTTGTAATATTTCTCTTAGAAAATGAGCCTCAAACATTTAAAGAAGTGACGGCATCTTAGGACTCATCTTTTTGAAAAGAGGCAGTCAATAGTGAGATTGATTCAATCTTAAGCAACCATACGTAGGAGTTGGCTGATCTTCCTCCAGGAAATAAACTTTTAGGTTCTAAATGGATCTTCAAAAGAACATGAAAACGGATGATACTATTGAAAAATACAAGGCAAGACTTGTAGTAAAAGGCTTCAAACAGAAAGAAGTCCTTGATTACTTTGATACATATTTGTCAGTAACAAAGATAACGTTAATTCAGATGTTAATTACCTTGGCAGTGGTATATGGTCTTGAAATCCATCAAATGGATGTGAAAACATCATTCCTAAATGGAGGAAAAAATTTACATGGAACAACCCTAGGATTTTGTAGTTCCTGGTAAAGAAAAGAAGGTGTGCAAACTGGTTAAGTCACTCTATGGACTAAAACAAGCACCTAAACAGTGGCATGCGGAGTTTAACCAAACCATATTAGCAAACGGGTTTAAGATAAATAAATGTGATAAATGTGTTTACATTAAAGACACTCCAAATTATAAGGTCATTATTTGTTTATATGTGGATGATATGTTAATCATCAGTAGAGACATTTCTGACATAAATGCTACAAAATGAATGCTTGAAAGCAAGTTTGATGTGAAAGACCTTGGAGTTACGGATGTGATCTTAGGAATAAGAATCCATAGAACTCCAAAAGTATTGGCATTGTCACAGTCTCATTACATCAAAAAAGTACTTAACAAATTCAAGTATTTGGAATTTGGTATTGCCAAGACTCCATTGGACGTGGGCTTTGCACTTCAAAAGAATGAAGGTGAAAGTGACTCACAGTTGGAATACGCAAGAGTGCTGGGATTTTTAATATATATCATGAATTGTACAAGGCCAGACATAGCATGTACTATTAGTAAATTGAGTCGGTACACGAGTAATCCCAGTAAAACTCATTAGATGGTAATGAAAAGAGTTTTGAGGTATCTTAAATACACTCAAGACTATGTTTTGCATTATAGTAAATATCCGACGGTACTTGAAGGATATAGTGATGCAAATTGGATCACCCTATCGAATGAAGTAAAATCCACAAGTGGATATATATTTACTATAGGTAGAGGAGCAATCTCTTAGAAATTATCTAAATAGACATGTATTGCTCGTCCTACAATGGAATCAGAATTTATAGGTTTAGATAAAACCGATGAAGAAGAAAAATGGCTCCAGATCTTCTTGGAAGATATTCCTTATTGTCCCAAACCATTGGCACTAATATTTATACACTGTGATAGTCAAGCGGCAATAGGTAGGGCAGGGAGCATGATGTACAATGGTAAATCTCGTCACATAAGACAGAGACATAATATAATTTGAGAACTTCTCTCTTATGGAATTATCACTGTTGACTATGTAAAGTTAAAGAATAATGTATCGGATCTACTTACAAAAAGCTTATCTAAAGAGAGAGTTGATAGAACATTAAAGGGAATGGGTTTACGGTCAAGAACAAGTCAGCATAGCGGTAACTCTACCTAGCAGACTGGAGATCCCAAGAGCTAGGTTCAAGGAGATCAAACAAATTTGTGTTTGACAGGTTCAACATTATCAATATATCCAACCCATTCTCATGATGTAGACAATGTTTAGTAAACAAAGATAAGACTTATGGTGTGAAGTGTTTTAATGATTATCTAAATTTGGCAGATTTGGACAAATAAATTAATCTATAGGATTGAACATTTAGAAATCATCTATGTGAAGGGAAAGTGGAAGCCGTTTCAAGGAGAATATTAGTAAAGGCCTATTCTCAAAGCTCTTATGAAATTGGGACGTGTTCATGGTTGAAATGAACAAAATTGTGAGAACCATAAATGGTAAAAGGCTAGTTGTGTGGCATGTATTGTCTAGGTGTACATTAAAGCTCGACGATTCAAAGATATCAAATCTACCGATTGACTGAGTCCATCCGATGCATATTCACTACGGAAAGTTCAAAGGAAAACTCATTTATCTAGATACAATCAGTCTTTGCTTGCTGATCACATACTTTTCCGTAAAAGTTTTATTAAAAATACTCATTCCCTATTCCTGTGGGGGATTGTTGGGTTCAATTGGTATAAATGGAAAATAGAAGGACACAATCCTTAGAGGAAAAAACACTATTTTGGAAAAGTGTGACTGTTCGATCGAATGTGACTGTTCAGAAAAGAACTGTTGTTTCAGAATAGACAGACATGACTATTCCGAAATGATATACCCTTTCATGAACTATTGTTTCCTTTCCGAAGGGGCATTTGATGGCTATAAATATCTGAACTTTTTTTCTCAGGTAGTATGAAAATTTCTTCACAAGAAAAATATTCTCTTGCTTCTAAAAAACTCCGTGTGATCATCTCCTGTTGAGTGAGTTTGAAGAAAATCAGAAAGTTTTAGGTACCACTACATTCTGATTGTGAAGCCATTTTATCCTGAGAGAAAAAATCCGCAACCTCGGATACTTTAGGAGAATTATTTCCTTAAGGACACTCCATGAATTCAAAGGACTTGGCTTATTCTGTTTTTATCTTATTTCTTTAAATAACATACTTCTTTGATAGTTCTTGAAGAACTTGTGTTGAAGGTGTTAAAAACATCACGGGTGTTCTTGATATAGTCTTGAACTTGAGTTGAAGTTTAGTGAACTAACATACAGATTGTGTACCCGAAACAACACCTACATCTCACATTCGGGACATGTAGGAAATTTTACTTCAACCTTTTCATTTTTAATAGTAGAATCTTAAATTCCACATGTTTTTCCATCTTTAGCCCTTGCTCTTTATTCTCTTTATCAATCTTGGCACCACTCTCATTATAACTTTATACTGGACAGTTTTTAGAAAAGTATCGCTCTTTGGCTATGTTTTTACTTCATTTCATCCAATACCTTTGTATTTGTTAATCTCTAGTTTAAATTTTACTCCAATCCTCATTACTCTTTATCCTCTTAAAATTTTTATTTTTACTTTGCACAATTTCTAAATTTTTACTTGTTCAAGCCTAATCTTTTGCTTAACCGCCACTTTTATTTTCATCATGCACCAATTCAAGTGAACTTTTGTGAAAATTGCTGCTAAACTCTCTCCACATTCTTCCTTTATCAAAATTCTTGAACTACATTTGGCCTGATTCTCGTACAACCCGTGATATTTAAGCAACTTAGAAATCAAAGTTCGTCCATAAACTTTTAAAAAAATTTCTTTCCCTTATAACTTTTCTGAACTTCACTGCAACATCGTTGGTTGGGATAAAATTGGCTGCTTCATCAATTTCTTTGTTCAAAAACACTTTCAGCATCTTCGTTCAAAGTGGAAAAGATGTTGACACCCAATTTTGACCTCCTTCCTTCAAATTATATTAAGAGAACGAAAAGGCCCCAAAGCCATTTAAAATTGGCCGAAAATGCAGCAGCCTAAGATATATTCTCATCAACCCTTTTACAATACCTTGAACTACATATTTTACCCTAACTTATTTTGTCTGAAGTACCCATAATGCCCCCCCAAAACCCTGAAATATGGTAGAGTTTCCACCAGTCGCGCTTTTGGTCCTTCTTCCCTCTTCCCCCTCTTTCATTTTTGGGCAAACAACAAGCTTCACCAACCATGACAGAATATGTCATTTATTTTTCGTGATTTTTCATCTCAATCACGTGGAGGTTGAATTGAGACATTCTCCAATGTTTGAATGCAAGCGTTCAAATTAAAGGGCCAATTCTCGCTCAAGAAGGAGAACCCTAATTTCTCTCTATAAATACTTGTGTTTCGAATCCATTTTTGAACATGTTTTGAAATTCGTTGCTTCTACAACTCTTAGAGCTATGATTCTCTCTTTCTCGCTAAAAAATATATACTTGTTTGCTTTACTTTATTTTGTTTCTCAGTCGAGCAGAAATTTCTTCTGTTTTGATCATCTTTTTAGAGTTGAAAAGCATTTGAGCCTCCTCCACTTTCTTAAAACTCACTATTATAGTATCGTTTGTATCTCTCTTGGTCCTTTGGATTTCAACTGCGACAAGCTTTTGAGCCGCATTCGAAATCACTGCTTCACGCTTCATTTTTTCTCTTGATCTCTACTTACCAGTATCGTGACATAATCTTTCCACCGCCCCGACCGCCTATTTTTCTCTAAGCAGTTGGTTCTTGCATTTTTGTTTGGTCTTTGTTAAGATTCTAGCTCTATAGTATGGTTCTAGTTTATCATTTCTCGAGTTTGAGCCTAGACCAGTGATTAAAGAAGTCCTGTTCTCTGCCCTGTAGCACGTGACCTTACCTCCCTCCTCTCTATTCTTAAAATATGTGTGATAATCCTTAATGCTCAATCTTTAGAAAATCATATCTTGTCAGCATCCTTTTGCTTTGCTTAGCTATAATAAATGATGTTAAAAATGTGTTTTAGCTTGATTTGAGGTTTACAGAGATTCGTAGTCTTGTTTTCTTCACTCTTTAGGCACCTTGATTTTTAAAAAATGATTTTATTAGAATGAAATTTTAGCATGAAATTAGCTTTAGTTCCAAGTTAATGTTTATCTTGTATTTTTATATGGTGAAATTTGACATAGGCTATGTACTTTCTATGTTAAAATGAAATGATAAAACAAGATGTTTTGCTTCAGTTTATAAATACTATGCAGTCCATTGTCTATCTATATATTTTCTCTAATAGAATGTGAGTCTGTTTGGTAGTGCTACTTCAATTTTTTAGGCACATACATACCTTTTCCTTTAATTTCTATTATGAATTACTGAAAGTTAGCTATTTTATTTGGTATAAATCAGAATTGTCATATTTTGTTTCAAGTAAATGTAACGCCTCGAGATTAAGGTTTTTGGCTAGATTTAAGTGTTAAAAGTTACATGTGGTAGTGCATATTGGTTCCTTCATACAATTCTGCACTTTTTCCATCAATATCTAATCTTAAAATTTAATTATATTTCTCACTTGTACTACTCTTGGTTATATAAGTTCTATTGTTGCTATTACCTTGATTTTATCGTAAATACTAGAGTAAGTATATTCTATGAAAGCATGAAAGATTGAAAGGTAGTTTCACTTGGTTTATAGTTTTGAATATTAGCATGATTTTTCACTTTTTATTTTTCTTCTTCTTTCTTTTAATATCATCCAAGAATAATTTTCTCCTTTCTAATCTTCTTCATGTTGCTTGCATGAATACTTTTGGAGAAAAATGGAGTCTTAGTTCGGGACTCCCGCAAAAAACAAGTCTATAGGACTCGATACATCATCATTCCTGCATATGGATTTGTCAAAACTTGATAGACCATTCTAACAGCAAGAAAAATAAGTCGAACATGCTCCCCTATTTTTCCCTTTTTAGCATATTAACTGTCTCTTTTTGAGCGACTTATTTTGTGGCTGTAATTTAGTTTTCACTCCTTTAATGCAAATTTTGTGTTAGTATGAGGTTACGATTTAATTTTTAGCTTAATAACATAATATATTTTTCCTAATTATTAATAAATTACTTATCATGCATATAACGTTAAGTTTTCACTTTTAAAAGAATCAACATTTTGGTTTGAAGCAAATGACTCCTAAAATATTATTTCAAAGCATGGATATTAATTCACACATAGAGGTCATACTTTTACTTTATTTTTGAACCATAAATTTTGGGCAAGCAATGTTGTTTCAAACAAGTGATTAACGTTTTACATTTTAAGAGAAAAATCCGCACTATTCCGAATAAAAAAGAAATGTCAAGTTTCAAGCTTGCCTCCTAATTTTGAGTTTGAAAAAAAAAAATCTCACTTTTACTCGACTTTTCAAATTTTAATTAATTGACCTGAGTTTGATTGGTTAATCGTAGTTTTATAGGATGCTTAATCTCAATCACTTAAGTTAAATAGACCTTAAAATGATGTATTTAATCACTTAGTTTATAATAGGTGTCCTAATTTACCATAGAACTAATTAGGTGGCGACTTCATTAATTTGATTAGAGGTTTTCAACATGTTGTACCTTGGCTTGACCCGTGTTAAAATGGGGTATAAAAAGTACCATCAACTTTCATTTTTCTTTTAAAGATCCATTTAAAGTCTAAAGGTTTATTTTTCGGAGAAAGATCAAGCAACTTTCAAGTATGGTTGCTCATTATTGAATCAATCTCACTATTGGCAGCCTTTTTTCGAAAGGATGTGTCTGCAGCAAACATTGCTTTTTTGAATGTTTGAGGCTCATTTATGAGAAGCAATGTTACAAAGCTCGATCCAAAGAAAGTTGACATCCTTTGACATTTACTACACCTTAGATTCTCTTCATCAAGTACATTCTCTCTTGGTTCATCCCTAGGTTTATATCTTTCATTAGACAATTCATGTCTAGTTTTATATGGATAAATGTATTTAAAGAACTCAGTGTTATCTGATTTAATTACTGTATTATTATGGATATCCGAATGTTCAAATTTGTTAACTAAAAATCGACATGTTTTACTATTTGTAGAATATTTGATAAAATATAGTCCACAGTCTTTGAACCTATTACCCTTTTGGGTATAGGAAATTAAATTTTGACTAGACACCCCCACACTTTGAAATATTTAAAGTTGAGTTTTCTTTTTTTCATTTCTCATATGGAATATATTGTGTCATAATATGAGATACTCTCATTGAATATTCGATTTGCTGTAAGAATAGCTTCCCTCCATAAGTTTTGTGGTAAACATGAACTTATAAGTAAGGCATTATTATTTTTTTAAACATTTAATTTTTTTTCCATAGTTTCATTCGACTGGGGTGTATGTGGAGCAGTAGTTTAATAGATAGTTTCATTTTTCAAACACATCTCTACAAAAGGAGATCCATACTCTCCACCCTATCACTTCTCATTATTTAATATTCTTATCTAACTTATTTTCAACTTCTGTTTTATATTGTCTAAATGCTTCTATTGCTTTATCCTTAATATTCAGTAAATAAACATAAGAATATCTAGTTCAATCGTTAATAAAAGTTATGAAATACTTTTTTCTATCACGAGATGATGTTGACTTCATGTCATAAATGTCTTTGTGAATTAAGTCTAAGGAATTGAAATTTCTTATAATAGATATATACGGATGCTTAATATATTTATATTCAACACATGTTCGACACTTTGATTTATTAAACTCAAAGTTAGGTAAAACTTTCAAACTAATCAGTTTTTGAAGGTTTTTATAATTGATATATCCTAAACATTCATTTCATAAATCATTTGACTCAAGTAAGTAAGAACAACCAAAACTTTTCTTCATATCAATTGTCATTACATTAATCTTAAAAAGACTCTCAGTGAGGTAAACTTTACCTACACACACTTTACCCATACTTCTTACAACTTTATAAAAAAATAAATACATATTTGAGTCTATTCTTAGTCAGAAGTGAAGTAGAAACTAAGTTCTTTCGCAACTCCAAAACATGAAGGACATTGCTTAGTGTCATCACCTTGTCTGATGTCATCTTCAAGCAAGTTTTGCCTATTTCTTCACACTTTATCGTAGCGGAGTGTGCCATGAATATCTTCTCATCAAATTAAGCTGGAGCATATGATAAAAATTATCCTTTGTTGGCACACATGTGGTGGGAGGCACCAGAGTCCATCCACCATTCTCAAGAATTACCAACTAGAATGCATTTTGAAAGCATGGCACAAAGATTATCCATTTTTTCTTTGGATTCAATCATTTTTGCTTGATCCTTTTTTTCCCTTCTTTGAAGCCCAACTATCAGTAGACTTATGGATAATTTTATCACAATTTAAGTAATTTTCTTAGAATTCTTCTTAGGGGGATTGTCTTGTTGTTCTGATGCTTTCTTTTCCTTCTTTGATTTAATGGGATCATTTTCAACAATATTTGCTTCATTTAGTGTTGAATTTGTCAAGATCCGAGGCTACCCACTAGTCGTAACACGGTGATAGAAATCATAAGTGATCCCAAGCTAACCCATAAACTGGCATGATACTTGAGTAACTGATTTAGAATATATTACAAAACTTAATTTGCTGAGTGGAAGCATAATCATGAAAAGTCTGAATAAAGTTAATTCTGATATATTTTACATCATGATAAAACTAAAGAGAGAACTAAAATTCCACCACTGACTCTGACTGGCATCTATGAATCCTCTACTATACTGACTATAGATACCTAGAAAATGACTCCAGCTACCACTAATCAATACATATGAGTAATAAAGTAAAGTACATGAACAACATCTGATTGAAGTCCCCGAAATAGGAGAACTTATCACCTGCTAGTTGGAAACTGCAACTGTCTGGTCATGATGTGTGGACTACAACTAGTACCTACATTATGAAATAATATAGCCACATAGATGTATATGAGGATCAGTACTTCTGAAATATACTGAGTAGATGGTGACATGCACTAAATCATGGAAATATTTCAAACATGCTGTAAAATTGAGGATATAAGTTATTTTCTGAAATATACATTTGAAATATGACTATACGTGAAAATTATGAATCATAAAAAATTTATAAATTATGAGCTGAAAATAATTCTGTAAGCTAGGGGGCGGTAGAAATATAAATGTTGTAAGCAATTCTCTTGTAAGGCAGAATATGCTATAAAAGTTGTACTAAGGATGATGTATAAATACTGAGTTTGAAACTATGTGGTGGAAGCTGACTTTACTCAAGGACCTAAATATACAAATACACTGAGCATGAATGAATAAACAGACAAAACCAACATAACATGTACTAAGTAGATCTGATTAACTGAATGATTGATGTCTGTGTGACCGAACAACTGAAATTTTAGTAAGGGATAACTAACATCGGTATGCTGAGTAACAGATATATGAATACTGATCATGTAAAATTAAATTGTACTTAGTCTGAATAACTAGACTGAAACTGTGGAGTACTATGCACGTGAGATAAGGACTAATTGAACAACATAAGATAACTGAGCATGAATGCATGATAACTGTAATATCTAAGAATGCAAGACCAAGCATAAGCATATTTCTGAAATAATCTATAAATTGAAAGACTAAAATCTGATAACTGAATAATTGAGAATCAGTACACTTGGTCAAGTAAACTTGAACTGAAAATACACTAAATACTGTTCTGAGACTGTGGGAGCTGTCTATAACCGACATGCCCCAAATCTTTTGTTGGGGTCTAACCTGTAACCCTAGTTGGAAGGGTGCCAGTACCGTGCCACGGGTACTAATGCTGGTTGTGTGGATCCACTAATCTGATGTCTCGAAGGACTAGGGTGTCATGCCTAACTGATGGGGGACCCCTCAAAGTCTATGGTGGCATCGTAGGTCTAGAACTTAGGGACTGCTACTAACTTCTCATGCCTAACTAATGAGGGAGACAAGTGCCTCATGCCTAACTGATGGAGGAGACGCCATCCCTACATTCACTCGGTGCTAAGTTTTACTCTAAACTAAAAAACACTAATTACTAGACTAAACTAAGCTTAACTGAACAAGCAACTGTCTAAAATAACTGACTGAATGACAATGCTCATGGTTTATCTGAAATCATTCTAAAGACACTGAAATTATGTAAACAATTAGGTATTGGTTGTTTATAACCCACCAGCACTGAATGAGAATAACAATGACGATATATAAAGCTTTAAAAACCATAGTAGGGGATCATTGCTCAAAACCCAATATTTAGATATTTCATCAAACACATGAGAGTCATGAACTTAAACATTGGAATATGATATACATGTGAAAACAACATGAGTGCACGACTAAATTTATAAATTGGGGATTTAACATAAAATCAATGGAGTAGAACATGAAAACTTGCAACTCAAAGCATGAATGGATTAAATCACTTGAAAATCCTTGTAGACATAGCAAGGCTCATAATTCAATATTATAACATGAAATTCAATTGGATATATCATGGGAATTGAAACTTAAAGAATGATATAACCTTACTTTTTATGAAAACATCCTTGGACATGAATTTAGTTAAATTACTAAGGAAATCATGATTTAAATTCATCTTGAACACATGATACTTCATAAATAAAAGGGAAAGTTCATATCTTTAATTAAATTAAAGATTTTTGGGCTCCACGGGTGAAAGGGGACCTATGGATGAACTCCCACATACCTTAAACCCTTAATCTTGAGAAGGAAACACCATTCTTGAAGCTTTCTTGAAGGTTCTTGACCTTGGAGAACTTGAATTCTTGGTTTCCTTGGAGAGAAAGTAATGAAATTGATTTTCTTGTGAGAGGATTAGGGTTTTTTTAGATGAGAATTGGATAAGAAGTCCAATTATGACCTAAAATATACCCCAAATCGTGTTATGGATGATGGGATTGAGGAAAAAGACACAATGCCCCCTCAGGCAATTAAATTTGCAACTGGAATGTAGTTACAGGGTCACCACGATGCGGTGTACGTGCCAAAGGAAATGTCACCGCAATGCGGCCCTATTGCGGTGACTTGATGGATTCGTAATCCAAACATTCCCTAAACCTTGTCAAAAAAATCTGAAACTCCCCCGAGACATACTTCTTAAATTCTAGAACATGAATTAACTCAAAAAACTAACGTCTCAAGGTTGGGAAAATCAAAATAAAAATCCTCGAAGTTTAGGGGTCTTGAAAATGACTGTGTCCCCAATACTTAGTGAAAATTTCAAGCCTTAAGCCCCGTAAGCATGCAACTAAGAGCTGAATTGAGCTAGGATAAGTATAGTTTATTACAATATCTCTCCCTTGAGAATATTTGCCTTCGAATGAAACTGGTTAGAGTGAGAGTACTGTACTAAGGTAACTGAGATCATATAATGAAAATGCAAAACTTGGAACATGATTGCATAACTGAGTCTGAAACATGGTACATAAACTGAATATCCTGAACTAAACTGATTCCTTGAATACATACAATGACATGAGAATGGTTATAAAGCTGAGATAGAAATGAAAGAGTCAACTTATGAGTAACCATTACCTCCAGCTGGATCTGGTTTTGTGAAGAAAAGATAAAAGGTTTAGGACGTGAAAACTCGGGGTATCACCATATCTCCCCCTATGGATACTTCGTCTCCCGAATGATACTGACGTGGCTGAAATACTAAGGAAAGACTAAGATAATGCATGGGATACTTACGAACTGAATCATGACCGAATATCTAAATCTGAAACATGATGCATGAACTAAACTGTATTCACAATTTATATGGATGCAAACAAACTATCTCTTGGAATGGCCATATTCATAAAACTTCAGATAGTAAGACTAGATTGGAAGATGGAAAACCATACGAACTTATCCGTCTGGCTCTAAACTAAACTGCTGGTTAAATTAATTGAATTATACTGAAAGCTTATACTTAATTATACATTCCACTTTAAAACTGCACTTCACTTGAGGCTACTTAAAATATTCACATGGGCACTGATAACTCTATCTACTGAAACATGAGCTGAACTGAATTCTCTCACTATGTTCAAACCTACTAGAATCTACAAAGTACACACATAGCACTGTAACACTAGTCTAAATCATGAATTCAATACATCCTGTATTTCTGCAACTCCTCATCTCAAGAATAATTCTTATTACCACTTCAACAACTATATTTAACCTCTTAATAGGAATTTACTAATGCGCAATACATCTATCCACTTATTCACCAACATAACATTCAAGCCTATCATTATTACCATATATGAACTTATGGGAAAACCTCCATAAAGGCATCTTTTTCATATTCTCTAAATCTCTATCAATAACAACTTCCATGTACTACCCCAAGAAAACACCCACAAAATTTCAACTAACCATGACATGTATCAAAAACTTAGCCTCAATCTTACTTCATACTTACAGCCTTAGCTAAAAATAAGCATACAACAATCTTTCATCAATAAGGAATATTTACTCTCTCCCATCTAAACAACTGTTCATCATCACTATCTTGACCTAAGGAAAGGTCACTAAAAGATTAGAACATGATGACCTGAAGCATGAAAGAATACTATGCATAACATGGACACTTAATTGAGAACTGAGGAAGAGAGTATCAAAAGCATGAATTCATCAAAGAGAGCTCAACTGAGGACATACATGACATAATCTGAATTTTGTTGATCATTAAGAGTGTAGCATGAGTACCTAGAACTGAACAAATTGTAAATCATGAGTACATGAGTCATGACCTGCATGACCTGAGTTTGGAGTTCATAAATTTCGTAGAATATGATTCATACTGCTGATTAAACTGGAACTCCTCATACTAGGAACTAGAAACATACATAATTCTATGGAAAGTGTGTGAATCTGATCTATGATCATGGAACTGATATGTAAGGCATGCATAGATATCCTTATGACTAAAGTACAAAACTTTGCACTGAGATGAGAATGGGTCGAGCATCTTCCTCCCATGCTGATGTTCTACAATAACTGGCACCACTACTAGAATCTGAGAGCCTGACTTGGTTACTTGTTGTATCATCTCCCCCTCAGCTTTAAGCTATCATTCTAAGTCTGTAGAACCATCTAATAACTCTAAACTGAAATGCAACTATATTACTCTAGAGTCCAAGATATAACAATACAGATAGATAATTTCACCCTGAAAGACTACACGTGAAAGTGTAAAACCCACTGCTAATACTTTCTTTTGAGATACAACTATTATATTTCCATAGCCCCACAATAATCATATAACAACTTAAACACTAATTAACTTAGAATCTTCGGGAGCATCACCATCTAGAATTTCAACTCTTCTTTCTATTTTCTTATTCTTCAAAGATTCTAACTAGATTCTAACACTTAACATGGATATTCCCAAATAGTAATTAACCATACTAACTTCCTTCATAGCCTACTAAGATCACATCTAAACCATGAGAATTACTATTACACTAATATACCCAACATCAATAATATATAATTTCGAGTCAACATACATAAATTCTTGCATACACTTTAAAGCCTACTGATTCACTTTTCATACAACTAGCCCCATGGATACATAATCTACTCAATTAAGATAACAATATCCCCATCCTACTGCTGCATAACTTATGGGTTCATGTTTCTAACTCTAAATCATATACTATCCTAGGATTCTGAGGAGGGATCTGAAAGCACATCTGGCTTTTGCTTAGTACATAATTTTCATGAACATGAATAAAGTCTTTCAAACTTTGGAACTTAAAAGAACTGCTGGGATACTTTCTAGCCTGCATGCAATCCCAAAATTATCTGTGGGGATTGTCTGAGAAAAATCTATCTATAAGGATTTAAGTTGGCTATTTCTGTTGCCTTAAGAGTAAAGCAGAGATGGAACGAATGGATTAACATAAGAATCTGTATAAGTTCCTTAGAGAAAACTTCTACAGCACGATCTGAGACATAAAAGATGGAAAATATTTCTTAAATACCATGTAGCCCCTCAAAAAAAGTACAGACGTCTACGTACCATTTTGCAAGACTCTACTAGACACGGCTTCATAGACACCCTAAGACACTTGAACTCTAAGCTGTGATACCAAGTTTTTCACTACTCGAGACTACCTCTAGCTGTAACACGGTGCTTGGAATCACAAGTGATCCCAAGCTAACCCCTAAACTGGCATGATACATGAGCAACTGATTTAGAATATATTACAAAACTTAATTTGCTGAGCGGAAGAATAATCATGAAAATTCTGAATAAAGTTAATGCTGATACATTTTACATCATGATAAAATTGAAGAGCGAACTAAAATTACACCAGTTACTCTGACTGACATCTATGAAGCCTCTACTATACTGACTATAGATAGCTGGGACATGCCTCCAGCTACCACTAATAAATACATATGAGTAATAAAGTAAAGTACATGAACAACATCTGACTGAAGTCCCAGAAATAGGAGAACTCATCACCTGCTGGTTGGAAATTGTCTGATCATGATGTGTAGACTACAATTGGTACCTATATTATGAAACAATGTAGCCACACAGATGTATATGTGGATCAGCACTTCTAGAATGTACTGAGTATATGAAGACTTGCACTAAATCATGGAAATATTTCAAACATGATGTAAAATTGAGGATATAAGTTAGTTGCTGAAATATACTTTTGAAACATGACTATAGGTAAAAATTATAAATCATAGAAAATTCATAAATCACAAGCTGAAAATAATTCTGTAAGCTAGGAGGCGGTAGAAATATAAATGTTGTAAGAAAATCTCTTGTAAGGCAGAACATGATGTAAGAGTTGTACTAAGGATAGCATATGAATGCTGAGTCTGAAACTATATGGTGGAAGCTGACTTTACTCAAGGACCTGAATATACAAACCTATTGAGCATGAATGAATATACATACAAAATTAACATAACATGTATTAAGTAGATCTGATTAACTGAATGACTGATGTCTGTGTGACTGAATAATTGAAATTTTAGTAAGGGATAACTAACATTGGTATGTCGAGTAGCAGATCTATGAATATTGATTATGTAAAATTAAACTATACTTAGTCTGAATAACTGAACTGAAACTGTGGGGTACTGTGCACATGAGATAAGGACAAACTAAACAACATAAGATAATTAAGCATGAATGCATAAAAATTATAATATCTGAGAATGTAAGACCAAGCATAAGCAAATTTCTGAAATAATTTGTAAACTAAAAGACTAAAATCTCATAACTGAATTATTGAGAATATGTAAACTTGATAAAGCAAACCTGAACTAAAAATACATTAAATATTATACCGAGACTGTGGGAGATAGTTATAACCGACATGCCTCAAATCTATTATTGGGGTCCAACCTATAGCCCCAGTTGGAAGGGTGTCAGTACTATGCCACGGGTTCTAATGTTGGCTGTGTGGATCCACTAATTTGATATCCCGAAGGACTAGGGTGACATGTCTAACTGATAGGGGACCCCTTAAAGTCTATGGTGGCACCGTAGTTCAAGAACTTGGGGACTTCTACTAACGTCTCATGCCTAGCTGACGGGGAAGATAAGTGCATCATGCCTAACTGATGGGGGAAAAACCATCCCTACATTCACTCAGTGCTAAGTTTTACTCTTAACTGAAAGACACTGATTAATGGACTAAATTAAGCTTAACTGAACAAACAACTGTCTATAATAACTGACTGAATGACAATGCTCATAGTTTATCTGAAAGCATTTTGAAGACACTGAAATTATGTAAACAATTAGGTATCGGAGTTCATAACCCACTAACACTGAATAAAAATAACAATGATGACATATAAAGCTTTAAAAACCATGGTAGGAGATCATTGCTCAAAATCCAACATTTAGACATTTCATCAAACACATGAGAGTTATAAACTTAAATATGGGAATATGATATACATGTGAAAACAACATGAGTGCACGACTAAATTCATAAGTTGGGGATTTGACATTAAATCAATGGAGTAGAACATGAAAACTAACAACTCAAAGCATGAATAGATTAAATCACTTGGAAACCCTTGTAGACATAGCAATGTTCATAATTTGATATTATAACATGAAATTCAATTGGATACATCATGGGAATCGAAACTTAAAGCATTAGATAACCTAACTTTTCATGAAAACATCCTTGGATGTGAATTTAGTCAAATTACTAAGGAAATTATGATTTAAATTCATATTGAACACATGATACTTCATAATCAAAAGGGAAAGTTTATATATTTAATTTAAGAAAAGCGTTTTGGGCTCCATGGGTGAAAGGGGACCCATGGATGAACTCCCACATACCTTAAACCCTTAATAACTGAAAGAAAGCACCATTATTGATGATTTCTTGAAGGTTGTTGAACTTGGGGAACTTGAATTCTTAATTTTGATTAGAGAGAAAGTAATGAAATTGATATTTTTGGGAGAGGATTAGGGTTTTTTGAGAGAAGAATTGGAGAAGAAGGCTAATTACGGCCTAAAATATACCTTAAATCGTGTTATGGACGATAGGATTGAGGAAAAAAGACACAATTTCCCCTAAGGCAATTAAATTTGCAACTGGAATGCGGTTTATTGGGTCACCACGATGCGATGTATGTTCCAAAGGGAATGTCACCGCGATCCAGCTCTATCGTTGTGACTTGCTGGATTCGTGATCCAAATATTCCCTAAACCTTGTCCGAAAAATCCAAAACTCCCTCAAGACATACTTCTTACATCCCTGAACATGAATTAACTCAAAAACTAATGTATCGGGGTCAGGAAGACCAAAATGAAAATCCTTAAAGTTTAGTGGTCTTGAAAATGATTATCCTCAACACTTAGTGAAAAATTCAAGCCTTATACCCCTTAAGCATGCAACTAAGAGATGAATCGAGCAAGGATAAGTATGGGGTATTACAGAATTCCCACGAGACCTCTTCTCCACTGTCTTATTATCCTCTTTAATTCTCAACTTCATAATGAGATCTTCTACAGATATTTCCTTGTATTTATGCTTCAAGTAGTTTTTGAAATCCTTCCACAAAGGTGGTAACTTTTCGATTATTACAAATACTTAAAAAATATCTTTCGCCGCAACAAAACCTACAACCAAGGTTAAGTGAATATTAAGAACATTAAAATGTTCAACAAAGGTATTACATAAAATTCTACCTTCAGTAAGAGGATTGTGAATTATGATTTGCAATTCTTGGACATGGGTAACTATAGCTTTACTGTCTACCATCATAAAGCCCAAAAATTTACAACAATGAATTTTTTCATTCCTACATCCTCAATTTTATACTTCTTTTCTGAAGCATACCAAAATTCCTTAGAGGTCTTCATGTTGCTATACACATTGTAAAAATCGTCTTGTATTCCACTCATAATGTAATTCTTACATAAAAGATCTGAGTGTTTCCAAACTTCTGTCATAATAAAGTGTTTTTTCTCTGAAGTTTCTTCTGGTAATTCAGGCACTCTTTTCATGATGAACCTTTGTAGACTTATGGTAGTCAAGTAAAAGAATATTTTTTGTTGTTATCATTTGAAATCAACACCTGAAAATTTTCTAATTTTTTGAACGACGTCATGATAAGAGTAGCATTCAAGCGACTGAAATTAGCAATGTTAGTCACTGCAATATTCATCATTCCATCATTCATTTGATTTTAAGTAGTCATTTTGTTGTCATAATTGGACAACTAATTAGCATCATAAATCTTAACAATAAATTATCAAACTTTAAACAACTCATTTCAAGTTTAACGATGAAATTTTATGTTTTTCTAATAACCACCTAATGAATTTTAACTCATTATAAAGTTTTTATATCTTTAAATAGCAATCAAGTTCAAACAGAATAGAAAACTAAAAGGCTTTAATAACCAAAAATCAAAACACAGATAAGTAATTTCCTTAAGATTTTTTCTTTTAAGTAGAATCTGTATTTACAACATGAACTTCATCAATAAGTTCAAGAACAACAAAGAAGTTTAAACTATTTACAAATTGTTGAGTGAGTTCGTAGTTAGACAAATTTGAGGTACCACTATTTGCTGAAGTGAATCAGTTTATCCTTGGAGGATATACTCCATTAACCTCGATACTTGAGGGGAATAATTCCTCAAGGACACATAGTGAAGTTGGTGAACTTGATTCTTTCTCTCTTCATCTCTTTCTTATGGTTTTGTACAAAAACTAGAAAAAAATTAGGTATTTATAGTCATAAAGAGTGTCTTCAAAAGAAATAATGGTTCAAAATTCGGTCACATGCACCCACAGGTCAGTATTTGGCACAATCCAGAAGTTCTTGCTGATATGCGAGCTGACTGGCACTAGCATCTGCATCCGCAGATGGCTTGGTGCCCCCACAGGTTATTTTTTCTATTTTTAATAGTTCCTCAAAGGGTCGCATCCCTTCGAGGTGCATTGTTACAGGCCCCCGCACTTACTCATGTGCGTCTGGAAAATACAGAAATTTCATATTCAATTTTTGGATAATTAACTCTCAAGTTTCAAATGAATTTTATCTAAAAAGATAATCTCTCGATATTTATTTGAAGCTCAAATTGAAATTTTGGATTATTGACTCTCAACTTTTAAATGACTTTTATCCAAAAAGATAATCTCTTGATCATTATTTGAAATTGAAGTCTAGCAAGTGACGACGACAACAACGGCGTGAAGCTTGTCTTCTTCTTGCCTCACATCCACATGAAGGAATGCTTCTATATTTAAGTATGAAGAAGTTTCTTTCTCCCATCTATGAGGGAGAACATTTTTTTTCTTAAAGTGAAAACTCAATTCTCTTTCCCTCTATTTTATTTTGTTCATTTTTTATTCACATTTCATCACTTAGAAGCCAACATCTTGTTGACACATTGATGTGCTATAGAAATATGACACTTTCAACACTTAAAACTATAAAAATATGCAAGTTTCTTAGGATGTTGTGTTAGATATGATGCATTTTGGGTATGTTTTGAAGGAAACAAGATTTTTGATGCAATTCTAAAGAAAAATAAAAGTGAATTTTTGGGTACATACTAAGTCAACTTTGGGCGTATGTGCAACATACTTAGCGTCTGTGAGCAAAGTATGTTGAGAAACTGAGAGTCCAGAGACTAAGCTGTAGAAAAAAGAAAGATCATCAACATACTAAGTCAATATACGGTCTGTATGTTCAACATACGATCTGTATGTAGACTTATTCTATACAAAGCGCAAAAATTCAGAGAGTTGTAGATCCAGGCTCAAGGGTGTCAACATACTAAGTCCTAAATACGGACCGTATGTTGACATACGGTCCGCATGTTGACTTAGTAAGTAGACATCAACTTTATTTTTCCTTTTTTATGCGGGATTTGATTTTTAGGATTTCCATGTATGCTATAAATACCTAATGACATTTTGTATTAAGTTCACACTCTCTTTATACTCACAAACATATATTCTGATTCTGAGATTTATCTTTGGTCTTAGAATTATTATGTATTGATTTTGGTTGTTAATTAAGTTAAAGCTTTAGGATTTTTAATTGTTGATTATTGTGTGATTGTTGAATGTTTTCAAATATAAATTCCTTTGATCATTATACAAACATAAGTGGCTAATCTCCCCCAGGTAGAGTTGTGGGAGCCTTGGATACATAACGAAGTAGGGGAAGTGTTCAATCCTTATAGAGTATTTTTGTTGTATTTAGTAGGGTTTACTTTGATTTGATTGATTTCTTAATGGGTGCACATGTTAGGATCTTACTTACATTTACTACAAACCGTAGAGGGAGGTAGAGATTAGGAAAAGGAAATCACAATGGTGATTTGGGTTTAATTGTTGAAATAGGCTTATTTGTACTATATTTTTAATCTAGTTAATTCCCATCTAATCAACTTGAGACCGAGAGGAGATAGTTATAACTGGGTTCCAAGGCAAGGGGTAGTAATGTGACACTTTGAGACCGAGAGGAGATAAGTGAAATTTACCAAATGATGCTGAGATGCGATTGGTATACCTATCTTACCTGACACTACATGCAGTGTAGTTAAATAGTTGGATTGAGCACGAGAAGCTTATTGAGTTAGAAGCCAGGGAGAACACAGCCTTAATGTCCCTTTACAACTAAATTACAACTAGAATTGATATTTGTTACTTGTTCCATATTGTCGCTACAACCCCCCCCCCCCCAATTTACTTTTCTTGTTCTGCCTGTTGACTATAGAAGTTGAGATACACATTTCCACGTATTACCTTAGTATTTGACCCCAACCTTTGTTGGGTTACTATATTTGACAGTCACCGCATAATCTTCTGATTAAAGGTGTAGCTTGGGTGTGATCAAATTTTGGTACCATTTCTGGGGAGTACGGTGTTGAGTTGTAAATTGAGGTTGTTGCAGCTTTTTATTCTTTTATTTTTTGTTCTTAGTTAGGTATACACTAGTGCCTAGCACGCGGAGTAGAGGCAATCCCTTACTCTCACCAAATCTGAATCTAGAGAGGATCCTAAAAAGACTTAGTAGGATGACAGAGCCTAAAAGAGATGATATTCCTGAAGGAGTTCGTGATAATGCATACCAGGTGCCTCTCCTCCTCTTGAAGGTGTTCAAGACATTATTGAACAATTGATGGAGGTACTATTAGCGTAATTCTCTAATCAAGGGAGGAAAAAAGATACTCAGCATGTAACTCAAGAGGCGGAGTTAGTTGTGCAAAGATAGGGAGCATACCGCTAAGCAACACTCAATGGTAATCAGAATAGAGTTAGAGGTGTCCGTGCTAAAGTGCTTCCAGCATACCAGTATGTGTATCCCTATAAGGATGATGAAGAAGATCTATGGTACGTTGAGCCGGTAGACACTGGAGCCATTATTCCTCCTATTTTCTTCCCAGGCATTAAGTTCAATATATCTAGTGTTGTGATCCAGCTCTTATACTTGAAGAGTGTGTTTGCGGGGTTGCCTACAGATGATGCAAACATGCACCTTGCAAATTTCTCTAGAATTTGAACTTCTTATACAAATCCAGGGGTAAATCATGAGGTCCTTAAATAGAGGTTATTCCTTTTCTCGCTTACAGGAAAAGCATCTTTATGGTTGGGAGAACTTCTAAGAGGATCTATGACTACATGGAATAAGTTGTTCAGGAAATTCTTGAACCAGTTTATTCCTTCATCCAGGATGTTGTAGCTTAAAGATAAAATTTATAATTTCAGGCAACTATAGTCAGAGTCTATGTACAAGGCTTGATTCAGGTTCAAGAAGAAGCTGAGTATGGTGCCTAACCATCGAATTTCAGGGACGAGTGTACTGGAGATATTCTATTAAGCCTTGACCATCAATTCCAGAGCCATGGCAGACACTATCTTAGGAGAAGATTTTATAAGATTATGCTGGGTGGTAGCTTTTAATCTTATGGATCAGAAATCTCTATCTAACCAAGGGTGGCAAACTCGGGAGACTGAGAGGGGTTCTGACACTTATGCCACTAGGGCTACAAATGACCAGAGATTGGTTGAGAAGTTTATAGCTCATGAGATTTCGCTATTGAATACTGATATTGGTGCATTGGCAAAGCAGTTTGCAATAATAAATTTTGAAAAGGTAAATACAGTAGGAGCACAGAGTGAAGCCCCCAAAGATCATTAGTTAGAGGAAGAAGCAAAATATCTGGATCATTAGTTGGAGGGTTTCTGAGCCCAAGGGCAAGGAAATCAAGGTTGGAACTATTATGATGTCAGATATAAAGACCACATTAGGGACAGAGACGGTGACTGGAGATGAAGAGATAATTACAAGGAGAAGGGACATAACTATATTTTGCCTAGCATACAAGATGCAAAATGAAGAATGGAAGAAATATTATCTAAGCTGGTGAAGGGTCAAGAGAGTCAAGAAACATGCCTTAAAGAACTTAGGGGTGACATTTTAGGGTTTACCCAAAAATTTTAGTCACATACAACTTCTTTCAAGCAGTTGGAGCAGCAGTTTGGGTAGATTTCTACCACTTTGAATCAAAGGCAGCTAGGTACCCTTCCTAGTGACATGGTGCAGAATCCTCCAACCCTTCTTCATTTTCTGGTAATTAACACAATGAGTGGTGCCCTTTTTTATGATAACTTTGTGCTCACAACTAATGAGATGAATAAGGATAATAGCATTGCTAATGAGCCACCTGAAGCAGAGTTTGGGTAGCTGACTTGTAGTGATGATGATTATGAGTGATGACGGTGATGACTGTATCACAGATACACCTAAATATAAGGTGAAACATTATAGCGTGACTTCTTATATAACATTTGTGGAAAAGAAAAGGGACCCAGGGGCAGTCACTATCCCATATTCTATTGGGTATTTTGATATCAAACAGGTTATGTGTGATTTGAGAGCAGGAATAAATTTAATACTACTAGTGATCTACTAGATGTTGGGTTTAGAAGAACTCAAGCCTATATTTGCAAGGTTGTTAATAGTAGACTAATTTGTAAAAGAGCTAGTTGGCATTATGCATGACGTAGAAGTAAGGGTGGCATCCTTCACATACCCAGTAGATTTTATGATTGTAGAAGATGTACCTATTGTGGAAAGATCAGGTGTTGAAGCATTATCAACCGTGATTATGAATTTTGAGATTGATGGGACAGAAGAATATGATGAGATGGTTAGTGCACTATATGGTAAAGATTCTTACACGTATGCCCCTAAAGAGCTGGATCTTGATCTAAAATATAGAACCACACCGCCAGAAAAACCATACATTGAGGAGCCACCGGTATTGGAATGAAGACCCTCCTATCTCACTTGTTGTTTGTATTTTTGGGGGCCAATAATGCCTTACCGATGATTATTGCAGTAGATTTAGCAGGATCACAAGTGGAAGCTTTGATATCTGTGTTGCAAAAATTCTAGAGATCCATTGGGTGGACCATTTTAGACATTATAAAGATTCCATCGAGTTTATATATACATAAGATATAGCTTAAATTGAACAACATTCCTAGCATTGAGCATCAGAGACGATTAAACCCTCCTATGCAGGAGGTTGTGAAGAAAGAAATAATTAAGTAGTTAGATGTTGGCGTAGTCTTCCCTATTGTGGACAACAAGTGGTGTAGACCAGTTCAATACATGCCAAAGAAGAGTGGAATCATGATGGTTCCAAATGAAAAGAACGAGCCAGTCCCTATGAGACCAGTGACTAGTTGGAAAGTATGCATGGTTTATAGGAAACTAAACACTTAGACATAGAAGGACCACTTCCATATACCTTTCATGGATCAGATGCTAGATAGATTAGCAGGAAGGGGTTGGTATTATTTTCTTGATGGGTACTCGGGTTACAATCAGATCACTATTGCTCCCGAGGACCAAGAAAATACAATTTTCACCTGCCCCTGTGAGAATTTTACATTCAAAAGAATGTCGTTTTGGGTTATGCAATGATCTTGCCACCTTTCATAGATGCATGATGTTCATATTCTTTGACATGGTGAAGGATATGATCAAGGTATTCATGGAAGACTTTGGTGGTTGGGAATTCATTCAATGACTATTTAGCTTATTTGGCTAGTGCACTGCAGAGGTGTGAAGAATGCAACTTGGAGTTGAACTAGGAAAAATGCCATTTCATAGTGGAATAAGGTAATGTTATTAGTCATAAAATCTCCAAACAAGGTATTGAAGTCAAAAAAACTAAGATTGAGGTATTTGAAAAATTACCACCACCAGTTTTAGTCAGAGTCATATAGAGTTTTTTGGGCCATACAGGCTTTTATAGGAGGTTCATCAAGGACTTTTTAAAAATTCTAAATTCTTTGTGCAAGCTTTTAGAGAAAGAGGTGAAATTTGTATTTGATGATGATTGTCTCAAGTCCTTCGAATTTCTTAAGGAGCGGTTGATTATTTCGGTACCTATCATTATGTCTCCTGACTGTTCTGCACCTTTTGAGGTCATATGTGATATAAGTGGAGTGGCCTTGGGTGATATCCTAGGCCAAAGAAGAGAGAAAATCCTTTATTCTATCTACTACAGCAAGAATTCTTTAAACTTTTCACAAAAAAATTATACAGTTAAAAAGCAAAAGTTATTTGGGGTGGTTTTCGCCTTTGAAAAAATTTGGTCTTATTTTATTGGAAACATGGTCATAGCCCACACTGGACATGCAGCATTGAGGTACTTGATGTCAAAAAATGCCAAAATGATATTGATTCATTGGGTTCTCTTGCTGGAAGAGTTTGATTTTGAAGTGAAGGACCAGAAAGGCATGGAAAACCTAGTTGTAGATCACTTGTCCAGGATTGAGGATAGGGCAATGCAGAAATTAGGGAATGATCTTGATATAGATGACACTTTTCCAGATGAGAGGGTTTTGTCAGCATCTCAAGACCTAATTCCCATATTTTACTGATTTTGTCAATTATTTGGCAAGTGATCTAGTCCCAGAAGACTTATTCTCCCAGCAACGACAGAGATTTATGCATGAGGTGCGGAAGTTATTTTGGGACGATCCATATATATTTAGTATTTATGCCAATGGTGTGATTCAGAGATATATCCCAGAGGTGGAGATGATGAGCATTCTGGAAGCTTGTCATTCCTCACCCATTGGGGGTCATCATAGTGGCACCCACACAGCCCATAAAATTCTACAGTGTGGATTTTAATGGCCTACAATTTCTAAATATACTTATGATTTTGAACTAGCCTGTGACCAATGTCAGCGTCAAGGCAATATTTCATGGCGCCATGAACTCCCCATGGCACATATTATGGAGTTGGAGTTGTTTGATATATGCGGGATTGATTTCATAGGTCCATTCATGAGCTCTTATGGCATGAGGTATATTCTGGTAGTGGTTGACTATGTTTTGAAATAGGTGGATTCAGTTGCACTTCCAGACAATGAATGTAGAAGTGCCACAGCCTTTCTGAGAAAAAATATCTTTTTTCGATTTGGCACTCTACGTGCAATTTTAGTGACGGTGGCTCTCACTTTTGTAACCAGCTGTTTAAATCCCTTCTTAATAAATATGGTGCAAGGCATAAGGTGGCAACACCTTACCATCCTTAGACAAGTGGGAAAGTGGTGGTCTCCAATAGAGAGATTAAATCCATATTGGCAAAATTGTGAATGCCAATAGTACTGACTGATCAAGGAAGTTAGATGATGCATTGTGGGCCTACCGGACAACATATAATACCCCCATAGGTTCCTCACCATATTAGCTCATATACGGTAAGGTATGCCACTTGCCGGTTGAACTCGAGCATAAAGCACTATGTTGAAAAGGCTAAATTTCGAGTGGCGTGATGCAGCAAAATTAAGGTTGGGCAAGGTGAATAAGTTGGTTGAGTTTCGACTTCGTGCTTATGAGAGCTCTATCATATACAAAGAGAGAATAAAGTTGTATCATGACAGAAATATTGAGAAAAAGGTATTTAAACCCGATGATTTAGTGTTGTGGTATAATTTAAGACTTTATTTGTTCCCTGGCAAGTTGAAGTCTAGGTGACTCAGACCATTCATCATGGTTAGGGGCATTCCCTTATGGTGCTGTAAAACTAAAATGAGATGGTGATATGCCGTTCAAAGTAAATAGACAGTGTGTGAAGCACTATTTGGGAAATCATAAAGAAATAAAGGTAATTGATGAGATTGGCCTTGGAAAATTCTGAGTAGCCGAGGCCGCTGAGTCGTACTGTGACGTTAAATCAGGCGTTTCTTGGGAGGTAACTCAAGGTACACAGACGCTTAGTGCATCCCAGGTATATTCTCATTCAATTTATTTTATATTATTTTTGCGTATTGGGGACAGTGCACAGTTTTAAGTTGGGGTGGGGTATACCATAGCCACTATGGATTTTTCTTGTACTTTTTTTCCTATCGTCCATGGTGTGATTGTAGAACTGGCATGTCTAGGTTAAAATTTTTGTCGTATTGTTTTGAGTTTTTGTATAATTAGGAGATTTTTAAGTATAGTTGTCATGTTTTTGATTAATTTTTGAAAAAAATAATACACCTCCAAAATTTTATTTTAAAACTGTATGAATGTATATATGTGTGAGTGTTTTGGATCTTGTTATGGCATTAGCATTAGGCACATGATAATCAGTGCTAACAATTGCATGAACCGGTCAGGTAGAGCTTGTGATATTGACTTTGCGCCATGTGTGTGTGAGATTCTGCATAGTTTCCTTTGTATGTTAAATCTAGAACTTGTCTGGTTAGTCTTGCCCAGGTTGTAGGATAGTTAGTTAGGAAAGGATCATAGATCGTTTTTTATGTTAGTCCATTTTTAGCCTAAATGACCTTCCATATGTGAATTATATCCCTTGATCCCTAAAGATTGAGCCTTATAGCTTATTTTTCTTATTTTGCCTTTCACCTTCCCATTAGAGTTGCAATAACCTATTTTGGCTCGTTCTTTCTTGGACATTGTTCACCTCAACTCAGGCAAATTATCTAAGTTGAGGGTGGCTATCATAGGGGTATGTGATGTAAAGTGGGTATGTAAAAGGGTAAAATAAGAGAAAAAGATAGTAGGGATGGGTTTGGTAGAAAAAGAAAAAGAAAATAAATATTGTGAAAAAAAAAGAATAAAACCGCACCCAACCTAAATGTGCAATAAAGAATAAAAAGAGGGAGAAATAAGGGTAGAATTAAAAGAAAATAGGTTAAAGTGTGGACCCCAAAAGTAGTTGTAGTGCCAAGGAGGTTTAGTCACTTGATATGTCCATATGTACCATACCATCCTCCAAGCCTACATTACAAGTCGAGTAAAGTCCTACAGTGATCCTAGCTTGACTGTTTGAAAACTAAAGTGAAGAAAATAAGGGCAAGACTATGGTATTTGATGCACATTGATTGGAACTTCTCTTTTGAATGTGAGGGTCTTTTGACTGTCCCTGTATTGACATGCATTATTTCATATGAGTTAGTGGAACTTCTTTGTTGTGAGTACACATGAGTCATATTGCTAGCTGCTTACTTATTTTGGGTAGTGTAACTTGTATATGCATGCATTGATTGTCTGTTGCTAATGTAATGGAATATCTTAATCCCATTATGTGATATTGTTGTGCTTCATGTTTATACACAATTGGTTTTGAAAGGTTGAAATAGGAGAGGGTATTGTGGTTTGAGGTTAAAGTGTTGACTGGCTGCCTTGGATATCTTAGATTCTCCTAGTTAAGCGTCGCATTTTGTTTTGTTTTATTTTATTGTGTTGTATTGCTTGAGGACATACAAAAGTTCTCTAAGTTGAGGGTGTTGATGTGCTATAGAAATATAGCACTTTTGATGCTTACAACTATGAAAATATGCAATTTTCTTAGGACGTTTTGTTAGACATGATGCATTTTGAGTATGTTTTGTAGGACACTAGGTTTTGGATGTAATTCTGAAGAAAAAAAAAGAAAGTGAAGCTTTTGGGTACATACTAAGTCAACTTTGGGCATATGTGCAACATATTTAGCATCTATGAACGAATTATGTTGAGAAACTAAGAGTACAGAGACTAAGCTGCAAGAAAAAGCAAGATCATCTACATACTAAGTCAACATATGGTTCGTATGTTTAACGTACGATCTGTATGTAGACTTATTCTGTACAAAAGGCAAAAATCCAGAGAATTGAAGATCCAGGCTCAAGGGTGGCAACATACTAAGTCCAACATACGGACCGTATGTTCAACATACCGTCCACGTATTGACTTAGTAAGTAGCCACCGACTTTATTTTTCCTTTTTCATATGGGATTTGATTTTTTGCGTTTCTATGTATTCTTTAAATACCCTAATGACGTTTTGTATTAATTTTATGAACTCTTTATACTCACAAACATATATTCTAATTATAATATTCGTCTTTGGTCTTAGAATTATTGTGTATTGATTTTGATTGTTAATTCAGTTAAAGCTTTAGGATTTTCTGTTGTTGATTATTGTGTGCGTGTTGAATGTTTTCAAATATGAATTCCTTTGATCGTTACACAAACATAAGCGGCTAATCTCCTCTAGCTAGGGTTGTGGGAACCCTGGCTACATAATGAAGTAGGAGAAGTGTTCAATCTTTCTAGAGTATTGTTGTTGTATGTATTGGGTTTTCTTTCGCTTTGATTGATTTCTTAACGAGTACACAAGTTAGGATCCCGCCAAGTTAACCCAAGAGAAACGTAGAAATTAGGAAAGGAAATCATAACAGTGATTTGGGGTTAATTGTCAAAATAAGCATATTTATACTATCTTCTTAAGCGAGTTAATTTCCATCTAATCAGCTTGAGACCGAGAGGAGATAGTTGTGACTGGGTCCAAGGTAAAGGTTAGTAATGCGACACTCTGAAACCTAGAGGATATGAGTGAAATTTACTAAATGGTGTCGATAAGTAGTTGATGATACCCATCTTACCAAACTCTACATGCAAAGTAGTCATATAGTTGGATTGAGCACGAGAAGGTTATTGAATTAGAATCCAGGTGGAACACAACCCTAGTGTCCATATGACTGAATTACAACCAAAATTGATATTAGTTACTTGTTCCATATTGTTACTACAAACCTCCCATTTTAATTTTCTTGTTCTGCCCGTTGACTACAGCAGTTGAGATACACAGTTCTACGTATCCCCTTGGGATTTGACCTCTACATTTTTTGAGTTGCTATATTTGCCAGCGACTGCATAATCTTTAGATTAAAGGTGTAGCTTGGGAGTGATCACACATCTACCTGTTCATCCTTTGAATATGTCTTTAGGCTATGTATCTTCTTATTCTTTTAGGACTTGGGGACACGGGTTTCCACCTTTTCTCTACTAGAACCATCTGGTGGATCCGGCAACAAGACGCAAGCAGCATGACAAGATACACAGAGATTCGAATGATTCTCTAGTGATTCCTTGAAGGGAGCCTTTCCCAATGTCTTTATTCCAACTTTTTTTCTGATTTTATTTGAATGCCAGGTGTTCCTTCCTACTAAGCAGCTACGCATACATAAGAATTTTTTCCAATATAAAATCATGAACCCGAAAATCGAAGTAAAACAAAATCCATGTCATAACTCTAAGGGGTCATTTGGTGTGAGGTATTAAAACATATAGTTCCTAGATAAAATAATAGACCCGAGATAAATTTTTTAGTGCTATGTTTGGTTGCCAAATTTGGGATAACTTATTCAAGGATTAACAAATAGTACCGGGATAAGTTATCCCACCTAAGGGGTGGTATAAATAATTCCACCATATTTTATCTTGTGATAAAGTCATAAAATGGCAAAATTACCCCCCAAATATATATATATATATATATATATATATATATATATATATATACATAATAGAGAACGCGAGATTTTGATAGTTCTTACATTAAATTTTTTTGATAATTTTATGCCTGATTTAAATTTTAATTACTTTACAAATTTTCGTTCATTTTGATAAATTTGAACAATTATTTAGACTTAACTATTTATACAATCAAATTCAAAATTAATCCAAGGGTTTATTGTCTTTGTATTTTGTAATTATTAATCTTACTTCAAATTTTTAATTTTTTCTAACAAATTTATCATGGACAAGTAATTAAAGTATCTTGACATTCCCATTCTAACTCAGTACACGCTTAGTTATTAAATAAAAAATAACTTTTTATATAAAGTTAAACAGGTTTGAAAATTTAATTTTAAAAAAAAAAAATACAATTCAACTTTCCAAATATTAATGATACTAAATAATGTAAGATAAGAGTAATTCTTTTTCACATTTTTTGATGATGAATCTTTTTTTAAAAAAAAAGAGATTATCAATATTTTATAGAATTTAGAACAAAATAAGTAATTTAACATGAAATATTAAGCTAACTAAGGCGAAGAATATATTTTGTAAACAAACTATCAATTCTTAGAAAGGATGTAATGTCTATCATTTATAGTATCACAAACCAAACAATTACTAATAACTTATCTTAGGACAATTAATACCAACATAACTAATCCCAACAAAATTTGTTTACCAACCAAACGACCCTACGAAAATGATACCAATTATAGGGGGGTGCGGATAAATCGAATAATTTAAATAGATCTATTATAGCTCTAATGGATCTATTTTTAGTTGTACGTGAATATTTCTTAACTTCTTTAAATATTTTTATTTTTATTGTATTTATTTTAATTTTATTAATGTTCATATCTTGGGGGGTGATTAGATGGTATTTGATTAAATGCTTTACTGTAATATTCTTTAGTTTTTTCTCTTAGTCTTTGTAATTCTTGTATATTATTTTGGAGGTATTCTAAATATTCTATATCTTTTGTTCTAAAATATTCAATTAAATTCTCTTTCATAAGTATTTCTGTTAATCTTATTTCTTCCATATCTTGTCTCCAATATTTTAAATACTCATAGTCTATCATTTTATCCTAAAGTAGTTGTGATACTGCAAATTTCTTTGTAATAATTTATTCTAATTGTACTATATCTGATATTAAATTCTAGGTTATCTATTTCGTCAATTATCCTGTCTTTTTCGTCTATGAATAATTCTATGTCTAAATCATATTCTAAACTGTCTTTTAATTCTAGTTGTTTTATGGTTTTATTTATCCAAATTAATTTTTCTTTTAATTGTTCTCTTCCTTTTCTAAGCTGATTTCTATAATTAATTTCTTCGTATAGCCAACTTTGTTTTTCTCTAACTCTATTAATATATTCTAGCATTTTTAATTTGTATAATATCCATCTGAATAATAACTGTCTGAATTATTTCTACCATAGAAACCTATATTTTCTAATTCATCTTCTATCCAATTAGTACTTAGTAACTCATCTTCATAATCAAATATTTTTTCCCATATTATTTTCTTTATGTCTTCTAATTCTAAGTCTTTTATGATATATAAAACTAGTATCTTAGTTTCATCAGATATATATCTTGTCATATTATCCATATTGTTCTTAGGTTTCTACGAATAACTTGGATAACTTGGAATTGGATTCTAGTAATTAATTGCTTTATCATAGTATTTATTAATTGTTTGTTTTAATCTTAATAATTCCTCTATATTTTCATTAAGGAATTCTATATATTTTATATCTTTAGTTCTCATATATTCTTCTAAATTTGTTTTCATTAGTTTTTCTATTAATTGTATATTTTTCATATCCATTTTCCAATTTTCTAAATATATGTAATTTATCATGGTTGATGTATAGGTTTGGTATGTAAGTATTTGTAAGAGTAGGTAGGTAGGTGTGGTATGTAATTTATTCTAGTCATAAAATATTTATCAAATATTTTTTCCAATATGATTTTTCTTATATCTACAATTTCTATATCCTTAAGTATATACAAAACAAGTATTTTGAATTTATCTACTATTTCGTCAGATAAATAAGTATTCATTTTTCATATGATGCTTTTTCAAAATATTCCCTTCAATCATACACATAACAAAATATGATCATTTTAGATTACTATATACTAGATTATTCTTAAATAACATGTTCTTCGGTCACTATTATCATGGTAATCTGGATACTTTTCCCTTAAACAGCGCCTCTACTCTGGCTACTCCCCTATCACGGCTTTCTTGCCTCACCGGTTTCACCTTTAGGATGGCATAGTTCTTAGAGATTTTTCTCCTTTTCCACTTTGCTAATATACTTCTTAACATGCTATTTTTTGAATAATTCTACTATAAAGTAACTATCATGAACTTATTTTATCATATCATGATTGTCAGAAATGTATGAATTTAGCTATTCATAATCGTAAATAAATATACCTATTCTGGTAGGTTTGATAATTCTGGGTTTTGTTTATCCATAGTTTTTCCTTGGAAATATATCTATTTTTTATTAAATATTCAAAAAAAATTGTTTACAAAAGAGGAGGCTTGCTTTCAACACATGAAAGTCTTGCCCCTAACTGAGCAAAAATGCTCTTTATTTATAATCCTAAGAAAGCGCGTAAACTTTTTACATCTTTACACCTATCCTAATATAACTTTACACGTTTCCTATAAACTATTTCTAGTCAAAAACTAATAAAAACCAATAATGGTCCTATGTCTTTACATTTAATGGCAAGTGCCAAAAGTCAAAAAGTCTATCCTAAAATAGTAAAGCTATTAAATATTCACATGATTTACGTATTACATATTTCACAAAGTTAGCTTTTTCTTCATATGTCGCTTTCTTCACTTTGATGTTTTTGTCTCCTTATCTTTCCATTATTGCTCCATCTTCTTATCTTTTTGTCATGTATCTTCCAGCTGTTCCAAAATCTTCTTGCTATTGGAGCATCACATCTGGGATAAAGTTGTGTTTGCCACTACATCTGCTGCATATGTGGTCATCGTATCTTTGGCTAACCTGTTTACAGAATTGATCCATAACTTCTTCTGAAATAATTTCTTTCGTAATAGATCTTGTGACTGGTAACTCTTCTGGTTTTAGGATCGTTATGACCCATTTTCTTATCTTTTCTCTATTATTTTCTCTAATATTTTTACAAGTAGAGTAAACCAATAATTGATTTTTGTTATAGTAAATCCAAACTGGGTTTTGATTTATATAATTATTTGCTAACTCAGTCAATATACTGCTAAGTCCAATAACTCTCTTGTTTCGGTAGAAGTTCGGTATCTGATTTTTGGTTATCTCTTCTTGTTCACATATTTCTTCAGGGATAATATAGTCTCGTGTCATTCCTATCTTGACAACAATAATTGTCTGTTTTATTTCATCAAACAATATTTCTGCTGGTGCTGAGTAGAAACGGACATAGAATAACTGTCCCTTCGTAATTCTTTTATAATCCATAAATTTTTTGTGAATATCTGGAATTCTTGTTAACTCTTCTCCAGTAATTGTGTAAACTGTAGATAATAGTCCATAATAGTAACATGAAGAAATTAAGTTTGCACTGGTGCTAGGCAAAGTAATAAGTTTGTTATAGTTCTGACATTTTTGTGTAATATATCCTTGGTTTTGTTTTGCTAATTCTTCACTCTGGATAGGTTTTGTATTTAACAATTTTTGTAAGGTATAAATATTATCAATATATGTACGAGTGATATGGTTATAAGTTTTCTTTTGTTGATTGAGTGATTCGGAATATGTGTATATCTGGGGAGGTATAGATGACTCTGGTTTTTGTATATTTAGTGTATATGGTTTTGAGAATATCTGGTTGAGGTTATAATTCTTTTTCTTTGGTAGTTCAGGTTTATTTTGAGTGACTATATTCTTTCCCTTGGATACATCGCTTGCGCCTGCAGCTGTAACTGTAATTTCGTTAGTAATTTGAGTTTTTAGGTGTTTCTCATCGTCACCTTCTAGGTCTAGTTTTTTAATGTGCTCTTCCTGCATAGTATCTTTGCTAATAGCTTCTTGTTTTTTATAGTGCTCAACCTGCACTTTTACATTTGTAACTTCAGTAGTTAATGTGATAACTCGTTCTTGTAATAACTTCATTTGTTCAAACACTTGTAATATTAAGTCTGTTTGGGTATCTTTGACATCAGCTTCTTCCATTGGTAAATCAGTTTGAGTAGCTTTGTCTTGATATGTAATCTGCAATAACATTCTTGTCAGTCTTGATTACTTCAATCGTAAATGTAAAATTTAATATATTCAATACTAATCCCCGAATTTCCTTTGTCGTAACTGAGTTTTGTATTTTTATTGTTAACCACCATCGAACCTGGGTATTATCTGCTCTCACAATAAATTTATTATATACAATATATGGTTCAAATGCTAATAAACATTTATATAATGAACATAATTCTTTTCTATTTATTTTTCATTTTATTTCTATTTCATTACATGTTCCTGAATAATATCTACAATGATGTTCTATTTTTTCATTTTCGTACCTATATTTAAGTACTCTTCCATAACTATATTCATTTGCATCTGCTTTTACTATATACATAAATTTTTTATTTTCGTCTGGAAATTATAATTTTGGTAATTCTTTACAAAGTATTTTTATTTTCTGAACTTGTTTTTTATCTTCCTCGTTGTAATTATATTCTACATCCTTTTTTTTAATTTTTTCTGTAAAGGCTTTAGGTTTTCTGCTAATTTTGGTATATATTCTCTTACTTGGTTTACTAATACTAAAAATGATTGTAATTTCTTTTTTGTATCTAATTCTTCTTTTGAATTTATTATTTTTTTTACTATACGTTGTTGCATTTTTACTCCACTTTTATCTATTTGTATTCCTAAAAATTCTATCTGGTTTTTCATAATTTCAGCTTTCTTTTCGCTTAAACTTATTCCTGATTTTTCTATTATATTTGTAAATTATTCTAGTAATTTTAAATGTTCTTCTTTAGTTTTTGTATATAGTAGTATATCATCTATGTATACTATACAATTAGGTAATTGTTTAAAATAATTATTCATAAAATATTGATATCTACCTGGTGCATTTTTATATCCAAATGGTAATACATTCCATTCATAAAATCCTTGTGGTACCGTAAATGCGGTTAATTCCTTAGAATCTTCATCTAACTTTAAGTGGTAAATTTTGGATTTACAGTCAAATTTACTAAAGTAGTTATATCCTTGTATTTGTCTTATTTTTAATATCTTATTTGGTATTGGATAATTATATGTCATAGTTTTTGCATTTAAATTTCTATAGTCAATAACCATTCTACTTTTTCCTCTTTTTTGTTCACTATGTTTATTTACTATAAATGATGGACTATTGTGTTTACTATTATTTTTTTGTATATATTGTTTTTCTAATAATTCATCTATATGCATTTTAAATTCTTTTAAATCATCAAAATTATATGTTAATGGTTTTTGAGTTATTATGCTATTTTTATCTATTAATTCAATTTTTATAGTAGTTTTATGTTTTTCCCATCCTTTTAATGGATCTTCACTATATAATTGTCTTAATTTTTTCTTTATTATTTCTACCTTATCTATTGAAAATATTGTTATTTCTTTTTTATTTATCGAAAATACGACTAGTTCTACTGTGTCTTCTGTATTTTTTATATTTTCTAACTTTTGTGTAATTTTTTCACTTCCTTCTATCCAATCAGTTTTCTTTCTTATTTTATTAATAACTCTTTTTGCCCTTACTTTTTGTTTACGTGGTGTTGTAAACCACCAATCTGTTTTAGTTATTATATGTGGATATAATTTATCTAAAAATGACATTCCTAAAAGCATATCTTTTGATGTTAGTTCATAATTATAGATTTCTTCTATTGTTATTATTTTATTCCATATCTGTATTTTTACATTTTTAGCTTTATATGTAATTAAACTTCCTTCATTATTAAATCCTTTGACTACTATTGGTATTTTTAATTTATCCCATTTACTTTCTGGTAAACAGTTGTATCTACATAAGTTTGCTTCTGCTCCTGTATCTATCATAGGTGTATAATATCTATTATAATATCCTTCTACTATTATTTTTACAAGTACATATTTATTTCATATCACGTTAAAGTTCTTTTTATGAATAATTTCTCTTTATTATATGTTATAGATAATTGTGTATGTTCTATATTGTATGGTTTTACTTGTTCTAACCATTTTATTCCTAATATTATATCTGCTTTTTGCATATCTTCCTTTATTTCAAATTTTATTTTTATTTTTCTAACTCATATTATTATTTGCTTTTGAGTTATATCTTTAATGTTTATTAGACTCTTTGGTAGATCTGAGCATATATTACTATTAGATTTTATTTCTTCACTTTTTACTAGACATTTTGCTATATAATTTTCTTCTTATCCTGTGTTTAAGAGTATTAAATATTCTTTTTCATTTATTGTTCCTGCTATATAATATTAATTTAAATTAACTGTTGAAGTTGTTTCATAACTTGTTCTTTTTTATGAGCTTGATGATTTTGTTTTTTCATGAGCTATTCTTTTTGTTGTGCTTATTCTATCATTTATTATTTCTAAATCTTCTTCTATATCTATGTCTTTGTAACTATAATCATTATTATCAATTGCTTTTACAAAATTTTCAAAAGGACTTTCTATTTGTATTTTATTAAATTTATTTTTTCCTGTTGTTTTATGTTTTGTTGTTAATACATATAGATTTTTACATCTTGCTGTAAATATTTTACTTTCTGGGGTTAGTTCCATTCCTGATATTTTCCAATATAACACTAATGATTTATCTATATTTTTATCTGTTATTGCTACTGAATAATTTGCACTTATGATAAATTTAAATTTTTGGTATATTAAATTTCCTTTTATGGCAGTTATTATACTTTTTTCTATAGGTTTTATAATTCTATCATCTGCTAAATATAATTTTATTGGTGTATCTATTCCTTCTCTAAAACATGTTTTTATTAATATCTCTGTTCCCCCAAGGTGTACATATTTTATTGGGTCTTTACTTTTTATATCGTTTATTTCTTTATTAATTATTCTTTTTGTTACTAGTGGTATACTATCTTTTCCTTTTGCATATCTACAGTCTATTACATGTTCCTTTTGGCTTACTACGTAGTATTCTTCTTTTTTCCTACTAAATATATTTTTTATTGTTGGTATTTTAAATATTTTTTCTACACTTAAGTCTAACTCTTTTCCTTTTATTTCGTCAAATATATGACTATCAAATATTATTTTTTGATCTGTTCCTTCTTCATTTAAATATTCTTCCTTTGTTATTATTTTTATATTTTCTTCAGTTATTTGGTTCATTTTTATATCTTCTTCAGTCATTTGATTCATCTAATTCACTATCTATTTCATTATCTGTTTCATTCTCCGAAATTTCATATATACTATCTTCACTTTCTAATTCATAATCTATATAATCTATCTGCATATATTCTGTATTTTCTATTTTTATTTCTGATATTTGTTTCTTTTTGGGGGTTTTTTGGTAATTTACAATCTCTAACTAAACAAGTACATTCTTTTATATATTTCTTTTTCCTATATGATCTTTTATGTTTATAATTTTTTACATAATATCTTTTTCTTGGTTTCTTATACTTATATTTTGATTTCTTGTATTTCTTATATTTCTTCTGTCTTTTTCTTTTCTTATAATATCTTTCTTCACATCCAAATTGAGGTGCTATTTTATCTTTGCAACATGTTAAATGTCTTATTAATGTCTTTTCCATTTTTATTTCTTCTCTATATTTTTCACATAGATTTCTATACCATTGTTGTAAAAATTTTATTCTTGCTCCTAGGGTATCTACTATTTTTGCTTCATCCCAACTCTTTATTATTTTTGAACTAAATGGTTCGGGTAATTTACTAAAATATAATCTTCTTATTTCTTTACTTTCTTCTATATTATATATTCCTTTATAATAATATTCTTTAAATGCGTATGTATACTCATCTATATAACACATATTACATATTGCTAGTTTTAACATTAAATTTTTATTTATATCTTTTTCTTTATTTTGCTCTTCTTCTTCTGTTGTCATACTGCTAAATTCATTTTTTATGACTATTTCATATTTTTTTAATATTTCTGTTGGTAGTATTTTAGTAGTTGTTGATGTTCCTTCTATTTTGTTATCAGATCTTAATACTTTTTTACTTGCTTCGGCTAGGTTTAAAAACCATAATTTTACTGTTCCTATTAATGTCTTTTCTATATATTCTGGTGTGTTTGTTGTATCTATTTTATTATCTAATAATTATTTTGACATATATCCTACCCATAGTTGTATTATTTTATTTGTGTCTATTACACAGTCTAAATCCAAAAAGTTGTAATTAATTATTTGTTTTGGTGTCCATTTATTACATTCATCCTTTGGATTATATTTTTAAAACTTACTTTTGTAATTATATGTTGGTTTTCTTATTTCTGATGTACTAGGTATTATATTTTTATATAGAATATTTACTTCTGTATTTATTAGTTCTAGATTTTCTTTATTAATTACTTCTTGTTTTTCATTAATTTCTAGTTTTCCTATGTTTTCTAGAATTTTTGTATATATTTCACTATCTTCCGAATCATAATTATCTGTTTCTTCAGCATCTATTGCATTTATTTCTAATTCATTGGTTTCTGGTTCTTTATATTTTATTTCTAATTTTTCTTTAAATTGATTTATCTCGTTTAATAATTTTTGTTCTTTATTTTTTTCTTCTTTTTCTTTCTGTCTCTTTTCATATAAATCTTTTAGCATTTGTAGTTCTTTTTCTAATTCAGCAATCCTACTATTTTTAGTTTCTTCTATTTTTCGTATTTCTTTTGTGGTTTGTTGTTTTATTTTATCTATTTCCTTTTTTCTGTCTATCTCTTCGTTTTCTCTTTCTATTCTTACCATGACTGCCAACTTATATTCTAATTTTAATTTTTCTTTTTCTAACATTAAATATAAATGTTCACCTATTTTCTTATATCTTCTTCCTAAATTAGAGAATACTATTTTTATTTTTGATCCTTCATGATTTTCATATGTTTTTTCATCTATTATAAATTCTTCTTTGTTCATTTTATTTAAACGTATATAGGTTATGTTGATATATATATTCTAGACTATCTATTGTTGATTCTAAATTTGATATTTCTTCTTTTTGTGCATTTATTGAATTTTTACTAACTCCGACAATTATGTTATACTGTAGTCTTTATATCCTTATTTTTAATTCTTTATGTTTTTCAGATATTATTTATTTTAATTCTTTATATTTTTGTAATTTCTGTACGTTATTCATCTAAACAATATTTATAATATTTTGGTGGATATCTGAATCTAATTTTATCATAATTAATAAATTAATCAAATAAATCCAAATACATATTACTTCCGATAACTTTAAACAACATAGATTCTGATACTTAACATGGCCTGAATATAGGATTCAAGTTCAACAAACACCAACCAAATTCACTCCATTAATTTAAACGAGAAAAGTAATTCATATATATATTTTCTATCGTTTTGTCAATTTAAAAATGTTATTGCTATTCATTGCTATGCTGAATCAATGTTTTCTACTACATTTTCATTACTTAGATATATTTAATTAATATATATATATATTTTATCTTAGTATACCTTTTAATCATAATCAACTACTACTATATTTGGAGTAAACATTGTATGGACTATGGAATAAACGTTTCCCGTTTCCCGTTTCCCGTTTCCCGTTTCCCGTTCGTCAGTAGTATGATTTATTATATCAATTATGCGTCTCAAACGTTCAGAATCTAGAAAAAATCAACGATTACTAGAATTATTTCAGTATATATTTAGAATATTCAATTCCATATATTATGAAAGTTTTATTTTAATTATTTTAGTTATAATTTTTATGTTATTTTTTGTAAAATACCTCGTCCATTTAAAATATTTGTGGTTATAGTAAATTTGTTATATTATTTCTTATCCCTTGCTAAATTTGGGTAAATCTGAAAAATAGATCCAAATTGGGGTGACTTTCAATTTTTAGCCCCAAATAAAAAACCTTTCTTAAAATAGTCTTTTCCTATTAACTAATATTTTTTTGGACGAAATTGTTCCTGACCAATGGAGTAAATTACATAAATGATCCTCATAATGGATAACAACTCCATATTTATATCTTTCAACTTTCATTTTTTTTTATCTTTTTAATTTTACTTTGATTTTTATTTTTTATTTTCTCTTTTTATTTTTTATTTTTTTCAACCCTTATTTTTTTCCTCTCAACTTTTTTTTTTTTTTTTACTTTGATTTTTTATTTTCCTTTCCTTTTTTTTTCTTTTTAATTTTTCTCAACCCTTACTTTTTTTTCTTTACACCTCTCAACGTCGACATTTATGAAAAAACTTTTTTTTATTTTTATTTTTATTTGATTTTTATTTTTTCTTTTTCTTTTTTTCTCTTTAAATTTTTCTCAACCTTTATTTTTATTCAATCTTTTTTTTTAATTTTTATCAACCTTTATTTTTTTCATTCTCTTTCAACTTCTACATTTTTTTTATTTTTTATTTTTTAATATTTATTTTATTTTTTTCACAATTTTTATTATTTTTGTTGTTTTCTTCGATTTCTTCCATTCAAATTACATCTCATGAGCAAGAGTTGACACTATCACATTATAAAGGCAAGACTTATAATTTCAAACAACAAGCTATGTTTCATAGACAAGAGTTGACAATACCACATTGTAGAGGCAAGACTTATGACTTTCAAACAACAAGTTATGTTTTATGGCAAAAGTTGACACTACCACATTGTATTTAGATTTATGAGATGTTTTATAACTCTTACCTTAGAGCCAAGACTTAACTCAGGGATTTTCAAACAACAAATTATTTTCCACAGGCAAAAGTTGGCTCTACCACGTAATGTTTTCATTTATTGGATGTTCTACAACTATTGCCTTAGAGGTCAGACTTAGCTCAAGGACTTTCAAGCTATAAATTATGCTCCACGAGCATGAGTTGACTCTACCACGTTATGTTTTCATTTATGAGATGTTCTACAACTATTGCCTTAGAGGCAAGACTTAATTAGCTCAAGGACTTTCAAACTACAAATTATGCCCACGTGCAAGAGTTGACTCTACCACGTTATGTTTTCATTTATGAGATGTTCTACAACTATTGTCTTAGAGGCAAGACTTAGCTCAAGGACTTTCAAACTACAAATTATGACCCACGAACAAGAGTTGACACTACCACGTTATGGTTCATTTATGAGATGTTTTACAACTCTTGCCTTAGAGGAATGACTTAGCTCAAAGACTTTCAAACTATAAATTATACCCCACGGGCAAGAGTTGTCACTACCACGTTATGTCTTCATTTATGAGATGTTCTACAACTATTGCCTTAGAGGTAAGACTTAGCTTAAGAATTTTCAAACAATAAATTATACCCCACGGGCAAGAGTTGACTCTACCATGTTATGTTTTCATTTATGAGATGTTCTACAACTATTGTCTTAAAGGCAAGACTTATCTTTTGCTTTAAAATATTACATTAATGGTGTAAAAGCAATTAATTTGTATTTGAATATCTAGTATTTTATGCATATTTAGTTTTTGTGTCAATAGTATTCTTTTCATTCGTAAATTTGAGATCCGACTAAATATCGACAAACAAATTACTGAAAATAGTAGAGCTTTAATTTATTAGATCTTCCCAATAATTCGTATGCATTTTTGTCTAGATGCTATGGACCTGTATAAAATTTAGCCAAGAAAGTACATGTTATAGACCCAAATATGAGTGACTTTAGATATTTGATCCCAATAAAAAATCTTTAAAGAATAACCTTCCTTATTTTCTTAAGTATAATACAAGTAACATTTTGTTCTTCTACACCTCAAATATATTTTAAAACTTTCCATACTCATTTGCCGCTCAAATTTTATTTTTTTATTATTTTTACTTTTTTATTTTTTCCTTTAGTTTTATTATTCTATTTTTTTTTAATTATTTTTACTTTTTTTTATTTTTTCCTTTAATTTTATTTTCATATTTTAATTCATTTATCTCAACCTTTATTTTTTTCTCTTTTTTCTCAAGCATTATCTATTTTTTTTCTTTTTTAATTCATTTGTATTTAACCTCTATTTTTCTTTTCTTTTTAGTTTTTATCAGTTCTCTTTTTTTCCCTCATTTTTCTCAAACTTTAGTTTTATTTTTTCCTCTCATTTTTATTTTTCTCAATTTTTTTAATTCTTCATTTTTTTATTAATCTTTATTTTTTCTTGCCTTTTTTTTCTTAATCTTTTTTTTTTATTTCTCTATTTTGTTTGATCGATTTTTTCTTTTTGCAGTCCTCTTTTTTCCTCTTAATTTTCTCAAACTTTATTTTTATTTTTCCTCCCATTTTTATTTTTTCTCAATTTTTTTAATTCTTCGCTTTTTTCTTAATCTTTATTTTTTTCTTTTTTTCTCAATCTTTTTTTATTTCTCTATTTTGTTTGATCCCTTTTTTCTTTTTTCTCAACTTCTATATATTTTGCTAATAAATAAAAAATTGGATAATCCGCAAAGGAATCTTCTATTTTAGACATCAAAGCAAATTTAAGGGCATGAATTGTTGTTACAAAGTTCTTTGAAAATTCTTGAGATAAGTTGTGTCTCAAAGGCGAGAGTTGTAGAATATCTCATAAATAAAAACATAATGTGGTAGTGTCAACTCTTGCCCGTGGGACATAATTTATTATTTGAAAGTCCTTGAGATAAGTCTTGCCTTTAAGACAATAGTTGTAGAACACCCCACAAATGAAGACATAATGTGGTGTTTCAACTCTTGCCCGTGGGGCATAATTTATACTTTGAAAGTCTATGAGCTAAGTTTTTCCTCTAAGGCAAGAGTTGTAGAACATCTCATAAATGAACCATAACGTGGTAGTGTCAACTCTTGTCCGCGGGGCATAGTTTGAAGTTTGAAAGTCCTTGAGCTAAGTCTTGTCTCTAAGGCAATAGTTGTAGAACATCTCATAAATGAAAACATAACGTAGTAGAGTCAACTTGCACGTGGGGCATAATTTGTATTTTGAAAGTCCTTGAGTTAATTAAATCTTTCCTCTAAGTGAATAGTTGTAGAACATTTCATAAATGAAAACACAACGTGGCAGAGTCAACTCTTGCCCGTGGGGCATAATTTGTTGTTTGAAAGTCCTGAGCTAAGTCTTGCCTCTAAGGCAATAGTTGTAGAACATCTCATAAATGAAGACATAACGTGATAGTGTCAACTCTTGCCCATGGGGCATAATTTATAGTTTGAAAGTCTTTGAGCTAAGTTTTTCCTCTAAGGCAAGAGTTGTAGAACATCTCATAACTGAACCATAACGTGGTGTGTCAACTCTTTTTCGTGAGGCATAATTTGTAGTTTGAAAGTCCTTGAGCTAAGTCTTGCCTCTAAGGCAATAGTAGTAGAATATCTCATAAATGAAAACATAACGTGGAAGAGTCAACTCTTGCCCGTGGGGCATAATTTGTATTTTGAATGTCCTTGAGATAATTAAGTCTTTCCTCTAAGGCAATAGTTGTAAAACATCTCATAAATAAAAACATAACGTGGTAGAGTCAACTCTTGCCCGTGGGGGCATAATTTGTTGTTTGAAAGTCTTTGAGCTAAGTCTTGCCTCTAAAGCAATAGTTGTAGAACATCGCATAAATAAAACATAACTTGGTAGAGTCAACTCTTATCCGTGGGGTATAATTTGTAGTTTGAAAGTCCTTGAGCTAAGTCTTGCCTCTAAGTCAATAGTTGTAGAACATCTCATAAATAAAAACATAGCGTGCTAGAGTCAACTCTTGCCTATGGGGCATAATTTGTTGTTTGAAAAAACTTGAGCTAAGCTTTGCCTCTAAGACAATGGTTGTAGAACATCTCATAAATGAAAATATAACATGGTAGAGTCAACTTTTGCCCGTGGGGCATAATTTGTTGCTTGAAATTCAACTCTTATAGGGCAGTCTTTGCAACATACACAATAGTTAATGGTGGTTGTCTATAATGCAGTTTTGGATTTTACTGATAGGATGGATGGGAGCCCAGTCCACCAATTTGAGATAGCTGATTTCATAAAATTCCTAATGGATACTGGCATGACAGAACTATCAATTGTTGGGAGAGACTATACATGGTTTAATGGTCGTGTATTTAGTAAAAGATTGACATATCATCGGTAAATGTTGATTGGATATTGCATCCATTCCTTATCGTGGCAATAATCGAAGCATTTTTTTCAGATCATTCTCCTTTGTGTCTAAAGCTAGATGGCCATTCAGGAAGACTTGCCCGGCCCTTTAAATTTTTTAGTTGTTTTATTGAGCACAAAGATTTCAATCAGATAATTGTTGTTGTCCGATGTTCAAACTCATAGTAGTTGTTTGACCATGAGTATCTTTTCACATTTTTTTGAAAAATTATTCACTTTACTAAAAAAAAAGTGAAAACAATAGTGTTCGGCCATGAAAATTTTCAAATACAATTTTGGAATTTTATTTGGAAAAGTGAAAAATTTGTTTTCACTTTTTTTACTCCTCTTTCTGTCACAAAATTTCAAAAACAACTTTAATTTATATTCATGGTCAAACATAACTCCAACTCCAACTTTAATTCAACTCTATTTCCAACTTCAAAAAATTATGATTTTAATGATCAAACCGGGTCATAAGGTTTTCATGGATGGGGTTTGGTTTAAACCCCAACTGTCAGAAGGGTTGTTGAAGGGGTTGAATACTAGAGAGTACTTGCAAACTGAGACTAAAATTGCTGAAACAAGGAAAAGGTTACTTGAAGTAGAAAAAATAACAACATGTACTGGAGATATAGAGATCTGAGAATACAACTAGATAAATGACTTAATGTCCAGGAAAGAGCAGTAAGACAGAAGTCCAGAGTTACGTGGTTGAAATTAGTTGACTCAAATACTGCTAATTTAAAAAATAGAGAAGCCCATTACAAAATCACTCTAGAAGGCTTCTAGGGATCGGACTCACACTAGAAGGAGATACAAGATGAAATGATATAGTTTTATATGCAATTGTTGGGTACACTAACCCAGCAACTGCCAACTATACACCCAAATGCAATGAATGATGGATATTTTCTTAACAGGAGCCAACAATTACAACTTATTAGACTTGGGATAAAGGAGGAAGTATTTGAAGCTTTGCAATCCATTGATAGCATGAAATCCCCAGGGTTGGATGGTTTTAATGCTTTCTTTTTCAAAAAGACATGAAATATCATAGGAGATGAGGTACTGAAGTTGTGCTTAATTTTTTTTCATACTGGCCAGATGTTGCAAGCTGTTAATTGTACTAGTGTAACTATCATACTAAAAGTCAAGCAACCCATCACTGTTAAAGACTTTAGGCCAATTTGCTGTTGTTCAGTGCTATATAAGATAATCTCAAAAATTCCGACTAGTATACTACAAAGAGTAATGGATCCACTGGTGGATCAATGTCAATTAGCATTTGTTCTTGGGAGGGTTATTATTGACAGCACAGTATTAAGTCATGAGTTGGTTAGTTGGGGTTTGCAGAAAATCTTTTACTATTTTGTAGAGGTGATATGCCTTTTGTAGAAAAATTGTTTGAATGCTTAACAAACTTTTCCAGAGTCTCTAGGTTGGTGTCTTATGTTGATAAAAGCTCCATTTATTTTGTTGGTGTTGATTTGGATGTTCATAATGCTATCTTTAATAGACTCGGATTCTCCAAAGGCAACTTCCCTATTAGGTACTTAGGTGTCCCCTTGAGTACTAAAAGGATGTCTATTGTTTAGTGTCAACCTCTTCTATATAAGATTATTGACAGAGTCCCCTCATGGATTACAAAATTTCTATCTTATGTTGGTCGTCGTTTGTAGCTAATTAAGGTAGTGTTTTTCTCAATGCAAGCATACTAGTCTCAAATTTTTGTTCTTCCTAAAAAGATGATTAAAGAGATAAATTCAATATGTAGATGTTTAAACAAGGTCCCATGAGGTATCGAATAAGTCTCTAGTGGCTTGGGAAACCCTCTTTTTGCCTAAGACCTCATATGGGCTCAACTTTATGCATCTGAAAACTTAGAATATTGCTGCTATATGCAAATTATTGTGGAACCTCTGTTACAAAGAAGATAAATTGTGGGTGTTGTGGGTACACACTTATTATGGGCAATGGTAATGACATATGGAATGCACTACTCAAGTAAGCATCCTAGATGCTTACGAAGACCTTTAGAGTCAAAAAGTATTTAGTTGATGTGGGATTCTGTGCATCATAGGTAAACCTACTGGATCATTTCTCTATAAAAAACATGTACCTTAAGTCACAAGGAAATTTCCCCAAAGTAGCATGGAGGAAAATGCATTGTAATAACTTGACAACGCTTAAGTGGGTCTTCATCTTTTTTTTTGGCTATCAATCGTAAGCTCTACACCAAACTTAGTTCTTTGGGTTTGGATGTGAGCCTTCTGTGTCCTTTATGTGAACTAGTAAATGAGAGTGTTGATTATCTATTCTTTGAATGTAGTTATACTTCCACAATATGAAACAGAGTACTAGCTTGGCAAGCTTTTACCAAAACTGTTTTGCCTTGGCACGAAGAGACAGAGTAGACAGTAGCACAAGTTAATTGTAAGGATGTTTTAGCTGTTGTCTTCAGAGTTGCATTGGCATGTTGTAATACCCAAAAAATTCAAGCGAAGGCTAGAACCATGCTTCAAGTATATATTGGATTAAACATCAAGTTTTAATAGTACAAGAAGGAATATGGTTGTGTACCAAAGCCACAAGAACCTCTTATCCTGTAACCAAGCCAAAACCCTCCTTACTGATTGATTCCTTGAGAAATAATCAACTTTAAATGAGCATAACCTCCAGATTATGAAAAATCTTTGAGCTCAATACCCACGAAATGATAAATATTTGAATTATCTTTCCAACACATCTAGTTTTGTCTTGATCCAATATCAAGGTGAAATATTATGGCCATTTTAGTGAAGCATTATCCTGCAGTGAGATGTCACAAGCCAACCAAGATCATGGTTACATTATATGACTATACAATGGTATCGCCCGATGGAGACAAACCCAACATCTGAAAGTTTACAAGTATACCTTCCAACCACGAGGGGAAACCACGATCGTGAGTCCCACAGATGATTTTGAGTGAACCTTCAAACATATGAACCAAGGTACAACCGTAGGTATATTCCACGATCGTACCAAGGGTCGTCTGATCATGTTTACAGATATCTCATCCAACTCCCAAGCATGCGTACAACCCACGATAGTAGATTGGTCCCATGATCGTTGGAAGGTCTCGTACGTCCCCTCCAACAACTTCCAGTAATGAATTTAGAGGGGCACATCAGTATTTTCTAACTCTTAATATCAAAACTCCATGTTTAGGATATTTCAAGGCTGATTATTGAGGTGAACATTACCCTAAATCCTCATTACTCATAAAAACATCTGAAACTTAGTTTTAAATAGAAAAAAAAAGGCAATTTCTTTCCCCAAGGTAGAGGTAGGGTTTATCTTCTTCAGGCTTCCAGTTTTAATGAATTCTTCAGGGCTCTCATCTCCAGGTATGTGGAATTTTATCAATGGGTATCCTTTCACCCATCGAGTCCCAAAGTTAACACAATTATTAATTTTAGTTCCTTCTTCTCAATTTAGGGTTCATGGATGTTGTCAAGTTACTTGATATCTCAGCCCCTTGGTGTTATTGAGTTGTAATCCATGTTGTATCATGAATTTTGGTGTTATTACATTTCCATGATCACAAACCCTAATTATATTGTGAAATCCATAAATTTGGCCTTGAGTTATTAAATTCCTTAATTTCACTCAAATTATGAAATTGGCATAGTAGTTGCATTCTTCAGAGATAGAGAGTTATGAACACCCTATGACCTAGGATTGCATGCATATACTTTTTGAGTACTATATCCTCCAGCTTACATCTTTTGAATACTTTCAGATAATGCATTTATTTTCAGTCTTCAGATTATTATTATTATTGAGCATTGCAGTTATCAATGTCATTCAATTGGGAATAGTACTTAGCACCGAGCGGACATAGGAAAGAAGGCTCTCCCATCAGTTAGGCTGAGACCTTTAGTAGAAGTCCCTAAATCCCAAAACTACAGTGCCATCAAAGGTTCTAAAGGGTTACCCATTAGACTAGACTTGTCATCTTAGTCCTTTTGTACATCAGCTTAGTGACGCGGGGCGTCACACTCTCCCCCACCTGATTTGGCGACGACCGCGGCGCCACATAGCTGCAAATATTTGTGGACTTTCTCCTTGAATTGCCACAAGTCCTCATATTTTTCCCACGATGCCTCCTCGGGCGATTGCCCCTTCCAATGGACGGGTGCGTTTCGGGGTCCAACGGGGCTTCCACATCGTTTATTGACAAGGCTAACGTGGGGGCATCTGTAGATCCACAATTATTACTATTCGTACCCTTGGCATTGTATCAAATACCCTTTCCGCTGAGGTGGTAGGTTGGACCCCGATTAGCTGAGATTTAGATATGTCGGTTATTAGTATGTAACACCCCGAGTCTATACCCCAGACGCTACACGGAGCTCATAATCTCGAAGGACCAGAAGCTAACTCATGACTGGTACCTGCTGCAATAACTGTGTAATAAATACTGTAATAATTGCAGAAATAAGCAAAAATATATGCCATAAGATTCAAATCTGTAAATAAATCTGAATGCGGTACCAAAATACCAAAACTGAATATAAGTACTGAAAATTGAACAACTGTCTGAAAATACTCTAGTCTGAAAAGCCTCTAAACTGTCTGAACTGTGGAGTTGATGGGATAAGTCCCTAACTAACTCCGACTACTAAAAATAATATTGAAATACTGAGAACAACCATGTCCTCAAACTATGAGGACTCACCACTATGCTGACTGCTGAAAATCTGAACTGCTAAGGGTGCTCTGGAGCCCATGCGTCTGAACTTATGATATAAGACATCATAGCGCAAAAGAAAAGCATGCGTCAGTACTGTAAATGTACTGGTATGCTCAGTGAGGTATGCTGAAGTACATGGGTTCACATGCATGAACAATAATAACTGAATAACATGAGTATGACTGAATGGGAGTACGTGCATGAATATATAAATTGTACTAAGATCACCATAACACTGAATACTGGATTACTGGTAACTAAATGACTGTATCTGACAGTCTTGATTCTGTGGAACTATATTGAGTCCCATACTGAGCTGAGTAATTGTGCCTGACAGTTTTGAATCTGCGAAACTAAACTGAGTTCCATACTAAGACAGAATATGAAACTGAGACTGTGGGAAGTAATCATCTAACCGACATGCCCCTTTTCTAAATTATTTGGGGTCCAACCAGTAACCCCAGTTGGAAGGGTGTCAATACCGTGCCACGGGTAAGGACAAGTGCTGAGTCACCCTCATCTGGCAGGTATTCTGAACGAGAACGGTGGTACCCTCAACTGAAAGGTAGATCACATCATCAACCCTCAACTGACAGGTTGATGTATTAACCTATGCTTGCTACGTAGTTCTGAAATGCAAGGACTGCTTCTAAGGATTTTACTCTCTACTGGCAGGTGAGTTCCCATCCTTGGGTTCGCTCGATGCTGAATCCTACTCCCAACTGAATAGACACTGGACTGAATCTGAGTTCACTGAGTTTTCCTACATTCTGTAACTGACTGAATTCTACTAATCGAGACATGACTGATTCTACTCTGTGACTAACCATGGCTCTAGACAAGTAGCTAAATTGTTGGGTATTAAATACCCCAGGAACCGATAGCATAAACTTAAAAGACATGGCATAATATTGAGACATGGTAATTAACTACTGAGTCATCATTCATTCATTTGGGCATTTAAGCAAACACTTGCATGACATGAACTTGCATACATGCTAACATTATATAATTTCACTATTCAACTCACATGGACAATTTATCAAACACTTGTGGGGCATAATATATGCACATAATACTAAAACAATATGTAGGCATCGTGATTCAATTCTACTTACATAATTCCAAGCGTTTCAACATGAATTCACATGATAAATCACACATATCAATTAACTCTACATGAATCTTGCAATAAATCATGAATACACTTTAATTCAAATCATGGAGATCATGAAATCACTTTACATAAACTTTAAAAGAGTTTCTTGGACTCCAAGGGTGGAAGGAACCCTTGGATGAACACTTCACATACCTTAGTTGATGAATTCTTGAAAGTTAATAGTGAGTTCTTGATTTAAAATTTGAACACCTAGGGTTCTGTTCTTGGGCAAATTGGAGAATGAATGAGTATATTTGCTCTCTAAAGGGATTTATTTCATGTTTTGGGGGGATGAAAGACATGGAAAAAGACCCAAATACCCCCAAGGACGCGATCTTTTAATGACTGAAAAACTGTGATACCCGACGCACTAGTCGACGCGCTGCATTATTGACATCGATGCGATAGCCAACGCGCCGTGTCGAGTCCGCGTCGGTTCACTGGATTTTACACTGAAGCTGGGAAAAACTATTTTATCGAAGCGATGGTTGATGTGACGCTTCAAGATTGCATTAACCCACTATTTTGGGGACTTAAACATGATCTAAACGAGGTCTAAAAAATTCGAAACTTGTTCAAAATGGCATTCCTAATCATGAATTAACTCAAATATCAACATTTAATAGACGTAAAGGTCGCAAAATAAGATTGCCAACTTTCGAAGGCTAAAATAATATTAAGTTTGAATACTTAGCTAAAATATTCTAAGTCTGGGACCCCTTGTCAAACCTAAAGGACTGATTTAAGCTAAGAATTTTTTTGCAGGGTCTTACATTATCTCTCCCTTGGGAACATTCGTTCTCGAATGAGACTACTGAGAATGAGAATACCGAGAGACTGGACTTAGACACTGGGCATGCACAACTGAAGTATGGTTTTATTACTGAGATCACTGATACACTGAATTATCATACTGAACATGCATATCTGATGCATGAATACATGACTGAACTGACTCATGAACATATGACGGATCATGCAATGGTAACTGATTCCAAGTTTGTAACTAAAATCTGAACATGAAACTGAATAAGCTTACGAAAAACTATTACCTTGAGATGAATCTGATTTTATGGAGAAGAGGTGAGGATACTTGGTCTGCATATCTGCATCTGCTTCCCAAGTAGCTCCCTCAATGGAAAGATTCTGCCAAAGAACTTTTACTAGAGAAACTTCTTTGTTCCTCAGTTGCAAATCTGATAATCAAGGATTTCGACTGGAATCTCTTCATAAGAGAGGTTGTTCTGAACATCTATGCCCTCTATGGGGATTACGGCTGATGGGTCACCTATGCATTTCTTTAGCTAGGAGACATGAAACACTGGATGGACTGAAGATAGATCTGAAGGTAACTCAAGCTCGTAAGCTACCTTTTTAAAATGGCTGAGAATTTGGTAAGGACTGACATATCAGGGACAGAGTTTCCCCTTCTTGTCAAACCATTTCACTCCTTTCATAGGAGAGATCTTCAAGTACATATAGTCACTAATCTCGAACTCGAGATGTTTTCTGCGTACGTCTGCGTACGATTTCTACCAGCTCTAGCTGTCTTAAGTCTTTCCCTGATTATTTGGATTTTCTCTAAGGTATAAAATACCAAGTCAGGCCCTACCACTGCGGCCTCACCCACTTCAAACCAACTAATTAGAGATCTACACCTTCTCCCATAAAGCGCCTTAAATGGAGCCATTTGAATATTGGAATGATAGATGTTATTATATGCGAACTCAAGCAAAGACAAGTGGTCATCCCAACTACCTTTAAAGTCTATCGCACATGCTCGCAACATATCCTCTCAAGTATGTATGGTCCTTTCTTCTTGACTATCTATCTGAGGATGAAAGGCTGTACTGAGGTGAACTCGGGTACCAAGACCCCTTTGGAATGCTTTCCAGAAATGAGGTAAACTAGGTACCTCTATCTGAGATGATGGACAATGGAACACCTTGGAATCTAACCAACTTCTTGATATAGAGTTTGGCATAATCCTCAGCTGAGTAAGAGGTATAGACTGGTAGAAAATGAGCTGATTTGGTCATCCTACCTACAATGACCCAAACTGAATCATGCTGATGACAAGTACGAGGCAAACCCATCACAAAATCCATGTTCACTTCTTCCCATTTCCAGGTGGGAATGTTGAACTCCTGCATAGACCCACTAGGCTTCTGATGCTCAATCTTAACCTACTGGCATGTTGAGCACTTAGTCACAAACTCTGCAATATTTCTCTTCATCCCACTCCACCAATAGATCTCCCATAAATCACGGTACATCTTAGTGGCCCCTGAATGAATAGAGTAGCACGCACCATGCACTTTTGCAAGAATTCACTGCCTCAAATCATTTACCCCTGGCACATATAGCCGACTCTGACAACGCAAAACACTATCTCTCCCTTAGAAGAAGAACTCTACTTTCTGATATCTGACTAATTCTTTCAACTTGACCAGACTGGGATCTCTATACTGCTTTTTCTTCACTTTGAAAACTAGGGATGATTCTAAACTACTCTGCACCTATACACTACCTTCTACAGAATCGACTAAGCAGACACCTAGTCGGGCTAGCTGAAGAACTTCTTGAGCTAACTTCTTCTTACTGTCCTCGACATGAGTAATACTACCCATAGACATTTTACTGAGAGTGTCGGCCACTATATTGGCCTTTCCCGGATGATACAAAACAGTCATGTCATAGTCTTTCAATAAATCTAACCACCTTCTCTGGCAGAGGTTTAGGTCCTTATGAGAAAATACATACTGCAGAATCTTATGGTCAGTGAACATATCAACGTGCACACCATACAAATAGTGCCTCCAAATCTTTAAGGCAAACACTACTGCTGCTAACTCAAGATCATGAGTAGGGTATTTCTTCTTATCAAGTTTAAGCTGCCTAGAGGCATAAGCTGTGAACTTACCTTTCTACATCAGAACATACCCCAAGCCAACTCTGGAGGTATCACAATACACCACAAAGCCGTCTGAACCATCTGGTAAGGTAAAAACTAGAGATGTAGTGAGTTGAGTCTTCAACTCCTGAAAATTCTTCTCAGAAGAATCTGACCACTGGAATTTGACTTTCTTCTGAGTCAATCTGGACATAGGGGATGGAATAGATGAAAATTCCTCAATGAACCATCGGTAATAGCCATCCAAACCCAAGAAACTCCTGATATTTGATGAAGAGATGGGCCTGGGCCAGTTTCTCATGACTTCAGTCTTTTGAGGATCAACTCTAATGCCATCATCGAAAATTATATGACCGAGGAAAGCTACAGACCTTAGCCAAAATTTGCACTTACTGAATTTGGTGAATAACTGATGATTTTTGAAAGTCTGTAATACTATTCTGAGATGGTCTGCATAATTATGTTCACTGCGGAAGTAGAAAAGAATGTCATCTATGAAGACTATGACAAACATGTCCAAGTACTGCTTGAACACACAGTTTATTAAGTACATAAAAGCTGCTAGGACATTGGTAAGACCAAAGGACATGACTAAGAATTTGAAGTAACCATACCAAGTTCAGAAAGCTATTTTCGGGATGTCACACTCCCTGACTCTGAGCTGACGATAGCCTGATCTGAAGTCTATCTTTGAGAAATAGCTGGCACCCTGAAGTTGGTCAAATAAGTCATTGATTCTGGGGAGTGGATACTTATTCTCAACCGTGACTTTATTTAACTGACGATAGTCAATACACATTATGAGGGAACCGTCTTTCTTACGCACGAATAAAACTAGCGCGCCCCATGGGGACACACTGGGTCTGATGAATCCCTTATCTAGGAGATCCTTTAACTGTTCTTTTAATTCTCAGAGTTTTACTGGAGCCATTCTGTATGGAGGGATAGATATGGGCTGAGTATCTAGAAGAAGATCGATTCCAAAATTAATTTCCCTTTCGGGAGGAATGCCAGGAAGATTGTCGGGAAACATATCTGGGAATTCACATACTACTGACACTAACTGAAGAGTAGGGGTTTCAGAACTAGAGTCCTGGACTCGAATGGGATGGTAGACACATCCCTTAAATATTAGTTTTCTAGCCCGAAGGTAAGAAATAAGTTGACCCTTAAGTGCTGAAGTACTACCCCTCCACTCTAGGATGGGTTCATTCGAAAACTAAAACTGGACAATTCTGTTTTTGCAGTCAACTGAGGCATAGCAGGAATGAAGCCAATTCCTGCCGAGAATGACATCAAAATCAGTTATCTCTAATTTTACTGTCTGCTAAAGTGATTTTCTGAGATATCATAACCGAAAAGTTCCTGTATACCCATCGGGCTATGATAGATTTACCCACTAGAGTAGAGACTGAGAAAGGATCTGCTAGGATTTTAGGACTGACTTCGAAATCGACAGCTATATAAGGAGTAACAAAGAACAAAGAAGCTCCCTAATATAGCAAAGTATAAACATGCAAATAAAAAAATTGTAACGTACCAGTGACCACATCAGGAGAACTCTCTTGATCCTTTCGGAACTGAAGAGCATAGAGTTTATATGGGCGCTGCCCACTGGTGGCACTGAAAGTGGCACCCTGCTAATTCGAGCGACCGAATTGAGCTGGGGGACGGTTATTTTGACCCTGAGAACCTGACAAGGTACAATCTTTGACTCTGTGGCCTGGCTTGTCACACCCAAAACACACATCACTACCCGCTCTACAGATACCCTGGTGGTTTCTGCCACACTTCTGACAAAGGAGATTGGTTCGAGCACTGCTAACACTGCCCTGGGGTTTAGAGCCTGGTGCCCTATCCCTATTACTATCTCTAAATTTCATCACAGGAGCACTATATGAGGACGGAGCTGGGGATAAATATTTCGAATAAAACTGAGAACGATTCCCACCCTCTGACTTAGGCAGAGAGAAGTTAAAACTACCTATTCTCACTCTATTACTCTCCCTCTCCTTTTCTTTATTCTTAGCCTCTTCTATCTATTGAGCATGGACCATGAGACTGGACATGTCTATCTCCTTAATAAGCATTGCAGTCCTATACTACTTAACCACACTGCTAGACACCCCTGACACAAACTTACTCATTCGAGGTCTGCTGTCTGTCACCACATGATAAGCATATCTAGCTAATTGAGTAAACTTAAGAAAAGACTCTTTCACTGTCATATTTCCCTTCTTCAGATTGATAAATTCCAAAACCTTCATTTTCCTCAACTCCAGTGGGAAGAACCTATCCAGAAAAGCAGTGGCAAACTCCTCCCACTCTATGGGCCCTGAATCTATGTCCCTCTCTACTTTGCACTGTTTAAACCATGAGTGAGCCACATCCTGCAACTGATATGCGACCAACTTAGTGCTTTTAACAGTAGTTAGCCCCATAATATCAGTAACATTCTGTACCTAATCAAGAAATTCTTGAGGGTCCTCATTTGACTTAGACCCGATAAATAATGGAGGGTTCATTCGGGTAAAGTCCCAAATCCTGGCAGCAGCAATATTGGCTACTGGGTTGGCCGGAACTGTAGCTGGGCGTTCATTCTAGGCTACCACAGAAGGAGCTAGGGTGGTGAAGGCTGCTCTGAACTCATTGTGGGGAGAAATATTAGTCTAGTGGATCTAGCTGGACGGCCTGGGGTTTTGGCTGATCTCATGTTCCTCTTTCCTTAGTCCTCTTTGGAGGCATATTTCTATAAACGAAAGAGAAAATATAATATTGAGAGCTTAACTGGAGCTCATGCTCACTCGTACGACATAAATACTAAAAGAAGGGAAACTTTTCCTAAAATATCTCATAGCCTCCTGTCCATAAGTGTGGTGCGCAACATACCCATTCACAAGACTCTACTAGATGCAACTTTCAGACTTCCTAGGACATTGTTGAACCTTAGGCACTGATACGAAGTTTGTAACGCCCCGAGTCTGTACCCCAGACGCTACATGGTGCTCATAATCCCGAAGGACCACAAGTTAACCTATGACTGGTACCTGCTGCAATAACGGTGTAATAAATACTATAATAATTACAGAAATAGGCAGAAACATATGCCATAAGGTTCAAATCTATAAATAAATCTGAATCCGGTATCAAAATACCAAAACTAAATATAAGTACTAAAAACTGAACAACTGTCTGAAAATACTCTAGTCTGAAAAACCTCTAAACTGTCTGAACTGTGGAGTTGATGGGACAAGTCCCTAACTAACTCCGACTACTAAAAATAATATTGAAATACTGAAAACAACCATGTCCTTGAACTATGAGGACTCACCACTATGCTGACTGCTGAAAATCTTAACTGCTAAAGGTGCTCTGAAGCTCGTGCGTCTGAACCTATGATATAAGACATCATAGCGCAAAAGAAAAACATATGTCAGTACTTTGAATGTACTGGTATGCTCAGTGAGGTAGGCTAAAGTGCATGGGTTCACATGTATGAACAATAATAACTGAATAACATGAGTATGACTGAATGAGAGTACGTGCATGAATATGTAAACTATACTGAGATCACCATAACACTGAATATTGAATTATTGGTAACTGAATGACTGTATCTGACAGTCTTCATTCTGTGGAACTATACTGAGTCCTGTACTGAGCTGAGTGACTGTGCATGATAGTCCTGTATCTGCGGAACTGAACTGAGTTCCATACTGAGACTGAATCTGAAACTGAGACTGTGGGAAGTAATCATCTAACTGACATGTCCCTTCTCTAACTGATTTGGGTCCAACCTATAACCCCAGTTGAAAGGGTGTTAATACTGTGCCACGGATAAGGACAAGTGTTGAGTCACCCTGATCTAGCAGGTACTCTGAACGAGAATGGTGGTACCCTCAACTGGCATGTAGATCACCTGTCACACCCCTTTTTTGCTCGGAGGATTCTAGTCGAAGGGTTTCTCCAATTAAAGTGACGGTTTTGAATATGGATTAATTTATTACAGAGTCGCCACTTGGAATTGAGTTATGGTGTTCCAAGTCACCTTATTGAATCCCTAATCACAAAAGAAATGACTCTTTGTTGGTCTACAAAAATAGAAGACCGGGTAAGGAATTCTGTTGACCGAGGGGAAGGTGTGAGACACCCATCGAGTCCCGTGGTTCAAGCACGGTCGCTTTTATCAACTTATACCTAACTTAAACTATTCTAGATGAATTATGTGAAGGCCTAATTTCGCTCATTTTTATTATGTCAAAAGTAGTTGTCTACATCTCTTATATTAAATCGATGAAAATTAATTTTAGAAAAATATTTTTCTAAGGTGCATTATTGCATCCTTAAATTTAAAATATCTCAGAAAGATGCGTACGCCGCATTCTTAATTGAGACGAATGTTTTGAACGTGTCTAAAATCTGCCTAGCGTTAAATTGCATTGGTTTGACTCTTGAAAATTTGAGATCATTTTTTTCTCACATCTTCTCTATTTTAGTTAGTCATAAAAATAATAGTATTTTTTATAGCAAAAATAAATTAATGAATATTATTTTTTATAACCAAAAATTAATTAACTTTCAAATTTCCCTTCTTTTTTCTTTAACTTTAATTAGAAAAATGTATGGCCAGGCAAATATTTCTTATTAATTTTTATCAAAAATTTGAATATTTTTTTTTTAAAAGCACTGATGAAATTCATTATGAAGATGCCATTTTTTTTTATATCAAACACACACTTTTAGAATAACATTATAATATAATAACAACAATGCATGCAAACTATAACGGTAAAACAAATACTTATAAAATAACAATGTATTACAAAGACAATTATTCAAACAAATTACAACAGTAACAATAATACAATAACTTTCAATTGTACAGTATTACACTTTTTTTTTATTTCCTTTTTTAAAAAACTTTTAGTGCATGTATACATGAATCCTAAGTTATAATTTGTAACACTATTACATATTAATTGCATGTCAACTAACACAATTTTTTTCGCATATCTAAACACCTACTTTAAAAAATCATCTCATTTAAAATTTGAAGTCAATCTAATTAATATTATTTAGAAAACAACAAACGAATTACAAATAAAGACATAAAACATGTATTGCATAAAAATAGAAAACTAAACACACTAAATAATATAAGAAGTCATTGAAATAACTTCATTCATGCTTCGATTTATAACAAAACTTATAAAATTAATAATACGAAATTTGATAGAAACCTGCGTTATGAATTAAACCGTGAAAAGAAGCAAGAACACCATCTTCGAAAACTCGAATAAGAACCCGACATCAACTAATTGTAACCCTTTTCCTTCTTCTTTTTTTCGTGCAGTTTATGACTTGTGTGTGTGTTATGGAAATAGGAAGTGTTGGAAATGTTTTGTTTTACTCTTACTTTTCCTCTTCTCCCTTCACTGTTTTCCCTTTTTTTCCACTGTTTTATTTCACCTTTTGTCTAAGTTTTTGGTTGTGTCTGCCTTTTTTTGTTGTTGTCTGAGTGAGTACTATAGTGTGTAGGAGGGATTGGGAAGTTGAGGGAGTTAAGGGGTTGAGAGAAATGTGGGGGTGGTTGGGTAGTTTAGGATAAGAAGAATTTTCAAATTTTAAATACCTTTTTTTTAAAAGACAATAATAATAATAATAATAAATAAATAAAATAATAATAATAATAATAAAAATAATATAATAATAACTAATTAATTTTTATATTTAAAAATATACAATAAAAGCTTAGAAATAGTTAAAAATAAATATAATTAAGAGAGTACTAAAACTACTAATTTATTTGTTTAAAATTTAAAAAGAAAATATTTTTAAAATTTTTGTATTATTTTTTTTAAATAGAATAAAATAAAAATAAAACATCTCAAAAATAAAATTTATTTTTTTACTAAAAATTTATTAAAATAAAATAAGAATTTAAATAATATTAGACCAAATATAAATATTTAATATCGAAAAATATATATATTAAACTCGAGGAGGGTCAAAATCACGTGTCTACATTTTGCCCCTCTTTGTTTGAAATCTCGAAGAGTTTTCATACAAAGTAGACAAAAAGATGATTTTTGACTCTTCGATTATTCTAAAAGTAAAGATAAAATAACATAAAAGATGTGACCGAGTCCTGGTTATGGACCATCTACAAATCGTGGGTTTTAAGGAAATCAGGTCACATGTAGTTTAATAAGGTAAAATGGTGAGACAATGAGTTAGAGTTCGAGTCAGGTTCCGTCGAGTTTCCGGTTCACGCCATTCTGCTTTTACATTGAACTGAATAATAAAAGAAATGAAGATACAAGTGAAAGATCCTATCTATGCTGCTTTTTTGGAATCTTGACTTGAATCTTCCTGACTTCTCAAATGGTGAGATAGTCATTATCCTGAATTAAACGTGATACATGAAATGTTCCTCATCGTTGGCTTTTGGTATTAGAGGGGAACTTGACAATTGATTTATTCTTCTGATATTCTTCTGGCTTAGACTTGAAAATCTTCACCCTATTCTTCAAGCGGGCTCCTGAACTTGCAACTGATAATGTTCACCCTATTCTTCAGGCGGGTTCCTGACTTGTTACTTCTTCACCTTGTTCTTTAAGCGGGCTCCTGACTTGTTACTTTTTCACCTTTTTCTTCAGGAAGGCTCCTGAACTTTCTTTTTCTTCACCCTGTTCTTTAGGCGGGCTCCTGGAGTCAAAGTAAACAGTAAAATAGAAAAATAACATCCCATTCTTCAGGAGGGTCTTGAGTATAAAATAAATTCCTATTCTTCAGGAGGGTCCTGAGCAGAAAATAAAATTTTATGAACACGAACAAAATTTTTGCCCCCAGTTTTTACTTAGAAAATAACTCGACTAAAAGGTACGTCTTATAGGAATCAAGAGGGATGACTCGACTAAAAGGTACGTCTTATAGGAATCAAGGGGATGACTCGACTAAAAGGTACGTCTTATAGGAATCAAGGGGGATGACTCGAATAAAAGGTAAGTCTTATGAGAATCAAGGGGATAACTCGACTAAAAGGTACATCTTATAGGAATCACGGGGAGTGACTCGACTAAAAGGTTCGTCTTATAGAAATCAAGGGAAATGACTCGACTAAAAGGTATGTCTTATCAAGGGGGATGACTCGACTAAAAGGTATGTCTTATAGGAATCAAGGGGAATGACTCGACTAAAAGGTACGTCTTATAGGAATCAAGGGAATGACTCAACTAAAAGGTACGTCTTATAGGAATCAAGAGAGTGACTCAACTAAAAGGTATGTCTTATAGGGATCAAGGGAGTGACTCAACTAAAAGGTTCGTCTTATAGGAATCAAGGAAATGACTCGACTAAAAGGTATGTCTTATAGGAATCACGGGGAGTGACTCGACTAAAAGGTTCGTCTTATAGGAATCAAGGGGATGACTCGACTAAAAGGTATGTCTTATAGGAATCAAGGGGAATGAATCGACTAAAAAGTACGTCTTATAGGAATCACGGGGAGTGACTCGACTAAAAGGTTCGTCTTATAGGAATCAAGGGGATGACTTGACTAAAAGGTACGTCTTATAGGAATCAAGGGGATGACTCGACTAAAAGGTACATCTTATAAGAATCAAGGGGATGACTCGACTAAAAGGTACATCTTATAGGAATCACGGGGAGTGACTCGACTAAAAGGTTCGTCTTATAGGAATCAAGGGAAATGACTCGACCAAAAAGTACGTCTTATAGGAATCAAGGGGGATGACTCGACTAAAAGGTACGTCTTATAGGAATCAAGGAGAATGATTCGAATAAAAGGTACTTCTTATAGGAATCAAGGAAATGACTCGACTAAAAGGTACGTCTTATAGAAATCAAGAGAGTGACTCAAATAAAAGGTTCGTCTTATAGGAATCAAGGAGATGACTTGACTAAAGGTACCTCTTATAGGAATCACGGGGAGTGACTCGACTAAAAGGTTTATCTTATAGGAATCAAGGGGATGACTCGACTAAAAGGTACGTCTTATAGGAATCACAAGAAGTGACTCGACTAAAAAGTTTGTTTTATAGGAATCAAGGGGATGACTTGACTAAAAGATACGTCTTATAGGAATCAAGGGGAATGACTCGACTAAAAGGTACGTCTTATAAAAATCACGGGGAGTCACTCGACTAAAAGGTTCTTCTTATAGGAATCAAGGGGATGACTTGACTAAAAAGTATGTCTTATAGGATTCACGGGGTGTGACTCGACTAAATGGTTCATTTTATAGGAATCAAGGGGATGACTCGACTAAAAGGTACGTCTTATAGGAATCAAGGGGATGACTCGACTAAAAGGTACGTCTTATAAGAATCAAGGGGATGATTCGACTAAAAGGTACGTCTTATAGGAATCAAGGGGGGTGATTCAACTAAAAGGTACGTCTTATAGGAATCAAAGGGGATGACTCGACTAAAAGGAACGTCTTATAGGAATCAAGGGAAATGACTTGACTAAAAGGTACGTCTTATAGGAATCAAGGGGATGACTCCACTAAAAGGTACGTATTATAGGAATCAAGGGGAATGACTCAACTAAAAGATACGTCTTATAGGAATGATGGTTCAAGTGAGGAAGTTCTTCACCTAACCAATGAAACTTGATTTATCCAAATTAGAAAGTATGTCTCCTAGGGGTTGAAGTTTTACCATAATTTGATTATCAAATCTGTGCAGCAACATTGCTTCCTGCATCTGTGGAAATGAGGCATTGCATCCCTTGATATTTATGCTCTAATGTCCTTAATTTCAAGGTAACATGTTTCCTATTTCATCAAAGAAAACTTGTGAGTTCAAAAACATGATGGCAGTTTTATGGATTTAGCTTCCGTGGCAATCACTCTTGCTCTCGTCATATTTAACCATGCTTCCAACCATTAGCATCTGTCACTGACTTGCTGCATCGTTGACCCAAACTCAAACTATTAGAAGTGACTCTAAAACAAACACATTTTCTTTGATTTGCCATGCTCCTCAAATAAACCCTTTAAACTTTGGTATTTCCATGAGTTTCTAGACTCGTCTGTTGATAAAACTTTTCTGTATGCCTTATTTCGGCTCACAATCATGTCTCTTTCATTTGTTGGCTTTTTGTCTTGCTTTGTTCAATTGAAGAAATTGGTAGCCAATTTTGAAATCTTTTCTCACTTGTTCTGACACTGACTCGATTCAAAGACACGAGAAAAATGACAATAATTTTTATTTGATGATAAAGATACCAAAAATAAAAAATAGAAAAATAAAAAGAAAAGGGAAAAATAATAGGCATCTTTTTTTTTAAAATGATAGAAGAAAACTTATTTGGGTGTGGTAGTCGATTCCAGCAATTATGACATGAATTTTCAATTAAACAACCTGATCTACCCACACTACTTATTACAACTCTTGTCCACTTATTGAGTTTGAAATGGAATCAATCTTGAATATGCTCCCTCTAGATCATAATCTTCTTTCGGCTAGTGGCACCTCAATGGGTTTTTGCCAACGCCTATCTCATTTTCATTTCTTTTTAAGCTCACTGTCGCCTTATGGTGCCCAAAAGGGTTTTCACCAAGAAGACTCTCTCATTTTTACTCATTTATTTTTTCATTCATTTTTTTTTTGAAAATAATGTCCAACATATGAAACATCATACACCCATAACATGTTTAGCCTTGACATTCTCAAAGATCGATCTAAAGGTCTTTCTTTGGTTGTAACTTGGCTTTTGGAAAAGGTTAGAAAGAAAGGGAGGCATGTGGCTCAAATATTTACATAATATTGGGTGAAACATACAACTTTTGGAATCGACTTTTTTTTAAAGAAAATAAATTTTGCCCCAGTTTCATTTCATTCTGGGTAATTTGAATTTTCTTTTGATTGGACCGAACCCCAGAGTAGGGCTGCCTACGTATCTTGTGATAACAAGAATCAGGTCAAACGTAGTTCAGAAATCTTGTTCTTTTGCTTGATTTTCTTTCTTTTTTTTTCTTGACTTTTCTCTCTTTTTCTTTTTTTTTTTTAGAGAGAGATATTTTTTCTGACTCCATTTTTTCTTGACACTTTTCTGACTCTATTCTTTTTCTTGACAACTTTTCTTTTTTTTTGAATTTTTTTCACACTCTATTTTGATTCAAAAGAGGGTTATAAAAGAAATAAAACAAAAGCTCAAAAGGGATAATAAAGGATGACACAATATTTGGATAGCAGAATGAAATGCCTTCGTCATATCAATCCTTAAAAACGCAAGTACATAATATACAATCTAGGAATGAAACATGAAAATCATACACATCTTTTCAATATTGACTGCGACTAAACACATGCACGTATGTCACTTCTTTTAAACTTGTAAACCATACAGGTCTACTTGTATTGTACTTTCTTCACAACAGCTGACTCTTTTTTTTTTTAGCTAACTTCCTTTTGCTTCTTCTGACAATAGAAACTATATATCCTCTGGTTGATCTCATTCAAAAATGCTTGAGTTGAACTTCTCATTGAAGATCAAGTCATTTTTTATTCGCAAAGTGATTGCATCAAAACATTCAAGTGAGGATGTAACTAGGTCCCCATAACATCTCAACACTTTACTTATTTTTCTTACATTTGTTTTTCAACTCTAGGTTCTTGATCAAATGTTTCAACATTAGATTGGGTTTTAAGATCTGGCTGAAAATTCAACACGCTTATCATATTACCAAAATCACCATAGAAAGAGCTCTTTGAAGAAAAAAAAGACAATATATATTGAGAAATAAAAACAAAAGGGACACATTTTTGTTGACAGAAAGATAGAAGGGTTTGAACAAAAACAATAAGAAAATCAGACAAGATAGGTCCTAAAGTACAACCCTAAAATAATTGGAGTAATAGAAAAGAAAACAAAACAAACTACTAGAACTCTTCCTAGTAGGGAGAGGGGTGACTTCTCAATTGCTCAGCCTAACAACTTAGCCATTGATTTGCATATCAACATGACTAGAGCTTTCACCACGATCAGACCCATTTCCTTCAACAAATAAGTTTTGGGTCCCCATACTTGACTCATTGTTTCCCACATATCGTGCAGTACCACGTGCTAACGAAGAACTCTATGGGACGATTGAGGTGCCAGCGTTTTGCACCACAATCAATTTTTCTTGAATCATTTTCTCTATTTCTATTTTCAAAATACGACAATCTTCAGCATTGTGACCTTGCATATTAGAATGATAAGCACATCGTACATTAGGATCAAAAGGTTTAGAATATGGATCGAGAATATACCCAGGGATGGGATTAATCATGCCCCATTGCCTTAATGTTTGGAACAAACTGGTATAGGACTCTCCAATTGGTGTGAAATTATCCTTTGCCTTCCTCCTCATTTTAAACTCTGGCCTCGGATAAAACTTGGATTTAGAGGCTCCTTGGTAAATTTGTGAGTGTCAAGGACGACGCCGAGGGTCCAGGGCACGTCATTGTGGATAGAGAGATGAATGAGCATACGACTATGCATTGTTCAAAGGATATTGAGGAAGTGGAATGGAATTTCTTGGATTTTGGAGAAAGAAACCTTGTTGCATGTGGTTGTGTGAATCTAATATGTATTCTCGAGATTGATCCTGATAGTATTGGTGGGTTGGACCTCTGAAACTCTGCTTTGTCCCTGGCATGTCAATAAATGCATTTTCCTTTTTCAATTTCCCTTGATCGATTGCAGTATCGTCCCAAATTCTTCACAGAATCCTCATGTCCATCATGTTCCTTAAATTTTTATATCTCAAAGCTTTGAAGAAGGTTGACACTTGAAGACATGCCTCAGTCTTTAGTGGGGAACGGAAGAGGAGGATGCCCGCTGGCCCAAGCTCGATACATTTCCATCATTTGTTACCTTAGTCTCAAATTCTCTTCCTTTAAACTCTCATTTTCATGACTTTTTATTTGATCCATGAAGTCACTTTCTACATCCTTGTTGGACACAGTTAAACCTTCTTTAGATTTGGTGTGATGTGGAGGACCAACAAAAATACTACAAATCAACCACCTTAAACTAACTGTATAAGAAATAACAAAGGCGTCAGAATGCAATATTTTTTCAAAAACTCTTTTTCTTTTATCTTCTTTTTTGAAGAGATCACCGAACCCCAGAAGGGTTGCCTACGTATCTCACTAAGATAAGAATCAGGTGTGCGTAGTTCTCAAAAATTGAAGATACGAAGAAATATACCTTTTTTCTTCTTTTTCTGAATAATGAGAAATTTATTTATTTATTAAATAATTTTTTTTTTCATTTTTGAAAACAACTTTTTTTTCATTTTTAGTTTAAAAGGAAAGACAACCATTTTTTGAAAGATCACCGAATCCATTAAGGACTTCCTATGTATCTCAATAAAATGAGAATCAGGTGTGCGTAGTTCTTGAAGTATATGTCGTACAAAATTCAGGCTCAAGACCCCTAAAGGTTCAGGGCTGTTAAGATTTATATATATATATATATATATATTGTAAAAACTTAGCCTCATGATCCCTAAAGATTCAGGGCTATTAAGATATATAAAAATATTAAAATTGGACTTGAAGATTAGAAAAATAATTGTAAGAGTAATCATATTTTAAAATATTTCCTAACAAATCTACGAATAATTTTTTCAAAAGATAGGGTCGCATCCTGGGAAGGACTTCCTACGTATCACACTAAGATATGAGAATCAGACCCTCGTAGTTCATGAAGACCATAAAACTATGTTACTATATTTTAAAAAAAAATTCTTTCTTTTAAAAATAATTTTTTTCTTTTAAAAAAAAATGATTCACTAAGTGTGAGGATAATTTAATCTCTTGCATTTTAAAGTTGCCTAAAGCCAGTCAACAAACAAACAGCCTTCCAAACAAATGTCAAAGAGCACGTAGGATGCACATGTTGGTCTTTATAAAGTAGGTCACCTGTCCTAGACAGACCCGACCCCTGTGCCGAATCCCGCTAAGTCAAATGCATATGATGCAAATAAAGCGGCACCTAATAGGGATAACCAGATTCTGAGTTTTCAGTTCTTCTAAGTTTAAGCTTTAAGCCTAATAGGGATAGGTGTCTAGATTGGCTTACCTGAGTGGACACTCGAGCCGAGGAGGGACAACTTGGTCGGTAGCAGAGCAACACCGCCTTCGTTGTCGATCCGAACCCCGCCTAACATGTGTGACTATAATCCTTCACCAGGTGCCTTGACACTCCGGCTATCTAAAAAAGAAAGTAGGACGCATGCGCTGCATTCCTTCTATCCTATTTCAGAAACTCAGAGAGGGTGAGCAAGAGAAGACATTATATAATACAGTTCAATCAATATCAAAGCAGTAAATAAGTGACAAGTAGCACATAAGGCCAAAAACCACAATATCAACAATAATTAAAGCAAGTATAAGTCAATATAAAAATCTCGAATTCTTATTAGTCCCCAGCGGAGTCGCCAGAGATGTCACACCTCTTTTTCGCTCGGAGGATTAGAGTCCAAGGGTTTTTCCAATTAAAGTGATGGTTTTGAATAAGGATTAATTTATTACAGATTCACCACTTGGAATTGAGTTATGGTGTTCCAAGCCACCTTATTGAATCCCTAATCAAAAGGAAATGACTCTTTTTTGGTCTGCAAAAACAGAAGACCGGGTAAGGAATTCTGTTGACCGAGGGAAAGGTGTGAAGCACCCCTCGAGTCCCGTGGTTCAAGCACGGTCGCTTTTATCAACTTATACCTAACTTAAACTATTCTAGATAAATTATGTTAAGGCCTAATTTCGCTCATTTTTATTATGTCAAAAGTAGTTGTCTACGTCTCTTATATTAAATCGACGAAAATTAATTTTAGAAAAATATTTTTCTATGGTGCATTTATTAAATCCTTAAATTTAAAATGTCTTAGAAAGATGTGTACGCCGCATTCTTAATTGAGACGAATATTTTGAACGTGTCTAAAATTTGCCTAGCATTAAATTGCATTGGTTTGACTCTTGAAAATTTGAGATCATTTTTGTCTCACATCTTCTCTATTTTAGTTAGTCATAAAAATAATAGTATTTTTTATAGCAAAAATTTACTTTTTATAAACAAAAATAAATTAACTTTGAAATTTCCCTTCTTTTTTCTTTAACTTTAATTAGAAAAATTTATGGCCAGGCAAATATTTCTTATTAATTTTTACCACAAATTCGAATATTTTTTTTTTAAAAAGCACTGATGAAATTCATCATGAAGATGCCATTTTTTTTTATATCAAACACACACATTTAGAATAACATTATAATATAATAATAACTATGCATGCAAACTATAACGGTAAAACAAATACTTATAAAATAACAATATATTACAAAGACAATTATTCAAACAAATTACAACATTAACAATAATACAATAATTTTCAATTGTACAGTATTACACTTCCTTTTTTGATTCCCTTTTTTAAAAAACTTTTAGTGCATGTATACATGAATCCTAAGTTATAATTTGTAACACTCTTACATATTAATTGCATGTCAGCTTGCACAATTTGTTTTTTGCATATCTAAACACCTACTTTAAAAAATCATCTCATTTAAAATTTAAAGTCAATCTAATTAATATTAGTTAGAAAACAACAAATGAATTACAAATAAAGACATAAAACATGTATTACATAAAAATAGAAAACTAAACACACTAAATAATATAAGAAGTCATTGAAATAACTTCATTCATGCTTCGATTTATAACAAAACTTATAAAATTAATAATACAAAATTTGATAGAAACCTATGTGATGAATTAAACCGTGAAAAGAAGCAAGAACACCATCTTCGAAAACTCGAACAGGAACCCGACATCAACTAATTGGAACCTTTTTCCTTCATCTTTTTTTTCGTCCAGTTTGTGACGTGTGTGTGTCTTATGAAAATAGAAAGTGTTGGAAATGTTTTGTTTTTTTCTTACTTTTCCTCTTCTCGCCTCACTGTTTTCCCTTTTTTTTCTCTGTTTTATTACACCTTTTGTCTAAGTTTTTTGTTGTGTCTGCCTTTTTTTTTTTGTTGTCTGTGTGTGTAATATAGTGTGTAGGAGGGGTTGGGAAGTTGAGGGAGTTAAGGGGGTTGAGAGAAATGTGGGGGTGGTTGGGTAGTTTAGGATAAGAAGAAATTTCAAATTTTAAATCTTTTTCTTAAAGACAATAATAATAATAAATAAAAGTAATAAATAAAATAATAATAATAATAAAAATATTATAATAATAACTAATTAATTTTTATATTTAAGAAAATAAAATAAAAGATTAGAAATAGTTAAAAATAAATATAATTAAGAGAGTACTAAAACTACTAATTGTTTGTTTAAAATTTAAAAAGAAAATATTTTTAAATTTTTTGTATTATTATTTTTTTAAATAGAATAAAATAAAAATAGAACATCTCAAAAATAAAATTTATTTTTTTTAACTAAAAATTTATTAAAATAAAATAAGAATTTAAATAATATTAGACCAAATATAAATATTTAATATCGAAAAATATATATATTAAACTCGGGGAGGGTCAAAATCACGTGTCTACATTACCTCATCAACCCTTAACTGGCAGGTTGATGTCTTAACCTACGCTGGTTACGTAGTTCTAGAATGCAAGGATTGCTTCTAAGGATTTCACCCTCTAATGGCAGGTGAGTCCCCATCCTTGGGTTCACTCGGTGCTGAATCCTACTCCCAATTGAAAAGACACTAGACTGAATCTAAGTTCACTGAGTTTTCCTACGTTCTGTAACTGACTGAATTCTACTGATTGAGACTTAACTGATTCTACTATGTGACTAACCATGGCTCCAGAAAAGCAACTAAATTGTTGGGTATTAAATACCCCAGGACCCGATAGCATAAAATTAAAAGACATGGCATAATCTTGAGACATGGTAATTAACTACTGAGTCATCATTCATTCATTTGGGCATTTAAGCAAACACTTGCATGACATGAATTTGCATACATGCTAACATTATATAATTTCACTATTCAACTCACATGGACAATTCATCAAACACTTGTGGGGCATAATATATGCACATAATATTAAAACAATATGTAGGCATCGTGATTCAATTCCACTTACATAATTCCAAGAGTTTCAACATGAATTCATACGATAAATCACACATATCAATTAAATCTACATGAATCTTGCAATAAATCATGAATACACTTTAATTCAAATCATGGAGATCATGAAATCACTCTACATGAATTTTAAAAGAGTTTTTGGACTCCAAGGGCGGAAGGAACCCTTGGATGAACACTTCACATACCTTAGTTGATGAATTCCTAAAAGTTAATGGTGAGTTCTTGAGTTTTTTATTTGAAATTTGAACACCTAGGGTTCTGTTCTTGAGCAAATTGGAGAATGAATGGGTATATTTGCTCTTCAAAGGGCTTAATTTCGTGTTTTGGGGGTTGAAGGACATGGGAAAATACCTAAATACCCCCAAGGACGCGGTCTTTTAATGACTGAAAAATTATGTTACCCGACGCACAGGCCGACGCGCCACATCGTTGGCATCTACGCGATAGCCAATGCTCCGCATTGAGTCCATGTAGGTTCACTGGAATTTGCACTAAAGCTGGAAAAAACTATCTTATCGACGCGATGGTGGATGCGATGCATCGAGATCGCATCGACCCATTATTTTTGGCACTCAAACATGATCTAAACGAGGTCTGAAAAATCCAAAACTTATTCAGAAACACCTATTGACATTCCAGATCATGAATTAACTCAAATATCAACATTTAATGGATGTAAAGGTTGTTAAATAAGATTTTCAACTTTTGAAGGCTAAAATAACACTAAGTCTGAATACTTAGCTAAAATATTCTAAGTCTGGGACCCCTTGTCATGCCTAAAGGACTGATTTAAGCTAAGAATTTTTTTGTGGGGTCTTATAAGTAGCCACATCAGTCAGTGTTTATACCATTGCTAAGGTATCAAATGATCTTCTAGCAGAGGTTACAGGTTGGACCCCGATTAGCTTAGATTGGGTATGTCGGTTATTAGTAGCTTCCACAGTCCACAGTCTAGTCCATAACTCATTGTTCAAATTCAGATACTTGTAGGACCTTGTATTCAATTATTCAGTTTATCTGACATTACATGTTTATTACTTGGTCGTGTATTAATCTACCGTGTTACATGCATTATATTCAGATTACATTAGTTATTTCTTATCTCACGTACTCTATACATTCAAAGTACTGATCACATACTTTTTTGCGCTATATTTTCTAATAATATATGTGTAACACCCCATATTTTTAGGATAGAATTCAAACTATTGTTATGAAGTATGCAAACCGAAACCTAATGATTTTATGTCTGCATATGTGTGATGATCAGTTTTATAGTGTGACATATCCTTATATATCAGTCGAGGTCATAAAAATCTCCAAACTCAAAGACGAGTTGAGAACACTTCTATTGGTTAAGTTTTAGTAAATGATTCAGCTTGGGTCAACTTTAAATGACCATTACTTTGTGTACATAATGATTTACATATCCTACCTTATATCAAATGAAAGATCTTAGAATCTTCTTTCCAAAGCATTTGGTTTCACCTTAATCTGATATCGAAGTAAAAAGTTATACTATTTTACTTTAGCATGCCAGTCTGTCAACAAAGTGATGACCTGGGCTGATAAGCCGTCAACTAAGTAACGACTTATCAACCAAGTCGACAACCCAAACCAGTAAGCCATCAGTTTCAGCCTCCAAGTGACAACCTAAGTTGATAGGCCGTCAACTAAGTGAGAACCTATCAGCCCAAATCGCCACCCTTAAAATTCAGTAAGAATAATGTTATTCGTTGATTTAATTAAAAATTAGTGATGTCGGTGTTAAAATCATGCTATTACTATAAACTTTACACTATTCCCATGTTTAGATTAAACTATGAATATCAAGTGTTTGATGAAATGCCTCAAAAAATGAGTTTTGAATAATAACCCTTGTTGTGTTTTCAAGTGAGTTCACATGGAATGCATTATAGTATGTTTTAAATATTGTGACATCCATATCGTGTTCATATGAATTCAGAATAAAACCCTCATCTTATGATTTTGTCATGTGATTGTGCGATCTTTTTTCAGTTTTAAAAGGCACCCCCATGTTAAAGTCTTAGTCCCCACGTGTTTGATGAAATGCTTAGGGAATAATTGTGAACAATGATTTCCTTCCATGGTTTCAAAGATTTCGTGTGTCTCTGTTGTTATTGTTATTAAGTCCTGGAGTTATGAATACTCGAAAACTTAGTTGTTAATAGAATTTCAGTAGTTACAGAATATTTTAGATAAACCGTGAGCATATTCATCTTGTGAACCATCATGATCAGTTACTTGTCCAGTTAAACTTAGTTCAGTCCCGTAATCAGTGCCAGTTTAATTGGGAGTAGGATTCAGCACCGAGCAAACCTAGAGATGGGGGCTCAACCGTCAGTTGGGAATGGGTCCTTAGAAGCAATCCCTAAGTTCCAGAACTACGTATCCATTGTAGATTATGAGATGTCACCCGCTAGTTTAGGACTGACACTCTCAGAGATCACCTGTTAGTTTAGGACTGATCTCAGGGGTCACCCACTAGATTAGGACTGAATCCACAACCATTGTTAGTACCAGTGGCACGGTACTAGCACCCTTCCAACTAGGGTCACAGTTTGGACCCCGATTAGCTCAGACTGGGGCATGTCAGTTAGATGATACCTCCCATAATTTTAATACTCAGTTCAAAATTCAGTTTTAGTTTTGCTTGACTATAGTATACAGATATCACTTATTTAGTTATTAAATTTTAGTATTTCAGTTTATGGATTATATTCAGAACATGTTTATGCTTGGTCATACGTTCTCAGTATTTACAGATTTCATGCATTTTATTCAGTACTTTATGATATTCATTCAGTCAGGTAATTACTCTTGTACATGAAACTATGCATATTAGCCTACCTCATTTAGCATACCAGTATATTAAAAGTACTGATCGCATACTCGTTTCTTGCATTATGATGTCTTATATCATAGGTTTGAATGCTCGGATTCCTGATCGTACTTAGACTTTCCAATGCATCATCAGCAGGAGCCGTGGTGAGTACTCATCCTTCGAGGACAAATTACCTTACATTCAACTATGTCAGTAGTTCAGCTATTTATTCAGTCAGAGTTAGTTGGGGGCTTATCCCATCAACTCCATAGTCAAATAGTTTAGAGGCTTTCAGACTAGTACATTTTATTCAGTAGTCATTTTTCAGTTGTTATTATTAGCCATTTTATCAGTAAGGTCAGTATTATTTTATAGACATAATCAAAACTATGATTTAAAACCTTATGGTGTTTTTCAATTAAATTCGGTATATGACTTCTATCAATAGTATATTATTCAGTGCTTACAGCAGGTACCAACTCATGGGTTAGCTTGTGGTCCCTCAGGACTATAAGCACCGTGTAGCACCCAGGGTATACTCTCGGGACATTACAAACTTGGTATCAGAGCGTAAAGTTTTAAAGATTCCTAGGGAGTCTGAATGCCGCATCAAATAGAGTCTTGTGGATGGGTGTGAAGCGTGCCACACTTATGGACAAGAGGCTATAAGATATTTTAGGAAAAGTTTCCCTTCTTTCAGTATTCATGTCGTGAGAAAGAGCATGAGCTCTATTTAAACTCTCCTTTCTAATTCACTTTTCCTTTTATTTATAGAAAATATCTCCCATAAAGAACAATAGAAGAAGAAATGTGAATCATCCCGTACCTCCGCCCATTTAAGAAGATCCCCTGAATGAGCATGTTTCTCATGCAGAGTTCAGAGCTGCATTCACTACTCTAGCTCACTCTGTAGTAGCCCAAAATGAGCGGCCAATTTCTATTTCAGCCAACCCAGTGGCCAATACTACCGCAACCAGGATTCTAGACTTTACCCAAATGAATTCTTCTTTGTTTTTGGGATCTAAATATGAAGAGGATCCGCAGGAATTCCTAGACAGAGTCCAGAAAGTAATAGACATTATGGGGGTGACTTTTAGTGAGAGTGTTGAACTGGCTGCCTACCAGTTGCAGGATATAGCTCACACCTAGTTTAAGCAGTGAAAAGGGGATAAAGGCACAGATGCAAAGCCTATAGAATGGGAGAAGTTTGCTACAGCCTTCTTAGATAGATTTTTCCCATTAGAGTTGAGGGAAGCCAAAGTGTTAGAATTTATAAACTTGAGGTAGGAAAATATGAGTATGAAAGAGTATTCCCTCAAGTTTACTCAGTTATCCAGGTATGCTTCTCATGTGGTGGCTGATAACAGGTCTAGAATGAGCAAGTTTGTGTCTGGAGTATCTGATAGTGTGGTCAAGAAGTGTAGGACCGTGATGTTAATTGAGGAGATAGACATATTTAGGATTATGATCCATGCTCAACAAATTGAGGAACAAAAGCTTAAGAAGAAGGAAAGAGAGAATAAGAGAGCCAAAATAGGTAGCTTTAGTTTTGCTTATCCAGGGTCAGAGGGTGGTATCCGTTCTTAGTTCAGTTAGAAGCTTTCAACCCCAGCTCCCTCTTAAGCTTGTGTACTAGTACCAAAGTTTAGGAATGATAGTCAGGATAGGGCGCCAGGATCCAAAATCTAAGGTAGTGCGAACAGTGATTGTACCCATCTGCTTTGCGGAGAATATGGTAGGAATCACCTAAGTGTGTGCAGAGCTGGCAGTGATGTATGTTTTGAATGTGGTAATCCAGGCTACAGGATGCGAGAGTGTAGAGTAATGGCTCAGAGGGGAAAAGATTTTCTCCAACAGGGTCAGTCCAACCATCCTCCAGTCCCATCTGATCACCCGACTCAGCAGGGTGCCACTTCCAGCACAACCAGTGGCCAGCATTAGAACAGGCTATATATACTTAAGTCCTGACATAATTAGGAATGTTCTCCTGATGTGGTTACTGGTATATTTCTGGCCTTTCATATTCTTATGTATGTTTTACTAGACCATGAAGCTTCACTTTCTTTTGTACCCCCATGTATAACTATCAATTTTGGTGTCAGACCCAAAATATTAGCGGAGCCCTCCTCAGTGTCTACGTCAGTAGGTAAATCTATCCTAACCTAGTTTCAGTATCCCAGAAAATTACTTCAGTTGATTTCAGAAATAGAGTCGTGCGATTTATTTTCTGAATGAATCAGTTATTGAATGGAGGGGTAGTACCTCAGTGCTTAGGAGTCAGACGTGTCTTCAGATTCTTTCTCAAAATCCTATGATAGCATATGATCTAGAATTAGAGGAATGAAATGTCGAGTCTAGCAACAGTAGTAGAGTTGGGAAGTGTTATCTGAATTTGAGCAGAACATACTTCATGGGACTAGTTGAATGAAAGGTGAATCAGTAGGCTTGAAACAGTGTATGCAAAATTTAGGTTTATTTATTCAAACCATATGTTGTGGATATGATGATTGTAGGCTATGATGAAACTAGTATGGTTATTATAGATTTGGGAATATCCAGGACATGTGTTAGTGACTAATTTTAAATCTTTAAAGATTGAGCTAATAGAAAGAAGAGTTGAGAATTCTAAGTAAGCCAGTGTTTAAGTTGTTATGTGATGATTATTAGGGCTATAGAAAGTTAAGAGTGTATCTCAGAAGGAAGTATTAGCAATGGGTCTTACACTTCAGGTGCAGTCCTTTAGAGGAATTTATCATTTATGGGTATTATTACCCCCAGATTATAGAGTAAAGTGGTGGCAGTTAAGTTTAGAATTTATTAAGTGGTTCACAGACTTAGAACGATGACTTTAAGCTAAGAGGGAGATGATAGAACAAGTAACCAAGTCAGTCCCTTAGATTCTAGTAGTGATGTAAATGTGTTGTAGAACATCAGTAGGGGAGGAAGGTGACCAACCCATTCTCATATCAATCCAGAGTTTTGTACTTCCATTATCACAATACCTACTCATGCTTTATATGTTATCTCCATGATCATAGTTCACATTCTTGTACATCATAAAGAATCATGTGTGCTTTCAATTCTTAGTATAATGAGTCCCAGTTTGCTCAGTTTTACGAATCACGTTCCATGAAACTTATGAACTCCAACTCAGGTCATGCAACTTATGACTCATGTATTCATGCTTTACAGTATGTTCAGTTCCAGTACTCATACTACACATATAATGACCAACAAAATTCAGATTTATATCATGCATATCCCCGGATTAGTCACTTTGATGAATATAGTTTAGTTCATGCATCATGTTTTAGATTCCAGATATTCAGTCATGATTTAGTTTATAAGTGTCTCGTGCATCATCTCAGTCTTTCCTTAGTAATTCAGTCAAGTCAGTATCATTCGGGCAACAAACTATCCCAAAGGGGGAGATGTTGTAATACCCTGAGTTTTCATATCCTAAACCTCTAAACTTTTCTTCATGAAACTAGATCCGGCCTGAGGTAATGGTTACTCATAAGTTGACTCTCTCATTTATATCTCAGCGTTATAACAATTCTCCTGTCATTGCATGCATTCAAGAAATCAGTTCAGTTTATAATATTCAGTTTATATGTCATGTTTTAGACCACATTATGTAATCATGTTTTCAGCATATATATTCAGTACGTAACCTTAATTCCTCAGAGTTCTCAGCTTAACCAGCCTTATTCGAGGAAGAATGTTCCCAAGGGGGAGATATTATAATAACCCACATTTTTGGGCTAGAATTCAAACTGTTGTTATGAAGTATGCAGACCAAAAACCAATGATTTTATGTCTATATATGTGTAATGATCAATTCTATAGTGTGAAAATTTCCTTATATATCAGTCGAGGTCATAAAAATCTCCAAACTCAAACACGAGTTGAGAACACTTCTATTGATTAAGTTATAGTGAATAATTCAGCTTGGGTCAAATTTAAACGATCATTACTCCTTGTACATAATGATTTACGTTTCTTACCTTATTTCAAATTAAATATCTTTGAATCTTCTTTCCAACACATTTGGTTTCATCTTAATCCGATATCGGAGAAAAAAGTTATACTCATTTTACGTCAACATATTAGTATGTCAACAAAGTGACGACTTATCAGCCAAGTCATCTGCCCAAACCAATGAGCCATCAGTTTCAGCCTCCAAGTGACGACCTAAGTTGATAGACCGTCAACTAAGTGGCGACCTATCAGCCCAAATCGTCACCCTTAAAATTCAGCAAAAATAATGTTATTCGCTGATTTAATTAAAAATTAGTGGTGTTGGTGTTGAAATCATGCTATTACTACAAACTTTACACTATTCCCATGTTTAGCTTAAACTACAAATATCAAGTGTTTGATTAAATGCCTTAAAGAATGAGTTTTGAATAATGACCCTTGTAATGTTTTCAAGTGAGTTCATATGGAATGCATTATAGTATGTTTTAAATATTGTGACGTCCATCTCATGTTCTTACAAATTTGGAATAAGACCCTCAGCATATGATTTGGTCATGTAATTGTGTGATCGTTTCATGTTTAAAAGGCATCCCCATGTTAAAGTCTTAGTCCCCATGGTTTCAAAGATTTCATGTGTCTCTGTTGTTATTGTTATCGAGTTCTGCAGGTTATGAATACCCAAAAACTTAGCTATTTACAGAATTTCAGTAGTTACAGAATAGTTCAGATAATCCATGAACATATTCAGCCAGTTAACCATCTCGACCAGTTACTTGTCTAGTTAAACTAAGTTCAGTCCCGTAATCAGTGTCAGTTCAGTTGATAGTAGGATTCAGCATTGAGCGAACCTAGGGATGGGAGATCACCTGTCAGTTAATATTGTTCCTTAGAAGCAATCCCTAAGTTCCAGAACTACATAGCCAACATAGGTTATGAGATGTCACCCGCTAGTTTGGGACTGACACTCTCAGGGATCACCCGCTATTTTAGGACTGATCTCAGGGGTCACCCGCTAGATTAGGAATAACTCCATGTCCATTGTTAGTACCAGTGGCTGGGGTCACAGTTTAGACCCCAATCATCTTAGACTAGGGAATGTCGGTTAGATGATACCTCCCACAGTTTTAGTTTCAGTACTCAGTTCAGAATTCAATTTCAGTTTTGCTTGACCATAGTATGCAGATATCAGTTATTCAGTTATCATATTTCAGTATTTTAGCTTATAGATTATATTCAGAATATGTTTATTCTTGGTCAGGCGTTCTCAGTATTTACAGATTTCATGCATTTTATTCAGTACTTCATGTTATTCATTCAGTCAGTTAATTACTCTTGTACATGAAACCATGCATTTAAGCCTACCTCATTTATCATACCAATACATTCAAAGTACTGATCGCATACTCGTTTCTTTCACTATGATGTCTTATATTATAGGTTCGAACACTCAGATTCCCGATCGTACTTAGACTTTCTAGTGTATTAACAATAGTAGTCGTGGTGAGTCCTCATCCTTCGATGATGAGTTACCTTACATTCAGCTATATCAGTAGTTCAGCTATTTAGTGAGACAGAGTTAGTTGGGGGCTTGTCCCATCAACTCAATAGTCAGACAGTTTAGAGGCTTTCAGACTAGTACAGGCAGTCAATCAATTTTCTGTTGTTATTATTATCCATTTTATCAGTAAGGTCAGTATTGTTTTACAGACATAATCAGAACTATGATTTAAAACCTTATGGCATTTTTTAGTTAAATTTCGCGTATGACTTTTATCAACAGTATGTTATTCAGTGCTCACAGCAGGTGCTAGCTCATGGGTTAGCTTGTGGTCCCTCGGGACTGTAAGTATTGTGTGGCACCCAGCGTGTACTCTCGGGGTGCTACAATAGGTTATGATTCTTAGCATTTGGATTGAGCCTAGTATGATCACCTACCTCATCAGCAGCATCACTTGGTGAGTCCTCATCATTTGTGGGATAGTTTAGTCATTAGTTTTTTTTTAGTTTGAGACAACTAGAGTTATCTGGGGTATTCTCTCAATAACTCATCTTAGTAGAGGCTTTTTAGACACATAGTTAGATGTTTTAGCTTGTGGTTTTGAACTCAAATATTGTTTTTGATTTTATTTTTATTACTATTTCATTATTTAGCTCAGTGTCCACATAAGTATTTTTTAGTTAATTTTACTATTCTTAGTGTTATGCCAGGCATAGGTTATTTTGGGGTAGCTTGTGACTCTAAGCATAGTGATATGACTAGGGGTAGTCTCTAGACATAACATACTTGGTATCAAAGCATCAATTTTAAAGTGTCCTAGGGTGTCTAAAACCCACATTAAATAGTTTTATTCATGGGTGTGAAGCGCGCCACACTTGTGAGTGAGAAGCTATGAAATGTTTTAGGAAAGGTTTCACTTCTTTCATGTTTATATCGTCTGATAGAGTGTGCACTCTATTAAAAATTTATTATAACTTATTCTCTACAAATTTACAGATATTTCCTCCAAAGAGAACTAACTGAAGAAGGAGTGAGAATGATAACGAGGTTGAGAATCAGCAAGCTCCACCATTTACTCCAAAAACCCTCTAAATGAAAAGTCTCCCAAGTCAAATTCAGGGCTACTTTCACAGCCTTATTCTAGTCCATGATCCATAGAGTAACCAAAGGGTTGTGGTACCAGCTAACCCGACAGTGAATACGATAGCAGCCAGAGTCCAAGACTTCACTCAAATGAATCCTCTAGTGTACTTATGGGTCCAAGAGTGAAGAGGATCCAGAGGAGTTTTTGAATTGTATTTAGAAAGTTAAGAAGATCATAGGACTTATCCCAACCGAAAGTTCTAACTTGGACGCCTATTAGCTTCAAGGAGTGGCTCACACCTAGTATAACAATAGAAGAAGGATAGGAGTGTGGTAATATCCAAGATACACTTTCACTCCGAAGATGATTGCGTTCGCTATCAAATATAGTAACCCAACAAATGCTAGGTTGAATTCCAAGGGAATATGTGGAATTGTGGATCTCAGATATTGTAATTAATAGGCAAAACCTGGAAAAGTAAATAGGTGGGTTTGAATAGTAATATCAAACTAGGAGCAAATATTAACTTCGGTCGTAATCAATATTGGTGAACACTAGGATTGTGTTCACCCTGTCTTCTCAACTCCATAGGTTTATTGTGCTTTGTTGAACCAACCCGATACCTTACATGCCGAATCTGATAAGTTATGTACCATATATATTTTTTTGGATGAGTAGATGGATTTCACCCTTTATCTTGATCCCAGTTAACTATTATCTTTTGAGTCTCTAGTTATTAGATAATAGCTAACCATCTTACTTAGATAATACCTAGTAACGTGGATCAATAATTTAACTTCAAATTATTATTGTAATTATATATTCCTAGTAACTACTCCTCTTTTGGAGTAACTAGCAATAATCTAGGAGGAATCTTAATGTTGGCCACCACTAAAATAACTATTAAAGTAAAGGTAATACAATGCATGCATGAGTATCGATTCAGAACAACAACAACACTTCCTCTTCTTAGGTAATTCGCCAAGGTTTCACAACCCTAGCTATAGATTTTTAGCCGCTTATGCTTGAGAAATAATCAATAACATTCATGATTGAAACCATAGATAAACTCACAATAATAAGAAGTAGAAAAACCCAAAGCCATAACTGAATTAATCAAGTAAATCAATATAAGAGAATTCCAAGGCCAAAGTCGGATCTTGAAATCAAAATATGTTTGTAAGTATCAAGAGTGCATTTTTTTACTAAAAACACATAGGGGTATTTATAGTACATGAGAAAAAACTAAAACCAAAGCCCGAACGAAATAGGAGAAAAATGGTCGGTGGCTACTTATGGTCCCTATTTATGCCTTGACCCTGGGCGCTGGTAGTATTTACGGCCTTCAAGGTGTGCGCAAGTGGTGATCGCAAGTGTCGGGATAAAAAAATCCTGCAGGCCAGATCTCGAGATTTTGGACTTTTGACATATGCTTTGCCCACATACGGTCCACATGTGCTACACGCGGTCTGCAGTTGACTTAACAAGTGTCGGGAGTTATCTTTTCAACTCTTCTTCAATTCTCACAGATGCTTTGATCACAAACAAGCTCGAACGTGTCGCAAACATCCATAATTTCTCCCATAAGCCTCCAAAAATGCCTTTCTTATTTTTTTCACGAACTTAGCATCCAAAACAGGATTTCCTACAAAACATACCCAAAACGCATCATATCCAAAATATAACCTCAGAAACTTATATATTTTCATAGTTTTAAGCTTCGGAAGTGCTATATTTCTATAGCACATCAATGCCCTCAACATAGAACTTTTGCATGTCCTTAGGCAACTAAACACAACAAAATAAAAATGACGCTTAACTAGGAGAATCTAAGTTGTTCATGGCAATCAATCAACATTTTAAGCTCAAAACACAACACCCCCTCCAAGCTCACTTTTCAAACCCAACTGTGAATAAATATGAAGAACAATAATGTGACACAATGGGATCAAGGATGGCATTACATTATCAAAAGATAACCCCACATATGTGCAAGTTACGCTACTCGAAAAAAGCAAATAGCTAGCAATATGACTCATGTTCCCTCACAACAAAGAACTCTTACTCACTTATATGAAATCATACATGTCAATGTAGGGACAGTCAAGAGACACTCACACTCAGAATAGAAGTTCTAATCAATGTGCATCAAATATCATAGGCTTGCCCTTATTTTCTTTACCTTAGTTTTCATATAGTCAAGTTAGGATCACTATCGGGCTTTTCTCAGCTTGTAATGTAGTCTCGGGGGCTGGTATGGTACATATGGACATATCAAGTGACTAAGCCTCCTTGGCACTGCACTAACCTTGGGGTCTCACTTATTAGCCTTTTTTTTATTCCACTATTATTCCCCCCTTTTTATTCTATATTGCATATTCAGGTTGGGTGTGATCTTTTATTCTTTCTTTTTCATAATTTTTCTTTTCTTTTTTTCTTTTTCTTTTTGCTACCACACCCAGCCCTACTATCTTTTTCTCTTATTTTACTCTTCTTCATACCCACTTTACACTATGCACCCTTATGATAGCCACCCTCAACTTAGGCGTTTTGTCTGAGTTGAAATAAACAACGTCAGATAAGGACTAGGGCCAAAATAGGTTCATTGTAATATAAATGTAAAGGTGAATAGTGAAATAAGAAAAATAGGCTATAATACTCAAAATAGGGATCAAGTGATACAATTCACACATGGAAGGTCATTTAGAATAAACGTTGACTAAAATAAAAAATGGCCTATGATTTTTTTCTAACCGACTATCCCTCAACCTATGAAAGACTAATCGGGAAAGTTCTGAATTTAATACACAAAGGGAACTAAGTAACATGTCACACACATATAGCACAGAGACGATATTACAAGATACTAAAATAATACAAAACAAAGAAAAGTAAGAACATACCTGGGATGCACTAAGCATCTATCATGATCTTTCCAGATGGGGGTATATCCCTTGATGGAGGCCATGGTGGTGGAATTGCACTATATGAAGATGCAACTACATCTAGATCAACATGCCTCTACCTATCAAAAAACACAGTCTTTGTTGATTCATAGGTAGCCCTTTTCAGGGTTTGCTAATATGGGATATTTGGAGTCTGTAATTACCCCTCTTGGCCTCTCTTGGTCTAAACTACAGGGACCATCATATAATCCTCCATAAATAAATCAAAGTATATTGGACCACGTGGACGTGATGGCTGAACAACTGGGGATATAACTGGAGGGGTGACTAATATGTGGCTCGCAGTAAGAGAGCATACCTTTTATCTAAGTAGGTACACCTTCTACCTAATAATTTCTAGATCTAGTGTCTTAATACTACTAAATTGGAATGATACTCGAGTTCTAAAAGCATCTATTCATGCATGCAACTCATCTTGTAGCTCTAATATCATAGCCCGATGTACAGACTGCAGTCTAGCCTCAGTCGTCTCTAGTGTAGTCTGAACCCATGGCTAGATCTGCTTATATAATTTTTCCACCTTGCAATAATCGGTAGCCAAGTGGTCGTTACCTTTATTCTCTCCCCAACACCTGGTATATCTGGCATACTAACCTTTGTAGCTACATCTTCATCAATAGTGTCAATCACAAATACCACTCGTATAACATCTGGCTACTGCATTATCATACACACCTTAAAAATTATTTGCTCATCATTCAGTTTGAAGGTGATCTCCCCTAAGTCCATATCAATCAACACCCTACCAGTGGATAGGAAGGGTTGACCCAATATAATAGGGGCTTCAAAATTCACCTCACAATCAAGAATTATGAAATTAGCGGGAAACATAAGGGTTGCCACCCTTACTTGTACATCTCACAAAACACCCACTGGTTTCTTCATAGATGAGTCAGCCATCAAAAGTTTTATGGATGTAGGTTTGAGTTCCACCATCCTTAACAGTTTGTACATAGCTAGTGGAATCATATTTTCTCCTAATCCTAAGTCACATAAAACCTGCTTGACATTAAAAGGACCAATAGAGTATGGAATGGTGACTTCTCTGGGGTACTTCTTCTTTTCTATTAACGGTAAGAAAGGGGTCGCACTATAAGGGTACACATAATCATTGGTCTCGATGAACCAATCCTCACCACTATCATACTCAAAATTATCATCACCTCATGTCGACTTCTCAGACTCTGCCTCAAGTGTCTCATCGCTCTCAATGCTATCAATCTTTAACTTCTCAATAGTAGGTACAAAGGGATCATCAATAGCGGTACCACAATTAGTGGTGATAGATAGAAAATGACTTATAGCTAGAGGACTCTGAACTTTTTCACTCAAAAAGCAACAAACTATTTTTGTTTGATCATAGCAGACATTTTCCCAAACTGGTGCGCTAACTACTTAATCGAAGTGGCATGAGACTCCACCTTTAGGATCAACCCTGAAATATCAGCCTTAATCTCCTTAAGGTGGTTCTCCTAATTTTCTTCATCCTTCACAAGTTTGGTCTGCATTTCTTCCATTCTTAATTTTGTATCTCGTCTTCCAAGTGGAATATACCTATTTCCCTTTTCCTTGTAATAATCTCTCCATTTCCAGTCACCTTATATATCCCTACTGTAGTCTTTGTATCTCTCATCATTGTAGTTTCAACCTTGGTTTCCTTTTTTGTGGGCTCAAAAACCCTCCAACTGATGATCTGAATACCTAGCCTCCTATTGTAATACAGACTCATAGGCTTTGAAAGATGCACCATGTGCTCCTACTGTATGAACTTTCTTAGAATTCACGGCCATTAACTACTTTTCTAACAACCCAGGATCAGTACTTAGTATCACAATCTTTTATGTTATAGAATCATCAGCTACTCTCTGATCACCATCAACTCTAATGGCAATAGTGCTAGAACCTCTCTCTACCTTCTAAGTTTGCCACCCTCGGTTAGTAAGAGAGATCTAGTCTAGAATATCAAAATCTACATCACAGTGTAATCTCATAAAAGCTCCTCCAAAGATAGTGTCCACCATATCTCTGGAACTGATGGTCAAGGCTCCATAGAATAATTCCAATAAGTTTGTCCCTGAAATTTGATGGTTGGGAACCATACTCAACTTCTTCTTGAACCTGAACCAAGCCTCATACATGGACTCAGACTGTAGTGCCTAAAATTATAGATCTCATCATTATACTGCAAGATCTTGGATGTAGGAAAGAACTAGTTCAAGAATTGTTTGTGCAAATCATTCCATGTAGTGATAGATCCTCTTAGTAGTTCCCTTAGCCATAAAGATATGTTCCAGTAAGCAAGAAGGGGAACAACCTTAGTCTAAGTGCCTCCTGATCTACCCCAGGTATGGTATATGAAGTGCAGATCCCAGTTAAATTTGCCAGATGCATATTTGCCTCATCTGTAGGCAACCCCGCAAACACACCCTTTAAGTATAAGAGTTAAATCATTGCACTAGAGCTATCGAGCTTGACATCAGAGGGCAAAACAGGAGGAATAATGTCTCCAGTAGCTGTCGGCTCAATGTATCCCAAATATTTTTCATCATCTTCATACGGCTGAACATACTGATATACTGGGATCACTTGAGGTCGTCCTCCTCTGACTTTATTCTGATTTCCACTAAGTACTACTCGGCGGTCAGTTGCCTGTCTCTACTCAGCTAACTCTGCTTCCAGAGCTAAGTGTTGAGCTTCTTCTACTACCCTCCTCACATTTTTATCTTGAGATAAAAGCTCATTATTTTGTCAATTAACAATGTCCTAAACTCATTCAGGAGGAGGGGGAGGCACATCATTACGAACTTCTTTAGGAAGATTGTCTCTCTTCAGCTCTATCATCCTACTAGGTGTCTATAGGATCCTCTCTTGATTTGGATTCAATGGGAGTAAGGGATTGCCTCAAATTTATGTGCTAGGCATAAACCAGTGTATACCCAACTATGAACAAAAACAAAAAGACCCAAAAACTGTAACAACTTTAATTCACAACTCAGCACTATATTCTCTAGCAACGACACCAAAATTTGGTAACACCCAAGCTACACCTTTACTCTGAAGATGATTGCAGTCGCTATCAAATATTGTAACTCGACAAAGGTTGGGGTCGAATCCCAAAGGAATACATAGAACTTATGGATCTCAAATGTCGTAATCAATAGGAAAACCTGGAAAAGTAAATAGGGGGATTTGAACAGCAATATCGAACTAGGAGCAAATATCAACTTTAGTTGTAATTAGTATTGGTGAACACTAGGATTGTGTTCCCCAAGCTTCCCAAATCTATAGGCTTATCATGATTTATTGAACAAACTTGATACCATGCATGCAGAATCTAATAATTTATGTACCATCTACGGTCTTTTAAACGAGCAGATGGATTTTACCCTTTACCTTTTGAGTCTCAAGATGTTGCCTTACTAACCTTTATCTTGATCCCAGTTAACTATTACCTTTTGAGTCTTTGGTTATTAAATGATAGATAACTATCTTACTTTGATAATACCTAGTAGCATGGATCGACAGTTAAACTTCAAATTACTATTATAATTATCTTTTCCTAGTCATTACTCCTCTTTTGGAGTAAGTAACAATAATCTGGGTAGAATCTTAACATTGGCCACCGCTAAAATAACTATTAAAGTAAAGGTAATACAATGCATGCATGGGTATTAGTTTAGAACAACAATAGCACTTCTCATTCTTCATCAATTTGCTAGGGTTTCCACAACCCTAGCTATAGCTTTTTAGTCGCTCATGCTTGTGAAATAATCGATAACATTCATGATTGAAAGCATAGATGAAATCACATTAATACGAAGTAGTAAAAACCAAAACCATAACTGAATTAATCAACTAAAATCAATATAAGATAATTCCAAGACCAAAGTCGGATCTTGGAATCAAAATATGTTTGTAAGTATCAAGAATGCATTTTTTACTAAAAACACATAAGGGTAATTATAGTACATGAGGAAATCCTAAAACCAAAGACTAAACGAAATGAGAGAAAAAAGGTTCGATGGCTACTTATAGTCCCTACTTGCTATCTAACCCTAGGCGCAGGTAGTACTTGCGGCCTGCAAGGTAGGCGCAAGTAGTGGCCGCAAGTGCCAGGACCAAAAAATCCTGCAGGTCAACTCTCAAGATTTTGGACTTCTGACATATGCTTTGCCCACATGTGGTCTGCATGTTGACTTAACAAGTGTTGAGAGTCATCTTTTCAGTTCTTATTCAATTCTCGCACATTCTTTGATAACAAAAAAGCTCGAAAGTGTCACGAACATCCATAATTGCTCTCATAAGCATCCAAAATTACATTTTTCATCTTTTTCATGAACTTAGCATCTAAAACATGATTTTTAGCAAAACATATCCAAAACACATCATATCCATCAAAACAACCTAAGAAACTTGCATATTTTCATAGTTTTAAGCATCGAAAGTGCTATATTTCTATAGCACATCAAGGTGCAGATGAAGAACCGATTGAGTAGGATGAGTTTGTTGTTTTATTTTTAGATAGGTTCTTTACACTTAATCTAAGGGAGGAAAAGGTATAGGAATTCATAAATTTGAAGTAGGGTAACATAAGTGTGAAGGAGTATTCCCTTAAGTTTACTCAATTGGCAAGGTATGACCCAACTATGGTTGCTGATTCTAGGGCTCGTATAAGAAAGTTTGTGTCTGGTATTTCTAAGAATGTGGTCAAAGAGTGGAGAACTACTATATTGGTGAAGAAAATAGACATCTCCAAGCTTATGGTTCATGCTCAATATATAGAGAAAGAGAAAGTTAAGGAGAATAAAAGGCAGACTAAGAGAGCCAGAATAAGTAGCTTTAATTTCTCTCAATGGAGATCAAATGGTGGAAATCATTCTTAATTCCACCAAAAATCTTTAGCTTCATCCCCTCTTCTACCAGATACTATCATAGTGGACCAATAAGTACAACACTCCGCACCACAGAGTATCACCTTGTAGGTACATTGGGCACTTACATACTTAATATCTTACATAACAAAATACTACCTGGGATCCAACATATTCTTACAAACCTAATGCTCTTATTTACCAAATGACTCGACCCCAATTCATCGTTCTAACACTAAACTTCTAGTATACATCACAATTACCCACTCCAACATTTCCTATGTTATCAACCTAACCACTTCCACGTATCCCATCAAGCCTACTAATTTATTCTCATAGTTCTCACATCACTTTCTTATTTGAATATCAATAATCAATACATAACATATCCGGAGGGAACCGCCTTTCTTACACACTAAGAGAATACAAGCACCCCACAGAGAAATACTAAAGTGAATATAACCCTTATTAAGAAGGTCCTTTAATTGCTCCTTAAGTTATTTCAACACAACTGAAGTCATTCTGTACGGAGGGAAGAGATAGGATGGGTATTCAGAAGAAAATTAATCCCAAAATCAAATTCCCTATCGGGAGGAATACCAGAGAGATCATCAGAAAACACTTCGAGAAACTCATTGACTATAGGGACAAATTACAAGGAAGGGCCCTTGGAATTTTAGTCCTTACCTTGATCTAGATTATATAGACACCTTTTGGAAATAATTTTCGAGCTCAAAGATATGAAATAAACCTCCCCTTAGGCACTAGGAACTCCCTTCCCACTCAATCACTATTTTATTTGGGAATTTGAAACTGACCCTTCGAGTCCTACAATTAAGAGATGCATAGCACGAATGGAGCCAATCCATCCCCAAGATAACATCAAAATATAACATCTCCAACTCTATCAAATCCACTGATTTCTCTCTATCACAGATAGATACCACACAACCCCTATAGACTTTCCTAGCCACAATAGAGTCACCCACCAAGGTAGACACAGAAAAAGGATCAGGAATATACTCGGGACCAAAACCAAAATGAATAGCTACTTAAAGGGTAGACCCCAAATCAAGTAGGCAATACACATTATGGGATAAAATTTTTAGCATACCAGTAATGAAATCAAGAGAGACCTTAGAGTCCTGACGGCTAACAAGAGCATAAAGATGAGTCCGACCAGCGTTAGTACCAGAGATAGCACCCTTTGGTGTAAAAATAGAAGAAGTAGCAACCAGAATCTTATTGGCCCTAGTAGTGACCCTTGAAGGACACTCTTATTGCATGTGACCAAGATGACCACACCTATAACATCGATTCCTCCCTTTATCACACAGGCCAGATGTATCTGACCACAAAACTGTCAAGGAGGATAGGGTGTGGCTGACTAAGCTCTACTATCTCGAAATTAGGATCTTTGTGCCTCAAATGCACAATTGACCCAAAAGCGACGATCACCAGAAGGCCTAGGGTAAGAAGCTCTAACAGTCACATAGGAACTCCCCCAATTCCTCTTCTCAGTCCACTACCTATCATCTCTATCTCTATCTCTATATCTATCTCTTTGACCTTTTTCTTACTCAAAATATCTAAACTTCTTACTTTGTCTATCCCTCACCTTTACCTAATCCGTTCTTTCACTAATAATACCAGACGGGTGCGATAGAGAGGCCACTATCTAGGTTAACAAATGAATAAAATGGTGGAACTCAGCATTAAAAATATCTCCTTGAGACAACTGAGCATGAGTGTCACCTGCTGGAGAAGAATTAGTGGGGACCGGTGGAACTCCATGAGGGAATTCAAAAGCAGGGACCGTAGATCGGGTTGTACCCCATAAGTAGGACTAGTTCCATCCTCATTATCCTTCAGCAAAACAAAAGAGTCCCTGCAAGCATCAGATTTTTTAGGAAGCATGATCTAAAATATGATTAACCGGAAAGAAAGGAAAATATTCTTAAATGCCTTGTATCCTCTCCCTTGTAAGTGTGTGCACTATACACCCATAAAAGAGACTCTACCCGACACGGCTTTGCGGACACCCAATGACACCAAACCTAGGCTCTGATACCAACTTTGTCACGACTCAAACTAGGGCCTAGCCATGATGGGTATCTCAAGTCCACCGAGGATCGGAGACCACCCCCTTTTCCTATCCAAACAGAACAAAATACAACGAGCAGCATATGAGTTTCAAACATATAACAAGATAAAATGAATGTAAGTTTTAAAGAGGCTAAGAATAAAAACAACAATAACCAGTCCATAGTAATCCATAAAGACTCTACGATAAATAAAATATAATCAAAGTTAGGACATGCCCCCGATGATAGCCAAAGAAACCATATGAATAGTCTATCACTATGTTGGAAAAGTAAAAGTATCTTCGGTTCCTGCATCGCGTGAGGATAGAGCATCCGGAGACAGTTAGCGAGTTGAGCGCTAGCATGTAACTCAGAATAAAGACAAAGTAGTGCCAGACAAAAATTCAATTTCAAACTCAATGTACATATCCACATTTATGCATACATATATATATATATATGATAGATTCTAGGGTAGGAAACAGGGTTTAGCATGATAGTAAAATATTAGCCTGGACTATGTAGCTCAACCGACATAAAAAGGCACCCACGGGCTATATAGTTTCATCTCCTCCTGCTGAGAAGGACTCGGTGTGTGTTAACCGCACAAATCGTAGGTTTCAAGAAAGACAACAGAATGCCCTGACCCCACGTCAATCCTATATACGAATATATCAATAGTGTGAATCATGCACACGGTCATCAAGACCAACCCTTATATCGGCAAACGTGAGTTTCCAATATAAGTCATTTGAAACCCATACCTTTATGACTTAGCTAAATAACCCCCATAAAACCCAAATAAAATAAGTTTCGCGTATTCCATTCATTAACCATGGAATTATACATTAAGTCACACCACAGGTATAGTCATACCATTTCGTTTGCAATCTCATAATTATGCTATTACAATTCCCTTTATTTGGGGGAATGCCTCAACCCACTTTTTTTGTTAAATCAAGCTAGAGAAATACTTCAATCTTCTTTAGTTTATCAAATCAAATTAGGGGAATGCATTGGGCCCCTTTGTTCATTAATTCAAAACATCATCAACAAGTCCTTTAAAATACATGTTCATTATTTAACCATTTGTGCAATGCAATATTATAGATGAGTAAATCAAACCAAGTGACAATACCACAATTCAAAGTCATTTACACAAGTGGGTTGAGGGAATACAATTGTTTAAAACCAATTTTCAAGTTCAAAATATCAAATTAGGGGATTACCTCGACCCCCATTCCAATTCCCACACTCATGCACCCCATTAGTTTAAAATAATCAATTCAAAACATGAACAACTCATGAAAACCATGGGAAAATAATTCAAGAATCATCCATTCCAAAACCCTCAACCCATGTCAAAACCCATATTCAAATCCATATAGTTAAACTATTTAAAACACATGTTTTTCATAAAATAGGATTTAGGGAAGAGTAACATGCATGAGATATCAAGATTTAGGAAGAGAAATAAACCCTTGAAAGTTCTAGATGCCAATTTCTTGAAACCCTAGCTTGTTCTTACTTTAGGGATTTGAGAGAGCATGGGATAGTGTTTATGTATAATATGTGTTGAGAATAATACCCCAAAGGGGTTTTACGGTCATAGAATATAAGTAGGGGAAAAGTGAAATGGCCAAAATATTCTTAATAAATAGATTGAAAATTAATTGCGCAGTCACTACGGGTTACATGATGACTCATAATAGATGGCTATTACTCATCCCTTAAACTCATAGTCTGGAAAGTATGATGCGGTATGCACACTGGTATGACTATGATTCATACCCTACAACTCGTACTCAGACCTTATGACTCATATGGTCTAGTCGTTGCCAAGGTAGAAATATTTGGGCACCCTTACTGGTTAGGCTATGAGAACCATTGTATAACTTGTAATGGTTCTTGATGACTTATTAGGAGCCAAATATGACCAACATAGAGACTTAGCCAAATACACTGGTAAGACAATGGTTAGAGTCCTACGACTCGTAGTGACACCCTACAACTCATATGATGAGTCGTAGTCTAGGCAGTGAGCTCAAAGGTCAAGAAATTTTCAAAGGCCAAAATCTGTGGTGTTTATTATCCTAGTTCGGGGTAGAATTTATGTTAGGATGGATTTTGGGGATTAGAAATGGGCCCCTCCGGCCTACTTTAGGCCAAGACTTAGCTCCTTGTAGACTTTATAGGTATGTTATACCCTTTAAATTGTATGTTTAGAAGTTTAAATAAATTGGATACATGATAGTTATGCTACATTGGTAATTAGGAGTTTATGCTAATTTTGGTTTAAGTTCGGTAATTTATGATTAGAGTTTTGATTCGGATATGAAATTTGATTATATGAGTTCGGGTTCAAGTTTGGCAATTTATGATTTTGAGTTGTGGTTTATGTCCAACAAGTGATTACATGAGTTCTGATTCAAGTCTGGCATTGAGAGGGTGTTTATGATGGTTATGGAATTAGTTCGACTATGGTATTTTTGGTATGGAAAGATTCATGGTTTTGGCTTCGAGACATGGTTAATTAGTATAATATGGCTACTTCTCTTCTTTTATTACACCCTCCTAGCATATGGGGGCTCGTATTAGGTTGTTTACTTTTTCATATTTCTAGCTATGGGGGGTAATTTGTAGTGGTAGTTATGTTTTCTTCCATATTATTGTTGTTTTTGTTATTTATTTACAATATTTGGAGCATTGTTCTAGGTTTCTCTTTTTACCTTTACGTGACTTATTTATCTCACATTCTTATTATACTTATATTCTGATTTAGCTTAGTTGATCGGCGATGCCTACTAAGTATCCATGGATTTGGTAATCATACTGCATTTCTGTACCTTTTTAGTGCAGATCTGAGTACAAGTTGGTGTTATGATCGTGCTGACTAGAGTTCAAAGACAAGGTGAGCACTCAGAGTCAGAGTTCACCTTTTTTGTCCTTGTTCTACTTTTGTTTAGTCTTTCATTATTTGAGACTGGTGTATATTTAAATATGATAGTACTTGTACTCTTTTGGTTTAGAGGCTTTTTACCGATACTATTAGGTCACAGAATGTTATTATCATCTTATTTATCTTCTGCCTTATTATTATTATTCCATGTTTTATTTTTTGGAAGCTTTTACGTATATATTTTTGGCATTTATGCCATTTTTACATCAAATTAGCCCATTGTTCTTAGCTTTGAGATACTGTTTGTCTTATCTACTTGTAGGATAAAGTAGGTGCCATTATGACTCGGAAATTGGGTCATGACATAAGTAATTCATCACAAAAATGGGTGTAAGATTCAAATTTTGCATACTCTCACAAAGTATTCACATGTCACATAAGGTGAATCATAGGTTTTCCCTTAGTGTGTTACTCCACTAATATCAGAATATCGAAGTTCAAGATCAAGTAGGACTTAAAGGGTTGTAACGTAGGCTAAGGGATGGGAAAAACTATTTTGGCCAGTAAGAGTGACTATCTTCCCTAAGCGTTTTAATACATCACACTATACGTTAATCTCCTCTCTAAACAATCAATTTCTCACCACTTCTATCTTTCCACATCTCTTTTGTTTTGCCCCATCTTTTTAGGCTCATTAAACTCATTCACGCATTGTAAGGAGAGAGTATTCTCTATAAACACATGCTTCAATTTTTGATCAAATTTTCTCTTTTCATTACACCACTCCCAACCACATTACATAAACTTATTTACACTAATAGCTAATATTTTCTTGGGGCATCACTTTCATCTTTTTCCTTTTTAAATTTTACACTCCTTAATTATATTAATTTTTCAACTAAAGCTCATATGAGCTTTGGATCAAATTATGATCAATCAAAGAAGGGGAATAGGCTACATATGAGGCTACCAAAGAATAGGCTACAGGCTCAATGCGGATAACAAATATCATACAACACGGGTAGATAAAAGGGGGTTCAAAACATGGCTATCAAAGAAATTTCTATTTCATCTCCTAAACCCAACATTTTTTATTTTGCTTTGCATACACACCAGGCCAGTTTTAAACATTAATATGCACCATGGAATATAATAAAAGATCTGACTCACATATGGCACATGCTTATATCAAGTAGGATCCATGTATACTCTAACTCAAGCAATAGCACGGATTCAAATTAAGCCAACATCTCTCAAGAGTCATATAACTGAGCCTAGGGGTCTCAAGACTAGTTATTCAACTCGCTCAACTTTCTTTTTACATTCAAAACCACTTGCATCATATAATCATACATAACACTTAGCAAGAACATCTCACTTATTCCTAATGCAAAAATTATAAAATTTAGTCCTAAAAATGAAAAAGAGATATAGGGTTCAAGGACCGCCCCCGGGAAAAAATTAAAAAGAAAAACCAAGGGGTGGGTGAAGTTTTCCCCTACTAGACTGACACGAACAACAACTTAAAGGAAACAAAGGTAAAATATTTTTGTAATTTTTTCCAAATTTAGTCAAAACTAGAATAACAAATAAAAATAGAAATTGTATAACAACACTTCACCCTAAGCAATTTGAAGATTCCCCACCCCACACTTAAAATCACACTTTATCCCCAAAGAATAAATTAAAAGTAAGGATAGAAATACTCTCCGAGGCCTATAGGACTAGCTAGAAGCAAATTAATCATCAATGAGATCTAATGGACCCCACACCCAGTCTTTGCCATGCTCTTTAACTTAGATCTTCGATACTCAGACTTTTTGTCAAACTGTGACTAAAAAAACAAAAAAAAGGTGATACTAAATAAAAATAAGAAAATAAAATGTCTACCTTAACTTATGTTGCCTCCCAAGAAGTGTCGAATTTACTATCGCAGCACGACTCACATCAGACTCTTCAACTGTATTTCTTCAACCTCTTCCTCCTACTCAGAGCCTATTTTCTCACTCTTTTATGACTTTTTGAGTGTCTACTATCAAGGTCTGTAGCTTTCTCCACACTTGCCTTTTCAGGATCCTCCTTATTTTCTTAAACGTCAGGCTTAATGGGCAGTTTGGGCCACTCTATAAGATAGTCAGAAGAGGTAAATTAAGGGTTGAAGTCATTCACCCCATATTCATTACCCCCAATGAAAATTCCTCCACCCATTCCACAAACTCCCTCAACTCCTGAGGAAAGAAGTTTTCCAAAAATGCACTATAAAAATTATCCTGCAAGACAAAACTGGAATCTTCACCTCTCGACTGTTTCCACTGATTGTACTACTGGTATACCACATCTTTCAGTTGGTAGGCAGTAACTCTATACCTTCAATCTCCGAAGCATTCATAACCCAAAAGATCTTCTTCATCTTATAAATGAAACTTTAAGGATCCTCCTCGACCTTAGTACTAGTAAATATCGGAGGATACAACCTCATATATTGGACAACTCTAGTGGCCTCAGACGAACCCATAACAAAACCAGCAGAACCTGACTATTGTGAATAAGATATCACCAACTAGGCCAATAGGTTAATGCAGCATCGAAACTCAGTATTAGCTACCTCCCCTTGAGGTGACTGAGTATAAGTATTGCTCTCAGGAGTAGGATCAATAGGGACAGGTGGGACTTCACGAGGACAGTCAGATATAGCAACCTTTGACCAGGTATGGACCCCAAAAGTTGGACCACATTATTCTCAGATAGGACAGAAGAAGTTCCATGGACATCAGATCTTCTAGGAGGCATGATCTGAAAGATGAATAGACGAAAATTAGAGGGATCTAAGACCTTAGACTCTACAACCCAAAATTAAGACAACAAGAAAGTAAAACATTCTTAAATGTCATATACCCTTTCCCTTATAAGTGTGGCACGCTACACACCTATAAAAGAGACTCTACTTGACACAGCTTTATGGACACCCAATTGACCATGAACCTAGGCTCTGATACCACCTTTGTCATGACCAAATAAGGGCTTGGCTGTGATAGGTATATCAAGTCCTACGTGGACCAAAGATCACCCCTTCACCTAATTAAACTAGCACAACATCCTTAAATGTCAAATGAATTTCAAACATATAACAAAATAATGTAAAATAAAACTTATAACAATTCATGATAGATCTATACCAACCACCGATAACTAGACAACCGTCCGTCACCAAACAACCAACCAAACACCCAAGTCCACGGTAATCCAACAAAGCCTCTACAAAATGGAAAGTCAATAAAATATTGGGTTATGCCCCCGATAATAGCTAAAACTAATATCCAAAGATAGTCAAAACATAAAAAGAATCCACAATATGAACTAGGGTCTTTCGAAGGATGGAAACTCAGTACTTCAATCTGACTCGCTAGCTGATCCTGAATCCAAGTTAATGAGTAGGAGATATAGAAATATAGCCAGTTTCTGCATCACGTGGGGATACAACACTTGAAGATGGTTAGAGGTTGGAGTGCTAACATGTAACTAAGGGATAGAGGAACAAAATAATGCCATGATAATAGTTCAAAACCCATAAAACATTCAATTCATACAATTATATAAAGTATGTATACATATATAATACCACATGTTGGATAGGGAGCAAGGTTTAGAATGAACTTTGAAAACCTTAACCTCGACTATGTAGCGTAGCCTCATAAAATAAGGTATACCGGCTATATAGGCCCAGCACTCCCCTAGCTGAAAGAGCCCCAGTGCGTGTAATCACACAAACAATAGAATATCTACATCCATATATGCCTTTATGAGGGACTCAAACCTCCCAGTATAGTCAAGATGATTTAAGCACCAATGTATATAATATAGAGGACTCGAACCTCTTATTCATACAACCAATGGACTCAAACCTCCTGGTCATTGAGACATCTGCACTGGCTGTGCGATTTCTAGTGTTAGTCCTTCTGGACCTCCACTTCCATGGGCCGACAACACATCTTGCTCTTAAGCCCAGTTTAAAATATTTATTTCACAATCATAATCATCAATCCAGTTATTTACCAAAGGCATCCCATTGGTATCATCATACCAACTCTACCTGCAAGCGTATAACATTCCAAAGCAATTATTACATCAATTTGGGACTCAAACCCAATGTTCAAAAAAGAACATAAATCAATCCGGCGCTTTAGGACTCGGACCCCTGATCCAAGTAAACCCCTAAGGTTTTAATTCAATTCAATTTATGGCCATCAAAGCCTATATAAAGTCCTTCATCAATCATTAACAAGGTTATGCCAAAGCCTTCATTCAAAAAGACAATTCAACTTGTGACAATATCATTCATATTAACAATTTCACAAATAGGTTGAGGGCATGCCATTATCAAAGCCTTCATCCATGACCCCTTAATTAAATCACCAATCCCATGCACCCACATGTGCAAAACCATAATTAAAATATGCATAATCCCAATTTAAACCATAGAAAGTAATATTCAATGATATGCATTCAAACCCCTAAACCTTGGTTTCAAAACTACCATTAATGATTCACGAACAATGCTTTAAACATATGTTTTTAGTAAAATAACAATGAAAGAAGATTCATATGCCTGAATTACGAGGATTTATGGAGATAAATTGACTCTTGAACCCTTAGATGGCCACTTTGGAGAAACCATAGCCAATTTTGCTTGAGAGGATTTGAGAGGGTAAAGAGGATTTTTTGTTCCTGTAAAGTGTAGCTTGAATACCCCCAAAGTGTTTTAGGGATGTTGGGCCTTAAGGTTTTAAGTGGCAAATGTCCAAAGTACCTCTAACTAAATGTTGTAAAAGACCATCCTTGGTTAGGAGTCGACCCATCGATTCATCACCATATCTTATGACTCATGGCCATGAGTCGTATCCTAAATAGTGGATTGGACACCCATACACTGTATATCTTATGACTCTATAATCCCACTCATGCCTGACCATACGACTCGTATGGTCTAGTCATTTCCAAGATAGAACCAAAAGGGATTAGACATTGGACAACATACAACTCGACCCTACCACTTGTAACATAGTCTTTTGACTTGTAATGAGTCACTCATACTCAGAGTAGAACTTAGCCAATTATACACTGGTTTGGTTACGACTTAGGTCCCTAGATCCATAAACACTCCATACGACTCTTATGATGAGTCGTTAATAGGGCAGTGAGCTCAAAGATCAAGGAATTTTCAAGGGCCAAATCCAAGGGCGTTTCATATGTACATTCTCAAATTAGCAATGAAAATTTGAAGGAATATGAACCTTCAGAATATGATAGAGAAAATAAAATTATAGAAAGTGAACCTGATAAAGATATAGATGATACAAGACATTTATCTCAAAATGATATTGGCATAAATCTTTATGACCACGGTTGTTTGAAATATAAAATAATGATATATCCTACTTTACAACATTGAAGAACAAGGAAGATATTTTTATCTCTATGCGTGAATTTGAGATAAAATATTATTTTATTTGGTCCAAGAATGTCAAAAAAGATTTGAAAAAAGATATGTGTTTTAGTAGCAAAGCTAAGTTGAAACATGATATGATGATTTAGAGTTTGCCCAAAAATAAAGAATTCAAGGTTGTACATCAACCAAGGTTATAGATTATGACATGTAGGTTTTATAATTCATTAGATTATCTTTGATTTCCTCGAGATCGGGAGGTTGGAGGAAGCCTTTGCAAGATAGAAAAATATTTTGATAATCATAGATACTATATTGAAGGGCTTATTATAGGTCATGCTAACCTAGATATCAATTTGATTGCATCTTTATTTCCAAATCAAATACCTAAAAAATTCAAATTGTTGGTAGTAGATGTCATTGCAAATGTTCATGAGCAATTTGGTAATCAAGTAACATATTGGAAAGTGTAGCTTAGATGTAAATGCACATTTAAATTGGTGTATGATGATTTCAGAATCATTTAGTGAGATTTTTAAATTTTTGTAGCTTTTCAGCACTTTAATCATGAAACAGTGGTAGAGTGAAAACACGAAGAGTCAATGAATTTACTAGAGGTAAGAACTTTCAAGTTTGTATTTGACCTTTTAAGCCATGCATTGATGATTCCAAACTTGTATTTCTATCATTTTAGTAGATGAAACTCATATGTATGGTAAATATGAGAAAAAATTATTAATTGTTATTGAAATTGATGGAAATGAGATCACTCTTACTCTAGCATTTTCTATTATTGATAAGGAGTGTAAAGAGACATGAAAATAATTTTGTAGAAAAATGAGCGCATATATGATAAAAGGATAGAAAAGATATATGTACTATCTATATAGGGTAAAAGAAATCTTGACTAGTTTATAGAAGTTGCAGCAATTTTAAGAACCTCAGGCTTCTCGTCGATTTTGCCTAAGGCATCTTAAGAGTAAATTTCAATTTCAATTTTCAAATACGGACCTCAGTCATATGATGTGGAGTATTGTTTTATCTCATCAAGTAAGAAATTTCGAAGCTTTGATGTGGATAATCAAGAAAGAAATAGAGAAGTATAAAAGTACCTCACGCAAATTTCATTGGAAAAATAAATTGTTAGCCAAGATTTTGAAAAAAAAAATGAAGAGTGTTGACAACAGATCTTTCAAAGTCTTTCAATGGACTTCTAAAGAAAGCTCACAGCTTTCCTGCCATAGTCAGACTTTCATTGAAGCAAACTATTGAATGGTATACCCATAGATTTCAAATAATGCATCAATTTACAGAGCAAAAGAAACTATGGACAAGCAGTATCAAAATAAAGTGGAGAAGAACTATGAAAAATTAAAAAGTCACTTTATTTTTTATTGAAATATATCCACAGGAGTATATGAGGTTAGATCTATATAGGTTTATGACACTGGTGGTAATCCGCACTCTATTTCACTAAATGATCATAAATGTGATTATAGAAAATGGAATAACTTGCACTTTTCGTGTTCACATTTCATAAATGTTACAGAAAGAATGGGTGGGATAGTTAGAATTTTTTTAGTGAGCATTTCTGAATAAAGAATTATGTCACAACATAATATAGATCATTCTCACTGGTTGAGCACAAGGCATGTTGGCCATCTTCAAGTTTTGTAATAATAAGTAATGAACTATATCGCCATCCCAATAGACCAAGGATAACTAGAATGACTAATGAGATAGATAGTGATCTTGTAGTCTATGGGCGAGTTTACGAATTGTATAGGTAGACCGCGCATGATAGGTATTTATGTCCAACTCATAATCAAACTTAAGTGGGTACTATTAAAAATTATAGTCATTTGAATTGTATTCTACTTTCAATTATCTATAGTTGTGTATTTTGCTTCCTTTCAATTGTTATTGGATTATTGGGCTAAAGCATTATTTTATTTTTAATTAAAATTTCTTTTTTATCATATCTACACTAGCTACTATTATAATTGTAATACTAAAGGAATTTTATTAAATTATAAAATAACTAACATCTTAATGACAACAAGAGATTAAATTATAAAACTAAGTGCCTATATTAAATTTTACTTATAAAGGTTGTCAAGAGGCAAAAGTTACTAAAAAAGCTAAAAAATTTAAGTGTCAGTAAGACAAAGAGTTACTAATTCATTTGACATATGAGAGAAATAAGAAAGCCAACATACTAAAAGAGTCAACTTCAAGAATTCTTATAAAAAATTTATACAAGATAATCCCTATCTAGCACCATCCGTAGTTCTTCAAATAAAAATTTCCAACAATTTATCTCATAAGCTTCTACTTTAGCATTGGTAGTTGCTTTAAAAGAGTTGGGTTCAGGTAACGAAGACATAGGTTCTTCCTCATTGATGATTTAAATAATCTAGCCATATCTTCACGTCACTGTCGGGTTTTACCCTTTCTTTTTTTATTTTATATGTGTTGGTAAGCATAGAGACTCCCTGTCAAGCAAAGGTAAATTTTTAATTTTTTAAAAAAAGAAGTTAAGTCAAAAAATAGTGTAAAGATCTTAAAATACCTATTTTACAAGGCTTAGGAATAACTGTATATTTCTCCCTCGTTGATGGTTCACCATCCCGAATAGTCGTATCATTACCTTTACTTGAATCCTTTGAATCATTGAAATCATCCATCTTATTGCCTTTTATATCAGTGTTCGAGTTTTTGAAATTATTAACGACATTAGGGGTCTTAATGGTCAATGGCACATGCGATGAGATAAAGTTTGGGGCATTGTCAAAATATTGAGGTTGATAACTAACAAAGCATTCTCAAATGATGAAAGACTTGGATCCCTTGATATTTTCAAAGATTGTTGTGTCATGTATGACACAATATCTATATGTGATGGTTGATATGTCATACCTATGCCTGTGTGAACTCTTGAGTACGTCCTCTTGAAGTGGAATGAATATCATAATTCATTGTTGCTAGATTATCTTCTGAGATTACTTGGCCATTTTGCATGGCCTGATCTACTTCATTCATTTCAACAGTCACTTTTCCTATTTCAACAACACATTCTCTCATACCATCAATACCATATTTTCCTTTCCTACAAATTGGATATACCTCATCTTTTCTCTAATCTGCTGATACATGAATTCTATCGGCCTCATGGATATATTTCAAATAACCTCCACCATTCTTCTAAACATGTATAAGGCTTCATATATAGATTATCACTAAGTGATTTTACTTTATCAATCACCAAATATATATGATGCGTTTGTGCAACTTAAAGTGAAAGTCATTTAATTGTAAAATATATACTCTCAACCAAATGAGCTTCCACAAGATGAAATCTATATAAGCCTAACAAAGCAAAATTTCACTCAATAACATGGTAAGCATGCCATAAAAAAGAGATAGTATCTTCCAAAAGAGTTATTACTGATAAAGCTCAAATTATACACTTGAATGGGTGTAAGCGATCGTTATCAATATAAAACCCAACTAGGTTGGGGTCGAATCTCACAGGGAATAGGGTGTGAACGTCAATTTGTTTATGAAATATTTTACTGGTAGTTTATCGTTTCCGAAATTTGGGGGTTTAAAGTTCACAATGTATCAATCTTCACTTTCTGAATTTTTAGAGTTGTTATCAATATAAATGGGAAACCAGGGTTATGATCACCAAAGATTTCGGGTATTAACAAATACCAGGTAATGCTAGAGATCCTCGGAATGAGTAGAACAACAGAATATTCCTGACTATGATACTATCTGACTTATCTCTCGACCTCACCAGACACTTTATTATCTAATTCTCTCGAACTTAGATAATTTATCTATATACAATCGGATGTTATCTCAGGTAGATTAATCCAGTTACGGCATTAATCATTAAAAAGAAGGTTGGTAGCTTCCGAGTCCCTGTTGATAATTCCCGTCCTCTAGTTTATTTCTCCGTTAGAAGCAAATAAAACCTAAGGCATAATCTAATGTTTACAACCACTAGATTTCAGTTAAAACCATAGAATTTCAAGATGTTCTACTACTCTTTGAATCCATTAAACACCTAGCATCATATCAAACCCTTATCCTTGGATCCCATAACACCGGCTAATGAAATTAGCCGCTCATGATTTGACGAAGGAAATCATAAGTTGAATTCATGATGATAATGATAAACTTACGTATAGATGGAAAACATCAAATAATTTCTTCAATTAAATCCCAAGTTAGAAACCCAAGAATAGTTGATAAGAAAAAAACTAAAAATAATTGGCAAAAGAGAACAATGTACGTGTTTCTCCCTTCAAAATTCTTGTTCTGAATAATGAAAACCTTTTCTCTTAAAAACCCTAAAAACTGCTATTTATACTAAAGCCTAATTAAGGAAATAAAATAACAAAATCACAGCTGGGCTCGGATTTAGGTGACGCCATATTGGTGTTGGTCGTCAGGCTTCTGACGGCGTCTCAGATATGTCGTCAGAAGTCATGTCGTCTTGACTTGTTCTGCCTCACTATGACGATGTCCTATGATGTCTTACCACACTTGTGATGGTGTGTAGTAAATGTCGTCAGACCTTCAGCTTATTTCACCATGTTCTGCCTCACTCTGACGGCTTACCATACTTGTGATGACATATTGAGAATGTCGTCACTCTTATCCAGCAACTCTTCTCCACTGTTCTTCCTGACGCCTTTTTCTGGTAGCTTACTATATCTCTGACGGCTTGTAAGAAATGTCATCAGACTCATATCAGCTCACTTGTACCAGATTTTACTTATTTTGTTCATCTTTCCTATATTTTTCTCCCATCCTTGCTACAACTAAAATATCACAAGAAAACGATCAAAAACAACCAAAAGTTGCTTAAGACTTCGCAATTATTTAGAGTTAAAAGCCTCAAATATGTTAGAATCTGCTCACACATCAACACCCTCAACTTAAAACAATTGCTTGTCCTCAAGCAACCAAAACACAACTAAGAGAATACAACGAACATTCAGAAGTCAACAACCAATTCTTATCTCAAAACTCAGTTTACCACCTCCAAGGTCAACCAACTCAAACTACTGTGCAATTTATTAAAAAGCAACAATGTAACACAAAGGCTTTTACCCATGGCATCACTAAGTGACAACAATCATGCATGTAATGTACACTGCCCAAACAAGAAAGTAACTTAGCAAGTTACTAGAGTGCCCTCACAATAAAGAAATTCCCCTTTTCTCTCATTATCAACAATCAAGGTATAATCATGGGGATAATCACAAAGACTCTCGCACTCAGAATAAAGTTCAACCAGTGTATGCCAAATACCATATGTTTTACCTTATCGTCATTACCAAAGTGTCTAGACAGGTAAGCTAGGATCTCTATAGGAATTTCTGAGGCTTGTAACGTAGGCTAGGGGCTGGTATGGTATTAAACGGCATTTAGAGTGACTAACCTCCTTGGCCCTACCTTATCTTGTGGGGTCCACTTATTAACCTCTTTTTCTCTCTTTTTCTTTTCTTGATCACACTTTCAGGATAGGTGCACTTTTTTTTATTCCAACAGATTTTCTTTTCTTGCTTTTTTTCACCAACACCCAACCTTTTATTCTTTTTCTTTGATTCCTTGTCTTCCATTCTACCCTTTTTCATACCCAACTTATATCACGCACCCCTATGATAGCCACCCTCAACTTAGGTTGTTTGCCTACGTTGAGGTACACAGTGTCCAAAGAGGACCAGGGCCAAAACAGGTCATTATGATTTAAAAAGAGAAGGTGATGGGTTTCATAGAAAGAAAATGGTCAATTTAGGCTCAAACGGCGATCAAGGGATACAATGCAGTACAGGGAAGGTCATTTAGGCTAAAAGTGACTTAAATTCAAAAACAGCCTATGATTCTTTCCTAACCCCTATCTCTCAACCAAGGCAAAACGAACTGGGTAAGTTTTAGATTCAGCAATACCACAGGGAACACAGTAAGATCTCACACACACTTGGCACACAAGCATTTCACTAACAACTACTTATCTGGTTCATGCAGTTATTCAGCTGTGATTGTTAAGCACAAAACTAATGCCCTAACCAAATGCTCAATAGTCACAATTTGAGGCAATTCACACAGTCATGCAAAACAAACCTTCGGAGAGGTGTTCAGAATTAAAAAAAAAATTAGTTGACTACCTTCAGAACTTGCACTACTCCTAGTTATTTGTAGAATATGATACAACAACATGCTACCCTACACCCTCAACTTAAAATCAAAACAAAATAAAACTAAGGGTTTAGAGCGTACCTAGTAGATATCAAGTATGAGGATCATGGGGTTTTACCCCCACATCAGTATCTCCAGTTGGGATACTTATATCAGGAGCCTGCTGATGTGCTGGCTCAGCTACCACTGCATTTGAAGGAGGTGCACTGGATGAGGCTTCTACGGCTCTAGCTAGGTGCACCTCTTCCCTTCTCAAGTGGTCTTCTAGGGACTCTTATATTGCCTATTTCAGGTTCGCTTTGTCAGTGGCTTCTACCTCATCACTTGTTTGCGTCGTCTCTTCTGCTTCTGTTTTCTGAGCCTTCTTCTTCTTCTTTGCCTTTTTCTCAGCTTTGCCTACATTCTCATCATCTCCTTGTCATTTTCTCTTTCCTTTTCTCTTTTCATCTTTCTTTTCTTTGTTTTTCTTCTTCTGCACAGGCTCCTCAGTAAGATCAAGCAACTCTAATTCACCTTCGGGCTCCTCAGCCACATCTTCTGTTACTGTAATGCAATGGAGCTGTCTAATCAATCTAAACTCCGTCTTCATCTGCTTAAACTCAGATCTGAAATTTTTAAGCTCTGTACTCGGCATTTCTCTTTCTCTCACATCAAACCGATTCTTCAAGTTAAAAAACCTAGCAGGCAAGGACTCATAAGGCTCAAGTGCAGCCCTGATTCTCTTATCTACTGCAGTTGCAAACTGCTTGGAAAACTTCTTCAGCTGAGCCTCGCACCATTATGTTTGTCTAGCGATTTTTTTGAAGTTTGGCAAGTTGAAAGCAAGTCCTGCTGGTGCTGCAGAAGCTGATGGAGTTGACTCAGTTGCAGGCACTGAACCTGCCTGTGCTGAAGATAGTGGTGGTACTGCTGCTGCCTCAGGAGCTTGTGCCTCCACAGTAGGCACTAAACTAGAATCTGGAATAGGAGGCCCAACTGCTACCTCTTCTCCCCTCTCAAGCCTCAATGCAGGTAGATTTTCCTCACTTCTGATCGGGTTGTGAGTCTTTATAGTAGTGACATCCTCATCCACACCTGTGATCTCGGGCACATTTTCTTCTCCACATAGCATAGTGATCAGATACGGGAATGGATATGCAGTGTCAGGCCTAGACACCTGAATCTTTATCTCCTCAGAAATAATTTCACCAAAATCCAGGGACATCCCAGTCACTAGACTAGCAACTAGTACGGCCCTGTCATCTCCCAGTAGATTATCATTTTCTATAGGGATCAAGTGCGTGCGCACTACGCCCCACCAAAACTTTGCCTCAGGTGTCAGAGAAGCTTTGTAGATCCTTTCATTCGGGTTGGTCAACTAAATAGGCTCTCCATCCGCTATGTGAGTAGCCAACCATCTGCGCTAATTTGCTTTATCTTTCAAATGGGCATAGAATGTAAGTGAAGTATCCTGAACATTAAAGTTCGGCTCATGAAGAAACCGGTTGATTGTTGTGTTCGAGATACTCACTATCACTCCCCTCACTGCAATTTTCTCCAGTAATGGTATGTTTGATATTTTCTCACCTTCCTTGCATCTGTTTTCTAGGTTCGCTTGGTAGTTTGCATAAAACTCCCGTACTACCGCTGGACTATAGAAATCTCCTATTCTGGTAGTCCACTCTAGGACATAATCTTGGAACTTTTTCATCACCTCCGGGTAGTTGATCAACCCTTTGGTAATTATTTTTTTCTTCAAAGATAGGTCTCCGTTGATTTCTATGCAGACAATCAAGATATACCCTAGACAATCAAGATATACCCTCTCAGCTCTTGGAATGAGCCATCTGACATTATCTTTAACCTCCAGGTTTTTGCATCTCACTACAGCTCTTTGAATTGGAGAATCATCATCACTTTACTTTTCTGAGGATGGTGGTATCAATTCTGTCTTCTCAGACCCCTGCTCTTCAGATTTATCCTTCTCAAACTCAGGTTGTTCAGACTCGGTTTGCTTGGAACCCACTTGCTCAGAGGACTCACTCTCAGGTGGGGTAGTAGTTTCAGTATCATCACTATCCTCCACCTGAATGGGTTTAGGTGGAGTAAATGCCTTTGGGCTTGGTTTCTTTCTCTTTCACTTGAGAAGTGGTTCTTCATCTTCAGAGTCGGAGTCCTAATTAATAAGCTTCCAAACCACTTTTGGATTCGCCACTTTTTTTGGAGTGTTAGGACTCTTTCTCTTGGGTGTCATTTTTATACCTGCATCAAGTTAGAGTCAATTTTTAGTGTTCTAAATCATATAAATAAACAAGATGCATCAATGGTTGCTTAGAATCCCTGAAAAGGGTTCAATTCAATTTTAGTTCAGAGGCTTGATGGCATCTCTGGTAAGTCATCATATTTCTAACGGCTTACCATAGACATCGTCAGCCTCAAGCAGTGACTACTGAAATTTCTTAACTTTTGATGACATTGTCTAGTAAGACGTCACACCTGTGACGACGTATCAGATATGTCATCAGACCTTAATAGAACCTCATCTTTTTTTCTTTAACTTTTGATGATATTTGTAGTAAGCCGTCACAGTTATGACGTCCTACCATAAATGTCGTCAGCTCAGAACACAATCCTTCAACTCTCTTTTTCGTTGATTTTTTGACTTAAATTTCGACTTGATTTTAACCTAAGTTGAGTTATTGAGCTGCTCTTTATATCTTCTTCAGTTCGAACCCAGCAAAACCCTAGATTCAAAGTAGCTTGTAGTTCTTTAATCCACTTAGGCTCCTTTGAACCAAGGTTGAACTTCTCATGTTATACATACCCAAAATAAAGAACAGTTTTAAGTATCGAGCATACCTGATTGTCGACTTGCACACTTCCTTAACAATAGAGCTTAGTTCGTATGAAGTGTGAGCTTGAGGTGAGAGAATGTGGATGAGAGAAGAAAGTTGATCACTTTTCTTTCAATCCAATCTCTCAAGGGAAAGGTTTTCTTGCTTAGTTGTGATAAAGTTGGAGAAGTAAGGAAGATATTATGTATTCTAGCTTAGGAAGGAAAGAACTAAACATGGAAACCAAATAAACTATCGGGAAGGTGAAGAGTTTAAGCCTGGGCCGGGTCGGATCCAACTTAACATCTGGGCCCATAATACCTGACGACATAGAAAAATATCATCAGAGTTATGGTAACTCGTGAGGAAATTTCATCAGGGTTAGGTAGACACTTCTTCATACTAGACCTCTCTGACATTATTTTTTGGTAAGTCATCACATGTGTGACATCTTACCATAAAGGTCGTCAGGATCCTTTTAAGCAGATAATCTTGATTTCACCTTCCAGGTATTAAAAACCTAACTATAACAATAAAACTAACCTAAAAATGAATGAAAATAAAATTTTGGGTTGCCTCCCACTAGCGCCTGATTTAATGTCGTGACACGACCCAGTTATCTTGGATACTCAGACTTCACCAAGACATCATACCGATACCTTTTGTTATCCATATAGAATACATCCATGACTGCGAATACACTCATCTCTTCTAGATTGACTGTGGATTAGCGCATTTTAAACTTTGCTTCATTTTTGCCAACTCGAAACTTGAGCTCATTGAGCTTCAAATCAACTAGCACTCTCCCTGTGGCCAATAATGGTTTTCCCAGAATAATACGCACCTCAAAATCAACATCACAGCCTAGAACCATAAAATTCGCAGGGAGAATAAAGTCGGCCGCTTTCACCAGCACATCATGTAGAATACCCATAGGTCTTTTGATTGACCTATCTTCCATCAAGAGTCGCATGTTTGGAGGAGTAGGTACCCCTACATCAAGCCTCTTATAGACGGCCAGCGGCATCAAATTAATACTTGCCCAAGGTCACACAAAGTTTTCTCAAATTTCACGGGTCCTACTGTGCATGGAATAGTAAAAGCACCAGTATCAGGATTTGTCTGTACTAAGGACTGTGATGAAACAGCACTACAATGGTGTAGATTTTCCACCGTCTCATAGCTTACTTTCTTCTTCTTCGTCAGCAGATCCTTCATAAATTTAGCATAGCTCGGCATTTGCTCAAGTGCCTCCATCAATGGCACCGTCACTGTCAGTTGTTTTATTATTGCCATGAACTTGCTAAATTTTTCATTATCTTCTTTCTTCTTCAACCTCTGCGGAAATGGAGGAGGTGGTCTTGTTATTTGTTTCCATACTACTTTCTCTTTCTTGTCATCTTTTTTCTCTGACATGTCAACAAAGCCATCCACCTTCTCAGACTCCACTGGATTTCTTCCTTCTGATTCATCAACACTTACCTCATTCTCCACGGCTTTGACCATAGAAGGGCTAGATAACATCTTACCACTCCGAGTGGTAATCGCCAAACAAGAGCCATCAGTCCATTGGTTTTGAACCGTATAACTAGGTAAAGTGCCCGCTTTTCTCTGGTTCAAAGTAGCCAAAAGTTGGCTTATTTGTTGCTCTAACTGCTTAATAGAAGCAAAGTGTGAGCTAACTAACTGACTGAGGGTAGAAAACTCAGTTTTCATATTAGTTATCCCCGAGTTAGTAGCTTCAACTCTCTTCAATAGGTTTTTCATCATGTACTCCATGGATATCTTGCCAGAACTAGTAGATGCAGCATCCCGACTTCCAGGAGGTACATACAAACCACTCCTGTCATTATTGTTTCTCCAATGTCCCTGATCCCTATCTTTAAAATCAGGCTTGTCATAGAAAGTCCGACATTGGTTCCCTTGGCTATTTCCTCGAAAACCCCCCTGATTACTCATATAGTTGGCCTCAGCATCAGCACCTGTAGATACGGTACCTTGAGAATCCACAGCCTTAATTATTTCAGTCTTGCCGGATAGCAAGTGCTTAGCCAGCAATTCCATCTACGTCTTCAAGGGGTCCATATACTAATCTCGCTCCTCATCCCTTCTACGTTGTTCTGCAGTAATACCACCAGCAATCGTAGGGCTATCCACTACAGAATCCCTAGTTTTCCAAGATTGACTTTGCTTGGTCATTCTATTTAGCATGTCAGAAGCATCCAGAAAATAGAGGTCAATGAACGAACCAACTTAAGCGTTGTCGACTATTGGCTTTGTCACAGAGTTGAAATCTCTATACAAGGTCTCTATCAAATGCAAGTCCGTCATATTGTGGTTTGGACATTGTGCAAGTTTCTTCTTAAACCTTTCCCAAGTCTCGTGCAGTGCTTCAGTCGGAAGTTGTCTGAAGTTGCTAATCTCGTCCCTCAACTGTACCCTTCTGGAGGGTGGAAAGAACCATTCTAGGAATGCATCTTTCAACTGTCTCTAGTTGGTTATAGAATCAGGCTCTAACTCATTCAACCACATTGTTGCCTCTCCAGACAGAGACAATGGAAACAACCTCAATCTGATTGCATTCTGACTCACTCCCGGATTGTCAAAGGATTTGCAGATGGTGGTGAAGTTCACCAAATGCATGTTAGGATCATCACCAGGAAAGCCTCCAAATAACCCCTTCAGATTCAGGAGCTGGATCATGGTACTTGTTATGCTGAACTTTGCACCTGGTGCCAACAGTGGTGGGATGATAGCACCCGTTGCACCAGCACCGTCCATTCTTTCATCATCATCATCAGAGGTTGTTGACCATATCTACCTCGAGCTGGACGATTTCTATTGATGTTTTGCTGCACTGGTGCAGCAACTTACTCCGCTCTCCTTGGGATTTGAGGATTCAGCAATTTCTCATCACCCAAGTCCTCATCATCAGGGTTTTGGTGATGTGTTTGTTGACCCAAATTTTGCACATTCACCTGATCCTTGGCTAAAGCAGCTAATCTTTCTGCTTCCTGTTGTTCAGCCATTCTTCCAATTAGTTGAGGTTCCGGGTTGATTGGTAATAGTTGTGCGCCGAAACTTCTCATTTTTGCATAAACAACACAGTACCTATAATAAAAAAACAACAAATAAACGTAAATCAAGGAAACTTAACTATCAGCAAATTTTTGCGCACACAATTTTTATTCTACAACCGTGTTACCCGGCAGCGGCGCCATTTTTTATAACGCTCAAATTACATTCTTGAATGGGTGTAAGAGATCATTGTCAATATAAAACCTAACTAAGTTGGGTTCGAATCCCACAGGGAATAGGGTGTGAACGTCAATTTGTTTACGAAATATTTTACTGGTAGTTTATCATTTTCGAAAGTTGGGGGTTTAAAGTTCACAATGTATCAATCTTCACTTTCTGAATTTTTAGAGTTGTTATCAATATAAATGGGAAACCAGGGTTATGATCACCAAAGGTTTCGGGTATTGACATATACCAGGTAATGCTAGAGATCCTCAGAATGAGTAGAACAACAGAATATCCCTGACTATGATACTATTTGACTTATCTCTCGACCTCACCAGACAATTTATTATCTAATTCTCTCAAACTTAGATAATTTATCTATATCCAATCGGATGTTATCTCAGGTAGATTAATCCAGTTACGGCATTAATCACTAAACAGAAATATGTACCACTTACCATTATTTCATATGTCGTTGAATTAGGCACATAATCTTTCTGATATTGAGGATGCGGATTAGAATAACTAATAATAAGACAAGTAATACATCTAAATCAAATAAGGTAGGGGTAATATACCTAAGTGGTCTATGATTGACCAGTGACTATTTTGAAGCTTTAGTTCAAAAAAGGTAATTATTGCACATGTTCTAACTCCTAATTTGTATTTGGTATTTTTTAATGATCATGACAAAAGTGTGTGAAATCAAATGGATATAAATTTGAAGTCACCTATTGCAACCCAAATTCCCTCAAAACTCGATCAGGAAAATAAACCTCAACCACATCTCCGCAAAAGATTTGAACTCTAACTCGTCATATGTCTTGTCCAACGTGATAATAATCATAAAGACTCTCAATCAATTCACTGATATATGATTATCAAACAAACTACATAGAAAAGGAAAAAGCAAATGAGTCTTTACATTAACAATCTATATAGAAATAAAATAAATGTAATTTTCATTGTACCTGATCCTCTATCAAAGATTCAAGTGCATCCATATGAATTTTCAAAACATGTTTGGTACTGTTCATCCAATTTAAGTGCGCAAATTATCTAGAAGTCTGTGGCCACCTGCCAAACCAACAGGAAATATATTTCTCACATCTCTCCGTGTTATTATCTGGAGCTTGCCGATAACTTTTTCTCATGCCCAAATTTGACACACACACACATATTTATAAACTATAAGAAATATCAATAGATAGCTTGTGAAATTATTAAGTATTTCTGAAAAAATGGTAGAAATCTAACTATCTCATTTTGGGGTACACTGTGAGGCCTTACATAAAAACAATATAAGCATGATAAGTTCGCGCTCTCCTAACTATATGATCCAATTTCATCGATGTCCTTGAATAAAAGAAGGTACATACGGTTCAATAAACCATTAAATGTATCTACCATCATCATACCCACAGACATTCAAAACATGTAATATTTGGCCTTTTGATTGACAATATCTTGTGTTGTCATGTCAGGCAACTGTGATTGTCCTAGCATGTACGTATTAAGCACAACAACCTTAAGGAAACTATTTTTAAAGGTATTATGAGATGGAACAAAACTTACTAATCTTTGATAAATATTTTGCCAATCTCATATAGTCATTATTGTCTTATAACCAAGTACTGAATCACAACCATTCATAGGTAATCCATACAACGCCTCTACATTCTTTTAGGCGATAGTTGTTTCACCTATTTTAAAGTGAAAAGTATGAGTTTTAGGATGTCATCACTCAAATAGTGAAGTGATCAACCTACGATCGACAACAAGGTGATTAGATCTATAAATACTGTACAATTTGAATAGTCTAATCACTTCTAAAATTTGTAGATAGATAGGATGTTTCTTTATAAGCTTCAAAGAATTTTCATCCTTTCTGTTCATGTTAAGAATCATATTATCACTTTCATCTCATATGTCTTGTGATCTATGGATGAGTTGTTCAGTTAATACAGATGGTTCAAGTGGACTAGGATCCAACTTATATCCACTATTATTAGCCATAAAAGAAAATATATGTGGATAAATAAATATTTTCAGTATAATAAATAAATTAACCAGCCATAAAAAATGATAGCTTAAAACGGGAACAAAGTCTGCAATATTTTTCATTGCAAAAGAAGATTTTGTTGTGACATTTATATGTACATACCATATTTGGTAATTCTTCTGAAGAATAACTCTGTTGTCCCATTAGAGTATTACAATCAACTTTTGGACTATTAGAAACAACAACAATTTCAGACTTTTTGTAATTTACTAAACATAATTTTCTCCTTTACAAAATCATAATTTAGAAAGTAATTGAATAAAATTTGATGAATAAATAAGTTTAAACAGTGTTCAATCATAATTTAGAATGTAGTTGAATAAAATTTGAGGAATGCATAAATTTAAACAGTTTTCTTCATTCACTGAGTAAAACTATTGCTTCAAAAGAAAAGGATATTGATTGATCAATTTTTTCCTATATCACTGGACGAGAAAAGATGCAAAAATTTAAAATGATATTTCGATCAATCTTTGGCGGAGTTGAGAGTTGATCTTCATTATTTATTGACAGTGATAAAATCTTATGTTATGAAATGTCACGAAATTAAAAGATATTTTTCAAAAATTCTAGCCCCCTAATATTTTTCTAACTATACTAACAATGTAGATTGGGGACGGAGCCATGAATATCAATTTTTCGAAAATACTAGTGGCGAGTATTGAAAACAAAGTCGTGACAACAATATCGACGAGAGGAATGAAACTAGGGATTAAAAAATAGTGAATCTAGTTGAAATAATTTCAAGGGTTAAAAGGTATGCAAAGGAAACAACGACATTGTTTGTTTAATTAAGGAAACAAATAATAGACTTATTTTTTATTTTCCATCCGGTGTCCGGTACCCACATTGGAGCCGGACTAATCTGGATTCGCGCTAGGTAGGGCCTCATTCGGGGGGTAGCGTTAAACTAAAATCATTACTATCAATATTATATCCTATTTTAACGTCGTCAATTCGTTGTTTTTGATCCGTTATTTTTTTAAAATATAATATAGTCTAATATGTTTCTATCAACAACGTTTATACTAATTTTGTGATGTTTCAAAAAAAACATACTATTTTGGTGAATTGTTTAAGTAAACGCTTATTTTGATCAAACATTGAGAATCAAGAAGGAGAGATTGATTGGCCAACCGCCGATGTTAACAGGCCAATGGCCGGAATGACCATGATCGAATCAGTGGAAGGTGGCTAGGGTTTGCACAAGAGAGAAGAGAAGACAATTTCGCATATTAATACAACTAAACGAATTTTCAATTCGTTAAAATATGAGCTCATTTTGCTGGCACCAGTTGTAATATACAAAATCTCTTACTTCAACTATACAACCTTTATTTTAATTCATTTTCTTTTTTGGGGACTCCCTCTCCTACTCTTCAATTATCGACAAATTAATCATAAAATAAATTTAAAAGGAAGTATTACTTATAATTCATATACTTTAAACTCAAAGTCAACATTTTTTTATATGATGAACCTAAATAGTTCGTGGAGGCTTAGGAAGGGATCAAATTTTCCGCAATGAATGTTTGAAATGTAATGAAATTCTCGATTTTCCTCGTGCAAAATAGGAACTTTCAAAAAAAATCAAACGTTTTCTCACTTATATATATGTTGATGGTAAATTTTTCTTAAAAAAATATTTTAGTATTTTACCTTTCGTAATTTAGTAATTATTAATAATATTCTTTTATTTTGCGTGGTAATCCTTATTTTATTTTATTTTTGTGAATTTCCCAATTCAAAAGTTAAGTCGGCCAAACTTTGTAGTACTATTATTAACATAAAAGATATAACTCATAACCAATTATAAATTTCTTTGAAGTAAAAATATAAAGGGTCAAGCATCAAAAAGACTTATAGAGAGGTGTTAGGTGTCTCGAGGGGTCGAGCAGGTCAGTATAAGAGGGACTGGTGGTGGAATGAAGAAGTTAAGAAGAAAGTGGAGTTTAAGAAGGGGGTGTATATGAAGTTGATTGAGAGTAAATACGAAGAGGAGAAGCGGGTGAATAGGGAGGTTTACAAAGTAGAAAGGAAAGAGGCTAAGTTAGTAGTTACGCTGCTAAGACAGCAGCTTTTGAGAGCTTGTATGCGGGGTTAAAGGAGAAAGATGGGGAAAATAGTTTGTATAGGCTGGCTAGGGCTAGGAAAAGGAAGGGTCGTGACTTTGATCAAGTGAAGTGCATTAAGGGGGGGATGGTAGAGTTTTGATGGAGAATGTTCACATTAAGAAGAGATGGCAGGAGTATTTTCATAGACTTCTAAATAAGAAGGGGGACAGAGGCATTGTGTAAGGGAGCTGGAGTGCTCGGAGGAGAGCCGTGATTTTGGTTACTGTAGACGTTTTAAGGTTGAGGAGGTTAGAGAGGCTATTCGTAGGATGCGGAGGGGTAGGGAGATGGGGCCTGAAGAGATTCCAGTGGATTTTTGAAAGTTTACAGGTGGGGCAGGTTTAATGTGGTTGACTGATTTGTTTAACGTCATTTTCAAGACGGCGAGAATGCCTGAGGCTTGGAGATGGAGTACAATAATTTCATTGTATAAAAACAAGGGTGATATTCAGAGTTGTAATAACTATAGGGGTATTAAGTTGTTGAGTCACACTATGAAAATTTGGGAGAGGGTGATCGAGCGGAGATTGAGGAGGGTCATGTCCATTTCAGAGAATCAATTTGGTTTTATGCCTGGACGCTCGACGATACAAATAATCCACTTGGTGAGAAGATTGGTGGAGGAGTATAGGGAAAGGAAGAGGGACTTGCACATGGTGTTTATCGACCTGAAGAAGGTGTACGACAAAGTCCTTAGGGAGGTTCTTTGGAGATGCTTGGAAGTGAATGGAGTGCGGTGGCATACGTTAGAGCTATTAAGGATATGTAATATGGAGGTAATACACGGGTAAGGATGACGGGAGGAGACTCAGGGCATTTTTCGGTCGAGATAGGTTTGCATCAGGGATTGACTCTTAGCCCATTCCTTTTTGCGTTGGTGATGGACGTGTTGACGTGGAGTATTCAAAGGGAGGTGCCTTGGTTTATGTTATTTAAGGATGATGTAGTGTTGATCGATGAGACGCGGGGAGGTGTGAATGAAATAATTGGAGGTTTGGAGGCAAACCCTTGAATCTAAGGGGTTCAGGTTGAGTAGGTCCAGGACGGAGTATTTAGAGTGCAAGTTTAGTGACTCGAGTCAGGAGGACGAAGTGGTGGTGAGTTTGGGTTCCCAGGATGTTCTCAAGAGGGATAGTTTTAAGTATCTTGGGTCTATGATTCAGGGGAATGGCGAGATTAACGAGGATGTCTTTAAGCGTATTGGAGCAGGTTAGATAAAGTGGAGGCTCACCTCAGGAGTGTTGTGTGATAAGAAGGTGCCCCTTAAGCTTAAAGGAAAATTCTACAGAGTGGCAGTCCGTCCGGCCATGTTGTACGGAGCGGAGTGTTGGCCAGTCAAGAACTCCTACATTCAAAGATTGAATGTGGCAGAGATGAGAATGTTGCGTTGGATGTGTAGACTTACGAAAGAAGATAGAATTAGAAATAAGACTATCTGGGAGAAGATGGGAGTGGCTTCGGTGGAGGAAAATATACGAGAAAGAAGGTTGAGATGGTTTGGGAATATGATGAGGAGGGGCACGGATGCCCCAGTTCGAAGGTGCAAGACGCTTACTGCAGATGGCTTTAGGAGAAGTAGAGCTAGGCTAAAAAAATACTGGATGGAGGTGATTAGACGTGACATGGAGAAGTTTTAGCTTACTGAGGACATGACCCTAGACAGGAAGGTGTGGAGCTCGTGGATTAGGGTAGAAGGCTAGTGTGAGTGTGTGGGTTGTAGCAAGGTAGTTGGAGAGCGCTTATGTAGCCGGGTTAGTAATCCTAAGTCTGTATCATTGAGTTGGAGCCTCTAGTCAGGAGTGTTTGGGTGTGGTGGGTGTTTTTGGTTTGAGAGTGTAGGTTACTACTATGTGGGTGTCATCTTTCTTATGTCTTATTGCGAAATGTTAGTATTTCGCTTATTTTCATATTTCTCTAATATTTATTTTGTATTTATGTTTATTATTTCTTATTTTGTATTTCATTTATACCATCCATCTGGTTTCATGTTTCATTACGGCCTTGGTGTACTATTCTCTATCTTAAGCCAGGGGTCTATCGGAAATAGCCTCTCTACTTCTGCGAAGATAGTGGTATGGACTGCGTACATCTTACCCTCCCCAAACCTCACTTTGTGGAAATACACTGGGACTGTTGTTGTTGTAGTTGTTATTATTGCTCATTATCACTGTATTTTTTTGAGTGAATCTCAAAAATAGACCCAAATTAGGGTGGCTTTCAAATTTTAGCCCCAAATAAAAAAGCTTCTTTAAAATAGCCTCTATCTATTAACTATTATTTTTTGGGATAAAATTGTCCCTGTTCAATGAAGTAAATTACATAAATGATCCTCATAATGGATAACAACTCCATATTTATATCTTTCAACTTTTATTTTTTTCTCTTTTTAATTTTACTTTGATTTTTTTCTCTTTTTATTTTTAATTTTCTCAACCTTTACTTTTTTCCTCTCAACTTCTTTTTTTTTCTTTTTTCTTTTATATTTTTTTTTCTTTTTAGTTTTTCTCAACCCTTACTTTTTTTCTTTACACCTCTCAACGTCAACTTTTATAAAAAGAAAAAAAAAATCTTTGATTTTTTTTTCTCGACCTTTATTTTTATTTAATCTTTCTTTTTTTTATTTTTTCCTATTCTTTCTCAACTTCTACATTTTCTTTGATTTTTACTTTTTAAATATTTTTCTTTTTTTTTTTGCAATTTTTATTATTTTTGTTCATTTCTTCAATTTCTTCCATTCACGTTACATCGCCTGAGCAAGAGTTGACACTATCACATTATAAAGGCAAGACTTACGACTTTTTGCGACTTTCAAAAATAAGCCACGTTTCATGGGCAAGAGTTGACACTATTACATCATAAAGGCAAGACTTATGACTTTCAAACAACAAGTAATGTTTCGTGGCAAGAGTTGACACAACCACATCGTATTTTGATTTATGAGATGTTTTATAACACTTACCTTAGAGGCAAGACTTAGCTCAGGGACTTTCAAACAACAAATTATGCCCCACGGGCAAAAGTTGACTCTACCACGTTATGTTTTCATTTATGAGATGTTCTACAACTATTGCCTTAAAGGCAAGACTTAGCTCAAGAACTTTTAAACTATAAATTATGCCCCACAGGCAAGAGTTGACTCTACCACATTATGTTTTCATTTATGAGATATTCTATAATTATTGTCTTAGAGGCAAGACTTGGCTCAAGGACTTTCAAACAATAAATTATACCCCACGGGCAAGAGTTGACTCTACCACGTTATGTTTTCATTTATGAGATGTTCTATAACCATTATCTTAGAGGCAAGACTTGGCTCAAGGACTTTCAAACAACAAACTATGCCCCACGGGCAAGAGTTGACTCTACCACGTTATGTTTTCATTTATGAGATGTTCTACAACTATTGCCTTAGAGGCAAGACTTAGCTCAAGGACTTTCAAACTATAAATTATGCCCTACGGGCAAGAGTTGACTCTACCACATTATATTTTCATTTATGAGATGTTCTACAACTATTATCTTAGAGGAAAGACTCAGCTCAAGGACTTCCAAACAACAAATTATGCCCCACAGGCAAGATTTGACTCTACCACGTTATATTTTCATTTATGAGATGTTCTACAACTATTGCCTTAGAGGAAAGACTTAGCTCAAGGACTTTCAAACAACAAATTATGCCCCACGGGCAAGAGTTGACTCAACCATGTTATATTTTCATTTATGACATGTTTTACAACTATTGCCTTAGAGACAAGACATAGCTCAAGAACTTTCAAACAACAAATTATGCCTCACGGGCAAGAGTTGACTCTACCACATTATGTTTTTATTTATGAGATGTTCTACAACTATTGCCTTAGAGGCAAGACTTGACTCAAGGACTTTCAAACTACAAATTATTCCCCACGGGCAAGAGTTAACTCTACCACGTTATATTTTTATTTATAATATGTTCTACAACTATTGCCTTAGAGGCAAGACTTGGCTCAAGGACTTTCAAACTACAAATTATGCCCCACGGGCAAGAGTTAACTCTACCACGTTATATTTTCATTTATCAGATGTTCTACAACTATTGCCTTAGAGGCAAGACTTGGATCAAGGACTTTCAAACTATAAATTATGCCCCATGGGCAAGAGTTGATTTTACCACGTTATGTTTTCATTTCTGAGATTTTCTACAACTATTGCCTTAGAGGCAAGAATTAATTAGCTCAAGGACTTTCAAACTACAAATTATGCCCTATGGGCAAGAGCTGACTCTACCACGTTATGTTTTCATTTATGAGATGTTCTACAACTATTGCCTTAGAGGTAAGACTTAGCTCAAGGACTTTCAAACTACAAATTATGCCCCACGGGCAAGAGTTGACACTACCACGTTATGTCTTTATTTATGAGATATTCTACAACTATTGCCTTAGAGGAAAGACTTAGCTCAAAGACTTTCAAACTACAAATTATGCCCCACGGGCAAAAGTTGACACTACCACGTTATGTCTTCATTTTGGGATGTTCTACAACTCTTAGCTCATGGACTTCCAAATAATAAATTATGCCTCACGGACAAGAGTTGACACTACCACGTTATGTCTTCATTTATGGGATGTTCTACAACTCTTGCCTTAGAGGCAAGACTTTGCTCAAGGACTTTCAAATAATAAATTATGCCCCACGGGCAAGAGTTGACACTACCACATTATGTTTTCATTTATGAGATATTCTACAACTCTCGCCTTAGAGACACGACTTACCTCAAGAATTTTCAAAAAACTTCGTAACAATAATTCACGCCCTTAAATTTGCTTTGATGTCAAAAAAAGAAGATCCCTTTGCGGATTATCCAATTTTTTATTTATTAGCAAAATATAATAAAAGTTGAGAAAAAATAAAAAGGCAATCAAACAAAATAGAGAAATAAAAAAAGATTGAGAAAAAAAAGGAAACAATAAACATAAAGATCAAGAAAAAAGCAAAGAATTAAAAAATTGAGAAAAAAAAAAATAAGGTTTGAAAAAAATGGAAAAAAAAAAAGAAAACTGGAAAAAGAAAAAAACGATCAAACAAAATAGAGAAATATAAAAAAAGAGTGAGAAAAAAAAAAGGCAAGAAAACAATAAAGGTTAAGAAAAAAGCGAAGAATTAAAAAATGAGAGGAAAAAATAAAAATAAATTTTGAGAAAAATAGGAAAAAAAAAGAGAACTGATAAAAAACAAAAATAAAAGAAAAATAAAGGTTAAATACAAATGAATTAAAAAAAGGAAAAAAAAATAGATAATGCTTGAGAAAAAAGAGAAAAAAATAAAGGTTGAGACAAATGAATTAAAACATGAAAATAAAATAAAAGGAAAAAAATAAAAAGTGAAAATAATAAAATTAAAGAAAAAAATAAAAAAGTAAAAATAATAAAAAAAAAATAGAATAATAAATTAAAGAAAAAATAAAAATTAAAAATAATAAAAAATAAAATTTGAGAGACAAATAAGTATGAAAAGTTTTAAAAATATAGTTGAGGTGTAGAGGGGTAAAATGGTACTTGTACTATACTTAAAAAGTAAAGAAGGTTATTCTTTAAAGACATGTCTTATTAGGGTGAAATATCTAAAGCCACCCATATTTGGGTCTATGGCATGCAATTTCCTATATTGATTCAAAAGGAAACAGTGCTCGAAGAGTGAGGTTGAGATGGTTTGGTCATATGATGAGGAGGGGCACGGATGCCCCAGTTCGTAGGTGGGAGAGACTAGCGTTAGATGGTTTCAAGCGGGGTAGGGGTAGATCGAAGAAATACTGGAGAGAAGTGATTAGACTGACATGGAGCAGTTACATCTCACTGAGGACATGACCCTGGATAGGAAGGTTTGGAGGAAAAACACTAGGATAGAGGGATAAGGTGGGTGGGTGGATGAATCGCAGTCCGTAGTTAGGAGGGTTTTGGTGTCTTTTGTTTGGTACTGTACATTACTTTTATGGATGTTGTATCTATGTTAGTTTTATCATATTTCATGCTTTGAATATTTTTGTATATTGTCCTGTGTCTTGAGCCGGGGGTCTATCGGAAACAGTCTCTCTACTTCTTTAGAGGTAGTGGTATGGACTGTGTACATTCTACCCTCCCCAGACTCCACTAGGTGGGAATTTACTAGGTTTGTTGTTGTTGTTGTTGTTGTTGAAACAGTGCTCGAAGAAGCCTAAAATGTCAAATCTATTACGTCTCTACAAGCTCCTTTGACAAGTATTGATAGTACTAGACACAAAGAGCCCGTGCAAGCACGGGCCCTACATATATTATTTTTATCTCAATTTATATTATATAAATATATTTTGAAGAGTCAATCAAATTTTTATAGTATGATTTTTAAATATTTTAAGTTGTTAATTATTGTGATATTTTATACTTTTTATATAAATTTTAAATAATATATGTTACTCTCGCAGTTTCAATTTATGTGGCACTGACAAAATTTGGAGAGTCGGCCCAATATATGTTCTTTCTTTTGACTCATTTTATATGACTACATGAAATTTAGGGAATCAATTACTCTTTTTCTATCATCTTTAATATTTTAAATTATTAATTATTATGATTTGTGGTAAATTTACATAATTATAACATAGTACATATTCCCGTTATCTCATTTTAGGTTATATTGATGGAATTTGAAGAGTCAATCAAATTTTATATGTATTTTTTAGATATTTGCTTCATCGTGATATTTGATTAATTCTCGAAATTATATCAATGTCACTTAAATTGGAATAAAAGAAAAAGTATTATAAATCATAATAATTAAAAATTTAAATTATTTTAAAAATATAATTAACTTAAATTATTTTAGAAATATAATTAACTATTCATGCCACAAAAATTTCGATAAAGATAACATATATTATTTAAAAATTACATAAAAAGTATTATCAATTACAATAGTTAACAACTTAAATAATCTAAAAGTATATTTAAAATATAATTAATTATCAAAATTCTATTTGTGTCACATAAATTGAGATAAAAAATAACACATATTTTACTGACCCTAGATATCTGATAGATTCATAAGATAATTAGCATTTAAGGGGTAAATTCAAGTTGAGATATCATCAAAATTGATTTCAAGTTTACATATCATCAAAACAAAGACTACATGTTGACATTCAATTTTGAGTTTTGACCGTTCGATATGTCTTCTAGGTTGTTATTTTATAAAATTTAATGTTAATATTTCTTTACATATTATCTCGGTATCAAATCAATATACGTGTCAAATTCATGCTTTTAACATATGCAATTTATTTATTTATTTTAATCTTATTTTATATATAATTTATTAAATTAAATATAATATTCTTACATAATTTTGTTAAAATTTATTAAATTATTTTTTTATAAATATACTCATAATATACAAACATAGTCTTCTATTATTATTATTATTATTATTTCAAATATATTGATAATATTATATAATATTTTTACGTAATATTAATCTTATATACATAATGTTATTTTAAGAAAAAATGATTTTTGATGTTTTACTATTTTACATTTATTAAAGAGATGTGTAATTCTCTTTGATTTGACCTAATTCATTTAATTTCTAGCTATTTTTTGGTACACAATTAATATCAATTCTAACCTGAATTTGACCCTATTTTAATTCCCAATTTAATCTCAATTGATTTAAAATTAAACCCAAATTCTGATGACCCAATTTTAATCCATGATCCGACCCACTTCTTAATTTTAATCTTGTCCGTCTATCACACGATCAACGATTGAAATTAAAGACCCATTTTTTCCTTTATATATATATATATACAATACCCCAAATTCCTAATTTATTCAACAAAACACAGCCGTCATATCCCATCCACTTCCTCTCTCCACCATCTCACCTTCAACTGTCGCCAGCTAGACCGCCACACCGAGCACCACCACCACCGGCGACATTTACACCATGTTGTCCTCCTCTTGCCGTCACATCATCGGCAAGGCGACCTGACACCACCCTTCTCTCCCTTAGCAGTCGCACCTCTCATGTTTCTATCGCCGACGACCTTCATCGCACCGCCAGCAAGTCACCACCACAACACCGACTGCCATGGTTGGTGATCTACTCAACAGCGCTGCCCTCTTGCTCTTTTCTCTTTCCCTCCCCCTCTCTCAACCTCACAAAAGTAACCTCCCCCCCCCCTTCATCTTCGTTTTACAAGCCAAAAAATTCTGAAGTTGTGTCTGAAGTTTTCGCTTATTCTTTCGTTGCTATCATCGTCAATTTTGTGATGGTTTTTCTGGTGGTTGAACTTGGTGTGAAATGAGAAAAATATCCAGTTGATTCATCTTGAACCACACGTAGCCTTGGAACAACAAATCAAGTTCCTTTTAATTTTGTTAGTACAAAATTGATGAATATTTGGGGAATGAAATTTGGATGCATGTCCTTTGAACCAATTGTCCCACATCAGGAATGAGCCAAATCGACAGTTTTGGACTTCACCTTATTTAAGTTATTTTATTTCAGAAAAATTGATTTTTTTGTTTGTTGGGTGTTTCAGTTTATCTAAATCTTGATCTTGATTTATGGGTTATTGATGATTCATTTTATTAACTATGTTGTTCTGGTAATGTTTTGATATCATTACAATCGAGGTCCAAAGGCATAATTTTACTCATGTGAACTTTGGGTTCGCAAGTTTCATTTTCGTCAACATATCATCCATCTCCAGCACTATATATGGTGGTGTTTTTGTGGTGATTGAGATTGCTGTGAAAGGACAAAAATGTCCTTATAGGGGCTGTGTGAAATAACAAAATTGCCCTTGGCTAAGCTGGCAGGACAACCGTCTTCTCCTGCCTGCTTTAAGCCACTTATATCTATTAGTAATATTACTCTTTTTATCTCAATTTATATGAGTCATTTTTATTTTCATCAGTTCAAAAAAGAGATGTATTTCTATATTTAGTACTTCCTTTATTTTAGTTTATATAACTCACTTTCTTTATTAGTCAATTCCAAAAGAATGACATATTTTTATATTTAATAATAATTTAATTTTAAAATACCTCATTTTATTTTTAATAAAATAATTTATAGTCATGCAAACATCTTAAAATCATTTTAGATCACATATTTTAAAAGTCTTCTTCTATTTTTTAAATTTTGTGACAAGTTAAAGTAACTCACATAGATTGAGATGGAGAGAATAACAATTTACCTTAAAAATATCGATTTTACTCTTAGCCACATAAAAATTTATTGTAGCACAAGTTTCAAAAGTTTTTTTTTTAAAGAAATTTTTTTTATTTCGCATCAAACTAACTCATATAAGTTGAAACAAAGAAAGTAACAGATAAATAACATACATAAATTTCAACAAGCTTATCTTTAATTACTTTTTATCCACTCTCTTAATAAAATTACATAAAATTTCTGATTTTATTTTTTAGATACATAATTTTAACAACCAATGCATCCTAACAGATACATCCTAACAAAAATTAATGTGCGTTAAAGAAAATAGAGGCAATAAAATTTCAAGTAGGAGACTGATACTTTATTAAGCGTATTTTTGAAAAGAATCAATAAAAGTATTTTACTCATCAAATTCTTTGTTTCAAAAATCACAAGAGTCAACACCGGTCTAAAATCATCTCCGACGAACTTGCATCACCGAAGAAATCACAACAACTCCTCACCGAAGAAATCACAACAACTCCAAAATCGCCGCGGACTCTAACCCATCAAACTCTCCATCGCTGATCACTGTCTCGGCTGAATATCATAGCTAAAAATCAATAATTTTCTTTTCTTCATCGGAAAGCACATAATCGTTACAATTATCGTTGCTCTAACCAGTCAACCGATGCAATACCACCATCGACCTAAATTTACACGCAAGTTCATTAAAAATTCACTGCAATCGATATATAATTCTTATGAATTAGAAATACAGATCTCATTTGATACATGTATCATGGGCAAATTAATTAAGGGTGACAAAAAAGTTTCAAAACTAAAAAAGAGTGATACAAGTCTTAAATATTAAATAGAGGTGACAATTTTAAGATTAGTGTTAATGACACTAATTTTAAAACTTTCAAGTTTTATTATTTATATAAAGATCCTTACACCATATTTACACAAAGATCCCTACACCATCACCACTACTCCTCCTCCACACTCTTTTTATTGTCGTCACCTCCTCTTTCTCCACTATCACTATCACTATCACTATCATGGTCACCTCTTCCAAATTTACCATTATTTCCTCCCTCTACATAACTATCGCCTATTTTTCTTCTTTCTACTCATCCATCATCGCTATCAACACCACAACAAATGTCATCTTCTCATTCGACGTCACTACCAGCACCACCATCTCCATTTTTACCATAAATATCACTTTTTTGTGGGCTCCTCCTTCAACTCTTTTTCCAGAAATTAAGTAAGTATCGAAGTTGCTGCAGCAATTTCGATAGTTGCTGCAGCAACTTCGATAGTTGCTGCAGCAACTTCGATAGTTGCTGCAGCAACTTCGATAGTTGCTGCAGCAACTTCGATAGTTGCTAAAACAACTTCGATAATTGTTATAATACAACAATTAATAGTAGTTGTTATTGCAATTACCGTAGTTGTTGAAGCAACTCTCGTAGTTGCTGAATTTGCTGAATTATTTCTTCATTCATTTTTAAAAAAAATCAAAAAAATTCTTTTCAAACTCCTTTTTTAAATAGTCCATGAAAATTAAAAAAGGAAGAAGAACGAAATGAAAAGAGAAAAAAAAAAAAAGATGGAAGAAGAGGAAAATCTATATAGAGAGAGAGAAAAATAAGAAGAAGATGGTGGGGAGAAAGAAATTGGAGAGAGAAAGAAAAAGAAAAAAAAAGATTGAAAGATAAGAAAAGGGAAAAAATTCTAAAATTTGAAATTTGTAGTTAGAGGACTTTTTAAAAAAATTAAAAGTTTTTAAAAACTACACTTTGCACCCCAATTAACTTAATCACAATTTAAATAAAGTTTTGACCTTAGCTGGTCAAAATTGTCATCATTTTTAATTTAAAGACTTTTTTGTCACCTCCCACTTAATTTTCTCATGTATCATTAACCCAAAAAAATATTTTAATACATAAATTTTAATATATTTTCAAGAGATACTTATCTCAATACATAATTCTTATAAGGCAAAATTCAGAAATGGCATACTTAAGGCCCTAATTATTAGTTTTAAAGTAACAGTTTCATAATTACATTTTGTAGCAACTTGTATTTTGTATTTTTTAAAAATGTTACCATAAAAATACATATACAACTATTTTTACTTTCCTTAAATAACTGAAATTGGTTGAGATAAATATGGTATAATTATCAATTAATTAATTTATAGATTCCTTTTCCATTAAAACAACTTCAATCACGTGATTTTCGTTATAGCTTAATAGCAGTAAACAAATTTTAAATTTCAATTTTCTCCATTAACGAGTTCATCCGGAAAAAAAAAAGCAAAATCAAAATCTGTTGTTCGTTTTTCAGAGCAATTTCTTCTAATTCGACAGTATTTTCTTCAAAATCAACAGCAGTTTCTAAACGAAACATTAATTTGTATGAATCAAATTCAATTGTAGATTCTTCACTTCAATTTGTTCGAATTCAATTATCAGTTTCAAATTCAACCATTACTATTATTTAAGGTACATAATCATTAATGTTTTCTGGTTTGATTTTTTATTTCTATTATTACTGATGCTCCTATCTAGTTTTGTGTTGTTGCCATTAAATTTTTTATGAAAATTTTATAAACGAAATTCGAGTTATAAGCAATGCAGTAGTACATTCAATATACATAACAAAAACCTTCGAAATTCAACTATTTGTTGCAAAATTTCAGTTTAGTAGTTGTTTCAGGTATTAAAATTTCAGTATTTGACTATGTATTTGAGGATCATTTGTTATTATTTTGATCGGTTTAACAATTGAACAAATTGTGAAGCTTTGTAGAATATTTTCACTTTATTGTATAATCAATTATTAACATAATGTAAACAAATTTTATTTTGAATTTTATTCATTTATTTTTTGATATCCTAGATCAATGAATGATCGAATGCAGCTGTTGAATGTGATGAAATTCTATTGACACATATCAAAATACAAATTAGGTATGCTCCAGATGTACTTTTGTAATGTTTAATGTTAACACTGCATATGTACTTTTGTAATGTTTAATGTTAAAACTGCATATGTATTTTTGTTATGCTTAATGTTAACACTGCATATGTATTTTTGTTTTGCTTGTCAGAATTTGAGAGTATAACTGTATATGTGAAAATATATTTTATACATATTTTACTTTCGTTTGATTCAGTAGTTTCTGAAATTCTATTGACACATATCAAAATACAAATTAGGTATGCTCCAGATGTATTTTTGTTATGTTTAATGTTAACACTGCATATGTATTTTTTATATGCTTAATGTTAACACTGCATATGTATTTTTTTTTTTGCTTGTCGAAATTTGAGAGTATAACTGTATATGTTAAAATAAATTTTATACATGATTTACTTCCGTTCGATTAAGTAGTTTTTGTATTTGGTTGTAAATTTTTGTTGTGTTTGTATTTTACTTTAAACAAACTTTGTTTAAATGAATATTTTGAATGAAAATGTTGGCTGTGTAAATTTGATTGCACTTAAAGCTGAAAAGTGTGCGTTATAACAAGTTATATTTTGACAAATATATATATATTTGTTTATTTTTTTATTAAATCAAGTAGAAATGGGAAGCCTACCAGTCCTTGTGAAGCACTCTGGTCGATGGACGTACGAAAAAAACTTTGAAGAATATGTCACTGATGCTATATTGTTGAGCACATTAGCAACATTCGTTGAGCTGCACGATGTTTTGGCATCTCACTTAAGTGTGGATTTAACCAGCAAACATATTCTAGTGGAATATCAAATCACTGCTAATGCAGGGCAGATAGAAATACATAATGGTATGGGTTTAAAGGTGTTTATTTTTCAGAAAAAGCAGATACAAGACATGAATTGTCTTCCTTTATATGTAAGCATTTTGGAGAAAGTTGTAGGGAGCAACGTGGCAAGTTCATCTATATGTGTTGCTGAAAGAATAACCAATTGTTAAACCTTGTAAACAGTGATAAATACAACAAATGAAGGAGTTTTGGTGGTTGCTGAAGATACACAAGCATTAGATGTATTTGAAATGGATACCGTTGAGGTGATTATCTCAGACCCACATCATAAGCATGTTGAGGAAGACCAGGTTTACTTGACAAAAAAAAATTTAAAGTCAATCATGAAGGACTATTCAATTAGGGAGAAGTTTCAAACGCAAAGTAAAAGGTCAAGTAAGAAAATGTACGTACATTCTATATCACTCTGTTCTTGTTTAATATTAGTTTGGATATGTATTTTGAATGTATTAAATTATGTTGGATGCAGTTATACATTATTTTGCAAATCAAGAAACTACGAGTTTTTAATGCGTGCATTAGGAATGGGAGAAACTGAAATGTTTAGAATAAGAGAATTCAGTCCTCAACATACTTGCCCGGTGAAGGACAAGATCTATCCAAAGGAGCATGCTACTAGTATATTGATAGGTGGTATGGTTAAATAGAAATTCAAAAATCACAAACGAAAATAAAATGCGACGGAAATAAAAAATGACATGAAGAAAGATTTTGGTATGGATTTGACATACACTTTATGTTGGAGGGCCAAGGAAAGAGCATTAGAAGAGTTGAGGGGTAAGCCATCAGTATCTTACGGTAAACTACCATCATACTTATATGTACTGAATACTACCTATCCGGGGTCACATATAAGAATGAAGAAGACAGTTGAGAACGAGTTATTGTATGTATTTATCGCTCTACATACATTCATTAAGGGATTCAATCATTGTAGACCAGTCGTAGTTATTGATGTTAGTCATCTAAGAGGAATGTATACTGGGGCATTTGTAACTGCATGTACAATGGATGGAGCAGGTTAGTATCATTTTATATTAATTACATTGTATAACTGGTTGTATTTTTTTGTATTTATGTGTATCACTTGAAAATACATATCCCCACTACATATATACATATTTGTATTAAATTACATATATTTTAAAAGTTTCATGAATGAAACATGTAAAATTGATTATGTTTGATAGTGATGTGAGTCTACATTTTATTATATGTAATTGATACCATTTCTTTGATTAAATATACAGTTTTATTTAACTGTATTTTAAAAAAATACATATGCAGTTCCTATATGTATTTAAATTTGACTGCGCAAAATTATTTTATATATACAGGTCATATATTCCCTTTGGCGTATGGTGTGATTGATTCTGAAAATGATGCATCCTGGACGTGGTTCTTTGAGAATCTAAAGGAAGCGTACGGGGAAAGACAAAACATGTGTGTTGTGTCTGATTGGAATTCAAGCATCATAGAGGTTGTTGGTGATGTGTACAAAGATGTTCCACATTACGCATTTATGTGGCATCTATGGGGGAATGTGAAAAAACTTTACAGAAAGACACACGATGCATTGTCGGAGATCTTTTATACAATGGCTAAATCATATTCAAAGTTAGAATTCCACATACAAATGGAAAAAGTTGAGGCAGTTGATATTAGGGTGAAGAAATATTTGGAATTAGCTGGTTACGAAAAGTGGGCTAGGTCCTATGCAATAGTTCACCGAGGATGGATTTTGACTTCAAACATTGCGGAGTCAATAAATGGAGTACTTGTATTAGCTAGAGAACTGTCAATTTATGACTTTCTTGAGGAAGTTCATTTACTGTTTGCAAAATGGAATTGCAAAAATAGGCAACAAGCTTCAAAGACCTGTAACACCCCAAATCTGATACTCGGAACGCTACATGGTGCTCATGACCCCAAAGGACCACAAGATAAGCCATGACTGATATTTGTACCTGTACACTACATAATATGACATAATAATGTGGAATGCACTGAAAGACTATAAGGTTCAATACTGAACATGATCTAAATGATATAACATCTGTGTGGGGTAATAGAATACCCAAAACAAAACTGAACATACTGAAGTCTGAAACATGATAGACTAGAAAGCCTCTAACTGACTGAACTGTCTGAATAAGGAGCTGATGGGACATGTCCCCAACTAACTCCAACTAATAAACTGATTAATGAGCTAATAAGGAAATAATCATGTCCTATAAAGATGAGGACTCACTTTTAACTCTGTCTGCAGATATCTAGAATCTACTATTTCTCTGGAGCGCATATCTCTGAACCTATGGTATAAAACACCATAGAGAAAATGCGTCAGTACTTTGAATATACTGGTATGCATGCGAGGTAGGCTGAATGCATGGGGTTCATATGAATAAACAATAATAATAACTGACTAACTATCATGAGCGTGAGAATACATGCATGAGACATAACAACTGACACTAATACTGTGATAACATGATTACTGAATTTGAATATAACTAATAACATGAGTGATTGTATCTGACAGTCCTAAATTTGATGGAACTATCTGAGTTTCGTACTGTATCTGAGTTGACTATATCTGACAGTCCTGAAATTTGAAGAACTATCTGAGTTCTTTTACTGAGACTAATACTGAGATTATGGGATGTATTCATCGAACCGACATGCCCCAAATGATGCATTATAGCTAAATTGGGGTCAAATCTATGCCTTGATTGGAAGGGTGTCAATACCGCGCCACTGGTAAGGACAACATGTGAGTGACCCTAATATAATAGGTAACTCTAGTGAGAACGGTGGGAACCCTCATATAGAAGGCTAAGCCACCTCATCTACCCTCATATAGCAGGCTATGATATCTCAACCTATGCTGGATACATAGTTCTGGAACGCAAGGATTGCTTATAAGAATCACACCCTCATATAACAGGTGAGTTCCCATCCTAGGGTTCGCTCGGTGCTAATTTATACTCCCATCTAAATAGAAACTGAACATGATTTACTAAACTGATCATGGACTGAGTTACTAAGTTCCGTTGACTGACGGAATACTACTGATATCTGACAACTGACTGAGTTTATGAGATCATGGAGATTTTCTGAGTCATAAGACTGTCTGAAGTCTAAGAAACATAGATGGACTAAGAATATCGTGAAAACATGACATGACTCTAGGCACATAGCTAATGTTTCGGGTACAAGTACCCCCACGACTCGATAGAAGGAAACTAACAAAGCATGACTTGCTTGAATACATAATAATCATCATAATGCATTTACTAAAGCATTTCATCAAGCATGTGATAGGCATAAGCTTGTACATACATGGGGATTTCATGACAACATGCTAGTTAGGCACTTTTTCTTCATTTAGGCATTAAATCAAACATATTGTAGGTATGGTACATGTAAATATCATTGTACAACAATTAAACATCATGGTCACATTCTAATTTCATCATTCAAGGGTTTAGTCATAGGTTTGCATGAATCTATATCTATAATAATTAAACCCACATAGAAATTATCACCCAACATGGAGTAGAATTCAATTTCTCATTTATCAACATGAACAAGAAAAGCCCAATCATGAAATCATAAAGAAAATCCATAAATTGAAGTTGGAAAAGGGATTCTTGGACTTTATGGACGAAAGGAGTCCATGAATGAACACTATTCATACCTTAGTTCATGATTTCGTGAAGATTGACGGTGAAACTTTATTGGAATTGGATCTTCTATGAAAATCCTAGTTTGTTCTTAAGAGGATTTTGAGAGAAGAGGGTGTATTTTGGGTGAAAAGTGGTTGAATCACGTGTTAAAGGGCTTAAATAGGGGTGGGAAGTTGACCCTTTTAACCCTGGATGCGTTATTTAATTTCAGTGAAATTTTTCCGAACTGAAGCCCTGGCGCGACGCGGCGCCATCGTGTCGAATCATTGGAATTTGACAATTGGAAAACTGAGGGATGGCACGACGCGAAGAAAATCGCGCTAAGACACCGGAAAAGGACAATTCTGAATTTGGGCCCTGGCGCGACGCACCATAATCGCAGACCCCTACTGGAATTTGCCAAATATCATTTCCTCTTGTGGCGTGTTGCGCCACTAACTAATATGGTGTTGTTTTATGATGGAAACTTGAAATAGTCGTAACTTCAGATCCGGTTATCGAATTTGGATGAATCTTATATCGATGGAAAGCTTATTGAATTTCCCACATAACAAAAAGGGGAAATCTTGAAAATTCCTCATGAAATAACCAACATTCAATTTAGAAGCTAATTCTAGACATTCTTGAGATAAAATTAGCTTGAAAAAAGTATGAGGTATTACAATATCTCCCCCTTGAGAACATTCATCCTCAAATGAGACTGACGGTGAAGGGAGAATATAACCGACGTATATACTGAACGTGAATACTAAAATATGATCTCATGACTGACATGACTGACAAGATGAACATATAATACTGAACATGCATATCTGATGCATGTGTAACTGATTCATGAATGCATGACTGAGTGTTCTGAAGAACTAAGTTTCTCACAATGAGAATGCATGTCTGATGCATAATTACATAACTGAACTGATACATGTGTGTATGACTGAATATGCAATGGTACTTGATACCAAGTTTCTAATGGGAACATGAGCACGAAGTTACATACCAAGTTTGTGATGAACACCGAACATGAAACTGAGTGAGCTTAAGAAATACTGTTACCTTGATCTTGATCTGAGTTGGTAAAGAATAGGTGAGGTTACTTGGTATGCATGTCTGCCTCTGCTTCCCAAGTAGCTCCCTCGATAGACTGATTTCGCCAAAGAAACTTAACTAGAGGGACTTCTTTGTTCTTCAATCTACAAGTCTGATAGTCTAAGATTTCGACTGGAATCTCTTCATAAGAGAGAGTGTTCTGAACATCAATGCTCTGAATGGGGATTACATCTGATGGGTCACCTATGCACTTCTTGAGCAAAGAGACATGAAAGACTGCATGAACTGAGGCTAGATCTGAAGGTAATTCGAGCTCATAAGCTACCTTGCCGAATCGACTGAGAATCTTGAAGGGACCGACATATCGGGGACTGAGTTTTCCTTTCTTGCCGAACCGCTTCACTCCCTTCATGTGAGAGATCTTTAGATATACATGGTCATCAATCTCAAACTCGAGATCTTTTCTACGAACATTTTCATAAGACTTTTGTCGGCTCTGAGCAGCCCGGAGTCTCTCTAATCAACTGGACTTTTTCTAAGGCATCGAATACTAAGTCAGGACCTATAACTGAGGCCTCACTAACTTTAAACCAACCAATTGGAGATCTACATCTCCTACCGTAGAGAGTTTCGAATGGAGCCATCTGAATACTGGAATGATAGATGTTGTTGTATGCAAACTCAATCAAAGGTAAGTGGTCATCCCAACTTCCCTTGAAATCAATTGCACACTCCCTTAGCATATCTTCCAACGTCTGAATGGTCATTTCTGCTTGACCATCTGTCTAAGTATGAAAGGTTATACTAAGATGAACTTGGGTACCAAGACCCTTTTGGAATGCTTTCCAAAAATGAGAGGTAAACTGGGTACCTCTATCTAAGATAATAGATAGCGGAACACCGTACAATCTGACCAACTCCCTGATGTAGAGTTTGGTGTAATCCTCGGCTGAATAAGAGGTATGGACTGGAAGAAAATAGGTTGATTTGGTCATTTTGTCTATAATGACCCAGACTGAATCATGCTGATAACGAGTTCGAGGCAAACCCATCACGAAGTCCATGTTCACTTCTTCCTACTTCCAAGTAGGAATAAGGAACTCCTGCATAGGACTACTAGGCTTCTGATGCTCTATCTTAACCTGCTGACATATAGAGCACTTAGCCATAAACTCTGCAATATCTCTCTTTATCCCGCTCCACCAATAGACTTCCCGTAAGTCGCGGTACATTTTTGTGGCCCCTAGATGAATAGAGTAGCGTGCATCATGCACTTTTACAAGAATTCACTACCTTAAGTCATCTATACCTAAAACACAGAGACGACCCTGAGAACAAACAACACTATCTCCTCCTTGGGAGAAAACCTCTATTTTCTGATCCTGAACTGACTCTTTCAACTTGACAAGGCTAGGATCTCTATCTTGCTTTTCTTTTACCTCAGAAACTAGAGATGATTCTGAACTACTCTGAAACCATATATCACCCTCATCCGTATCGACTAAGAGAATGCCTAGTCTGGTAAACTGATGGAATTCTTGAGCTAAGTTCTTCTTACTATCATCCATATGAGCAACACTACCCATAGACAGTCTACTGAGAGCGTAGTCCACTACGTTGGCCTTGCCCGGATGATAAAGGACACTCATGTCATAATCTTTCAAGAGCTCTAACCACCTTCTCTAACGAAGATTGAGATCTTTTTGAGAAAAGACATACTGAAGACTTTTATGATCAGTGAACATATCTACATGAACACCGTATAGATAATGCCTCCAAATCTTTAAGGAAAAGTCTACGGCTGTTAACTTAAGATCATGAGTAGGATAATTCCTCTCATGGGGCTTAAGCTGTCTGGAGGTGTAGGCTATGACCTTACCATACTGCATGAGGACATAACCCAAACCTACTCTGGATGCATCACAATACACTACGAACCCATCTGAACCATCTGGGACAGCTAAGACTGGAGTTGAGGTGAGTCGAGTCTTCAACTCCTAAAAACTCTTCTAGCAAGGATTTGACCACTGAAACTTGGTTTTCTTCTGAGTTAATCTAGACATAAGGGATGTAATAAAAGAAAATCCCTCAACAAACCATAGGTAATAGCTATCCAAACCCAAGAAACTCTTGCTATCGGATGGAGAGATAGGTCTGGGCCAGTTTCTTACTGCTTCGGTCTTTTGAGGACCAACTCTAATGCCATCACCGAAAATGATGTGACCAAGGAATGCTACTGACCTTATCCAAAAGTCGCACTTACTGAATTTGGTGAATAGCTGATGATCTCTGAGAGTCTGAAGTACTGTTCTGAGATGGTCTGCACGATCATGCTCACTGCGAAAATAGACCAGAATATTATCTATGAAGACTATGACGAACATATCTAAGTACTGCTTGAACACACGGTTCATCAAGTCCATAAAAGCGGTTGGGGCATTGGTAAGACCAAATGACATAACTAATAATTTGAAGTGACCATACCGGGTACGAAAAGCTATTTTTGGAATGTCACATTCTCTGACTCTGAGCTAATGATTGTCGGATCTGAGGTCTATCTTAGAGAAATAACTGGCACCCTGATTTGGTCAAACAAGTCATCGATTCTGGGAAGAGGATACTTGTTCTTGACCGTGACCTTATTGAGTTAACGGTAGTCTACATACATCCTAAGAGAACTATCTTTCTTGCGTACGAATAATACTGGAGCGCCCCACGAGGAAACGTTGGGCCTGATGAATCCCTTATCTAAGAGATCCTTTAATTTTTCTTTCAGTTCTTTGAGTTCTGTTGGTACCATTCTGTATGGCAGAATAGAGATAGGTTGAGTATCTGGAAGAAGATCAATACCGAAGTCTATTATCCTTTCGGAAGGAATTCCTGGAAGATCTTTGGGAAAGACATCTGAATATTCACCTACAATTAGAACCAATTCAAGGCTGGGAGTTTTGGAACTAGTGTCTTTAACTCGAACAAGATGATAGATGCATCCTTTAGATATTATTTTCCTTGCCCGAAGGTAGGAAATAAGCCGACCCCTGAAAGTGGATACTCTACCCTTCTACTCAAGAATGGGTTCATTTGGGAACTGACACTGGACTATTCTATTTCTGCAGTCGACTGTGGCATAGTATGAATAAAGTCAATCCATACAGAGAATGACGTCAAAATCAGTCATCTCTAATTTGACTAAGTCTGCTAAAGTGACTTTCTATAATATCATAACCGGGCAGTTCCTGTATACCCACCGGGCTAGAATGGGTTCTGCTAGAATTTCTGGACTGACTTCGAAATCAACTGCTATATAAGGAGTGACAAAAGACAAAAAAGCTCCTGAATCTAGCAAAGCGTAAACATGCACATGATAGATCTGTAACGTATCGGTAACCACATCAGGAGAATTTTCCTGATCTTGTCGGGACTAAAGAGCATAGAGATGATTTGGGTGTTGCCCACTAGTAGCACTGGAGGTGGCACCCTGCTGATTTGGGTGACCGGACTGAGCTGAGGAGCGATTCTGTTGATCCTAAGGACCTGGCTGAGGACAGTCTCTGACTCTGTGGCCTGGCTTGCCACATACGAAACAAATACCACTGCCAGCTCTACAAATACCCTGATGGTGCTTGCCACAAGTCTGGAAAAGAGTTTAGGTATGGGCACTGCTAACACTGCCCTGGGACTTAGAGCCTGGCGTTCTGTCTTTGTTACCCTCTCTAAACTTAGGAACTGGAGCACTAGCTGTAGAAGGAGCTGGAACGGATGACTTAGGACGAAACTGAGAACGGTTTTCTCCTTCTGACTTAGGTTGAACGAAGTTAAAACTGCTTGTTTTCGCCCTCTTATTCTGTTTCTCCCTTATCTTAATCTTTTGCTCATCAATCTGCTGAGCATGAGTCATAAGCCTGGCTAAAGTTATGTCACTATTCAGCATGACGGATTTACACTCATTAACCACGCTATCATTCACCCCTGAAACTAACTTACTCATCTTGGCCCTGCCATCTGCAACCACATGAGGGGCATATATGGCTAATTGAGTAAACTTAAGAGAATAATCTTTTACCGTCAAGTTGTCCTTCTTGAGATTGATGAATTCTAACACCTTAGCTTCTCTAAGCTCTAGGGGAAAGAATCTATCTAAGAATGCAGAAGCAAACTCCTCCCACTCAACTGACCCTGCATCAACTGCCCTCTCTGACTTTCACTGTTTAAACCAAGTGTGAGCAACATCCTGCAACTGATATGCAGCTAGCTTAATACTCTCAATAGACGTAACCCATATTATATCTGTAACCTTCTGCACCTAATCTAGGAATTCCTGAGGGTCCTCATCTGACTTAAACCCAAGAAAGGATAGAGGATTCATTTGGGTAAAATCTCGAATCCTGGCTGCAGCTGGATTGGACGGAACGACAGCTGGTCGCTCATTCTGAGAAGCAACTGAGTTAGCAAGTGTAGTGAATGCACCTCTAAACTCTGCATGAGAAGCATGATCGCCTAAAGAATCTTCGGGCTGGGGGGCTGACTGATTTCCATTTTTTTTAGGAGACATATTTTTTGTAGAAGAAAGAGAGAAACAGATTAGACTGAGAGATTGACTTGAGATTATGTTCACTAGCATGACATTAATACTGAAAAAGGGGAAACTTTTCCTAAAACATCTTATAGACTCTTGTACATAAATGTGGCACGCAACACACCCATGTACAAGACTCTACTAGATGTGGCTTTCAGATTTCCTAGGATTCTATTGAACCTTAGGCTCTAATACCAAGTTTGTAACACCTCAAATCTGATACTCAGAATGCTACATGGTGCTCATAACCCCGAAGGACCACAAGCTAACCCATGACTGATATTTGTACCTGTACACTACATAATATGATATAATAATACGAAAACATGCATTGAAAAGCCATAAGATTTAATACTGAACATGATCTGAATGATATAACATCTGTGTGGGGTAATAGAATACCCAAAACAAAACTGAGCAAAGTGAAGTCTGAAACATGATAGTCTAGAAAACCTCTAACTGACTGAACTGTCTGAGTAAGAAGTTGATGGGATATGTCCCCAACTAACTCCAACGAATAAATTGATTAATGAGATAATAAGGAAATAATTATGTCCTCGAAAGATGAGGCCTCGCTTGTAACTCTGTCTGCGGATATTTAGAATCTACTGTTGCTCTGGAGCTCGTGTCTCTGAACCTATGGTATAAGACATCATAGCGCAAATGCGTCAGTACTTTGATTGTACTGGTATGCATGTGAGGTAGGCTGAATGCATGGGGTTCATATGCATGAACAATAATAATAACTGACTAACTATCATGAGCGTTAGAATACATGTATGAGACATAACAACTGACACTAATATTGTGATAACATGATTACTGAATTTGAATATAACTGATAACATGAGTGACTATATCTTACAGTCCTGAATCTGATGGAACTATCTGAGTTCCGTACTGTATCTGAGTTGACTGTATCTGACAGTCCTAAAATCTAAAAAACTATCTGAGTTCTTTTACTGAGACTGATACTGAGACTGTGGGAGGTATTCATCTAACCGACATACCCCAAATGATGCATTATAGCTGAATTGGGGTCCAATCTATGCCCTGATTGGAAGTGTGTCAACACCGCACCACTGGTAAGGACAACATGTGAGTGACCCTAATATAACAGGTAACTCTAGTGAGAACGGTGGGAACCCTCATATAGCAAGCTAAGCCACCTCATCTACCCTCATATAGCAGGCTATGATGTCTCAACCTATGTTGGCTACATAGTTCTGGAACGCAAGGATTGCTTCTAAGAATCACACCCTCATATAACAGGTGAGTTCCCATACTTGGGTTCGCTCGGTGCTAATTTCTGCTCCCATCTGAATAGACACTGAACATGATTTACTGAACTGATCATGGACTAAGTTACTGAATTCCGTTGACTGACGGAATACTACTGATATCTGACAACTGACTGAGTTCATGAGATCATGGAGATTTTCTGAGTCATAAGACTGTCTGAAGTCTAAGGATCATAGCTGGACTGAGAGTAGCGTGAAAATATGACATGACTCTAGGCACACAACTAATGTTTCGGGTACAAGTACCCCCAAGAATCGATAGAAGGAAACTGACAAAGCATGACTTGCTTGAATACATAATAATCACCATAATGCATTTACTGAAGTATTTCATCAAACATGTGATAGGCATAAGCTTGTACATACATGGGGATTTCATGACAACATGCTAGTTAGGCACTTTTGCTTCATTTAGGCATTAAATCAAACATATTGTAGGCATGGTACATGTAAACATCATTGTACAATAATTAAACATCATGGTCAATTTCTAATTTCATTATTTAAGGGTTTAGTCATAGGTTTGCATGAATCTATATCTATAATAATTAAACCCACATAGAAATTATCACCCAACATGGAGTAGAATTCAATTTCTCATTTATCAACATGAACAAGAAAATCCCAATCCTGAAATCATAAAGAAAATCCATAACTTAAAGTTGGAAAAGGGATTCTTGGACTTCATGGATGAAAGGAGTCCATGAATGAACACTATGCATACCTTAGTTCATGATTTCGTGAAGATTGACGATGAAACTTTCTTGGAATTGGATCTTCTATGAAAACCCTAGCTTGTTCTTGAGAGGGTTTTTGAGTGAAGAGAGCGTATTTTGGGTGAAAAGTGGTTGAATCACGTGTTAAAGGGCTTAAATAGGAGTGGAAAGTTGACCTTTTTAACCCTGGACGCGTCATTTAATTTCAGTGAAATTTTTCCGAACTGAACCCCTGGTGAGACGCGGCGCTATCGCGCCGTGTCACTGGAATTTGACAATTGGAAAATTGAGAGATGGCGCGACGCGGAGCCATCACGTTGCCCCTTCTTTTGTAACCTAGAATTTTGGTGCGACGCGGAGGAAATCGCGCTAAGACACTGGAAAAGAATAATTCTGCATTTGGGCCCTGGCGCGACGCGCTATAATCGCGGACCCCTAGTAGAATTTGTCAAATGTCATTTCCTCTTGTGGCGCGGTGCGCCACTGACTAATATGGCGCTGTTTTATGATGGGAACTTTAAATAGTCGTAATTTCTGACCCGGTTATTGGATTTGGATGAATTTTATATCGATGAAAACCTTATTGAATTTCCCACATGACAAAAAGAGAAAATCTTGAAAATTCCTCATAAAATAACCATCATTCAATTTAGAAGCTAATTCTAGACATTCTTGAGATGAAATTAGCTAGGAAAAAGTACGGGGTATTACAATACCTTCACAACACTCATTGGAAAGTTTAATAACATACTTAAAGAGAACGAGGCCCTGTGTACTCATATAACGGTATGACCTTCTAGATTTGTGGAATTTATAATTATGAAAATATAAGTATGAAAATACCTTCATTTAGCTGTAAATTAATGAAAAGATATACAACATAAACAGTATGAACATATAAAAACATAATATGTATTCTGCATATGTATTTTTTGTATTAAAAATTATTAACACTGCATATGTATTTGGATGCTCAGAAAAAATATTGTACTCTGCATATGTATTTTTATTGCATATATATTTTTCCTGAAAAATACTGGTGTGCTTACAACATATCATAGAATATGGAATTCATCTTTTGTAGCATTGCATTTAACTTTTTATTTTTATATCAGGTTGTAGTAGCCACAAAATATGTGTATACGGTACACGACAAATAAAAGCACTTCATTATTTGCCTCAAGGAAAAATATGCTCATGTAATGCATTTTAACTAGATAAGATACCATGTGCACATGCTTGTTCGGTGTTAGAGAGAAAGAATTTTGAGAAGGGGTCATACTGTTGTGATTTACTTAAACCAGAAATAGTTTTGAAGACATATGATGTTCCCATCTACCCGTTGCCACATAAAGATGACTGGATAATTTTAGAGAGCGTACTTGGTGAAATAGTAATGCCTCCAAAATTCAAATGATCTCCAGGAAGACCTGCAAAGAAGGATCGCGGAAAATAAGGTCGGGATATATTTGGAAAGAAGAACATCAACTCATGTGGTGGTTGTGGGGATAAGGGTTACAATAGGCGTTCTTGTAGGAAATATCGCAAATGATACATTTCTTCTTCCGTATTATTGCTTAAAATTTTATTTTCAATTTTTATAATAATGAACTATTTTTTTTAGTTAATACACTTATGCATCATTTAACAATTGAACATAGTAATATCTGAATATTGTATATGTATATGTTGCAAAATCTGAACATTGCATATGTATTTTGAAGCTACAGTTCATATGTATTTTTAATATTGTATATATATATTTTAGGTTAAAGTTGGTAACTTTGATTAACCAAACATTTATTTGGTTCCTAATTGTTCAATGATTTAAATAAATATGACATATTCTGCAAATATATGTTAGCATTGCATATGTATTTATATGCTAAAAATACATTTGATGTATAATCCATATGTATTTTTAAGAAAAACAACAACACTGCATATGTATTTTGTAACTAAAATTTCACAATAAATTATGTAACTGCATTAAAACCTCAAACTTATCTTTAATTCGAATTCTCATTTATAATGATATTAAATGAACACATATCAAAATACATATTACGTATGATCAATATGTATTTTGAAAATGCTTAAGCTTAACACTGCATATGTATTTTTAGAATAGATGATCCATATGTATTTTTAAGAAAAAAAAACACTGCATATGCATTTTGTAACTAAAATCTCACAATAAATTATGTAACTACATTAAAACCTCAAACTTATCTTTAATTTGAATTCTCATTTATAATGATATTAAATGAACACATATCAAAATACATATTAGGTATGATCAATATGTATTTTGGAAATGCTTAAGCTTAACACTGCATATGTATATTTAAGATAAATAATCCATATGTATTTATACTGCATATGTATTTTAAGCATAATATGAACACTACATATGTATTTTTTAGCTAAATCACACTGTAAAAGGTAAAACTGCATAAAATGCTCAAATTAAACTTCAAAAATGAATTAATTTCATTCAGTTAAAAATAAGTACTATTATAACCTACAATTAGAACTACTTCAAAACATCAAAATTAGTTTGTACAATCAGAACCTACATCAATAAACCAGCTTCTAAACTATACAAAGTAATCAATCCATCATCCATCATACATCAAAAACTTCAGTGACACTGGTTCTTCTACTTTGCCTTGCTGGCCTCAAAGGTGCTTTGACATCACTATGAGCATTTGCGTCTTGTTTCAGGGTCCCATAGTCCCATAAAAGTGCAGCATATCTTATACGGAGTGCATTGGGGTCGAACTCATTCGCAAGAACTTTGTGACCATAAGAAAGGCACTCTGCATATGTAACCATATAGAGACCACAATCCCTACAAAAACAAGGAAAAAAATTATTAATAACTAAAATATATTTTTTACAAACATACAATTTTGTTATATGTAAATTAAATAACTTACAAGCTTCCACTCGGTTGTTGAGGAAAATTCTCTTGAAATAACACATCAAACATATCTGACGAGTCTTTGTCGTTGTATCTTGGATGGTTCTCAACATCAATTCCTTTCTTAACGTAGAAATCAGACTGTTGGAGACACAATGGTATAATCGCAGCTAATTTCTCGATCTCATCAAGAACAACTGGATAATGACCAGATGATTCATATGAATCATATAAGAATATGCACCTCTTTGAGAATGATAAAACTGTTAGCACCCAATAATGTTTTTCCTTTATATTGACTAGAATATAAATGTCTTTCACCGTATGCCATGGCACAGTAGCATGCATACGGAACCCATTTATGTATTCATTAAGATGGGTCGCCTGTCCTCTCGCTGTAAGGTTTGCATCATCCACAGAATAAATATCATGAACAGACCTAATTATGTTCATAAAGTTGCAATCTACTGTGCTGAATTTGTAAGACCTGTTGGGGTCATACTTCGACTTCTTCCTCAAGTAGTAGAAGCAAACATCAATTTGTTGCAGTAATTAACACCAGAAATTTTAGATCATTCAAACTATTTGAATACTTAATTTAGCATGTGTATGTAATATAAAATACATATGCAATTTCAAGATTAACATATCCTTTGTTAAATAATATAAAAAATATAGTAAAAATACATATGTGCACCTGCATATGTATTTACAAGTAACATAATATGTATTTTAAGTAGTGCTACAACTGTAAAGAAAATATTATCAAAAAAAAAAAACATAGTAAAAATACATATGTGCACCTGCATATGTATTTACAAGTAACATAATATGTATTTTAAGTAGTGCTACAACTGTAAAGGAAACATTGTCAAAATAATATAAAAATACATATGTGCACTTGCATATGTATTTACAAGTAACATAATTGTATTTTAAGTAATGCTACAACTGTAAAGGAAACATTGTACAAATAATATACTAACCGAGTCTGTCCATGACTGATCAGGGAACCCCATTGTGTAGAACCAGTTTTTATCTTCAACGGTCTCAACTTCGAAATGCATCATTGACATGGTTGATTTGCCCCTTTTGTAATGATCCACATTTTTCTTCATTTTTTTAATCAGTAGATGTTAAATCATGAGAACATAATGAAATTTTAAAAAAAAGTTAAAACAGTTCAATAGAAATACCTTTTAGCATGAACTTTGAGAAGGTCTTCAGAAATTCAATGCATGAACTTGTTGACAATCTTCGTATCCATTATCCCATCAATCGGGTGATAAACAAATGAATATTTCTGTGGGAATATACGTATGTGCCCTGCTGAGCTCTCTATATAGTTACATAATACAAAAATATAATTATTAAAAAGTATTTGCATAATATGTTACATTGTAAACTAAATATATAACTAATTGAACTTACTAGCAGCTGAACCAAATTTCATCGTGTAAGGTGACTCCTTGAATTTGGATGGTCGCCTAATCCGTAATTTTTGAATGGGGGTTTGAAGTTTATGAGAGGGATGAACAATGACGCTTTTACTACTGTAGACGTTCAAACTAGGAAGCAACTCATCAGAGATTGTGTTTTGTGAATCACGCCAAACTGGTTCATCCTTTTGTTCATCCGTGGTTAGTTCTTGTATTTTAAGAGTTGTCATAATTTGCTCCTCCGTACCAAGATCAACCTTTCCGTGCATATCTGGTTTAGAGCTTGATCCAACGTTCTCTTTGTTTTCCTTTAAAAAATAGAAAAAAAATATTTTTTTATGTCCAAAATAACACACATAACCTCAAATATGTTCATAATACATACCTGACAATGATCTTGAACAACAGACTCGGACTTCTTATCATTGAAATTTTCACCGCTGGGTTCTTCTTCACGGGTTGTCGATGGATGTGTCGTGATGCTTTCTCTTCGGTATGCATTAAGACTTGGTAACAACTCATTCGGGATTGTAAACTGCGAATCAGATAAATTTGTTTGATCCATTTTGTCATCAGTGATCTGCAATAGAAATGAAAGAAAATATATAATTGTCCTGTGGATTGTTAGAATTGTTACATCACATAAACTAAAGTTCAATTCATTATACATACTTGAACATCATGATGAACAATCTTCTCAGAAAGATTATAATTCAAATTTATACTTTGGAGAAGCTCATCAGGGATTAAATGTTGAGAATCAATTTCAATATTTGTTTTATCTGGATGTAAATCAGTGCACCCCTTGCAAACAAGTAAAAAAATATTAAAACAACATCAAACAAAAATCCAGTTGTATATATTTATACAGGTCTATATATAAAATAACATATAACTACTAAAAAAACCAATTACATATGTGTATTAAAATGAATAATCATATGTTAGTTATTATTTACCTTTGTAGCATCCTGATTTTTACCCAAATTCTGATCAACAGTAGGATTGAATTATTGTGGTGATGTTTCGACACCAGCATAATTCATCTGTTGGGCTTCAAGATCTGTATCTTCATGTTGTTGCTACAAGTATAAGTTCAATAAACTATTATTACTTGAGTTCACTGAATATGTATATACTAACCCACTAAAAATACATATTGCTAAAAATACATTTCTGAACACACTGCATATGTATTTTGTACTACATATCATATGTATTTTTTTAATGCATTGCATATGTATTTTTTGAATACTCTGCATATGTATTTTTATCAATACACTGCATATGTATTTTTTGGATACTCTGCATATGTATTTTTTAATACTCTGAATATATAATAATAAAACTTTTACCTTTCTTTGTTCAATTGCTTTGAGCATTCTTTTGAACTTTTTCTTCACTAATTGACGAATTCCTTTAAACTCTTGACAAACCTGTATTTATACAAAATCAGTAAACACAAAATTTTTTAATGTAAAACAAATATTTGACAAAAAAATTACCTCGTCGCGGAATGCATCAAAAACTTTCTTAGAAATAAAGGTTTTTTCTCAACATGACTCTCAGGCTTTGACACAGCTACTTCCTCTACATGACTATCTGCCTTTGACTGTACCTGAGGAAAAATAACCCTTGTTGTTTGCTTTCCTTTCTTCGTTTTTTAAGAAGCTACCTGTCGTGTTGGAATTGGCTTGAAAACTGGTGTCTTCATTCCAGCAGCCTTTGCAGCACGAAGAGCTGGTGTCCTCATTTGGGTATGCTCGTCAACAATATTGACTTGTTTTTTTCATGATGGTTTCTTCACTACTGGGGTTGATGAATCAACCTTTTGCTTCTTCTTTGAATATTCGTTGATCTTTTTTTATGGTGGATCCTGGAAGTCATCATCAGAATCAACTGAGCATTCATCTTCAGTTACATCCTTCTGTGGTATTTCAAGCTTTGCCAATTCCATTTGAGTTAGCTCTATGTTCTTAAATACAACCTACAAATATGTTAAACAATATGTTAAACAATTGTAAATGGAAAAGAATATATGTAGACTATACAATACATATCAATACATATATATTTATTCACAACAAACCTTGCAATTGTCCTTGAACATAGCATTCATCAAAAACTCAAAACGTGGATGAGGTGCAATCATCTTCCCATTTAATAATTGGGGAATCCGATTATCAACCTTCAATGCAATCTTTGGTGGGACATTTGAACAACACTTATAAAGCCACACTTGAATAACCAGTGGCATTCCCTGAATCAGATAAAATTTACCACCGGCTTTCAACCGGTTGTTCAAACTTCTCGCCAGATCTTTAAAAGATAAAGAACCCCATGGAAAATTCTTATATCTTTCACTATCTACCAAATCGAAATGAAGACGGGGTATAACCACAGTTTCAACATTAGATAACACTAATGAATGCAGGAAATATAGAATTGCAAATTTCTCAGCATCCTCATCATTGTTCTCCCAGCATACTTTCTCCGTGAATGCTAGAAATAGTTGCATTTTCTGTATAATTTCTGCCCCATTGAAATACTTCTCAATCATCCTATTTGGTACACCCTCATAAAAAATAAAGTCATACCTATTAGCCACACAATTCAATTCAGTTATGATAGCAAATTCCGTGGGAGTAAAACTAAGAGAGGTGCCATTAGCACAAATCAGAATCTCAGAAGAAAAACTACCCTTCACCTCAAGCGTCATAACGCATCTGCACAACTGTGTTTGCACTACACATTGCTTCTTCTTCATAAAATAATCAAAAATGTTATTGTCGCAAAATTTTTTAAACTGTTCCTTATTTAAAATTGTGTGTATGCTTTCATAAATATCATTGTCACTGTACGAGCACATGTGTGGTGCAAATCTTGAAAGTTTTCTGACAATGAATATTTCGTCCCGCATCACCTATTCAAAGTAAAACTACCACTTCTTAATCTGTAAAAAAAATTCAAGCAGACAAAAAAAAACATATAACATGCATATGTATTTCTATGATTAAAATGCTTATGTATTTTGATCATATCATAACTGCAACCAATACTGAAAAAAACATATCAAATATAATAAAAATATATATAGCCAATACACTGTTATGGTAGTTACGCTAAAATTAACATGCATATTTATTTTGACCATATCAAAACTACAACCAACACTGAAAAATACAAATCAATTATGCTAAAAATACATATAGCCAATGTACTGTTCATGAGTAGTTAAACTATAAAAAGTATTAAAGCAGTCAAAAAATACATATAACATGAATATGTATTTTGGTCATATCAAAACTGCAACCAATACTGAAAAATACATATCAACTATATTAAAAATACATATCAACTATACTAAAAATACATATAGTCAAATACTATTCATGAGTAGTTAATTCAATAACATATTTCTTTTCACAATTATACTATCATCTTCACAAATCAGCTTTCTTAATCCCTAAATATCATCATAACATAAAATACATATTAACTACTTAAACACAATACTTAACAGTCAAAAAAATACATTTACAAATAAAAAACTACCTCTTCCTCACTTTTTTCTTCAAATTCATCAGCATAAGATTTGTCAACATCATCTTCAATTTCTTTAGATTTTCTTTTATTCTCATACCGTTTTTTATTTTTTTGCTCCTTTGGAGAAGGAGTTTTCTTCAACCCTTTTTCTTTTTAAATTTCAGTCATCTTCACTTCGTCGTTACGAAACTTCAACCTAATCTCCTTTGATCTCCCAAATTTCTTCAACTGTAAAGGATTTGAAATAATTTTAACTAAATCTTCTTGAGTTAACTTAGGACTAAAAGATGGTGCATCAAACATTAAATTCATATTCCTTATACCACTGTTTGTAGGTATTTTTTCTCTGTGTTCATCCATTAAAACACAAAATTCTTAAAATCTGAATTTCAGATGATTTAAAGTAGAAAAAAAAAATCTCTAAAATGAAATATGGATTAATAGTTACCTGAAATAAGGGAAGCAAATCCTTATCACAGATCGTGCAAAAGCCAATAAAATTGACGCAGGAGTGATGGTTAATGGTGAAAAAAAGGAATAAAAATTTTAAATTAAGGAAAGAGAAAGAAGGAGTGAAAAGGGGAATTTTAGCACAATAAAAATACTTAGGCGGCAAAAAAGTAGAAGGCCACTTAAAAGAATGCTACAGATGCTACACAATGTAATTAGAAAAAAGTGTTGCTATTTTTTATAGTTTAATACTTAGGTATGCTAACATATGTATTTTTTCCATTCTTATATATCAGTAATACAAATCTCATTTTGATACATAAGTCTTATGTATCAATAATGCAAAAAATTATTTTGATATAAGTTTTGTCATATTTTCAACCAAATACATCATTCTTTATGTATCTCGTTTGAATAAACCTCAAACATCTCAATATCGTCATCGTTATCATTAGCTGTAGATTCAGCAAATGTCTCCTCCTCAATCTGCCTTGTAGCATCGAACGCTTTATCTTGTGGGAGAATTTCGTAGCACTTTGAAACCACAGTCTAATTTGATACTATTTGAGAAAAATAAGAAACCGAACCTTTGGATAAAATGAATCGGACAAAATTTTAAATTTTTGAAGTTAACTCCGATAGAAAATCAATCAAACAGTAGAAAAATAAAATTTCTCCTTTAATGAAGAAACTGAAGATTTGTTTAGATGGGGTTCTTCGTCGAGACTTTGCTAATATGTTGTCAACATTGTTTTGTTGATTGATTAATTGTCGTTGTTGTATTGGAGAAGTTTTTTCTTAATGGAAAAATTAAAGATGGGGAGAGGAAAGGAATTTAGATCTTCAGCTGAGAAAAAAGGAGTTTTGGTGTAGAATTAATTAGTGATGTATTTGCTGATTTTAGAGATAGAAGGTAAATTAAAAATTTAAGTAATTAATTAAAAGAATTAAAATTTAAAATAGTTTAAGTAAGATCAGTTGTGCTATTAGATAATTTTTGCTAAATATATTGATCTATTAATTTTCATCCATATGAACCTTGAAATGTATCGATATGCGTTCGAAAAAAATATGATACAGTGCATGAGATTGTTTTTTCTTAGTTAAATATTTTAATTTAAAATTTTTGATATAAAATATTACTTCCAGTTAAGTCCTATCTAATAAATCTAATGATTTTTTTTTAAATTTATTTTACTTTAATAAAAAAATTATAGGGTTTGGTCATAAAAATGTCAAATGTAATTTGAAGTTATATTTAAAAAAGTAATTTTATTTTATTTTACTTCAATTTCTCTCACAAAAAATTAAAAATAACTTTAATTCATGATCAAATATAATTCAACTTTAACTTTTTTTAAAAAAATAATTTATGATCAATTATTCATTAAATTAATGGATTCTAATAGAGATACTTAGAGTCCGTTTGAGATTGCTTGTTTGAGAATCACTTTTTAAAAATAACTTTTCAGAAAAGTGTTTTAAAAAAATAAATAAATTGTATTTAGTAAATTTATTTGAAAAGTGTTTTTGATAAACAAATTGTGTTTAGATAATATTTTTCAAGAAGTGTTTTTTGAGACAATTAACCAAAAAAGACATGTATTAATAGACTTTTACTATTAAAATCAATTTATATAGAAAATTTATTTTAAATATCTATTATAATATTTTTAATTAAAATTTTATTTTTATTTAACTTAAAAGCACGTACTCTAAAATTTCAATCAATATTTATATACATAAATTTATTAAAAATATTAAATAATTATATATTACTTAAATAATTTAAATATTAATTAAAAATAGCAAACAAAAATGAATAAACAATCATCATATTCATATATGTGTAATACATGATTACAAATATGTTATTTTTCATTAATTAGTTATTTGAAATTAAATATTTAATTTTTTTTTACAAATACTGTCAAAATATCATTTAGTCTTGTAACATAATTCATTTATCATTTGTTATCATTAATAATAATAATAAAAATTATATATTCTTCGATCATCATTATTAATGATATTTTTAAATTTATTTAAGTCAAATGAGTGAAAATGAAATAATAATAATAATAATAATATATAAATCATAAAATAAAATAAAGAATTATAATGTAAATATAAAGTATAAAATTTTAAAATCAAGCTTATAAGATATGTTAATTAATTAATAAGGGATATATATATATATATATATATATATATATGTGTGTGTGTGTGTGTGTGTGTGTGTGTGTGTTGATAGAGAGAGTGAGTGATAGGAATATTTTTGTCATAATTTTTTTTTTTACTTTTACTTATACTTTTTCTGAAAAACAGAAATTTTCTGTTTCTTCACAAGTTTTTCCTTCTATTTAAAAATACTTTCAAAAGTTTATCAAACATCATATTTAATTTTTTTTTTATTTTTTTATTAAATAAATATTTATTTTAAAAAATAATCAATCTCAAACAGACACTTCAACATATATTGGATGAAAAAAGAAGCAAAGAAATGAATTGATATGCACGAAAAGAAACCATTTGGCTCTATCCACGTGTCACATTTCTGCATCACCCACCTTTCACTCTCTCACACTCAACCGCCAGCGTGAGTTACAGCTCACACTTCTCCAATTTCCCACAATTTTACTTACTTTTCCAGGATAAACAAAACATCCCATTTAACAAAAAAATTTAAGTAGCCGTTTGGCCATAAAAATTACTTTTTTTTTCTGAAGTTAAAGTTGGAGTTGGAGTTGGAATTAGAGTTGAAGATGAAGTTGGAGTTGAAGTTGTGTTTGACCATGTATTTTCAATTTTTTTTTTTAGACTTTTGAAAAATCTTTTTTAAATATGATTTTATACCCCTCAACTTTTAAAAATTATCAAAATCACTCAACTACTAATTTACTTACTAACATATAACCAAATGTTGAGAAAATAATTTATATGTCTTCAATTGATAAAATAATTAACAACAAATTAATTATTATGATTGTTATTCTTCTAAAATTTGAATAAAAATATCACAAATACTAGCTAAATAAGTTTATCTAACCATAATCGATTGAATAGAGAAAATATATTTTGATAAATATAATTGATGGATATAAATATATTATATATATTTTTAAATTTGTTGATGAAAATTCTTAATTACTTTCACTTGAATTAATTATTTTATTGAATTTGATCTTTTTAAAAGTTTTACAAATGAATTATTTCTGAATAAATTAGTGCTAATTTTTTGCCTTTTCCTTATTGATGATATTGATTTTCCTTGAATATATATGTTTTTTTGGTAAAGAGAACAAACTTTTGTTAAGCTAATTACCACACTCGTCTTTGTTCAAAATCCATAAAGCCAAAATAAGGTAATCGTTAATATGGGTCGTTACGTTATGTTTGATATGCGATTTTATTGATCATTTTTTAATAATTTATTAAAATCATTATAGTCATTATATGACATATACAGAAAATTAGAATGACAAGAAAAAATAATTAAATTTCTCATTTTTAAATAATATAATGTACTAGGCCTTATATTCCTATAATATAGTTCATTCAAAACAAAGTTGATATATTTCCGTCATAGATTGCCATTTATTATTTTTTACTTCACGTTAGTAAATTTTGGTTAAAAGAAGAAAAATAAATTAAAATATTTGTAACAATTAAAAATGATGTTGTACCATAGAAAATAAATAATAATTTTTTCTTGATGGTTGTAATTATAAGAGATGTTTGTGTAAAAATTTAAAGATTGAGGTTATATATAATAATAATAAAAATTAAAAATTGAAGTGAAAAATTATGAAAACAACAAAAAGTTATTTTTATTTTTTGAAATCTAATTCTGAAATAATTTACCGTAATTTTATGACCAAACACCATAATTTCTGAAAAAGTGAAAAGAGTGAAATTTTTTTTTTTTCGCCAAACGGGCAAATGAATTTTCCCTTCCGCAACTCCTTTTTGACTTTTCCCAAACGTCCCCAACCCCAAACCAAACTGATGAAAATACTCGGCTCGCTTATTCTTATTTATTACCTCTTCCGTCTCAAATTATTTATCTTAAATTTTTTAATTTAATTTTTTATTTTATTTGTTTTTTCTTATTAATTAAGAAGAGATAAAATTTATTTTTTCATATTTTATCCTTTGTATTAATTATTTTTTTCTTCAAAATAAAATGTACACATTATTTAATAGGACACTATAATAAACTAGCCATGTTATTAATTATTTTTCTTAATCAATGTGACATCTCAATTTGGGACGGAGGAAGTATTATTATTATTCACTATATCAAAAATTATTATTTAATATTAATTGATTAGTTTGAAAAATTTAAAAATAATTAATTATTTTATTATTAATAATAATAGTTATTAAAATATTAAATTTATTATACTTCCTTCATTTTAAAATAAATAAATTATTAAATTATTTTTTAATATTTAAAATAAATAAGTTATTCATTATTCAAGAAATATGTTAAAAATTTCTTTCAATTTTATCTTTTTATTTAATAAGATAATTTTATATTTTTTAAAAGAACAATTTGAGAACAATTAAAAAATTAATAATAAAAAGTAATTTATAATTTTTTTTGTAAAAGTGTATCATATCCTGTCAATTTAATTTTTTTGAAATACGGAGAGTACTTTTTAAGTTATTGTATTTATTACTTTTAAAACTCATGAGGTATGTCAAGTTAGAGGGAGATAGTAACAAAATCCCGCTACCGCAAGGAATTTACAATTTCTCTCTTTTCTTTACTCTTACTTGCCACGTCAGCAGTCTTGCCGGATTTCGGAAATTTCCTTCTTTTACCCTTCTTCACTTGTTATAATCAAATAATTTTGTATTACTACTAATAATAATTTTATTTGTTTTAAAAAGGTTTCTATAGAGCTGCTAATATGGGCTAAGGTCTGATGGATCAGTCCGGCTTGATCTATAATTTGATGGGGTGAATTTTAATTTTTATAGTTTATTTAAGAATATAATTTTTTAGCTCGGTCTGAATAAGTTCATAACCCGTAGGACTTGAGGAATATGGGTTGGGTTAGCCTGTGAATTGGCCTGTCAATCAAATAATAAATAATTTAAAATTAAAATAAAATACTGAAAAATAATAAAAGAGTTAAAAAACAATCAAGTCCAATGATGATCATTGACCGGTTCCATTAACAAAGAAAATGGAAATCGAAAAGTTTCCTACTTTCCTATCTAATAAATAATAAAATAATTAAATATCTACCACTAAAACATAAAGAGTACATTGTACTCTTCACTTTCCTAATTTCCTTAGTTTAGCTAGCCTCCTCTCTTTACTATATCTCCCTCAACGCGCCATCAGCTTTCAACCGTGATATTTTCGATTGAGTAGTGCCACCTCTTCGTTTTCTTCCTACTTTGGGTGATTCGAGCTTTGGCTCCTTTTTTATTAACAAACATTAATACTATGTGTTATTATGTGATAAATATTTATATTTATTAATAGTATAAAATTAAATTATAAAATATTATTTTTTAAAAATTGAGCTGACCCGTGAGGTCCGCAGTCCACAAGATAATAGCATAAGTTTGATATTTTTTAATCCGTTATTTAAATGAGCTAATCTGATCTGATCTGTCAAACTCAAAGCCCGTATGAACTAAGCCCAAAAGGGATGGACAACCCATGTTGATAGCTATAGGTTTTTATATACGGAACCGTTTTATATATAAGGGGGATTAAAGTTAAAACACGAAAAAAAAGGGGTTGTAACTAGTAAGTATATGTGTAGGCTTTTTATGTATAAAAAGATTTTTTTTGAAATACAAGTATGATATGCTATGCATCCATTTTGCTGTGTTCCAACAATCAACTACAATCGCGAATCCTCACCGTTACCAATGCCTCCGCCTCCGCCTCCCGTGGCGGCGTCCACGGAATTTACTAGATCGGCTGATTCACTGAACCGGTCTGCTAGTGGAAATTACAATCATAATTGGACTTCCAGTAACAACTCCAATCATCATCATCGTCATCGGAGTTTGACCGAGTCATCATCGTCAACGCCGGCGGTTTTTACTTCTCTATCACGGCAACCGTCGATGAGGGAGGCGATTCAGTTGACTTCCGCCGGCGATCAAGTGAAGATCAACGACATAGTTGGGAATGGTGTATCGGGAATTCTACACAAGTGGGTGAACTATGGGAAAGGATGGAGACCTAGGTGGTTTGTGTTGCAGGATGGAGTGTTATCGTATTATAAGATCCATGGACCGGATAGAATTGTTGTGAATTCGGAAACAGAGAAAGGATCCAAAGTTATTGGTGAAGTATCGCTTAGGAGAATCTCTAGGAACAAGACGAATGCTACTTCTAATACTTCTCAGCCTCGACGTAAGCCCGTTGGTGAAGTTCATCTCAAGGTTACTCTTCTCATTAGTTATTTACTTAATTTTTTTTTTTTTTGAAACAGAGTAATTTACTTCATTTACTGACCTAAATTATAAGTGATTGCGAGTAGATTTGAAGTTAAGTAGTTACATGCTGAGGTTTCTGGATAGGAAGGAAATTTTTTCCCTCTGTTTTCGATTGTGATTAAATATGCATTTGTTTATGTCACTGAGACATTTTCCCTAGAAGATGGAAAATACCCAGTATGTTTTTGGTCGGAAGTGATGTCTTTTACGTGAAGCAATTATAAAAGCAGTGTGATATTAATGGTGGAGTTGCAAGTTCACGTTTGCCTCTCTTATTTATAGTATAAGAAATAGGAGATTCAGCGGAATTTTACTTATATTAGGTGTGGACGCGGCATTTGCTTGGAGGGGGGTGGATAGGCAAGACTACTCCTTTGGAGGTTTTAAATTTTTCCTACAGTTGAAGGTTAAAAATCTAGATAGTTAAAAGTAACTAACATATCTTAGCAAACACCAAAAAGAGAAGGGAAAAAAAAAAAGAAATTCGTCCCTAAATCTGCCCCTTATAATACCCCGTTGTATGCGCTGTTCATTTTTCTCTGTTTCTTTTGTTTGGTTCTCTGCTGAATTGTTCTGGATGTGTTGATTTCTCTGGTCTGCTTACTTTAGTTTTGCTATAACATAGCTTTTTAACAATTGAGTAGTCTTTGCTAGGTCTCATCCATCCGTGAGAGTAGATCAGATGACAGGAGGTTTTCTATTTTCACTGGAACAAAGAGGCTGCACCTGAGGGCTGAGACTAGAGAGGACAGAACGGCATGGATGGAAGCATTGCAAGCTGTGAAGGATATGTTTCCTAGAATGTCCAACAGTGAATTAATGGCTCCCGTGGACAATGTAGCTGTCTCAACAGATAAGTTGAGGCAACAGTTGCTGAAGGAGGGTGTGAGTGAGGCTGCTATTCAGGACAGTGAGCAGATTATGAGGAATGAGTTTGCGTCTTTGCAGAATCAACTGATGCTACTCAAGCAGAAGCATCGGATGCTCATGGACACCTTGAGACAGTTAGAGGTACCTAACATGACTTGTAGAAAGCATCATTGTTCTTCTTCAGTTGCTTATGTGATTCTGAATGTGAAACTGCTTGGAATTTTCTTCAATTGACTGCTTTTTAGGCTGGGAGCTAGTGTTTTAGCTGCCCGTTATTCGTGAGATCTTTTAGGATTACTGTGGAGGTACTTTTTGCTGTTCATTATGTTTTGAGTCTTGGATATTTGTATGCATCCATTTTGATTTTTCAATTGATCAATGATAAAGCGGCACATATGTTGCTCATTTGTTGCACTTAATGGGGACTTTAAAGACAAAGGATGTGAGAGAGAAAATTGGGCCTATATACTCCTAATATCACCATCGAAACAAGATTGCCATGCCTGTGATGAAGTGACTTGTGTGTGGTTATGTTGCCTCCGTTATTTTTCACGATACTCTGTATGATTTACTGGGGGCATTACGCTTATGTACAAATTGGCCTGAGCTAGTGTCCTCCATTTGAAGTTCTCTCAACCAATATTGAAAATGAAAGATTTTTCTGCAGAAAAATAGGAAATAAAAGGAACAAATACTCATTTATTTGCAGGGAACATTGAAATTACGTCAACAGGTCTAAGAACCACCAGCCCAACACTGCTAAGTCAGTAACCACTTTACTTGATCAAAAAAAAAAAACAGCAGAAAGAGAACAGGAGAAGACAAAACACTATTGGCCAACCAGAAAAGCCCTGTGTCCTTTTGATTTTGTGCGATCAGATTTGATTTGTTATTCTCCTTTTCTTTGCCCTTCGTGATTATGTGCTGGATTGTTGTTACAGACAGAAAAAGTTGATTTAGAGAATACTGTGGTTGATGAGAGTCAAAGGCAGTGTAAAGAGGTCGGACCATCTGCTAGAGTAAGGCAGGATAAATACAGTGGTATGGCTACAATTGATTCATCTTTGTTTTACTTTGTTATACACTGTTCAAAATTATTGCCAATTGGTATAACTAACTCTAGATTGTCATATATTTGTTGTCTTAAGACTTCTTATTTTTCAATGTTCTGTAAGTGCTAACCCATCTGGTACATTTATATGACTCTTTCTCCTTTTTAGTCTGTTCCAAAAAAATAGCTTTCTACATTTGAAACTCTATAATTTTAAACTTTTCATTTTACGCTTAATGACATACTCTTATAGCCATAGAAATGTCATGCCACGTTAAGATCACACATTTTAAGGATACTTCGGGTATATGTCAAAAGTCTTTTCTTTCTTAAACTCTATGCACGGTCAAACACCACCATATAAAATGAAATGGAGGGAGTCATTAACAATTTCGAAAGGTTTCACGTCCTATGTGATTTGATCTTTGTTTCTTTGATCTGTTAGAATTGAACTTCTCCAGCTGAAAGAGGATCATTTTGGTGTATTCAGCTTGGATACATTTGTGTTCACCATTTTTATCATTACCCTTAAATCCTCTAGGATGTTTGTTTCAGAAGCAAGTGCAAGTGAATCGGAGGATGACAATGAAAGAGTTGATGCTGCTGAGGAAGATACTGATGATGAAGAGAATACTTTCTTTGACACTAGGGATTTTCTTTCATCAAGTTCTTTTAAAAGCACTGGTTCTGATTTTCGATCATCGTCTTTCTCCTCGGATGATGATGATTTGTATGCATATGCATCTGATGAAAGTGTTGACCCTATTATTAGATCTGCTGGAACCAAGTTTCCTTATGTCAAGCGTCGTAAGAAATTGCCTAATCCCATTGAAAAAGAGAAAGGAGTCAGTTTATGGTCGATGATTAAAGACAATATTGGGAAGGATCTCACAAAAGTGTGCCTCCCTGTCTACTTCAATGAACCCCTTTCTTCTTTGCAAAAGTCGTTTGAGGACTTGGAGTACTCATACCTTCTTGATCGGGCTTCTGAATGGGGAAGAAGGGTAAGCTGACAAGTTCCCTTCACCTTTTGGATAGATTTGTCAGAATTATTCACAGTATTTTGCCCATATTAATAAAGACACTGCATCTTCATTGTGTTAAAATTATTTGGAGCATTTTGCTGATGTGCAGGATAATCAAGATACGGTTCCTTTATCACCTTCTACCTTTTAGCATAAATTGACTGAACTAAACCAGAAGAAGGATAATAGCACAGATATCATATTATATTATCTATTCTAGTTTGCTAAATGCTTGAAATTATTTAAGTTTTGGCAATGATCTCCTTTGCTAATAGTATGATACTGCGTGCAAATTTTTTGTGCCGCCTGTACTGGGTTCTATGGTATTGATATTGCTTTCGAAGTTTGAAGACACTTAAAAAAAATTAATTATACACACCTGCTATGAGGAAAGGAGGAAGTAATCATGGGATAGAGTCGAGATGGGAAGGAGGGGCTGGGGGGATTCCCTTCGCTCTCTGGTGCTACACTACACTGTATTTGAGTTGTGCCTTTTGCGAAGCTTCACATGTTCTTGTTTCCCAATTTTTTGGTATTATTATGCATACTAAGTTCTGCAGTTACAATGCAATGATAGAATTCCTATAGTTAAAGCATAGTATAACCACTGGGTACCATCTACCTATCTAATTTATATTCTGTGTGACGTTTGTCATCCATTTTGATTTTTTATTCAAAGTGATCGATAGTAAATTGCTTTCCTTCCTCCCCAAACCACTGGAGCTTCTCTTTCTCAATCTGTCTAAATACATTGACCCTTTTCCTTCTCTGAGTATTTCGAAAAGTATATTATATCTTAGCTTCTTTCAATAGAACGGAAAGGTTATATAAAATTCATGTTTAACTAATCCAGCTTTGTTTGGATTGAGGTATAGTTGATTGATTGATATTTATTTTTGCCCAAGACCATGGTGGTTCATGTAGTTGAAGCAATTAATACACGTGGCTCCCTAAACTTATGAATAATCTATTCGAACTTTCAGCTTCCATTGTCCATAAAATTTGTTGATTCTGCGTTTATCTCACGCGAGTATGGGGATGACTGCAGTATCTTTGAAAAGCTTAGTGGTGGCTGTCTCACTTGATGCTAGGAATTCACAGTATGCCATTTCCTCCCTTTCTTTTACGGGGCCTCTGCTGCCTCTCTTTTTCCATGGATGAACTAAGTGACCTTATCGTTTCTACAAATGCAAGCATGATCATTATGTGGTCACCGGCATGGAGAATTGGTATCTTCTTGAATTCTCTTCACTCATAAGTGAGCTTACAGACTTGTGCCTTCTTTCCTGGTTTCTTAATGTACGTCTTTGCAGCAATTGCAGTTGTGCTGTGCTTGGTGTGTTCACAGCTGTCATGCTATTTGATCCAAGTTGATGCTTAATATTAAGTCACTCAGTTTTTTGTTTTTTCCTGGCAAGACTAATGGTCATCACTTACATCATCTTTCTACTTGTTTTCCATAATAAAATTTACAACTTTTCAAGGTGTCATTGTCCTCATCCTTGTATCTGCAGTGTGAGCTTGTGCTGTCTACATTCATCGTAATTGATAGTTATCATAAATAAAGGAAAAGATACTTCATCTTTGAGTTCTTATCTTTATCAAAATTTTGAAGTGCTAATCGGTATTAATTGCCCTTTGTTCACATAAGCATTTTATGCTAGCCATTTTGCACTATGCACAAGGTTCTGATTTCAATTTTTATCTTACTGGTAGGGTGACAGCCTTATGAGGATTCTCAATGTAGCAGCATTTGCCGTATCTGCATATGCTTCTACCGAAGGAAGGATTTGCAAACCGTTCAATCCGCTGTTAGGGGAGACTTATGAGGCTGAGTATCCAGATAAAGGCCTCCGGTTTTTCTCAGAAAAGGTGTCATTACCCTTTCAATCTTTGGAGTATTTTTCTGTAGTTTCTGAGGATTATGCAGACTAATGATCATTACGAACTTCCAACCTGTCGTGGAATTGGTGCTCTATGGAATCACTATGTCTCTATTCAAGCTTTTGTTTTTTCCGTCTTTCTCATATTTTTGATTTCTTGATGCAACCGTGTAACTGGAGGTTCTTTGTGGTAACTATGAAGTATCTTTTGTCAGTCTTGAGTAGAGAGGTCATGGGAAGAAAGATTGGGAAAATGTGGGTTACTTTACCAGTGGCTCTTAAATTGGATGACGATTATTCTCAAGCAAGAGTCTGTAGCTTGAAATTTTTCAAGGCTGCTTGCTAGCATGTCGCTGATGTCTGATGTGTCTCTCTCCTTGTTTAGGTAAGTCATCATCCCATGATAATAGCATGCCTTTGTGAGGGTACAGGATGGAAATTCTGGGGAGATAGTAATTTAAAAAGCAAATTTTGGGGTCGCTCAATCCAGCTGGATCCTGTTGGTATATTGACTCTTGAATTTGATGATGGAGAAATCTTTCAATGGAGCAAGGTATTTGCGCATGGACATCAGAATATTTATCCTTCATTTAATCATCTAATATGAGTTAATATTTTCTTGTAAATGTGAATTATCTTGTAAAAGGTAACTACATCCATATACAATCTGATTTTGGGTAAACTGTACTGCGATCACTATGGTACAATGCGCATACAAGGAAATCATAATTACTCTTGCAAGCTGAAGTTCAAGGAGCAATCAATCATAGATCGGAATCCACATCAGGTTCTCTCTCTATTCTAAACATCCTGCATGAATATGCAAGAAACCCTCATCTTTGAATTCGTCCACTAGCATGAAGTTCTGCATTAGACTAATATGAGAATGGAACAGTAGTAACAGACTACATGCTGTGCGCATATAGAGTGAACAATTCTCTTAGCTTGAGGTTATTGTGAACTGGGGTATGTCCCAGGAAAGATTAGGTGAAAAGAAAAATTTGTCTAGGTGCAATTCATGTGTGTTCAGAGAGTTGAATCTGATAAAGAAGTGGTTTCATTTAGATTTCTTGCTTTGTTTTGGTGCAAAATATTCCTCGTAACTTATCCAAAAAAAAAAATTCCCTGTTAAATTCTCTTAGGGTACCAAACCCCGTGCTTGTTGAATTGCTAACATAACCCCGTGCTTGTTGAATTGCTAATATTTTGTAGAAGAAAATGCTAGCACAAAGATGCTATGATGTTCGCTGATTTAGTAAATTAAACCTGTAGGGGAAAACTGAAACTATTTCATGTTTAAAATGCATAATAGGGTGTTTGGATGTGCTTTTCTTAAGTGACTTAAAAGCCAAAAGTAGGTAGCAACCTACTTTTGGCTTTTGGCTTATTTTTGTACTTTTTAAGCATAAAATAAATTGCTTAAAAGCACTTCGTGTCTTTGCCAACCACCTCCAAAAATAAAAAAGCACTTAAAAATAAGTCAATCCAAACACCCTCTAAATTATTTTTCAAAGCTAAAGCTCTATAAACCTATGCTGTTAACCAACAGAAGGAGAGGATAAAAGAGAGACCCTATGCAAGATAACTTTTTTGTGGCTCACATCTTGCATGAAGGAACTGTAGGCCAAGTACTTGGATTCCAGTTGCATATCACCTTATATTTGATGTCTTGGTGGCTTTGTGATAGTGCAATTTCTGTGTAATAGGAATGCACGATGTTTCCTTGTTTTCTGGAGAAATCATTATTGTACAAATCTGGGTGATTTAGTATTGGTTCAGATTGATCATTTTGCTTTTTAAATTTCCTATTTGCAGGTACAGGGAATAGTACAAGACAGGAGTGGGAAGACAGTAGCTACATTATTTGGGAAGTGGGATGAGAGTATGCATTATGTGAATGGAGATTTCTCCACAGGAAAAGGATTTGATTATCTCTCTGAGGCTCATCTGCTATGGAAGCGGAGCAAACCTCCCAAAGATCCTACTAGATATAATCTGACACGCTTTGCAATTACAATGAATGAGCTCATCCCTGGACTGAAGGTATGTTTCTATTTACAGAAAAGGTACAAATATACCCCTGAACTATGGTAAATGGTACACATATGCCCCTCGTTATACTTTGGGTACATTTATACCCTTCCCGTTAATGTTTAGGGCTGTATATACCCCTGGACTTAACGGAGGGACACGTGTCCAAATCCTAGCGGCTGACCCATTTTTTAAAATTATATTTAACCTAAATATATTAAATTACCCAAATCAATCCCTATCCGACCCAAACCCGACCCGCTCCATCAAATATTCAGAACAAACCCACAATGTTACATTGCCATCAGAATCCTCCACCAATCTCCACCGTATCGCCGCCTCTCCTGACGGCTTATTCCTCCTCGCTATCGACGAAAACAACCGTTGCCAATTCATTAACCTCCCCCGCCGCGCCGTGCTCCATCGTATCACGTTCAAACATCCCGTTGCGGATGCTAAATTTAGCCCTAATGGAAAATTCATTGCTGTTGCAGCTGGTAAGCTTCTCCAAATTTGGCGTTCGCCGGGTTTTAGAAAAGAGTTCTTTCCGTTTGAGTTGATAAGGACGTTCACTGATTGTAATGATGAAATTACGTCGTTAGATTGGAGGCCCTGATTCGGATTATTTGTTGGCGGGATTGAAGGATTTAACTGCCAGGCTTTTTCGTTTGAAAAAATCGACTAAGTATAGCAAGCCGTTTCTGTTTTTGGGACATAAGGATGTGATTGTAGGTGTTTTCTTTGGAACTGATAAGAAAACTAATAAGGTTTGTAAAGTGCATACGGTATCGCGAGATGGCGCTATTTTTACCTAGGGATGCAATGAAATGGATGGAAATAATGGTGAACCAGAATCACCAGGTACACCAGAGCAAGGACAAGGGAACAATGAAGAAGGTGATAGTGATAAAAGGATTAAGAAAAGAAAGAATTTTGACGGGAAAGATGGTGTAAGATCATAGCAAAGACCCTCTCTTCCCGTTAATTTTGTGGGTTTGTTCTGAATATTCCATGGAGTGGATTGGGTCTGGGTCGGGTGCGGGTCGGATAGGGATTGATTTGAGTAATTTAATATATTTAGTTTAAATATAATTTTAAAAAAATGGGTCAACCGCTAGGATTTGGACAGGTGTCCCTCTGCTAAGTCCAGGGGTATATACAACCCTAAACATTAACGGGAAGGGTATAAATGTACCCAAAGTATAACGAGGGGCATGTGTCCCATTTATCATAGTTCAGGGGTATATTTGTACCTTTTCCGTTCTATTTATTATCTTTGAATTATCACATTCTTAGGGAGCTAATTTGTTGTATATTTTTGGCCATAGACTAGTAAAGCAGTAGTGGTTTAAAAGTATCTGCTTACATCGTTTGCTCTTACCCTTAGTATACGACTTTATATCGATTCTTCACACTCGTTCTAGTCCTGGATGACCTTGGTGTTAATATCACTTCATTTATAGGACAAGCTGCCACCAACAGATTCTAGACTTAGACCTGATCAAAGGTGCTTGGAGAATGGCGAATATGACAGGGCCAACTCAGAAAAGCTGCGTCTTGAAGAACGGCAGAGACAGGTAATCTTAACGGCCAATTGTTTGGGGGTTAAAGTTGAGATCATGAGCCGAGTAGGAAATGACTGGAGTTTCTTCTGTCCTTGTTTGTTGATTTATTTTTGAAGAGACAACCATATTGCAGTTTGTTTCCTGCCCTGGCCGCCATTGTTGCTCATATTTTTACCCACTACATTTTTCAACTAATGTTCTTAGAACTCCGAACAAGTCAGGGACTTTAAATGACTAGATGTTTAAATGAGATGGATTTGCATTCTTTAGGTTTTCCATCCTTCCCCGTGAAAACAAATGACTAGATGTTTAAATGAGATGGATTTGCATTCAACTAATACTGTAGGTGTTGGTTCTAAAAATGCAACAGAATGGCCTAAACCAGCATCATTTGTTACCTGGCTAGTTGAATAGAGGTGGCATAATATTGTTACTTGTTTGCACGCAGGCTCGGAAAATGCAGGAAAGGGGTTGGAAGCCACAGTGGTTTGCAAAAGACAAAGGGAGGGATGGTTACCACTACATTGGCGGTTATTGGGAGGCAAGGGAAAAGGGCAAGTGGGAGGCATGTCCTGATATTTTTGGTCATATCCCTTCTGATGAGATGTAATGACCGAGTGAGCTCTAGCCATTTCCGGCTTATTATTTCATTTTCTTCCAAATATTTTACATCTCATTATAGAGCAGGGGAGAGGTTTACTGGTGCTGCAAATTGTCTTTGAAATATGTAAAGTACTTTTAATGCCTCCAAGTAATAAAGATTTCATTCTTTGTTGTTTTGGATCTTCCCGTTGATTACTTCTAAAAATATGAATTGCAATACGAAGGTAGTGTGTGTCTCAGGATTCAAAGATGATGCATATTCCTCATTGCTTTTAGCATACAGACTTCAACACTGGACACAAGCTCAGAGTAGGCGTGCCTTCGATCTGTTTGGACAGTTTTGGACTAATACAGAACCATTCAACTGTTTATCCAATTTGATTTCTAGGTATCCAACTATTGAAGATAAAAAAGAACTCAAAACAAATCTGTGTGCACATTACAAATCTTCTCATCTACAAACAATAACTAGTAAGCTCCTCCACTATTTCTGCATGCTATATAGTGCATGTTCTGCACGTGGATTCCTTGGAGGAGGAGGTGGAAGACCATTAAGTCATGTTAGTTTATGGCTTGGGTTATAAGTATACTTAACAGAGATTTCTCAAGCAGAATATAAAGCCTTCTAAAGTATATGAGAGCCGAGAGACGACTGAAGGAAATTACTAGCAAAGCCTATGGCAAATTCCTATACTACCAAAATCTATATGGGATTATAAGGATACTTGACAGAGGTTTCTCAAGCAGGATATAAAGCCTTCAAAAGTATATGAGAGCTAAGAGACGATTAAAGGATACTGCTAGCAAAACCTATGGCGAATTCCTATACTACCAAAATCTAGAGAGTGGAAGATCTAGAGAGTGAAAGGAAGAATGAAATGTATAACTAGTACAGCTAAAATAAAATAGATTAGGTTAAGAGTTTTAAAGACAATTCCCTGCGCAATTCATGATTGTAGATAGTTACTTAATTTGACCAATTTCTCAAGATAAATTTCTACACAACAATACAACACAAAAACCATTGGATACACTTGCAAATCAATTGGGTCTGCTAAAGAATGTCACTCAATGTATGAGGAATGAGGTGCTACAAGTAGCTTACCAAGCTATTTATTGTTTATATAAAGGAGTAAAAAAGGTGCTATAAGTACAAAGAGGGTTGCTCAAAGTTGCACAAACTATTGTGATGTATAAGTTGATAGAAGGGTAGATTTGGAATATTTGTGCTTGCTAGATTTACAACAGAACTTCTATTTTTGCTGTAATCAAGATTCTTGAAAATTTATACGAACTGATCACATAAATTTTAAATATATTAGTCCAAACAAATATTATGAATTGATATAATTGAATGAATTATTAAGTTCAAGAAATACAGATTCAATTCAAGCCCAATTTTTATTGCGCTAATCCATTGATTTGAACTACAAATTCTGAGTTCATTTTGTTAACCCAAGATGTCATCATGTTTTAGAAGCCCAATTGAGCGCCACATGTCAAATGACGTGGCATGCCAAGTATGTCAAGTTAAGTGAAGAAGCCAATAGGATCGTGCCACATATCAAAATGATGCAGCAGGCCAAGTGAAATCAAAAGCCCATAAAAATGCGTCATGTCACTTAAATTTGATTGATCAAAAGAAATTCACCTTAAAAAGAAATTCTCCTTCACCATGACTCTTTTCTTCTTACAACTATAAATAGGGGTCTCATAATTCAGAAAAAAGAACCAACAATTCTAACAAGAAGTAAGAGAAAGCTCGCGGATCAAACAACACAGGTTTTTCTACAAATTCAAGCATTCAAGATCAGTTCCTCAAGATTCAAGATCAAGACCACAAGATTTAAGAACAAGCTCGAAGACCCTTGAATTCAAGTACAAGTCGAGACCAAGTCCATCAAATTCACAAATCGAGATCCAATTCCTCAAGATTAAAGATCAAGACCACAAGATTCAAAATCAATCTCAAAAGCCCTTGAATTCAAGTATAATTCAAAATCAAGCTCAGCAAATCCACAAATCAAGTTCAAATTCAAGATCAAGCTCGAAATCCTTGAATTTATATTTGAAAAGGAGAATTAAAGGATTCATAGATACTGTAACACTCACATATTGAAATTCATAAAATAATTGTTGCAATATTTTTCTTGTTTCGATATTATTTTCTTGATTAGAGTTTTACTGTCCAACAAATTCTGGCACACCCAGTGGGATAATCTCTACCTATCATCTCAACTTTTCTGACATCAAAATCTTAGAACACTAAAATTACTTCCAAGAAGGTCAATTCTCAATCAACTGCCCCCAAGGTTGTTGATTTCAAATTCTCTGCTGAAGAAGAAAGCATCCTTGGTGTTACTTTTGGAAGCTTTGGAGCTGTCACAAGGAGCAAGGCCAACATACTAGGACAATAAACACATCAAGTGTTGTCTGCACTAACTCCAATTTTCATATCTTCAAGCTCAAAAGAAGCGAGCTCCCATACAAATGCTTCAGAAGAAGAAAGCAATGTGGTAGAGACACTTAAGAAGACTCTAGCTCTACTTGTGCACTCTGGTTCAAAATACTTTGGCACAAAGAATGATGGTCGTTTAACCAATGATTTATCTCCACTTACACTGCATAAGCTGAGCACTTTGAAGATCAACTTACGCGATAATCCATGTTACTCTCCAACGTCTCTAGTGATCATGTAAGCAATGGTAACTGACACCTCATCTATAAAGGAGTATCTTGCAAACCTGACAAAGGCAATTGAGGTTCTGATCAAATATATGCAAAATCAAGACGCTTAGATTAATAAGTTGGAGGATAGGATGTATGGATTAATAGATGGGTCTTCTAACTATGCACCCGGGAAAGATCCAGAAGTTCATGACATAGATCATCCTATAAAACAAACACCACCAGCTAAGGAGGTACAAGTTTCATCTGAGGGAATGATTCCGATTGATCAATTGAATGAGTTTATTGAAGGGGACCTCAAATACAAGTATGATGATTCCACCAAGTCTTAATTGACATACGCCAAGCCCTACACTGCAAGATTAATAGCCTCAAAATGCTTGTCGGTTATCAACCTCCAAATTTCAATAATTTGAGGGCAAAGGCAATCCAAAGCAACATGTTGGATAGTTTTTAAGACATGTAATAATGTAAAAATCTTTGGTGACTATCTTGTCAACCAATTTGTCTATTCCTTAAAGGGAAACACCTTCGATTGGTATACATACCTTGAGCCTAATTTCATCGATAGTTGGGAGCAATTGGAGCATGAGTTCTTGAATCGCTTCTACAGCACAAGGCATACAGTGAGCATGGTAGAGCCAATAAATACTCAGCAAAGAAAGGATGAGTCAGTCATTGACTTCATTCATCAATGGAAAAGTGCGAGCCTAAACTACAAAGATAGGCTCATTAAAACTTCTGCAATTGAGATATGCATCCAAGGAATGCACTGGGAACTTCTCTATATCTTGCAAGGTATTAAAAAAAATCCTTTGAGGAGTTAGCTACTCATACTCACAACATGGAATTGAGCATGTCTTCTGCCGAAAAAGGAGTAGCGCCTATCCATGACCCTCGAAAGAGAAAGAATAAAAAGTAACCAGGAAGATGGAGTAAGTTTAACCTTAAAGAAGACAACAAGGAATCCATGAATGTCGATGTTTCTCCTATAAAGTTCACCACAAAGGTAAGGAAAAAACAAAACGCAAAGATTACTTATCTATTACATCTAAATCAGAAGTTAACCTTGAAGGAAATGCAAAAAAATAGAATACCCCTTCCTTGATTCTGATGTTGCTGAAATTTTCAATGAACTTCTTGAGCAGAATCTTATTGATCTACCAGAGATAAAGTGACCCGATGAGGCTGGAAGGACTAATGACCCAAACTATTGCAAGTATCAGAGGCTTGTGGGTCACCATCTAGAGAAATACTTTGTCTCCAAGGACAAAATCATGCAACTGGCAAATAAGAATAAAATCTTCTTTGATGATGAGAAGGCTAGTTCTCATCAAATCTCTACTACTTTTAGCTCATTTGATCCAACCCAAATACGCTTCGAGGAGCATAAGAAGAAACCAATAAATAATGAGAACTCTTAGTTGACAAAGGTGATGATGAAGGCTGGACTCTGCTAAATAAAAAAAGATGCAAGAAGACGCGTCTACAAAAAAAGTTATCCAACTAATCAACTAAAAGAAGAACGGGGAAGAAATTGAGAAAATAGAGGTTAGTTGAGCTTTTAAAGAGAGCAAGGATAGTGGAGCATCACCATAAAAAACGACGGTGTCTTGTGACTTTGAAAGAATTCTTGCCAAGTTGGTTTCGTTCAAAGACTACTCAAGTCAACCTTGAGGCATCTTGCTTTAATACTGGCAAAGAAGGATTAATGGGTGAAAACCCACAAATGGAAGTTCCTTTATCTTTTGAAAATTCTACTAAACCTCTTAGCCAAGAGGCACATGTATATGATGCAAAAATCATATTTATAGATGACGATCTTCTTCTTGGTGAAATCATACATAATCGTCCCTTATATATGGTGGTTCATGGTCTAGGGAAGAAGATAGATAGAATCTTGATAAATGAGAGATTCAGATTCAATATTCTACCTATTTGTATAATGAAGGAACTTGGAGTCATTACTGATGAACTTGATGAAAGCCATTTAATGATCCAGGGGTTCAACCAAGGGGGTCAAAGGGCCATAAGATCTATCAAGTTAGGGATCCATAAGGATAACTTTTGATCAAATGCATTAATACATGTGAACGATGCCAAAACTTCATACAACATATTGCTTGGTAGGCCTTGAATAAATGAGAACAAAATTGTCTCATCCTCTTACTATCAATGGTTGAAGTATCTAAAAGGCGGGGTCAAAAGAAAGATAGTTGCCGACGATAAACCATTCCCTGAGGCTGAGTCACACTTTGCTAATACAAAATTCTACTTGAAGAATTATGTTGTGAATAAGAAAATGGTTGATGATTTCACAAAAAATAAGTGTGATGTTCTTGCAGCTAAAAAGGTCGCTGGCTATCGAAAAAGTTGCCACTAAGAAGCCTCCCTCCACTTCAAATAAAGGGAATGTTGCTTCCTTAAAGAAGAAGTCAACTCCTGTGCTCCGTTACATACCAAAGGTAAAGAAAGAGAAAGATCATTCGTCTGATGAGCTTGATAATATACTAGGAGGGCCAACTCTGCCGATCAAGCAGATTGATGCTATATACCCATCCTCAAGGCTACTTGGAAAGTTTGTGGCTTGAAATCAACCATAAGATATAGCACTCCCTATGAAACATACAAAATAAGGCTTTGATCTAAATTCTCACAAGTTATTTGTAAAGGCTGGATACAATCCTAATGGGCATTAAGTTTGGGCAAGCTTCCATCAGAAAGTACAACCAGGAAGGTACGTGAAGGCCTAGGATACACACCGCCACCTCCAGTTTGCATATCCATAAAAAGGGCGGTTAGCAACTACATCACCATGGAAGAGGAGTCCACTGTTTCCAATAAAAGGCCTTCTATTTTGAAAGACTTGGAGAATCAATCACAAAAACTTCTGTGTTCAAGAGATTGGGTCCAATAAATAAGAAGAAAAGCCACAAGCATCGAAAAAGTTGTCAAAGAACAACAATTCACTCTTCACCTAGAATCTAGAAGGATTAAAGTTTGATTTCTTCTAGAATGAGGCGACAGATAAAACTCATAATTTAATGAAAGAAGGTGTTAAAAGCAAAGATTCATACTGTGGTTTATACGAACAAACGTGAGGAAGATGAAGAAAGTGTAAGCTCTTCATATCATATGATAATGCAAAGTGAGAATAATGATTTATCTCAAATAAAGATTGATGAAGAGCTGGAAGATATATCATGGTGTTACCATGTATGTATCAATGATAAAGATCCTTAAGAGGAGAAAGATGTTGCGATGCTCCGTAAAAACTTAATAAAAGAGTGAAGACCATAATAGATGCCTTGAAGAAAGTCAATCGTGGCACTAATGAAGACCCAAGACCAACTAACCTGAGCGTTTTTCTAGAAATGGATGAAGAAACCACTTATATGGACATACTAAAAAAATATAGAGATGCTTCACTTGGAGTTACAAGGATATGCCTGGCTTAGATCCAAAAGTAGCAGTCTATCAGTTGGTGGTCAAGGGTGGTGCTCATCCTATTAAGCAAGCCCAAAGCCGCTATAGCCAGAGTTGGTTCCATTGATTAAAAATGAAGTTAGCAAACTCATTAAAGATGGCTTTATTCATTAAGTTAAATACTTCACATGAATTTTAAGTATTGTTCTTGTGAGGAAGAAGAATGGAAAAATTCAAGCTTGTGTCGACTTTAGGGATCTCAACAATGCCTGCCCGAAGGATGATTTTCCAATTCTTATTCTAGAGTTGATAATTGGTGCTACTACTAGTTATGAGACGATTTCTTTCATGGATGGTTTATCCAACTATAATTAAATTCGTATGGCACCAAAGAACAAAAAACTTACTGCATTTCATATGCTTAAAGGTATTTATTGCTATAAGGTGATGCCTTTTGGTTTGAACAACGCTGACACCACTTATCAAAGGGCTATGAAAAATCTTTGATGGCCTACTCTATAAAAATATTAAGTGCTATATGGATGACTTAGTGGTGAAGTCTAGAAAGAGGAACGACCACTTGAAAGACCTAAGAATAGTATTTGAGTTTCTCCAAAGATATCAACTTAGGATGAATCTATTGAAATGTGCCTTCGGTGTTACCTATGGAAAGTTCCTTGGCTTCATTATACGACACCGAGAAATTGAAATTGATTAGGCCAAGGTCGATACGATTTTAATGATGCCTTAGCCTCAAAATATTCATGAGTTAAAAAGACTTCAAGGGAGGCTAGCATATTTAAGGAGGTTCATCTTAAACTTAGCCAAAAAATATCAATCTTTTAGCTATTTCATGAAGAAGGATGCTCCTTTCGAATGGGACCAAGCTTGTAGTAACTCCTTTGAAACTATCAAATCATACTTGATGAAACCTTCAGTTCTTTCGGCACCCATACCTGGAAAACCATTGATATTTTATATTACGGAACAAGAAAGGTCAGTTGGAGCACTTTTAGCTCAAGAAAATAGTGAAGGCAAAGAAAACTCTCTTTACTATCTGAGCAGAATGATGACACCAAATGAGCTAAATTATTCTCCAATTGAAAAGTTGTGTTTGGCATTGACCTTCTCAGTCCAAAAGATAAAACACAACTTTCAAGCTCATGTCGTATGTCTTGTGTCTAAGGCAAATCTCATCAAGTTTGTAATGTCAAAACCAGTACTTAGTGACCGACTTGCTAGGTGGTACCTTTAATTCCAATAATTTGAGATCGTGTACATCCCCCAAAAGGTCGTAAAGGGACAAGCATTGGCAAACTTCTTGGCATACCACTTGATACCTGATGATCGGGAACTAATCGATAAACTTCCTGATAAAGATACAATGATTAATGAAGCTAGACCTCTATAGAAGATGTACGTTGATAGTGCCGTACATTGAGGTGAAGCTGGTGCGAGTGTGGTGTTTTTCACTCCCCTCGAGAGGTTATCCCATACTCTTTTACCCTGACAAACCGTTGCTCCAATAATATTGCTGAATATCAAGCACCAATACTCGGACTTGAGATGGCAGTCGACATGAAACAACTAAAATCACAAGTCTTTGATGACTCTCAATTGGTGATCAAGCAACTCTTGGGAAGTTATAAAGTCAGAAAGCCTGAGCTATGCCCATATCATGATTATGCTCAGAAGTTAATGGGGTGGTTCGGAGAAGAAACCCTCCAACATCTGCCAAGAAAAGAAAATAAGCAAGTTAATGCCCTAGCTGCTTTGGCCTCAACCCTAACTCTTTCGAATCAGACACTAGTTACTATCCATCAAGAATGGGTAGTACCGCCGCCAAATGAGGATGAAGATATAGAAAACAAGGTTGAGCGCCTCGTCGTTGTGTCTAAATCCGTAAAGGAAGATTGGCGACAACCTGTCATTGACTACTTTTGTTATGGGATACTTCTAGAGGATCCAAGAAAAAAGACTGACATCTGTTGTCGTGCACCTAACTTTTTTTACTATAAAGACATGCTATGCAGAAGATCATTTCAAGGAGTACTATTGCGTTGTTTGGGTGTGGAAGAAGTAGTTCAATCCTTGTAAGAAGCACACTCGGGAGTTTGTAGATCTTATCTGGACCAAAGCTTTATTTTCACATTAAAAGGATGGGGTATTATTGGCCAACGTTAGTGAAAGACTACTTAGACTATGCTAGAATATGCAAAGCTTGTCAATTTCATCCAAATTTTATGCATCAACCTCTTGAAGTATTACATTCAACTACAAAATCCTAGCCATTTAATGCTTGGGGATTGGATGTTATTGGACCATCGCCAAAATCTTCTGAGGAATACTTATACATTTTGGTTGCGACAGATTACTTCTCAAAATGGGTCAAAGATATTTCTCTCAAAGAAGTAAAGAAGGAGAATGTTGCGAACTTCATCCGAGTGAATATCAGCTATATCTCGACCCGACCCCAGGACTAGTCGTGACGGGTATCTCAAGCCCACCAAGGGCCGAAGACCACCTTTGCCTAGTCACCAGAGCACAATAAATATAACAGCAAAATCAAACTAAACATAATGTGAACGATAGATAGATAACTCAGTAGGTACTAATAGTCAATAAACCGTCACCACTCATACTTTGTCTACAAAAGCCTCCAAACTGAAATGTCAAGTTAGGTCGAGACATGCCCCCAACCATGGCCAAAATACAATCCAAAATTATGAAAAGAAATCGATGGAATTTCTAAAAACATAAAGATAGCAGTGAAATGTATGGCCTTCCAGAAGATTGAGGCTCACTATTTCAAGTTGACCAATAGATAAACCAGAACCACCTAACTCTACACAAAGTAACCTAAGAATCTTTAGGAACCTACATCATAAAGAAATGCAACATTCGGGGACGGTTAGTGGGATGAGCACTAGCATGTAAATCAGGAAAGGGATAAATAATGCCATAATCAAATCAGTCCAAAACCATTCAAAAACCATATGCACACGTACATATATACATATATATAATATGTCGGGATAGGGAACGAGATTTAAGCATAATATTTAAAATCATTAACCTAGACTGTGTAGCTCTAAACATCCTAAGGGCACCCACGGGCTATATGGGTTCATATCCCCCTGCTGAAAGGGTCCCAGCATGTGTTAGCCAAAAAACCCAGGAAAGTCCAAGAAAGGGCCAACACTACCGAGGCTCCAACCATTCTAAAATATATATAAATAATATGTGAACTATGTGCACGGTCACCAAGACCCCCACACAGAAAAACATTTTTCAGTGTCGGTCCCCTTAGGATCTCTACTTTCCACGACGAGCTACACAACCCCCTTTAAGCCCAAATTAAAACCATTTACACATTCCCATCTATTAACCAAAGAGTCTTTTAGTTTGGCATTTACCGTTGGTATCATTATACCAACTAAGGTTAAGCTTGCTAGCCAATTCCATTATGCTATTCCAAAACTAATTAGCCAAATTGACTCCAAAGTTTCCAATTTAAAACTGATCCATGGCCACCAAGTCCTTCCAAAAACCATTTTAAGTTCCATTTACCTTTTATGCAATGCAAGGTTCCAAAAGTGAGTTCAATTATGCATGTATCTGTGTTTCAAAACCAATTATCCAAGTTGAGTTGAGGGTAAAGCTAGTTCAAAACCATAAAACCATAACTTTTGGGAAACCTATGTTCCCTATTCCAATTCCCATACACATGCATTTATTTAGTTCAAAACCATAAGAATAAACATATTTAGGGAAGAGATACATGCTAGAAGACATGGATAAATTCACATGGATAATAGTTAAACATATGCTTTTAGATAAAATCAATTTAGGGAAGAGATACATGCCTGAAGACACCAAGAATTTTGGAAGAGAAATCGCCAATTGAATCTTGGATAATCAATCCTTTGAAACCTTAGCTTGTTCTTAACTTAGAAGTTTGAGAGGAGATAGTAGTTTGTGACTTGATGATTTTCTATTAAAAGGGTCAAAAGAAGGGTTTTAAGTCATGGTAAATGGTGGGATAAGAGGAAAAGACCACAATGCCCTTAATAAAAATGGGCAGAAAATATAGAGCCCAGTCGCTATAGGTCAGGCAACAACTTGTGGTGACTGGTCATTAGTCATTGCCTGGACTCGTGGTCTAGGCAGAGATTTAGGGCTACTACACTGTAATGACCATGAGTCAGACCTCACGACTCGCAGGTTGATGTCACGGCTCATGACGGGGACTCGTGGTCTAAACAGAAACATTAGGTACCTACACTGGTTCAGTCACAAGTCCCTCACTACAATTTATGTCCCCCTTACAAGTCATAGGGTCTTAGTCGTGATCCAAACTGAAACACTGGACAACCTTATTAGTTGGGCTATGGGTGACACAGTACGACTCGTGATGAGTGACTATGACTCATCACTTGAGTCGTATCCTGGATAGTGTCCTCAAAACTCACAAATTTTTTAGAGTCCTAAAACCTGGGTTATTACATTACCTCCCCCCCCAGGATCATTCATCCTCGAATAATGAGGCAAGGCACCCATTAGCACGATAATAGAAAAGAATGCACACATACCCTAATGACAAATTTGAAAGGCCACAAGAAAAAGAATTTAGAAGTCATACCTCAAGCATTTTCATCCAACACTGGGAATAGGAATGAATATTTGGACTTCATGTACTCTTCAACTTCCCAATAGCTTCTTCCACATTTTGATTTCTCCAAAGAACCTTAACCAAAGCCACATCCTTAGTTCTCAACCTATGAACTTGCCAATCCAAGATCTCAATCGGGACTTCCTCATAAGACAAAGAATCCAAAATACCGACATTATCCACAGGGACAACCAAAGAAGGATCACCCACACACTTTTTCAACATCGACACAGGGAAGACAGGATGAATAGAACCCAAACTCGCAGGCAAATCTAACTCATAAGCAACATTCCCAACTCTCCTCAAAATCTGATACAAACCAATATAATGGGGACTAAGATTCCCTTTCTTCCCAAACCTCATCACCATTTTCATAGGAGAGACTTGCAAGAACACCCAATCACCTGTGTCAAACTCCAACTCCCTTCACCTTATGTTCGTATAGGACTTTTAGAGACTCTGGGCAGTCTTAAGTCTCTCTTTAATTACTTTCACTTTCTCCATGGACTGATGAACCAAGTCAGGACCAAACAATCTAGTCTCCCCAATCTTAAACCACCCAATAGGAGACCTACACCTTTTACCATATAGAGCCTTGAAAAAAGTTATCTGAATACTCAAATGGTAACTATTGTTATATGTAAACTCAATTAGAGAAAAATGATCAACCCAACTACCTCCAAAATCAATTACACAAGCCTTTAGCATAACTTCCAAAGTCTGAATAGTCCATTTTTCTTGTTCATCTGTTTGAGGGTGGAAAGCGGTGCTAAGGTTCACCTTAGTCCCAAACCTCTCTGAAATAAATGTCAAAAGTGAGAAGATAACTACATACGTTAATCTAAAATAATGGAAATCGGTTCTTCATGCATCTTCACAATCTCCTGAATGAACAACTTTGCATAATCCTATCCCGAGTAATTAGTCCTTATAAGTAAGAAGTGAGCAGACTTAGTTATCCTATCCACAATGACCCAAATCGAATCATACTGATTGTGAGACCGCGGAAGATTTGTAATGAAATCCATATTTATCATCTCCCACTTCAACACAAGCAATTCTATCTCTTGAGACATCCCACCAGGCGTTAAGTGTTCAAACTTCACCTGCTGACAGACCATACACTTGGCCACAAAATTTGCCACATCCTTCTTTATATTGCTCCACCAATAGATTTTCTTTAAATCATGGTACATTTTTGTCAAACCCAGATGAACTGTATGCCTAGATTCATGAGCCTCAGCTAATATCCTTTCTCACAGCCCATCAATATCTAAAATACACACCTTGCCTTGGTACCTCAAGATGATATCTCTCTCAATCTTAAATGTCATAACCTTTTGTTGACCCATATCTTCCTTAATCTATTTTAGTATAGGATCTAACACCTACTTGTCCTTGACCTCGTCACCAAGAGGAGACTTAACCACTTTTTGAATAATCACACCTCCATCCTTGGAGTCCAAAAGATGCCCTCCCAAGTTAGCCAACTGATGAATATCCTTAACCAATCCTCGCTTCTCCATCCACATGAGATAAGCTCCCCATGGAAAGCCTTCTAGGAGCATCAACCACCATATTGGCTTTACCTGGATGGTAGTGAAGACTCATATCATAGTCCTTGACCAATTCAAATCACCACTTCTGCCTGAGATTCAACTCCTTCTGAGTGAACACATATTGTAAGCTCTTATGGTCTGAATAGATATCTACATACACCCCATACAAATAATGACGCTAGATCTTCAATGTTAAAACCACAATCGCCAACTCTAAATTATGATTCGGATAATTCCTTTCATGAAGCTTAAGTTGTTTGGAAGCATAGGACACAACCTTACCATGATGCATCAACACACAACCTAGTTCCACACGAGACATATCATAATATACAACAAAACCCTCAGTACCCTCTAGCAGGGTCAAAATTGAAGCAGAGGTCAACTTATTCTTTAACTTCTCCAAAATACCCTCACAAACATCAGACCACTAAAACTTCTCCATTTTTCTGAGTCAACTTCATCAACGGAGCAGCAATAGAAGAGAAACTCTCAACAAACCTCCTATAATACCCAGCCAAGCCCAAGAAGCTCTGAATGTAGGTTAGAGTCATAAGTCTAGGCCATTTTTTAACCACTTCCACTTTCTGTAAATCCACCTTGATCCCTTCACTAGAAACAACATGCCCAAGAAAGGTCACAACATTCATCCAAAACTCACACTTAGAAAATTTATCATACAACCTTTGATCCTTAAGAGTCTGCAACACAATTTAGAGGTGACTGGTATGATCTCCTTACTCTTAAAATATATCAAGATATCATCAATAAAAACTATCACAAACAGATTCAAAAATTGTCTAAACACCCGATTCATAAGATCAATAAAAGCAACCGGACCGTTAGTCAATCCAAATGACATAACCAAGAATCCATAATGACCATATTGGGATTGGAAAGTAGTCTTTAGAATATCAATTTCTTGAATCTTCAACTGATGATAACCTGAACAAAGATCAATCTTAGAGAAACATCTAGAACCCTGAAGCTAATAAAAAAGATCATCAATGCTATGATGAGTGTACTTATTCTTTACTGTAACCTTGTTCAATTATCGATAGTATACACAATATGAAGAAACCCATCTTTCTTATGCACAAAAAGCACGGGAGCACCCCACAGAGAAATACTAGAGCGAATGAAGCCCTTATCAAGGAGATCCTTTAACTGTTCCTTTATCTTTTGTAATTTAGCGATAGCCATTCTATAAGAAAGAGTAGAAATGGGATGGGAATCTAATAGATTATTAATCCTAAAGTCTATTTCCCTATCGGGAGAAAGCTAGGAAAATACTAGGGAAATACTTCAGGAAACTCATCGACACTAGGGACAGATTGTAAAGAGGGCCCCTCAGAACTACAATCATTATCCCAAATTAAGTGATGTAGACTACCCTTAGAGATCAACTTTAGAGCTCTAAGATTAAAGATAAACCTCCCTTTAGGCACTAAGGAACTTTCCTCCCATTCAATTATTGGTTCATTAGGGAATTAGAAACTGACCTTTCAGGTCCTGCAATCCAGTGAAGCATAGAATGAATAGATCCAATCCATCCCCAAGATTACATCAAAATCTACCATATCAAGCTCTGCCAAATCCACCAATGTCTCCCTATGAAAGATAGACACCACACTTCCCCTATAGATCCTTCCAGCAACTATAGAATCACCCACCAAAGTAGACACAAAAAAGGGGTCAAAAATACTTTCAGAACCAAAACCAAAATGCACAGCCAAATAAGGGGTCATATAAAAAGGGTTGACCCCGGATCAAGCAAACAATAAACATCTTGAGAGAAAAGCTATAACGTACTGATAACAACATCAAGAGATGCCTAAGATTCTTGACAGGTAGAAAGAGCATAGAGATGATTTTGGCCAGCATCGGTACCAGAAATAGCACCCTTTGGTGTAGGATCCAAAGAAGTGGCGACTAAAAATTTATTAGCCCAGTGGCTACCTTAGCCGTAGAGCAGTCTCGCTGCATGTGACCAAGCTGACCATAACTAAAGAACTGATTCCCCCTCATCACAATAACCCCAAAGATGACGTAAAATCTACAGGAGGATATGGTGGGGCTGTCTGAGCTCCACTAGCCTGAGACCGGACACCCTGTGCCTTAGGACCATTACTGCCCTGAAAATGATAATCACCAAATGACTTCAGATAAGAAGAGTAGCCAAAGAATATGAACCAGGATTTCCCTAAGTCCTCTTCTTGCTCCACTATCTACCATCTCTCCTACTAGTTTACTGACCTTCACCTTGCTCTAAATACCTAAACTTCTTATTCTGCCTCTCTCCCATCTCTGCCTATCTTTTTTTTTCATCCTCTACCTATTACATATAAACTAGAAGCCTGGAGATATCTATGTCATTGTTAAACATAGTAGCTTTACACTCTAATACTAAGTTATGGGGCAACCTAGAAGTAAATTTTATTATGTTCTCCCTTATAGAAGACACCAACTCTGGAGCGTAATGAGACAACTACTGAAATTTTAGGGCATACTCCTTCACACCTATCTTACCCTACTTAAAATTCACAAACTCCTTGGCCTTAGCTTTCCCCAGCTCCTGAGGAAAGAAATGCTCAAGAAAGGTACCCAAAAACTCATCCTATAAAGCCGGCTCTGCATCATCACCCCTTAACTGCTCCCACTTCTCATATCACTGATAAGCTACATCTTTCAGCTAATATGCATCAAACTTCACACCTTCAAAATCAGTAACATGTATCATTTTAAAAATCTTCTCCATCTCATCCATAAACCCCTGAGGATCCTCCTCAAACTTAGATCCTGTGAAGGTTCGGGGATCCAACCTTATGAAATACCCAACTTTAGTGACCTCAGAAGATGGAGCAATAGAACTAACACGGTCAGACTGATGGGATTGAGATGCTACTAGCTGAGTAAGCAGATGAATCAACTGGTGGAACTCCACATAAGAAATATCACCCTGAGGCATTGGGGCATGAGTATCATTAGTTTATGAAGCCCGAGAAGCACTAGTAGAATTCAGTAGAACTCTATGTGGGCAGTACAATCAGGAGTAGGGACCCTAGATCAGGTCTACACTCCATAGACAAGGCGAATTCCATTCACATCATCCTTAGGCAGGAAAAAGGTTCCAAAAGAGTTTCTACAAGCATCAGATTTTTGGGGAGGCATGATGAAAACGTCCAAGCGCACACGCAAGTGTACGTGGTCTTATCAAGTAGTAAAATGGCCTCCAAGAAGCCAAGTATCGATCCCACAGAGACTTGATTCAACAATAATTCTATTTTAGTTCACAATTTAGATTAAGTTGGTGCAAGAGTAACCAAAAGAGCATTTGGAAATTGTAATTCGTAATTAAAATAAACAATGTGAAAAGTAAAGATCATAAAACAATCAATAGGAGAAAATCCGGGGTTAAAGCACTTCGACATTCATACTATGTCTTGAATTTCATTCATTAACTCGCTTATCTTGGTTGTATATTAGTAGGGTTAATTGCATAATTATGGTCTCCTGGCCTCTAATTATTTACCTAATTTGGATACTACAACTACATTATGAGCGGGGATGCAATAATCCAATTAAGTGTTTTAAATCTATCATCCTACGTGTGAATCAAGTAAGGCTCCTAAGTACATCCCTGTCCGAGGTTCTAAGTTTAATTCTTTATTTTATAAAAGAATAAAACCCCTACTTTGTTCATCTCCATGTTCTATCCCCTATTCCCTCTCCCGAGATCAAAAGGTAGATAATTGATATATTCTAAGGATCACGAATCCTTAAAATAGTTAAATCAAAGATGAACACACAACCAATATTGATAAGAAAAATTAATGAACTTAATTCAAAACAAAAGTAATCATGTCTTTGGCTTTAACTCCAGAAAAGGGCGTTTAGCCACACATAGTCATAATTGTAATCACAAAATAATAATTAGCGACTAAAAATATGAATGAACTAAATAAAAATAATAAAAACCTAATGAAGAAGTTGTAGCAGCCCTTTGCTCTCCAAAATATGCTAAAAGATATGTAAAAACATGATACAACATGTATTTATAGTATAGGAGAAAACCCTTTCCGTGTTGGACAAGAAAACCTTCAGTTATTGATCCCAAAACTATGTGGTCACCACCTTGGGTTTAGCCCTGATCCAGTCAAGGCTTCGCCTCCAAATCACCCTAAGCTACTGGAATTTGCTCTTAGAAATTTTTCTAAGGCAAGAGGGCACCAAAATGAGCCCGCGTCACGGGCTAATCATGGTTAGGACCACCACGTGACTATTGGTTACTATTTTGGGCATATTATTAATCCAATGGTGTTTTGTATGCGTCCATTTGCCATTCTTACAGTCCACATGCTCCCAAGACATTCCAGGGGTCCAAAAGTGCATCAATCTGCATATTGTGCCTTCGTTGAGCCATTCTGAGTTGTTCCCACTTGTTTTGAAGCTTGTATATCCTTCATATATCATCATAATCCATTCAACAAGCATAATATATCATCATACACAACAATTTAAAGCTCAAAACAACACAACATCCAACATGAAGAACTAGAAACACGAGCTTAGCATAGGCTAATTTCAATTTGATCTTTAACTCATTGTTTTGACCCTTGGCTTGATCCAATTGACCCTGGAGCATTATAAAAAAGTTGTTTCACATATAATTACACATAAAAACCATTTGAAATACTTTAAACACAATAGAATCCACCAGAATCAACTAAACAAGCACCTAGCTCAAGCTAGTAACACTAGTTTTTTGGGTTGAACTCTAAATAAATCTTTTAGGTACAAACTTGTTTGAAACTCACTTTGAACATCATAAACACATGATTTAACACTTTGATACACATTTATGTCATTATCAACTCATATATCACATGAATCATCATCAAAACAAGGCTAAAAAGGCTAGAATAGTGACGCTAGAATGCATAAATACACCAACATCACCACCCCACACTTAAAGCCTTGTTCGTCCTCGAACAACTCTTAACTATAAATATCAGGAACTGAATACTCTACACTTCTACTCCATGCAAGACACTCAAGCTAGCACTACAATGACTACACGAAATACAAGTTTCTATACTAAGCATGTTACCAACACAATTGAAAACTTATGAACACCACTCCAAAACATCCTAGCCTCAAGAATTGACTCACCTAGTTGGCAAACTCGTGCTTATAATTAAATTAAGGACATCATACAAATCACCCACATTCATCAAACATGTGCCCCTCACAACAAGAGAGTTACCCATAATCACTCACAATTAAGCAATTTAGAACATGATGGGAATAAAAATCAAGTTACACTCACTCTCACAAAGAATTCACAAGTTACACACAATGAACCATAGGCTTGCCCTTAGTGTAATGCTCTACTAATAGTAGAATGATGAATTTAGGATCAAATAGGTCTTTTTCGGGTTATAATGTAGGCTAAGGGACAGGTAGGAACTATTTGAGAATAGTGACTAACCTCTCTAAGCGCATTAATACACTACATTAGACATTTAGAACCAATATTCAACAACCAAAGTACAATTTTTCACCCACCCATAACTTTTATTTTTGCCCCATCTCTTTCAAGCATTTTCACAAACACATGGTGGGCGTATTACTTATTCCTTCAAGATTCAATTTTTTCTTTTTCTACAATCATGGGAATATTTCTAACACCATTTATATCACTCCCAACCACCAAAAATCAAATATAAACACCAATAACTCTTACCTTGGGGCATCAATTTCACCTTTTTCTTTTTCAATTTCTCAAACTCCTTTCTTAATTAATTTCTCAATTAAAGCACTTAAGAGATTTTTGGATCAAATTATGGTCTATCGGAGAAGGGGATTAAGCTACTTATGAGGTTACCAAAGAAAAGGCTAAAGGCTCAATGGGGTCAACTAGGATAATGCACAAAGGTTAGGATAAAAAACATGTATAAAACAAGGCTATCAAATAAATGCCTAAATCATCTCCTAAACCCACACTCTTTATTTTGCTTCACACACACACCGGGCAAGTTCTAGACATCACATGCAATAAGAAATATACAAAAATCTCACACTCACATAGAACATGCTCAACTTAATAGGATCATCATAGATTCTCAACCAAATAATAGCATGAATTCAAATTTAAGCCAAAAAGTACAAAAGTAAAAAATTTAATCCTAGGAGTCTCAAAAAATACAATTCACTCAATCAACATGCTTTTATCAACAAACCCGCTTGCATCATGCAATCAAAAATAGCACCAACAAGAATATCTTACACCAAAAAATTTTAAATTGAGCCAAAATTTGGAAATTTCCCCACCCCACACTTAAAAATCTACTTTGTCCCTAAAGTGAACTTAAAAGTAAGAGATAGAAATACTCCCCGAGGCCTCTAGGCCTAGATAGTAGCATCTTTACACATAAATGAGATCCATGGGATCCCATACTCAGTCTTTTCCATGCTTCAAGATCAAGTTTATGGTACTCAGACTTTCCATTAACCTGTGACTCAACCAAAAACAAAAACTACGTGAAATAAAACTAATAAAAAACTAAAAAGAAAAAATACCTAATTAACTTGGGTTGCCTCCCAAGAAGTGCCTAATTTAGTGTTGCAGCACGACCCATATCAACTCAACCATATTCCTTCACCCTTTTACTCCCTTTTGGGAGCCATTTTTCCATTTGTTTCTGACCTCTTGAGTTTGCACTCTCAAGGTCAATATCTCTCTTCACTTCCACCTTCATCATGTTGGGAAATAGTGAATTCAACTTGGGCCGCTCAGTCAGGTAATCTGAAGAAGTATTTGGTGGATTAACCACCCCATACACATCCCCTTCAATAACATTGATCAAGCATAAATCTTTATATTGGGAATTTTCAACGGGTTCGTAAACATCAAATACCAACTCTTTATCATCTACTCTCATTTTTAGTGTGTCTTCTCTAACATCAATAAAAGCCCCTCCAGTTGCTAAGAATGGACGCCCCAAGATGATTGGCACCTGTTTGTCTGCCACAAAATCAAGAGCAAAAAAAGCAACATGAATAAAAAATTTACCAACCTTTATGAGAATGTCCTCAATTATTCCTTCTGGGTATGTTATGGATCCATCTACGAGCTGCATAACCACAGGTGTAAATCTATGCTCTCCCAAGCCCAATATTTTAAACAATGATAGGGGCATCAAATTTATGCTCACCCCTAAGTCACTCAGTGTATGGACCTCTTTACTCCTAATTTGAATATGGATAGCAAACTTCCCCTGATCTTTCAATTTCTTAGGGATTTTTTGTGTCATTTTTGCACTACACTCTTCAGTGAGTGTTATTTCTCCCACATCTTGCAATTTCATCTTCTTTGTCACCATATCTATCAAATACTTTGCATACTTGGGCATACTCTGCAAAATATCTAAAAGAGGTAAATTAATATGAAGCTCTCTGAATATATCAAAGAACTTTTTAAATAGTGTATCCTTTTTCGCTTTTATGTGCTTCTGAGGTAAGGGTAGTGGCAATGTCTTCTTCACTTCTGATTCAACAACTTTTTCTTTCAAGTACTCAGACTTCCTTGAATTTTCAACAACTCTATCATTTACCTGTTGGGTTACTATATCAGCATCTACCTCCTTTGTTGCCTTGGGAGTTTCTCCTTGAAGCTCCTTACCACTTCTTAAGATGATTGCCATAACCTGCTTTGAATTTTTTGTATCTACTGGAAACCCACCTTGTGGTCTAGTATTTATTACCTGTGATAATTTCCCCACTTGCAACTCTATACTTTTTGTGGCCGCTTGCTGATTCTGTAATTTTGCATTTTAACTTCTCATATTCGTAAACAATTGTGCTTGACCATCTAAGAGTTATTTCATCATCTCTTCTATGTTGCTCATTGACTGATTTGATTAGGCCTATAGTTGTGGGGCATTCCATGACTGATTTAGTGGCTGAGTTTGCGACTTCATGTTGTATGCATTACCATAATTTGGCCTTTGAGCATTACTTACATACATCACAGATTCCAAATTTAAAGTACATATGGCCGCTGCATGACCACTATTTCCGCATACCTCATACCAACCTACAGCTTGTTGGATAACATTGATTGTGGCTACAGGTTGTATTGCTCCCAACTTCATGCTGCTGAACTGAGTGTTGATTAAATTCTGTAATGTAGAAACCTGTGCTGATAAGGCTGTAAATTGATCCACCTCCAATACACCCGCAATTCTTTTCGTGGCACTTCTAGAATATGAATGCCACTCTAGATTTCCTTGTTCTATGGGGTTCAGTAATGTATACAACTCATCATAAGTCATCTCCAACACTTGACCACCTGCGGCTGAATTTAGCAAAATTTTTATATTGTGATCAAGAGCTTCTACAAAAGTATGAGCAAGTACTTTATTAGGCTATTGGTGGTGTGGACACTCTTGAAGTATTCCCAAGCATGATAAAGGTTTTCATCAGGCTTCTATTTGAAGCTCACTATTTCACTGCGAAGTCTCGCAGTCTTGCCTTATGGAAAGAATCTAATGAGGAACTTTTTGGCTAATTCATCCCATGAAGTAATTGAATTGGCCGACTCCACATTCAAATACCTTTTAGCTTCCCCCAAAAGTGAATGGGGAAATAGTGTCAGCCTCACATAATCTGGATTCACCCCTGTCGGAGTGAATATATCAGTTAGCTCAATGAAGGTCTGCAAGTGGACTTATGGATCCTCGTGTGGAAGCCCTATCAACTGTCTATTACTGATAAAAAGCTGCACCATATTATGTTTCAACTCGAAATTCCCCCCAGTTGCTGGTCTTTGAATTGGGGAAGTCAAGTTCATCAGAAGTGGTACTGCCACTTCCCTAACTATCCTTCGGGTTACTTGTTCTTCAGACATTGGAGCAGTATTCTCTTGGTCTTCTTGGATTTGAGGAATTCTGGGGAGAAGAATTGCTTCTCTCCTATATTGGTGGAAGTCTTGCTCAGGTTCAGGGCTTGGTTCTACCAACTCCCGATCCCTTGCCATCTTATTAACCTATAAAACTGTTTCCTGCAATGACAAAACCATGACCAAGCGTAAAAATACCAAATAAATCTAAAAGTAAAACTAAAATAAGCAATTGCCAAAATACAAGTCCCCAGTAACGGCGCCAAAAACTTGATAGTACCCAAGCGCATACGCAAGTGTACGTGGTCTTATCAAGTAGTAAAGTAGCCTTCAAGAAGCCAAGTATCGATCCCACAGAGACTTGATTCAGCAATAATTCTATTTTAGTTCACAATTTAGATTAAGTTGGTGCAAGAGTAACCAAAAGAGAGTTTGGAAATTGTAATTCACAATTAAAATAAACAATGCGGAAAGTAAAAATCTTAAAACAATCAATAGGAGAAAACCCAGGGTTAAAGCACTTCGACAATCATACTATGTCTTGAATTTCATTCATTAACTCACTTATCTTGGTTATAGATTCGTAGGGTTAATTGCATGATTATGGTCTCTCGATCTATAACCGTTTACCTAATTTGGATACTACAACTACATCGTTGAGCGGGGATGCAATAATCCAATTAAGTATTTTAAAGCTATCATCCTACATGTGAATCAAGTAAGGATACTAAGTACATCCCTATCCTAGGTGCTAATTTTAATTCTTTATTTTATAAAAGAATAAAACCCCTACTTTGTTCATCTCCATGTTCTATCCGCTATTCCCTTTTCCGAGATCAAAAGGTAGACAATTGATATATTCTAAGGGTCGCGAATCCTTAAAATAACTAAATCAAAGATGAACACACAATCAATATTGATAAGAAAAATTAATAAACTTAATTCAAAACAAAAGTAATCATGTCTTTGGCTTTAACCCCAGAAAAGGGTGTTTAGCTACGCATAGTCATAATCGTAATAATAAAATAGTAATTAGCGACTAAAAACATGAATGAACTAAATAAAAATAATAAAAAACTAATGAAGAAGTTGTAGCAGCCCTTTGCTCTCCAAAATATGCTAAAAGATGTGTAAAAATGTGATACAACATGTATTTATAGTATAGGAGAAAACCCTTTCCGTGTTGGACAAGAAAACCTTCAGTTATTGATCCCGGGACTATGTGGGAACCGCCTTGGGTTTAGCCCCACTCCAGGAAAGGCGTCACCTCCAAATCTCCCTAAGCTACTGGAATTTGCTCTCAGAATTTTTTCTAAGGCAATGGGGCACCAAAATGAGCCCGCTTCGCGGGATAATCGCGGTTAAGAACATCACACATCTATTGGTTACTATTTTTCGCCTATTATGAATCCATTAGTGTTTTGTACGCATCCATAGGCCACTCCTACAGTACACACGTGCCCAAGACATTCCAGGCGTCCAAAAGTGTGTCAATCTGTATATTGTGCCTTCGTTGAGCCATTTCATGCCTTTTTGAGTTGTTCCCACTTGATTTGAAGCTTTTATATCTTTCATCTATCATAATAATACATTTAAAAAGTATCCTATATCATTAAAAACAATAATTTAAAGCTCAAAACAACACAACATCCAACACGACGAACTAGAAACACGAGCTAAGCATATGCTAATTTCACTTTGATCTTTAACTCATTGTTTTGACCCTTGGCTTGATCCAATTGACCCTTGGCTTGATCCAATTGACCCTTGAGCAGTATAAATAAGTTGTTTCACATGTAATTACACATAAAAACCATTTGGAACACTTTAAACACAATAGAATCCATCGAAATCAACTAGACAAGCACTTATCTCAAGCTAGTAACACTAGTTTTCCGAGTTGAACTCTAAATGAATCTTTTAGGTACAAACTTGTTTGAAACTTTGAACATCATAAACACATGATTTAATACTTTGATACACATTTATATCATTATCAATTCATATATCATATGAATCATCCTCAAAACAAGGCTAAAAAGGCTAGAATAGTGACACCAGAATGCATAAATACACCCAACATCACTTGATCTAAAATACGAGTAAGTTAGAGATTAGATGAATTTTAAGACACCACTCTGTAGCCCAAAATAGAACACAAGAAAGAAAAACATTATTAAATGACTTGTTGCCTTCATTTTATATGTATGGCATGCTACACACCCCTAAAAAGACTCTACTCGTCACGGCTTTGTGGACACCCAATGACTCTAAACCATGCTTTGATATCAAGCTTATCACAACCCGACCCCGAGCTAAGTCGCGACATGTATCTCAAGCCGACCAAGGGCGGGAGACGTCCCCTTTTCCTAGTCACCTAAGCATAATAAATATAATAGCGGAAGCAAACCAAACATAATGTGAAAGATAGATAGATAACTAAATAGGAACTAAGAGTCAATAAAGCGTAACCAACCACACTTTGTCCACAAAATCCTGTAAACCAAAATGCCAAGTTAGGTCGAGACATGCCCCCAATCATGGCCAAAAGACAATTAAAAAGTATGAAAAAAAACCGATGGGATTTTTGAAAACATAAAAAAAGCAGTGAAATGTCTGGCCTTCCAAAATATGAAGACTCACCACTTCAAGCTGATCATCAGACGAACTAGAACCATCTAACTCTACACAAAGTAATCGAAGATTACCTAGGACCCTACGTCATGAAATGATGCAGTATCCAGGGATGGTTAGTAGGATGAGCACTAGCATGTAACTTAAGAAAGGGATAAATAATGCCATAATCAAATTAGTCCAAAATCATTTAAAATCTATATGTACACGTTCATATATACATATATTCTGGGATAGAGAAAGAGGTTTAAGCATAATATTTAAAATCATTAACCTGGACTAAATAGATCTAACCATCCTAAGGGTACCCACAGGCTATATGGGTTCAACTCCCCCTGCTGAAAGGGTCCCAGTGCGTGTTAGCCATACAAACCAGGAAAATCCAAGGAAGGACTGAAGCCACTGAGGCTCCAACCATTCTAAAATATACATAAATAATGTGTGAACTATACATGAGGTCACCGAGACCCCCATGCCATCAAACGTGGTTTCCATTATTGATCCCATGGGACCTCTACCTTCCACGATGAGCTACACAACCCCCTTTAACCCTAAATTAAAACAATTTACATATTTCCATCCATTAACCAAGGAATCTTTTATTAAAGCATTTATTGTTGGTATCGTCATACCAAATAAGGTTAATCTTGCAATCCAAATCCATTATGTCATTCCAGAACCAATTAGCTAAATTGACTCCAAAGTTTCCAATTTAAACCCAATCCATGGCCACCAAGGCCTTCCAAAAATCATTGTAAGTTCTATTAACCTTTTTATGCAATATAAGGTTCCAAAAGTGAGTTTAATTATGCATGTATGCATGTTTCAAAATCAATTAGCCAAGTTGAGTTGAGGATAAAGCCAGTTCGAAACCATAAAATCATAAATTGTAGGAAAACCTACGTTCCTCATTCCAATTCCCATACCTATGCATTTATATAGTTCAAAACCATAAGAATAAATATGAATGGCCAATTCACAACCATGGGAAATTAGTTTAAGAAATAACCATTCTAAATCCCTTAACCCATAGTCAAAACCCAACAATTATATTCACATGGATAATAGTTAAACACATGATTTTAGATAAAATCAATTTAGGAAAGAGATACGTGCCTTAAGACACCAAGAATTTTGAAAGAGAAATCACCCATTGAAGCTTGGATAATTAATCCCTTGAAACCTTATTTTGTTCTTGACTTAGAATCTTGAGAGGAGAGGGTAGTTTATGACTTAATGATTTTATGGTAAAAGGGTCAAAAGAGGGATTTTAAGTCTTGGGAAATAGTGGGATAAGATGAAAAGACCATAATGCCCTTAATGAAATTAGGTAGGAAATATAGTGCCCAGTCGCTATGGTCAAGTAACGACTCATGGTGACTGGTCATCAGTTATTTCCTGGACTTGTGGTAAAGAAAATGACTCAGGGCCACTACACTGTAATGACCATGAGTCGTACCTCATGACTTATAGTCTAACGTCACGTCTCTTGATGGGGACTCATGGTCTAAATAGAAACATTGGGTACCTACACTGGTTCGGTCACGAGTCCCTTACTATGATTCATGTCTTCTTCTTATGACCCATATCCAAACTGAAATACTGGAGAACCTTACTGGTTGGTCTGTGAGTGATAGTATGACTCATGATGAGTTACTACAACTCATCACCTGAGTCGTACCTTGTACAAAGTCCTCAAAACATCATAAATTTTTCACAGCCCCAATACATAATAACTTTGGAATCTATCACTTTGGAATTCCTCAATACATAATAACAGACAATGATAAGCCATTTGATAATAAGCTGATGAACAAGATTTGTGATATCTTTATGATGTTTCTAACAATGGTCTAGCCGAATTATTAAATAAGACTCCATGCAATCTATTGAAGAAAGTATTCTCCAAGCCCAAATGCGTCTGGTATGAATGAATGGATGAATCTTTACAGGCATATAGGACGACGCTCCTTAAGTCGCAAGTGTAAATTGTATGTCTTCTCTTGGCCCGCAAGAGTATAAATTGTGAACGACTCAAAAATAAAGTTTTCTAGGTTAAAAACCTCAAAAGAGGCGACCTAGGCAAAAGTTAGGACACAAAAAATATATATATTAAAAAAAACTCAACCAGAACTACGTTGTGACTTGATCCACTTCACTAAGGTACGTAGGCACTTGAAATTCATTCTAAGTTTAGTTGCATGAGTGTCAAAAAAATTTATGTCCCCACTCACATAAAAAGTCAGTCTTCAATAGATTTTTTATTTCATCAATCTTCAGACCTACACCAAGTATAGGTGGCTCGATGAGGGTAAACCCTTATGAAATATGAACTTCTTTGATATAAGTTGAAGTTTTCAAATTCACTAGGTCTTCAAATTGGAGTCTTCAAAGATGCCACATCGAAGCCTTCAAAGTCTGATAGATGAAGTCGTTAGATGATCTATGTATATAAGTTAAAGTCTTCAAATTCAATAAGTCTTCCTGTTGGAGCTCTCAAATTCACCATATTGAAGCCTGTAAATTCATAAAGTTTGCGAGTTAAAGCTTCAGATGCTCTATGTCTATAAGTTGAAGTCTTCAAATTCACTAAGTCTTTATGTTGAAGTTTTCAAATTTTACATATTGAAATTTTCAAAATGTAAAAGTTGGAGTTGTCAGATGATCTATGTCTATAAGTTAAAGTCTTTAAATTCAATAAGTCTTCATGTTACAGCTCCCAAATTCACCATATTGAAGCCTGTAAGTTTGCATGGTTTACAAGTTGAAGCCTTTAGATGCTCTCTATCTATAAATTAAAGTCTTCAACTTCATTACATCTTCAAATTAAAGATTTCAAATCTGACATATTGAAGCCTTCAAAGTCTAAAAGTTAGATTCATCAGATGCTTTGTGTCTATAAGTTAAATCCTTTAAACATTCTTAAGTTTATCTTTCTTAGGGAGGGGATGAGTATCCATCCCTATGCGCCATAAGATTACCAATAAAAATACCTTTCTTAGGATGGGGATGAGTATTTATATCTGCACACCGTAAGATTACTAATAAAATTACCTTTCTTAGGGTGGAAATGAGTATCCATCCATGCACGCCATAAGACTACCAATAAAATAACCTTTCTTAGGGAGGATATGAGTATTATCCTTGTGCGCTGTAAGATTACCAATAAAATTACCTTTCTTAGGGAAGGGACAAATAGCCATCCTTGTGCGCCGTAAGATTACCAATAAAATTACCTTTCTTAGGGAGGGGACGAGTATCCATATATGTACATCGTAAGACTACCAATAAAATTACCTTTCTTAGGGCGGAGATGAGTATCTATCCTTGTGCGCTGTAAGATTACCAATTAAATTACCTTTCTTAGGTCGGGGATGAGTATCCATCCCTTTGTGCCGTAATATTATGAATACAATTACCTTTCTTAGGGCTGGGACGAGTGTCCATTCCTATCCTTCATAAGATTACCAATAAAATTACCTTTTCATTGCGGCGATAAGTATCCATCGCTACACACTGTAAGACTACCAATAAAATTACCTTTCTTAGGGAGGGGACGAGTGTCCATCCATATGCGTCATAAGATTACCAATAAAATTACCTTTCTTAGGGAGAGGACGAGTATCCATCCCCGTGCGCCATAGGACTACCATTAAAATTACCTTTCTTAGGGCGAAAATGAGTATCCATCCTTGTGCGCCATATGATTACCAATAAAATTAACTTTCTTAGGGCGGGTATGAGTATCTATCCTTGTGATATGTATGATTACTAATAAAATTACCTTTCTTAGAGAGGGGAGGGGTAGCCATCCCTATGCGTCGAAAGACTATCATGAAAATTACCTTTCTTAGGGTGGGGACGAGTAGTCATCCCTGTGCACCGTAAGATTACCATTAAAATTATCTTTTCTTAGGAGGAGATGAATATCCATACCTTTGTACCATAAAATTACCATCTTCATGTACCATCCTTTGAAGCCTACCTACAAAAAGAAAAAGGAAAAGACAACACAAATAGAAGAGAGTTTATTAACTGTTAGGACGTTTCAAACTCAAAAGTCATACATCACCAACTTGGATGGGCTTGAGACAAGATGTTTTGGTGAGGATTAATCCCTCGAAGTCTGGTTTCCATCAATCAAAACACCTCTTAATGGTGAGGTTTCCACATCGAGATATAAATTATTTGGTGAGACTGTAATTCTCTGCCAGATAGAATTTAGGATCAACTTCAAAAATTTATCTAGAATGATCCAGGAGGTGTTAAATTCCAAATTTTTGATATGTTATATATTTATATTTTTGGTATCTATAGAATTAAGCATATCATGATTTCGATACTCTCACAATGAGAAACAAATATTTTTGTGTTGTCGCACGAATCTGAAACTGCCGACTCATCAAATTCTAAGGCTGACTTCATAGCAATATCTGAAAAGATCCCAAATGAATTAAATGATGATTTTTATATATGATAGAGATCTTTGTCTCTGGTTTTAATAGGATCAAGCGGCTGATGATTTCGTCATTGCTTCTTCAATATATGAAAAGTTTTAGTAAAGATGTGCAAATCTGAACTTTTCAGCATGATAAAAGTTAAGGCTGACTTCAAAAAATTGTCTAAAATGATATCGAATGATTTTGAAGTCTGAATTTTAGATATGTTGTAGACCTCGAAGTCTAAATTCTAGAACATTAAACCATTCATAATTTTGATGTTTCTACAATTTGATATGAATTTTCTACTATTAACATGTAGGGTTGTTAAAAGGATGACGAAAGTTAAGAGAACAAAGGAATAGAAAAGGATGGGGAAAAAATATAGAAAAAATACTATCACCTGTCAAAAAATTGAATTGAGCCCTCACGTGTATTTTAAATCAATGATCACGAATTGAAAAAGAAAAAAATATTGGCCTTATAAAGAGGAGAAAGATGGCTACAACAAAGTATGATTGATGTAGGATATTACGACAGTTGAATTCCTCAAAGGAATGAATTTGTGATGTTGGTTGCCTAGTTCACATCAAAATTGGTTAGTTTAGGCGGTGCATTAATTTTCCACATTGGAGTATGTTGCATCCAAGTGTACATACAAGTGTACAAGGTCTCACAAAGTAATATAGTGGCCTTTTACAAGCCAAGTATCGATCCCTCAGAGACTTATGTTAACAACTATTGCAGACTAGTCCAACTATTAAGATTAACTCAGTTCTAATGTAACCAAAAGATTGTTTGAGAGTAAACTAAGAGTAGACTATAGTAAATTAAAGGTTTGAACAATCAATACGGACAAGCCCAAGGTTAAAGCACTATGAGAACAATCAATGAGGATAGCCTAGGGTTAAAGCACTGCAAACAATCATACTACATTATAGAACATCATTGGTTAGGTTACTTATCTTGGTTGTTGGTCCATAGGATCTATAATGTGACTACGACCTTCTAATCCTCTAGTCAATTATCTAACTTAGCCCCACAATTACATCATTGAGAGGAGATGCGAGAAATAAGTTAAATACGTCCATATTTTACCCTGAACTTGAACCAAATAGAGCACATAGGTATATTTTTATCCTAAATGCAAATTATAACTTCATTCAATTAGAAGATTACAATTCTATTTTATCTATCCCACGTTCTATCCTCTTGTTCCTCCTTTTGGGTTCACAAGATGATTATACATGTATTATAAGGATCATGAATCCTTACAATAATTATAACAAGGATAAATAAACAACCAAAACTAAGTCAATTCATAACAATAATACTCATGTTCTTGGCCTTAACCCCAGGAAAGGGTGTTTAGCCGATCATGGACGTAACCGTAATCACAATGAATGAATACATGTTAAAATCCATAAAAAAACCAAAGTAATGAAAGAAAACCCTAAGCCTCCCTTCAAGTACCAAGGTCATCCAAGGTGTATAACATAACAACTAAGTGTCCTATTTATACTTGGACACAAGCTGTCGATTGTGATATAGGAGCGTACCATTCCCTTATCGTAGTTCCTAGGGTATGTGGCATGCACTAATAATGGTTATATACTGTAATTGGTCATTTATGATGCTCCCAATTCTGTTTCATGGCCCTAACACTATGTATAAGGTCCAGGGCACGCCAATGACTTCAAAATGTACATTTTTTGTCAAGTCTTGTCCCATGTGTTTGTCCATCCTTTCCAAGCCTTGTGGTGTTATTTACACTTGATTTACAGATTGTAAATCAACTATATATCATCATTATCAACTAACCAAGAATACTATAGCATCAAACACTACATATTAGAGCTCAAAATAACATACAATCCAAGACGATGAACTAGTAACTTAATCTAAGAGTACTAGCTTTGACCTTTTGATTTTTAACTTAGTGTTTTGTATCTTGGCTTGTCTCAATTGAACCTTAAACACTATAAACAAGTTATTATACAAATAATTACACAAATAATTACAAACTTATATCTTTATTAACTTATTACACACACTAGAATCATCGAGATCAACTATAACAACACATAGCTCAAGCTAGTAGCACCTTTTTTCTCGTTTAAACTCTAAGTGGCCAAATTGATTCCAAACTTGTTTGAAACACACCTTAAACATTATAATCAAGTATTTTAACACATATACAATCATTTATACAAACATTTACTCATTAATCCCAAGAAAATTCCTCTAAACTAAGCTAAATAAACTCAGATAACAACACTAAGGTGCATAAATCCACCTCAGATCATCACTCCACACTTAAAGCCTTGTTCGTTCTTGAATAACTTTTTACTCTAAGAATAATAATTCAGGAAGACTCCAAACTTATACTTCAAACAATACATTCAATCTAGCACTACAATGACTACACAGAATGCAAGTTTTCACACTAAGCATGTTATACACATAATTGAAAGCTCATGAACTCTACTTCAAAATGTCCTAGCCTCAAGAATTTACTCACCAGGTAGGAAAACTCATGCATATTACTTAATCAAATAGATTATACAAATCACCCAACTGTCATTAAATATGTGCCCTCACAATAAAAGAGTTACCCATAATCACTCATGCAGATACAATTTATCATAAAATAGTGTAACACCCCGTACATTTCTATGCTAGAAATTGGACCTTTGTTCCTACGTATGTAAACTCTAGTCCCGTGATTCACACTTGAATGCATGTTTCATGATCATTAACTTAGTGTGAATAGAGATTATGAGGAGGGAAAAATATTCATAAGGATTACTTAGAGAAAAGTGATCTAAGAGCGTTTGATTCGACCAAATTCTAGTGTTCGATTCCTCAAGGGTCAACTTTGAATAAGTATAACTTCTTACATATGTGGAATTTTGCAGAATAAGACCCACCAAATTGTACGTAATTGAATCAGATTTACAATGATTCAAATTTTGCCTGAATCCGATACTCGAGCGAAAAGTTATGGCCATGAAGAGGTCGTGCCTCGCATGAAAATTACAAAGGGCCACTAGAAAGGGTGTGCAATTGGCCATGCTATTCCCACTTAAGGGTGTGCGATTATCCATTCATCACATGGTAATTGCATAGTGCCAAAAGCGCTCTATTTTGACTTGAATTAAGGGCGTTGAAGTCTTTTCACACCCCTAAATCATCCTTAATCACTCCTAATCATTATAAGGGGGTTTTAAGCACATTATTTCCACTCCCTAAGCCCCAAATCACTAAAGTCATAATTCAAAACCCTCTTCCCTTCCCAAGAACAAGATTCAAGCCCTTGTCTCAAGAAACCAAGGAATTCAAGCCTCAAGTTTAAAAAATCCTTAAGGAATCTTCAAGAATTCATCTAGTGAGGTATGTTTGATGTTCATCCATGGGACATTTTCACCCATGGAGTCCAAGAATCCTCTTTTGGTTTAAATTATGAGTTTTTACATGTTCAAGTTAAATTGTCTCCATGAATCTCTTGTTTACGGTTATGAGTGCTTTCAAGTGGAATAAGTCATATTGTGTTTTCAGTATTGAAATTCTCATGTCATGTTCAATTGATTTCGGGTAAATCCCTAATTTATGAATTTAACCATGTAATCCTATTATTTCCTCATGCTTAAGATATCATCATGTTTAAGTTTATGATTTTTCCATGTTTGATTAAATGTCCATGTTTGGGGCTTTGAAGTATAATCATGTATTACAATATTTCAAGCTGATATCGAATATTTATAATCATTCAGTGTTGGTGGGTTATGAACACTCGATACCTATGTGTTTATATGTTTTTAGAATTTCAAGTAATAATTCCAGTTAAACCATAAACATCACTAGTTATTCAGTTATTATGATCATGATGAGAAATATCAGTTGTGGTGTCCAGTTAAACTTAGTTCAATTTAGTATCAGTGTCAGCTCAGTTGGGAGTAGGATTTAGCACCGAGCGAATATAGGGATGACAGCTTTCCTGTTAGTTAGGCAGAGTCATTAGTATCAGTCCCTGTATTATAGAACTACATAGCCAGCAAAGGATATGAGAAGTCACCCATCAGTTTAGGCTTGCCTTCCTTTCAGGGGTCACCCGTCAGTTTAGGATTGATACCCTGGTCTTTTGGGACACCAGTTTAGTGGATCCGCACAGCCAGTGTTAGTACCCGTGGCACAGTAATGACACCCTTCTAACTGGGTTATAGGTTGGACCCCGATTAGTTCAGATTGGGTCATATTTGTAACATGATACCTCCCTCAGTCTCAGTATAGTATTCAGTGTATTTCAGTTCAGTTTTGCTTGACCAAGTGTACAGATTCTCAGTTATTTAGTTATATAGATTTTAGTATTTCAATTTATAGATTATTTTACAAATATGTTTATGGTTGGTCTTGCATTCTCAATTATCACAGTTTCCATGCATTCATGCTCAGTTAATTCATGTTGTTCAGTTAGTCCTTTTCTCATATGTATAATACCCTATGCATTACATCATGTCCTCATCTTATATACTAGTACATTCAAAGTACTGACTGTATACACTTCTTTGTGAAATGATGTCTTTTATCATATGTTTGGATGCTCAATTTCCTAACCGTACTTAGTAGCCCAGCGTTACTCAGAAGAAATAGTGGTGAGTCCTCATCCTTCAAGGACATATTATTAGTTATTTTAGTACTTCATTATGTTCTGTCTATCGGAGTTAGTTGGGGGCCTATCCCATTATCTCCTCAGTCAGTTTAGAGGCTTTCAGATGCTCAGACAGTCAGCTAGACAGTTAGTCAGCTTTATTAATTTTTATTAGCTATTTTTAGATATATCGTTATGTTTTTAGTAGCTGATTAGATATTTCAGACTTGTGATTAAGTCAAACTATCAGTATTCAAACTTGTAGTACTTTATCAGTTAATGTTCTGTGCAAAATTTTTATTACTATTTTTATTCAGTTCTCACAGCAGGTACCAGCTCATAGGTTAACTTGTGGTCACTTTTGACCATAAGCACCTTTGTCGCCACTAGGGGGTAGCCTCAGGTCATGAAAAAACTTGGTATCAGAGCCTAAAATTTTAAAGTATCCTAGGGAGTCTGAAAGTCGCGTTGAGTAGAGAGTCTCGTGCATGGGAGTGAAGCGCGTCACACTTATGGACAAGAGGCTATGAGATGATTTTAAGAAAAGTTTCTTTTTTTTTCGTATGGTCAATTTGAACTTTTAGTTATGTATTTTAGACTAACGAATGACCCTGTAGATTTCATGGACTTGATGAATAGGTATTCAAGCAGTACTTTGATATGTTTATCATAGTATTCATTGACGATGTCCTTTTCTATTCTTATAGTGAGAATGATCATGCAAACCATCTAAGAATTGTGTTGTTGGCCATATTATTTTCGGTGATTGCACTAGAGGTTACCCTCAAAAGACTGAAGCAGTGAGAAACTGGCCCAGACTCATCTCTCCATCTGATATCAGGAGTTTCTTGGGTTTGGATGGCTATTACAAATGGATTATTGAAGGGTTTTATTCTATTTCATCCCCCATGTCTTGATTGACTCATAACAAAGTCAAATTTCAATGGTCAGATTCATGCGAGAAGAGTTTTCAGGAGTTGAAGACTCGACTCACCTCATCCCCAGTCTTGACCTTACCAGATGGTCCAGGTGGGTTTGTAGTTTACTGTGATGCTTCCAGAGTTGTCCTTGATTGTGTATAGATACGGAGAGGTAAGGTCATAGACTATACCTCTAGACAGCTTAAACCCCATGAAAAGAATTATCCTACCCCTGATCTTGAGTTGGCAACAATTATTTTTGCCTTGAAAATTTAGAGGCATTATCTTTATGGGGTTCATATTGATGTGTCCACGGATCATAAAAGTTTTCAGTATGAGTTCTCGTAGAAATATTTAAATCTTTGTCAGAGAAGGTGGCTTAAGCTGTTAAAAGATTATGATATGCATACCGAGTTTCCTTATCTTTTATTTGCAAACTCAGACTTAACTTGAGGAAACAGATTTCCTTAGATTGACTCTTTTCCTATTCTCAGTTCCAGGTAAATAACCATTCTCATGTCATAGTATGCATTCACAAAATTAGTTCAGTTCATGTATCCTATTTCAGAATCAGTTATGTAATCATATTCCCAGTCATGTATGTTTAGTATGTAATCTCAGTTGCCTTAATTTAGCACTCTCAGTCTAACCAGTCTCATTCGAGACTGAATGTTCCCAAGGGGAAGACGTTGTAACACCCCATACGTTTCTAAGTTAGAAATCAGACCTTTGTTCCTATGTGTGTAAACTCTAGTCCCATGATTCATAATTGAATGCATGTTTCATGATCATTAACCTAGTGTGAAGAGAGACTATGAGGAGGGAAAATGTTCATAAGGATCATTTAGAGCAAAGTGAGCTAAGAGCCTTTGATTCGACCAAATTTTGGTGTTTGATTCCTTAAGGGTTATCTTTGAACCAGTATCACTTCTTACATATGTGTAATTTTTCAGCCTAAGACCCAAAAAATTGTATATAATTGAATTATCTGTCCAATGATATGAATTTCACCTTAATTCAATACCCAAGCGAAAAGTTACGGCATGCAAAGGTCATGTGTCGCATGACAATCGCAAAGGGCCACTGGAAAGGGTGTACGATTAGCCATGTGACTCCCACTTAAGGGTGTGTGATTGGCCATGCATCACCCACCTTGAGGCTGTGAGATTAGCCATGCATCGCATGGTGATTGCATAGTGCCAAAAGTGCTCCGTTTTGAATTGAATCAAGGGCGTTGAATTCTTTTCACACCCCTAAACCATCCTTAATCTCTCCTAATCATTATGAGGGGTTTTTAAACATGTTATTTCCACTCCCTAAGCCCCAAATCACCCAAGTCACAATTCAAAACCCTCATCCCTTCCCAAGAACAAGATTCAAGTCCTTTTCTGAAGAAACCAAGGAATTCAAGATTCAAGTTCAAGAAATCCTCAAGGAATCTTCAAGAATTCTAGTGAGGTATGTGTGAAGTTCATCCATGCACCCTTTTCACCCATGGATTCCAAGAGTCCACTTTTGGTTTAAATTATGAGTTTTTGCATGTTCAAGTTGAATTGTTTCCATGAGTTTATAATTAATTCAATTACAAGTTACGGTTATGAGTCTTTTCAAGTGGAATGTGTCCTATTGTGTTTTGAGTGTTGAAATTCTCATGTCTTGTTCAATTGATTTCGGGTAAATCCGTAAGTTATGAATTTAATAATGTAATCCTATTATTTCCTCAAGTTTAAAACATCCTCATGTTTAAGTTTATTATTTTTCCATGTTTGATGAAATGTCCATGCTTGGGTCTTTGAACTATAATCACGTATTACAGTATTTCAAGTTGATGTCGAATATTCATAATCATTTAGTGCTGGTGGGTTATGAACACTAGATACCTATGTGTTTACATGTTTTCAAAATTTCAAGTTATAATTCCAGTTAAACCATGAACATCACTAGTTATTCAGTTATTATGATCATGATAGCAATATCAGTTGTGGTTTCTAGTTAAACTTAGTTCGGTTTAGCTGGGAGTAGGATTTAGCACCGAGCGAATACAGGGATGGCGAATTTCCTGTCAGTTAGGCAGAGTCATTAGTAGCAGTCCCTGATTCCATAACTACGTAGCCAGTGAATGATATGAGGAGTCACCCGTCAGTTTAGGCTTGTCTTTCTTTTAGGGGTCACCCGTCAGTTTAGGATTGACATCCATACAACCAGTGTTAGTACCCGTGGCACGGTACTGACACCCTTCCAATTGGGTTATAGGTTAGACTCCGATTAGCTCAGATTGGATCACGTTGGTTACATGATACCTCTCATAGTCTCAGTATAGTATTCAATGTGTTTCAGTTAAGTTTTGGTTGACCAAGCGTACAGATTCTAAGTTATTCAGTTATACATATTTCAGTATTTCAATTTATAGATTATTTTAGAAATATGTTTATGGTTGGTCTTGCATTCTCATATATAATAGTTTTTATGCATTCATGCTCAGTTAATTCATGTTGTTCAGTTAGTCCTCATCTCATATGTATAATACCTCATGCATTACGTCATGTCCTCATCTTATATACTAGTACATTCAAAGTACTAATCGCATACTCTTCTTTACGCTATGATGTTTTATATCATATTTTCGAATGCTCAATTTCTCGATCATACTTAGACAGCTCAGTGTTACTCAGAAGCAGCAATGGTGAGTCTCATCCTTCGAGGACATATTATTAGTTATTTCAATACTTCATTATGTTTTGTCTGTCGGAGTTAGTTGGGGGCCTATCCCATTTCAGATGCTCAGACAGTTAGTTAGTCAACTTTATTAGTTTTTAGTTGTTTTCAGATATACCGTTTGGATTTCAGTATCTTATTAGATGTTTCAGACTTGTGATTAAGTCAATCTATCAGTATTCAGACTTGTAGAACTTTATCAATTTATCTTTTGCGCAGAATTTTTATTACTATTTTTATTCAGTACTCACAGCAGGTACCAGCTCATGGGTTAGCTTGTGGTCACTTGTGACCATAAGCACTGTTGTCGCGACAAGGGTGTGGCCTCGGGTCGTGTAAAAACTTGGTATCAAAGCCTAAGGTTTTAAAGTATCTTAGGGAGTCTGAAAGCCGTGTTGAGTAGTGAGTCTTGTGCATGGTTGTGAAGTGCGTCTTACTTACGGACAAGAGGCTATGAGACATTTTTACAAAAAGTTTCCCTTATTTAAGTATTCATGTAATATGTAAGAGGATGAGCTCTATTTAAACCCTATTTCTAAATCATCCTTCCTTCCATTTACAGACCATGCCTCCCAGAAGAAATAACGGAAGAAAGAACGGGTGTCAGCGCGTACCACCATCTGTTTAGGAAGATCCCCTAAATGAGCATGTCATTTATGCCAAATTCATGGCCACTTTCATGACACTAGCCCATTCAATAGCTTCTTAGAATAATCAACGGGTTGTTTTCCTAGTCAATCCATTAGCAAATATAGCTGCAGCTAGGATTTGGGATTTCACCTAAATGAATCCCTCTTTATTTCTAGGATCTAAGTTTAAGGAGGATCCACATGAGTTTCTTGATATGGTTCAGAAAGTGACAGATATTATGGGTATCACATCAAGTAAGAGTGTAGAGTTGGATATATATCAGGTGTTGGATATAGCTCACACCTGGTATAAGTAGTGGAAGTAGGACCAAGGTTGGATGCAGGGCCTGTTGAGTGGGAGGAGTTTGCTACAACTTTTCTAGATAGGTTCTTTCCTTTAGAATTAGGAAAGCTAAGGTCCAGGAGTTCATTACTTTGAAGTAAGGTAGTATGAGTATGAAAGACTACTCGCTTAAGTTCACTTAGTTGGAGAGGTATGTTCCTTCGATGGTGGCTAATAATAGGTTTAGAATGAGTAAGTTTGTTTCTAGTGTATCTGATAGTGTGGTCAAGGTGTTTAGGACTGCCATGTTGATTAAGGAGATGTACTTATCTAGACTTATGGTTCATGCTCAACAGATTGAGGAGGAGAAGCATAAGGAGAAAGAGAAGGAGAATAAGAGGGCTAGAACAGGTAATTTTAACTTTTCTAACCTAAGGTCAAAGGGTGGTAAACGTTCCCAATTCAATTAGAAATTCTTAGCTCCAACTCCATCTTCAGCTAGTGCACCAGTGCCAAAGTTCAGGATTGACAATCGGGATAGATCACCAGGCTCTAAATCACATAGTAGTGTGAACATTAGTCGTACTAATACGCTTTGCGGGAAGTATGGTACGAATCATCAGGGTGTGTGTAAGGTTGGTAGTGATGTGTGTTTTGGATATGGCAAGCCAGGGCACAGGATTCGAGCGTGTATGGTGGTTGTGCAGAACGGGAAGAAATGATCGCCAACAGGGCAAGACTATTTCTTCAGCAACACCCGTAGGTCTCCTGACTCAACAGGGAGCCACTTCCAGTACAACCAGTGGGAAGCGTCAGAATAGACTATATGCTCTCCATACTCTACATGATTAGGAAAGTTCTCCTGATATGGTTACGGGTACGTTACAAGTCTTTCACCTTCATGTTTATATTTTGTTAAACCCCAGAGCTTCACTTTCTTTTGTGATTCCCTATATAGCTGTTAATTTTGGTTTCAGTCCTGAAATATTAGCAGAACCTTTTTCAGTGTATACCCCAGTAGGTAAATCTATTATATCCATACGGGTATATAGAAATTTCCTGGTCACAGTATCTCAAAAAATTACCCCCGTAGATCTTATAGAGTTAGAGATGACTGATTTTGATGTCATTCTCAGCATAGATTGGCTCCACTTCTATTATGCCTTAGTTGATTGCAGAAATAGAGTTGTTCAATTTTAGTTTCCCAATGAACCAATCATTGAATGAAGGGGCAGTACTTCAGTGCTTAGGGGTCAGATTATTTCATATCTTAGAGCAAGAAAGATGATATCCAAAGGGTGTGTTTACCATCTTGTTCAAGTAAAAGACTCTAGTTTTGAGACTCCCAGTCCCAATTCTGTTTCAGTAGTAAGGAAATTTCCAGATGTGCTCCCTGAGGATCTTCCCGGAGTTCCTCCCGAAAGGGAAATTAACTTCGGAATAGATCTCCTTCCAGATACCCAGCCTATCTCTATTCCACCTTACATAATGGATCCAGCTGATCATAAGGAGTTAAAAGAACAGTTAAAAATCACTTAGATAAGGGTTTATCAGGCCCAGTGTTTCTTCATGGGGCGCTCCAGTCATGTTCGTGCGTCTACTCCCCAGGATTAATGACTTGTTAGACCAACTTCAAGGTTCCAGTTATTTCTCTAAGATAGACCTTAGTTTCGTCTATCATCATCTCAGAATCAGAGAATGTGACATTCCGAAGACAGCCTTCAAAACTCGATATGGTCACTTTGAACTTTTAGTTATACTTTTTAGACTAACGAATGACCCTGTAGATTTCATGGACTTGATGAATAGGTGTTCAAATAGTACTTAGATATGTTTGTCATAGTATTCATTGATGATATCCTTGTCTACTCCCACAGTAAGAATGATCATGCAAACTATTTAAGAATTGTATTGCAGACCCTTATAGCTCATCAGTTATTCTTCAAATTTAGTAAGTGAAAATTTTGGCTAAGATCAATAGCTTTTATTGGCCATATTATTTATGGTGATGACATTAGAGTTGACCCTAAAAAGACCGAAGCAGTGAGAATCTGGCCCAGACCCATCTCTTCATTAGATATCAAGAGTTTCTTGGGTTTGGATAGCTATTACAGATGGTTTATTGAAGGTTTTTCTTCTATTGCCTCCCCCATATCTCGATGGACTCATAAGAAAGTCAAATTTCAATGGTCAGATTCGTGCGAGAAGAGTTTTTAGGAGTTGAAGACTCGACTTACCTCAGCCTCAGTCTTGACCTTACTAGATGGTTCAGGTGGGTTTGTAGTTTATTGTGATGCTTCCAGAGTTTTCCTTGATTGAATATTGATGCGGAGAGGTAAGGTCATAGCCTATACCTCTAGACAGCTTAAACCCCATAAAAAGAATTATCCTACCCATGATCTTGAGTTGGCAGCTATTGTTTTTGCCTTGAAAATTTAGAGGCATTATCTTTATGGGGTTCATATTGATGTGTTCACGGATCACAAAAGTTTTCAGTATGAGTTCTCGTAGAAATATTTAAATCTTTGTCAGAGAAGGTTGCTTAAGCTGTTAAAAGATTATGATATAAGTGTGTTGTATCATCCGGGCAAAGACAATGTAGTGGCAGATGCCCTTAGTAGAGTGTCTATGGGTAGTGTTGCTCATGTTAAGGAGGATAAGAAAAAGTCAGTTTGAGAGTTTCATCAACTTTCTAGATTAGGTGTTTGGTTGGTTGACTCAGCTGAAGGCAGTTTATGGATTTAGAATGGCTCGGACTCATCATTGGTTGTCGAAGTGAAGGAAAAGCAAGATAGGGATCCCAGTCTGGTTAAGTTAAAGGAATCAGTTAGAGATCAGAAAGTAGAAGTTTTATCCCAAGAGGGAGATGGTGTGTTGCATTGCCAGGGATGGCTATGTGTTCCATGTGTTGATGGGTTAAGGCACCAAATTTTGGTATAAGCGTATGGTGTGCGATATTCAATTTATCCAGGGGCCACCAATATGTACCTTGACTTGAAAGAAATCTATTGGTGAAATGGTATGAAAAATGATATTACAGAGTATGTGGCTAAGTGTTCAAATTGACAGTAGGTTAAAGTTGAGCACCAGAGGCCTAGTGGTACATTGCAGGAGTTCAGTAGCCCCACTTAGAAGTGGGAAGTGGTGAACATGGATTTTGTGACGAGTTTGACTCGTATGCATCGTCAGCAAGATTTGATTTGGGTCAATGTAAACAGAATAACCAAATCAGCTCATTTCTTATGAGTTTAAACTTCGTACTCAGCTGAGGATTATGCCAGGCTTTATATTAGGGAGTTGGTTAAGTTGCATGGGATTCCGTTGTCTATCATATCAGATAGAGATAGATATTTAGGCAAAGAGGACCATTTAGACCTTAGAGGACATGTTGAGAGCATCTGTTATTAATTTTAAAGGTAGTTGGGATGACCACTTACCTTTGATTAAGTTTGCCTACAATAACAACTATCACTTCAGTATCCAGATAGCTCAATTTGAGGCTCTCTATGAGAGGAGATGTATATCTCCTATTGGTTGATTTGAAACCGGTGGTGCTACTTTGATAGGGCCAAATTCAGTGTTTGATGCGATGGAGAAAGTTTGGATAATTAGGGAGAGGCTGAAGACAGCCCAAAGCCGTCAGAAATCCTATGCAGATGTGAGGAGAAGAGATCTTGAGTTTGAGATTGGTGATTTAGTCTATTTGAAAATCTCACCCATGAAGGGAGTGAAGAGATTTGGAAAGAAGGGGAAGCTTAGTCCTCGATATGTTGGCCTTTATAGAATCTTGAACCGATTTTGGAAGGTAGCTTATGTGATAGAGTTGCCTGCAGATTTGGCATCAGTTTATCTGGTGTTCCATGTTTCTTTATTAAAATAATGTATCGTTGATTCAACTGTTGTTGTTCCTTTAGATAGTACAGATGTTCAAGATAACCTTTATTTTGAAGACATCCCAGTTGAGATCCTTGATCGTAAGATTCGTAGAGAAAGGAACAAAGAAGTCCCCTTGGTTAAAGTTCTTTGGCGAAATCAGTCTGTGAGGGAGCTACTTGCGAATAAGAAGCAGATATGCATACCAAGTATCCTCATATTTTATTTGCAAACTCAGACTTAGCTTGAGGCAATAGATTTCCGTAGATTCACTCTTTTCCCATTCTCAGTTCCAGTTATATAACCATTCTCATGTCATTGTATGCATTCACAAAATCAGTTCAGTTCATGTATCCTTTTTCAGACTCAATTATGTAATCATATTACCAGTCATGCATGTTTAGTATGTGATCTCAGTTGCCTTAGTTCAGCACTCTCAGTCTAACCAGTCTCATTCGAGGACGAATGTTCCCAAGGGGGAGATGTTGTAACACCCCATACATTTCTAAGTTAGAAATCAGACCTTTGTTCCTTTGTGTGTAAACTCTAGTACCTTGATCCATAATTGAATTCATGTTTCATAATCATTAACCTAGTGTGAAGAGAGATTATGAGGAGGGGAAAATGTTCATAAGGATCATTGGATCAAAGTGAGCTAAGAGCCTCTGATTCAGCAAAAATTTGGTGTTCGATTCCTCAAGGGTCATATTTGAACCAGTATAACTTCTTACATATGTGGAATTTTGCAGCTTAAGACCCACCAAATTGTATATAATTTAATTAGCTTTCCAATGATATAAATTTTGCCTTAATTCGATACCCGAACAAAAAGTTATGGAATGCAAAGGTCGTATGTTGCATGAAAATCTGAAAGGGCCACTAAAAGGGTGTGCGATTAGCCATGTGACGTCCACTTAAGGCTGTACGATTGTCCATGCGTCACCTACCTTAAGGATGTGCGATTTTCCATGCATCACATGGTGATTGCATAGTGTCAAAAGTGCCCGTTTTGAATTGAATCAAGGTCGTTGAATTGTTTTCACACCCCTAAACCGTCCCTAATCACTCCGAATCATTATAAGGGGTTTTTAAACATGTTATTTCCACTCTCTATGCCCCAAATCACTCAAGTCACAATTCAAAACCCTCATCCCTTGCCAAGAACAAGATTCAAGCCCTTTTCTCAATAAACCAAGGAATTCAAGCTTCAAGTTTAAGAAATCCTCAAGGAATCTTGAAGAATTCATCTAGTGAGGAGTGTGTGATGTTCATCCATGAGACCTTTTCACCCATGGAGTCTAAGAGTCCTCTTTTGGTTTAAATTATGAGTTTTTGCATGTTCAAGTTGAATTGTCTCCATGAGTCTCCTATTAATTCAATTACAAGTTACGGTTATGAGTGTTTTCAAGTGGAATGAGTCATATTTTGTTTTGAGTATTGAAATTCTCATGTCATGTTCAATTGATTTCGGGTAACTCCCTAAGTTATGAATTTAACCATGTAATCCTATTATTTCCACATGTTTAAGACATCCTCATGTTTAAGTTTATGATTTTTCCATGTTTGATGAAATGTCCATGTTTGGGTTTTTGAACTATAATCATGTATTACGGTATTTCAAGTTGATGTCGAATATTTATAATCATTCAGCGTTGGTGGGTTATGAACACTCGATACCTATGTGTTTACATGTTTTCAGAATTTCAAGTAAAAATTCCAGTTAAACTATGAACATCACTAGTTATTCAGTTATTATGATCATGATAAGCAATATTAGTTGTGGTGTACAGTTAAACTTAGTTCAGTTCAGTGTCAGTGTTAGTTCAGTTAGGAGTAGGATTTAGAACCAAACAAATGCAGGGATGGCGGCTTTCCCGTCAGTTTGGCAGAGTCATTAGTAGCAATCCCTGTATTCTAGAAAAGATACGGATATGAGGAGTCACCAATCAGTTTAGGCTTGACTTCCTTTCAGGGGTCTCCCGTCAGTTTAGGATTGACACCCTTGTCTTTTGGGACACCAGTTTAGTGGATCCATACAGCTAGTGTTAGTACCCGTGGCACGGTACTGACACCCTTCCAACTGGGTTACAGGTTAGACCCCGATTAGCTCAGATTGGGTCATGTCGGTTACATGACACCTCCCACAGTATCAGTACAGTATTCAGTGTATTTCAATTCAGTTTTGCTTGACCAAGTGTACAGATTCTCAGTTTTTTCGTTATACAGATTTCAATATTTCAATTTATAGATTATTTTAGAAATATGTTTATGGTTGGTCTTGCATTCTCAAATATCACAGTTTTCATGCATTCATGTTCAGTTAATTCATGTTGTTCAGTTAGTCTTTCTCTCATATGCATAGTACCCCATGCATTTTAGCCTGTCCTCATCTCATATACCAGTACATTCAAAGTACTAACCGCATACTCTTCTTTGCACTATGATGTCTTATATCATAGGTTCGGACGCTCAGTTTCCCGATCGTACTTTGATAGCCCAGCATTACTCAGCAGTAGCAGTGGTGAGTCCTCATCCTTTGAGGATATATTATCACTTATTTAGTTATTTTAGTACTTTTTTATGTTTTGTCAGCCGAAGTTAGTTGGGAGTCTGTCCCATTATCTCCACAATCAGTTTAGAGGCTTTTAGACTCTCAGACAGTCAGTTAGATAGTTAGTCAGCTTTATCAGTTTTTATTAGTCATTTTCAGATAGACCATTTGATTTTAAGTATCTTATCAGATATTTCAGACCTATGATTAAGTCATACTATCAGTATTCAAACTTGTAGTACTTTATTAGTTTATCTTCTGCGCAAATATTTTATTACTATTTTTATTCAATGCTCACAACAGGTACCAGCTCATGGGTTAGCTTGTGGTCACTTGTGACCATAATCACCCTTGTCGTGACAAGGGGGTAGCCTCGGGTCGTGACAAATGGGTACAAGAATCATGTTACTCTTACTCTCACAAAGAATTCACAAGTTACACAAGATGAACCATAGTCTTGCCTTTATTACAGTACTCCACTAATATCAGAATGTTAAGGCTCCAAATAAAATAGGTCTTTAGAGGTTGTAATGTAAGCTAAGGGATAAGTGGGAGCTATTTGGCTAAAAGTAGTGAATAACTTCCTTAAGCACTTTTATACATCACATGAACATTAAGATCTCTCTATTAACAGCAATTCACCACTTCTCACTGCACCCATCTTTCGTTTTGCCCATCTCATTAAGATCATTCATAGATAACGTGGAGTAAGGATTGTTCATCAACTCAGGATCAAATTTTTGCACAAACTAGAAAAAATTTTCATTACACAACTCCCAACCACAACACGTATCAATATTACAACACCAATAGCTACTTTTGGGGCCTCACTTTCAGCTTTTTTTTCTTATTTTCATATTTCTTCACTTCAATAATTTTCAACTAAAGCGCTTAGGAGCTTTGGATCAAATTCAGGTCAAACAAAGAAGGGGAATTGGATACATCAAGGCTACCAAAGGATAAGCTAAAAGCTCAATGGGGCTAACTAGGATTATGCACAAGGGTAGGTAAACAAGGGTATAATCAAGGCTATCAAAGAAATGCCTATATCATCTCCTAAATCCAGACTCTTTATTTCTCTTTGCACACACACCAGGCAAGTTCTAGACATCAAATGTAATAAAGAATACACAACAACCTTACGCACACATGACACATGATCAACTTGAGTAAGATCATCATAGACTCTCAACCAAATAGTAGTACGAATTCAACATTAAGCTAACAAATTTCAAGAGTCATAAATAAGAGCCTAAGTGTCTCAAAAGTGGTAATTCACACAATTAACATGCTCTTTACATACAAAGAGGCTTGCATCATATAATCAAATATAACACCAACAAGACCATCTTACTTATACTAAAGAAAAAAATTTACTCCTAAAAAAAATATTGGGTTCAAAGGGCACTTTTGTGGAAAAGAACCAAAAAGAACAACCATGGGGTGGGTAAAGTATGCACCTACTAAACTGACACTCACAAACTAAAACCTAAAAGACAATTTCGTTTTGTAATTTTTCAAATTTAACCCACAAAAAACTAAGATAACAACTAAGACTCAAGACCCTATAACATCACTTCAACCAAAACCATGAGAATTTCCGCACCAACATTTAAAACTTACTTTGTCCCTAAAGTAAACTTCAAAGTAAAGATCAAAATAATCCCCGAGGCCTCTAGGCCTAGCTAGCAGTATATTTAAACATCAAGAGGGTTCAAGGACCCCACACTTAGTCTCTGTCATACTCCTTAGCTCAGGTTTCTGGTACTCAGACTTTCCATCAACCCGTGACTTAATAAAAACAAATACTAGATAAATTAAAAACTAGGATACTGAAAATAAAATACCTACCTTAACTTGGGTTTCCTTCCAAGAAGTGCCTGATTTTGTGTTGCGGCACGACCTAACATAACTACTCAGCCAAATTCCTTCATCTTCTTCCTTCTACTTGAAGGCCACCTTCTTATTTATTTCTGACCTCTTGAGTGTATACTCTAAAGGTCAATATCTTTCTCAATAATAGCCTTTTCAGGATTATCAATCATCATCACTTTGGGCTTAGGTGGTGGCTCAGGCAACTCAATGAGACTGTTCGAAGAGGTCTTTAGTGGTGCACTTTCTACCATTCCATACTTATCCACTTCCATCACTGTAAACATACAAAAATATTTGTAGTGGGAAGGTGGATTCAGTGACTTATAAACTTTGAAAACTACCTCATCATCATCCAATTTCATTGTGAGAGTGCCCTCTCTTATGTTTAGCAACGCTCCTCCCATGGATAAGAATGGACGTACCAGAATGATTAGTACACTGTTATCTACATCATAATCCAAAATAATAAAATCAGCAGGAATTAAAAACTTACCAACCTTTATGAGCACATCTTTAATTATTCCTTCAGGCTTATCTATGTTTATGTCTACCAATTGGAGCATCAAAAAGCATGGTCTCGACTCACCCAACCCAAGAGTGTTGAACATAGTCAGAGGCATCAAATTTATACTCGCTCTTAAATTACTTAAGGCACAGACTATTGCCACAGAGATACACTCCTCCATCAATGCCAATGTCTTAATGTCCTACAACTTCACTTTATTAGTCACCACATCCTTTAAGTACTTGGTGTACTTAGGCATTCCCTATAAAACATCTAACAAAGGCAAATCAATGTAAAGTTCTCTGGACGTGTCAAAGAACTTTTCAAGTAGATATACTCAGTGGCTTTCTTAAATCTCTGTGGGAATTGTGGTGGTGGTCTATTATTCACTTATTCAGAAACCATTATTTTGGGGTACTCAGACTTTCCTGAATTATCAGTAACTTTATCTGCAACCTGTTGTTGAACTAACTCTGTATCTACCGCCTTAGATTTCTTTGGAGGTTTGTTATTAAGATCCTTACCACTCCTCAAAGTGATTGTTATAACTTACTTCAGAGGTTCATTATCACTTGGAAAATCACCCTTAGTCCTTGTATTTTGTGCCTACTGTAATTGCCTCAACTGCTGCTCTAACTGTTTTTATACAATTTGCTGATTTTTTATATTAGCAGCCATCTTATCTTGATTATCCAGAATCTTCTTCAAAGTCTCCTCAATATTGATGGTATGTGTATGGTGTTGCTACTGTTGGTGTTGCTGATGCTGATTGTTTCCCCAAGAATGAATAGGTTGAGTCTATCACTTTTAGTTGTAGTCATTACATAATTTGGCTTTTGTGTATTGCCCATAAAGTTGACGAATTTAGGATTGGCTCCACACAAGTCTGCAGAGTGGCCATTATTTCCATAAATCTCATACTATACCGGAGCCTATTGAACCATATTAACCTAAGACTGAGACTAATGGACACCTAAATTGCTGAACTGATTTATTATTTTATCGTGCATAGCTGAAAGTTGGGCGGCTAAGGCTGTTATGCTATTAGCTTTGATCATACCCTCAACATTTGTCACTGAGCTCTTTGAGGTATCACCAGGACAATCCATATTTCCTTTTGCAATTTGGTTCAACAAGGTGTATAGATTATCATAAGTCATTTTCAAAGACTGACCACCTGCAGCTAAATTTAGCAAAATTTTTATGTTATGGTCAAGAGCTTTAACAAAGGTATGAGTTAATACCTCATTAGACTATTAGTGATATGGACAGTCTTGAAGAAGATCTTTGAACCTCTCTTAAGCATGATACAGGTTCTTGTCTGGCCTCTACTTGAAGCATAAAATCTCACTATGAAGTCTCGCAGACTTGCCAGATGGGAAGAAACAAATGAGGAATTTCTAAGCTAAGTCATCCCAAGTTATGATTGAACCTATCAACTCTGCGTTCAACCACTTTTTTAATTCCTCCAAAAGTGAAAAGGGGAAGAGTGTCTGTGTCACATAATCAGTTGATACACCCGCAGGGATGAATGTGTCACTGATCTCCAGAAAGTTTTGTAGATGGACTTGTGGATCTTCATGTGATAGCTCGGTGAAATGTCCATTGGTGTGCAAGAGCTGCACCATGTTCTTCTTAAGTTCAAATCTACCTCCAGCAGACGATCTTCAAATAGCGAAGGTCACCTTAGTCGCAAGTGGGATTGCCACTTTGTGAACTATCCTGTGAGATGGTGGATCCTCAGCCATAAGAGCAGTAATGTTTTGTTCCTCCTGAATTTATGGGATATGATAAAGAAAAACTATTTTTCTCCTCCATTGGTGTAAGAGTTGCTCGAGCTTGGGGTCTGGTTCAACCAACTCTCTATCCCTTTCAAGATTTCTAGCCTTTTGACCTATTGCCTACAAATTCAGAAACCAAGATCTGGTGAAAATCACCAAAGAAATAAAAAATCAAAATTAAAACTATGACGATTACCAAATTTTTTAGTCCCCGACAACAGCGCCAAAAACTTATTGGGCCCAAGCACACATGCAAGTGTACGTTGTTTCACCAAGTAATATAGTGGCCTTTTACAAGCCAAATATCTATCCGTCAGATACTTGTGTTAAAAACTATCCCAGACTATTCCAACTATTAAGATTAACTCAGTGCTAATGTAACCACAAGACTGTTTGAGAGTAAACTAAGAGTAAACTTAATAATGCGATAAATTAAAGGATTGAATAATTAATGAGGACAAGCCCAGGGTTAAAGCACTGCGAACAATCATACCACGTTATAGAACATTATTGGTTAGGTTACTTATCTTGGTTGTTCGTTCACGGGGTTTATACTGTGACTACGACTTTTCGATTCTCTAGTCAATTATCTAACTTAGCCCCACAACTACACCGTTGAGCGAGGATGCAAAAACTAAGTTAAATACATTCATATTTCATCCTGTACTTGAACCAAATGGATAACATAGGTATATTCCTACCATAAATGCAAATTATAACTCCATTCAATTAGTAGATTATAATTTTATTCTATCTATCCCACATTCTATCGTCTTGTTCCTATTCTCAGGTTCACAAGATGATTATACATGTATTATAAGGGACGCAAGTCTTTGAAATAGTGATAACAAGGATAAATAAACAACAAATAATTATAAACAACCAAAACCAAGTCAATTCATAAGAATAATACTCATGTTCTTGGCCTTAACCCTGAAAAAGGATGCTTAGCCGATCATGGACGTAACCATAATCACAATGAATGAATGCATGTTAAATACAAAAACAAACCAAAGTAATGTAATAAAAATCCTAATTGAAGTGTTCTCCAGCCTCCCTTCAAGTCCCATGATTGTCCAAGGTGTATAACATAACAACTAAGTGTCCTATTTATACTTAGACACAAGCTGTCGATTTTGACATAGGGGCATGCCACACCCTTATCGTGGTTCCTAGGGTACGTGGAAATCCATAATAATGGTTATATACTGTAATTGGTCATTTAGGATTCTCTCAATTCCATGGAACATCCCTAATGTGGTGCCTAAGGTCTGTGGCACGCCAATGATTCTAAAATGTTCATTTTTTGTCAAGTCTTGTCCCATGTGTTTGTCCATCTTTTTCAAGCCTTGTGGTGTTGTTTTAACTTGATTTACAACTTTTAAATCAACTATATATCATCATTATTAACTTACCAATCATACTATAACATTAAACACCACATATTAGATCTCAAAACAACACAATCCAAGATGATGAACTAGTAACTTAAGCTAAGAGTACTAGCTCAGTCCTTTTGATCTTTAACTTAGTATTTTGTCTCTTGGATTATTTCAATTGAACCTTAAATATTGTAAACAAGTTATTCCACACATAATTATACACTTTTACTTTTTTTTAACCTATTACACACACGATAATCCATCGAGATCAACTTGAACAACACATAGCTCAAGCTAGTAACACTAGTTTTCTCGTCTAAGCTTTAAGTGGCCAAATTGATTACAAACTTATTAGAAACACACCTTAAACATTATAATCAAGTAATTTAACACTTATATTCTAATTTATACAAAATATTTACTCATTAAGGACAATAGAATTCCTCTAAACTAAGCTAAATAAGCTCGAATAACAAGACTGAGGTGCATAAATCCACCTCAGATCAGAGTATTTCCAAAATAAGATGGTGGCCACTACTTGAAATCAAGTGAATATGGACTTCTATAAGGAATAATATTTTAGGTTGATGTGTAATAATTGCAAAATCAACAACTTATTTTTTTTAAATATGTATTTTCTGGCAAACAAAAATGGATATCTTTTCCAATAAAATTACATATGTACGTCATTTTGTTTTGTCTATATTCATGACAAATGGTAATTGGAATTCTTCAATAAATTGGCATAGTAAGTAAGTAAAATAAATAAATTGAGTAGATGTTCTAAGTTGGTTCAAATTCAATAGTCTGTTCATACTTCAAGACTCAACTTCGATTTGAACAAGTTTATGCGTCAACAAGTATTGAATGGGGGCATTTGTGATCACATAAATTTTAAACATATTATTCAAACCAAATATTATGGATTAATATAATTGAATTAATTATTAAGTTCAGGAAATATGAATTTAATGAAAGTTCAATTTTTATTGGGCTAGTCCATTGATTTGGACTACAAATTCCAAGCTCATTTTGCTAAGTCCAAGGTGTTATCATGTTCTAGAACCCCAATGAAGATCCACGTGTCAAATAACGTGGAATGTCAAGTATGTCAAGTCAAGTGAAGAGACAATAGAATCATGCCACATATCAAGATGATGCAGCAGACCTAGTGAAATCAAAAACCCATAAAAATATGTCATGTCACTTAAATCAGATTATTCAAAAAAAATTCACCTTCACAATGATTTTTTTCTTCCTAGAACTATAAATAGGGGTCTTATATTTTTAAAAAAGGACCAAAATTCTAACAAAAAGGAAGAGAGCTCGCGCATCAAATAATTTCTCTACAAATTCAAGCATTCACGATCAGTTCATCAAGATTCAAGATTAAGATCAAAAGATTCAAGAACAAGCTCGAAGGCCCTTGAATTCAAGTACAAGTCAAGAACAAGTCCATCAAATCCACAAATCAAGATCCAGTTCATCAATATTGAAGATCAAGACCACAAGATTCAAGATCAAACTCAAAAGCTCTTGAATTCAAGTACAAGTCAAGATCAAGTTCATAAAATCTACAAATCAAGTTCAAATTCAAGATCAATCTCGAATCCCTTAAATTTATATTTGAAAATCTGAATCAGAGGATTCATAGAAATTGTAATACTCACACATTGAAATCAATAAAATAATTGTTGTAATATTTTTCTTGTCCCGATTATTATTTTCTCGATTAGAATTCTATTGTCCTAACACTTGCCTCAACTTGATATTGGAATACTTAAAGAAATTGTACAATAAGAACTTAGACGGATGTTGGAAAATAAGGAATTCATATCAAATGAATATATGCCACAAAATGACAAATTGACATCTATGAAGGAGTTGTTGAAAATGTAAGAATAGTTGCAAAGAGATAATCATCAAGAGTTTCTCATAACCATGGAGTTTAAAATAGCGATTTAACTTGAGCTCGACAGTACTTGTATGCTTAGTTTATGGATCACATAAGTAATAGTACACAAGATAGAATTCACTTATAGCATAAGTAATAGTAAACAAGATAGAATTCACTTATATATGCCCTAGTTTTGATAGAATTCACTTATGTATGCCCTAATTTTGATGTTAACGTTGGATTAACATGATTTGTAATAAAAGATGAAGATGCAATGTATAAAACTAAACTGAGATTGCATGTTAACACAGAGGAGTGCTATAAGTAGTGCCAAAGTGAAAGAAAAATTATATATATAGATTGTATGTGAAGATAATATTGTTACTTATTTGTGAATCTTAGGCCGCTGATAATTTAAAAGATAAAACAAATTGACTGCTAAAAAAGCTTCGATACAAGACACAAATTAAAACCAAACTTGAGGCATAAATAGTGATATATATGCGCCATTTATTTTTAAAATTCTCCATAAGATACTTTATATCAAAATCAGGAAATGTAGTCGGCAACACATTAATAGCGATCATTTAATGTAACAAACCGAAAAAAATATAAGAGTTATAAGTGTATATAAAAATATTAAATATATTTATATGTTAGTTGATTTGAGTTTTTGATTTAAAATATGAAATCTATACTTGAGTTGAGGATTCTTTAAAAATAACATTTTTGCCTTCACGAGTAAAGTCAAATGGTTGTATATACTTTATTTTCTTTGTATTTCATCTATGAAATTTTACTAATTATGCTTTTATCTGTTTTAGAGTTAATCCCACTTTATACCGAACGTTTAGTATTTGGGAAACACCCACTTCATATATTGAAAGAAAACGATAATCCCTTTATACAATATTTTTCAGTGAGATTCTCATTTTTTGAATAAAAATCTTTTTTCTTTTTTTCTTTCTAGAATTAAAATATGAAAATGTATAACATTTATTATCGTTCCATTTATTTTTTTATTAAAAATAATATATATATATATATATATACACACACACACACATATATATCTTAATAAATTTTAAACTTTGTGGAAAAACTCCCGACAACAAAAAATTTAAGTATCTTTGAGTTTGCATAAACCCTAAATAGAAAATGTGTTAATAAAAATAAAATTGTGTCTTTGAATTTGCATCTAGTGTGTTGGTTGATCTCTCTCTCTCTCTCTCTATATATATATATATATATATATATACACACACACACACACACACACACATATATATATTAATAAATTTCAAACTTTGTGGACAAACTCCCGACAACAAAAAATTTAAGTATCTTTGAGTTTGCATAAACCCTAAATAGAAAATGTGTTAATAAAAATAAAATTGTGTCTTTGAATTTGCATCTAGTGTGTTGGTTGATCAGTAGCCAAAATTATGATGGACTGTATTATTTTTTTAAAAAAATTAATTTCACTGACGACTACGATCTTTGATACAAAGATTTGTTTACAGCTGAACAATTAAACATACATGGTCATCGAGTTTGTGGCTACATTTGAATTATGCATTCTTGGAACTATTGGAGTTCAAAAGTAGGAAAAGAATAAGGAATAAAATGACTACATAAATGATAAAACAACAGGAATATCTTGAAATATTTTAGTTGCTAGGATAAATCTCAAATGAATTAGAGAATTTGACCCTTTTACGTAAACTTAAGCTTAGGAAGCAACAGAGTTCATTTCACAAACCATGTCTTGAGACAGAAAAAGAGATGGGTGTGATCCCGATAACATTGATGTGTTTTCTTGTTGAAATTTAGAGACGAAACTTGGGCAAATAAGCACCAAAGAGTGTCAAACTCCAGGGTTTATAGGACTGGCTTTATTTTTCAATTGTACAACTCTTGTTAAGTATGTCAAAGAATAAGAGATAGTGACTAGATTTTTGAGTTATTGCACATAAGATTCTGATGTTATGGGTAAGGTTGTTTATTCTGGAGCAGTTTTGAAAGTCTGCATGGGAAAGCTAGTTTTTTAATCCTAAAGTCATTGGGTTCACGAAGAAGAGAAAGATCAATTTTCTTTTATAAAAATTCAATATGAATTTGGTTACCCATCAAAGTGATTATGTTGGATGATGATGGAGGGCACAAGAAAATCATTAGAATTGATAACTGAAAGCGTGAACACAGCAGTTCATGAAGAAGATGGTTAAGCCATCTATAAATATCTAATGTGGCTGGTAGTCAGGAGTGTTTAAGTGTGGACGCTTCTTTAACCCACATCTAGTTTCAAAGAACTCCACATATCACATATTATGTTTTAGAGAATGGCATGAAATTAATAGCAATACACAATAAAATATTGAATTTTATTAACACATTATTTCAAGTAACAAGTATATTCTAAAAGAAAATATTATTTTTAACAAAAAAATAAATGAAACAAAAATAAAAGTTATATATGTTTATATTTTAATTCTAGAAAGAAAAAGAAGAAAAATAAAAACTTCACCAAAAAATATTACATAAGGGAGTTATCGTTTCCTTTCAATAGGTGGAGGACGTATCATTTTTTAGAGAGTCGATGATACCAAATGGTATCTAAAAGAGCACAAAACAGTCCGCTACTACACAAAAATAGTCCACAAGCACGAGACACTAAACGGAGGCAACAAACACAAACTTTAATGATAAAGAAGATAGGTAACTTGACACAAAGAGAACACATAATGTAGTAAATAAAGAGCTTATTAAACTCTAAACCCTATACAAAATACATTAGCAAGCACCAAGTTCTTACGGAACACAAGAGGAACTCGGTTCACTCAAGAACTCACGTTTCTAGCCGTTTCACAACACAAGTGGAACCTTTCACTTGTGGTGTTCAAATGTTGGTGGTCTACTCTCCTCTTAAGAGGAAAATGGTGTTCAAAATATTACACTTGATATTAAAAAAATCTAACTAAGGAACAAGACTAAGGAAAATGTTTAAATAGTCTATTACAAAAGGTGTTGCAAAAGGACTCCTTTACCCTTAATGAGGGTGGTGGGTGTGGAGTGTATTTGGGGAAGCCTTGGGTGTATTTTTGAGCACCTAAGGACAGCCCTCACATGTCAAGGCATACACTCCCTTGGGCGAGTTCACAACAAGCTCAAACGCGTCCATTTTCATAAATACGCCTTGTAGTCTTTGTAGTTCCCAAGCTTGGACAAGGCTTCAAAAGGTCTTCAATTCACTTTACAAATCCAAAACTTGGACCGTCAAAAAAAACTTGTATTACTTGTGCTCCTCATGCTTGTATCATCCTATCCATCTTGAAAGGAATTTGTCCTCAAATTCACACCCTGCAAAATCAAAGAGAGAGAAAACAAGCACACAATCCTCATGATAGGAGGGTTAACATTAGTACCACAAATTATATAGACATGCCAAGGGGGTACACTTTTGGAATACAACCAACAATCCTTTGTGATGATCATGAAACACGTACCACAAGAATCACAAAGGAAATGGCTAAGATAAACATCAAGGAAAGAGGAGTGCAATCCAAAATTATCACATATGTCATCAAGCCAAGGTTGTTCACATTTGGAATATACCCACGGGTCCTTTATGTGTGACATGAAAAGCTTAGCATGAATGGCACAAAGAAAGTGACTCTAACAAATATCAATAAATAAGGAAACTACAATGGTTTTAATGGCTTTACTATACCCAAAAGGTAAGACTACCTTTATCTTAGGAACCATAGGATACAATTGTTTTATTACCTCTACAAAGGACCTCATAAAATATAGTGCCACTATTGATCTTAAGATCCACATCAACCACATACCACCATCATACAAACAAGGAAACCAGAAACCAAAATTCCTACCACTACATAATACAAATTTGAAATTAACATAGTTATCATCATAGGTAAAGAGGTAGTATAAAAAGGAATCAAGTGTGAAGTTATCTTGCCGAGGGGGTACACTTTTAAAATACAACCAGAAATTCTTTGTTTTTACCATGAAGCACGTAGTTTGAACATTACAAAGGATAGGGATAAGATAATCAAGGAAAGATAAGCATAAGCCGAGGCAACCCCTTTTCCAACCCACCAGTGTTCCGGGATCAAAGGGATGGTGTAACCAAGGGTATAAGCCGTGATTAACCAATCCTTTTACTCGGATATCATCCAAGACTAAATATTTGTTCCTAGAAGTCTTCTCTTAAGGGCAAGTACACCTTTATTCAAAAGTTTTCCAAGCATATGATTACCTTGAGCAAAACCAGTAGCATAGTTTGCATCACACAAACTCAAAGAAATATGTCCAATATCATGGTCTATATTACAAGAATGAATACTAAATTGAGGATTTTGAATCACATCACTCACATGATGAAGTAGTGAACTATCCTTAAGATAAAATTGACGAACATATGCAACAAGAGAACTTCCAAGAAAAGATTCATGCTTTTCTACACTATGTAAACCCGAAGATACTTCACCTTGGATACTAATATCCTTATCACAACATTTTAAGCCTAAGGAAGTGTAGAGTGTAGCAATGGTACCTCGGTGTATGCCACTACAATCCACTTGTTTGGAGCTCTCGGCTAAGGGTGTCACTAGCTCATTTCCCATGTTATCGTGTGAAACCCATTTTTTATCCTTATTTGATAGCATATGAACTTGAACCTGTACATAAGAAGGATAAATGCTAGGAAAAGTGTTAGCATATGGGTTAGTGAGTATCAAAGATCCTTTGTGGGCAAATCCCACAAACACATTTTTCTTTATCTTTCCTACTTTACTACTCGCGGTTTCTCTTTCCCTTGCCCCTTTTTCTTCACATTCTTCTTGTATCTTACCACTAAGTTTCTATCCATCTTTAGGCTTGGACTCATTCTCCTTGGATCCTAACTCTCCCTCTTCTTCTACTTGGGTGAGGTGTTTTCGGGTTAGTGTAGCTTGGGAAGGGGACATTAGATTTAGTAGAGTGTAGGGTCTTTGGGCTTGAGGTGTTTGGACTTGGTAAGGGTAAGGCCTTTGGTCAAGTGGGTTTGGAATGTGGTACTTTGGATTTTTAGGTAGCATTTGAGTACCAAGTCCTTCTTGTTGGACTTGGTTCAATGGGGAATATATAGGTCTACTTGGCTCTCGGGTTGATGGACTTTGGTTTTGTGGATTGGCATTTAGTGGAAAAGGTATTTGGATTGGGGGATTTTGGTTTGGAGGGTGGCTTTTGGGTTCCAAGTCCTTCATATGGGACTTGGGGTCATGGGGAGTGGCTAGGTCCATCAAGGCCTCGGCCTTGTGAGTAATAGTTGGCTTGAGGTATGGCATTTGGTTGATACATTATTTGGTGCATAACTTTGGGGGTAATGGTTGGGGATGTGTTTTGAGGAGTTGAGGGTCGAGAAATCCGTTGGCTTTCTACCCTTTTCATTCAGCCACTAATAGAGGCCACTTCCACTCCCAACTTATCAAGATTCGCAATCGCTCTAGCCACATCCCAAACAAGGATTCAAGATTAGCCACAAGAGCATACAAAACATTATGGTCTATGGTTTATGCATTGGAAGTTTCGGGTTCCATGTATGGTGGTTCCATTTGCAAATGTACCTATAAAACAAGCAAATGTTAGTTCAAAATACTCTCACACTCTTTTCACTTGCCTCCCTCACTTGGCCTTTGAAGTGTTGTAAGCCGGCTATCAACTTGTGAGTGCTTGGGAATGAGTCTACTCTTGAGTTAGAATGGATTTCGGTTTGGAAGACTCAAGGAAGTTTTGTACGCACTTGAACCAAAAACAACGACGAATTGTAAATGAGCAAAGCACCACAAGGAACGTTAACACAAAAGATGTAGTCGAAAACTAGTTCACAATTTAGTAGGTTGTTACTTAGCTGCCAACTAGTGTAGGAGTCAAAAGAAGGAAACCAATAGAAACAAGGGAAGAAACTATGAATGTCCAATGACTTGAGTTTTGTTGTTGATGTGGCCCACGATTTTTGTTTTGGCCATTTTGTGTTGTTGTTTTTGTTGAAGTTTGATGTTTGTCACTTGAGTTGTTCAATTTTGGTTTGTGGGTGATGATTTTCGGTTTTGGAATGATGAAACAAGACTTTGAACTCTGTTTCCAAAGTTCAAAAGGTGTACATCATCTTTTCACCAACTTGCACTAAAATGGCAAAACACCTTTTTGCCTTGTCTTTGTCCCTTTCCTCTTTTGGCCTTTCTTGAAAGATGTTTGTCACCCTTTTGGTAACTAAGCTTTTTGAATTCCCTTTGTTTCATTACCACTTTGGTGTTTTATTGAAAGTATTCCCAAAACAAACACAAAGCCTTGTCTATCTCTTATCTTTTCAAAATCAAACAACTCCTTTTGTTGAATACTACTTCTAGAACAATATGAGCAACAACAAGAACAATATGAACAATAACAACCTCTTTGCCGTCCACCCTTCAACACACTTTGACAAGATCTCAAATCTTGGACTTTAGACTCAAGGGGTGTTAAGGAACAACAAGATAACACAAAAAACAACTAAGACAACAAAAACACACCTAAATCGAGACACAAATCTCGGCCAAAACAACAACAAGACACAATTTCGGCCAAGACAACAAGAATGGACATATTTGCTTCTTTTTGGAATTTTCAATGTTTCAACACTTATTTTTTTTTATTTTTCGACTTATAGAGCCCAAGATTGGTAGTGTAGGAACAAAACCATACTTATATTTGATACCAAATGGTATCTAAAAGAGCACAAAACAGTCCACTACTACACAAAAATAGTCCACACGCACTAGACACTAAACGGAGGCAACAAACACAAACTTAAATGATAAAGAAAATAGGTAACTTGACACAAATAGAACACATAATGTAGAAAATAAAGAGCTTATTAAACTCTAAAACCTCTACAAAATACATTAGCAAGCACCAAGTTCTTACGAAACACAAGAGGAACTCGGTTCACTCAATAACTCACGTTTCTAGCCGTTTCACAACACAAGTGGAACCTTTCACTTGTGGTGTTCAAATGTTCGTGGTATACTCTCTTCTTGAGAGAAAAATGGTATTCAAAATATTACACTTGATATAAAAAAAAATCTAACTAAGGAACCAGTCTAAGGAAAATATTTAAATAGTCTATTACAAAAGGTGTTGCAAAAGAACTCCTTTTCCCTTAATGAGGGTGGTGGGTGTGGAGTGTATTTGGGGCATCCTTGGATGTATTTTTAATCACTTAAGGACGGCCCTCACATGTCAAGGCGTACACTCCCTTTTTGAGTTCACAACAAGCTCAAACGCGTCCATTTTCATAAATGTGCCTTGTAGTCTTTGTAGTTTCTGAGCTAGGACCAGACTTTGAAAAAGGCTTCAAAAGGTCTTCAATTCACTTTGCAAATACGAAACTTGGACCTTCAACAAAATCTTATAATCCTTGTGCTTCTCATGCTTGTATCAAGTAACTCAAACTTAAACGATAAAGAAGATATGTAACTTGACACAATGAGAACTCATAATGCAACAACTAAAGAGTGTATTAATACTCTAAAACCTCCACAAAATAAGTTAACAAGAACCACATTCTTACGGAACAAAAGAGGAACTCCGTTTACTCAAGCACTCTCATTTCTAGCTGATACACACAACAAAAGAAGAAACCATTTCTTGTGATGTCAAAGTGGTGGTCTACTATCTTCTTGAGAGGAAAGTGATGTTCAATATTACAAGTGATTTCAAGAATAAGCTCACTAAGGAACAAGACTAAGAAAAATATTTAAATAGTCTATTACAAAAGGTGTTGTAAAAGGACTCATTTGCCCTTAATGAGAGTGGTGGGTGTGGAGTGTATTTGGGGCAGCCTTGGGTGTATTTTTGAGCACCTAAGTCCAGCCCTCACATGTCAAGACGTAAATTTCCTTGGGCGAGTTCACAACAAGCCCAAACGCATCCATTTTCATAAATGCGCCTTGTAGTCTTTGTAGTTCCCGAGCTCGGACAAGGCTTTGAAAAAGACTTCAAAAGGTCTTCAATTCACTTTGCAAATCCGAAACTTGGACCTTCAACAAAATCTTGTAATCCTTGTTCTCCTCATGCTTGTATCAGTCGATCCCATTTTACCTCTCTAACATTTAAGGTTTGGACAACGATAACCCCTTCACATATTGAAAAAGAATGAGGACCCCTTATATAATATTTTCTAGTGAGATTTTTCTTTTTTTAAATAAAATTTATTTTTTAAAAAAATTAAAATAATAATAGTTTAGATTATTATAAAATTAGTTACCAAATATTCTAAGCACTCCATTGTCTTTATTTTTTTGTCAAACGAACCACATTTTCTTTATGTTCCATCAGGATTAATTACAAACTCACTCAGTCCACAAGATGGATCCTCTCTACACTACATCAAATCAAACTATTGCATCTTTTTATTAATTTCAATTATACATTTATTTTCAATACCGTCTAAGTAAGAAGCAACCTTCGCCATTAAAACAATCACAATTACCACTTTTAGAATAACTCTTGCATTCCTATTATATATATATATACATATATATATACATATATATATATATACATATATATGAATGTACGTACAATCAAGGGTAGATCAATAGATGGTGCGGTTTTTCGAGAACCCACACCCACTTGGTATATCCGATAATTTCATTGAAAATTATTTTAATAGCTATGAAAAATCTTTGCGGAAATTCATAAATAAATGAGTGGTTGGTCTGTTGGCAAGCAAGGGGCCACTTAAGCTCATTTGTCCAGCAGAACATAGGATCAACTCCTCATTAATTTTAAATCGAACTTTCTTTTAAATGCTAAAACTCTAAATATTGTATGTGCTTCGCTTTTTTCCTTCTTTTTTAAAAAAAATAACAAAATCAACTAAAAAGGAATTTAGTCAGTAAAGTATTACTTTATTTTTTAATTTGATTACTATTACATATTAATTTATTTTAACAGGAACGTACAAATTTAAAATTCTGAATCCACATTTATGTATAAATAATACAATATAGTGTCTGAAAAGTTCATTCTCTTCGATAATTGTTAGCTTAGCCTTGAATGCTTTTATTTATTCTGTTGTTATTTTTTTTTAAAAAAAGTTATAACCAATTAAAGTTGATTAACTAATTTGATGATTTCTCTAAATTACAAATAATAAGATTAGCAAGTAAATCCTTACTCAAAAAAAGAAGAAGAATATCTTACCATAATATTTCAGTAATCTAGATTTTGGGGTACGCTCTTTCCGCATGATTAAAATGTGTATCTCAATTACTAACAAATATAATCAAAAAAGAAATTTGACTTAGGCACGATTTTATCGCTAATTTATTGCTAAATTGATTAAAGCTAAGTTTTTTTTTTGATAATTCATGTCCTCCGCTAAATAAACTTTACGATAAATTTTACTATTTGGTTTTGCTCTAAAAAATGTTAATATATCTTCTTTGTTTTCCAAAAAGTATTCTAGAAACATATACACAAAAAAATTTAAATAAATGAAGATATAGACAGATATGAATTTAATGGCCTATATAAATGGAACATCTAAACATGTGAACTTTTAATTCATAAATCAAAAAGAATTTGAACTCTTAAATATTAGTCGTGGGAGAAATTTATTATTTTGAATATATGGTTATTTGAAACTCATAACACCACCAACGGATGTGGTGCAGTGAATGTGGTTGTTCCTCCTTTAATAAGAGGTCTTGGGTTCGAGTCCTGGGTATGAAAAAATCCTTGGTAGGGAGAGACATCCCCGAGTGGGTCCTACCCAATGCAAATTCAAATTATTCAGACTCCAATATGGGTACCGAATACCGAATGGAAACCAAAAAAAAAGGAGAAACTCATAGCTAATGAATTTTATTGGATAAATTTTCATTCATGTATATTTTCAATCTTCTTGCTTGTATTTTTTCAGAAAATCATATCACATATACTGCATACATATCTGTACATAGCTTCTACACAATTGTGCAAAATAGTAGTGGTGAGTATTAGAGCCTGATTAATTAGCATAAAATATTTTATGTGTTTTTAAGTCAAAATAATTTTTGAATTTTATGGTGTTTGAGAATGAGAAAGAAAAATATTCTTAAATAATTATTTTTAGATCAAAGTACAAAGACAAATAATACAAACAAGCTCTTAGTAACAATGCCGACGTAAAATTTTAGATCACCTCTACATTAACGGAACAATTACGAATTTGAATAACACAAAAAATTAGTGGTAAAAAGATATTATCATGTTGCTTTTCTTCTTAGAAAGTTACTATTTCTTTTTAATTAGGTTTAATGATGATAAATCAACACCCAAAAAGTGAACTGTTGCAGCTCAAACTTTTTTCTTGCACGTCTGATATAATTATAGATTAATCTAAAACAACTTTCAAAGTACAAAATTAGTATATGAAAGTCTCTCAAAACACAAAATTAGTATATGAAAGTAATTAAAGAATCACTTACAGTTGATCGCTTCTTATGAGCTCGTCTAGAAATTCCATTCTTGAACCAAAATAATAATCCAAAAGTGAACCCATGTCGTAGCAAAATTGACCAATGAAGAATTCATTGAATTATAAAGCTTTTTATAAAAATTGAGGATTCATAAATCAAAAAGAATACTAATTAATTTTTAATAGAATTTTTTATATATTTCTTTTTTTCATAAAACTTTTCATTCGAGAAAAGTCACGTAATAAAGAAACAACTTAGAACTTGCCTAAGGTTTTTCCGAAATGGATGGCATTAGTACCCCTCTTTTGTTGTGTAAGGTGCAAAATAGTTTTTTTATTTGCTTCAACGTCTTCTATCATTACTAGATGGGCATGGCCCGTGGTGAGCATGGTCCCAACAACACTAAAGTAATTAAGTTGTTATTCTAGCTCAGCCCAAGTAACTGCACAACTTTTCATCACAGAATGGAAATTAAAAATCATAACAATACATTTGAAACAAAGATCTCAAAGATTGTTATAGCTATTGTTATAACTTACACACCATAGCAGACTTCTATCAATTCTATCGCCACATACAAGGAACAAAAAATGCAAACAAAAGAGGTAATGATCATAAATCTCTTTTTTGGGTTAGGATGACCACCGCTTGTTTGCATGTCATCCAAATTGCAATGCACCTTAGCTAAAGTTGAAACGATTGATCTTACCCTCCACAAATATAATTGAAAACCTTTATCAATGAAGAATTCTAATCCATTTAGTACTGCAACAACTTTCACATTTATGCAATGGACATTATTAGAAAGCAAAGATTTTTTACATGTGAACATATATGAGCATATTTTCTAGTAGAACCATATTGAAATATTATTATATATAAAATGCACCTTCAAGCACCTCTTAATTCTTCATTAGTTCAAATGAGTTGGAGCTACAGTCCCAACTTAGTAGTCAATCTTTGTTATTTCAGAAATACAACACATAATAAGGAGGCATTTTGAAGTACCTTAAAAAACCAAGTTTAAATTGAGAAGAGTGTAAAAATAAATATTAGGGAGAGATAAATTAAATGATACATAAGTTTCACCTAGGAGAAAATTTAACAGATAGACCTCATGTAGTTAATTGTAAGCTTTTCAACAACTTCAAAAGAAAAAATTCAGCTAGTAATAGAAAGTATGGCATCATCTCAGTTGATTTGATTAGTGAATTAGACAAACTAAAGTGACATCGCTTAATGCCTTATTATGATTGCTATGGTAGCTACTTCATATCTCTTCTCTCCATATTTCTCAATGAAGAGAGCAGTCACAATGTTTACACCAAGTAAATAAGTAGTGAAAGCTTGGAGCTTGAACTTCATTTTTCATGTAAGTAACTCTCAATGCAATAAACTGGAAAAAGATCACTTAAAGACGATAAAGTTAGAGATAAAATAAAGCTAAGAACTTTATTTCTGATAGTGCAAGTAACTTTGAATAGAAAGACGTATAGATGTTGGGTTACCTTCAACGGAAATTTGATAGGTTCTAGGTTAGATACACAGTTAAATTTGATGGTAGATCCATAACAAAGGCGCATAAATAAATTTGAGTATTATGTGCCTACTTTTTTCTGTGGCAATATAATGTCTGCTAAGGGAATAAATATGACCAAATTCATTAGTTGTCTAGAATCAGTTTTGAGTATTATTATACTCTTCCTTTTCAAAAGATTTGACGAAGTGGACCTTGAACACCGATGTTCTAAAGTTAAGTCTTTATGAAAACTCTTACACACTTTTTTCAAGCATCACTCAACTCACAAAATTCAAAGTAAGTTTCTTGCAACTTCACTTGCACATATCCAACCACTCCAACAAAGTTACAGTTGAGCATTTCATGTACTCCTACTTAACGTCTTTTTTTGAAATTTACTCCTTAATTGCTTGGGTCTGAAAATAGTATTATAACCAATAAAAAATGAAGCATGTCTTTTCATCCAAATGAAAGAAGAGCATTAATATATTGAAATAGTGTATTAAATTCAGAATTTACCTCAAAAGTACTTGCAAGCAAGCTTTCTTTAGAGTACATGTAGTCTCACATGATCCATATTCTATAAGCAACAATGCAACATAGCACTATCCATATACAAAAATTAGAGAGACACTAAATAAGCATCACAAATGCAATAAGTTTCAGCATTTTTCATATATTTGGTTACTATACGGGACATTGACCTTTCCTTCCCTTGACATAAAAACAGAAACTGAAATAGAGAACTTTCAGGATATCTCTAAATCAAACAGTTGTTAATTAAAATTAGAGAATTAAGCAAGAAATAAATAAGATATGTGTTATTGAATGTCCTTACTTGCACGATTCTTTGGAGAGCTAGTCAACATGGGGAGTCGAAATCCACAACTGCACAAATATTATCAATTATATCAGGCACCTAAATATCGAAATATCGAGAAGAGAAGTAGTTAAAACATGTTACCCAAGCCCAATCTATCAAACTCATGTTTAATTATACATGCTTATGTTGCTTGATATCATGCAAAAAAAACTTTTAGATTATCCAGTAATAAACAATAAACTACTCGATGGTGATCATGCTATTTTTTCTCATATTTGAGTATAATGATCTAGAAAACCTCACATGTTCCTCAACTAATTTATATACTATGCTAAGGGAGACATAGGCCGGTTCCATCAATAAGTTTGAAAGATCAGTCTTGTATTTTCTCCTTAAATTGAATCATTTTTCTATGCATTAAATATACTACAAAGTTATTCAATCAGTACTTTTTGGTGTTATATGCTTTTGTTCTAAGTTTTCTTTGATTCAGATACCTCAAAAGATTATGCATTTAGAGACAAAGTAAAATCGATAATAGAAAGTTCTACAATTATAAATTATGAAATATTACTCAAAATTAGATTGATATTTCTATGTTTCAGTACTCAAATTCCACTAACGTTATTTTTGTAGTCCTTGAAATATTAGTTCCAAATAAGTAAATTACCTCTCCATCATCTACTTCATATGTGTGATTCAAATCTATTTCTCCAGACGTCATAACACAAACGATATTTACTTCAATGAAAAGTCTCATGACATCAAAGAAATAATAATATTTGTCCACTAGATTACCGACAGGCAATTAAAGTGATTCTAATTATCGACCTATAAGTAATATTAAGTCATTAGCAAGAGAGTACAATGGAAACACACATTGTTATAAAAGGAAATTGATGTTCTCGAATGGCCACCATCTTCACTTGTCCTATAGAAAAAACTCACTTATAAAAATTATTACCACAACAAAATGGAGACTATATAGCAAGTCGTTAGGCATTGTACCAAGTCATAACTCTAAAGTTTCCTATTCTTTATAAAATACCACTGATTTTTTTTCCTTTCACCTAAATAAGACTCTCCCGAAACAACCTACATGTAAGTCATAAAAGTAGAAAATTATCCACATATTCAATGACTCAGGAGCATATGATTATCATCCACATTCACTTTAACAAACATAGAATTCAATGGAAAGAAGAGACTTTATCTTTTATGAAGAGAAGGAATTCAGAAGAATGTTTTAACAAAAAAAAGCAAGTGAAAAGTGAATCATATGCCTAATTTATTTCCAAATGAAATCACATAAATAATATAGCCTACAAATTCAAATCTTTGACATTCAACACTTTCTTTAACAACGTTTAATATGCAGAAAAGGAAAATCAAAAGCCTATGCTTTTGAGCACTGCGAATGATAAAGGTCATCACTGGAATCTAAGATTTACGTTGCTTGAACTCTTCACTTTCAGTGCCTCACTCGTGGCGATACGGTATGAGATCCGTAGCTTATCTAGTCACGGATTATAAATACACTAATCAAAATTAATGGGTTAAGACGAACAGATATAGTAATTTTTGTAATAAAAACAAAAGTTAAGGTGAAATTGAAGAAAATAAATATAGAATTTTTTGTCACTCATTTTCGATTAATCGCCTTCCAGGATTCTCCTTATGATCAATATTCTCCTCAAGTTTTTCACATAATAGCTCATAATTTAGGAATAAGTGTTTCTTTAAGTTGATCTATTTTCTCCATCATTTGTATTTCTCGCTTTCAAGACGCCAATCCTTCACCCCATGCCCTTCAAATTTTGTAGATGAAAATAAAAAATATTCTCGTTGATTATTTTGGATGTTTTGAGTCACAAAGTTCTTGAAACTCAATAAAAATGTGAGCATTTTTATATGACTGATTAGATCTCTTTCCAGTTCAAGTTATATAAATTGGTTGTTGTTTGCACCAACGGAAGAAATTCATCCAATTTTCTCCTCAAGTTCTCCATGTAAATTGTCCTTCCAAATCTCCACTCCCATATACATATAGAGATTCATATCTCCAAATCTTAAAATTAAGATCATAAAGGATTGAACCTCAAAAGCGTCACCCATATTGAACACCCGTACCCGAATTAGAGCAACTTAGGATCAGATAACTTAACTCGTAAGAACATATTAAATAAATAACACAGGTATATCTCTAAAATGTAATTGGTATAATATAGAAAAAATGAACACATGCATGTAAAAAATCAAGCAAAGGGGGCAAAACATTGTATCAAGCAAAAATTGATCCATAACTAAAGTTAAAGCAACATTGCTAAAGCATCCGTCTTTACGAAATTGATACCCATTATACAAAAGAGAATATGCAGGTTCAATATTTTTATTAGAAATTCATAAAAACTCAAAATAGTTGCAGACAAACATACAGAAGCATAGAAACACATGATTAAAAAATAAATTAAGGAGAAAAGAAAAAATCGTTAAGACAGAGAAAATTAATTGCCAACATAAGAATACTAAAAAATGCATAACTTGAAGTGATAATATTGAAATAGTACTTCTTGAAACGACTGTCTGGAATTGTTGTCCAGCAAAGCAAAGAGGTGAAGTAAGATTGAATCCGATTGAAAATATAAAAAAGCATTGAATGAGGAGTACATACATTTTACATAAAATAAAAATATGTGTGGTTACAGATGCAACCTATTTTCTTACAAATAGGGACACATATTTCAGCACCCATCTTTACGAAATTGACACCCACTATTCAAAAGAGAATATGCAGGTTCAATACTCTGATTAAAAATTTATAAAAATTCAAAATAGTTGCAGATAAATAGACAGAAGCATAGAAACACAAGATTAAAAATAAATTAAGAAGAAAAAAAGTCATTAAGACAGAGAAATTTAATTGCCAACATAAGAATACTAACAAATGCATAACTTGAAATAATCTTAGCGAAGTACTTCTTGACATGGCGGTCTGAAATTGTTGTCCAGCAAAGCAAAGAGGTGAAGCAAGATTGAATCCGATTGAAAAAAATAAAAAACATTGAATGAGGAGTATATATATTTTACACAAAATGAAAATAAATGTGATTTACTAATGCAACCTATTTTCTTAAAAACAGGGACACATATTTCATTATAAGGTCACATAAGAATAACATAATGATAAAACTAACCTTGATCCTCCAATAAGCACATAGTACAATAGATTTTTACTATAATAATCCCAAACCTTATTGGTTTATAGAATAGAGTAATATGGTTAAAGACTTTACAAATGAAATGATAACTTTCTCTATAAAAGTGTTTAATTCCTCCTTTCAAATGTATTTAGCTTTAAAAAATTTAATTTCAAAAGGCATCTCAACACAATAAAAAAAATTGATTAAGTTTATAGCTTTTTTAGTATATATATATATATATATATATATATATATATATATATATATATATATATCAATTCTAGTCTCAAGGCTCGACAAACAATTATATGCTATTACCCAATAATAAATAGTTTTTAGTATGCATACCAATTAAAAGAAAATGGAGTGATATTACAAGTGTATAGAATCTAGAGAAAATTAAAGGAAATGTGTCATTTAAGTCTTGAATGAAGGATTGGTGATATTGACTAACTTAAAGGGTCAAACATAATTAGAAAACTTAATTAAGTTAATTATAAACTTTATTAATATTTTTAAAACTTTCTAATCTTTTTAAAAATACAAATCAACCCATACCCCTTTCTTCACCAAATCAACTGTCTCTCTACTCTCTCTCATCTCTCAATCTCAACTGTTTCTCTCAAGCTTCTCCCAAACAACAGTTCTGTAAATTTCTTCATTCAATTTCAGGCGACTTCAACCTCCGACGATAAATAGTTAGGCTTCGAGTTCGTTTTCAACTTTCAACCTTCAATCAACGTGACAACATTGCTCTCTGGCGGCAACAGTTTTGAGTTCTTTATCATTCCTTTTCTTCCTTCACAGGTAAAAAATTAGGGCTTTTTAGTTATTAAGAAAAATAGAAACTTGATCCAACTTCTCTTTTAGTATTGGTTAATACATTTTAATATTTGTTTCTTAAATTTGAAATAAGGATTGAAGAAAAAACTATTTTTTGGTACTTCTTATTTTTCTCTTTTCGAAGTAAATAATGATTTTTTATTGTTACTGTAGTTCTTGTTGTCGAACTGTTGATTTGATTTGTTAGTGTTAGTTGAGTTTTTTGAAGTTTGATTTTTGTTCTTTGTGTTTGTACAAATAAAACAATAATTTTAGTGTTTTTAGTCACTATTGATGTTCTTGGCATCTGTGTTATATGTGTGTTGTGTTGGTGTTGCTAGATTGATTTGTTGTTTTTTTTGGTAAAAATGGTGTATTTGATATTAAATGGTGATATTATTTCTATTCTATTAAATAAAATCTTACAACTATTTTTTATCCTGCAACAGATGAACTATCTGATGCAATAGCTGAACCATCTGATGCAACAGATGAACCATTTGATATAACAGACAAACCATCTGATGCAATAAATGAATCATCTGATGCAATAGATGAATAATCTGTTGTTTGAAATCCTATCAACTTTTTCAACAGGACGACATTTCAAAGACTTTAATTTCTCCCAATAGATAATTCATTTGTTGCGACAGATAACACTTCTGTTGGAAGAAATCTAAATAATATTGACAGTTGATCTGTTGTACAGACCAGTCATCTATTTCAACAGATGAATTATCTATTGAAAGAAATTATAAAAGTATAGAAACTATTTTTATTATTTACAACAGATTACTCTTCTGTAGCAACAGGTTAGTTATATGTTGCAACAGTTGAATCATCTGATGCAATAGATAACTAATCTATTGTTTGAAGTCCTATCAACTATTTTAATAGGACGCCATGTTCAAGACTTTGATTTCTTCCAATAGATAATTCATCTGTCGCGATAGATGACACTTTTATTAGAAGAAATCTAAAGAATATGGACAATTGATTTATTGTACAGACCAAAAATCTATTTCAACAGATGAGTGATCTGTATGAAGAAATCACAATAGTTTAAAAATTATTTTTATTATTTACAACAGATTACTCATCTGTTGAAACAGGTTAGTTACATATGTTGCAACAGATAACACACATGTTGCAACATATGAATTAATTATTAAAACTGTTATTTTACTATATTGTACATGTTAGATTTACTGTTATTTTTTTTAATGATTCTTTAATCAATTATAATTTTTTTATTTTCCTGTTATTTTTAGATAATATGGCTCCCAAAAGAAAAGAAATCGAATCAAGTCCAAGTAAAGGAACAAATAAAGTAGCTAGGCTACATCCACCACTCTATGAGATTGCTTTACAAGCGTTATCTTAATCAGAAGCAGAAGATAATGAACATGGGGATGAGAAATGTTTCAAAAGAAATGATCCAAATGCTAATAGCCCTTCCACTGAAGAGTTGGTCAAAACCATCAACATTGATAGTTATCCTGTGAGAATGAAGTGCAATGGTGCCACATATTTAACTGGTGATTTCATGGTTAAGTCATCCATAGAAAAATATTTTGATGCCTTTAGAAAATTACTTCAAAACCAAAAATTGGATGCTTATTTCAGGGACAGCTACTCTGGGCAATATCTTGATTTGTCGGAGGACAACAATACTTGTTTCCAAATGAAAAATGGTTTATGATCTTCTCAGGAGTAGGTTTATGTATGAAAATAAAGATAAGATGAATGAGGTGTGGATAAATTACTGTGGCATGCCTGTTTATTTTAGTTGGAAGGAGTTTGCCATAGTTACTGGACTAAAATATTATCCTCCTTCTCCTTCTCAAGTAATACCTATTCCAACCCTAAAAATAACATCTCGCACACCCAAAATAGGCAGAGGTAAGTCAAATAATGGTGGTGACTTGGTGTCCCTTGTCGGTCCAAGCTTCAAAAACAAAATCTGATAGAAGTGTTGAAAGGTAAAATACTTTCAAAGAATCACAAGCAATCATTGTGCTTGGTTTGGTTTGTACATAATATTCTTTGGTCGAGAGACGTTAAAAACAATATACCACTCGATTTAATAAAACTCTCCAAGGATCTTGAGGCATTTAACAGTTATCCTTGGGGTTATTAATGCTTTAAAATGACTGTCAAATATTTGTTGACTCTATTAAAGCCAAAGACAATCAACTTATATGGCTTTTCATGGGCCTTCATGGTAAATATTTCATTTATTATGATTTATTTATTTTTTATTGAATAATGCTTTTGATTTATTAGCATTATTTTATAGGCTTGGGCATTTGAAGTCATTCCTTATTTGAGACAACAAGTGAAATAACATGAAGAAGTTTTATGTCCAAGAATCCTTAGATTGTTGTTGGCCAAAATCGATAAAAATACAAAAATTTTAATCTATTCAACCCCCGAAGGAAGAAGTAAGTCTAATTCTAATTAAGTTTTTATTTTAATTAATATTTTTTTTTAAATAATTTAATCATCATTCTAATATATGTACTGATTTATTTTAGACTGTGCATCCATGGCTTATTCCAACTAATCGAGAGTTGAAGATGCCATATTTTCTTACTTTTTGGTCTGTGCAAACTTTATCGAATCCTAAGTTCATCGATAGAATAAAAAAAATTGTTTGGAGCAACCACCATCACAAGAAAAATAATTTTGGAGGGTGGGATTGTTGTTGATGGCGTTAGTGGTGATGAAGCTATTGGTGGTGGCAGTGGTAGTGGTAGTGGTGCTTCTATTGGGGCTAATTAAGCTCCTCTTGTAGCTTTTAAAACAAAAAACCATTATGTTTATGATCATACTGGTTTTACAAATTTTGCCCATCCTAGTGAATGTTCTGCATGCAAATGTCAAGGCTGCAAGGCAAAACATGATGGAGTGAATAATGCTTTTAATGCATTTACTGCTTCTATAAAGAAATTGACATCTAAGAGGGGTGTCATTCCATTAGATAGGATATCATATCCATACACTCTATTAGAGATTAAGGAGGCTAAAAAGAGGAGGAAAAAAATTTCCAAGGCATCTTCAAGCATAAAAAAAGCAAAATTGAAACTCCTTTATCTCTGTCTTGCACTTTTGATCAATGTACAAAGATCACGGGAGAGAAGCATGAGATAAAAGAGGTGTATATATATCATCCGTTCCAATAAATAAACAGACTACATATCTGTTGCAGCAGATGACACATCTGCTGAAAATTATCAAACAGATATATGCATCTATTGCAACAGTTGACTAACCTGTGGCATCAGACGCATTATCTATTGCAAAATATTTCTTATCTATTTTAGTAAATCAAACAGGTCTTCCTACTATTTTAATTTGTACCAACAGATGACCTATTTGCTGTAACAAATAGGTCATCTGTTGGGACAAACTTTCTACTATTTTAGTTTGTCCAAACAGATGAGTCATATATTGCAATAGATGGGTCATCTATTGGAAATTATCATATAAGTCTTCCTTCTATTTTTATTTGTCCCAACAGATAATCCATTTGTTGCAACATATGACTCATCTGTTTGGACAGATTAAAATATAAGGAAGACCTGTTTGATTTGCTAAAACAGATGAGTTAGTATCTCTGTGATTAGCATTGGCAATTCTGACTTTCCAGGTAGATATCACAGTAGAAGCTATGCCGGAAAACATAATATCACAATTAATAATCCATCAACTGCTTCAAAATACAAATAAAAAGTAAAGCCTGTCAGTTCGGAAGAACGAATGAATTACCCGTTTGAAGGATTCAACATCTCGGATGAGGCTTCAAAAAAACTAATAAAGTTGATCGACGACTATTTAGAATGGATTGTCGATTGTCTATTAAAGCTTCTTTTGGTAGGTACATAAATCATTTTTAAAGATATTGATTTGTACAATTCTTGTTGTAAAAATATGACATTAACGCATATAAATTATGTAGAAAATAAAGTGAACGAATTGGGTCTTGGTTACGATATGTTCAACTTTGTTGTTGCACATTGAAACATCCAGAGTTTTGACCCTTACAAAATTTCCTGAAAATCCATTCTCTGGATCCAATACGACTTATGGGTACGAGTCGTATGCTGGGGTACGGATGGTATGGTCCTGTCGTATGTTGACCAGTGTTAGTTGGTGGGATGGTTTTGGTCATTGAAATGGGTACGACTTAAGAGTACGAGTCGTATTAGTGGTTACGGGTCATTTGGTTCCTTAACTTAATCTTAGACTTAGTTACTTAGGTTGGATATGAGTACGAGTGGCTCACCATGAGCTGTAAGCCAAGGTTCGAGTCGTACCCAGGACTCAAGCCAAACCGATATTTTTAGAAGTTACACTTGCATCCTAGGTATTCAATTTATGGTCCGGGTCATGTCAGTCGCAGTAAAAACAAAAAGGCTTGGGATTTCTGCCCAACTTCATACCTTTTTGTTTCCACTTCTATTGACCTGATCGAAACCATAAACAAAGGCATGGGATGCAATTTAAAATTCAAATTTTTTTGCCTTGGCTTGATTCCTTATTTTAACTTCAGAAGTTCTTAGCACAAGTTTTCATTCTTTACTGTACATCATTTCAACCCTCGGTGCTTGCAAAGCTGCTTTCTTGGTGTTTTATTATTTTCTCTGTAGGTGATTATTCCAACCACACTAACTAGTGCAGTTCCCTCGCAAAGTGTCCAGCTACAGTATTTTTCTTTGAGAGAGACGACTGACGGATTTTTATGTCTGGATAACCTTTCATATCTGCACTTGATTCATATTTCTCATGTTTTAAGTCAATTTCATCGGCCAGATTCGTTAGAAGTTTCTTGCTTGCTACCTTATGTTTTCTTTTCAATTAGGTCTCAAATGATATAGTCTTTCTTCAACTCTCCTTTCCCTCACAAGTATTCCCCTACGGCTCTTTCTGGCATATAATCATCTTCTTGAACAATCCATCCATATTAATTTGAGCCAGGGGAATTTCTATTGGTTTTGCATTCTTGTTTGCTGCAGTGAAAGGCTTCGAAGGCCTTCTCAAAGTCCAGTGCACCATTAAAGTCTGTCCAATCACTATTAGATCTCTGCAATGACATCAAATATTGATCCCTTCTTAAAACTTGACATGCATAAACATGAGCAACAACCATCATTATATCATATCAGGGTATCGGCGCCATATTGATGGTCCCTCGGTATTATCAATTCGAACCTATCAAACTTAACTGTACAATGCAGGATCTTGTTTGAATGATTAATGCCTAATTAGTTAAAAATTGCATTCACAAATTCATTGTACTTTGTGTGTGTTGTCATGATGACCTTATCAGTAATACATAACTCCTACACATGAAAGTGGATTCATCTATTTGCACTCACCTTATTCTTTCTAGCCCATCTATGGCTTAATTTGAATAAATAGATGACTAACCTGTTGCAATAGATGACACATCTGTTAAAACTCTCACACAATTATAGACATCTGCTATAATAAATGATAAATATATTGCAACAGATGACTTATCTATTGAAAATAATCAAACAAATATCTATACATCTGTTACAACAGATTGCCAATATGTTGTAAACTATCAAACAGATAGAATATATTTTGTAACATATTACCCATTAGTTGGATTTATTTTAAAGTAATTTTCTTTCCAAAATAAAATAAAGATAAAATATTATATTTAAATCTATTTTTTAATTTACATAATCGAAAAGTCACCAGTTTTATTTAATTAAGGGATGTAATTATTAAAAAAGAGGTGAACAGTCGTGGTTTTTTGACTGACCCATTAAAATTCAATCCTCAAAAAATAGGTCCCTCCTTGCTCCTTCACTCTACTCCACTTTTATATATGGTTGATCCGGATTTGTATAAGATGATTCTGCGTGACTCCTTGCGAGAATATAAAAGCGAGATTCATGAACTCTAGTGGGAGTTGGGCACCATGAGAGCAAGGCTGATGAGGGCCCTGCTGCTGCCGCATGACAATTGATCGATTGACAATAATAATAATAATAATAATGATAATAATAATTAAGTTATGTTTTTTTTTTTAGCGTATGTATTTTATTTTATTATATCAGATCTACCTAAGGGAGGAACCTAATGTATGTTTTATTTTTTATTGTATATTTGTATATAATGAATTTAAAAATTTATGCATGTTTGGTCGACTTTGTCTTTTTAATTCTTATTTATTTTTCATTATATCTATTCCTTATTCTCAACATGTCGACGGTTGGGGGTAGAGATTGAGCATTTATTACAACGGATGGACCATATGTTGCAATAGATGATTAATCTGTTGCGACAGATGGACCATATGTTGCAATATATGGTTAATTTATTGTGACATATGGACCATATGTTGTAACATATAGATGCAAGAGTTGCAACAATTCAATAATAACGGTTATATTATTGAAAAGCTTAAAAGACAAGACTTTTCACAATAATAAAAAAGTCATCAGTTACATTTAAATATGACTTTCACAATAATCGAAAGGTAACCAACTAGATTTAATGAAGGAGGTGAACAGTCATGACTTTTTGCGTACCACATTTAGATTCAATCCTCTATAAATAGGTCCCTTCATACGCATTCATTCTACTTCATTTTATTTATTTCTTTCATTTTGTCTTTCGTATTACATCTTCAACCACTTCTCTTCAAAGCCCAGATTCCTTTCTTATATAGGCAAGTTTTTTTTTTTGTGTGTGTGTAAATCTACCAGTTGGTAGTATATGTTGTATTATATTCGAACTCCTTTCTTTACTTTTGTATTTACGTTTTTGGTCAATTCATGCGTGTTCTAGATATGGTTGATTCTGTTTGGGATATTGCTATTCTGCGCGACATCATGCGGAAACTTCAGAGGCAGGTTAATGAACTCCAGCGGGAGTTGTCCACCGTGAGAGCAAGGATGCTTTGAGAAATTGGCAGACTGAGGAGGCCCTGCTACTATCGGTTGACGATTGGCCGGCTGAGAATAATAATAATAATAATTAGGTGATATTTTTTCTTTTAGCGTATGTATTTTTATTTTTCTATATCGGATCTACCTACCTAATGTATTTTATTTTTGTTTAATGAAAAAATTATGTTTGGTCGAGTTCGACTTTTTAATTCTTATTTAATTTTCATTCTGTCTATTTCTTCTTCTCAACAAACATGTCGACGGTTGGACGTAAGGAACAATTTTGAATCCAATAGCAATAGCAAGAGTTTTGAGTTTTTTCAACAGATGGACCATCAGTTTAAACAGATTGTTCATCTGTTGGGTTTGTGGCAGGAACTGTATTGTGTTTCTCCAACAGATTACCCATCTGTTGGAGGAACATATTCCAGTTTGATGAACTGTATTGTGTTCTTCCAGCAAATATCCATCTGTTGCAACAGATGGGTAGTCTGCTGAAAATAATTTTGTGGTCTGTTGTATTTAGTTCCTGTTTTACCTTTTTTAATTGATGCACAAGTTAATAAAAAAGATATTTTATATAATAACTAATAACATTTACGTTTACAACAATGAGTTAAAAATATTTAAGTCCATAACAAACAACAATACAAGTTTTGATATTACAACTTGTAGTACCTAAATAAAGACATTTGTTATTGATCTCTTCATTAGTGGTACCTAAATAAAGACATTTGTTATTGATCCCTTCATTAGTGGTACCTAAATAAAGATATTTGTTAAAAAAAGTTAATAATGACATCATAATAAAATTAATAGTAATTTTATAGTGCTGTAACATGAACTCCAACAGATGAGTAATCTGTTGCAAATGGTGAATAATATGTTGCAACAGGTTAGTTATATATTGCAACAGATGAATTAGCTATTGGTAATTCATGTTACAGTACTATAGAACCTGAAGCTGATTCCAACATATGAGTCATCTGTTGAAAAAGTTGACTCATATGTTGCAACAGATAAATAACCTATTGGGACAGATTAGTTACCTGTTGCAACAAATGACTCGTGTGTTGGAATCGAGTTCAGGTTCTATTGCAATAGGTGAGTAATCTGTGTCAACAGATGACTCCTCTGTTACAACAGATAACTCATTTGTTGCAACAGATGGCCCATCTGTTCGATTCATGTTACAGCACTATAGAACCATAAATATGAATCCCCAACATATGAGTCTTCCGTAGTGACATATGACTCATTTGTCGCAACAGATGAGTCATTTGTCGCAACAGATGAGTCATCTGTTGAAACAGATGAATCTTTTGTTGAGTTCATATTTATGGTTCTATCCATTGTTTTAAAAACAACAGTAGTAGTGCACCCAGATGATATATTCAACTAAAAATCATAATTTCACGTACCAACGTCGCCTATGAATTAATGGCAAAGTGATGTACGAAACTAATTTTGCTTAAAAAATTGGTCAAATAGCAGCAGTAGCGGTAACAACAACAACAATGGTAAACAAGAAGAAGATGATGATGATAATGAAGAAGAAGATGATGATAATGAAGAAGAAGATGATGAATAAAGCAGCAACAACAATGAATAACAAAAATGGCGAAGAGAGAAAAAACAACAATAATGAGAAGAGAGAGAAAACACACCTTTTTATTTCCTCCGTTTTTAGTTATATTAGGTCAATATTTGGATCAAAGTGTCAATTAAAAAACTTGTAGGCTCTTCTCAAAATTTTTCATCTTTCTTAATCACTAATAAAGTAATTGTCACTTTATTTTCAGAAATAGTCCAAGAGGACATGTCAGGAACTACTATGTTAAGAACAACTACTGCAAACTATTTTGGACTAGTACGCCGGGATGTGGCTACTAACTTAAACTACTTGCAACAAACTGCGTAATTTTAATGAAAACATCCTTTTAACCCAAAAAAAAAAGTAATTGTCACTTACACTCAATTATTAAAACTTGAGTCACTTACAACTCATTTTCAAACTTTTTTGTCACTTTTAGCTAAATTTTATATGATAGATAGTTTGTAGAAAGCATAATTTTACACTGGTTGCATTTTTTATTTTATATGTGACACTAGTTATTGCAATATATGTTCGAAAATTAGTAAAGTCAACTGAATCAACAAAACAAAATCATAAATCTAGCTTCTTCTTAATGGTATTGAGGAAAAAAGTCAACTGAATATCATTAATTTATAATTTTAAACTTTAAAAATTGATTTTTTTTCTAAATTTAAGTAAAGAAAAAAATGAGAATAAGCAAACAAAGAAAATAATTTAGCTAGATTAAACATAACGACAAATTCCATTAAATAGTCCTTCCAATATATATTTGTCCATCGGTCTGTTTTATATCTGCAAAATTACTAAGAACAATCTGTCTCAAATATTTTTTGAGATTTTCTTCCACTAATGCAATTGCATAAAAGAAAATTGCGTAAAATTTTATCTTCAAAACTTCGTTGTGCAACCCTAATCACCAACCCGCAAAAAATATGATTTTTGAGTGATTACATTATATTTGCAACAAAACCTTTTATAATAATAGACACCATTCAAATAAGAAAAAAAATTCATAGATCAAAATGTACATAATTTATAAGTTCCAAATTTTAGAACTTTCTACCAAGTTCAAAATAAGGAAATTTTGGGTATAAAAAAGTTTATTTAATTTTAAAGTTTTAAATATTAAATTTTTATTTTTTTTAAAAGATGAATTCAATTATGATTTGGTATCCTTGTTTTTCACCTTTAATTTGCCTGTGTGTTCTTCTTCTTTTTTTTTTTTTTTTTTTTTTAATGTATTTGCTAATATAAAATGTATGTAATATTTTATTAATATAAGAAGACACCTGCACAGAAAAGAAGTATGAATATTCAAAACTTTCCTAGTGTGACTTCACAATATTTTCTTTAAGCTTGTTTTACAATGAAAAATCCCTATTACTAATTTAATAAGAACACACACATTATAATTATTAATATTAAAGCCTCAAGTCTTTTAACAATTATAGTAAAAAAACACTTTGATATAAAGAGTATCTTTTGAGTTTTTAAAACTTACATAAAAATTGAAATTTGAAAAATAATTAACGTTACACATCTTTTATTACTGTATTTTTACAATTTTTACAAAAATTAAACATAAAAAATTTTAAAAAATGATAACTAATTATTTTATTCGGCAAGGGAGAAAATATACAATCTGAACAAAATTCATAGTCTTAACTACAATTCCAACTTAAGCTCCTACTATGCTAATGAAAAAAAAAAAAACTAACTTCTCTATGCCCTTAGCTAATGTTAACATTGCCACCACTTGTGTTTTTTATATCAAAGTGTTAACCTATGAATTCCCGGCAATAATATTTTTCTTCCACAATAATTTTCATCATACCCATGTGAATGTGGTATAATTCAATAACTCCAGCTAAAATTTGTAACCTCTTCTAAGAACACACTATATTTTGATTAAGCTCTAAGAATATATTACATGAAGGGCTTGACTCTACACAAACAAACATATTACGTGAAGTCCCCGATTATGCCTTAATATAAAATTACATCAGCAAACATAAATACAACAACAACAGATTCAAGGTAGTGTCAAAAGAAGATCTAGAGAGAATAGAGGATACACAAATTTTTATCCCCTATCTCGAGGTGTACATAGACTTTAAGAAGGTAAAGTAGCTGCTTTCAAATATTAACAGACATAAATCACAAGTATAAATGGTCCAAATAAATATAAGACCTTATAATTATGCATTCACACAAATAAAAATAGAAAGGTCTAGAACCATATTATACCTATATGATATCCACATAGATTCTTCAACGTATACAGAAAAATGCCTTTATCCTTCACGACCTCATATATTATTGATCAGCATGTCACCTTGTGTTATCATCAGAAATACAATAAATTGAGTTAGAAAAGAAAATTTAAAAGATAAAAGCTTCAATAAACCCAACACCCAAATTGATAGGGTTAGAAATGAGATTATTCGGGATTCGGTGGACTTATCAGGAGGAATAGAGTTAGAAATAAGATTATTCGAGAGAAGGTGAGAGTGGACTCAATGGAGGACAAGATGTGAAAAGTGAGAGTCTGATGGTTCAGACATGTGATGAGAAGGAGAAGGGATGCTCTGGTATGGAGGTGCGATAAGTTGGCTATGGATGGTTTTAGACGGGGTAGAGGTAGGCCAAAAAAATATTGGAGGGAGATGATTAGGTAAGAAATGGAGCAGTTACAGCTTACGGAGGACATGACTCTTGATAGGAAGGTGTGGGGAACCTGGATTAGGGTAGAGGGTTAGTAGGTAGGAGTACTGTAACGCCCCAGGTTTTTAGTCCTTGAAAATTTCTGAAATTTTATCCTCACTGTACTGACTACGACTCTCCTGATGAGTCATAATGTGTTTTTACAGGTCATACGACCCATTCATAATGACCCAGAAGGATTTGCCTAAGTCACTTACTTGATAACGACTATACTTAAGGAGTCGTATAGACTCCTAATGAGTCAAAAGAAGGGTATTGTATAGTGTGTCCAAGGTAGTGCCCCTATTGAAACTGTTGAGACTACGATCGGACCCTACAGGTCATAGTTTCTCATTATGAGACGTAGGGTGTCAGTCGTAAGGTTCACAGTGAAGAGCCCAAGGGGTGTTCTGGTTTGTCTACGACTGGATGGTCCAAGTCGTAGGGTAACCTTACGAGTCGTAAGGTCACCCGTAGCGATCGACGGGTTATTTTTTCAACTTTTAATAAGGGTATTTTAGATATTTTTCTCTTATCCCACTGACAACCCGCGACTTATAATCGTATTTGGGACCCTATTATCAACCATAAATCAACATAATTACACTCTCAAGCCCTTTCAAATTATCTCAAGCAACCATACTTAGGGTTTCTAAGATGTAGGTCTGCCAAGGGCTTAAGAGTTGAATTCCTTTCGTGAAACTTGTTATTTCAGGCATGTTACTCTTTCTTCATTATTAATTTGTTAAAAGAATATTATTTAAAGTATTGTTCATGAGATATTTATGTTGATTTCAAAAACATGGGTTGAGGGTTTTTGTATAACTATTATTTATGTGATGTTTCACTTTTGTCCCTGCATGGGTTAAGTTTAAATAATGGTTTTAAAGTAAATTTGAAGTATGGAAATAATGAATGAACTAGGGATTGTGATTTCCTAAATTTGTGACTTTTGAAGTGGTTATGACCCCAACCCCATATTGTGAAATTAATTTTTAATTATGAGAAATAAGGGGATTTGTAAAATTGAACCAAGGGAGTGTGAATATGTTATTGTTTGGCATATTGTTGTTACCCTATAAGTGTAGTTAGTATGACGATACCAACAATGTATGCCTTAATATTAAATATGGTTCAATGAATGAGAATGCGTGATGAATATTTTTAATTAGGCTTTAATGGGGGGGGGGGGGTTGTGTAGCTGAGTCATGAAAGTGGAGGTCCGAGTGACCGATACTGGAAACCACGTTTGTCGATGCGGGGGTCAAAGTAACCAGAATGGGTTCGATTCCCTCTCATTATTATTACATGATTAGGGAAGTTTGAGTCCCTTGCACATCATTATATGATCGGGTTCTTAAGTCACCTTAGTGTATAATTAGGATGTTTGAGTTTCCCGTGCATATATATGAGATTATTCTCAGGTTCATGCGGCTACACGCACTGGGGCTCGACCAGAGGGTGAGAGATGGGCCCATATAGCCAGTAGGTACATGTTATGATAATTGAGCTACACAATCAAGGCTAAAGTTTTTAAGTGCATGTTAAGCCCTGGTCCTTATCTCAGTATGTGAAGTATATATGTATATGTATTTGATTATGTGCATTGGTTTTGAATGATTTGAACTGTTGATCATGACATTATGTTATTCTTATCTCCGAGTTTCATTCTAGTGTTCACCCATCTAACTGTCTTCAGATGTTGTATCCCCACACAATGTAGGGACTGATCATACTTCTATTCATCCTACTCAGTGATTAGGATTCAGGATCAGATCATGAGTTGACATTGAATTGGTGATTTTCCATATATCGGAAGTCTATATTTTATGTTTTCATCTCTTATGTCTCAGACTATGTAGACTTGTTTTGGCTATAGTCGGGTGCATATCTCGATACTTTATTGATATTCAGTTTTAGTTTTTTTATAAGGCTTTTTTTGGATTATTATGGATATTGGGTGATTTTGGTTGGTTGTTTGGTCGGTCATCGATCGTCGTATTAGACTTATTTTGATTTTCTTTAAGCTTGTTGCATGGGGGATGTTGTGTTTAGTTTAGTTAGGTGCAGGGGGTGATCTTAGGTCCAGTAGGACTTGAGATACCTGTCATGGTTAGGACCTGGTTAGGGTCGTGAAAGAGATGGTATCAAAGCCTAGGTTTGGTTTTATTGGGTGTCCAACAAAGTCGTGTCAAGTAAAGTCTCATTTATGGGTGTGTAGCATGCCACACTTATAAGGCAGAGGCTATAAGGCACTTAGAAATATTTTCCATTCTTGTTGTTCTATTTCAAGCTATAGAGTCTAAGATCTTGAATCTCTCATAATTCCCATGTGTTCGCTTTTCAGATCATGCCTCCCAGAAGATCTGATGCTCGCGGCAACTCTTCTGTCCCATCTGAGGACAATGTGGATGGAGCTCGTCAAACTATAAGAGTTCAGACCCGGTCGAGGGTCGCTGCTTATGATTTCCCTGAGGGGCCTCTACCGATTCCCTCTATCCCTCCTCAGGTACCTCGAGCTGATGTATCTAATGTTGAGTTTCACCAGTCGATTCATGTTAAAACCATTAGGGGTTTCACTACATAGTGAGGGGTCAGGTCCCTCAAAGTCAGTCATGAGCGATAGAATAGTAAAACAACTATGAGGTATTGGAAAGACAAAGACTGTGCAGGAAAGTAAGAACACAAGATTTTTATGTGGACATCCAAGAAAGGAAAAATCACGTCATGCCCTCACAATCACCAAATTATCCACTATAACCAACCCCTTGATTACAGACTCGACTATAAACCTAACTCTAGGTTCTTTTCACTTGTAATAACTCTATTACAAGATTATCTTGGTAACTCTACCAAGGACCTTCTCCACTAATTAACTCTTATCATCGACAAGCTTAGGCAACTCTACCTAAGAACTATCTACTCATAGAGGGTAACACTACTCTTATAGCTTGAGTAGTTTGGTTAAAAATCAAAGATCACTTAAAAACACTCACTCACTCTTTAAGCATATTACAAAGATAAGAACATGAGGAATGTTTGAGCAATCTTTAAATGGAGTTTTTGTTTCCTCTTTTTTTCTCTCAAATTTTTGCAAAAACTATTTGTTGAAGAGGTGTCTCTTTCCTTTTATAGTTGAGTGATGATTAGGACTGAAAAATCATTGGACCAACTGTCCAAGTCAGTACAAAATAGCACCTATAAGTTTGTTACACAAACAGACAAAACTGTGCAGATACCATGTGCCAGTTGTACTGTACTTTGCACGTCCAGGAACCTGGTCCCTTGCATTTTAGTTTCTCATCATCAAAAATAAATATAGCAATTTATTTGCTTACCCAATTGGGGGCCTCCTAAACTGAGTGTGTTATTTTTGTTGCTTCATTATCTGAGGCCACTAGGGTTGGCCAATTTATGAGGTTGAGTCTTCCTGTTTCCACTGGTTCTAGAGTTGAGGAAGATCCTAAAAATTTTATTGATGAGATGGAAAAGATCTTTTGTGTGATGCATGCTTTTGATATGTAAGAGGTAGAGTTCATATCTTATCAGTTGAAGGACATGGCATACCAATGGTATGAAGAGTGGAAAGAATCTAGGGATGACGATGCTGATTCTACCTTATGGGGTGATTTCTTTAGTGCTTTCCTTGATCACTTCTTTTATCGAGAGTTAAGGAAGGCAAAATCTGAGGATTTTATGAACTTAAAATAAGGCAGGATGTCAGTAAAGAAGTATGCCTTGAAGTTTCATCAACTATCGCGTTATGCTCCTAAACTGGTGTCTAGCATGAGGGCTAGAATGAGAAAGTTTGCTTCAGGGTTGTCCCGTAAGTTTAGCTTGGAGAGCAAGGTTTCTTTGTTGAACAAAGATATGGACTCTAAACTTGTGGTATATATGCAATAAGTGGAAGAAAAGAAGAAGAAAGAAGAGATGAGTGAAAAGCAGAATAAAAAGTTTTGATATTCGAATCAAGGTGGAGGTCAGCATTAAAGTGGTAGAGACATTGGGAAATGGTCTGAAAAAAGGTGAGCCAGTTTTGGTTCCTACACTACGGCTAGTGCTCCTTATCCGAAGTCGTTAGTAATTATCATTCTCAGCATGATAGTGGGTTTAGAGCACCAGGAGCCTAGTCTCAGGCTAGCGGGGCTCAGTCAGATCCTTCATATCCTTCTTGTATATTTTGTGGTCAGGTGCATCGTTGTTTTTGTGAGGAATGAAGAAATAAATGCTTTAAATGTAGTCAGATTGGTTATATGCAGAGGGATTGTCCTTTTAAAGTTGCCTCTAGCGCAAACAATAATCATGTTACTACTTTATCAGCTCCTGCACCAAAAGGTGCTACTTCTGCTTCTGGCTCCGGCACTGGATGGAATTGTCTGTACGCTCTTTCCACTCGGTTTTGAGGCATCCCTTTGATGTTTTCACTAGTTCGCTCAAAATATTTTCTCTTGATGTATAATGTCTACTTGATCCCAGGTCTACTCTGTCATATGTGGCCCCTTATATGGCAATCTATTTTGGTTTTGATCCTGAATATATTTTGGACCCTTTCTCTGTGACCACTCTGGTGAGTGACTCTATTTTGTCTAGAAGAGTCTATAGGGGTTGTGTGATGTTAGTACATGGTAGGGAGACCTTGGTAGATCTAATAGAGTTGGAGATGTTAGACTTTGATATAATTTTGGGGATGGATTGGTTGCATTCGTGCAATGTGTCTTTTGATTGTCGGACCTGAAGGGTCAATTTCCATTTCTCTAATGAGTCGGTGATTGAGTGGGATGGTATATCCCTAGTTCCTAAGGGAAGATTTATCTCGTATCTTAGAGCCTAGAAATTAGTTTCAAAAAGGTGCCTTTATCACCTAGTGCATGTTAAGGATTCTAGATCCGAAGGTCCTTCTTTGCAGACTGTCCCCATGGTCTGGGAATTTCCCAAGTTGTTTCCTGATGATCTTTCTGGTGTCCCTTCTGATAGGGAAATTGATTTTTGGGATTGTTCTTCTTTCGAGCACTCATTCTATTTCTATCCTTCCTTATAGAATGGCTCCGATTGAGTCGAAGAAACTCAAAGAGTAGCTGAAAGATCTTCTAGATAAGGGTTTTATCCGCCCTAGTGTGTCTCTGGGGTGCTCTTGTTCTCTTCGTGCGTAAGAAGGATGGTTTTCTTTGAATGTGTATTGATTATCGCCAGTTGAATAAGGTGACCGTGAAGAATAAGTATCCACTTTCGAGGATTGATGATATGTTCGATCAGCCTCAGTGTGCTAAGTTCTTTTACAAGATTGATCTTTGGTTTAGGTACCATCAATTTAAGATTAGGGAGGCAGATATTCTTAAGACAAATTTTTGAACTCGGTATGGTCATTTTGAGTTTTTGGTGATGTCATTCGATTTGACCAATGTCCCTATAATATGTATAGACCTTATAAATTGGGTTTCTTATAAGTTCTTGGGTCTGTTTTTCATTTTCTTTATCGATGATATTTTGATATATTCTAAGAGCAAGGCGGATCATGCCGATCACCTCCGCCTTATGTTGCAAACCCTAAAGGATCAACATTTGTATGCAAAGTTTTCTAAGTATGAGTTCTGGTTGAATGTTGTGACTTATCTGGGTCATGCTTCTTTTAGTGAGGGGATCATGATGGATCCATAGAAGGTTGTGGTGGTTAAGATATAACCTAAACCTATGACTCCAATCGATATTCGGAGCTTCTTAGGTTTAACCGCCTACTATAGAAGGTTTATGGAGATTTTCTATTCTATCGTGGCCCCGCTGACTAAGTTGACTCAGAAGAAGTGAAATTCTTGTAGTTTTATGCTTACGAGGGTAGTTTCGAGAAGCTGAAGAATAAGTTGACTTTGGCTCCGGTCTTGACTCTGGCTGAAGGCACTGAGGGTTTTGTTGTATATTGTGATGCATCCCGGGTAGGGGTAGATTATATGTTGATGCGGCATGGCAAGGTGGTTAATTATGCTTTTAGACAGTTGAAAGATCATAAGAAGAATTATTTGACCCACGATTTGAAATTATTAGTTGTGGTGCTATCATTATAGATTTGGCGACATTATTTGTATGGGGTCCAATTTGATATTTATTCTGATCAAAAGATCCTGCAATACGTGTTCATCCAGAAAGAATTGAATCTCAGGCAAAGTAGATGGCTCGAGTTACTCAAAGACTATGATATGAATCCTTACTATCATCCAGGTAAAGCTAACGTGGTTGTTGATGCTCTTAGCAGGTTATCCATAAAAAGCTTGTCTTATGTGGATGAAGAGAAGTGGGATTTGGTGAAGCATATTCACCATTTGGATAATCTCAAGTTCGTCTCTTAGATTCCGAGGATGGTGGTGTGATTGTTCAAGGGGTGTCAAGATCATCTCTTGGTGTTGAAGTAAAGGAAAAACAAGTGTTGGATCTGATTTTGATGTAAATTAAGGATGATATAGGTAGGCAGAAAGTGATGGTTTTCAATATTGGTGGTGATGGTATCTTGAGGTACCAAGGCAGATTATGTGTTTCCGATTTTGATGGGTTGCAAGGAAGGTTTTGGCCGAAGCTTAGGAGTCACGTTATACTATTTGTCCTGGTTCGATGAATATGTATCATGATATTAGAGAGATTTATTGGTGGACTAATATGAAGTGGGATGTGGCCAATTTTGTGGCTAAGTACATGGTGTGTCAATAAGTAAAGGTAGAGCACTTGAGGCCCGATGGGTTCACTCAAGATATTGAGTTGCTGGTGTGGAAATAAAAGATAATTAATATGAATTTTGTTATCGATCTTCCGCGGTCTTGCCAGTAATTTGATTTGATTTGGATCATCATGGATAGGATGACTAAGTCTGCTTACTTGTTGCCAGTGAGGACAAATTTCTCTTCTAAGGATTATTCCAAGTTGTTTATTAAGGAGATCGTGAAGTTGTATAGTACTCTAGTCTCTATCCTATCTGATCGGGGTACCCATTTATCATCTCACTTTTGGAGGTTGTTTCAACAAGGCTTGAGGACTAAGGTGACCCTTAGTACCTTTTTCCACCCGCAGACGGATGGGCAAGCAGAAAGGACAATATAGGTCTTGAAAGATATACTGCGGGCTTGTATTTTTTATTTTGGTAGTAGTTGGGTAGACCACTTTCCTCTCATAGAATTTACCTACAACAACAATTATCACTCTAGCATTGGTATGGCTCCGTTCGAGGCCTTGTATGGTATGAGTTGTAGATATCTTACTGGGTGGTTTGAGGTTGGTGAGAATAAGTTGTTTGGCCCTGATTTGGTTCACCAATCCATGGAGAAGGTAAAGGTGATTCGGGATAGACTTAAGGCCACCCAAGGTCACCAAAAGTCCTACGTAGATGTAAGGCAAAGAGAGTTGGAGTTCAGTGTTGGTGATTGGGTGTTCTTAAATGTATCTACCATAAAGGGAGTGATACGGTTTGATAAGAAGGGGAAGCTCATTCTCTATTATATCAGTCCGTACTTGGTTTCGAAGAGGGTTGGTAATGTTGCATACGAATTGGAGTTGTCTTCTATCTTGAGCTCCATTCACCCGGTGTTTCATGTTTCGATATTGAGGAAGTGCGTGGTTGATCATTCGACGGTTTTTCCCTTTTACAAAGTGGGTATTTTGTATTCTTTTTCCTACGAGGATGTCCCGGTTGAGATTTTGGATCCGCAAGTCCGTCGATTGCGGACCAAGGATGTGGCTTCGAAAATGGTTCTTTGGAGGAACCAAAAGGTTGAGAAAACTACTTAAGAAGTCGAGGAGGACATGAAGTCCAAGTATCCATTCTTGTTTTTCGTTTCGGATAATCGTGCTTGCGGTATGTGTATTCCTTAACATCTTTGTTTACTGACGTTGTTAAAGGAAATGGTGATTTCCTTGACACTTTTGTTTTTTGTCTTTGTTAAAGGTAAGAGTAGTGGTATATGGAGTAAAATCGTGCTAATAAATGTCTTGTCTTGTCTTGTCATTCGAGGATGAGTGATCCTAAGGGGGGAGTATGTAAAAGTTTCCCAACTAAATAAAATGTATCTTAAAATATGAATTTCTCGTTACGTTCAAAGGAGGACCTAATTAAAAGTAAAAGTAATAGCAACAGGTTTGATTGAGCCCCCTATCCACTGCCTATACATATGTGTATGTACATACACACGTCTGTATATATGTGTGTGTATGTATGAATTTGGAACTTACTAATCTAAATGAAATCATGTTCCTAATAAAGAACCAAATACAGATCAGACATATTTGAGTTGTGGCAAATTCAAAATTTTATGTTTATGAATTTGAAATTCTAACTCTTCTAAATTACTAAGTTTAGAATTAATAATTTATAAATGCTACTTTAATTTATAAGATAAATATAGAATTCGTATCAAAGCTATTTATTCTTCTGAACACATACCATCCACTTTATGTCCATCTCCGGGAATTGGTCAAATTCATTTTGGACATAGTGAGAAAACATGGTGTACAAGGAAATTGAGAGGCAAAAAGGTACAAACGAGTCACAAGGTAACCTAATTTTTGCTGTTTTTGTCAAGGTCTCCTTAGTTATTGACGTGTTCTATGTTTGTGGATATCTGGGAGCATCATAAACTGACACATAAATCAAATATCAATTCAACCATCTTGCAGATGGACTTTTAGTTATTTGGAGGATCAACTTGTCAAAGGTGAGAAAAGAAAATAAAAGCAAGAAAGAAAGGGATCCATACTTGTCTCAAGACATAAATACTGCTGAATTTGTCCTTGTTGCATTTGATAATTTCTAACCCAGACCTAACAAATACAGGATAATGACCTTTTCTCCTTCACTCTCAACTTATTATTGTCAATTATTTATATCTTCCAATAATAAAGAGCCAGCTGGATCCTTAATTTGAATTTCTTAAATGGCACACATCCTCTCAATTAAAATTGTTACACAAATTCCAGACATATTATTTGCAGTTTCAATAGGTAAAGGGTTTCTGGTTAGTTTTTCCTCGAAATTCAATTGAACTATTGTTTCATGTGTAAATACTATCGCACATTTTCGTTGAACATAGAGAAAAATATTTGTCACTTTAAGGTGAAAAAAAATATAAATGTATTGAAGGTAACTTTTATTCAAGAGTTAATGTAGTATATTTCCTCTTTTCCTATTCTCTTCTCTTATTTTTATCTCTAAAAACACTTCTTCTAGCTTGAAAATCACCTAACTCTAGATGATTACAAAGAAATGAGGTTTACATCACAACACCTACTAATAATCAAACAAGCATAAGTAGGCAACACTTAATATCACAATACAAAGCCTCAAATACAACAAGAAAGTAAAATACAACTTGATGAGCTATTAGTTTCCTGTTGCAAAGTGAGTCTTTGATCTAAGAGCTTCGAGAGAGATATATGTTGTAAGTATATTGAAGCTTAGTTTTCTTGTTAGAAAAGATGAGAAATATATGTATGACACAAGAAAACCTAGGAGGAATCCCATTGGCTGAGACAAATAGGTGACAACAGCTTTTCACCAACTTTTTGTACTTTCATCCAGCAATGAGGTTGACTGTGATGGTGATAGGTAAGCCCAACCTGTTCCTAAGTAATAGAAGCTTTGTCATCACCCAATCTCCAGGAAATAGGTCCCAACATACAATTTGTCAATCATCAAAACTAAGGAATTAACAATTTCCCCCTTTTTGATGATGACAAACCCATGCAAGTCTTTAGCATCTTCAAGCATCCATAAAGTACACAACATACACAGTGGGACTTTAGCAGCACATGACTTTAAGCCTTTTTCTTTACCTTCTCCCCCTGTCACTGATACCCCTAAGCATCCTTCATATTTTTGTCCACCAAAGGTTCCCCCTGAGTGTGAGGATGCCTGTCTTCATTCACAATCCCTGTTCCCTTTTAATATCTCATACTATGCCCAGCTATACCCTATACTATGCCCAACTATACCTCAACTTCCCTCCTTTTGGCATCATCAAAGATCTTAAGCAGTAAACCAAGCGGTACCTATTCCCTAGGAATGGCCTCCATAATGTAGACCTATTCCCTGGGAATGGCCCACATAGTGCAGCCCTATCATGGAGGCTCAGAGCCTCCACTATCCAAATATGCCCACGATCCCATTTCAAAATTTTGAAACTCTTCCAAGACATACCCTTAACCTCCCTAAATATGTTTCAACTCAAAAACCAATATCTCAGGGTCGGGAATGACAAAATAAAGTCCATAAAGTTTTGGGGTCTTGAAAATTACTAAATCCTCAACACTTGGTGAAAATTTCAAGCCTTGGACCTCTTAAGCATATAACTACAAGCTGAAATGAGCTTAGAATCTTATGGGGTATCACAATATCTCCCTCTTAGGACCATTCATCCTCGAATGAAACTGGTTAAGCTGAGGTGCTAAGGTGACTGAGATTCTATACTGAATATTGATAAGCTAAAACATGATCAAATAACTGGGTCTGAAACATGGTACATGCTACGTGGGCTGAACTAATTTCTGAATGCATGTTGTGACATGAGAATAGTTGTATAGCTGAAATAGAGAATGAGAAGAGTCAACCTAAAGAAAACCATTACCTTAAGCTGATTCTGAATTTGTGGAGAAAAAATAAGGGTACCAGGTTCGTATATCTACTTCTACTTCCTAAGTATCTCCCTCAACGAACTGATTTCTCCATAGAACCTTAACCAAAGAAACTTCTTTAATCCTTAGACTACGAACCTGACAATCAAGGATCTCAACTGGGACTTCTTCATAGGAAAGGATATCCTTAACATCCAAAATTTCTAAAGGAACAATAGAAGCAGAATCACCAATGTGTTTCTTTAACAAAGAAACATGGAACACCGGGTGTACTGATGCCAAATCTTCTGGCATCTCAAGCTCATAAGCTACCTTTCTAAAACAGCTCAAAATTCTATATAGGCCAACATAGAGGGAACTGAGTTTCCCCTTCTTGCTAAATCTCTTCACTCCTTTCATAAGTGAAATTTTAAAATAGTCAAAGTCACCAATATCAAAATCAAGATCCCTTCTCCTTACATCTGCATAATATTTCTGACAACTTTGGGTTGTTTTAGGCCTCTCTCAAATTAACTGCACTTTCTCCATTACCTCAAACACCAAATCTGGCCCTATCCAAGTAGCCTCACCTACCTCTAACCAATAATTAGGAGATATACATATACTCCTATAGAGATCCTCAAATGTAGCCATCTGAATACTGGAGTGGTAACTATTATTGTAGGCAAACTCAATCAAAGGTAAGTGGTTATCCCAACTACCCTTAAAGTCAATAACACATGCCATCAACATGTCCTCTAAAGTCTTAATGTTCCTCTCTGCTTGACCATCTATTTGAGGATTAAAAGTTGTGTTGAGATAAACTTGGGTACCAAGACCTATCTGAAAAGATTTCCAAAAGTGAGAGGTGAACTAAGTACCTCTATCTGAAATGATGGACAATGAAACCCCATACATCTTCACTAATTATCTGAGATAGAGTCTAGCATAATCCTCAGATGAATATGAAGTATGAATTAGCAAGAAATTCGTTGAATTGGTCATTCTATCTACAATAACCCAAATGAAATCGTGATAATAAAGCGTACGAGGCAATCCTATCACAAAATCCATATTCACCACCTCCTACTTCCAAGTGGGGATGCTAAACTCCTAAAGTGTACCGCTAGGCCTTTGGTGCACAACCTTGACCTACTGACAGTTCGAACACATAGCCACAAACTCTGTAATATCTTTCTTCATACCACTCCAACAATAGATTTACTGCAAGCCACGGTACATCTTAGTGGCTTGGGGGTGAATAGAATACTGTGCACCATGCGCTTCTGCTAATATCCCCTATCTCAAACCATCAACACAGCAAACACATAACTTCCCTAACAACAAAGCACACCATCTCCCTCTTGGGAGAAAACCTCCACCTTCTAATCTCTAATTTCCTACTTCAACTTAACAAAACTAGGATCCCAGTCTTGCTTTTTCTTTACTTCGGTGATCAACAAAGATTCTGATCCATTCTGAACCCATAGACTACCTTTGGATGAATCAACCAACTGAATTCCTAGCCTAGAAAACTGATGAATCTCACGGACTAACTCCTTATTATCACCTTTGACATGGGAAACACTACCCATAGACAATTTATTAAGGAAATCTATCACTATATTAGCCTTGCCCAAATGATACAACACACTCATATCATAATCTAACAACCTAAGCCATCTTATCCGATAAATATTTAGGTCTTTCTATGTGAGCACGTACTGTAAACTCTTATGATCCATGATCACGTCAACATGAACCCCATAAAGATAGCTCCTCCAAATTTTTAAGGAAAAAATAACAGCTACCAATTCAAGATCCTGGGTCAGATAATTTTTTTCATAGGGTTTAAGTTGTCTAGATGTGTAGGCTATGACCTTACCTCTCTGCATCAATACGCAACCCAGACCAACTCTAGAAGCATCACAATAAACTATAAACCCATCTGTGCCATCCAGTAAAGTCGAGACTAGAGCGAAAGTGAGTTGAGTCTTCAGCTTATGAAAACTCTTCTCGCATGATCTGACCACTAAAACTTAAACTTCGTTTTGGTTAGACACGACATGGGGGAAGAAATAGTAGAAAACCCTTCAAAAAATCATCTTTAATAGCCAGCTAAACCCAAGAAACTCTTAATGTCTGATGGCGAGACAGTTCTCAGCTAGTTTCTCACTACTTTGGTCTTTTCAGGATCAACTCAAATGTCATCACTAGAAACTATGTGACTAAGGAAAGCTACTAATCTCAACCAGAATTCACACTTGCTAAACTTAGTGAAAAACTGATAATCTCTAAGGGTCTATAACATAACACTCAAATGGTCTGCATGATCATTCTTGCTATGTGAATAGACAAGGATGTCATCAATGAAGACTATGAGAAACATGTCCAAGTACTGTTTGAAAATTCTATTCTTCAAGTCCATGAAATCTGTAGGGGCATTTATTAGTCCAAAAGACATAACTAGGAATTTAAAATGACCATTCCGAGTTCTGAAGGCTGTCTTTGAGATGTCACATTCTCTGAATCTAAGCTGATGATAGCTAGATCTGAGGTCTATCTTAGAGAAATAACTTACACCCTAAAGTTGGTCAAAATAGTCATCAATTCTAGGGATAGGATACTTATTCTTAATGATACCTTTGTTCAACTGACGGTAGTCGATGTACATTCTAAGAGAACCATATTTCTTATACACGAAAAGAGTTGAAACACCCCATTAAAAAATACTAGGCCTGATAAAACCCTTATCTAAGAGATCCTTTAACTGTTCCTTCAAGTCCTTAAGCTTAACTAGAGCTATTCTATAAGGTGGAATAGAGATAGTCTTTGTATCTAGAAGGAGATCTATTTCGGAGTCAATTTATATTTTGGTAGGAATTTTGGGAAGATCTTCAGGAAATACATCTGGAAATTCCCTTACTACTAAAACTGGCTTGACTTAGAGTCTTAGAATTTGAGTCCTTGACTCAGACGAGATGGTAAATGCACCTCTTAGATATTATCTTTCTTGCCTTAAGATAGGAAACAAACTAACCCTTAAGCACTGAAGTACTACCCCTTCATTAGATAACTGGCTCATTAGGAAACTGGAACTGAATAATTCTATTTCTAGACTCAACTGAGGCATAGCATGAGTGGATCCAATCCATGCTGAGGATGACATCAAAATCAATCATCTCTAACTCTATAAGATCAACTAAGGTAACTTTCTGAGACACTATGGTAGGGCAATTTCTGTCTACCCATTTGGATATAATAGACTTACCCACTGGGGTAGACATTGAGAAAAAATCTATTAATGTTTTGGGACTGACTCTGAAGTTGACAGCTATATGAGAAGTCATAAAAGAAAGTAAACCTCCTGGATCTAACAATGCATAAACATACAGATGGAAAACTTGTAACGTACCCATAACCATATCAGGGGAACTTTCCTAATCATGTCGATTCTACAGAGCATACAGTCTGCTTTGGCTCTATCCATTGGTAGTACTAGAAGTAGCGCCCTGCTGAGTTGGGCGACCTGTTGATGCTGCTGAAGAATTAGTTTGGCCCAAATAGCAATTATTTCTACCCCTCTTAGTAACCGTTGGACACTCTTGGATTGTGTGGACTAACTTGCCACACCCAAAACACCTATCACTACCATCTCTACACTCACCCTAATGATTCTTATGAAATTTCTTGAAGAGCAGATTTGTACGACCACTGCACAAACTACCCGAGGACTTAGAGCCTATGCTCTATCCCAACTGTCCTTCCTGAACTTAAGCACTGGCGCACTGGCTGAAGATAGAGCTGGGGCTAAAAATTTCTAGCAGAAATAAGAATGGTTACCTCTTTCCGACCTTTATAGAGAAAAGTTAAAACTACCTATTTTGGCCCTCTTATTCTCTCTCTTTCTCCTTAAGCTTCTCCTCCTTAATCTATTGAGCATTAACCATAAGTCTAGACAAGTCCATCTCTTTAATAAATATAGAGGTCTTACACTCCTTAACCACACTATCAGATACACCAGATACGAACTTTCTTAGTCTGTACCTATTGTCAGACACCATCGTAGAAGCATACCTTTCCAACTGAGTGAACTTGTGTGAGTACTCCTTCACACTCATACTACCCTACTTCAACTTTATGAACTCCTGAACCTTAGCTTCCCTTAATTTAGTGGGAAGAACCATTCTAGGAAAGCTGTAGCAAACTCCTCCCTCTTTATAGGCTCTGCTTCCACACCTCTATCTTTATTCCACTACTTAAACAAGGTGTGAGATACTCCTTGTAACTGATATGCAGCCAACTCTGCACGCTCATTCAAAGTGATACCCATGATGTCTGTCACCTTCTATACCATATCCAAGAACTTCTATGGATCCTCCTCAGACTTGGATACAGAAAAAAATGGTGATTTATTCGAGTGAAATCTCAAATCCTAACTGCAACTGTATTTTCCACTGGATTAGCTGGGGCAATAGCTTACTGGTTGTTCTGAGCATCTACAAAAAAGTCTAAGGCCATTAAAGCATCCTTAAACTCAGTGTGAGAGACATGATCATTAAGGGGATCTTCCTGAACAGGTGGTGGTGCGGGATGATCCCCATTTCCTTTTTTGTTGCTTCTTCTAGGAAGCATTGTCTATAAATTGAACAAAAGATGAGTTAGTAAGAGGAATTGAATAGAGAACATTCTCTTTAACATGACATGGACACTGAAATAAGGGAAATTTTCCTAAAAATATCTTGTAGCCTCCTATCCATAAGTGTGGCGTGCTTCATACCCATGCAAAAAACTCTACTCAACGCAACTTTTAGACACCCTAGGACATATTAAAACCTTAGGCTCTGATACCAATTATCCTCTATTTGCAAACAATGTTACAACCACAAGTTACCCCAAGCTAACCCATAGTCTGGTACCTGCTATGAGTATTGAATAAAATAAAAGTAAAACAACGTGTGCAAAAGATAAACCAATAAGGTACTGTCAATCTAAATACTGAAGTAAATAAAATGACATGTCTGAAGTATTTGATAAACACTGGAAAACTAGACTGTCTATCTGAAAGCGTCTAAAACATATGGAGTTGATCGGACTAACCCCCAACTAAATGAATCATAATGGAATGCTAAAATAATTGAAATAACATATCACATCCTTGATGGATGAGGACTGACCACTACTACTGCATGGAGCTTTTGAGCTATTTTGGGATAGTCGAGAAACTATATGTCCGAACCTACGTTATAAGACACCATAGTGCAAGAGAAAAATATATGATCAGTACTTTGAATGTACTGGTATGTGAGGTAAGGACTAACTAAAATACAAATGGTAACTGAACATGGATGCATGAAAATGTCAAATTGAGAGTGCAAGACCAAGTAAAGCATGTGCTGAAATAATCTAAATAATAGAATAACTGAAAATCTGATTTCTTGGTCAAGCAAACCAAAACTTGTACAAACTGAGTACTAACTGAAACTATCGGAGCTATCATGTAACCTACATGCCCCAATTTGAGCTAACTGGGGTCCAACCAATAAACCTAGTTGGAAGGTGTCAGTACCTTGCCACGGGTACTAACACATAGCTGTGTGGATCCACTAATTTGTTGTCTCGAAGGACCTAGGTGTCAAGCCTAAACTGATGGGTGACCCCTAAGAGGAAAAGCCTAAAATGATGGGTGACCCCTAAGAGGAAAAGCCTAAGATGATGGGTGACCCCTCATATCCTACGTTGGCTATGTGGTTCTGGAACTTAGGGACTACTACTAATGACTCTGCCTAAACTAACAGGGGAGCCGCCATCCCTGCATTTACTCGGTGCTAAATTCTACTCCCAACTAAATAACACTGGTATTATTAGGTTGTTTAATGTGACATGGTATGATACTTGTAAATGCTCAACATGAATATGATATTCTGAATGTGGTACTAAAAATCATGGTTTGCCTAATTTTTTTCTTGGAAACAAAAATCATATAAGGACATATTGGTATCCGGTGTTTATAACCCACCAGTACTAAATGATTACAAAAGTATGATAACAACATTTAAACAATAGTAGGAAGTCATAATTCAGAGACCCAAAACAATAGTAAATTTTAATAACTATTATAATGTATGAATTTAAACATGAAGATATATTAAACAGGGGGAAAACAACATATTTACATGGTTAAATTCATTACTTGAGGTTTCATCATGAAATTAAGGTATTAAGACAAGGGGAAATGGAATCCAAACATGAAGAGACTTGAATAACATGAATTGACATGACTTGAATTTGATTTACTAAGAAGTTCATGGATTTGATTCATAAATTATAAGGATAATTCCATAAAATAGAATAAAATTCATACTTCTAAAATTGCAAAAGGTTTTTAGGCTTAATGGGTGAAAGGGAACCATTGATGAATACCCCACATACCTTAATTGGATGAACTCTTGAAGAAATCTTGAAATGGTAGCTTAAATTCATGAGTTCTTGAGAGAAGAAGCTTGAATGTTGTTCTTAGGAAGTTGAAGGGTTTCTATGTGAGTAAATTTAAGGGTAATGGGAGAAAAATTCCCCTATGAATGTTATAAATCATGATTTGGACGACTGGGGTAGAGGGGAAAGGACCAAATTACCCCTTGGCCCCTTAAATCATGAAGTTGGAATAGTGGGGGAATGGCCTTTGTGGCGCACAAAGTCAATATTACCAACTACTACTTATCCAGTTCATGCAATTGTTAGAAGGTGATTATCATGTCCCTAATCCTAATTCCATAACAAGATCCTCAATATTCTCACATATATACATTCACATAGTTCTAAAACACAAAATTTTGGAGGTGTATCACAAATCAGTCAAAATATGACTACTGCCCTAAATACTTAAAATCTCCTAATTACACAAAAATAAAACATAATACAAATAATAACATGATACGACACAAAATTATCCTAGACATGTCAGTTCTACAATCATACCACGACCAATGGGAAAATAAGCACGACAATAAAAACTTGTGGCTGCATGGTATGCCCACCCCAATAAAAAACTTCAAACTATCCTTAATGTGCTAAAATAAAATAAAATAGAGGGAGGTGATAACATACCTGGGATCCATTAGGCACTCAAATCAGGAGTATCCCTAGAGGAGTCATATCAGCTGGCGGAGGTGGTAGCGGTGGAGGTATACTACTGTATGATGCACCCGCTACTATAGATGTATGCCTCTACCTATCGATGAAGACTCTATAAAATTATGCCTGGCCTTTTTAACGGCCTGGTCATAAGGTGAATCAAGGTCCTGTAAGCCATCTATGAGACCTTTCTTGGTCCTATATGCTGGAACCTTCTCATAACCTTCCACCAAAAAATCAAACTATCTCAGTGTGCACAAAGATGATATCTCGACCACTTAGGATATAACTGAGGGAGTGGGTGCAATATAGCTCTCCATGAGAGAGCATACTTCTTCTCATAATACATCAAACTCCTTCCTCATCTGGGATAGAGATGGTGTAGTTGTCTCAATATATCGG